>LR990959.1:2500000-5000000 GCA_905163465.1 Craniophora ligustri
TAATATTGTTGAGGTAATATGATGTTAATAACTAATGTTTTGTATTCTGTTTGTTTCAGGTAAGTGGAACGGCACCAGTGAGCACTAAAAAACATCACTTATCGAAGTGGTGCTTAGAGTGCATTTTAGGTTGTGCATCGACTGTGCCATTTCGAAGTGAAACAGGGAGGTATCGAAATTAATGCTTACTTCAGAAAATCACAAATACGCATTCCAAGTGACGTGATAAAATAAACAGTCTTAACATACTTTATGTTTAAACAAATGACTATGTCTGAAGTATTTTAAGAACTTTGAGTACTTCACACAAGTATAATTCTTACAAAATATGTATATCTTTATTAGCATGAGTCATGGCAGCCATAGCTCTAATCAAATGATTGGAGCTATGGCTGGGAGTCTAGCTTCCGCGCCAAAGGTTATGCATTCAATCCTTGTATGGAACAAATATTTGTATTAAGTACTAGTAGGTCTTGTCGGTCTAAGCGTGTGTGTTTGAGAGTTAAAAACGCATGCAAATCTCAATATTATTAAAAGAAAAAATTACGGCTAAGTGTTTCAAAGTGGCCAAAAATATTGGTACATTTCTACACAATTTCAATTAAGCCACAAAACATGATTGCTATTCATCCACAACACCAACACACTCCAATCGGCTTATCCCTTCAAGGGGCACGCATACATACATACATCATACCAATACATATGCAAGTGTACTGTGGCCACCCAACACTCACTCAGTCCGGACCACAACGATACTGTTTACGACCACTTTACACCACAAATCCGAAAAGGTACGCAAATAAAACTATCAAAACAGTACGTAGTACGTACCTATTTTATTCTATGACCTAAGTCCCTATTTCCATATGCATGAGAAGCAGAGGAACAAGCCAGTCCTGTTATTTATATATTCCTCCCGCTATCATATTATACACTCTATATCATCGGCATAAGGTGCTTTATTCGACGGTTGAATTCTCAAGAGTCCATTTGACTAGCACACATTAGTAAAAGTTCCCCGGGCTCCCGACGCGCGGTGGCCATGATGGAGGACTCTCCTAGTTTCTATGTTGTGTGGGAAAGTAAATAAACCAAGTACCGAGTACGCAGATAGTTAAAAGCTTTTATTAATCACAGAAATTATACGTAGGTATATATTTATATTGGTACTTATGTTGTTTGTATGCGAACATGATTGATTTTAAAATTAATCTGTAATTTTAAATAATACTAACCTAGTCTAAGTTAAATTTTATTTTGATAATTAAATTAATTTTGCCATATAGAAACTACGTTCTAACAAAATGTCGTTATAAAAAACAAAACAACAACTTGATACGGAAAACTTCACTGCAAGAGTGAAAGTAAACTCTCGAGTGGGTACCAAGTCGTGGCCACCCTACTTCTCACTATCCGAAATAAAATATTTATAGAACTGAGAGCACTTTTTCTCTTTGATTCAGTGGTTTTATTGGCTCGGCCGTTTCGCGGTAATAAATGCTTTGGGGGTGGTCGTCCATAAATAAAATTAGTCACAATGAATGATTCTTTTAACTTGATTTGACCGTCATATTACTGATATCGCTCTATGGTGTTACGTTAGTTTTATCGTCGAGTGTAATATAGATAATTTTTATTGGGAATATCTCTGTATAGCCGAATTTATGGTCACTTTCGTCGGAATACGAAGATAAGCTTTTGTGTCGGAGTTTTGGTGTTATTAAATATGAAATAAAAGAAAATATATTGGAATGTAAGATATTATCGCACTCCGGTTTATTTCATTTAATTTAAAACATATAAAATACGCTTAAAGTGCAACTAATGAATCATTTGAAATTTAATTCAAGTTACCAACTCCTTAATATATTTTGACCTCTAACTTTATCCACATCAGAGGTGCGCAACATTTTCATAAAACTTTTCGAAAACAATTTTGAGGCTACGTCAACCAATTAGTGTGCAAACTTTTATTAGACTAAGTAGGTACCTAAGTTTCGAAAATAATTTGAGTGAACATGACTGAACGAGAAATTTCGTGTCGAGCTGAACGTGGCTGACGAGGTCGCACGCAAGGCGTGTCTCGGTTGGGATATATGAACGTTGTTAAACGTAGAGTTATAGTACCTTTGACAGCCCAGTGGACTGAGAAGTGAAAAGTCTCAATTTCGAGCTCAAGGCACCACTTTTCGAAGTTATGTATGTGTCACGGTGAAGGAAACCATCGTGAGGAAACCGGTATGCCTGGCAGATTTCCTCCATGGCGAGTGTCTGCCAATCCGCAATAGACTAGCGTGGTCTAATATAGTTTAAACCCTCTCATCATAAATTGTGTACAGTTAGCAAATATAAAAATTAAAATGAGATAATATTATATTATATTCGTTGTCTTTCTTACATTAGATATAAATAATATACACTATCCACCTGCGGCTTTAACCGCTTGGTAAAAAGTTAAAAAGTAGCCTTTGTGCTAATCTAAGTAATAAACTGTCTATTTGTCAAATTTCATCCCAATTCGTTAAGCGGTTTTTGTGGGAAAGAGTAACAAACATCCATACAAATTTTCCCGTTTATATTATTAGTAGGATTATGGATTACTAGCTGCGTCCCGCGACTCTGCCTTCATGGTATATAGATAAAAAGTAGCCTATGTGTTAATCCAAATAATAAACTATATGTATGCTAAATTTCATTCAAATCTGTTTGGCGGTTTTTGCGTGAAAGAGTAACAAACATCCATCCCTCCATACTTACAATCTTTCGCGTTAATAATATTAGTAGCATATACTAAATAAGGTCAATATATATAATAAAATATATTTGAAATCAGGCTTCATTGTTTGAAATTAATCTTTCAGTCGGCGTCGGTCTGCCGCAGTTATCAAGAGAGTTAAAGTGCTGTTCCTAATAGTAAATTAATCTTAGGATTTAACTGGAAATTTCTGTTAAAGGTTGTTGTACGGTGCACATATTTTTGTATGGCATTAGATGGATGGAAATTGCCTACATTAGATATAGGGAAATATAACATGCATAACACTTAGAGTAAAGGACCACTGTTGGGCTCAGTCTCAAATTTCACCCCTATGTTTTAGGTCCTTTGTAATATAAGGGGCGATTCTATTGCAATGCATCCATTACCATTTGAATTGTAGCGCGGTGAATTATTAACCCCTGATCAATGATGATGATGATGATCAATGTGTAATTACGAAGAAAGATTATATTTAATAAATTAATTAAATTCTTGGCCGCTTTCTTTTGTTCAAATTATTTTTCTTTCATAATAATATTTCATATATATATTATGCGCTCTTATTGGAGAAAGTGCAAAAAGCTTTCTTAAGATACTTGTACAAACGTATGTACGGGTACTACCCATACATGTACCCAACTAAATTCCTTCTAGGATGCCTGGGATATAACTCGCTTGAGGTCTTGTTGTTTTTGTTATATCTATAAGTATTGATTTTACTTTATCTTTATTTACTGTAACTGGTATATGCGTGTAAATAAATAAATAAATAAATAAATAATTTCTGGGCAATGGTGTGGGTTGTATGTTTGGAAATATTACTTAAAACTATCTTCTACTGTATATATATATATACTGTATATAAATCCAAAACTCCGAACAGACACTAAGAATGTCTTAGAAAAAAACTCGACAAGGAATCAATTCTTCAATAGGACCTCAGGCACCGCTTGAACAATACTTGACCAATAAGGCATTAAATAAATTTAAATAATACAACATTTAATATATCCAAGCATAACCGTAGCCAAAAATAGTATGACGGTGTTTAATCCTAAGAACAATGCATTTAGGCGACAGAAGTTCAAGTAACAAAAAACACCCCCTATTAAAACTGATAAAAAAATTAAACACATTGTAACGACCCCTTAAATACTTCCCATACTCAGCTTTTTTCTCATAAGATTATGACTTGAATAATAGCAATGTTATTTTTAATACACAGCGACTAACCAACGTGAAATCTTTATAAACGACACCAAGTTTCTTCAACTCTCGATTGGTTAAACAAAAGTCAACCCTAAAATTACGACAGTGGGGACATTTTGGCCTGAATGAGATAATTTCACAGGAAAATAAAAAGGATTATTGTTAATGGTCGTGAAGCTTAAAGCGTTTGAATTCGTTTACACGTGTTTATAGTTTGTATTTACGGAAAACTATATCTGTTTGGTATACGGCTACAAAAACGGCGTTTGTGGGATTCATTCGCTGTGAAACTATTACATTATCAAAATACCTGTTTAAATTGTACCGAATTTCATAAATAACGTAACCATGACGCGTGTAACCTCAAAAGGATAAAGCAGAGTTGTCATTGTGAGAGAGTGCTCTCACGTGTTTGGGGCGAGTCTATTAACTTTGGTCGCCCTAGGAATCGAAGCCAATACCTCCCCGCTCGACAGTTGACGGGACAGTACATCAACGACAGTTACTATTATGCTAACAGTATTTTAAAATACTGAAATTACTAAATTATCTGCAAATGATAAAGAAGATGAAGCTGTTTTTTTTTATATTTAAAGTCAAACAACAGTATATGTTTTTGACGATTATTGCCCCTTGTCTGCTTTAGTTGAGAACCCTGGGGTCATAATCCTTTAATCGCTATGCTTGTCAAGCAAATCGGTCCTCGCAAATGCTTCTGTCAATCTTAATCTCTGCCTGTTCGTCTCGTTGAATGACTCTTAGTCTTTTACGTTACTTATTCAAGTGTGCATGTTTAACTGGGAATTTGATTAACCAATAACTCCAAGACGTAATCATTGTAAAATAATCTCTTTATTTTCTCCAAGAGAATGTGAAATTAATTTGAAAGATTATTTGAAAACAGTAAACGATTTATTGAGTTTTTATAAGCGAGAATAAGTTGCAATTTTATTGTCATACAAAGGTATCAAGGCTTGCAAGTACTTTGCTAAATGTCAAAAAATATGTCAATTGTAGTAAAAGGCTTTCACGATATAATAATAATATTTGATCCGAACATTTCGATGATGTTATACCACTCCTGTATTATAACACATAAATGAAATGATGGGATTAGTACAACGATTTGAATAAATCAGCAATACCATGAAAAATTTAAATCTTTCGGATCTCCTGGGTCTAAAGGACTAAGCAGCCAAAGCTAACATTGCCATGTTGCGTAGACGTTTTAGTCTCTTCAAGGTTTTCTACTATATAAGTGCCAATATATTAAGATCTTCATCGTCAAACCATACGCTATCCCGCGGGACTCCTCAGGAAATAGGAGATACCTCTCCTTCAAACACCGCAGAGAAAAATTCTCAAGTGTGCAGATTTCCTCGCGATATTTTACTCAACTGTTTAAGTGAGTGGGTAATAATACATATTATTATATTTACTATTATTCTTAACACACATCATTTCAAAACGTCCGCAGATGAAATACGATTCAAATAAGCTTGGCAGATTCAGATCATATATTACTAGGCTATTGTAACAAGCCAACAAAATGTTCAAAACCAGTTCATCTTGTGTTGTACGCGTTTTTATGTAAGTAACATTATCTAGGCCTATACTTGATTACAGGTTTTGCCTTTATGGAGCACGTAGAGCTTCAAAAGGTATGAACCGTTAGTTCCGCTCGTAACCACATAGCTCTATAATGAACAGACCTCCCGCAACTTTGTCCGTACCAATGTGAGAATAATGTGGATACTAGAAATAATGAATACTACTAGATACAATATCTCGGGAATTTCATCTGTTAAAAAATACGGAATGGGAAACTTTCTTGACGGTTTGTAGAGTCTATCCAGGCCACAGCGTGATAAATAATAAAATAAATATAGGTATAAAATCTTTATTTAAATTCTTCTACAAAAGATGGTACATTTTTAACAATAAAATTCAACATTACATTTTACTATGGTATACAGTGGCTTCATGATAGCTAAAACTAACGTGTTTATTAAAACTAGGTGCATAGTGATAAAAATGTTTGTAACTCTAGACGTAGTATTGGAAATACTAGAAGTAACTCATTCACCTAACTGTGTGTGTGCAACTAAATTCAACTAAATTCGACAATTCAAAAGCACCTGTAATGTCTATTTGAAATAAATGATTTGACTTTAACACAACCCGAAAACACACAGATTTTAGCAACAAAATCCATTTTGAACAATATTTTCTTCCACCAAAATCGCTATAATAACCTCATGTCGCTGTCTTCGAGGCCTCTCAAGAAGCTGATCCGAATCGAAGTCAGTTTAAATAAACACTCGGTGTGTCGCGGTTAATTCGGGGTCGTCGAGTGATTTGTATCGCAACTCCCGAGTGCATTCGTTTACGTCAAACGTGTGGTTTTAAGCGAACAGACAGACATCTCGTTAGGTATACGAAGCTATTTGTTTAAACTATTTCGTTGGTGTAGACAAGATGCTTCGGATTTTCTTGTTGCTTTACAGTTTTGACTCTCAATTTGTTTAATTTTGGTTTTCGTGATCGTTTTTTTGTTATCAATGCAGTTGCGGTTGTAAATATTTACAGAATGAAAGGTTAAATAAACAGGGTTGAGTTAAATATACAATCTTACACTTAATAAATATAAAATCGGCTGTTCTGACTCACCGATTTCTACTTTAAGTGCAAAAATGGGACAAAACAAAGTCCGGGCTAGGTGGCTAGTAAATACAGTTAAATTTATATATACCTATTTCATAAAACCAATAGAAAAATCCTCATTTGTATATATAACGATTAAAACGACGGTCCAAATTTACAAACAGTATGGGAATACGGATTTTGTTCAGTGGAATATATTCCTCATTGCAGTATAACATTTACACAAAATACAGCATGTAATTCAGCTTGCGTATTCAAAATTATAATAACAAATATACATACAGATTAATTATTAGAAAATTATGCATATTTTATGGTCTGCGCGAGACACAGAGTGACATAAAATGTGACCCAATGAAATGGGGTTATGACGTTTTGTCATTTGCGATGCTGAGAAAATGGAATTCGACTTTTTAATTCACATGTCTCGTATAAAACAAATAAGAATTCACTAGAAATTCAATACATTGTTAAGCACCGCACTCCTATTGACGGTCCCATTGATGGCTTATAGGTACTATATTCCACCACGTTGACCATATAAATTTTAGTAGTGGTTGGCAGACTACACAGGCCATCGAGAAAATCTCTCAGGCAAGTAAATTTATATTTTCCCGAATGCTTCTAAACACAACTAGAACGAAATCATAACTTATACACAAAGCAAGCTAACTTGAAACTCTCAATTGGTGCTTATTCTTTCGCAGTGATTCGCTTGCGGATATTGCGGGTTGGTTTGACCGTACCGCTAGCGGGCGGCGCGCGGCGGGTTAAAATGCTTTCCATGTATCCGTCACCAATGTCACCTGGCCGAGGCACGTTCAACATAAACTAACTATTGCCGAATTTGCGGCGGCCGGCCGTTGTTGAGCCCTTTTAGATGCGGTAATGGATGTATTGTTGTGTTTGTTATTCGAAAGAGTCGTCTAAGTGTTGTTGCTAAAGGTTTATTGAAGTAAAATCGTGTTGTGTAGGATATTATATTGGGCTATATAATAGAACTGTGAACGTTATTGAAGAATATCATCGTTGAATCGGAAATCTGAATTAGAAAAATACATAAATATAGTATAGTATCAACATACAGGCCATCATTATACCCCGAAAAGTTATGCAAAGCAGTAATAATGTACACGCACAGTTTGGTGATAGTGTCAAAAACATTTTTTTATGTCAAAAAACGCCTTCACCATCAAAGCTAAAACCTATGATGTGAAAAGCATTCAGGTTAAAAGCGTGATGTTATGTAATATACATGCTACATCAATCTGTCAATAAAACAACCCAATAATAAATTATGGCGTAAAGAACTATCTACTAAAATCAAATTAAACAGCTAACGGTTCTAGCAAGCCTCGAACTAACAACTCTTTGGGTTTATGCGGTATTGCCATGCTTAAAGCCAATATATTTATGTCTAAATTGCACTGGCAACACCCACGCAGGTACTTGCTTCGCGTAAATACAGTTTTGAATAGGTTATACTACACTCCTTGGTGTTTAACATTATATATTCATATTGTATGTTTGCAACACTTATTCCCGGTATTTGCTGCGTAGGTATCCGGGGACTGGGATTTAAAGTAGAATTTATTTATCAGAAGTGTCGAGCTTAGTATCTCTCTGAGAATATTATTTTCTATATGATGCCTCATGCCTACGCTAATGCCTTCATCGTCAACCTCCGGGTCTCCTCTCATTTGAGAGGGATTAGGCTATAGTCCACCACGCTAGCCTACTGCGGGTTGGCAGACTTCACATGCCTTCAAGAATATCTCTCAAGCATGCAGGTTTCCTCACGATGTTTTCCTTCACCGTTTGAGCATGTGATAAATACACACATAACTTCCGAAAAGTCAGTGGTACGTGCCTTGGGTTCGAACTTGAGACCTTTGACATCTCAGTCCACTGGTCACACCACTAGGCTACCACAGCTATATATACTCGCAACAGCAAATCACCATTCCCCATAATAATCTGAGGCAGCGATGCCGCAACACGTAACACGATACCGCAACACAACAGCGAACGAAACACGTAATAAACAGAGAAATTAACTCAGATGAATGCAGTCATAAATCGGTGAGATACGACTTGTGTTGCTGTTTCACCACCGCAGTGATCCTGGGTGTAGTATCTAGTTTATCTGAGTAGTAAAACTAATGTTATATGTATAAAGAACACGCCACATAAAGGAACGAAATATTTAGATGCAAATGGGCTTTTTAACAGGATATTCAGAATGAAAAAAAAGTAGTTAAAAAATCCAAATAAAAGTAGGTAATAAGATTGTTTTAAAGAATTCTGATTGGCTATGACTAGTTTGTTTTTTTTTTTTGTAGTATTTGGTTTTGACATCATTGACTTTAGCTGAAGTATAATGGAAAAAAAACATGAACACAAAATGTTTCACAACTTGTATCGGACACATGTTTCAAAACATGTTTACGTTCACCGTGAACTAATACGCAATAACAAAAGCCTTTTCAATTGTGTCTGAACACATACAGCCAATCCCAACACACAATATGACAGAATACACATGATAAATATGATTTTATACGTATAATAAATATAAAAAGCATAAAATAGAGAGAAATAAAACGAGCATTCGCATAAAACCGTACAATGAATCCGATCAATATCTCCGATATACATAAATAGTCGTAGAATGCAATGCTAGCCACAAGCATGGCAGCATCTTACGTATGAACGTTGGCGGTCAAGAAATATTTTACATTCTAACCCTCTGCGCCAAAGTCACGTTTTGCGCCGAACCGAAAATATTAATAATCGATGCTCAAATGGAGATGGCGCTTAGATTTTATTTATATCGCACAGGTAAGTAGTTAGCTATGGTAGCCTAGTGGTATGACCAGTGGACTGAGACGTCAACGGTCTCGAGTTCAAACCCAAGGCGCGCACCACTGACTTTTCGGAAGTTATGTGCGTATTTAGCACATGCTCAAACGGTGAAAGAAAACATAGTGAGGAAAGCTGTAGGTATGCTTGAGAGATATTTTCGAGGGCGTGTGATGTCGGCCAACCCGCAGAGGGCTAGCGAGGTGGACTACAGCCTATTCCCTCTGAAATGAGAGGAGACCCGTACTCAGCAGTGGGACAATAATGGGTTGATGATGAAGTAGTAGCCTAATGACCAATGGTCTGTGAAGTTAAATCCCAAGGCATGTACGCACCACTGAATTATCAAACTTACACGAATCTAAAGCGTGCTCGAACGGTGAAGGATAACATCGTTGCTAAGCTTAGTTTGAATTCTACCAACCCGCATAATACTAGCCTAGGACTATAGTCTAAACTATAGACCCTCTCTAATGAGTGGAGACCCGTATCCAGCAGTGGAGCAGTAAACTACGTAGTTCCTTTAGAACCTAAAAATTCTGCCTATATTATTCGTTAGTGAATAACTAGATATGCTCTAAACTACTGTACATTAAACACTTAAAAACATATCATAAAACGGTTATCAAAACGCTTCTAAACACCAATTACAAACACTATAATTTGGTTAGTCAAACGAAATCCACAAATCGGTCTAGACTACCCCTACGTTTCAATACCACTATTTATTTACGTCCATTCTAGAGTTAAGTATACGTTACACAGAATTAGTACCACAACGTCGGTGGTGTAGGTTCGTTGAAAAATTAAATACATGGAGATTTGAAACGTTCGTAATTTAAAATTATGTTGTCGCGGTTGAGTTATGGCGGTGTAATGAATGGTCCTTACTCGTTGATCGGGGGCAGAAAAAAGTTTAAAAAGTTTAAATGACGGTTCGAGATTTGAAATCGCGGGCCAGGTGGTGCTTTTTTGAGGTCTTTTTGTACATACCCGAGCTACAGGACCATTTAAGTTATTAAATAACGATAAATAACAATTTTCAGAACTAAGGTGTATCATCATTGTACTGAGAAGATATTTCGAGTTTAAAAAAAGAACAATGTTGCCAAAATATAAATTACCGCGCAAATATTTGTTCATAAATCACGTTGAACAGTAAAAGTGCGTAGGTACACGCGTAAGTATCACTTACGCCTAATGCGTGACGATTTTTTATGAGAACTGTGTGAATACATCAAGTGATCCCCTGAGACTTAGCACGAGGTGGCTAAAAAGGTTGTTACTAAAGAGGTCTACTCGATAAAGATATGTGTGAAATATGGCAACACTTTTTTTGTTGTAAGCTGGCAATATTTTGTTATGTTGCCGTTTTTTCACGCGCGCTTGCTTTCTGTAGAGATGTGCTACGCATATAAGTAACTATAAATATTCACAATTGAATTGTTACATAAAATCGTTGTATTAAATTTTAATGATCTTTGAAATAAAATAAATATTTTGAGGTTTTATTTTAGGTTTAACTGCCTCGTTGGTCTTGTGTTCGTAAGTGCGACTGCTGAACAAGGGTCTTAAGTTCGATACCTAGGTGAGCAAAGTCTTATTGGGTTTTTCTATGAAACCCTCAGTAACAGGTGGTATGGGCGAGATTTGAGTGTACATTAAGACACCTCTGCCTAACCCTTTAGGGACGACAGGAGTGATGGTATGTGTATAAAGCAAGATGGCCTCCTCTCTGAGAGCCTGAAGCCGCATTACTTTAGGACACTGAACAAAAGACGTCACATTGAAACAACGACATCGCAACACGGTAAATCCGAATGGCGTCAATAAAACAAAATAGAAAAATGTCGGCCCACTTTCGCAAAGTCAGGTGGTCGGCGGCAGCCATCATTAATTTCCATTCAGTGTCGAATAGCCGGAATATATCGTGGCTGAATCGCTTCCGAGGTACCCGTGTAAGAACACACTCAGTCTTGAGTACGGCGCCGTCCTTTATTTTAAGTTGGCAATTGATTCTCTGATGTGCGCATGCTGTGCTTGGCTGAACGGGTCAGACTACAGCCATAGATCTGCTGTATTCTTTTCCAAGCTGTTATTATTAACCTACTCTTTTAAATGTACATACATACACTCACACCTTTTTCCCATGGGGGTAGGCAGAAATGCACATTTAAGTCAATAATCCGTAAACTATTGAGACAATTAGAGAAATGCTGAAACGCTACTCAAATTTCAAATAACCGCTTCTTTCATTTTTCAGGCGATCAAAAGAGATAGATCAATAGATCAATAGAACAATATATCTAAGTGAAGTGAAGGAAGATTTAAAATCGTATCTATTATTTGACATCAAGATATTGTGTTTTGTAGCATTTGCTATTAATTTATTTATTATTGACTTCATGATGTGTGACAATATCCTTTGTTGCAGTGTGTGATGAAAAATTAATGACAGTTGGTTATTAAAGAAGCTAAATATACGTCAGTCTCAATTGAGACAACAGAAATATATTTGCAAATAACGGTAAAATATTACTACATCTATTTAATTATGCTGAATACTACTTAAATGTTAATTGTTACATATTAGTTAGTACCTACAAACTTTTGGGAAATCAATTATTATTCATTTCATAAGACTTTCTTTTGGAACCGTGCAATTATTGTAGTTTTTGGCAATTCAAAAGTACGCATTAAAAATCAACGTGTTATGTAGAATGAACGTGTCACAAAATATAAGCAATTAGTACCTACTATATACGGCAAAAGTAAATGTTTGGCGCGACCTTGTAGGAGGCGTTTGGAACTTTCTGAAATTCTTCACGACAAAGGCCAAAGGGTGTGTGCCATTAATCATTGAAGACAGGCAAGTTGTCGCCTTGTAAACGGATCTAATTCCTTTAGAAAACGCACTGTCGTACACTTTCTTTGTTGATTTGACGATGGTACTTTGATAATTGTGTCAAAAGTGCAAGTGTTAATTTCAAAGTATATGTATATATTTATACTTTATACAGTAGGTACTGCTCGTTGGTCTAATGGTGTTAAGTGTGAGTGCTAAGCTAGAAGTCTTGGATTCGAGCAAAGTGTTATTGGGTTTTTCTTTGAAATTCTCAGTAGCAGTTCGGAGTTTGGATTCGGACACTGTTGGTGGCAATAGGCTCGACCTCTATTATATGAAATCTTAAACCTACCGGCGAAATGTGGGTGTACACTTCTGCCTAACCCTTCGGGGATAACAGGCGTGATGATGGTACTATGTACCGTTTTTTGTATGATCATAAATGTGCTCGCGTTGAGCGTAGATATAAAAACATTTGAACACAGCTCATAATAGAATGATAATGCAAAACAATAAAAGTAAAGAAAAAGATTGCGTTCAATCACTATTGCTACTTTTTAACCGACAAAAAACGGAGCAGGTTTTCAAGTCGACGCGTATTATTTTATGTATGACGTATAACTTTTTACAAAGTAGTCCGATTTTTTGTTGCTTTTTTAATGATAGACAACTTATATAATGTAATGACCAATCCATAAAATTGGAGTTTGAGCGTGCTTCTGACTTTTCTTAATTATGTGCGTATTAATTGTTATCACTCGATGAAGGTAAACATTATGAAGAAATCTGTATATCCAAAGGATATTCTCGACAGCAACAGTATTCTGCCAATTACACTGCCCTTAATGCCCTCATATCATAGGAGCTAACTACATAGGAGACATTTGGGACGGTCAACAGACTGATGTTTTGTTTTGACAGTATGGCAAGCTTTGTGGCCGTTTTCCTGTTTGATATTTATGATACGTCAATAAAATAAATAAATAAGTAAGAGTTCGAAACATCCAGCTAAAGAGTCTTGTTAAAATAATATTAAATGTACATACTTCAAGTAAATAAATGATCACAAAACCCATCACTAGTGAATGTGACGTACTTAAATAATTCAAATGAACTTTAACAGTTCAACACGTCAAGATAGGCACAATATTAACGTTATTACAACTATGTTCACAAGCAAGCAACAAAATGTTGCGTCTTAAGGCTTGATTTAAACAAATTAAGCCCAAGGCGGTGAGTTTTGAAGACTTTTATTGATGACGACACGACTCCGGTACGAGATTCGTTAGGTACTTTATTACACGTCTCAAAAGTTCATGAGTATGTTAAGCTAATTTATTCACAAATTAAGTACGAGTTATTAACAGTGTCTATATGGTTATGTAATCTTTAGGAAGAAAATTATCACATTAAATAAATTTAGATCTCTAAAATTGAGATTGTTATTTATGACAAAGCTATTATAATATAAATGTGAAATGGTTAATCACATCTTGTTTAACCCACTAGTTGTTATAAACCTAGAGGTATGACCGGTGGACTTTCAATTCAAAGGTCTTGAGTTCAATCCAAAGCACGGACCACCGAGTTTTCGGAATTATGTGTGTATTTATCACATGTTCAAACGGTGAAGGAAAACATCATGAGGAAACCTGCATGCTTGAGAGAATTCTCGATGGCGTGTGAAGTCTGCCAACCTGCACTAGGCTAGCACGGTGGATTATTAGTCTAATCCCTCTCAAATAAATGGAGACCCTTTTCAGCAGTTGAGACGGTAAATTAGTTGATGATGATGATGATGATTGACAATATTTTAAAATTAGGACTAAATATCTTAATTTATTTCCATTTTTGTGACAATATTTGGCTCTCATTTTCGATTTATGTAATCAATGTACCAATAAAAGAACCAAAGATGTTATACGTATGTTATATGTACTGATATATAGCTTTGGTAGCCAAGTGGTGTGACCAGTGGACTGAGATGTCAGAGGTCTCGAGTTCGAACCCAAAGCACGCACCACTGACTTTTCGGAAGTTATGTGCGTATTTATCACAAGCTCAAACGGTGAAGGAAAACATCGTGAGGAAACTTGCATGCTTGAGAGAATTCTCGATGGCGTATGAAGTCTGCCAACCCGCAGTAGGCTAGCGTGGTGGACTATAGCCTAATCCCTCTCAATTGAGAGGAGACCCGTGCCCAGCAGTGGGACATTAATGGGTTGATAATGATGACTTATAAAGGAACACGATCCGACTCGATCGTGCACTGTAAAAGTCCCGAGCGAACCTCTTCATGAGAAATTAGCCAAGTTGCCGGGTGTCGGAGCAATTTCGTCGGCGGCAACTCGGGCTTGTTGCGTGTTATATTGATTTGATGTAGGCTTATTATCTGGTGTAGCCTTGTAAGGAGGTATTGTGGGCTGGAACACTGATTTACCGCGGTAAAAGGTTATAGGATAGATTTTATCTCGTAATTTTTTGGGTAAAGAATTTTTGTTGAGGAGACACTTTTTTGACATACGATGGATGATGCTTGTATCTTGGTTAATTAAGGCTTACGTTGGGCTATGTTGTTTTATTTTTTTCTAAAGAATGCTTGGAATTATAAATTTGTTTTAGTTACATAAATTAACTTGAATTCGAGCCTTCAGTCGCACTATAGGTATTGTCGCTTTATTTTGACAGATTATTTTTGACTCGACTTCAAAGAATGGAATAATTAATTTGAAGCAGCTGTTTAAACTAACCAACACTGAAACATTATGCAATGCACGTTTAGTCAATCAAAATACTAATTTCTTACACTTATATTATCATTAAAAAAAAACTACTTTATTGGAACTTTATCGCGGTCTATTGATATTATTTTAATCTCCACGTTACGGTTACTTTGCAGCATCCATGGTCACGGCAAGACCGAGTCTGTCTACCCGTGACATGGATGTTAAATACTACCTTTTATGGATGAAAAAAGTTGTAAAAAATTTTTTTATTTTCAACATCATTATATTAAATTGGTGTCCATTTTATGCCCAATTATGTATAAAATCAAATGAGTAACAAGAGACAAATGTTGTTGTAAACAGTAATCATTATATCCACAGTCATTATTATTACATTACATTTTGATATCAGCGTTCACATAACACGATTGATTGGATCACCGTAGTCCAATTTGTTTCAATAATTTTACCAATTTACTTTTTTAATTATATTAATTGAGATGGGATGGGATCGAATAAAATGATGTAATTGGTGATCATTAACTTTGTTTATTCGTTCAATCATAAAACTTGTGTATTAACCATCACGCTTGGTTAGATTGAAGTGGGGTACAGTATTTGAACGACAGATTCATTACTTATAAGCGAGTGTTTTATAGTAGTGGTTTTATAATCTTGTAAAGACCGGTGTCGTTGGAATTTCTTACCGATTCTTCTCAGCGGCATCTTACTTATAATTTATATGATTTATTGTTTTATAGGTGAATGTGTTTGAAAGTTTGAATTAGGTATTGTGTTTTTAAGAATCTGTTTTCTGGGTACAAGCTCTACCTTTGAAAGGATGAATGATAGGCGATTGATGTAAGGAATTTATAAGGCGGATGTCAGTGGAAACGCCGCGAGGGGGCGCCCTAGAAGGACATACACCGACCTAATTGGTGAACTCCTTCAAAAAGGTCAGGTACGCAGTACTCATAACCGGCGCGCGTGCATGACGAGATGAATGAATGTGGACGAGGCAAAAGTGGTATGCAGGGACCGTAGTGCGTGGTATTCTTTAGTTTCTAACCTACCCCCATGGGAAAAAGGCGTGAGTGTATATACTTTAGCTCTTCCAAATCACTTCAATTGTTCACGTTCAAATGTAAATCAAAAACTGTCTTTAACAGGTATAGTAAACTATCTTTAACTTTTTTCTGTCGGTGTGACTGTGAAAGTCAAAATTCACGGGTTCGATTCCAGGGCACTCACCTCTAAATTTTCGGAAGTAATGTGCGTACCTATAGGTATATCACATGCTCAAACGGTGAAGAAAATAATCGTGAGGAAACCTGCATGCCTGAGAGATTTTATCGATGGCATTTGAAGTCTGCCAACCCGCAGGCTAGCGTAGTGGACTATATCCTAATCCCTCTCGAATGACAGGAGATCCGTGCCCAGCAGTGGGAGAATAATTGGGTTGAGTCTAGAACTTTTTATAATAAGCACTATTGTGATCACTTTTATATGAGTTTCTAGTGTCCAAGGACATACCAATAAAAATACAATATAAACACCAAACTTAACATTCAGTATGCGCAAATAATTCTATCAATTGTATTCATGCCTGAGTCGGTTGTCGAAAAAAAACGTCCTGTCCGGTGTCGGTATGATTCATTTATTATTGTAAAGGTTGTTGCTGACCGCGGCGTAACAACTCAATTTGTATGACCGCTCCCCGAAACGTACCGAAATGGCATACACAATGAATTGCGAACTGGGGACTTTCTCAAAATAATGTAGTTTGGATTTTATTGTTTGTACATACATACGAGTAGGTACTATTGCGCATGTTCTCCCTGAAGGGTTAGGCAGAAGTGTACAAATGCACACTCACATTCCGCCGGTATGTTTATTGCCATAAATCGGACACTAATTCAAACTCTATAAAGTTACTAGGTACTAAGAATTTCATAAAATAACACAATAACAGTTTTCTCGACTTGGAAATCAAAGCTAAGGCCTCTTGCTTAGCAGTCCCACTACTGACTACTGGGCCACCAAGACAGATTATTTTGTCCGTTTTCCGCATAAATTGATCAGGGACTAATCTACGTGAGGAAATTACAAAGGAGCGAGTTTGAATTGCATTTTATCACATGGTTAAACGGTGAAGGAAAACGTCGTGAGGATACTTGAATATCTGGGAGATTTTATCGATGGCGTGTGAAGTCTGCCACCCCCAGGCTAGCGTGGTGGACTATAGCCTAATCCCACTCAAATGAGAGTAGACCTGTGCCCAGCAGTGAGACAATACAATGACTTCATAACAATGTTTTTGCAGTCGGTACAAGTATATGCCGTGTGAAAATCATCATACAATAATGTGACCTTTATGTCTTTGCATTGTTTTTTCTCCATACATTTTAATATTCGTGATTGTCATATTCAGGACTATATCTTTAAAAAGCACATGATTTAAAGCTTTAAGTTAAGCGATCCAGCTTGAATGATTCACACGAGACTACTATTATTCCAAAATACTGTCACAGTCAATATAAAATTAAACAACACAGCTAAATTGACGGCACAGTGGGTGCAGAGATCAAGCGATCAGCTTCTGCGCCGCAGACGTGTGTTTGATCCTCGCACGGAACAAAATATAAATAAATAAATATCTCGGCATTTTAACACAGCGGCATCTAGTTCCGCTTTGTGTATTGTGAATATTTTTATTTGTTATCGCATCCACGACATAGGCGAAAGTCCCAGTCTGGAGCAACATATAAAAAATATACGTTAGATAGGTTTTTATTTCTTATCCAAGTTCAATGTCCTCTGCCCTCTTAAACGACAATTCGGTGGACTATAGTAGCCTAGGCATAACCTATTAAAATATTAAATTGAAACACTAAACCATATCGTGACTATGATAAAATCTAATGCATGACCAAATCCATTAAGACTATGATGACTTGATCAAATTTAAAAATAATTTTACTTGCTACAAAAAAGTCTACTGTAAGGAGGTAAGTTGCTGGGTATAAACAAAATAATATGATCTTTTTTACACAGCGCCATCTAGTTTTCAACGCAAACAACAAAGCTTATGTTACGGATGCTCGATGATTATATTTTATCATCACAATCAACCCGTTTTTTACTGTACCATTGCTGGGCACACGTCTCCTCTCATTTGAAAGTATAAGTATTACTCCAACATGCTAGCCTAGTGCGGTAAAAGTTATATAATATTTACCAGTATAATACTTTGAGGGTGATAGAGACTGACGTGAAATGGAATAAATAACAGAATCATTATATTTTCATACAATGATTTCGTTACTTATCTAGTGGTCGTACACTGCGACTGCCGAACAAGAGATCTTGGGTTCGATTTCCAGGTCGAGCAGTGTTATTGGGTTTTTTATGAAATTCTCAGTAGCAGTTGGGATTTGTGCCCGGTTGATGGCGGAATTAGGGTCGCCCCCTATCACATAGGGCTTAAATACATACCAGCGAATCGTGGTGTACATTAGTACACCTCTGCCTAACCTTTCGGGGACGACAGGCGTGACGCTAAGTAATTATATTTTCATATTACTTCAACCTAATACAAAACCAAACTAAAATTACCTAATTAATATTTTTAATCATAAACTAACATGTTTTATACTAAATAGCGTACCATAAATAAAGCATACTGACATTTCCATTATAAAGTTGATAATTTTAACACCATATTAATAAAAGCCCCAAAAATCTAACTAGTTTTTTTACTGTGGGCACATGATTAGGTATTTCGTGCCGACCTAAATGACCTTACTTTATATATTTATCATAATTATAACAACACAGTAGCTTGTTTATGATTAAAATGAATATAAGGTTTATTTAGATTTCCAATTTCTTACAAAATTCTTTATAATTATATGACTTGTTGAATAGAGGCCAAATTTGTAGTTATAATATATCGGATTGCGAAGAAAATAATGTTGTGAATCCTACTTCTATATAGGTACCTATAAAAAAGAAACTATATTATTGGCAAAAGACACAGACTAAAATTTGTATTGAATTCGACGTTTTTCTTCTCATGTGTTAAACTTTCCGGTTAAATGGACCGGCGACCTAGAAAAGGTAGCAGGGCTAGACTGGATAAAGAAACTGGGGGACAGGGGTTTGGCCCAGTTTGGGAGAGGCCTATGTCCAGGCAGTGGACTGCGTAGCTGAATTGATTGAAACATTTCGGCGACTGTAATCTTTATAACATAACATACCATCACGCCTGTCATCCGCGATTTAGGCAGAGGTGTACTAGTGTACACTCACATTTCGCTGGTGTGCTTTAGGTATCATGTAGGTAATAGGCGAGCCTATTACCATCCATCAGGCATGAATCCAAACAACGAGCTGATCCTGAGAACTTCGTAGAAAACCTATCTACACTTTGCTCGACCTGGGAATCGAATCCACTTCTTGCTCATCAGTCATACTTACGACCACTTAGACAAACGAGGCAGTTCAATGTTCCCTCTTATCACTACCAAGGAGTCTTTAATTATAATTTATTTCCATCCGATCGTCTACCGATAATATAAATGAACCCAAACTTATAAACGCAAAAGCATTTTTATTCATCATGATTTTTTCTTCTTTAAACATCGATTACAACATGGCCACACCTACAAAATCGCAACATTTAACTACACCATAATTCTCACTAACTGTTATATTGTAAAGTACAGCAATACCGCCCGAATGGTGTTTACAAACGCGATCGTATGCTCCTTAAGTGCACACCGGCCAAATTGAAAAGCCCTCTCGACATTTGCGTGCGCAAACATATAGAAGGTACACTAAAATTGGTCGGGTAAAGTTAATTACTTAATTTCGGTTAAGGGGCATTTCGCTTTTGATTTATTAGCATAATTCTGTAATTAAGTAAGCGTGACATCGGGCCCGCTGATCTAGATAGCATGCGTCGTATGTAAATGTGAAAGGGTGTTTTAATATTGTATTATCCTTTTTTAGCTGTTTCTCAATTACTCTGATGAATGTCAAAGCTGCCAACTGGATAGTGTATTTCTATCTTATAGTGTATATTAGATATTAGATAGTGTATATTATCTGTGAAGTCAGTTAAGAATACTATAGAAGTTTTCGCTAAGAAAGAGGAATAAAATTAAACTATTTATCATAATAATATTACTGGGCCGTACCTATATTTACCGGACTAAGAGGAAGATGCCGCTCTATAGAGTATATATCACACTCCCTTTCTAACAATCTCATCACAATATGATCGCGTTACGAACATTGTATCGTAATTTAATAAAATATACATTTTACCGATCTTATCATATAAGTAATAACTATCCATGATCACGAGTCGATTAAGAGAATCTGATATTTACGTAAGTATAACAAATCAGTATTGTATCCTAAAATCAAATAAAAAGTATAATTAATCATCCCCAATACTCAACTCACAATTTTTTACAGATAAGCACTGCATGTTGTGCATGCAGTGCTTATCTGTAAAAAATTGCACACTAATTGTACACTAATCTTATTTAATTTGTGCCATATTTACTATGTTGTCTCAGTGTAAACAATTGTTGATGAGCCTAATAAATAAAATAAAAATAAAACTCCTACAGCGCTCATTTACACCAACCAGTCACCCACCGTACAAATTCCTTCATTCTCAAATAATCCAAAAACCATATTAAGTTTATTACCAGTAATAATCATAAAAACTTGAATGTACAATATACATAATTTGTATGTAAGTATATACAATGTACATTTCTTTAAGAAATCCAACGGGCATAAACGCATAATTGACTGTCTATGGTGCATTTAAAGCTCCGTTATTACCATAAGCCGTGTACGACAAACGAGTAACTTGTTAAGGTCCATTGTGACGATATTACACTAATAATAAAGGCAATAATACACAGATTAGAATACAATGGTTGGTGTGAACGCACTCGCTTGATTCGTCGTACAAATGATTATCGGAGTCATCCGTTCGTGTAATGCACTTACGAATATGGGACACTAATAGAATTACCATTAATACTTGCTGGTTCGTGTACTGAGATATTTAAAACCAATAAAAGGAAAGTTGAAGGTATCGATTGCCAGCCACGTACTTGTGACTTCGAAGTTAGATGAGTATTTATTACATGCTCAAAAGAAGAATCCTGAGGATTTTTCTTGATGGCGTGTGAAGTTTGAAGTGAAATTTGAAGTTTGTCAAGATCAAGCTAGCGTGTTGCGCTAGCCTTATCTCTTTCAAATGAGAGGGGACCCGTGCCCAACAGTGGGATAGTATATATATAGATAGTAGTAATGATGAGGTACTGAAGGTAGCGAATGGGTGTTAAAAGGTCGCTAGTGGCTAACGATATCTAAGAACTTCTAAGTGCAGGGTAATAGTCAATGAAAACTCGTTTAAAAAAACTTCGCATTTTATAAAACACGATGATATGGGACCGTATAAACATAAAAGCGATATGTGAGACTACACGTAAGTACTCTTCTGCTTACCACATACACAGAAACAGACATGGTGGTATCTGATAAATGATGGTTGTAGGCACAAAATGTCTATTATCAGTAATTCCAATTTCTGTCTCTGCGTCCTACTGTTCAGTAGTAAAACATCCACGTCAATTAGAATAACCCCCCCTTTAAAACACTCAACTTTAGCCCACCAATTTAAATCAACCCTCTCGCTTACACCGTGGGCTACATGTTTAATAAGTCCATCATGACACTAGAATGCATAATGCCCAAGTTTCCAGGCTAATTTCTATTAAAACTTCAACCAAGATTTGATCACCTTGTAAAATACAAAGTGCTATTGAAAACTCTTCAAGCTTCCTAGCTTGTGGCTTTACGAGAGCCTTCTAATAGGAATGTGAGGGTAGTTAAACTATTACTGCTGTTGTAAATATTTTTGAGATTGGCTTTTAAAAAGATTTTATTGCCAATACAAACTAGGAAAATAAATGTTTTTAAGTGGGTTTCATTACGTTGATATGTAGCGCTTGGGGCTTAAATTCATGAGTTTCTTATTTTAGGATATGCAGTATATGAAGATGCTCTTTGTAATGAAATTAGTAGTGTTGTTCTCCCTTTAGATACTTATATTTGTACTGATCTATTTGTTTACCCAAATATGGTTTGCAAACTACGTTTTTACAACCTCTTTAGAGTTTACAACTATGTCTTTTGCGCTCTATCATTAGACCCTCAGCAGTATGTACCTCCTTCGCTTTCTGTGCAGATGTAACTCTCTTAGACCAATCAAAAGAGCCCAACCGGTGTACTAGTTATGTACCCGTAATGGATAATCAACATACATCATGCAGAGACTATTTACAGAAAAATATATCTAAATCGGTCAAACAGTTTTGAAGTTAAAAGTCAAACACACCTCTAACCCTAAATGCATACACTGATACATCATACATCGTAGTTAAAATGCTAATCTTAAAATAGGACATTGAATAAACAACGCGAACGCGAACAAAGCAAAATGATCAAACTTTTATTTATTAATGAAACCGACGATCTTATTAAAAACGAACTCATTAGCAATCGAGAACAATCGTTTGAAAAGCCTTTGCAATAGTGTAGTGATGAAGTATTACAGTTTTTCATTATGAAAACATACTTTGCTGTCAAACGGGTTCCGTGAATGTGTGAGTGTGTGATGTATGACAGTCATCGCTTTATGGCTTTTCATATAGATAATACTTTATTTAGGAATTGACCAACATTTCACTTTAATTATATTAATGGAAGGTTTTATTAGTTTATCAGGTTTAACCGCTTTACAGATATAATTTGGCTGATTGCATTACCAAAGATCTTCATTTATGATTGTTGCTTTTATGCAGATGCACGAGTTTTTTACACGTTTAATTCCTACACTGATGTGGAAAAAAATCTCACCTCTCATTTAAGAGGGATTAGATGCGGGTTGGCAGCGTTAACACGATGTTTTCCTTCCCTTATTTGAGCATGTAATAAAAAGTCACATAACATGGAAAGGTGACTCGCCTTGGGTTTGAACTCCTGAAACTTGTAGCTTCCATAGTTGCTTGCTAAGGCTGGTTTTACTCTCATGTTGATCGTATTTATCACATGCGCGAACGGTGAAGGAAAACATTGTGAGGAAACCTGCATGCTTGAGAAATGTAATGTCTGCGAACCCGCAGTAGGGTATCGTGATGGACTATGGCCTATCCCTCTCAAATGAGAGGAGATCCGTGCCCAGTAGTGAGACAATAACCGGTTGATACGCTGCACCATCCATACATATTGATCTGTCAGCGCCGACAATCATCACGACTGTAAAACCAGACTAACATGGTGTTCTTTTGTTCCCAGGTTGTGCATTCCCGTCTCGGTGGCACGGCCGCTGGTTCCAGTCGGGTGTGATCCAGCCGATCCTCATCGAAGGCGACAGGCTGTCGAATAAAGGCCGGTGTCTGTCCTCCGAAGGGGACAAATTTCTTATTGTTGATGAGTAAGTTTATTCAGCCTTTTATAACTAATTTTATAATAATTATTTAACCTAGTCCTTGAATTAGTGTATTCCCGTTCGTCCCCTAGACTTCGTCCCCCGAGGGGGACGAACGGGAATTTACAAAAATAATATTTAATTTGTTCCCGATCGTCCCAATCCTAATTCAAGAGAGGACGAATGGGAATATGTTCTTCGATTAGTGCCATTCGTCCCACTAAAAAGATTTGTGCAGAAGCCTACAGCTTATCAAATAAATGACTGTACTACGTATTTAATACTTTAACTGTAAATCCCCTTTTTTCAATCAAAATATTCGAAATTACAACCAAAAATACTGAATTGCACACTAAATTTGAACCGAATCGGTCCAATTCATAATTATTGGTTTAGGTTAGGTTAGAACTGTGACCACAACGCACGAGCCGAGCGAGCGAAGCGAGCGTGCCGCGGCAGCGGCCGGCGAAGTGCCAGAACCGAATCAGTCCTATTCATAATTATTTGTTTAGGTTAGAACTGTGAAAAAGAATTAATAAATTATTCCCATTCGTCCCCCCAAAAAATTTTGAGGGACCATCGGGAAAATAAATAACGAATTCCCGTTCGTCCCCCTCGGGGGACGAAGTCTAGGGGACGAACGGGAATACACGCTTGAATTGAGTTAGATCGCGGTTGTGATTTACGGATGTCGAACATGATTACATGATAGAACTCTATATGTATTTCGATTTTATATGATGCGAAGATAATTTTGTCTGAGTTATCTTATAGTGTTAATGATATATTTTTATTTATTCAGGAAAACAAACAATTACACACATAAATTTTATAAATGTGCAACCAACAACGTTCTCCACAGAGACACAATGAGACAGTTTGGTAAATTTTGACAGATTAAAAGTAAATTATATTAAATTAAATGTATTATAAATTCCAGTGCTGGAAACGAATAGAAAAGAATAAAATAGAATTAGAATTAGTCACATTCTTTACTACATAATATAGAATACAGAACACAAGTTATTTATTTGATCGTACACAGTAGTTTTATTTCAATCTATATATCACCGTATGACTTAGCGTAGAACTAGACAGCGCTGTGTAATAATGTCAGGATATATTTATTTATATACATCGTGAGTAAAACTCGCTAAACGCGTGCTCAGTGTAAATCACTATCATTTCTCTTGCATATCTCTTTACGTTTCGTTTGCGACGAATCCCTTTAATCTCTTCATCTGCACGTCTTATCGATGGCGCTTAGCGGCTCGTGATAAGGGTGGATGTCACATATCCACGTCCTTTTTGTCTCGTACACACGCCTTCAGCTTTTCGGTATAGTAAATTTTCCTCTTTAATAAAACTCTACTGACTAAAAAACGTATTAAGAAACATAAAATGGTTTGACATTAATGCAATCTTTTAAATAATCTATTAGACGTGCTATTTCCTAACTGCATTCCGTTAAGGTTGAATATGGTGATACATTTGTATATTTGTAAGAACTATAATACGTAAAATAAATAATTTTATTTGATTTGATATTTGTGAAAAAAAAAGTAACTTAATAGATTTTATTAGAAGGCAACATTTCAAGTAAAATAAAGGTATTGGCAATGAGGTATCCCACAGTAGAGCACTCAGCAAATTGTATTATCAATCGACTCGGCCTATTGCAATCCACAGCTGGACATAGGCCTCTCCCAAACTGCGCCATAATACCTACTCGGTCTTTCGTCTCAACAAACTAGCCGTGCGTTCAATAATCTATAGATAAAAAATATACAAGAAATCAGCTTATATGGCAATATCACGTTTATTTAGGGATAGATAGAGGTAAAGTTACGTTAAATTAAAAACGTAAGCAATTCATTTATCTGTTACTGGTTAAATAATAGTCAAAGACACAAATAACAGGAAGTCAGTTTGTATACACGTAATAAACACACCTATATAGCAAAAAATAGAGGCTATAATTGCCTGGTTGTTACATACCTCTGCATTGGTGCATACCTGATTCGTGTCCCGTGCCAACAAATCTTCAATCCACCGCAATACCTGCTGACGCCCTATTTCCTGCTGGCCAGCCGGTACTCCGTACCGAGGATATTATATCACTGGAGTTACTCCCTCGTGCCAACAAATTACCTTTCCTGTTACCTATGTCTTCGAATTTGACTAGGCGGGACTGAACTACTGTAGAAATACGTGATAATTGAGCTAGTTTTTACGGATTTTATCGCGATATATTTTGAAGTTTTGGATTTTTTATAGCATTGATTTTCACTGACTTTGACATGATTTTGACGACCCAATTAGTCCAGGGGTAATTAACACTGCCTTCTGTGCTATGCGTCCCGGGTTCGAATCCCGGTAGGGACAAATGTTTGTGTGGTGAGCCTAAACATTTGTATCCGAGTCATGGATGTATCTACGTATAATATGTATTTACAAAAAGTATATATGTAGTATATCAACCATCTAGTATCCGTAACACAAGCCTCGTAGCTTAGCTCGGAACTAGATGACGCTGTGTCATAATGTCCAGAAATATTTGTCAAGAAATACTGACTGTTGATGTTGTAAAGGATCTGGGATCCGGGATTAAGACAATATCTGCATTCATATTTATACGTAGGGGTGTACCGCAATAAATTCCGTGAAAGGTAGTCAGTTTTATTTCAAGATCTATTCGAAAATCTATTGTCTGTAGCGTCACCACATACTTATATTACTTTTACTTACTTACAAACTTACATTTATAAACTATATTCATAAAACATTATCTATCTTTCAGAAAAGGCTGCTATCGTTGTGTTGTGATGCACGAAAAACATAAAAACGTTCTACAGTATAAAGAAAGTAAGTATGCCACTATTGTTAAATAGCGTAACACTTCATCGCGCTTCTATCTCTGATGGGTTAGGCAGAGAAGTACATAAGTACACCGACGCCGACAGTTCGCCGGTAAATTTTTAACTTAGGACAAATCTGAACTCTGAAAATCTGAATCCAGGACTTCATACTCGGCATTTTACTGTGTACACATTTGCCTAGCCCTTCCGTGATATCTCTATACAAATAATGTCGGGTGGTCTTTGTAGTGCGATAATCTCAGAAAGAATCGTACCGATCTGGTTTTCAGTAATGGACGGAGTAGTTCATAAATAAGGTTTTGGTCTGTAATTCATTATGGTCTTTGGGTACAATATAATTATGCTCTGCTGGGTGTCTCGTTAAGTTATAAAATAAATCCTCTATCAATATGACCAATGTAACATAAAAATGTTCTGCCTCATCATTGGTCCGCTATGAACTTTGAATTAATGTACAGATTTTATTTAAACTTGCACAATTTTACATACATTGCAAACTGTGTGTAGTAACTTGAAAGATAGGACAGTTTTAATCTCAATTTATAATCACAATGATTTAGTATTGCAAACCAACGAATAACTTGATCAGAGCAACGCGTGGCCTGCTAATATATATTACTGCTATTATATATTATAGGACAGAGCGCTTTGTAAGGAACCTCATAATACCATTATAGCAAAGCTCCTTACGAAGCCCTCTGTCCACCCCCTTAAACGAAAAACAGCTCAACGTACACACACATCAAGTTTGGATGAGTTAACGGTGTCTCCGCACTATACGAGCTATCAAGGGAATATCCTGGCTCATATACAGGACGCCTAATTTTCTGGCGCGGCCCTCCTAATGAATTACATTACCATTTGGCTTTATTTAGTAACAGCCTGTTCGTACTTCAGCTGTAATACTAGTAAGTAATGGGGACAGACAGTGACAGATTATTATTATTTACCAACTTTACTCAACCAGGCTTTAGAGTAGCAGCACTAAGTATCTCCACTTACCAATCGACCTTACGAATTCAATACCAAAATTTAAGTTTTGTGTTTTTTTCTTTGAACTTTTAGGTAATGTCTCTTTTTTCCGGGCCCTATAACTTAAAAGTTTTATCGAAATAAAATAAATATATGTTAGTTTAGAAGTGCATAGACGTTGACCAAACAAATATTGAATGGTTTGGCGAATATCTTTCGCGTAAGTATTTTCGGTCCTTAATTTGGCTTTACCGGGGACTTAGATTTAACGTTTAGAAACCGCTTGATGAACTTCTAATATATATAAATGGCACTGACTTGACTACTCTACTCTACAGCTGCTAAAGTCATGCGAAACAAGGATAGAAAATCTATTTTAAACACAGTCATGTATTATGTGCTCATCTTATTAATAAAATTGTAAACAAATCAACTAACTGCACTAGCCATTGTAATTGTTGATATACCACTTAGTAACATTTATATCAGCCTATCTCCGCTAAGTACTGAACCTGGTAAAATTTGGTATTTTTTTAATACTGGTCAGCATTCAGATAAAAAATAAAAAAATCTCCGTTTCTAAAGTTTCCGTTTTATTTCCAGCTTTTTGCCACAGAAGAGACGCGTTACCCCATCTTTGTTCGCTGATCACGGGAGACGCATTACTATACTCCATGTTTAGGGAGAGCGCTGATCCTGTGGACTGCCCTCTGAAAGGACCCTTCTCTTTTACTTATAACAGGTAAGCGGATTCCTCAAAATGCTAGTAGCCTTTGATTCTATTTTTCAAACTATCTTAGTGTTAAAACGGCGTAAGACTAAACCACACTACAGACATATTCCAGGACAAAAATACATACGCTACTAGATAAATCTTACAAACTAAAGAAAATGGTGTAACCATTTTTTAAAATAGATTATATCCATTTGTTTTCAAGTCGGTTCCTTTACATGAGACATATATTGGAACCATTAGGATTACTTATTTGACTTGCTTTCAAGTATGTAGCCACGTGGCTTAGCCATATTCTATAGTCTAGTTTTATGAAAAAATAAATTGACTAGGGGAAGAAATTATTGTCATTAATTACGACTGCCATAGCTTTTATGCCTGTCAAAGACACTCTACATTAGGTTTCGGACAGTAGCCCACCGGGCACTACGCCCGCTTTTTGCTTTTCTATGGAGAAGTCAAACACCCTCATACTTTCTGTATACTGTCATCGTGATCTGACTCACACCATAAAATCTTCACGCGTATTTGACTCTGGTATAAAAAAATCTGAATAAAAAATGCCAAATGTAACAAATACGAAAATAACAACAAATACTAGCTACCTACTTATTTAACGATTACTATTCTGTGTACCATGCAAGTAGCTTTGTTCCATTTATTTATCCATTTTTTTACTGAAATAAGCCTAAGTTACCTAACTTGGACAAACAGCTGCAAGTAATATCGAAACTCGTACACCGATTATTCCGCTGACCTACTTTAAGCGGGTGACCGACGGCTGACTACGTTACTTCAACGTTTCCTTCCACTGTCAAACGTTCTAACGTCCTTATTCTGGGTAATCACTGCACGCAGTTTTTTTATTATCATGGGAATGGGTTTTCCCCATTTCCTTATATCATGCCCCATCTTCCGACAAGGGGACAGTTGACGTGACCTTTCCCATTCTGCTTAACCTTAGCAACCTTCTATCTTTTTTTATCATTTATAGGTCAGCGTTTGATCAGCGTTTGACGATGTGGTCTAAGATGAAGGACGCTTACCTAGAAGATGCCTATCCTGTCTTGACCTGCATTAAGTATCCTTATTCTTGAGTTATTTGGCAACCTTTTACGAGACTTATTATTTTCAAGAGACTTAATATTTTCATCTACTGTTGCCGATTCTCAAAATCAAATCTTAACAACTTCGAAAGCAAACGTAAATGTCGAACAGACTGCCTTCGGTAATACATCCTTCTTTGACGTGATATAATTATATCGACAGTTGTGGTGTGTGGTAATTAAGACATGACATATGTCACGGCCGGTGGCGGGCAACAGACGACGCTCGTAATGACGTGCAATTAAAAACCGTTGATAATACATTAACGACCTGTTATAAGAGTTTTGAGGAAGGCCTTTTTAAAAAAAAGACAAATGACCTTAACTATGGTTTATTATAAATTTAGGCTAAACTTTAAACAGGAATTACAAATTTTGGATGAGAGTGTTAAGCGCGGATGTCGGATGCGAACTGAACTATCTGAGTCTAGCTGAATCTTTACTGTCATACAATAATGCTGACTAAGGATAGAGGTTAGCACTATTGTAAGCATTGATGGGATATAACACCTCCCCTCTTTAAGAAGGAACTTTAGGGTATGACCCTGAAGTTCATGAAAATGGGTCAGTAAAGTAATATATAATATTTAATATTTAAAAGGTTGTTCTGATAGTTGGAGGTGGTATTTCATCATGATCTGAATTATTATTTGGTGTTTCATTATCAGCTAGTTCCAGATTTCGTGAAGTTAACATTTTAGTTCTGCCCGATCGGATACATTTGTACAATTTAAAAGATATATACAATATTATTGTAATTACAATGATTATAGTTATAATTGAATAATGTGTCCCGTATTTTATAATTAAAGGACTTTCAAGGGCGTTGTCTAAATCATTTAATTGTTTAAGAAACATATTTTTGTTTAATTTTATATCATCTAAATCTAGGCTTAATAATGGAATAGGGGATACATTATTTATGGATTGATTAAGTTTCTTTATGTTACAGCAAGTGTCATTTAGTAGATTGAAATCAGGAAAGCTAATAGGAGTGCTTATATTTAGTGAATTATATTTAGGGATTAAAGTGGTGCTTGGGCAATATCCAATGCAGTTATTAGGAATTTTAATTATGCCAGTACCTAATATGTTTGTTTCAATGAGTTTAGAGTCTTTGCAATCTATGGAAACTTTGTTTGACACTGACTGTACATAAATCCACATATTATTCTCTAAAGGTTTCCAAAGGTCAAGGTCACCATAAATAAATTTTGTTTCACAAGTTTGTGGTATTTCGGTAATTACTTTAGACATAAATTCGCTTTCACAGGTAGGTCTAATATTTGTTACATAAACATTAGAAACATCACATAAGCGTTTATCAGCGGTTATTATTTTACAATAATTGAAGTCATTTAATGTACAATAATGAGTTTTATCTTTAGTCATGGCTATGTATTTTGAGCTGGGTATTATAAGACTGAAAGTATTAGGTTTATTCGAATTATGGGGTGTAGGCAAAGCAATGTTATGATATAATACATACTCTTTAATGGAAACCAATGGAATTTGTAATATAAAGAATATCTTATTATTCCCATAGTAAGTAACTATTCTAGAAACATTTAAAATTAAATTAATTGAACTTAAATCTAAATTTACAGGCAAGTCCGAGTCGTTAGGTAAGTACTGGTGGTTATCAGCAAGCTCTCGGAACAATTGTAGTGACGTAATCACAGACGGATGCAAGATGTTTTGATTACTGAGTAGAACAGCGTTAGTTAGATCTTCTAATTGGAATGACATTGTTAAAATTGAAGTTTCTAAATTATCAATAATTTGATAAATATTTGAACGTAATAATAATTCGTTCATAACGAGGGTGACGTTTGCTACATTGGCCGAGAGTTTATTGATAGCTTTGTTTAAATTGATTTCATTAATTTTAATTTTCTGAATTGTGTCATTAAATGATGAAATTGTGGATTGACTTACTAAAATATTTTCTTTCATTAATGAAACCAATTTTTTTTTATTGTTTTGTAAAATGTTGATGGCCTCGTTATACTTGAGTCCATCATTTTCATCAAGGTTGCCAAATATTGTTTTTATTACAGAGCCTAGGCCTCCAATCCAAGCGCGCTTTGAGCGTTTTTCGACTAAATGTGAAATTGATAAGAATTCTTTACACATATCGTTATAACGGGCCTTTAAAGGTTCAAACATGTTAAAACAAGTGGTTTCTATTAAACCAACTTCTGTACATAGATTTTTTGCGGTTTCTAGTGTAGACTTAATATTTTCAACATGGGGGTCAAAGTGTGATAGGTCTAATGGCATTAAAACATTTAGTTGTCCATTATTTATCTTAAGATTGCCGAGATAGTCAAAATAAAGGCCAGGGCTCGATTCTAACTGTTGTACAAAATACTGTTGTTGACTTCGGGCTTGACATGTAGTTCTGTAAATTAATTAGTTTACATTAATTATTTATTTATAATTATAAACTTATGCACTATAAGTACTTATATATTAATTAGGTATATTTATTATACATTTATAATATTTGGAGACAAGGTAAGTTGTATTGTCATATCATTATAATAGTTTTAGGTATTATTACTAATATTTTACTTTATAGGTTGTTCCTGACCTCAGCAGGTTTCACTTGGTCGAAGTGATGTGTAATATGTCTCCGGTTTATCAGTAAGGTAAGTGTATTATTACCATTAATTTTAATTATTTTATAAGGCCCTTTCCAGAGTGGAGAAAGTGCCTTACGTAATCTTAAATGGTTTTTAAGGTACACATAATCGCCAGCTTTGTATTTTGCAGGTCGAGTGCGAGTGTCATAGTAAGCTTTAGAAGATTCCTTGGACTTATTGATATAGTCGATGGCTCTGTCGCGTGTATACTTAAGGCGGTGTTGCAACATTCTAATATAGTCCGGGTAAGTGGCGTTGGATATAGGCTCATATATCGAATTAGGTAGGAAGGGCTTATGACCGAAAACTAACTCGTATGGGGTATAGTTAGTAGTACTATGCACTGCTGTATTATAGGCCAACATGGCTGTGTATACGAATTTTGGCCAATTATCTTGGTTTTCAGATACATAAGATTTTAGATATTCTTTCAGTGTTGAATGGCTTCGCTCTAGGGCGCCTTGTGTTTGCGGGTGATAAGGAGATGACCACAACTGTTTTATTTTTAGAAATTTGCAGGTTTCTTTGAACATATCCGATGTGAAATTTGTTCCTTGGTCTGTAAGTATGATTTTAGGAATGCCAAATAAGGAAATGAAATGGATCAGGCATTCGCTGGTTTCTTCAGCGGTAGTACTGCGAATAGGATATGCTACTGAGTATTTGGTTAAGTCATCTTGAAGGGTAAGGATATATTTAACTTTGGCTATGCCGGATTCAGGAAGAGGACCTACTATATCAAGGGATAGTCTTTCAAATGGGGAAGTTGAGGTGCTGGTTATCTGCATTGGGGCTCGATTAATTTTCCTAAAGGCCTTGTTCGTTTGGCAAGAAGTGCAGTTTTTTACATAATTGTCTATTTCATTACGCATATTTTTCCAGTAATATTGTTCACGGATTCTGTTAAACATTCTGGTAGCACCTAGGTGTCCAGCAATGGGAATGTCGTGGTTTTCATGTAGAATTTTTTGGACTTCTGTAGGAGTGGGATAGTATATTTTGTTGCGATATATGTGAATTTGGATTCCAGTATTGTGAAATAGATGTGTAAGCATATTATAAATTTTTATATATATATGTTTGTCAAATGGATTTTTAAAATCAGTAATACTTATTTTATCAACAGGTTCACTTTCTGTTATTAGTTGATTGCGAATATTCTTTAATGATTCAAATATGTCACTGTAGGAGCAGGTATCAAAATGGTGAACTTTGGTGAATAAAAAGTAATAATTTTTATTGTTACACATAATTGCCTTATGCGACAATAAGGTTTTTTCGGAATTAATAAATGATTCTGAATCTGGGAAATTTGATAAAACTTCCTCAACATAAGGATTAGATTCATCAAGATCAAGGGATGTAGGTATTATTAAATTTTTGTTTTGGCTTTTAAGTAAATTATCGTTATGTTCTATAATTGTTGTATCATATGTAGTAGTCATGGGAGTCTTTAAGAACTTTGTGTATGTGTCCGCAGGTAAATTTAAATCCGGAGGGTTTATATCAGGATTTGGATATTGAATAGTTGGGCTTGGATCAGCGTTTTCGATCAAGGGTTCTGAGATAGGGACAGAGTCAAGAGGATTCTCTAGGCTTGGAAGATTGAGAGGGCTAAAATCATCAATTTCTGCGTTGAAAGGGCTAATATCTAACGGACCAAGATCTATTAACTCACCGTCTGATAAGTTTTCAGGGTTTACAGGGTTAAGAGGATTGACAGGATAGCGAGAAAGTGCATCAGCTGCCGAGTTTAGTTTACCCTTTCGGTATACAATTTCATATTCGAATTCTTGTAGTTGAAGCCGCCAGCGTTGCAGTTTGCTACTTGGGTCCGTATGGTTGAAGAGCCATTTTAAAGGTTGATGGTCGGTAATAATGACAAACTTGCGGCCAAACAGGTACGGTCTGAAAGTTTTGCAACCCCAAACTATGGCTAACAGTTCTTTCTCTGTAGTGCTATAGTTGGTTTCGCATTTGTTTAGGGTTCTGGAAGCAAAGGCTATTGGGTGATCTTTCCCTACAGGGCCTTGAGAGAGGATAGCAGAAATAGCATAATTGGATGCGTCGCAGGTAAGGTTAAAGGGTTTTGTAAAATCTGGATATATAAGTACTGGGGCAGTGACGAGTTTGTTTTTAAGGGTTTCGAATGATAGCTGTTGTTCATTTGACCACACAAATGGGGTATCTTTCTTTAGAAGAGATGTAAGAGGTTTGGATGATTTAGAAAATTCTGGGATAAAACGTCTGTAGTATGATATGAGACCTAAAAATGATTTGATGTCTTTTGGGCATTTTGGGACTGGAAAGTCTTGGACTGATCTTATTTTATTTGGATCGGGTTTTAAGCCATTTTCAGTAATAATATGCCCAAGATAGCCTACTTCCTTCCGTAGGAATTCGCATTTGTCGGGTTGAAGTTTTAAATTGAAAGAACGGAGTTTATGGAATACTTTAGAGAGGCTTTGTATGTGACTAATTAAGTCGTGGGAATAGATAACAATGTCATCTAAATAAACAAAGCATCTTTCGCCTTGAAGACCGGTGAGTACATTGTTCATTAGACGTTGGAAGGTAGACGGTGCATTTTTTAAGCCAAATGGCATTCTTGTAAATTCAAAGTGCCCTTGAGGGACACTAAAAGCGGTTTTGCATGCGTCTTGAGGCGCCATTTTTAATTGATGAAATCCTGACGCAAGGTCAAGAGTTGAAAAATATTTAGAATTGCCTAATTGGTCAAGGATTTCTACAATGTTAGGAATGGGGTAAGTTTCACCGATAGTAATATCATTAAGCTTTCTATAATCTATTACGATACGCCATTTCTTTTGGCCTGAAGCATCTAGTTTTTTGGGAACAATCCATATTGGAGAAGACCAGGGAGATAAGGAAGGTTGAATAATCTTTTGAGTAAGCAACTTTTGGATTTGAGTATTCACTTCTTGTTTATGAATTTCAGGAAATCGATAGGATTTTACGTTGATTGGTTGTTCTGAAGAAGTACGGATTTCATGTTGGATGGCATCAGTTGAGGTAAGTATGTCATTAGGTAAGTGAAATATATCTGAAAAGTTAGAACATACATCATAAAGAGATTCGCGTTCTTCAGAATTTAGATGTGAAACTCGAAGAAGTTTGAGTACTTCATCAGTTCTCTCTAAGCATGATTGTTTTGTGTTGCAAAATCTGTTAGATTCATAATCAACTGGATGTAGAGTAAGTTGGAGGTTAGAATTCAAGGTTACAGGTTCTTCAGAAGTGTTCAGGACTGTGAGGTTTATTCTATTATTAGTTTTTACTTTTACTAAACAATTTGCTACAAATAAAGTTTCATTTAAATGTTGGTCAAGTATGAGACCTTCTTTTAATTCAGGGTTAACAACAGAACATTCTACAGTTATTTCAGAACGTGGTGGAATTTGGTAAGTGGGATCGGTAAAGGTAAGTTTATTTTTATTTCTACCTAGGTTAAGAGATTTTCGATTATAGTCAATAGAACATTGGAAAAAGTTTAGTAAATCATTGCCTATAATACCATCATATGGTAAGTTAATTTTATCTACGACATGGAATTTAAAGGATACTGATTCTTTACCGAATATGAGGTTCATATCAAAGTTACCAAGGGTGAGTACAGCTTCTTCACGACTATCTATGCCTTTTAATTGAATTATATTATTTTTTAGTTTCAGGTTGGAGTATAGTTCTATGGAGGGTTTCTGGATGAGGCACACGGAGGATCCGGTATCGATGAGAAACGTTAGTGGTTTATTAGATACAGAGGTTAGTATGCGGACATGAGGTAATGATATTTTATTAGGATTGCATGAAATTTCATATATTTTAAGATCTTTTACATTTGAGTTTTTATTTTCAGGGCTTTGAGTTCGACTGTATTTATTCAAGGCTCTATTTGAGACCTTTTTGGGTTTTGAATGATTTTGGACTCTTATTTGGGACTGGATACCCGTGTGGTCCTTGGGTATAGAAGATTGGACTCTTGCTTGGGGCTGATTACCCGTGTGGTCCTTGGGTATAGAAGATTGGACTCTTGCTTGGGGCTGATTACCCGTGTGGTCCTTGGGTATAGAAGATTGGACTCTTGCTTGGGGCTGATTACCCGTGTGGTCCTTGGGTATAGAAAAGGTGCCATTGTCATACATAGGTTGTGTAAAGGGTCGACGTTTAGGTCTCACGAGACACCTCCGTGAGCCCGTTATTCGTTTAAATGGTCATGTTCGTAATAGTTTTGGGTTTCATCTGCACTAGTGGATGGCTGTGGTTCAGTGTCATCGTGAACATCATCTTCAGCAACGCAATTGATATGAGCAGGTTTAAAATGTTCTTGTTTTGGGCGTTGAAAGGATTGGGACGTTTGAGGAACTTTGAATCTATTGTTGTTGTATTCGCGCTTTCTGCAAACATCGATAGTATGACCTTGGGTTTTGCAGTATCGACAAAATGGAGTTCGGTTATTTTGGTCATATTGTTTTGCTATTTGAGGTTTATAATTATTAATATTAGGAGCACTAAACTTGGAGGGGTACTGAGGTTTTGGACGTTGCAAGGTCAAACTTTGAGAGTTTCGCTTACTGAGCAAAGTGAGGATTTTTTCTTCGGATGTCGCTAGATTGATGGCCTCGTTTAGGTTAGATGGATCTTTACCTCGGACTAAATTAGAAATTTCAGGCTTAAGGCCAAGCAAGAATGAATGGAGAGCCAATTCCTCCATCGCCGCTGTGCGACCAGCTAATTCACTTTTCTTTTTATTTGATAAGGTTACTTCAGTTAATAATTTAGACAGGCTGGTTTCAAGCCGCAACGCAAATTGACTGACTTGTTCATTATTAAGCTGACGGCACTCTTGCAAGTCGGTTAATAGATGAGCATAATGCTTCCGTTCCCCAAATTGAGTCTTTAGAAAAGAACTTAATTGTTCCCAGTTATCAAATTCTTTGATGGAACAGGCTGTTTCTGCTTTACCTTCAAGTTGGGACAAGATGTATTTAAATAATATTGCTTTTTGATTATCAGTAGCCAGGTTAATTGCATTATCGCAGTTTGCTATAAATGAGTTTAATTTTTCGCGTGTGCCATCGTAAGGTTTTATAAATTTGAACAATGTTCCAATTTGTACGATTTCCCCTTTCTCTGATTTTATATGGGATTCCTTTTGAGCCATTTTGTGTTAGTGTATAAAATTTACAATGAGAAGATATAATATATTACGTTACGGTATAATAGATGGCCAATAAGTTAGACTCACCACTGTGAGGTCTGGATAAGCGTAGGAGATAAGCTAATTCTAAGAATCGGCCGGTGACAATAACACTTACTGATAATTTGAAATTGAAACTATTATGATGACTAAGATTTAGTTGTAATATAATTGGTTAATTATTTATTAAAGGTCTCTATTAAAATAATAATTCACTGGTTTCACACACTTGTTTTACGTATTTTACGATTGGCTTTCACTATGCACTTTCACTGAGTTAGAGTTATAAAGATGTAACTTACAGGATCACGAAGAAGATGAACAGGGACATGGCTACCTTTTTAGGGTAGGAGCTGGAGACGACGATATCTGGATACGGCGAGGTTTCAAGGTGTTCGCACTAATTTAGGATTTTAACACTCGCGATAATCGACAGGATAATGTGTCGAATATACCTATATATTATGTGTATCTACAACACTTCAAGGACAACTGGGTTATAATTTTGGCACTTTTAAACACTCGCGGAATGTCACTGTTTATTTAACGTTAGCCCGGACGGAGACGTACCAGGGATACCTTCACCGTCGGTATCCCACCGCTGCCACCAATTTGTTATAAGAGTTTTGAGGAAGGCCTTTTTAAAAAAAAGACAAATGACCTTAACTATGGTTTATTATAAATTTAGGCTAAACTTTAAACAGGAATTACAAATTTTGGATGAGAGTGTTAAGCGCGGATGTCGGATGCGAACTGAACTATCTGAGTCTAGCTGAATCTTTACTGTCATACAATAATGCTGACTAAGGATAGAGGTTAGCACTATTGTAAGCATTGATGGGATATAACAGACCGAACGTCACTCGAACTAATTTGAATGTTGATCGAATATTTTCGATTGGCATTCGATTGATGGATTGATATTTAAAAAATGTAGGTTTAGGTAAACCAGTATCAAGTACGTACGCTTAGATCTGATCTGTTACATAACACACTCACGCCTTTTTCCCATGGAGGCAGGCAGAGACTACAGCACTCCACTCACTACGATCTCTGCATACCACTTTTGCTTCCTTCACATTCACACATATATTACGAGTAGTTACTGCTCATTAACCAAATTTTCCACTATGCATAGGTATATGCCCAAGATCAGTAAACCTACTTCAGTATTACGACTAACGTCTATTTTTACATAAGTATTTAACAGCGAGTTTTTGTAACAATCGCAAACCGATTCAATCTCCTATTCTGTGGACCTAGCCTGGATCTTCCATTCCTTCACACGAAACGCAATCAAATTACACGTACCTTTAATAAAACTAAAGATAATTTTTGTAGTTTCGGGAAATAAATTAATGGCAGTCTAAATTTAATAAACTACATACATGATGCAACGATTTCCAGAGGTCACGGCGACTGCAAGAGTCCGGTATCATCTATCGAGAGCTGCACAGAAGATTCGAGACTGCTCCTCAATTACCAGGCTTGTCCCGATGTCTATGGCTCTGAAAGCACAGGTAAGTAAGATCAGATTTAGCTGCTCACGGATTAATATACCATTTATGTGCTCACTGAAGTCCTATACCTATGTAGCGATATAAATATTGCACTTCTTGAGGAATATCACTGACGTAATAAAGCTATGTATATGCAATCGCGCATTTGAAGTTTAGTGCCAAAGTGTAATATATCGTTCAGTTAACCGACTACGAAAAGGTTAGTTGACCAGGTGAAGTTGACCAGTTCCTTTAGAAAAAATTGGAGAAGACTTTTGTTCTGTAGTTTTCGTCGTTTGGCTGATGAGCTCACACTGTTTCCAAAACAGTGATTTCTAACAAAGGCTATTGCGTTATTAGGTAACCAGCGGGCACAAATCCAAACTCCAAGCTGCTACTGAAAATTTGAGACCATTTTACGGCTAGTTGGAGAATTCTAATTCCACACAAGTTCTGTTATGTTTTTGGTCCCGAAAGACTTAGAATTTGAGAGATTCTGGGTCGTAATACCTTTGATGTGCTTAAATTCAGATTATTCAAAACTAATATAGGTTTACTCCAAATCTTATATCGAGATTCAACAAAATAAAACTCAGTAATTCTGAAGCAATTTGTGTGTATTTCGGACGCGTAGCTTGTTAGACATCGGTTACAAATGGATCGGGCAGGGTTCCAGTATAGGTGTCACCCATTGTTCAGATTTAGTCGCAGCTTCTCCAAAATAGCCGCGCCGTTAAGGAGATATTGGTGACTCATTTCTGTTGGCTTCTATTAAATTTATCTGTGCAAAGCAATAAATCGAACAAAATAATGCATTCACTTACGAGTATTACTTTTTTCTTTAAAATATCTAGAAGAGTTCAATTTTATAAGCATTTTTCGTACTTCCAATCGATATTCTGGAATAATTGTTGTATCCAGAAATAAAAAATCTTGCACATCATTTGATTTGATTCGCTATCGAGTTAAGAATTGGACTCAGAAGTGAAAACATCGATCCCACATAAAGTTGGAAGAAATATTCCGATATGCGATGGTCTAACAATCAGAACAAACCCGAAAACAAACAAATTACCAAACAAACTCAATTTTATGACAGTACCCATCTCTATAAAGATATTCATGATGATCTTTATAATAATAGAAACAAATGAACCCGTAAGAAAATTAAACATAATTGCAACAAAAAACCGGACGACAGAAAACTTCAAAACCGTTGTAAAATACGAAAAAGGAAGCAACAAAAAGAACATTTCACTCAGAAAGAAGCATTTCCTCGCAATTCCCATAGTACTTCCCCTTTACGCCGTCGGCAGTATCTATATAAAACTTTATTTGTGCAGTCGTCTGTCTCGATTGTCTTCAACAGCGAACAGTGCGTCTATTCTCGGATGTAAATCACGAACGAGAAGTTACCGGTCTATGACTGTGGCTGTGCTTGCAACTTCGTCGTCAGACACTTATGCGAAGTCATTTGGTTGCTATTTATGGAAAATATTAACTTTTTCATGGAGTTATTATGTGAGATTTAGCATTTTTTATAGGTATAGATTTGATTTGAAATAATTAGGAATATGATCCTTTTGCCTATTCTATGATCCGGCCTATTTTTCAATGAACTAACGAACTTCTAATATCCATTCGTTGGGGTTTTTTTTTTCATTCTGCATAATTACAACACCTTTTTCTGTAGAATTTCATTCCTTCAGGATATATTACAATTTGATAATATTAATCAACATCATCAACCCATTTACCATCCCACTGTTGGGCACATATAAATATATGATTTAACTTTATATACCTACCATATTCAATTATCTATAAGAATCGGCAATTAGGATCTCAACAATATCATTAACTTTACATGATCTATCCTATAGATAGGTTTATATCAATATTTTTTTCCGAATATCCATAACCAATCTCTTCTCTCGTTTCAGTTGAAGAGCTTGAATGTCTAGCCACGTGGAAGGAGGGCAGTCTTCGCTTCTTGGTGGGCAAGCTTCATCACAACCACGCTACCAGCAACGAAGACCGTTTCCGATGCTTCGTATATGAAAAGACGAATGGTAAATATAAAAACTTTTTTTTTAAAATAATTAATAGGAGATTGAGAAACGTGAAAAAGAAAGAAAAAAAGCTCCTGAATACTAGCTTTGAGATTGTTTGTGTGCGTAATAGTATACAACAATTCATATTTAAGACCCATCTTTCAAAGGACCTCTCGCAGTAAACAACTCATACTTCATCAATCTTAAATGGGGATACCAAAATAGTTCTGTACTTTGTAGTAGGAGAGTGTCTTCTTTAACTGCTATTGGAAGTAATTTGTGATGCACGGGAAGTCTAAGACCACGAACCGCCTAGCCATGTCACGCACATCTTTCTTTTTGAAATCATGCGGAGTATCATAATAATTATCACTCTAATTTTCACCCTTTAACGATCATAAAATAAATAAAACCAGCCAAACAGCTCTAGGCCCGTGGTGGATCATACCCATCGATTGAATATAAGATGGTGATATGTTAGCGCAGGAGTTAAGTTAATGATTTTGTTATGAAGAGAAAAGGGCGAAATCTTATCATTATTTTGTTTTTTTTTTGTTTGTGTCACAGTATTTTCCTCTCTAATTTTAGACTTAGTTCTCAACACGCGTGTTACAGCAACCGGCGCGGTGAAGGAGCAACCGATCCCGCCGGGCGGCATTGAGTACAGGGTCGCTCAGTCCGGAGACGCGACCTGCAACGGTCTGTTCAGTGCCACAGAGGGCTCCAGGACTATGGCCCTTAAACGAGGTAGACAAAGACTATATTTATTTAACCAATTAATTTCTAGTGCTTTCTCAGCTACTAATGGTTAGCTTAAGGGCTCAGGGCTACTAATGAAGAATGTGTTATAATTGGGCACCGAAATCCTAAGAGTTCAGATTTCTAGGCCTCAAAATTCCTCTAATCAATACCAATGTGCTTGGCACTCGTTATTAAGATTTATTGTATGCTTTATTATATGTAGTGTTTTAACCTAGTATAGATGTTTGTCTGTTCAGTCATTTTGGGCGAAAGCCAACACATCCATTAATTCCAGGCTCTGGAGGTCCATAAATCTATAACGTTTTTTTCTTATTCCCAGTGTCAGTCCGCTTCAACTGCCAGTTCCCGTCATGGATGACGTTTTCCCATACATGGCACACTCTAGACTTCACCAGCAACTACACGTTTTACCAGCGGAATGCAACCCTGAGGATCACGAACCAAACTGGTGCGGATATCAAAGTGTACTGCGTCAACGTAAAGGCGAGCTCGCCGAGCGGTAACTCCGTCGCGTTGGTCGCCCATTGGCAGCATCATTGGTGAGTCTTTTCATTTATACCTATGATAATATCTTTAAGAAACCTTTAAGATAGAATAGAGAAAAAATCAAGTAGAAACTTAGGATAGAACTTTTCTGTTCAAGAGCTCCTTTGATAAACCTAAAAATGTTTGGAGACTTGATTAGTCTACCCTAGACATCACATGCAGAAATAATATTGTAAACAAAAATGAGATTTCGAAATATAATTTTTGAAATATACATTTTGGAGGTCATTTCCTTTTGATTTTTACTTTTCTGAAGATAATAATGAAGTCATAATAATATAATATTTAGATACCATTGAAATTGAGATACAACGTTTTTAATATTACTCGTAACTATACCTGGAAGTTGTGGTAGCTAGTGGTGTGACCAGTGGACCAGTGTCGAGATCAAACCCAAGGCAGTCACACTGATTTTCTGGGAGTTATCATGCTCAAACGGTGAAGGATAACATTACACAACAATTGAGGAAAGCTGCATCCTTGAAAGATTTTATCGCTGGTATATGAAGTCTGCCAACCAGGCTAACGTGGTGGACTATAGCCTAATCTCTCTCAAATGAGAGGCGACCCGTGCCCAGCAGTGTGACAAAAACGGGTTGATGATAATGATACCTAGTTTAATCCGTTTAATGTTCTTCTTTGTCTCTTCCAGCGTGTCTCGCTACGTGTGCGTGGTCCTGTACAGGCGGGACACGTACATCGCGGAGCTGCAGCGCGGCACGCCCACCTCGCGGCCGGACGACGCGTGCTCGCCGCACCACTTCAATGCAGTCACTGCGCCTTATGTTACCCTAGTAGGTCAGTAGTCAGAATGATGATCACTCATTATAATTATTAGATTAGAATAATTATTGGAACTAAAATGAGCCCTGCTTATAATAAACTTCAGTTCAATATTAATTAGTAAATTGATTATATAGTACTTATTTAAATAACAAAAAAAAATCTAAAAAGATACAATAAAATTGTCTAAAATTATGTGTAAATTAACGACCCGATTAGCGCAACGGCGAGTAAACTTGGCAGGGACAAAATAATGTTTGTGTGATTACTAAGGACATTTGTACCAGAATCATAGTGGTTCCATTAACATGTATGTATTTAACATACACAAGCCTCGACACTCAACTCGGAACTAGATGGCGCTGTGTTATATTATTATTATATCAACATTAACCAAAACCAAATTATTATTTTCCAGCAAGCAATCCAGAATCAAAAGAGTGTCCCTACTCAGGAAAATACGAAATACAAAACCGGCGCAAAAGAGACATAAGATCTAGCGAACATAGTAGTAAGAGAGACAAAGCTATATTGGAACATAATCGTAGGGTTAACGGGAGTAGGTTGTTCAATTTTAGCGTAAGTAATATGTCCAGTGCTCCTATGTTGAGGAGTAGACGGGATTCGGAGGGAGAGGTCTCTTGTGTCGTCAACAGCTACAACAGACTGGAAGTTGGTTGCAACTCCGTCAAGAATATGGAATTCTATTCCACGTGTCAGAATAAGGACGTTGTGACAGGTGAGCTTTCTTTTTTTATTTCGTGTTACGCTCAAGGTATTAATGCGGCCTTTTGAACTTTCCATAATTATCATCAACCCATTATTGTCCCACTGTTGGGCACGGGTCTACTGTCATTGGAGAGGGATTTGGCTATAGTCCACCACGCTAGCTACTGGTTGGTCTGCCATCAGTAGTTTGGTTAGTCTCGATGGTATGTGTAGTCTACTCCACAGATCACTAGATAAGAAAGTCAGAGTAAAATTACGTTCATGAACGCATCTCTTATATTCTCCGCGAAAGCCAAAGTACAGTTAATAGCAAGTTTAAATAACGATATTATTAAAATTTAACGTTAAAATTATTTGATATAACGACTATGTGCAAGACGATAGATTTTTTTTGTGCTTTAAATCAAGAGAAACTGTCCAGGGATAATATCAATGTCATAAACATACCATCACGCCTATTGTCTCTGAGGAGCTAGGTGTGATAATGCATACCAGCACGTTTCGCTGGTATGCTTTATGTCCCATGTAATATAGGCGAACTTTTACCATCAATCGGGCATAACCGCAAACACTGAGCTGCATTTCATAAAAAACTCAATAACACTGCTCGACCTGTCCGATCGAACGGAGACCTCTTGCTCAGTACTCAAAGCTCAGAGCTGTAGTTATATAAGTCAAACGCAGATATTTTCAATGATTGTCCTACCATTATACAACATTTATCAGCATACACGTGCCACGGCGGCTGGTACGAGAACGGCTTGTCGTTCGTGGTGACGACGCCGGTGACGCGCGACAGCACGGCGGCGCGGCGCTACTGCTTCGTGTCGCGCGACGACCGGCGCGGCGCGCTCGCCCTCGCGCGCTCCGCCACCAACTGCGACCGGAATGAACGGGCGCCGGACCTCGTGTTTGACGCCACCGCTACCGGTAAGTGCACAAAACATACATACAAGCATAGATTTATACTTATTCTCATCAATAAACTCAGTAGCGTAGCGTGGGGGGGGCAAAGGGGCCATGGCCCCGGGCGGCATATGAAAGGGGGCGGCATCAAGTGCCACGTCGTTTTTATACTACTAGAAAAGGGGGCGGCACATTTCCAGACGGCCCCGGGCGGCAAATACCCACGCTACGCCACTGAATAAACTGCCCATAGAACACCACAAGAATAACATTACGATCTTATACATTCGCGTAACTCTTTCTTCAAGAGGTTTGGTCCCAGTGCTAAATGATCGAGTAGCCAAAAGCTCACTTAAATATACACAAAGATTACAGTGACATTTCCGAGACAAGATTCATCTTTAAATGTGGGATGACCTTTTTTTTATAACCCCAGCACCCTCGATCACCTAGCCTACACCACTGATTCCGATCGATGTGGAATATTTTTTTCTAATCCTAGATCCTGGAGTTGGCACTATCCCCCAATATTTCTAATCGGTAGCCCAACATCCTAGGGTGGGCATTAGACCATTCTGGAGTGGACATATGACTTCATGCCTCTACTAAATTATCTATTTGGATTTATTTTACAGGTGAATGTCAAGATCAGACGAGCTACCAGCCAGCGCTGAGGATATCTCTAAGCTTCGTATTATGTCTCCCAATCATACACTACATAATACCGAGATGATTCCTAATACACTAAAATACTTATAAAGTCATTTCGGACCCCTCACCCTTGTAATTATAGCTACGACAATTAGACAGGCTTAGACATTATATAGAAAACAAAATTTCAGTTACTAAGACACTTTGTAAACGTATATCAAGCTATTTTTACAGTTATATTTTACTTTTGTTACTATAAACTACTGTAAATCGTTTAAAAAATATCATAGATAGTCTCAATCGCCTAAACGTACATGATATTGCCACATAATTTAAAATAGCTAAAATAACGTTAGCCGTTATTTTAAACTGTTATTTCATTCTATTTAAATGTACAATTTTAGATATATTAAAATGACATGATAGATTGCACAAATTATGCACTTAATTCTTAATTTTGGTCTATGTTGTGATTGTCGCCTCCAAGTAGATTTATTTTTGATACATAATGTAAAGAATTAATATCTTTAATACTATTTAGGTTCTCATATATTATGGTTTTAATTGTTCTTGATATTCTTGACCATGTTACTCTTACTGTAGCTAATGTTATTATTTAACACTAGGTAGCCTTATTTAAGTTCTTTGAAAGATTTGTTTTGCATAGACTAGACTAATGTAAACATAATTATACTTGGAGGTACATCAATTTGGGTGTCTTGTGTATAGAACTTTAATATCGTAGGAAAATGTTATCCTTGGACTAGTAAATGAGATTTTCATATATGTTGAACAATGGCATCATTTTTTGCCATATGATGTGTAAACTGAAGGTGTTACCAATGTAGTGAACAAAATTCAAGACTTTTCAAATAATTTCTACTAATCTGCCCCAACAACTGTCTCGTATAGACAGTAGCAGAGGTTATTTCTACTTACACCATAAAGAAATTAATTCCTTTTTGTAACGAAGCAATTCACATTTGTAGAAAAGGATCACTAAACGATATATTGATATATAAGTTGTTAGTAGAATAAACCACCAGAGTAACAACAATTACAATTAAAGTAATATACGGTATACACGAAATAAATATGAAATTATAGTAGAATATTTCATTTCATTTATAAAAATCAACTTATCTCAGGATAACATTGAAATATATTAGTTAACAAATGGTTGATAGATTTGATGAGAATGGTTGTGAATTATCCTTGTTGAGACACACAATATAAAAAAAACTTCCTCCACCTATCCAATGCTTATATCGCTTATACTTTTATTTTGGTAGAAAGAGGTTCTATTCATAACTTCACTCTGTTTTACGGGTTCTTTTCTGGATGCTTCTGTTTCATGAAAACCACTTTTATGCTGAATATTTTCTTTATTTTAATTTATTGTTTCATTTTTGTAAGATAATTATGTAGTGCATTTTAGCTTAAAACTAAGGTCACTAAAGCAGTACTTCATTAATTTGCAAACAAAAATATTGTCGGTAGGCTACCTACATAATTTTATTACGATAAAATAGTACGTTCTACAAAATGATACGAAGCTTCGAATTATGTACAAATTCCTTGTAAAAATGTTACTGATTAGCTAGAATAATTTTATGATATAGAAATAATGACACTTTAATTTAATTTAAATGTATTGTTTCATTAATTTAAATATATTACATTTTGTATATTTTGATTTTGTAAATTAGCCTAATCATAAAGTTTCAATATAGTATAGATTGAGCTCACTTTTTTCAGAGGCCCCATTTTGTTAGCGAATTAAACTCTGAATCATAGTTTTTAATTCCAATACCTGAAGTAGTTTATTATTAAATTTAGTTGAAATTAAATAACTATAACACAAAACATGTTTGGGCCACTATAATTATATCATACAACTTTCACAAAATATATTATTGAAATGTTTGCTTACTGAACGCACAATAGCAACACTTCTGACGAAAGTAGTTACTGTATATAATATTTTCTATAGATGTTAGTACACTAGTATTTGTAAATTTTAAATTCTTAAAATTAAAACTAACACCTCAAATATTTTTCCTTTGCCTACATCTTATTGACATGGGGTACTGAATACATCATAACACAAATTCTTTACATAGTACCTAATTCCTATTTATATTAAACCAGAAGTGTTGTTACACCTTCCAAATATCATGCTCAAACTTATCTAGACTAACAAATTATTTTCTAAATGGATGGGGTCTAAATGATTGTTACAACGCACCATATAATGGTTGCTTCACTAACTTTGTACTATTGTATTTGTTACAACATTTTTCACGAGAAAGCAATGTTTTCTCAAATCAAGCAATACTACTATAGGTAAGGTAATTAGATAAGACTTAATTTAGATAAGTAAAAAAACGAATACTCATTTTGAGATCAATGTAAAATTTAATTAAGTTATTAGATAATAAAATCGCAACAGCAATAATATATTTGTATTTATAGCTATTGAGCGTTAAATTTTTAATAGTTAGTAGACAGTTGTGAATAATGGAGCTAGTGTTGTTGTTTTATAACGTGAAAGAGAGATTATTTCTTTGTGGAAGCATACTCTGAAGAAAATCTGCTTAAAATAAATAAATAAATTCATTTTAAACTGATTTTCTGCGAGGTGATCATCGTTGTTTCCATTGTGTGATATAGGTACATTGAAATTAATTAAGTATATAGTCGTCAGCATGGATTAAAATAAACAGCGAAACTGATTTTATTTGTTTTATTTTCCTTTTGTAATCTTGGTAACTAGATGTTGATTATTTTAAGGCTATAAAGTGGTCTGGTCTTTACACCAGCTGCAGATATTTCATAATAAAAAAATATCCCTGGCATACCTCGAATGGGATAGTGATGTCTCTTACTAATATAATATAACCTAGCCTAGCCTAGCTCACTGAGTAGACAGAAACCTGAACTAAGCCGGTTATGAGAATATCCTATATAATATAGGAAAATCTATTGAATTTAAACTAGGATTGAGTGCATAGCAATTCCGCTTGGCCCACAAGGCCAGTGAGGCGGCATTCATTTTCATCTATCCGATCTCTTTGGAACAGAAATAATGTACCTACATAAACACAAATTGTGAAATTGCTGTGTTGGTATCGGCCCGGGGTTTCAGTATAGCATAGAGAATTAAATTTAAATTAAACCGTTAAGATTTTATCTATGACCAATGGATTACCGGAGAACTAATGGCAAAAATATATGGTAGGCAAAATGTCCAATCGTAAAAATATCAAAATATTTTTGGCCACAAATACGGTGCACATAAATAACGATAACGAATAATTCGTCAATAATAAACATTCGTATACCTACTGCGATGTTCTTAATAATGCAGTTTATTTATCTGACTGAAATTAAATTCACTTTTGCCGCTTAGAATCATACAAACACTTAATATTAAATATTTCTTAGTTAAAAATGCTGTTTTTATATATTTTTTAATTTAATAACAATATTTTGAAAGTAAATGTCCTTTTATAATTAATATAATGCTTGTATTATCTGTTTTTTAACGTAAAACAACAAAAACGCACAAGCTATTATCATTTTATTAACGTTGCTTGAATAAAATAACGTTAATCGCGAACGCATCGGTTGTGTAGTTCTACCAACATTACAAACCGAATGGCCGAATCGGAGCTGTCAACATTCTGATAAGTCATGTCATGTGTTGGTGTTGCTTGGCTTGCTTGCTTTCAGCTTTCTTTACTTTGCTTGTACGCGCGTCTTCAGTCAATTGGACTGTTTATGTGTAGAAACATCTATCGCATAACACACAAATCGTAACACTAAGCTCGATTGATAATAATAAACCGAAATAAACCCTATACAGTGACCATAACAGAAGGATATTTGGGAAATATGTGAAAGTGACAGTAGCAAAATCGACATAGTTTTTGTGTGATTATAATGTTATTTAGCATATTTTCGAGTACCGACAGTTAGTGTATCGGCGTTTATAAAGAAGATGTTGCGCGTGAGGCATAGTTCTTGTGTAGTGGAGGACACTTGATCGGGAACACTATGTTCGAAGCGGGATAAGCGTACTCGATTATAGCACGATCAGCTATAATGCAACACGAGTGTACGCAGGAGGGTGGCAGGAGCAGGTACGAGCGGCGGAAGCCGAGTAAAGTGCTGAAGATAGCAGAGAGCTTCACCAATTTGGACGAGACTGCGAAGTCGGGGCGATATGTGCGCGGTCCGCACTCGAAAGTGGGCCGGAGGTACCGGGACGGCGAGAACGGGAGCCGGACTAAGCGTGCGGTGTGTTGTGATGATGATTGTGATAAGGAGTCAGGTGTCAGTGAGGATTGTGAGAGACTGGGTGACCGCAGAGTGACGGGTTCGTCATGCACAGCCCTCAGGACTGCTGTGGCAGCTTTGTACCCCTTCGACGACTTCATACTCGATAAGATTGGCTCCGGATTCTTCTCTGAAGTTTTCAAAGTAAGTGATGTTTCTATAACAATCTTTCTGTTTATGAAAAGTAAGCAGTTATTTAACTGAAAAATATATTCAAAATAATGTATTTTTTACATCCACTATCACAATTCAATAATAATTCGGATTTGTTGGTAAAAGTTTTATGAAGTTAATTTTTATAAAAATAAATATAAGTAAATAAACAAACAGCAAATATCCAAAATGTTAATAGTTCTTATTGTGAAATAATTTAGAACAGTCTTCAACAGTTATAGTAAAGATAAGAATGTAGTATTATTGGATTTGAATTAAATTAAAATCAATTACCTCCTTAAGTAGTAATAAATGAATTAATACTTCATTTCCGAACAAATTATTTTGACTGACCACAAGTATAGGTGGTAAAAATCTAAGGAAAATGTAAATTTACATATTAACAATTAAAAATTAAAAGAAGCCCTACTGAGCTGATGATTCTTAAATAGCTGAACTTATTTTCTTGAATCATAAGTGAGAAACCTCCATCAAAATCATTCTATCCATTTAAAATATACATATAAGTTATAAGTTTAACATAATTGTTAGACCTTTTCTTTGGTGCTTTGGGGATTAAAAACTTTTCTGTTGTCATAAATAACCAGGATGGGATGGTTATTTATGACAAACTATATGCTTTAATTAAAAGTACATGTATATTTTTGTACTCGGTTGTTAAATGTAAACAAATAGCATAACATACCAACATTAATATAATTGTATTCCTCGAATAACTACAATTAATAATGCCATTCCATTTGGCACCTTATGTTACCTTCCCATTTCACCGACAATGTTGGCGAGAAGCCATAATGTTAATGGCCCTTTATAGTAATTTATAGGGCATCTAAATATCTGTCTGCACTGCCTGGTCTCAACACTATTATGATGTCAAATAGCTGCGATAATTCTCACATATTCATACATTGCTTATTCTTAACAAGATTACGTTGGTAATTATGTATAATTTATTGATAGATGACAGAAAATCTTGTACCCAATTCTTCTTGTATCTTGTACAAATTAGGTACATATAGTCATTTAATTTATCAAAGATTTTTTTATTGCCTTTATGTTTTCATTTGTCTTTTTTAGATTTAGATTATCATCCAAATTCGACTAAAATACCAATTAAATGTGTACAAAAATATGTGTTTATTTTGTACATCATTATTGCTCACTGCTGTCTTTTCAGTGGCTTCATCTAATTACATACTAAAATTTTCTATACAACTGAATAATTTTTCATAAACAAAATCCAACACCAGCAGCATTTGCATATTAAAAGATTATATCTCAATAAATGAGAAAGAAACTATAATTGCTTAATGTCTTAGGTGAAATAGCATACAAATTGTACTGATAGAATATTAATTACTAACAAACTATCATTTAAAAGTGCCTGCAGTCATTCACAAATACGATACCTTCTATCAAATCTAAATAAATACCGTCATTGTTATTCAATAGGTGATTAAAGATGTGACATGAATTATCTATTTAATAAACTGATGGATATATTTGCGTCAGGGGAATTGAAGGCTGTAGCCTTGGTAATGGCCTTGAAAACTATTTGGTGCCATGAAGCAGACTTGTATTGTAATTGTTGTGGATATTGCCCTTTTGAAATGAATAGTGCCTGAATTATTTACTGGGGTTTTATTGGGTGTTGCTATGCTATGTACTAACAATGGAAGTATTGAGGAGTCATGGTAATGTAGACTCTAAATATATCAACGATTAAGTATAATTTTACAGTACAGTTGGTAAAAGTTTCTTGACTTCCATCAAACATGAAATAAACAATCGAGACATTTGTTTCCTCTGGTTTTTACCCAAATCCAACAATGAAACTTAAATGATGAATATGCATAGAGTTCGAATTAAAAAAAGGCTCTAAAAGAAATCCTACACAATGGCGCAGAATAACAAAATTCTTTGTTCCATACGGAATTTATAATTTTTATAATAAAAGTCTCGTCACACTCCGTTCCACATATTTACACAACTGGCTCCCTTAAGTGAAGTACATACACTGACACTGACATCATTTGTTAATTATTGAATCGTCTGATGCATGGAATTTCATGAGACTTAAATAAATATATATTATAATTATTCTTTAAGTATCAGTGTTACAATGTGTGCTGTGATATCATGTAAAATGTATGAGTAATGTTTGCCTTCCACATTCTATGGCTCTTTCAATAAGGTTGGTACTTTTACAGTCAATGTCCTTTCTGATGTCATGATATGATATGTGGTATTTCTGTTTTGATTGCATATTAACAAGTCACTTGCCCATGTATGTTTGCCTAACATATTCTGCTAATATAAGCTAACTTTTCACTAAATGTTACTTGTACAAACACCAAGTCATGACACTTACCAGACATGTTCTAATCAGACAGCACTATTTCGTCATCGAAATGTATGTAAGTCATACTCGAAATGAATGAAGAAAAGTTATCATTTAATTTGTTTAAGGTTGTTTAGTGCTCTGTTTCGCAATTTTATTCCTGACACACAGGAAACTGGTACTGGATTGTTTTGTCTCAAATCTGTATTATCTGAACCCCAGGATGTCTTAGTGACCATCTAAGTATCAACACGCTTATATTCTTGTAGGGTTGTAGGTAAAGTAATACAATACATCCCCTGACCACCAATATGCCTAGTAACACTCGTCCCCTTTAATACAGGACTGCTTTAGTAAGGCAGTCTGGAACCATTCACAGATTAATGCATTAGCTTACAAAAACAGCACTTAAAGCCGCAATTCCATATTAAAGGGGCTGTCTAATATCTTCCCCCTTAAAACAACAACTGCATTGATGAGGCATCCAAACCCCTCCCAACTCTAACACAGTCCTAATACTCAAAAGAAATCCAAATGATCATGGAAAAAATATTTAAATCCGACATACTAAACAACTTAATCCAATTATGTGCCCACTCCAAATAAAATGCTTTTTTCCTCGGGGAAAAAAGGTCTACAATAAATACGCTTGAATATTTGATATAATATATACGAGTATTTATTCTCTCGTCCGGTTTTATCATGACGAGTTCAAGTACTTACAAACCGGAGTAAATCCTAGTTTGGAGCAACATTTTTATTTAAATTAAAAAAAATACCATTCGTTTCATTATTAAATTTGACGGTTACCTACTACATAACTATAGGTAATTTTCTTCGGTATTTATTCGAGCCCATTTATAATAGTTTTAATGACTCGGTATGTTATCGTAACTTTATATTTCCTTCGTTGAACGACAAATCTAGAATCGTGCGGAAAAGGAAATGTCGTCAGGAAATTGAGTAGTAAGTAAGTCTTGAGGCCTATTGTAGTTTCAAGGATGTCGATGGACTATTCAGGTGATAGATTACATGTTTACATAATACATACAAGAGGTATTACCATGCATGACTTGTTACGGGAGTTTTAACTTCTTCGTTTTTGAAATAATGGGGAAGTAAACATTTTCCACTTTATCAATGCTAGATTTGGAACTGTTAAAGATATAATTCCTCCCGATTTTTTTCTGACTGTGAAGAAGGTAACTTATTCTTAATATGAGTACTACCCATATAGCTCATTTAGTTTTAGCGTGTATAATAAAGAAATTGGTCCAGTACATCTAACTTGAGATCATCAATCATAAAAACGAGCTGTGTTATCAAGGACCGAACTAAGTTTTTGTTTATTAAGAAATTTTCGTGAAAAACGTTAACGACTTTCGGCACAGACTTGCGCGTCGAAATTTTTATTGCATTTTGATAGCAATACTTACGCGTTGGCGATTCACCACGCTCAATGTGCCAAACGTATTAATTCCGTTTTAATTTTACCTCTACACGCCCAATAAACGTTAAATTCCTTTATACTGTATATAATAAACTGCTTGTCCTAAATTGTTGACAAGCCGTTCGGCTGAACAAAATGTATGGCGTATTGACACGCGATTTTTGCAAATGCTTACGTTGGTAACAGAAGAAATGCTAAAAATAAAACTACGAAGATAAGTATATCGAACCAAACAGAATTAACTGTGCAATTGATTCCAAAGACACGATCTTGGATTTGATTACTTAAAATGGTTTCAATTCAAACCGCAAATAGAAAAAGCGGTGATAAGGTTGCACCTTTAAACATCGTGGATTTAACACGGAATCAGATATTTCCTTCAATTGCACTACATTCGCAGCTAGGAAATAAATCCTGGACTAGTTCTACTCTAGGCTAGTATTTAACGACTTCTCTTTAATTCATTAATACTGATTATATACCATAAGTCCAGTTAAACATAGTTGTAAGTAATTTACGAGTGCACATCGTCACTCGTGTGGACAGTAATGACGATCTGATTGGCGTAGTTAGTGGCTAAGCGATCGGAGTCTGCGTCAAGGTTCTCGGGTTTGATACTCGGATGGAACAGATATTTGTACGATCTACAAGTATTCTGGGTCTGAGCTGTTGTATACGACGCACGAGAAAATCCCAGTAAAGAAAATAGTCACAACTCTCTTTAAAAATGCAACACTACCTTTGATGAAAAGCTAAAAGACCTTGATTAATATGAAGCAATGTATCTAGAACTGCATTCGAACGAAATCATTTCAGTATGTCATCGTCAATTCTCTTTGGCATTTGTTTTAATATGTCATTATAAACATGCTTTAATATTAATGAGTAGTCTGACAACAAAAATCGAGCAAGGGCGCCCTGATAAAATGTTATGCCAAAATTTACACAACCAGTTTTGGATACATTAAACGCTCAAAACTTGCTTAATATATTAACACCGATTCCATAGAAGTATAAATTTCAAAAGTGGCTAATAAAGTAAAAAAGGTCACTTCTAATTAAAAGTTGGTAAACTAATTTGTATCAAAATACACAAACAAATAAACTCATTAGAATTTATATGTAATTTTTATTGCTATTAAACTTATTAAGTATAATATTAAAACCATCGTAGCTTCAAATTTGGTTGTAAATTACTGAAACCAAGGGTAATATGTCTGCAATGTCCTTTGCTTTAAAGACGTAGTTGCTGCCTATTTGAAGAAAAACAAGCATTGTATCAACTGTTTGTAAACACAGATCAGAAACACGATACTCCACAACAATTTTACACTCGCAAGAGACAATCTTTAATCTCTCGTTTTAATCTGGTACATTATGGTGGTTTAAACACATATTTTTTAAAGTAATTGCCTCGAACTACCGTTTACTTATAACAATAACTAGCCGTGATGCCCTCACGTTAGCGAGGAAGCAATGATTCATTCAAAGTCAGGATATAACCTTGATGCAAAACGCAAGGTTCACGACTCATGCGGTTTATAAATCACTTAATTATAGTTCATCACGTGTGGTGCAACTCTATAGATGGACTCCACTAATACTTTATAGCTCGAGAGTAGCGTCATCATTTCTTTTTTTTTAATTTTTTTTTAAATATTTAATTTTACGAGGCAGCATTTCAGCTATGATGTAATTATAATAACTTGTTGAGTTAAGCTAAGCCACGGATAAATTAATTTAATAATAAAATAAAATCAATTGAATTGAATAATTCATTAATTAAATAATTCAATTGATGTAAGAATTACGCAAGTGAATCTAAAATAAACTAATTTCTCCCAATGAAGAGATCCTTAGATTTGCATAGTAAAGACTTGTTTATTCAAATACACGAATAATCCTCTTAAATAGCTTGCTAAATACTTGAATTCAAGAAAGTGACCGCACAATACATACATTATGCGTTTCGTATTATGTAACGTTGAACTACATAATTGCTTACGTACTTTTGTTTTGGTAGTAACGTTCACGCAGCTTGTGTGCTAATTTGAGGAAACTCAATTTGTTGTTAGAACACTCACGCGAATCTCTAATTTAGTTGGTACTATCATTTATCGTCTGCTAAACTACGAGTACTTATGCCTTTAACTAGACAGCAATAAAATAAATGTGAAATATTACGTGCCACAGTCCACGACCTTTTAGATTTTTTTCCCGCTTGACATTCGGTTTTTTTTATCAGAATTATGCAAACAATAACGAATTGAAAATACGAAATATTTTTATGTTACCTAATTTCCGGGACGGCTCCTGGCTCATGTAATTTTTCAATACGTGCTTGCATAATGAACATTCCTCATATTCTGGAAAAAAAACTCTTTGATTGCATGAATGTACTACGTGACATACACACTCATTCATACTTTCCTTAATTGCCAGCTGACGAACTTATTGACAAAAACATATGCATCATGCATCATTTGTCACATAATTATGACAAATACTTATTTTGATGCTATTTTTCTCAGTCCCAGCTCCCGGTTAACGCTTTTAGTGCTTGAAATAAATGAAATTCCGTCTAAGGTATCACCTTCACGCAACCAACGGAACAGGTTCTAAATGTACAAGCAATCATAAGTGTTATGAGGACGTTACTAATTGCAGTGACATTACATATGATACTTTAAGTATCTGTTTACTGCACTTAGGGGCTAGATTATCGTGGAATTATCATTAGATATAAATTGTAAAAAATAACTATTAATGCTGAAATACCACATTCTCGGTAATAAAAACTGTCGATAGAGCTGTTTTTTCATCCACCCATCATCACATCAACAGGAGACCCAAACCCAGCAATGATACAGAAAACTGTCTCATTGATGTCTCTCTTGTCATCTGAGAGAGATTAGACTGACACGCTAGAACGGTTTCGCAAACTTTACACGCCGTCCAAAACAATTAGATATTTTCTTTCACCGTTGCAGCATGTGATAAACACGCACATAACTTCGAACTGTTAGTGGTGCGTGCCTTGGGATCGAACTCGAGATCATCGACTACTCCGTCACACACCTACACCTACACCTAAGTCTTCTTAGTAGAAAACTTAGGTGTAGGAGGTAGGGCATAGCGAGATTTCTCACTCAAATTAAGCTGCCCAACTGGGGAAGTACCTCTGCCTTAAAAGACCGCAGTGAAGCAACAATAGTTGTCTTTCTGCGAGTGAGTAAGGCTGTCAGAATAGTCACTCCCCCAGTGAGATCTCGTAGCTCACTATGAATGAATATGAATATGTATGGGAATTTCGTTTGATGTCAGTTCAGTAGTTCCCTATTTTAAGAAACCTGAACGGTTTCTAAGTGGTTTGGCAACGCATTTGCAAGCCTCTGGTGTTGCAAATGTATGCCATGGGCGGTGGTCATCACTTACCATCAGGTGAGCCGCCTGCTCGTTTGCTTCCTCATCACCATAAAAAATAGTAATACAAATCTTCCCAAAAGATTCTTTGTCTGTTGGCAGCTGAAAAAACTAACTACTTATACTGAAAAAAGCGGACCGTGGGATATTACAAACCGATGATAATCAATTTCGCGAAATTAATTGTTTGCGAGATGTATACCTAATTTATGATTTCCGCTATCATTCAAAGCTATTTTATTACATTCTGTGCTGAAGTAATGTGTATTTTTTTTCTAATTCTGTCTCAGTACAATAAAGTCTACCTACTAAACTCGACTGTAGCAAAATACTGCCATCAAAATTGGTAACGCCGAACTTGACAAGACAGTTAATTGTTATAAGCGGCGGTTAAAGTGAATTTAAAATTAGTTACGCCACTGTCACACTGAAACTTGAATCTCGAAGCGACTTTGACAAGTGAATCATTTAGTTATTCACTATTTCCGTACCGACTTAGAAATAATATCCACAGCTGGTATAAATTGCTCTACTATACATTATAGTAGGTACTTTTTAGGATTCGCTCTTTAAATCATACTAATATTATAAACGCGAAATTTAGTATTTATGGATGTATGGATGGATGTTTGTTACTCTTTCACGCAAAAACCCCTTAACAGATTTGAATGAAATTTAGTTTATTACCTGGATTAACACATAGGCTACTTTTTATCTACATACCATGCGGGCAAAGCCGCGGGAGGCAGCTAGTTAAATATATTATAAAATAAATCTTGATCTGTGGATGTAAGCAAACCCCCCTCCACCAAATCCCCGTCAAATATAGCCACTAGAATCAGTTTCATAATTCGCAACACCCTTTCGATTCGAAATTGACCAGTTTCTATACCTACGTTTTTGGGTTAATGCGGTTGTGCCGGTTGATATCGAGTGTCAACCTTGCACCGAAGGTTGTCGGTATTATCGTTCGTTTTGATGACTTGTGCTACTGTTACGGTGACTTGGTCTAGGATAATGACCCATTAAGACCCGTTTACCTTGTAGCATCAGCTGGTTGGCTTCTCGTATTGATTTTTATCATTAAGGTGTGGTATGTATCGTATCCGTTTGTATGCGTACATACCACATCGAGCTCAATTATGATGTTGTTTGTACGGTACTAGTCTAATGTGACAGAAGTTGGGCTATTTTCATCCTAGAAATCCATTCAATACGGTCGCCATTCTCGATTCATAAATCAAGGAGTGGTGTCGACAAAACTAATTGAGTTATTCCCAAGTTATCGAACTAAATGCTACGATGGAACTTAGTTAATATCAGGAGAGCTGGCTAAGCCAGTAAGTTTTGACATCTCGATGTTACTTCAGATTGAGTTGGCAGTTATAAAAATGGTAGCGGATTACTTTTGAATGTACCTGTCTTATGAACTCCATTACGATCTTAAATACTTACTTGTATGATACTAAAATGCCAGGCTCAATTTCCAACTTTGCCAGTTGCGATTCTCCAGTTCCTTACTTTAAGGTCGATATCACTTCAAACAACAACACAACAACTTCCTTATAATAAGATAAAATAGTCGGCTTATTTAACAAGAGATGAGAATCCACATGAAAAACGAGACAGGATTAGGACGTAACATTCTGAAGACCTAACACCGGTCAGCATCATGAATCACGCACAAATCTAGCAGTTAATCATTCGGCCCATAAATAGTTAATTGTTAATCTCGACGTCTAGAATAAACCAACTGGGGATTAGTCTAGACCGTTGCGACGTTCTCATTTGAATCATTCAGGTATTATAAATCCATATTTATAACTCTGGCGATCGTCCACTTGGCTTATTGTGGGTATAACATAAAACATTATCTTAATTTATGATGTCAACGGGAAGATAGAAAGCATCTGTAGATTACCTAATTGTTGTAATAATGAGTGTTTTGCGTTGCAGCGTATTTTGAGTGCAGATTCTTGGACTAGAACATTATTAGCTCATATAAAAGCATATTAACGCTAGTCAATTATAGTCTTTATCTCAATGAAAGCTATTAATTACCTAGAATAAATTTTGCTAGTTGTAATTTGCGAAATTAAACCTATCAATATCAAAATTGCCTTAATGTTGAGAAATATCTCTTAAATTATCCTTTGTTGGTTATAAGGTACGAATTGATGTAAATTTATAATTTAGTTTTAGAACAGTTCTTATGGACCTGCGTATAAACTAGTAAATAAGAGAACGTTTGTTCTCTTGTTACTCGGGTTTCAGTTTCGATTGCTTTGTAGTTAGCAGATAATCTTCGTGAGATAATCACATGTTTTCTTAAGTGCGTTTTCTCTTCACGCAGTCACGTTTATATACGCTTATTCCTTATAAAACACCTTATTAGCATACTTCGATAAGTACTTAGTACATTTTCCGAGTATCTATGTATTTAACTACATTACTTTATAACTCCATACTATGTACTTTTTATGACTGTCATACTAGATGATAACTTATAAAGGTTATTATGGTACAATTGAGCGTAATATGACAAAAATAGTTATTACTCTGTTGGTATAAATAATCCCGATAAAATGCTTATATTCCACACATTACATTACACGTAACTTATCTAGGTTCATTTGAACGTCTAATATGCGCATAAATCAGCAAGTTAATACTATTTTCAAATAGGATTTTTTTGGTTATCTGGTTGGCATATTTCGTTGTTGTTAAGATGTTTTCTGCATCTCGACAAAGCTTGCTTTAATTAGTCAAGGGTCATTAAAATTTCATGCGAGAATAATTTACTAATTAGATACGTCTGATATTTTGTTGGAAATTATATAACCTCCGTGTTTTAGGATGATTTCCAAGATTTTCTATTGCTTTTCTGAAATGGAAAGTAATAAATACTCAACAACAAATTGTTGTTCGAATAATTAGGTGTAATGTTAAATGCGTGCACATAATTATTCTTAATAGCTCATCTCAATGCTCCAACATGGATTTTTGTAATATTTATTGTGTAATAATTAAGTACATTGATTAGTCATAAATCTACTTTTCATACAACGGAGTTTATTGACCTAGGTTAGGTACTACTTAATCAAGTTTATTAAATGAACATCAAATAGTACCTCAACCTATAATCGAGGCACGTTATAAGTTATAATTATAAACATTGTACTTAAGTTCAATAGAAAAAAATAGTATGGTTACTATACAGATTTTTTACACTTACGCGTACCTATATTAGGCATTGATATAAAACTACTTTTAATAATAAATAAATTCGTTTTAGTTGCTTTTTATACAGTGGCTTATCATTAAATATCATTTCTACCATTTGAAGGCTCTCGGTAGCTTTCCAATATTTATTTCTGGTTTCAATGTTATGAAAATGGTTGGTATTGGATTCTTATCTCGTATAATATTTCAAATCGGTTATCTGATTGTTTTTTTTAGTGTACTCTTTCTGCTTGCTAATTTCTTTAATGAGTTAAGATGCTGAACTAACAGTATTAGGTATACAATTGGTATACCTACAATTGCTCTTCCGATTATTGCTATTCTTTTAATTAGAAGACCGATTATTAAATTAAATTATTCAGTATAGCCGCGGCCCCCGTTTTAGCGTCGGAATTAAGAATTAGCGTACCAGTCGACAACATAATAGATGGAAATAAAAATTCTGGTAGCTTATTATCACTTTAGCTGTAGTCCTGATAATCAGAACCCACCGATTACAATAACAGCTGTTACATCTCGCGTAAAAATGTATCCTCTACATAAGGTGTTACATGCATTATTCAAGTGAAACAAACAAGTCATAAAAACTTTCTTTACTACCATGATTGTGCATGACATGGCTCATTCAGTTTCGACTGAAGAATGGCCATAGTCCGCACATTTATATTGGAAAGTTGTCAGTATTGATGGAAATCTCTCGCAGTGAAAGTAATGTGATATCGAGTTGATGTTAAATGCTGTACTTAATTTTCCTAGTTGCCTTCATATGATATGCGGAAACTGTAACGCTAGTAGATAGATAAGATACACCGGCTATCTAGTAGGAACGTGTGTGATGTAAGTTAAACGCTGCGATTCTAGTCTTTTTTTTTCTCAAGAATTTGAAGCTTAATTAATCACATTTCATAACGTTTTTGAGTGTTGCGTGTTATATCACAATTGCATCGACTTTAACGGTATAATTACTGATCATCAAAAGAAAAAAAATACTAAATTTATACATTGAAATCCTTCTCAGTTTTCTATGTTAAATTTGGTACAGGTTTACTGTCAAAGAATAAATATAATTAAACAAAATATATTCGCTCTTAGGTTCAATCTCCAAAGCGGTTAGATTATTTATGGGTTTGCGAAATCCTTTTCGTTCGTTTGTTGGTTCATGTCTATCACAGTCGCAGTGTGTTGGTAGCCTTTGATCAACACCCTGATTACAGCAATATGTAGTTATTATTTAACTCGTACGCAATTACGCACAGGTTACATGTCCTATTACGAAGCCTACCAGTTCTATTTTATTGCTCACCGCTCCGGTAGGCAGGCGATAAGATTGAGAACCATCTGAGAAAGTGTACGCTAATATATTACTATATGACTGCTAATAGTATGCTTCATATTATAGAAAATCTACGAGACTCGGTAAAGTATGCTGTTTTGAAAATAACGATGGCAAACATAGATTCATTTCTAATATAACTTGATGAATAAATACTCTTTTATTCCAAAACTTACTTTTTGCAAAAATCCTCAATCATTATTTTTATTATATTATTCTTAAGATAAGATTTTAATAAGCAAATTTTGCGACGCGCCGATCGTGACCCGCTCATTCTTATTGTTTCGGCTTCTTAATTTCTTTGATTAATTAAATATCTTCTCGGATAACTTGTTAAGTTTACAGTTCCTGTCAAGGGTATAACTTACCGTCAATTAATATTTAACTCAGAAACTTCTGAAGTTCGATATTACTTTGCTTTATGATTCCATTTTAATACTACGTGGGGGGAAAATAATATTTCATTCTTTACACTATATATCTATAGCCTCTGTACTTCTTTCCAGCATCCAATAATTTATAGACCGCCATTTTCACGTCCAGAAACATCCCTTTCACAAATCCCTTCGCCGCCAAACAACACAAGCTTTATTTCTTCCAGAAAAAGTCCGGGCTCCCCAGCATCGTTCAATTATCTAAATTGATGTGTGGAGCACACAGATCCTGTCAAACAAGCCCGGGGCCCTTCGTCGTTTTAATTCAATCAATTTCACTACGACTCTACACGTCACGTGTGCATTTTACTTTTAATTGTGTACTAACCAGTTTACGTTTGAATTCTAAAACGCTCTAGGGAAATTGCCTGTTAAGAGGATCTTCGATTACGTTCTTCAGAAGCAATTTTTTGTTTCTAAAAACAATTTGACGTGGGTAGGGATCGGAATATTTCATTCGCTTGTTCATTTTGTTTGTTAAACCTTGTTATCGATTTCGTTTTTCGATTTGCTATTGTTGATTTCAAAACAAACACAAACGCGGTGTGTTTTTTCAAATCCATCTTTCCGATCATCAAATTTTTTGATGATCATTATATTTATTTCGAACACAATAGCTATGTTAATTTTCAGATGTGAACTAGCATTTACCTCTTACTTTTATGATAATTTTGTTTTCTTTTTGACTTACATTCCGGCTCTACTCCACTTCGATTTCGCTTTAATTGTCTTGTCCAAGTACTACGTTCTAGACATTCATATTTTGCCTCTATAAAGACGGAATGGGAACAGACATAACCTTATTACGTCGTAAAATCTCGACAGAATCGCCATAAAACATGTTCCTCTCATCTCAGCTTCTTATCCGTGAGAATCTTGGAACAATGGCGATCGTCATTAAATACTAATTACTATTTAAAATGACAAGCTGAAATTAACTCTTTTTGTTATCTTATTCGTGGTTCAAATTAATGGCGTATTCTTATTACTTCTTCGTGAATTTCAGAACGTTCGTTTGCAACGTTTTTTACAACGTTTTACGTAGTTTGTTTTGTCTTAAACAACGTTTCAAAGTTCGTGTTTTTGTTAAATCAATTGTTGTATTAAATTACGAAGATTGTTTTTAAAATATTCATGTTATACAATGGCATTGAAATTTTTTGCACTTGAAAATTTTCTGGAAATAAATTATTTGTTATATCTTTATTGTGTAACCTCTAGCTTTAAGGTACTAACAATGCTTAGCGGGTAATTGCTGTTTATGTTGCTTTGATGGAACATCGCCAGTCCAATTTGTGTTAGTACTACTCGGACCACGCTTATTCTGTTAACAGCTACAAACTTCTTTTAAATACCTTCTTGCAGAGTAATTTTATTTAAGCATTCTGGATTTCCATTACACTTAATTAGATTAATGTAAGGCGTATTACTTAATATGCATACATATGCACTCATGCACGTAACTGGTTTAAAATACAAGTTATTAAGTTAAGCCGCTGACGATTTTGTAACTGTCACATATAATTATGCGTAAGACGACCTTCATACATCAATCTGTTGTAAATTAATTAATTGATTAAAGTCATTTACATACCATAAAATTTTAGGTTTAATTTCCCTTCATAAATATTTGACGAAGATGTACAGAGACTTCAGGAATGAATGGTAGGTATTGACAAGCAATTGAGACGAAGCAAACATCGTCTAAACGAAAAAATCCGCTATCAGTTGTTTATTTGAACCTTGATTCGGTTGTCTTTGCTCTGACCTGCTAAAACCTCCCTATCTATAATAGCACGTACTTAAGGAAATAATATCGCACTACTCACTGTCCATTGATGAGTCACCGGAGGCAGAGAGTGCAATAAACAATATTATGGTTTTCCGTAAGTGGGACTATTCCGCCTTTCAATCCATAAAGAGCAAAACATCGCGAGGCAATCCAATCGATCTACATGAAGACAATAAACAAACGAAGTGATGCGTTACACAACTAGTATTATCCAATTCCTGTAAACAATGTAACAGTTACGTCAGTCACTGGTGCCAGACAAAATTGTACTTACAAGTTTTGGACGATAAATCTTCAATTGTTACTGTAGTAGGTACATTCAAACCGCAACGTTTGCGTGAGTGGCAACTGTCAATAAAGTTGAATTGATCTTGGAGTTATTTCATCCAATTAGGCGCGAGTTCCCAAATGGCTTCTTTTAATTTTTGCTCCATTTTCTTTCGCTAAAGTGTATATATTTTTTTAATTTCATTTGCCAAATTATAAAGACTTCTAGTGGGTCGTCTAGATACGACTTTGTTATACAACGATACATTTTTCTTTAGAATTTGCGTCGTAAATTATAAATTCTGAATTTATAACTGACGTGCCTCAAAAAGAGAATGAAAAATTTTAGGTGGATTTATGTTTTAATTTTAAATTTAACAAAATGTAATCTAAGATGCATCATCAACCCATTTATCGTTCCACTGTTGGGCACGAGTCTCCTCTAATTTGGGAGATATTAGGCTATAATCTACCACACCAGTGATGGATCCACACGCCTTTGAGGAAAGCTCAGGTTCCATCACAATGTTTCCCTTCACTGTTTGAGCTTGTGATAAATACACACTTAATTTTGACAAGTCAGTGGTGCGTGCCTAGTATGTGAACTCAATACCTTTGATTTCAAATACTGATGGTCACACCACTAGGCGATCACAGATCATCGAAGATGCATTCGGTTATTAAATTGTCATTCAGCGTTCAAAGCACGTTACAACAATTGACAATTAATTTCAACAGTATTTATTTGTATTAGTCAATCGTAATAATACTAAAATAATATTTATGCTTAACAAAATGATGTCACTGCCTTCGACTTTGATGTCTGATACTGCCGGAACCATCAATATGAACCCTGTTCGCATATCGATACTTGGCAACCGATTGTCGATTGGTTGATCGGAATTCCGGCCGGACCATGATAAGGCGATGCCAAAAGGAAGTGAATTGATCTCGGAGATTTTTAGTTTGTCACATATATCCTTGATTCCGAATTATGTAAACTTAGATATATTATATCTATGGACACAGTTCGAAACATTAACAGTCCCAAAGAATTTACAGTATCTCATGGAAACAGGTTCTTTTGTTCAATTTTTATATTATTTGTTAGAAGAACGCTATCTAACTAATACACCAACAAAGTGTGGAAAATAGAGTCCACAACAATAATGAAATTATACCACCAAGATGAATGTTTATCCTCGTTTGGTTTTTTCTGTTGAGAAGTAGTATTGTGAACCTGCTCTACTGTTCTTAAAATTATCGCAATTGATCTATATCTATTTGTACTACCTGTAATCCAAAAAAGTGAATACTTACTTTAGTACTTTTTTTTTAAAGCAACGCGCCTAATGGATCGATTGGCCTCAATTCACAATGCGGAATTCGTTTTAATATTGAGACCAATGGTGTTGCGTGTTTATTACAAGAATTTTATCAAGCTATCTCTAATCCTTTATTCTATTACCTCGCCGCTAGCAAGACAATAGATTTAAATGCTGTAACCAAGACCATTTGTACGCTATTACAAGAACAAAGCGTACTTTCGAGTAGTGAAGAAGATATTTGAACAGTCAGCTTTATATACGAATGAAGAGGAAAGAAAAATATGCATTCTTAATGGGAACCTTTAAAAATATTTTCTCATGACGCGTTTCGTCTAGAACAAAAACAAGTGCTCACAGCGGTTTCGCCTTTTTATGTACATCATTACTAAATAATCGTTGCATAACATTAACAGTTGCACACAACAATTCCATATAAACAAAAATTACAACATCCTACAAAAGTTACATAAAAAATATGAACAATACACGTGGGACCCGAGGTGTGTACGAAGCTTTCACGTGACACTCTCGTTAGACTTTCGCCGGTAATTAAACCTGGCAGTAGAACAATAGCTGGTATAAGAAGTAGATCTCTAACGTACAGCCGATGTTGCTATTAATTGTCTATCGAATCGCCCACGCTTTCTAACATCGTACCATGTAAGTAAACTCACAATATTTTCACCGTAAGAAACTAAAACCCGACTCAGATCGGCGCGAACAAACGAGATTAATGAAGCACACGAGACTGCACACGATGGTAACGCAGGTGCTGTAAAAAAATCAAGTGAATGAACAACGTGCACGTATGTTACAATGGAAATATTTTTTGTCCAAGGTTCGCCGGTAGAAAGTGTTTGGACGGCTTAAAGTTTAAACTTTATGGCATCTCGTTTGATAACAATGGCCAATTTAGTCGGTGAATCGTGTTTTTCAATTAATTTTATTGTGTTCGAGTGCCGAATTTAATGTGAATCAGTATTGTGATCGCCGTTGGGGGCTGAAATTTGAAACTCAACATGTATACAGAGAAATTTTCTTGTAGCCAAATATTATGCAGCATTCGAATGAGTGATTAAATAAAAACAAATACGGCTGTATAGAAAACATTATCAAATACGATACTCACAAAGAATCTATTATCTAATCAATACTACAACGTGCATGATTAAACTCAGCTCGAATGTCAATTAATTTGTACTCTTTTGCGACAGTTGATAAACAGAATCATTTCCATATCATTCGTTGTTCATATCAGATAGTAGGACAAGTTGTAATACTGAATAACGACCATAAATCGCATTGCATAGACGTCCAAAGATTACAGAGACAGTACAGACTGTCATGGTCATTGATATTGTGTATGAGTACATTTTATATAAATTTGTTAGCGTAATATAACGTTTTGCAACATAATTTTACTTCGCCAAATTATATTTTTATCGAAATAATCGGTAATTAATCGTATCGACTAAACTTCATGTGGTGTAATTATGATAGAGGTGACTTGCGCAAATAGGACGCAAATAATACTTTGTAAGTCATAGAGTTATAATGCAATCACCGTATTAATAGATACCTACCCGGTGTTGATTAATGATGATTATAATTCCGTGAGAATTAAAGGATCGGACAAGTTTTTGTTGAACATAATTTGACTGTTTGTGGTTAGTTTAATTTGATCTTGATAGGTGCTTAGATCGCTAGTTTTCCTGTATACGTTTATGTGAGAAGAAGATTAAAACAGAGTCTTTAATAGGTTACCCCAACGAATGTGCGTCATATCGTTCAAATGGGTTAGTCCTACTAATATTATAAACACGAAAGTCTGTATGGATGTTTGTTTCTCTTTCACACAAAAACCGCTCAACGGATTTGGATGAAATTTAGCATGCAGGTAGATTATTACCTAGGTTAACACATAGACTATTTATAGATAAAAAACAAGCGAGCAAAGCCGCGGGTGGCATACTTAATATGAACAGTTCGTCCTCTATTTCTAAATCTAAACATAGTGACGTCCAACAAGCCTATATTTTACTCAGTTCAGAGATTCTAATAAATCGATTTTACATTCAACCCATTTTATACTCTGTACCCACATACGCTTCAACATGAGGTCATGTCAGATAGCAAAATAACAGCCATAAATTAAACAAACGTTGCCATTAGAGATACATAAAAAACATTGCGACTTCATTATATCAAACTTTGCCAAACGATACCAATAAAATTAATATAAAATGCTTAATTTGCGAGAGTATGAATTGCAGTCAATAAATTATTATTTATTTGAAATACTTTCTCACATGGCGCTTCCGTGACTCGATTGAAGAAAGTTAAATTAGTCGTTCTCATGATATTAATTTGATTTTCACTTGAAATCATTATCTGTTTGCCATCTGGTCACTTCCTATATGCAGCGTAATAGTTAATGAGATAAAACACAGGAAGATGGTACTTAGATATTACTTACATCATACTCTAATCACTTTGATTGTGAATACCTTTCCCGGACCGCGTGTTCAGACGAGATGAAAGTGCCGATTTTTTAAAAATTTTAGATAACATACCAAGCATAATTATGTTGGTTACAATTTACAAGTTACATACACCATCACGCCTGTAGTGCCCGAAGGGTAAAGGTCTACTAAGGTGCCATGAAATAGCGCACGAGACTATTGCCATCAACCGGGCATGAACCAAACGCCGAGCTGCTAATGAAAATTTTGTAGAAAAACCCAAAACACTTTACAGACAGTGACTTAAGACCGCTGGACCAACGAGGCAGTTGAGTGGTTATATTGGTTACTTCAGCCGCAGTATAACTAATGTCTGTGTATAACATGGAATGCACAGCTTTTAATTTCAGGGCTGAACGCTGCACTGTAACACGTGGAAAATACAGCAATTTATATAATTTTATATTTTTTGTAGCGTTTTAATCAAGAAAAATCAGCCTCGTTATCAACGGTAGACAATTATCGTGATACTGTGGCTATTGTTGATATGCAAATGAAACAGAAAATAAGTACTTAAATCATCACTAATCTCTTTGAACTTGTGATTGTGATAAAAATGTTGTCAATGAAACTAAGACCATGATTTTTTATCACTACGTAGAAGTCGTTCCAAGTTGTTGCATTTTTGGAGAAGAATCTGACAAGAAACTCCATAAACACTATACTAAAATAAAAGGCATGACAGTTTCATTGAAGAACAGTATTCTGAAATAACTGTGCTAGGTCAAGAGATAAGAGATTTCCATAGAATATGCACTTAAGTGCAGCAGTATTGCTCTCTTAGAAAATCTTCTCTACCTAGTATTAAAATGCAATAATTTCAAGACAGTGGTATCACTGATCCGTTTTCCTCATACTTAGGAACTGATGCGTACTAGTTTTTTTTGTATACTTTCTTTTCACCCAACACTTTTGTAGCATACTCGTTTATAGAAAATGCGGAGCGCAGAATCTTCCGTAAGACATAAAAACTGAGGGTAAGGAACGCTGATGTTCAAACAATAATGATTTTAATATACCTGCAATCGTTAAACCGAAAACGTTTTTGTTGCCAAGCAAGAAGTGTGTTAATGCTTTGTGCGCTTTCAGTGGTGATAAAAAAGTGGAATAAATTATTTTGTCTTCTTCGTTATGAGATGCTTCCGCATTTAATATTGAAAGATTGTTTCAGTATCTGACGTAATTCGACAGCTTTTGATCAATATAAGCCCAAATAAAATGTATAATAGTATTCGCATCAAGGGCGTACGCTGACCATTCTTCGATCATCGTAAATAATTCTGACAATGCTCTTAAATAAGTCTCACAGTGCGTGTATATCTTTGCTTTCATCCAAGTTGGTCAATAGTTCGTATTTACAAGTGATGGATGTTGTACTGGTTGCGTACTTGTTTAATCTGTGCGTATGAGTATACGTGACGGTATACACGTAGTTGCATTGTTTGGAAATGTCCCGAAATACACACATACACACACATATCTTAGGTGATATACTGTACCATGATATACTCAAAATCTAGAACGCAACGTTGTGTACTTCCAAGATATACATTACTTATCCTAAGAGCTTTCTGTTGTAAGGGGTGAATAGATTTAATAGAAAAAATAACGCATGCAAATCACTGCTTTTTAAAGTGAAGACCCCTGATTTAATATTCCGTTTCTATTATACCTTTATGCCTATAATAAAACCGTCTTGGTTCTTGTACAACAAAATCAAATGTCATATTACTGCATCTACTTTCTATTCATGCATATTCTTCAGTAGGTACAAGTGCCCTTTGTCCGAGCGCGGGCACCAACCGGTCTGACCTCTGGAAGCACCTTATTTAATATAATTAAATCCGCTTGTTATTTCTTGAATTCAATTTCATTTACAGACTTGTTGTGACATGACAGATACTATTCGAGTTCGTTAATTTAGGCAGCATCATTTTCTTTATATATTCTGAATATAGATGAAATTATTTAACTTTTCGAAACTGGAAGGCTCATTACATCTTAAGTGTTTCGCTTGCGTAATATTGTTAGCTAAAGTACTAGGTTAGTCATTTTGCGATTGGCCTTGAAACAAAACATGAGCTTTAAACTGGCATAGTCCATAGACAACAATGGTTGCGCCGGCGCTTAGTCGGGGTCGTTGACCGTTGCACGGGTTGAACCGCGAGTTTTCTTAAACTGATCCGCTTATTAGGCATTCTGTAGAAGCAAGCTGGTTTTGTGGACCCGCTCTATATTAGTTACGTGATTTTTCTTCGCTTCATTCAGGAATGTTTTGTTTTTAATAGTTTTGTGATTGTGACCTTTTAAATACACGTGCAGAATGTGTTGCTTTGTTGAATAATGTTTTATAGTAGTTAATTAAGACTTGTTCTGGTCTGATATCTTTTAAATATAGAATATATAATAATCTTTGAAATAACGATTTCTTATTAAGAATTAAGTGGAATGAAATTCTTTAGAACCCGCAGCAACAAGACAAAATTTCGAGAAAAAGACAGAGCGTCTTTGATCTTACGTTCAATAACGAACGTTAAATGCTATCTCCAGATAACGTGAACTCTATACGTCCTCTAAAGGCAACAAAAAGAAGAGTAGTTATATATATAGCTATCGCGTGGCCTTAGTAACCCTGGAGCCATAGCAACGAGTTATCAAGCAACCCTGAAATGCTACATACAGTGCGTGTCTAATCACAACTACAGTGGGCGAATAGCTAAGACTTGCATTTATCGTAACACAAAGCAGCATAAAATCACGTAGAAAATTGAAAGTTCTATTTCAAGAGCCTTTTCTTTGACACCGCGTATCCATGTCAATGAACTTTGTAATCCTTCGCACTTATTAGTCCAAGGCAGAATTTTGGCAATATGAGACTTAATGTGGAAGAAATACGACACATACGAAAACAAAATTAGAGAAGCTGACTGTACCTAATATTACTCGATTCCTCAGCACCTTTCTATACAAATTTTATTTCTACTTTTTTCCTTAAATTAGGCACGAAAACACACAGATTATAGCGAGAAATGTTCTAAAATCAATGTCACGGTGGTTCTCCACGCTCCATTGGTCCCATTGTCCCTAATCCAGATGCAGCGGTCAGTGAACTTAAGCAGCAGATTCCTTACACCTCGTTGTTGATAATTTATTGCTCCATACTTAGCATGGGCATTATAGTCAACGAAACATGAATATTTATTAGGTAAATTTTACATTGCTCTGGTCAGGCTGTTTGGACGTTTTAAGTGGTACCCCTATTTAAATTTACGAACTGAATTAAGTAAGACTTCGTGATTCCTTCATCTGGAAACTGTACCTTATGATCACCTGAAAGAAAGCTAAATTATGTTTTGATCAAACTAAAACCAAGTTGTGACAAGGCCACCTCCGAACAATATTTGTAAGCGGCTTCACATATCTGTACCGTTACAGCATCATTCTAACAAAATGAACTGCAGCAACTGAACAATGTAATGTTATAAGGAACAATAGTCGCGTCTTCTAGTCGACAGGTTAAGCGGACTACGACCAAACAGGTCTGATTGCTTTCGAGCAAGTTGGTCGCAAGCCCACACTTTGTAAATTAATACATTGTATCAATCGAGGGTTACAAACAATTTATCACGGTCGATCAAACGCCTTATTGGTTTACAAGCGGCTTGTATTTCCTGATTCCTTCATTTCTACGTCACCTCCCTGTTGCAAGTGTCATTGGTCCAAGCCATCATTCTAGGTTCCCATGTGAATATTTTTTACTAATGGTACTATTATAGCGACATTATAATATGTTCCTAGAGGTATATTATTTACAAACTCACACAGAAATAAAACGGACAGACGCGAAATCTGCCAAGATTATACGCCTTCATGACTTGCAAGATCTAGCAGACAGCGTAATGTTTTAATCATTAAAGCCTTATTAAATAGAATTAGCGACGCAGACTCGAGTGAAATTTGTAGCAAAAACGTTGTTTGAATAAAATCAACTAGAGATAAACTGGGAAAATCTGTTGCTAATTGCTATTCCAGTTGCTTGTCCACATCGTGTATTCGCCCCTGCTACTGAGGCTTGCGGTCTCCCTCAGTTAATTCACTCTTCGCCGGCGGGAAGTAGGTGCCCACTTCAACCATCACTATTATTTTAAGTAGAGGACCGCGTTGGATTATTTCTACTACAGTTTGTAGTAAGAGCAATTTAGACTAGTTAATGCCAGTAGTATCAATTTTATTAGTTAATTGATGTTGTATTTATTCGTTGAGTGTCTAGAATTCTACTTAAATTGTCTTAAAAGACGATAGTGATGTAACGTTCCAATTAATACTAAACTATAATGGTGTTTTCCTATCAACGAACTAATGTCCTCATATTTCAAGCATTATAAGAGACCCTAAAACAAACCAAAAGTAATGACAGCAGTATTAGTAACAGTTATTTAGTACAATACGATTGCAATATTGGTTGCAATACTTCATAATAATTTAACACGTTATTTTGACAATATTAACCTACTTTACTCAAAGACGTATTAATCAACATCGTAAACAAATAAACGTTCAAATATTTGTTATCCCAGACATTAATTACGTATTGCTGAGTGCAAAGCAATCAGAAACGTATCGATATTTATCTCCTGACTGTTCATATTAAGAAAACCCTTTTCAAATACCGTTATTCAAATATAATCGATATATTATGGACAACAATTATTGCGTTTTATTTATTTTTTGTTTAACGACAAGGTTAACCCATTACCAGTTCAATATTATTTGTATAGCACTCGGTTCAAGATACCAGCGAAGTGGAATTAAATTGTCTGAAAGAAAAAACACATTGAAATAATTTTAAAAGATTTTACTCTATGTAGATTAAGAATTCAAACGTCTAGACATTGTCAGTAACAGAATACAGTCATTACAACAGTTTATTTTGGACAAAATGTTTATATTTTGCCACTAGGTTATCACATCTCCTTTAATTATACATGAAATGCTCAAACCGTGAAGAAATCTGCATGCCTGAGGGATTTCCTCGAAACGTAAACGGATTCGTCATGATTGCCGCGTTCAGCGCTGTGATTGGTCAGAAACCTCAAAGCGGGCCAATCGCAACGCCGAACGCGATACACGTAACGAACGCGTTCACACGCAATTACGCGGACTCAGTACTCCGATTGTATACATATAATAATTATAATTGTGAGGCGATTAAAACGTTTAAGGAAGATAGATCAAATTAATTAGTCCGTATATTGTAATTAATGTATCAATAAAGTATCAATAAATCGTGTAAAAAAAGTGACACTTGTGAAAGCGCACAATTATTCTGAAAAATACGAACTAGAAATACTCACGCCTGCATGCATATGCATTGAACTCATTATTTTGCATTACTTGACTCTCATTTTACATATGTATGTGTGGGCTACGTCAACTTTCTTCAGCCTTGGCTGGCCTTGCGCCAGAATAATCTTAATATGATAAGATAATATATTTACATTTTAATAAACCAGTACATTAAGTTTCATAAATTTAAGGTACAGTCGGCCTCCAAAACACACTTCAGAATTCATTTAAAATAATTTGTGGTAATTAATATCAGATCTAGTAATAATACAAAAGTCACTCACCATTGGGGTCTTAAAAAACTCCAAAGTCCTGATGTACCATAGAGATAGGTATTTTTCTACGAGACCAAATCAGACCGACCTGTAGAAGAACTATAGATGCTGGTATTACTAAAAGGATTAGTAAGTGGAAGTGGCAGTGGGCGAGAATCATAGCCAGTAGAACTGATAGCTGCTGGGGCAGATACCTATCTGCCCAAGAGTCATCGTCCAAGAAGGTTCTGGGCAGAGACGATGAAATGCGTAGCTTGAGACAAGCTCTAACGAGATAAGACAGAAGACCTGGGTAGGGTCACTGAAAGTAATTGGATGCGAACAAATAACCAGTCCTTGTGATTGTGTCTATGGCTAGACCTTTGTTCAATTTTCTTTTTTAATATTTCTGGATATTATGACACAGCGACATCTAGTTCCGAGCTAACCAACGAGACTTACCACAGAGGCCTTTAATACCACTGCGCTAATTGCTATTATTTGCACGAAACTTAGCTGATATTATAATCAGATCTAATAGTTTAGAGACCACCTGTAAGATACAACAAATATGTATCATCTAAATGACATCTCTAGGGTCTCTCACAACATAAACTTAATATCGATTGTCATAACTTGTATTCTTATTATGAATGAGAATACTGACTAAATCGATACACTATTGTTAATTATTTGATGCGTTCCCTTTGTATATTATGTGTCTAAACAATACCTAGTATTATGTAAGACCTATTGTATAACACATATGTTTCACAAATCAACTTTACATTATGTGAAATTTTAAAAACTCACTGCCACTTCAATGCGCTTCCAAATTTCGATAATATTGATAATCATAATCATCAAATCGTTATTTGACGACGAGTACATTTTTGACGGTCGAAATCGTTTTTATACGCAGCAGATACTCATAAACTTAAATACAATTATTTTAAATCCCTATATTATGTTCTGTAGAAAATCGACTTTGATTCGATTTCGATTCGATACGAATTCGATGATTCGATTTCACTAAAATATCCTTCGATAAACCGACGGAATATGTAGCACAAAAACGCAGCATCCCATCGCAATCTCTCACCACTTGCATCGCAACATGTAACAGCTCGGTCAGGTAACACGGGTCGGCCGACTCCCCCGGCGACATTCCTCTCGCGACGAAATCGAGAGTCAACTCGTACGCAATCGTTACTCGACACTCAATACTCGTTAGCGAGTGGGATTACCGGAATCTACCGCGTTGGCGATTATGAGGCGAATGTGGGATTCGAACTATGAGCGGTTAGTTTCCTAGTCAGGATAGGAATTGGCTGATTCGTTGCCTAAAATTAAATATAAAAAACTTGTAAGATAAAGTCATGGAGTTTAAATCCTGCAGAAAACACCCTCGGTGTACGCATAAGTAAATTATAGTCCGGAAAATCTTCATGGAACTTCCCCGTAACGATTGAAAACGGCGCTTGAACTACCCTTGCTTGGCGTAATGTCTTCCCAATCATAAGGACCATAGAAGTAGTGAAAACATTTACCACGACCACGAAGCCAGAGGCACCTTGTATATATTACTATTACTTAAATAATTTGTATTAACAATTTGATTGATCAACTGTATCATAAATCACGAGCTCACTACAGCTCTCTACTGCCTTCTGTCACATCACCTAGCCAAGAGTCACGATGACGCAACAGCTAAGAGGAAAGAGGGTAGCTCCGATAATTACTATGCTGAACATTGATGAATGTATCGGCTGTTTATCGAGTCTAACTTGACAACTGTCAATTCAAGAGACAAGTGTGCAGGGAGAAACGAATACAAGTCCATTCGCAAACAACCGGTTATCTAAATATGAAATAGTAGTTCTTAGTTCAATGAGGCTTCGCTATATGAAGCTATCGTTTATTTCTAAGAAATAAAATAAATCAAAATGGGCCTAGTCTCATCATCTATCTTGAAAGTTGAAACATTACAAGAGTCCTATCAACAAATCTCTCAATCAACTGAGTTATTTGCCTCGTTTTTTGTATAGACAATTTTGCTTAGCTGTAGTCCAAAACAGTTCGTTAGTTAAGTAAACATTATACTTATATGTTTTAGTTGAAAATATTATCTGCCTATCTAGTGTCTTCTCGGCTTAATAAATCATATTTAAAACAGATCTTAACGTCGAATAAATTCTAAACGTTACTAAACCTGGTTAGTCTTATGATTCACCGAGCCAAACGCATTCAAATATTCGACAACTCATTTTAAAAGTGAAATATCATTGAGTGTTGAAATCGGGAAGTTTTCCGGGCAACGTGAGTTATGGATCAAGTTTTACGGCTGCAATAATACTTCTTCTTCGAAGATTTGGGTACAAATGTGGGAGATGTTCCGTTAACTTATCGGCATTTGCATTTCGTCGATTTTTTTTTTTGGAGTATATTGAACGCCATGCGCCAGAACTTATAACTCCATGACCCCACTAGCGCAGCGGTATAAAGCGTATTGTTTTGTTTTTTTATCTGAATCATTATTGTTGTAGTAGGTACTATTGACAAAAACCATGCCTCGTTGCTTGGCTCGGAACTAGATGGCATTGTGTTATAATGTCTGAATATACTAACTTATTTGGTAACTAATAATAAATTCAACAAATAAGGAGCAGTTCTAAGCCTAACATCTAAATCGAACACCATTATATGATCATTTACCACCTGCGAAGTAAAAATTATGGCTTACCTCCTGTAACAGGTCCTTATACATCGAGGCCTGTTGAGAAGTTTACTTAAATGGACATTTATATGATGTAGCATGGTCATAATTTATTATAAACTGCACATAACGGCTATATTAAGCTACCATCAGTCCTAAAATTAAGTCTAAACGACACCATATCCAGGTGACCTGAAATACACATGCACTTAAATCTTACGTGTACGCAACAGGTTTTATAGTTTCGCGTATTTTAGCAACGAAACTGTTTGGCCCTTATGAGATAATCTGATGGATGACTGTAACGAATTCATTCCTCCTGTTGCACGCCTAAGCGTGATGAATGAATATTTTTCTGATATATCACGATGAGAAATGTTTGAAGAATATTTTTTATTAAAGTACATTATTATGTGTTTGTGTCTCACGTCTTAGTTAACTTCATAACGTAACAAAATAGGATGCGTACTTCTTTTTCGTAAATTTAAAAATGAGCTCAATTGCAATATCAACAGTAGAATGTCAGAATTAAATGAAATTATTTAAATGTCATTCGAACGTAGTATACTAACGCTACACTCGTCTAATCATCACCACATTATCTGTCACAGAATTGATGTCAACAAGTAGAGCATTTTAAAGCTAACTGGTTTTTACGAAGTACTTTAATTTAAATGTAAACTATCGTAGATATACATATATATTCGCAACGACAGTATTAAAACAGTAACAATTCACCGCGATAGAATTAGTTAAATATAATTAGTTATATTGCATATCCACAGCAACTTGATAAAACAAACCCACTCAAAAAAGGAAGGGACGTTGATTGTATAATTTGTTACACATTTTCAACATCTCTTATACAATTATAACAATGGCCGTTAATTCTTATATACGTAGTTAATTACGTAAATGTTAACAACAAACTCGGTATGAATGAGGTGTTTAAATTTTGTAACCACAAACGTAACGAGATTTAACTTTATACACACGACCTGGAATTATTATACTTGGGTTTCCGAGTCTTAGTAAATGTTTCTTGTCATATAACTGATGACCTGCTTTGAAACTGTTATTTTTTTATATACGTTTAATGTCGGTGAAATAGATACGCCTGTGAAGATTTGCCGACGATTATTTTTTTAATGCTGTCTTATCTGTCACAATCAGTGTGTGAGAATTAGATTGAAGTCGGAAGTAATCTTGAATTCTATTTTAACTATTCTTTCATGTAGGTGTATAATAAGTGAAATGAAATTGTGCACTGCTGGTTAATAATATTTATGCCAATATTATGGTATATTAATATTATTTACACCCATAAATATCCCGAATAATTATGGATTAAAATAATAACGTAATAAGAAATTATTATTGGAATCAGCCTGTTCTTAGACATTGGTGACCACTTCAAGGTTTCAAGGTCAAACATAATTTATAGTTATAAAGTATAGGTATTGAAATTAAATATATTTACCACAAGGTCATTAAACAACCTTCTAACAATTGTATAATTTAACAAAACATTAGTGATTCCTAATCTACTTTCGTCTGTTTATCGGCTTCGTACTACCATAATCTGATAAATCACGTGAATATAATACTAAAAGTAGATTTTCCCACACGTGATGTCCAAATGAGACTGTATGACTCCTACGGTTTCCACTTATACAGTCAATTGGATTTGTTATTTCGTAGCGATATTTGTTTTTAGATAATTGTTACTATCGTAATTTGTTTCTGAATAGAAATAATAGTTCATCGTTTTTATCAATATTCATTTACTGTCTTACTACTGGGTACGGGTGTCCCCTATTGATTGATTGGCTATAGGTCACCAGGCTGGCCTAATGTGTATTGGTAGACTTTACAAGATAATGAAAATATTTCACAGTTATGTAGATTTGCTGACGATGTTTTCTGACCCCATTTCATCACCATCATCATCAGCCTATATTCGTCCACTGCTGGACGTAGGCCTCCCATAGTGCACGCCACAGAGCTTGATCTTCGGCTCTTTTCCTCCAGTCACTGCCAGCTGCCTTGCGCTAGTCGTCGCTCCACCTAGCCGGCGGTCGTCCCACACTACGTTTGCCGAGACGCGGTCTCCACTCAAGACCCCATTTATGTATTTATAATACATATATCTTTATCCATAACAAAAGCTATCATCATCATCACCATCATATCAACCGTTACACGTCCACTGCTGGACATATTCCCCCAAAGATTGCCACGACAATTGGTCAAGTGCCAAAGAAAAAAAAATTACTATGTATATTCAGTTCAAAACAATAAAACAAATCTCTTTAAAAAAAATTCGTCGGTAAACAATTTCAAATTGCATAAAATATTTTGTATATTAATATCACTACGGAAATATTATTTAATTAACTTTCGTAATGCATTAAAAATGTATGAAACAATTAATGTATGAATTTATAGTGTTTGTGTGTGTGAGGCTTTTACATAACGGCCCTTCACCAAGAAATTTATAGTGAGTATGAGCAGTAATGTTTTGTTAATTGTGAAAAACGAAAGTGTGCGTACCTACATATGAGAAGTTTAATTAAATTAAAGAAATGAAAATTATAATTACATGTGACTATGAAGGTCAAATTAGTTTTGATGAACTTGCTTTTCCTTTCTTGCTTGTTCCAATGAGAAATTCAAAATAATGTACTGTAAACAGTTTGTATTTATAAAATAACATATCATCACGCCTGTCGTCCCCAAAGGGTTAGGCAGAGGTGTACTAATGTACACCCACGTTTCGCCGGTATGTTTAAGTCCCATGTAATAGGCGAGCCTGTTGCCATAAACCGGACACAAATCCATACTCCGAGCTGCTACTGAGAAAAACCTAATAACACTTTGCTCGACCTGGGAATCGAACCCAAGACCTCTTGCTCGGCAGTCGCACTATACGACCACTAGACTAACGAGGCAGTTTGTATTTATATGACGTTTATTGGAGAGAAGCTTCTAAATTAACACTTAAGTACTAATTAGTTATTCGCCACTAAAATAATGTATCAAGAATTAGCATTTTTATCTGTTTACACGTTATATAAAACTTAGATGTCACTACAAAACTACGAGTCTTCGTCTAAAATAAACCAATTACGATTATTGAATCGCTTGGCCAATAAATTGGATATCGATTGACATTACAAATATATTACTTCTAATCGATTGCGATATATACGATATAATTTCGTTCGTTCGTAACAAATTGTTCTCGTTCTTTCAATCGTCACATCATCATCCCATTTATTACCCCACAGCTGGCACGGGTCTTATCACATTTGAGAGGGATTAGGCTATAGGTCGTCCACCAGGCTAGCCACTAGGCTATACTGGTGGACTACCTATAGCGCACGCACTATATACACGCACTAGCGTGTTGGTAGAATTCGCATGCCATCGCAAACAAAAATTAGGCATGCAGGTTTCCTCACGACATATTCATTCACCATTTGAGGATGTGATAAATACACACGTAACTTCAAAAAGTCAGTGGTGTGTGTCTTGAAATCGAACTCGAGACCTTTGACTTTACAGTCTACTCACACCACTACACTACCACGTAATCGTCACATAAAATGTGATAATACAAGAGAATCAAGTTGAATATTCGCAGCGTTGTAGAGCAAGTGTATTGCGGTCAGTGGATGGATCGGTGACCTAATATGATAGGTACGGATTTGTTCCACTTTCTCTGACCCTACAATAACGCTCATTACGTACCCTACACTAGAGTGCCTTATGAGTTTATTCTCACTGAATCCGAAGCTCTCACAGACGACTCATAAGCTAACAAGTTGTTTATGAATAAAATCATAGTAGCACGTATTCAAAACATGCACAACATATGTCCACATAAACAAACTAACGCCAGTACGGCTGGGCAAGTTAAATAGTCAAAGATAACATCATATTAATGAATCACCGCAACTTAATCGGTCATGTCGTATGAATCACGCATTACAATTCATGCCACGCAAAAAGGGCCACAGCAAAACGTCATCTGTCGTAACGTGCACAAGGTCGCGACGCAAGAATTCGAGTTAAGGAAAGCAACTCGGAAGTATCGTGCTCAAAACACGTAGAAAGTGCAAGTCGGTATAAAATTTACAGGTCTCGCCACAACGCTTTATGTTAATTGATATCACCAATTACTCGGGCGCTTTCTACTGTAGAATCCCCATACAGTGTGTAATAACTTGGCGACACGCTATGCAACTGTTCTATTACGAGAGCGTTTAGATTGGCGTGGCGAACACTGAAGAAAATTGCCTTAGAAATGCTTTTGAATACAACATACCTCATGGTGTTTTTAGTACACGTATACTGACATTCGAGAAATATTACAAAAATAATATGTCGCTATGCGGCTCAATGAGAATGAGCACAGTCTAAACCAGTGAGACATATCATAAATATTTTTATACACCGGAGAGAGCTCTCGTTTAGATTGTAATCGAATCATTCGCAATAACATATTAGTCATCCCAACGGTCAGAGGTTATCGCCTTTGTCTTATCTTTTATACTAAGATATAAAGCTACGTTCTATACACAACTAGCGGCCAACAGACAAGCGATATCTCAAAATAAATAATAATAATAGATAAAATGTAATTGGTCAATTATTCTGTACCGCAGTTTAACGTAGCGTCAATGATCTGAGATGGGTTTTAAACGATTCCGTAACAAATACTCATTGAGTTGTGATAACGTTACGAGTTTGACTATTAAGGATTAATTATGATCTCAAGTTAAAACGCATTAGTTTAATTATGTCGAATGACGATTACTTAAATCCGTTAGCTGATACTGCGCACACCTGTGTACATAAAAGCTTTTTATATGAAGGATTTACGTGTTCAAATTAAATGGATTCTAGCACAAACCGTTTAGAATATAATATAGTACAAATTGATATTTATAAAAAAAAGTTCGACTTTTATATTTCATGCTCATTTACACCATCAAAATCATCAAGCAATTAACAAAATGACTGGTCCCTGAAGGGTAGGTATTTTAATTATTAAAATTTGAAGAGAATAAATTTGTATCTTACTGATTATAAATTTCAAGGTTTTCAATTTTCGATGCACCCAAATAGGAAGTAATTATGAAATACATATAATTTATGTTTAACATTTAATCTTGTGACCTAATAATACATTTAAAATTTGGTATTCATCTAAATGCTAACTAAGAATTATTTGTTCAAGGCACGATGCACCTGCCTCATTGACTTGTAGCTCCAATCTAATTTTAATTTTAAACTTATTGCGCGCACGGACGAGTGGTCATAGAGACGTAGTAAAAGCGGCATAGTAAAGTTTACTGTAATATGCTTATAAACATATTGTTATCGAACCGGTTCGTTAAACTATTCAAGGTTTTATTGATATCATTGTCATATGCAACAGAGTAATGTTATCCGCATGTAAGATACATATTTTATACGTACACTTATTTATATATTTAGTGCGGGTTGGCAGACTTCACACGCCATGTAGAAGATCAGTCAAGCATACAGATTTCCTCACGATGTTTTGATTGACAGACCTAACAGGAAAACAACGAACTAATCCTATAAAAGTTCGGTTTTTCCTTTTAAATACGGAACCACTATAATGCAGAACTAGAATCCAGATAAAAAAAAAGATTGGAGCTACAAGTCAATGAGGCAGGTGCATCGTGCCTTGAACAAATAATTCTTAGTTAGCATTTAGATGAATACCAAATTTTAAATGTATTATTAGGTCACAAGATTAAATGTTAAACATAAATTATATGTATTTCATAATTACTTCCTATTTGGGTGCATCTAAAAATTTAAAACCTTGAAATTTATAATCAGTAAGATACAAATTTATTCTCTTCAAATTTTAATAATTAAAATATGTTGAGGAATATCTGTTAACGCCAGTCTACGGATGGGTGATCATTTTGTACAAATCGAGACAGCGCTCTTGCCTTGCGAGCGCATTAGAGTCCTCTATCCCAGTTGTTATACTATGTATAATAAATAATCCTTAATGGTAGTCCGACAAATCCTGACAACTAGTAGGTATTTCAGTATTGCCCAGTTATGGATAGCTGAGGTTTGATGGCAGTCGCTTCGTGATATTTCTGCCGCACTGGATAGTCAGGTAGCCGACTGAACACAGTTGAGAATACGCTCCGAAGATGATATTATTTATTATTTAATTATGTATTTGGCAACTTATACTTTTACACCACACATAAAAAAGCAACTCCATAATACAGTGTATATAAAACATGCTGGCACACATCTCCAATGTTATTGTGTTTAAATAAACACACAAGCATACTGACTTACTGAGCCACTGAGGAACATAATTAACTTAATTGTAACCCACAAAAACTCGGAACCCATATATGCAAATATTTGATACACGACAGAAGGTAATGCAGTTAACAGTAAAACACCAATCGATCAACGAAGTAGGTAACAATTATGGACAATTTCCTCGTATTTTCACGTACGCACTCATAAATAACAGGACACGTATTAACGAAAAAAATAAAGAATAACACGCCACACTGACTGGGACATGAACGCAACATGCTATTTGTTGAAATGAAGAAGTAGGTACACGCATTTATACTCGCGATTGTCCCATGAAGATAGGCAGAAACTACAGAACGCCTTGCGCTACGATTCCTGCATATCATTTTTGGTTCGTCTAAAATTTAAACATCTTGTCATGATGACCTTTTTGAAAGAGTTCAGATCAGATCACTTTCCTGAATTACCAGGGCAGCATAATTTAAAAGAAAAAGTGTATCAGTAGTTCTTGCAAAGTTGTTAAAATTACTTCACAGCTTTTTATATTGAGACGAGGATTTTTACTTTAAGTTTTACTTTACTTTATATACGTTCGGCATATAGCCAGTCTTTGTGGAAATCTATTGCAAGGTCATTATTCAGTAATGGATGTCCATTGCATGATATGATAAAGACGATGTAAGATTAGTAAAATAGTGGCAGGATTCTTCTGCTGTTTTTGGAAGTACCACACCGCTTTTTTGCCGAAATTTGAAGGATAATGTTTCCAAAAAAATCTTATGAGTATATGTGGCAACGTGGTAGTAATATCCTCGGCGTTGCTAGCGTTCATACGATTGCCATTTACCACAAAGCAAACCGTATATTTATTTCTCACCTGATGAATCGTTTAGCTTAGTGTGGAGCACTGTTGTCTATTTGTGTCTAATCTCCGCCCGTGGCAACTAATTGCGGCTTCTGAGTGTAACGAATTATAATTAGTATCACTACCACAGTTCTCGCACGTGAAGCTATAAATAAAAAGAATAATAACAACAAAAAAAAAGATAATTAGTGTTCCAAATACGAATCAAGCTGTGAAGACCAGTTCTAAATCAACAGATATTAAGTATTTGCACCGTATTGGATGTCGCAAGCGTTTAACTGGGCTGCAAGTGTAAAAACGTAACGCGTTCGACTCGGCTGCCTTTTGCGACCCACTTGTGTAAGTAAAACATATAAAGGACTTGATAAGAGCAATGAGGAAACACTTGAACAAAACTGTTCTCTATTTTTATCTTCTGATAATACCATTGTTTAAATTAAATACTGGTTGGCGGTGGCGCGTCGGTGTATCGCTGATTATATTGCTATGTGTCCTTGTGATAATATCTCTTGGAAACTGTTGAACTTCTTACCAAGTTTCAAACGAATTAAATAACAATTATGAGTTTCTAAACTGATAAATATTTTTAATCCGTTTTGTTTTTATATTTGGTTTATCTACTAACAATTTATTTTTGAATTTTTGCCTCGAGAATGTTGGAAAATGTATATTTTTCCTTGTAGCAAAAATGTTTGTATCAGAACTGCACTTTCTATTTTAACAACAAGTGACTGCATCGGTTTCGTGAAAAGCAAAATCGGTTGCACTATCAATAAAGAGATTCGCTATTTCGAAGTCAACAGTTTCTTCGACAAAAAATACAAAAGGCTTTTAAAAAATCAGATCAATCGAATCTTCTCTCCTTTATTCATAAAAGTCACAATAAAAACTTTGGAATCACGACATGACCGAAGTACGATCGCTTCCAATTTAACGGTCAAAGAATTATATAAAAAAAAGCGTTTAAAAAAAGAGTTTCCGGTGTTGTAGTCGCGTGCGCAGATGGGACGCGCTTGCGCAACGCTCGGAAACACCGCAAGACGGGAACTGGATGTAGTGTAACTGTCTTTATCATCATTTCAATAGTGTAGCTATGCACGCAAGGTTTCCGACGATTATAATGCTTTTTGCTATCTGTTGCCGTTTTAATGATATGCTCGATTTAGCAACGTGATTGAAAGGTCACATTTATAAAAGTAAAACGTCCATGTGTGATGTGCGAAACTTGTTTGAATGTTGATTTGTGACGAATAGTAATAAAAAAAAAATTCAAATGTATCTCCTCCATGAGGTAGGTACACACGATGTTGGAGACATCAAAGTCAAGGGCATCGTTATAACATTTTCTTGTACAAAAAAGAAGTCCCCTTGTCTGCGCTGGTATACCTACTATTAGGCCAGCTGCTAATGTCGTTGTAAAGTAAACGACACATTACAGAAAGAATTTAACTTAACAGTGACTTAATTTTAATAGAGTGTACCTATTATACATATAATATGTTTATTCAATGTATATTATTTACAGTGCAATAAAGGGGAGCATTGGAAATTGGGCCGACGGTTATGTAACTATTTATTATAAAATCCTAAAAAGGAGTCTACACATTGAAGAGATTTTCATTTATATTAAATCAATTTTAAACGTCCCGAGTCCCGACGGGATTGTGGTGAGTGCATTTGTGAATCCCATGGCCCCGACGATAGGGCGTGTGTTGGCGGGTGCGGTTATTAATCGGTAGGTCACCCTTTCAGGGTGGAGTCCGACATACCCCTTCGCCTCCCCGGGCGGTGGGATGGTACAAAAAGACTTCCCGGACCAAAATAACAATCGTACATTAACGTAACGGTACCCGAAACTTTCTTCAAGTTACCTATGAAATAGGCATATAAACAGTCTTAGTGGATAGGAAGGAGGATTCAGTTTAGTGGACATCCATAAACTGATATAATGATGATGCTAAAGTAGTTTTATTTTAACCTCACGTAACAAGCCTCATTTATATTTATATATAAAAAAATTGCCAATCTTGCCTTAAAAATCTTTATAAATATCACATTATGCAACCAATATCCCTTGTCGCTTTCATCTCGGAAACGTATTGACATACATGTTACTACAAATGATCGAATTAAACGTGACAGTTCCTCATATTTATGTAATTCAGCCGATTGTACTCAGTTATAAAGGCGTTCAATCGTTAGGTGTTTATTTATAATACAGTTTACGATATGTCTTGTGATTATGACATCGCGGAAGCTAGGTGTCTCCGTGAGTTACACACGCATTTGTCAAAATTATAGGTTTGCAATCAAGTATATAATACTTATTTACGTGTATAAGATATTGATGCTTGTAATAGTTAATCAGGGCTTTGTAACTGACGACTGATGAAATACTTCTGGAGAAGAAACTAAAACTTGCAGCTTTATGTGAGATATAATTGACTGTATATGTATATGGCTTTAAATAAATATACTTATGAACATATAACTGACAAAGTTGGAATACAATTTGTTATTCAACCCTCTAGTGGGCTAAGTTAACAGCTCGTAAGTAAAGAAAGATTGGAACTGCAATCAATAATGGATTTTCTATCGATATATATACAATATGTGTTGTGTTGTCATTATCCTTAACTATCTGTAAGCATCCGCCTGTCGTCCCCGAAAGGTTAGGCAGAGGTCTACTAATGTACACCCGCGTTTCGACGGTATGTTTTAGGTCCCATGTTATAGGGGGCGAGCCTATTGCCATTAACCGGGCACAAATCCAAACTCCGAGCTGCTACTGAGAATTTCATAGAAAAACCCAATAACACTTTGCTCGACCTGGGAATTGAACCTAAGACCTCTTGCGCAGCAGTCGCACTGTACGACCACTAGACCAACGAGGCAGTTAAAGTTACTTAAGTTATTATGAGTATTATCTTATAACAACAATAAAATACAAGTAACGGGAGAACGGTAATGTCTTTGCATATTTATTTCATGTTTACGACGTGTGTTTTATATACTGAGTTCAGTTACCTAAATGAAAGTGTTTATTACGTGTAAGAGTGAAAATTACGCGGCTTTTTTTAAAGGCGCTTTGTACTCAGATGGGGGAAATTCACGATCCAAGAGAAGATAATCCGTTCGGTAGTTTTTGGATTTACCGCACTCAGACAGACAGATTGACTCGCCATTTTTAACCGACTTCAAAAAGGAGGAGGTTCTCAATTCGTCGGAATCTTTTTTTTTTTTATGTATGTTCACGAATTACTTAAAAACGCCTGGACCGATTTGCAAAATTCTTTTTTTGTTTAAAAGGGTAGACTTCACAGTTGGTCCCATTGTGACCACATCATGATCTGATGATAGGATCCCAGGAAAATCGAGGTCAACCCTCAAATTTTATCACGTTTTGAATATATTTACTGTAATTGTTCCAGTATTTGCGTCTGATAATCATCATTTGATGTTGATGAGCTGATGGTGGAAGGTAGAACTCCTCAACAGTTAAAAGTTAAAAGAAAATTCTTTCAGTTATAGGCATTTATTACATTGACATGTATTCTCCAAACCTGTTCAAGTATTTGCATTTGAAAATCACCATCTCATGTAATGATCTGATGATGGAAGGTACAACTCCTCAACGGTTAGGAGTTGAAGGAAAAATCTTTCATAATTATAAGTATATATGGATCGATAGTTGTATTCTTTCAGGCTGTTAGATTGACCTGATATGAAAAGTTTAATATATACAACACTAAAAAGAAAAAAATAAATTAACTTTAAAAAAAAGAAAAACCAACTTCAAAATCTAAAAAGCAAAAAATAACTTCATACAGTTTGACCTTTTTTTTAGTTTTAAAGGTATGAAGTCGGTGCCGATGATGTGGTGGTTTTAACCACCTCGCTCAAGGTCACTCACGGCGAGTGTACTTACTATTACGTTTGGCTTGGCACCGGCTTCATACCTTTAAAACTTAAAAAAAGGTCAAACTGTATGAAATTATTTTTTGCTTTTTAGATTTTGAAGTTGGTTTTTCTTTTTTTTTAAAGTTATTATGTTAGTGATATGACTTGAGATTCTTATTTGTTAAATATGTCCGTTAGATGTAATTATTGAAATTTTTATGATGTTATTTTGAGTACGAATATAACTATTAACTCATTTAAAAAAAACAACAATATAATTCACAATAAAAAAACATATTGCAAATCTTTCCTGTTTTTTAAATGTGAAACGATGAAAATAAAATCCTTTGCCCGTTAATTATTGTTCACTCTGCCAATTTTAACCTCTACATTACTACATGGGTACTATAACCGTATAGAATAAAAGAGACACATACCTTACCTAGTTGAAAAAAAAGTACAATCGCCAACAAAAATGTAGTGACGAGTAAATCCGACATACATTCCATACACTTCGCAATTCGCACTGCACTGTCCCCAATAGCTTAGCGCATGTAGCAAACATTCTTGTTTAAATTTTCAACGACTAATCAGTTAGTTAATTTGTAGTGTTGCCGCGAATGTGGGTTAACATCCAGCTAAAATAGAACATCGCTACCGTCCGGCTGACGGGGATCCGAAAACGTGGATGCGGTTGTTAGGCTGATAATAATACTGGATTTTTTAAAGAGAAAAATATATTTTTTTTGTGACAATGTATGGAATTTGCTTTTACGAATGTCTATCACGTCTATTATAAATATGAATGGATGATTAATGATTATTTATTTCTGTAAATAGATCTTTTAAAGACACTTTTACAAGTCAGTTATATGATTATTTTAGCATCTATATTGCATCGGCATTTCCTAACTGACGAATAACAATGTCTAAACATCGATTACGTAGATATTGGTGACAATTGAATATAAGGCCCGATTCCCAGATTCAAAGTAACGTTAAAGTTTACAATCATATAGGACAAAGTCCTGTTGTAATACAAATAATTTGTATTTTCTTACATACCTTGCTATTTTCCGTTACAATAAACGAGTCAGTGCAAAAAAAATACATTTGATAGCCCCAAATAGACCAAACCGGCTTTTTACGGTTTTCGCGGCCCATCAGGTCAAATATTTGTTTAGCCTATTCTAAATTCAAATGGTGGTAAGGTCAAGCGTGTGTAATTGTTTATGTTTATGTAACACACGACAAGGGACTTTGTTGGGTAAAATGGGTGAATCATTATTGCAGTTGATTCATACATTGCGCAGAATGACATATTGATTAACGTAAACGTAACATTCTAAAGAACAATGAATATCGTGTAAACTATATTCATGGAGTGGAAAATTCGTGAGTTGTAAGACGAAAATATTTTCTCTTTACGTAAAGAAATCTGTTTAGAGAATCATATTTTATTTTCTTATTTTTTCAAACCCGTAGAACTAAAGATGTTAGTTTAATGATCAAAGGAGATTACGAGTAGGTAGGTATCCCTAGAATAGAAGTACTCCATTCTTCGATTTGTCACCCACCATCGAGACAACATACGATATTAGTTAGTTTTTGCAAAACGCTGACATAAAAAATATACAATCACAAAATTTATGTCTGGATCGCTTTCTAGTCCATTTTTATTATCTTTGGAATCCATCCAACTAGAACTCTTCAAAGAAATATTATTTTTTCATTCACTTTACCGATGTAAATAATTTTCTTAATGTTTTCTTAATGACGGATCGTATTCCGTTTGTAAATATATTTTTTTTAATGTGAAAGTTTTCTATTAATGTATGTTGATTAACATCCTAATAAAAGTGTAAATAATTTCGTTGCATTATTAATACTTTTACTTGTGGCCGGAACTAGAGATTGATACGTTAATGTAAAAATAAATTAAACAATTTTACAGAAAGCTATTAACAACTGAAAATGGCTAAAACATAAATTAACTAGGTATCTCTAACAATTGCGTACTGATAATGTGAAAACACTGTGAAAACGAACTACTTTCGACGACTTAGTTGGCTCAGTGACTGAACGATCGGCTTGTGCGTCATGGTTTGCGGGTTCGATCCCTGCAAGGAGCAAATGTACAGTATGATGACTTACCGTCGGTAAAGGAAAAAAAATGTTATTACAGTGTGAATGAAAAGTATGTTATTTATTATATATTAATCGAAATGTCAATTGTAAATTGACATTTAGCAATTGAGACACAAGCGAAGCAAACAAAAACGAACAAATCACACATTTAAATGAAACACTAATAGGCTGCCACTTTAAAGCAAGACAGTGCAATATGCCGCGGGGTCAACGCTTCCTAGATCCATGTCAACGCGCGCACGATGAACCGGCTTCCGCCGTACGAAATACTTTATAATAAATGTTGTGTCACACGATACAGTTGGGCAGTATAGTATTCTATAACATATAAAGCCCGGTGTCCACAAAAACCTATAGGAGATGTGCGGATATGTCTGTGTGTTTTGAATAACCCATCAGATTTCGTTATTTCCACGTCTCCTTTCAGCAACGATATTCAAAGCATATCTCCGCATATCTCTCCTGTCCGCTTTGGTGGAAACCGGGCCTAACGCAACTGTGGTTTCTATGTGTATGTGGCTTTACATTAGAATGTGTCAAAGCTCGTGTTTATTTACACAGTGCAGTGGACTGGTAGTATTTCTATAGCATCGCATAGCTCCGATGTTTATTGTAGCTGTTGACGTTGTTATTATGTTAAGGGTCCTCCATTAATCACGTAGTATTTTGAGTTGCGATTTTTCAGAAATACCCACCTTTCCTCACCATTTAGAGCCCAGAGATTAGTCTAATACGGATGCCAATAAAGAACATAACTCGGAACCTAACTATATTTAATCAATTTGAAAGGTATATTTCAAACCTTTCAAATTGATTACATACAGTTACTCAGTTACTTTTCAGGTTGGATTATATTTATTATTGAAGTGAAACTTCTTTATCGGGGTTGGAAAAAAATTTAGTGTAACATTTTTGCGTTACGCGCCTTATTTATTTGAATAGGTAACCATAGCAACATGATGTTTGTTTGACAACTGAAAACTATACCTTTTCCAATACACCAAGACCATTTGTTTTTCTATTGAGAACTTGCTATTGGTTGTGACATCGACGTTTTGATAAATAGAAGATTATGATTGGTTCCCACTATTATTTGGAACTGACAGAGCTACAAATTGAAGACTATTAATTCAAACGCTCTTTTTAAATTCAATGTAATTCGAGTAGATACCATCATTATATCAATAATCATAAAATACAGTTGGAAAACAATTAGTTTAACCAATGCATGTCTATGATAATAAAAGCCTTTTGCATAAACTTTATCTAGTTTAGCTTTATTCAACCAATTTCTGTGAAGTTGTAAATAGTAAATCATTTTTCGAAAAATGATGTCATAAAGCAGTTTCACTTCTTACGTGTGTACACTAATACACACAATTTCTTTTTTTATTCTTTAATAGGGCTGCTACCAGTCCGTCCACATTTAAAGTAATGAATACGCTGGGCATAATCTTTGTAATCATATTCATTGAAGCAAATTAATGAATAATAAATATAATAATAATAAATGAATAATATATCAATTGAAGCAAATTAAATCACTACCCTATCAACATCAGCACTGTAGAAGTCCACTGGGCAATAGTATTAAAGCAGCATTCCACAATTACATTTAACCAACATATTGTCAACTTTTTCAAATAGCACTGTTGTTTGTCAATCTGTACATTTCAGGCCACAATAAAAGTTAAAGTTAAGATAGTTGTGCTACTTAACCTTACTGAAACTATCTCCACTCTTACTCAGACTTAAAGTAGACTTTAAGTATCTTCTCATGGTACCTACAACGTTGAGTTTCCACTTATTCTCGGGGGAATTTTCAGTAGCCCACCCTACTTGTAATTTCCATGAATAATCTACCACTACTCACTAATAACATGTGGGTACAGATTAACTACACTGTAATTTAACAGACAGCTTAATGAGTCCTTTGGGATCGTAGGGCTTACGTATTCAAATTTACAAATAGCTGAGCTTAGTATGAAAATTAATTGTGTCTGTCTGGTTCATTTAATTGAACATTTATGAACGACTGTACTTCATTTAACAGTAATCATAATTAAATTTTATGCGCATACATAATGTTGTATTGTTTCCCTAATTGTTGTCCCACTGCTGGGCATGAGCAATATAAGGAGCATATTTAGGGTTGTATTAGGAGTTAGCATTCACCATTCTAGCCTGGGGCGGGTTGGCCGAACTAACACGCCATCGAAAATACCTCCCAGGCATGCAGGTTTCCTCATCCTCCAAAAGGTGAAGGAAAACATCTTCACCGTTTGAGCGTGTGGAAAATACGCCGGAAACTCTGAATAAGTCAGTGGTGCGTGTATTGAAGATCTTTAACTTAACAGTCCAATGGTCACATTACTAGTATTACTGCTATCACAGTTTACCCATGAAACACCTAGACTTAAAGACTAAATTTAGAACAAAATCGTAAATAAGTGCTGCTCCAAAAACAACATCAAACACTTTAGTAGATGACTGTTTCCTTCTAAACATTTTATCTTTGAATATTTACCGCTCGGTGAATTCACTAATCGTCCCACAAATTACTTCGTCAGTAGGTCGACCTACACGACAGATGACACTCATCACTCGTGTGTACATTTAATTTACATTCTCACCAGCCTCCTCCCGCGGTTTTGCAAGTGATTATTTTCAAAGAAAGTAAAAAAAAAATTTTTTTTTAAGAATCCGGCAAGAAATTCCATAGATACCGACGAAGATTCTTGCCTGATTCTTATCCACATGATTAACTTCTTGGGAAAGTGCAACTGTAATAATATGTACGTTTCATAAAATAAATTATTCGTAAATATTTAGTTTGAAATATCTACTTAAAACATTTTCATTTTGAAAACGTTTTTGTTCTTTTTATACATATATTATCTTGTTACTAGTGCTTCATCTATGTAGTGACAAGATCTTCATCATTTAAAGGACCAACTGAGCTAAATTTGCACCTGTGACTTTATGGCCCATGGCCCAACCATTTAGCATACCATCACATCTACATCCCGGAAAGGTTGGGCATAGGTATAAAACACACCTACAAAATACCAACATATTTTAGGTCTCACGTAATAAAGGAACGAGCCTATTGCTATTAAACGGACGCAAATTGTTACTCAAAACTCCTACGAATTAAATGGCACCATGACCTGAGTTTTTGAATACCATTGCTGAGTTAAAATCGGCGTAGATACACTTTCCGATTTATAATGATGTAATTAGTTATATATGAATATGTATATAGCACTTATTTTACATATAGATTTGTATATACAATTTTGCATGAATGTCGGAAGAGTTAACGATCTGTTAATAATATGCGTCCCAGTCCCCCAGTTCGTGCAATTATGTATATATAATGTTTGTTTCCCAAAATTGCATACTAACACCGTTTCGTATATATGTATAATAAATGGTTATGTAATATGGGCATTAAACTGTTATATATTATTACTCAATGCCGAAATATACTTACGAATTTAAATAATTCGAAAGTGATTTGTAATTTACGAGATCCACAGTCATAATTAATGTTGTGAATATAAGTGATGTGTTTCATAAACTCTTTAACAAAGTTATAAAACATTAATTAATTGTTTATATTAAAAACATTTGTACTGATACGTAATAAATTAGGCATTACATGACAGATACATATTATACTGTATATAATCTTTTTATATACAATTTTCGTGTCGTGATTTGTCCGATTTTAATCAAACTTTGTACACTGTAGATTGGTCTAACTTTAGAAATAGGATAGTTTAATTTTAATAATTTTAGACTTCACGCAGGCTGAAGTACGAACACAGCATACGTACAGTGTACTGCAATCTATTTGGTAATATTTTGTTGTTATCTTACAATATCGAAGCTGGCGATTTAATAAAAGACGTCATTGTGATATTTCAAAATTGGTTCAACTTTTACAATACCTTTTTAAATCTTACCGCTGTCTTTTATATACATAAAAACGCTAACGTTATGTATAAGTGTGTTTGTAGAACAAACTGAAATATTTCGGGTCAATTGATTAAATATTTCATAATAATTTAAAAGTTCGCTTTTTATTAGATATTATTAGAGCCACGAGAGCTAATAGCAGTATAAATTAAACTCATTGACATCGTGAGCTTCAAAAAATATTACGACGAGAAATTAGTCTGCAAAATAGCAAATTGTTCCTAATTAAATAACACTGGCTTCAGAATCCAAGATAATACAATTTGGTAGCAATGCTAAGGCGCTAAACCCCTAGTATTCTATAAATGTTAAGTAGGTTTGTGTAAGCTTTAAAAACTCAAAGTACTGCACTGATTGAGCTCAAAATATGACACGAAAGACCCTTCAAAGACTGCTTCTATACCTATAGTTTTCGCGGAAATATAACCACGAAGTGCCACAGCAAAGCATCGCAGACTTCAGCTAGTAGATAAACTTTATTCGAAGGTCACGACACACTCCCATGGTGTCGTTTCTGCGTCCGGCGTCGGTCGCGCATCATCATATGGCGCGGCAGGTGTGGGGAGCGACGTCGCGTGCCGCGAGCAATGATCGTTGCGAGACTCTATTAAACAAACGAGCACGGAAGGGCTTGTTCCGATGACGTTTTTATTATGAACACTAGCTACTGTTGACGAAAATGTACTTATACTTGTTGTTGAGTACTTAACGTCATTAAATATTGGAGAATACAGCTTTGTAGTTTGCTTGAGCTGATCTTAATAAGATTTTATTTGTTTAGATTCTTGCCTTACCAATGAAAAAGATCAGGTATGAGGACCAATGTTAAAGGTAACATGGAGCGGGATCCGTCATCATAGAAGAGGCATTGGGAATGTCGAAGTACTAAAATAAGCACCAATTTTTAGAAATAGATTGTTATTTACTCTAAATATACATATACATAGTACTGATAAGTAGTTCTACTTCAATCTAAAAGTCGCCTCTCTACATCGTCACCCACCTGGTATCGGATATCCCACCCATTCGCTTTAATTACTTCAGAAAACTATGACTAACAAATACCATGTATTAAAATTCCGAAGAATTTCATACCTGCACAAGCTCCAGTAAGAACGGGCCACCCATCGCGTGGCAATCGCCCGTATACTACCGATAGAGCCCTTATAACGTGGCCACTGTAACAAAACACGCGGGGAAATATGGAACTAGCTCCAAATGCTCATGGCCTTGCTTCTAGCTTTCACAAGCAGCGCTCCCATGAAGTTCCAGCTTATACTGGACGCTCTGTAACTGGATACGTACCAGTATGACATATGTATGTATGTATCTAATTAGGAGTGTCGATTTCATTCCACTAAGTGTCCTTATGATTATGGATAAGTCGGTACGAGTTTGTTCTTTCATATTACGTGAATAAATGGATGGCGAGGCTTTGATCAAAGGTATACATGAGCACATCAATTCAAAGACATGCAATTGTAAGCAACGTTTTTCTACTTTTCATTTAATTTGCTATCTTCGTATCTCGTTGGCGAGAAATATTATTACTCACAATTTCCGTAATCATGTTTAGGTAAATTGATAGTGCATGGCACTCGCACACTATTAATTTTCACCCGAACTGTGTCTAAAGGAAATACCCACATTAATTTTATAAAATGAGAGCAAATGAATATAATTTCCCACATCTTGATTATTTAACAACATCCGAACGAATAAACTTATAAATTATAATTATACAGCAAGAAGTTGGCATCAGTAACAGCTAACGAGCCAATTAAATTAAATCCAGAGGTACTAACGAACAGGTTATGTTAGAGTATGACCACTTTCTAGGTTTTGTAGCTGCGGCCGCATTCTCAATGTCACCTCACTGCCTTGCCCTTCCGCTAAGTGGTGCCGTATTGATGGGGCGCCAAGGTCAATAGAATGGCGTGTTTAGGAAATGGCTTCACATTGAATTTCATCGTCGTTTGTTTGTTTTGGAGCACGATCCAGTCCGATAAAGTGTTGTTGAAACGGCTGAAGATATTGCTGTCATTTGAAATAATTTGTAGGCGAGCGTAATCCGGAGTTGATAAGGACAAGTTGAAGATACATCTCTGAAGTTAATTAAATTTCATAATTCGTAGGCTCTTGACTGAATCTTATCTAAGGAATCTTACTAGAATTTACCAAAAGCGGAAAACTTGTAGTCAAAAGTAATTAATTACAACAGTTCCGATGATCTTATTTGGATTCTCAAGCCCTGTTTTGTTTCAAATATAACCCTTATCTACTTAAATGAAGCTTCAATTTCAAGTAGTGACGGTTCGTATGAAAATAGTGTCAAATTACGTTACGCGATAGTTGTATGCTGTAGTAGACGACCTTACCAACCCGTTTTCTTCAGCACGTTTTTAAATCTTGCAACAGATGGTTAACAGCTGATACACTGTTTTTATTCAGACTTGTATAATTTGTATCGAACCTAACCACTGCCTGGAATTATTTACTTATTTTCGATTTGATGAGTATATATATACATCCTAAAAGCGTAGTCAAGTTTTTTTTTAATTATTCTGAAACCGGACCACCCACCAATTTGTGAATGACAAAATCGGAGACGAAACTACACTGCAGATTTGTTAGCCCTTTTGTCATATATACGTATAGTTAGTGTTATATAATGAATTTCAAAATAAACTAATTTACATACAAAGTAGTCTAAACTTAATTATATCATCCAGAGAGAGTGTTGATATATCTACGAATTGTTACTCATCGCGCACTCCCAAAATATTCTTAGAACAATGGATAGCTCAGCTCAAGTCACCTCAAGTAAGCTCAACTATTTTAAACATAGTCGGCCTGTCTTTATTTCTAGCACACGACATAAACACGCATTGAGATTCCTGTTTATTCTAGTCAGTTGACCTACAAAACTCAGGAGCTCTCTGTTTTCATTCCAAAGAGATTCCGATCGTCTTTGTTTTGGTTTAAAGGATATTATATCACTTTGTGTTGCGTGGAATTTGGAACTACCTACAACTTCAACTATAGCCGGATTCTTCCGAGGATTAACCGACACTTGTCTGAATGTATTTTTGGTTTTATTTTGCGACTTAAACTCGAACGGATTTGGACTTAAGTTTGTGTAATCCTCCCTTAGGCTCGTAGTGATCATATTCTGTAGTTTACAAGGTACTACAGTCGTGATGCTAACATTTATTGCTAAATATTCAATTTAACTCCATTGTGAGGGTCCAGCTCGCCTAGTTTCGTGGACAGGTAAGCAGCAGTTTCTCAACGCGACAGATGGCACGCTCGCCCACACGGCGCCATCGACACGCGTGTACTTATAATACGAGTATTATTGTCAGGTGCCACTTAGAGCGTTGATATACATAAGTAAATATAGAGATTTCTTCAATTAAATAAATTCAAAATAGCACTGAGCTGCAAAAACGTGTCTATGCCACTACTTGTCTATTGTCTTGTCTTGTCTGCAGTGTGGTGTCATCATCAACCCATTAATGTCCCACTGCTGGGCACGGGTCTCCTCTCAATTGAGAAGGATTAGGCTATAGTCCACCACGCTAGCCTACTGCGGGTTGGCAGACTTCACATGCCATCGAGAATTCTCTCAAGCATGCAGGTTTCCTCACGATGTTTTCCTTCACCGTTTGAGCATGTGATAAATACGCACATAACTTCTGAAAAGTCAGTGGTGCGTGCCTTGGGTTCGAACTCGAAACCTCTGACATCTCAGTCCACTGGTCACACCGCTAGGCTATTGTAGGTATTTCAGACCACTACACCACACTGCAGTGCACTGTGTATATCGATAATGTGATATTAAAACACAGCCTAAAACACAGGTATAACTTAGTCCGGGCGTAATTATCTTAAGTAATCTTATATATTTAATCGTAAGAAACTTATTGTGAAATGTACAGCACTTTTTATTTTATAAAGAATTATGTATTATTATAAAAAGTTAATATTTACGCAATTCAAACAAATAAGGACTAAACGACGGTTTGAGTAAACACGAGTAAGAAGACGGAAACTTTTTATTAAAATCTGGTCACATGCAGAGTACCCGTGACCGTCTGGAAAATAAGGATACTGCGAACTTTGTTTAGAGTGCTTCTTGTCAGCTTAAATTAATTTTTGAAGGACTTTTGTTTTGTTTTGCGAAGATTTAAAATCAACTAAGAGTTGAAACACGAGTAGGTATATGTAAATAATCTATTTTCTCTTCTGTGACAATATTTTTAAAACTATTTTAATTTCTACGATTCTTCAATTCTTAATTATTATTCTAATTACTAAATTAATTTAATATAAAATTATTAAAATATTAAATTAAAAATTAAATTATTCTAAATAATCCACGTTAAAAAACTATAATTAGGACAATACATACATACCAATACATGTCTAAATCAAATTCCAATTACATTATCTTTATTATATTCACGAAATATATGAGTAGGGTGTACTTCTGATAAGAATATTTACGTACAATTATATGTTTAAAGTTCTTGGAAAATAGATATATTCCGGCCGAAAAACTATAACTATATCTAATATTTCCTATCGTCCTTCTTCGATAAAGTACTGATACGTAAACACGTTTATAGAAATGTGAATCATGACAAGCGATAAAAATAGATGTAAATACTTGATCAGATGACAAGCTTTGATTATACTCGCTTTATGCATATTTCTGAACATATGCCTGAAAATATTTTGGCGTTAACAACTTACCCTCTTCCTATTGCTGTGTTTGGCACGTGGGAGTAACATTACCGCTACCTAAAAAGTCCACTTAGGTACCCTACGTAGGTACATTGTAAATTAAGACACTACGTGATCGGTTAGCAGTGTTTGACAAGAATTATCATCTACTAATCTGATATAACTGTAGCCTATTTCCGTATTGTCCAACCTTCCTAAGGTCATCGGTCAATCGGCTCCTTAATTTTTCAACACAGCATGTACGCTAGCACTGGGGCCACACCTCAACTGCACGATCGAGGCCGAGTTTTTTACAACGGGTGTCGGTTTCACGCGTGTAGGTTGTTTACGTTCGTACCTACATGGAACATCTTTCATCGTGTGTACTCACTATAATAATGTATACGATTACTTAATAAAACTTTTAATATATTAGTCTCATTGGTCTACTAGTCGTAAGTTCAACTGCTGGGCAAGAGGTCTTGGATTCGATTATCAAGTCGAGCAGAGTGGCATTGAGTTTTTCTGTGAAATTCTCAGTAGCAGCTGGGAGTTTGGATTCGTGGTCGGTTGATGGCAATAGGCTAGCCCCTTTATTAAACCTGGGACCTAAAACATACCGGCAGAATGCGGCTGTATATTAGTACAGCTGTACCTAATCCTTCGGGAAGGAGAGGAGTAATTGTACGTTATGTATTAGTTGGGTATTGGTTACAAAAAAGAGACAAAAGACACGCGCTTGTAATATGATATAGATGAATAGAATAATTTGTTCTTATCAGTTCGATTCATTGTAAAGCTGTTAGAACAAATTTGTTCGGTGTGAATGGACTCGTATCGCCCCTATAAAGTATCTAGAGTACATACCTATATTGCCGAAACTCTGGCTAGCGAACGACCATAACAATTAATATTAACAAGGATATTGGCACCCAACACGGAACAACATAATGTATCCCTTCATAGTCCTTTATACATATATCATAGAGTGTTTTGTCTGATCTTATGCAAAATGCCATCATCTTTATAAAGTAGGAAACTTCATAAAGGTGATGGGAAGGCTACTACTAAATATCGGATTGATTAATGTAGAATTAATACCTAAACGCCCATTTTATTCTGTATTACAATTTATAATTCATCATCTCATAAGAGAGTAGGTACGCGAAATAACAACTGAACTGAAGGTATTTGAAATATTCAAAGGCTTAGCGGATTTAGTTGAAACTCAACATGTACCGTATGTAATGTACGTAAATTCCCAGAGGCTTACCGCGGAAAACATGTACTCTTAGTCTAACAGAATCTGTGTAACGTAAATAAACTTTTTACACTTTGGGTTATTATACACCTAACTTTATAATCAAAGTCTTATATTAACTTTTCTTTGTAATAAACCCTGACGTATATTATTGCGATATACCTAATATAATGTCGACATTATTAATTATAATTTCATTTCTTATATTCGCGTAAGTGTTAAGAAATCTGTATGTATTGAGTTTGGTTAACGGCCCTGTCAAAATTTCATAGTAGTACATTTTTAGTTGCACAACGATGATGATATCCAATCGAATAGTGTCTAAAGATTCTCTTATCAAACAGTCCTGTCAACCGTTACCTTATTATTATGTATTACGCAGAATTAACAAAAAGGTATGTTGGTATTTATTCGCCTAAATGAATAGAAAAAAAATATACGCACCAAATGCTAATCTGGATTAAATTCTGGCTTCATTTTATATTATTTCGCAAGCTAAAGCCAATTAAGTAAGCCTACTAAAAGCCTTCAAATAGACTGGACATTAAACTCAGCAAATTATCTAGATACAAATTGGATTTGATGTACTACTTTGTGAGAAGTAATTGATTTAGGTTCAAAAGTATCTTCTGTAACTTCATCGCCTACCTGCGTAGAGAACGGTAAGCTTCGAATAAGTAATGGATGTATTTATAATGGATGTTGGATGTTGGTAAATTGATGCTCTCAGTTCGGCAATTAGATAGCAGTTTGAAAGTAAAACAGCCCACATTAAACTTCCATTTCTCCAGTCTCGGCTTTCCTAGTTTTGAGTTATGAAGTACGTAAATTAAGTCGAGTTTACCCATTAGATAATATTGTTTACTTTATGACAAGACAATCCGAAAATTGAGCGCTGTAGCGTTCACTAGCGGAATTCCACATTCAGCGCTAAGCGGCAGACAAATGAGTGATAATTACTTTAAAATATATAACGCTGCCGATTTTAAATTAGGTATCTAATATATTATATTGTTATCTTGGAACATTTTAAGTAACCATTCAAATATTTTCCTGTTCTCGAATATATTTATTTACCTTATTACAATATGTAAAAAGGTAAATAAAGACCAACAAAAAAGGTAACTGGTTATTATTCTAATCAAGTCGCTTATACTAATTCCAAAAAACAACAAAAAAAAACAGTTCCAGTTCCAGTCTAAAACTATCTAGTCCAAAACTAAAAATTCCACTTGTAAAATTATATTAAGGAAAATGTTATATTTATCTGATAATGAAATGTATTGTTTTTGGGTTTACTTAAAATACAGTTATTTATTCCTATCCTAAACATTTTGTTAGTAAAAAACATAATATCCCACGGTTCAACATCAAAATAAATATGCACCGAATTACATAAGTCGTGTTTATCTCATGTCCTATAAAGTTTGTATACACTGAATTGTTTCGCAACGCATACAAGAGTAATTTTATCACAGCTTGATAACAAGAAAGTCATGCACTTGTTTACTGTAGTTTATCGTTGTAAGGGGTACTCATTTTCATGTAGATCTTGGAGAGATTTAGATTGAAACTGATAACAATCTTAGTAGTCTACATACTCTATTCTCTCTCTCTTATTACTTAAAGCAAATATACATAAAAGATTGTAAATTTAGCATCTATTTCAACAACTTGTTGAATATCAGACTTCAATTTACAATTCATTTGATACGTATCATTTACACCCGGTTCACGCATTGCGGTGATTAAAGCGATTTTTATGAAACACGTAATGGCAAGAATGCGAAGAAAATTATTAAACCTTGAATGAAGTTACTCGTACGAGTATTAGAGGCTCGTAAATCTGTACGGTTTGATAGCTCATGCAACAAGTGAATAACTAAACATGTACCAGGTCTCGTAATACTACGATGCAGTAATGTGGCTATTGAACCTAAGCCAGTGATAATGCTCCAAAGTTGTATCCTCAAGTTAACCTCGTCATTCTGTGAAGTTTCTCAAGGAGTCAACATTTGGACAGCTCTATAAATGTCAAAAATCTGTGTGTTTGCTACAATAGTGACGTCACAGACAAATAAAATAAGTTTACCGGTAGCTTATTACAAAGGCTACCTGAACTACCTAGCCGTTAAGTATTTATCTTTCAAAGTAGAGATTATTTAAGAATACTTTGTCACATCCAAATTAATCGATGATCTAAATGTAAAAGTCAGCAAACCGGAAACAAATCGGAAAAGTAAATTTCTTTTCGGCTGCTCCCAAACCGCATGGAATGTCCATAATGAAGATGAAATTGATTTTTTACAGTGTAGTGTATCAATTACGATCGCGACCACAGTCCATTAAGCCCAGAGGATTCGCACGGCTGGTTTTATGACTCAAATTATTGAAGGTCTGACGAAAACGTTGCCATGGTGATCTTGGAGAAAATGGGCGTATTTGATGTTTGTCGTCCCGTGTAATAATGAGTCTTGCGCACTATAATCTGCTTGCTGCTAGCTGGAAAGAGTTATATTTTTGTTGTTTGGACCTCTTGTATGAATGTAGAACCATGGTAAACCAACCGTGCCCAAAATATGTACTTAAGATCTTAAAGAAATCGTAAGATAGGTATGTGGGTTTTATCAACATATCTCCATTACAGGCGGAGTATTTTTTTACTAAAAGTAAGAGTACCTAAAATATACTTGATTATTTAATTAAAATAAATCAGACCTCATTTGATGTAAATAGTCATCCAATTCATGAAATACTTTTCATTCAAAATGTCATTCATGTCTGGTATTCCTTATTGAAATAAAAGCCAATCAAATCTTCTTGGAACCTTTTATTTTCGGCGCTGAGATCGGAAGCCGTTGACATTTTATTACATTACCACTTTGCGATCTTCAAATTTTTTGGTTGTTATTGTAATACAATTCTTATTTTTTAAATATTTTATCCAGTATATTGACTGAAAAATAAAGGATATTACATACTTATTAACTGAACTGGACTCTAATCTTATTAGCTCAAAAAAGCGAAATAAAACCAACCCCTGCAAAAATATAACTTCCTCCCTACGGACTAGGCTTATAGCCATGCCGCCATATACTTTTTAGTACGACAACATAATGCTATGAATTTTAGATACGGCAATTCCTTAGACATAACGTCAGACCAATCCATCATTTTATTAAAGCACTGAACTGACAGCTCATATTAGGGTAGGCACATATTGTACAAGCTCGACATAAATGTGTAAGTAAAACTGTTTAAACGCGCGATATTTTTACATGTCTCATTTGTCAAACTTTGGCGTCAAATCGCGCGATAAACGCGCCGTCTCGCGTCCATTGTACGCAACGCTTTACTGATAAGCTAGAAACAAGTTCTATGACCTTATGATGGACAGGCGTCCAAAAATGTTACAGAACATAAATTCAAATGTTATGGCTTACTTTGTCATGGATTCTCATGAATATTGATAGTGGCACAGGAATTAGACACAGATTTCGGTGTTACAAATGTTACTATGCCCAGTTTATAGTCGCGGATAGTCGTTGGCCCCGTTACTGTCGCAGTTATGCTCACCGTCTGTGTGTTTATTGAGATAGCAAACTAGTTCTAATATTGTTATTACATTGAGACTAGAACAGTGCCCCAATCAAATATATTGAGGATACGATTATCGCAGCTGTATTAAAGCGTGCCTTCTGTAAGACCTGGGTTTGAATCCCGGTAGGAGCAAACGTTTGTGTGATGAGCACGGACATTTTTAGCATTGTCATATATATGTATATCTCCATAATAATATGTAGGTAGGTATTTACCATCTATCCGTATCCGTAACACAAGCCTCGTTTCTTAGCTCGGAACTAGACGGCTTTGTGTTCAGACCGAATATTTATGTATTATATTTATATTCCTACAGCTTTTGTTTATACCAAACATCATTCATCTCATTCTATCTACCTATCGGGTAAAGATACGATTGATTGTGGCATGATTCATGCAACAATATTGTCGGGAAGTAGTATTTAACATTGAGCGACCAACCGTGGCTTTGAAAACGCCTAATCTGGCTTGAACTGCCTTCAAAGTACTTATAGGATTCGATTTTTGTATGTATCAGCCGAATACAGAAGTTCATATTCGTCGAAAATCAATACTTAGTAAAAAAAATGTGAATTATGATATTTCCCCATACAAGACCGATCTGGTCTTTCTATGCAGAGTTTTGGAGCTATGGCAATGATTCATTAAATTCCAAATTATTAAGTTACTGACGACCTAATTAGTCCAGCGGTAGTTAACACTGCCATCTGTGCTATGGGTCCTGGGTTCGAATCCCGGTAGGGACAAATGTTTGTGTGGTGAGTAAAACATTTGTATCTGAGTTATGGATGTAACTATGTATAATATGTATACATATAATTCCAAAAAAAAAATGTATATATAATTATGTAGGCAGTATATCAACCAACTAGTATACGTAACACAAGCCTCGTTGCTTAGCTCGGAACTAGATGGCGCTGTGTCATAATGACCAGGAATATTTATTTATTTACTGAAAACAGGCACCAATTTCTCTATGTTTTATAATATCCACTCTCCGTTGATATGCAGTAAGACGACTCAACCATACCGAGGAAAAGGCTCGGCTTCTTAACGACAACATTATCTGAAGGAATTGACGTCAGAATTGCATTACAGCATACACCCAGTACCGTCAGCGATGCAGAACATACCTAGAACTGAGCTAAAGATGAAGATACGAAGTCATGTAGTACCTAATTATCTGTTATTGACGTTTTACTGTATGTGAGTAATACAAATGACTAGTTATTTACACGAGAAGTTTTACTCACTTGCGCATGTAACGACTTTCCTCGTGTACAAACAATTAATTTACACACTTCTGTTTTTCCACTATATACTGTGTCTCCTCTCTCTCTGGCCTACTGGAAGAGATTTCTTTAGAAATAAGTTATGCCTTTGTACAGTGTACCTATTAAATTATTTTCCTTTTTTATTTTGTGTGTATGTACAAGAATTAAATAAATATATAAAAAATCATTTACCTACAATTATGGAAAATCCTTGTAGACTCAGAAGAAATTCTAAATTGGTTTTCATTTGACCAACTCCTGCTTGAATTACAATTTAAAGGCGCCGCAAAGAGTCCTTTGACGTACATTTTGTTTTGACGACATCCGAATGACAGACAAGACTGATGACGTCACGTTCAGCGGAGCACAGATACAATAGTGACATTAATTTATCAAAACAACCGAATCTATCATTAGTGAGCATAAAAACGTCACCCGGCTCCTACCAGACGTTCGTATTACAAGAGTCACCGCAGTATTTATAAGACAATGACGCTTATATACGATACATTACTTTAATTGACGGTGGTCTTTATACATTTTTAAGTGACCCTAAGGACGTATCAATATTAATAATTAGAATTTTAATATTGTTTAAAATGTTATTTATTTATGTGTCAATGTCGTTTATTGTAGCTGTGTGTGTCTATGTGACCTTTTCTCAAATGTATCATATTTGTTATTGGTTAGAATAGTTAAATATTCAACTCTCCTTGATCCAATAATAGAGAGATAAGTATTGTGAAAGTGCCATAAAAATCGTTATATTTTAATGATGTGCGCAGTCGATTTGTATCACGATAATCAGGATGTAGCTTACCAATAAAACTTTTAAAAAATCAATGATCGAATGAAAAGACAAGTTTGACATGTCATAAAATAAATCACCATCATATTTGGCTTCTAAACTTAAGTTGATGGAATTTTTATTTCTCTTATTCAAAAATTTAAGTCCTAAGGTATCTACGTAGTCAATATAATAAAAATCCTTAGATATGTCAAAAGAGACAACTAAAACAAGAGGAACAAAGTCGTGCATAGACAGATTTGGTAGAGACAACGAGTTTACTAAATCGATTGTACTAGAAACCACCACATAAAGATACATTACCGATTTATTATGCACGTTAGCCGAAGGCATAAATGTTAAAAGGCTCATAATATTTTCATGACTGACAATTGGCAATGGGCATTTTGCAATGCCAATTAGAGTTGTTAGCCTACAAAATACACGACGTACAGTATATGGCATGTGGTGGTAACATTTTCTCTATGTTGAAAAGATGATATCTACATTGTACATTGAAAAAATTATTCTGATTTCTTACACTTTACCTACACGTATTAGACATTGAAATAAAACTAGTATTTATTTATATTGGTTTCATCCTGACGCTTCTATTTCTAGGTGCTGTACATCTATCTATCTATCAACAATAATTGATGCTGTAAAGGATCTGAAACATCGGGGTTAAACCAATATTATTAAACCGCGATATAATCCGTAAAAAGGAAATAAGATCTTATTCAAAATATACTCAATTTTGTTAGTACTAAGATTCTAGCTCGTAATTGCGAATTAGATTAGCCACGGGTGAAAAGTTACGTTTTGTCGCAACAAGCCACTGCTTACTAAGGTTTCACAATACAACGTAATCCGATTGGAAAGAGATTTTGTATCGTTTTATTGGATATGTTTTTATAAGACATCACATTGCTGGAAGTTGGGATTTCTAAGATCACTCCCTAAGCTCCTAACGACGGTAAAAATCTACCAATGAATCTCTGTTTCCTTTTATTCATGTTGTTGTTTTCCTGCATACGAATACTTCGTATAATGTTTTAGGGCTTTGTCCTCCATCAAGGTTGTACGCACAATTTGGCGATGCTTCCTTGTTGACAGGTTTTTCATTTCTTCCCCAATGTGTTTCCTTCTTCATATCCAAAGCACGTCCATTTCTTGACTGCCGAGGTCTTACAAACTGTGATCTTTCACCATCCGCATGCTTAATCATATTTGTCGAGGAAATAGACGTTTATTATTTCTTGAACACTGATTTCTATAATGTCAAGTGCTATGTATTATAATAATGTTTTGTTATTCCACACATATACACACACACAATTATTATTGTGTTCCTGATAACAATAACCTTCGCACGGAGCGCTGTGCACATTAAAATGTCAAAGAGAAAAACGTGAAAACCCGATCTTATTGCGCCAGGGGCCCCTTATCTCCCTGCTACAAAGAAGAGTAGATATTTCACTTTCATAGTTTTAGATCGAGATAACAAACAAGCAGTATGACGGATGGGCGAGCCAAGAGGCGCGTGATTACATAAACGTGAAAGTATTATGTCGACCAATTGAAAAGATCATGATTTAAATACGCATTTCACTATCGCCGGTGACTTTGATCTGTATAGGTGTCCGTGTAATTGTTTACATCAATTGCATTAACTGTACGTGGCCATGAAATAACGTAGAAAGCTAATCGCGATTGGCCACTAACCTTTTTTTTTAAGAGCGTCCATCAATTTGATCAAAGGAGGTTTGTTGCTCGAGTGGCTCTTTGCCGGGACGTTGCAAAAAATCAAAGACAACTGTTCCAAATTGAAAGAGATTGATATAAGGCGAAGCAGGAATAAACTTTTTTTTTCACTTAGATATATTGTTGCATTGACATTATACAATACACTGTCAGTAAGATGAACATTATTTATGCTCAGTTGGTTTCCTCATTACAGTACACAATAACTTTCATATTATTACGTAGTTGAATTTATACCATTTAAATCAGTAAAACGCAGCATGACTACAATAATTTCTTTGTTTTCATTGTTGATGTTCATTGGGCCTTTGGCAACATTAATTCCCTTTCTTTCACGGTACCTGACCATCTTAATGATTGGGTATTATATTACTAATGCTTGCATCCAAGCATAATTTTTAAACATTTTATTTAATATATATACTTCGAGTATTTTAGCATGTAAAATACGCAAAACTAATTAATCTTATTCATTCTTATGACATAATAGATATATTCATACGTAATTTTTTCGGCATTTTTATAAGCAAACAACACTAATATTCAAAAACTAAAAAGAATACTAACATTAAATATGTTAGTATTATTTTTAGTTCTTCCACATATAAGACGTTTTAACATATTTTTGCACACTCTTTTCCAATACAGCGTGTATTATATTGGTAGAATTTAAGTTAATTGACAAAAACAATGGAATTGATAATAATAATATGTTATTTTACAACTTAACGTAGTACATACTAGAAAAATATGAATACGTGACTAGAATCTTAGTCTCTATAAAAATATTACTCTTAAAAAATATACCTATAATGTAGTTTCTCCTCCAAATACAGAAAATAGTCTTTCCCAATTCGTTGCTCTTCAATACCGCAAATAAAACGGAAATACCAATGCAGAACGGGTAACCAATGCAAACCAGATTAGTATTACTGCATTGGTATCGTCGCAGAATCGCCGAGCCCGGTGCGTGGAACTAATCGCAAACGCAATGGAATCTGTAACAAACACTAACTTACATATCTCTATATCGATACCGGTATGCGAATGTGCGTTGCGTGTGATATCGGTATGTATACACATTTCAAATGGTATACGTAAATAAGTGAATGTAGCAATTCCAGATTTCGGTTGTAGATAGACTTGATATACTGTGTAGAGGTGAAGGTATTTGAAAATTCTTGACAAGCGCGTTCTATACGCGTTTTAACACCTAACTTTTCAATGCTTTGAGCCTAATTATTGTTGACCTAAAACCTATACAGAAATTATTATTTTCAATGAAAACAGCCTCGGTGGTCTAGAGGTGGTAAGTGCAATTGCTGAGCAAGAGGTATTGGATTTGATTCCCAGGTCGAGTAATGTAAATCAAAGAAAACCCCCATACTTCGTACATTAGATTCGTGCCCGGTTGATACGAATAGGCTCGCTCGATAGGACCTAAAACATACCGGCGAAATATGAGTGTACATTAGTACACCTCTGCTTAACCTTTCGGAGAAGACAGACGGAAGTTATTATATTATGTAGATTTGTAACATCATCGACAAAAACATAATATCACAATTCCTAAATCGCAATCGATACAAAATCGATGTATAATACCAACTCATTTCAATAATAACAGCGACGGAAGATACGGTTTAGCAAATGAACTAATCACGGAACAAAACAAAGGCGGATCTAGGCAATTATTAAGTTTTTGTCGACAAAATCGAGTAATTCAATCGATCGATCGTAAAAGGAAACAATACCAATTTTGCTTGTGAAATAGCCTTATATATTCCTGGACATTATGGCAAACAGCGCCATCTAGTTCCGTGCTAAGCAACGAGGCTTGTGTTACGGATACTAGCTGGTTGATATACTAAATATATACTTTTTTTTTGTAAATACATACATATTATAGATAGATATATCCATGACTCGGATACAAATGTTCATGCTCATCACACAAACATTTGTCCCTACCGGGATTCGAACCCTATTTCGAACCATAGCACAGAAGGCAGTGTTAACTACCGCTGGACTAACTGGGTCGTCTATGTGTTTTTTACGCTTCAGGACAATATATGTTGTTCATTGGTTGAGCTAAGCTAAATGGGCAAATACTCAAAAGCTACTTACAATTAAATTAAAACAGCCAATCAAGTGAGTGCATAATTATATTAAGTAAATTTTAGAATATTATTATTCACAAGAGCACTTTAAAAAGAAACAAAATAAGTTTATTGTTACTTGTGTTTGGTAGTATAAAACTAAAATTATATTTATGTCAAGTTCCAATAAAGGCTCTAATATCTGTATGAAGTATTTACAATTGAATAATGTTTCTATCACAAAAAGTATAAAGTTATCTGTCAAGAAAAAGCTATGATTTTCTTAAAGTAGCAATTTAAAAAAAAAACTCATTATTTATAACAAAAAGTATCGAAACGAGGAAGTAAAGCCGATCAACAGTGCAACATTGAAAAAAAAAGTAAACAAACAGTCTATTACTTCATAATGTCTATTATCAAACAGCCAATGACCTTGCCACAGTTTGGCCCAACACCAAGTGCCGATGACTTCTCTGGCACTTTCTACTACTTTTTATTACCCAGACCACCGACTATCACAATAACTGTATCGACTCACCCAAATTGGTATCCATACATTGATTCATTTGTTCTTCCATTTTTTCAACATACAATATAAAAACGCAATGTATAACGTATAAGAAATATTTCCGAGTTATTAATGGGTTTCGTTATCGGCTCTTGTACAGTTCATCATATTGTTTTCATTACTTCATGGCATAATCATTTGGCTTTTCCACTTGATAAGGGAGATTAGATCTATTTTTGCTTAAACTGAATATCGTTTTTTGGTAGTATCATTATGTGGGTGTATTTTTTTTAGTTTTCAATTATTTCTCTTGGGTTCAGATCCAGTGAATACTTCATTAGAATTATTTACATATATATTAAGTGATTTGTGTTTTCTATTAAGGCTATTACTGCTTTCTTGAGTTTGTTTACTCGTCTTCAAATTGTTAGGATAGCTGACATAATTATTTTACGATAGCTCATAACTTGAAAAAAAAAATATTTAGGAAAAAAAAGTGTCTAATGAATTTGTTGGAAATTGGTTTCATATAATATCATTTCTAAAAAAATATTATGCAGGCCATTAGACGCCGTTACGTACGCATAAATTGTATTAGATTTTATCGTTCAAACTACCATCTGCCGATAAACTTAAATGGACAACTTGCGATTTCCATACACCTTGTATTCTAAATTCTAAACACACCTGAAATGTTTTAGAATTGCGATATTAACGTTTCATTTCATACATGACTTTTGACGGCGCGGAGTATTCGGACATATCTTCACGCTAATTTCCTACGTGAAGTTGGGCAGAACTCCAACTGCATACGGGTGCATTGGCACCCATTGGTGCCGGCTAAAGGTCGTAATTCTAGTGTAAAATGGTTATCCAGAACATTCGATTTCATTCATTTACAAAATGAAATAATGCTCTAACATTCATATATATAAATGTTGCTATGTTACACTTATTAGTGTATCTGGCGATGATGGTAAACTAATTAAGTAGCACAAACTGAAATCAAACGACTGTATCGTCGCTGTGGATATTCGCAGTTCTAAATATACCTAGCGCAATAATTCGTCGTCCTACATTGTATTATTTCATAATTACCTCGGCGTGCCAGATAGTCGTGTGAAATGCTCGCGTTTATCTCGGGAGACAGTTATATCACAGTAATAACACTGTCGCAACGTCTTATATGTACGTCTGAGTCTTGTTTGATGATCTGATTAGTGACGCTCATCTTAGACTTAATGTTTTTTTATGTTGTCTTAGACTTGTGATTTATAAATAAAACACTTAGGCCCGGTTTCCACCAAAGCGGAGATATCGTTCCGGAGAGCAGGACTTGGAAATAACGAACACCATCGAACATCTCCTCTCCTCTCCGCTTTGGGGGAAAGTGGGCTTCGTGTTATTACTGTGCCCTTTTTTAGTATGAAGCTAATTAATATGGTCGTTTTTTGTACAACGGAGTTGGCAAACAAGTTTACATCGCGTCTGATGGTAAGCATAAACTATGAACGTCTGCAAGACCAGAGATACCGCTCGCGCTTTGCCAACCAAACCTCTTCACTCCGTTTTTTAAATACCCAATGCGGTATACTTTTGGCAATACCTATGCAAGTATCTTGTTTACAGTCTAATCCTTGATAGATATCAAGAAATTAGAACCTACCAGCAGCCTACTACCAGCTTTGATTAACATTTTTTTAAACAAACTAATATCGTTAGTAAGTAAATGTTAACAAGCTGAGAGATGATACTGAAACATGATAATATTAGTTAGCTCTAAGTACTAAAATACACTCCGGGTTGGGACTTATTGAAATGTCAACTCACCCCAGTTTCAATGTCGACACTATGTCAATAGTCTCCGTGATTTCGGAGTGAGCGTTAATTGAGAACTTAATGTTAATATTGTACGATCTCTTTGCTAGATCTAACTGCTTAAACAGTCCAGCAGTCGCAATTACATCAGCTGCTTAGCTTGTGTTCCAGGTTTCAATTCCTAGGTCGTTACAAATATCTCATTAAACTCTGAATAGTCGATTAGATTTTATTAGCTTTCTATTAGATTAGGCTTAAATTATGCATTATTAAGTTTCTGTCGCGACTCGCAGCTGATGATGTATATGTATTCTTTTATTTTTGATGAATTTAGGGCTGCTTTTTCGCCGTCAAATAAGCATGTACACTTTTCATTGATACTAGAAAGTATGTGCGTGATTAAAAATATTCTATAAACTCTCATTCAATTTCCTATAATGTACAATACAACCTTGCCTTTCAATCTATAAAAATAGTAGTCAAGAACAACCGTCGTGATAATACCATAAAAGCTGTCATAAAAATGTAATGTTCAACGTGATCTGTGGACTTGCACCGATTATAAAAGCAATTTTATAAATAGATGTTGTGATGAAAATTGGAATCGAAACAGTATCTACACGTTCATGCCAAATCATACACCAACATTTACATACAACTCTCGATATATTCGCAGCATCAAATAAGTAATTAAGCACCACAGGACACCCTATCTCCTTTAATAAATTCAAAGTGATTAAAGAATTAAGGTTGTTCTATAAAAATAGGGGTTAATACCGTTTCGAGCTCTCTTCAAGGAAAAATCAGAACTCTAGCCTCATTAACCGATCTATCAATGCTTAGCCGAAATTACTTGACTAGAAAGATGAATTTTGTAACATTGGTGTATTTAATACCGTTTCATTCGCATTCACTCGAATGGATTATAGGAAATTTCAACTATATGGGGGCAATGGAGGTGATGTAAAATACTTTATCTCACTTTTTATAATACAATCAAAACTTAAAATATCTGCTAAATCAATATGACATTTAATCTTCCCGAATCCACGGTATATACATACTATAGGTACGAAACACTTCGTCTACCTACGTCCATATTTAAAACGTTGCTAATATTTTATTTATTTATTTTTATTTTTTGTACAAACACACAAAATACAAAGGACAGTTAAAAAATATATAAACAATGTACAAAGGCACTACTTATTTCTACAGAAATCTCTTCCAGTAGGCCTGAGAGAGGAGACAGTATAAAAGAGAAACATGAGTGTGTGTTTTATATTAGCGTCAAAAACTATAGTCACTGTACATTGCTTAAATAGTAACGTAACGTAATTCTATGACATAATTGATACGTTTGACAGACAGGATAATGTTATAACTATCTGATACCGATCATAACATAGCTTATTAACATACGGATGTTGCATTCTTCAAAACGATTAGTGCTTAGTAATAAATTGCAACAATCGATATTATAATGATCTAATTTTTACCGACGTGATCTAATTCCTTATGTGTCAACGACTATCATTTCCACATAACTGTATTTCGTAATAAAACGATTACATCACTACAAAATCCTCGGTAATAAAGTCAATACTTATCGATTCAAATATTACCTCCTTTTCCTTAACTCGATACGTTACGAAACTATTCGAATACGGAAGGAACGAATTCTTTCGACTCACGACGAATAACGAATCTGTAATCTATGAGATCTAGTATTCCGATTTGGAGATGTAAACAAATTGCCAAGTCCATGTAGAATTGCATGTATCGACGTAACAAGGCGTCTCGAATATCATCGCGTATTAATGTGCCCGCGCCGTGGTACTTAAATGAAATGCTCTATCGATCGTTTGTAACGAGAAAAAGCATTGCTGAGATACAATTACTCTGTAATTGCATGTGTTGAAAGTAAAATCGCATACATCGATACTCGGAGCGTTATTAACTTTCCTGCGAAGACGAAGATAGTGTTTTTATAGATGATCGTACGAATGCGCTTCCTACTTAAGTGACTTGCTAGAATTGAATCCGCCTTGAAAGAAGTAACTGCCTCGTTCCTCTAGTTGTCGTAAGCGCGACTGCTGGGCAAAAAGTCTTGGGTTCGATTACCTGGTCGAGCAAAGTGTTATTGTGTGTTTCTATGAAATTCTCAGAAGCAACTTGGTGTTTAGACTTGTGCCCGCAGTGGCGTAGCGTGGGTATTTGCCGCCCGGAGCCGTCTGGAAATTTGCCGCCTCCTTTTCTAGTAGTATAAAAACCACGTGGCACTTGATGCCGCCCCCTTTCATATGCCGCCCGGGGCCATGGCCCTCTTTGCCCCCCCCTCCCCCCTCCCCACGCTACGCTACTGTGTGCCCGGTTGATAGCATTAAGCTCGCCCTATTACATGGGATCTCAAACATACCGGCGAAATGAAAGTGTACATTAGTACACCTTTACCTAACCGTTTGGTGACGACAGACGTGATAGTTTGTTATGTGGAAAGATGCTACATCCTCTGGCCCGCGTCCAATTTCATTTAACTTAGTCTTTCGGAATAAATTGTAAGCTGTTTCGTCAGGGTGCCATAATACTAGATCACCGCAAAATATACCCATTGCAATGCAACTTTGAAGTATATTAAAGTTGTTTGTAAACAACGGACGAATCACGTAATCTCAGTGGTAATAAGTTTCATTTAACATCTTCGGTGTCATGTTACTGCCTGAGACAGATTATTATTTAACGATTGGATTCAATCACATTATACGTATTGTAAATGTATGATTGTATGCAAAAGAGGTAAATCAAAATATTGTACATGGATACAAAACTATTTTTTAATTATTTTATCCGGGAATACTAATTGATTAGTTTCGAAGTTTTGGATCCTCTAGCATCTCGATGGTGCGTAAACTACATCGAATCTTAGAACTTTGATTTACTAAGATTCGATAGTTTGCGAAGGAACCGTCGATTTTTGTTCACGGGCAGGCCAAGGTATTGGGTGCCTTGATGTTATAATTACTAACATCTACCTTACATGTATTATGTAAATCAATGAGCGCGTTAGAATCCGTAAAAAGTATTTTTATCTCAGTTTTATTTAAATTGTTGACCGTTACTTGTTGTGATGTAAGTTATACATCAATCCTACTCACTTACACCCACATACCTTCATAAATAACGATCAAAAGAGTTACAACAGTTTATGAGGTATTCTTTCGTCAAGTAGGCGCAGAGGAAGTTGCATCAACAGCACCTTGCCATCATTGCCCACGTACTGTCCCAGTTCGGGGTACTTCGGGGTACTTCGGAATACTTCGGAATACTCCGGACCTCGCCACGATTGGCCCTTAGTCGATGTTCTTGCTTCAAATGCAAAAAGGATCGCGCTGTCGAGTGGTTCTTTTTATTCATACGCTGTTAGGTCAGGTGCTATTGTTCTATCAAGTAATTGTTCTCGACTAAAAACCCATTTGAGATGTTTGCTGTTTCGCTATTGTTGTTTTAATAACTTCGGTATTGACTTTTACGTAAGTTGCACACTATATTATACTTGATTTTACGTTTACTCATGTTTCTTTGTTTTTTTTACAGGTAAGCTCCCGATATGTATTGCGATGTTGGAGGAGAGTGTAAGTGCTACCTTCAATTGAAAAGAAAGACAACAAGTTAATAAAATTAATTTAAGTAGTCACTGATGATAACGAGTTTTATGCTATTTGAAAAATTAGGCTATAGTCCACTATGCTACTCCGGTGCAGGCAGACTTCACATATCATTGAAAGACTCTTTCAATTTAGCAGGCTTCTTCAACGATGTTTTCCTTCACCGTTTGAGTATGTGATAAATTCGCACGAAAAATTGAAAAGTCAGTGGTGCGTGCCTTGGGGTCGAAGTCAGGACCTTTGACAGCACAGTCCACCACACACTTTCACAGGTTTATAGATCACAGTCCCAAATAATATTATTCTTAAATGTGGTTCAGTCGAGCGATGCTGATTCACACATCATACAATTCTTTTACATGCTATGGAAAAACATGTGCTTTTTATTTGGTTTTCTATAAAGCAACACGTCAAATCATATTAATTATTCACATCATACTGCACAATTGTTATATTAAATTGATTTATTATATTAATAGAGTACCTTATGGAGTTTCTTGTCGGTTACTCCAAAAGTTTTTATGACTACATTACATTACCTACTTTTTAAACTTTTTGACTAACGGTCTCGTATTTTTGTACTACTAATAAGCCATACTAATATTATAAATGCGAAAGTGTATCACGTCACGCTTAAACCGCTAATTTGATTTAAATTAAATTTTGTGTCTGAGGAGAACAATTTTGTAATTCAACTTTATGTAAGATATTATGATTAACCGGATTGAAAAAAAAGCTACTCGAATTACCAATTCTACACAGACGACGCTACGGCAGCAAAAGCTAGTACCTATCCAATAAACATAAATAAGGGAATTGAAATTGAACAGCGGAGAAACATGTTTAATTATAACTGTCCATTAGCAGGCGAAGGACGAGAGTCCTGCACGCGGATGCTGTGACGCATCAGCTCAATTCGTGCCACTTCACACGCTTGCACCACGGTTATGTGGCCATCGTATTTATAACATAAGCCCTCCGGTATTTAGACTACGTGAGATATTCAGTTGGCACTTGGTCCTATTTATTTCGGTACTCGCATGTCAAAATGTTCTACGTGAATAATTTCGCACTGGAGTATTGCAATTGCAATTTCTTGATTCATAATTAGTTTGTCGCTTGTAAATACCAACAGATCATTCATCGTTACAGTTATATTGCTCATTCACTCCATTCAGTTCCATTGAATATTTAACAACTGAATGAAACACTTAATAGAATCCTCACGCTTGACAAAATGACGTTTGACACAGAAATGTACTTAATGCAGCAGCAATTTGTGACATAAAATTTGTACAAGTCGCTTAAAGGATAAATATTATAGTTTTCAAAAAGTTTAGTCGGTTTTCAACATAACTTTCTTCAATTCAATTAAGCTTTTGCTTTGTGACTCACAAATTCCATCGCTTCCACAGAGTCCCATCCATTAACTAACTTTGATTCATTTAACTTGACTTTTAGTTGGAAAAATTTATGGTAAGGTTAGGACCAGAGACGTATAAATGGTAATAAAAAACAATAACTAATAAATCAATTTAAACTGTTTTAATATTAAAGCATATTTTTATATAAAAAACCGTGTCACGTTGTTTTCCGCGATAAACCTCTGAACTGATGAACCGTAAGTGTAATGAAACCTGCTCACTGTATATATATATGCATGTAGTTTGGATCACCTTGAGAGATAGGTACATTTTTGTTTTTGGGTTTACGCAGACGACGACGTTACGATCACATGCGATACAAGTCCACGTCCAAGAACCAACCAAAAACTGCTCATTGGTCAGTAAATTAAACATGAAATAAAAAAATCTAAATAATAATATACTACTATAATACGAAGACACTATTTATTTTCAATTCTCTAATATTAAATTTTGCTATCGCTTTTAGAGAACATTACACGACGTATTACACAGAGAACAGTAAACAATACTTAGTATATTTCATGACGGAGCTTAATATCTCGTTGACCATTATTGGTTTGCTTGAGGCTTGCGGACATAAGATGGCAGTCGCTTTACATAAACCCAGATATCCGCAATATAACATGAATGTGAGAACTGTAATTACGCTTGAACATAAGCGCATGAGATTCCTCAGGCTAAACGGAATTGATCTGTTGAGAGTACAATAAGATAAAGATAATGTACAGGCGCCTGCTGTTGAAAGTGCTGTAACGATATAAGTATATTAGGAGACAGTGCTTAACAGTCTTCCGGCTGACGTTGATATAAAAACAAACGCAGTGAATGCTTACACAACGATAACCCAAAAAAATACTCTAAGTCACGGAGCAATCAGTGTCTAAAATTGTAAATCATGCTATCTCCCACAACAAGCCACAGACAAACTATTGATTGAACTCATTACATAAATAAAAACGTTTCCGTCTCTACGCAAAACTTTACGTAACACATCTATCAGTGCATCGCTATCAAGAGGCACTTAGTCGAGATCAATAATCCTGCACTAAGCCAAGAGCATTCTCAAATCAGTCAATAGAGATATTGTTTACGACCATTGTTTACACACCGACGGGGGGTCTCAATAAACAACATGATAATATTTACAATAGGAAATCGTCCACTTCGAAACAACTGACGTTTTGTTTGAAGGCTCAATATTGAATGATTGGTGCGGTTATAAAACTAGTGATGTCATCGAATTCTTCAATAATTGATCGATTGTGGCGATTCATGTCTGTTTCGTCAGTTGAGTAATGAATGAGGAACAGGTACGGGCTTTCCAACTATTGGTCTGCCTTTCTTTAGCTCAAACGGCTGCAGATGGTATTGCAATCAACTTCCACCTGATTTATATAAATCTTCTTTATACACACTTCACTTCAGATTCTAGTCCATCGTTTATAAAATTCTTGGGTATTTAGCTCAAGTCACTATAAAATTTACATAAAATTTGTTTGAAACGAATCCAATACTTCCACGCCTAATTGAACGTGGTATGTAACAGTTGTATGTTTTTATTTTAACTAGACAACATTTAAAAACATCTTTAAGTATCTACTGTCGTCTATTTGTCATTGTTAACCCACTTTCCAAAATGTACTTTTAGACCTAGCTGACATGGTTAATGATTCAAAATGTCATGAGACTCTTCTTGACTATATTGTTGCCAAAAATTGTGTTTAGAATCATTAAGGTGTGTTTGTTCGCTTTCATGTCATGTTGGTATTCTCCCATGAGAAACTCTTGATTGGTTCTCCGTCAAGCAGATGTAAAGCTATGCTACAGAGGGTACTTTTTCCCACCCACCACGTCCAACCATATGTTAAAAATATCACTACGGTCAAAATGTTTAAAACATCCGAAGTTATGTTTCCATGTTCAATGCACAGAAATACTTTCCAAAATGTATTACACTGGTTTACAGGCCATTACGATGGGATTTGTGCGGGTATTTGGCGTCGAGGCTGCTTAAAGGCGCTTGTGATAACTGGATCATTTCTGATTCCACAAGCTTCGGCAAACTCTATACGTGATACTTTCAGCCCCCACACATCTTACCATCTGTTGCGAGCATATATCGACGTTTATCTGTAAATGATCGGCCTTGGTACAGATTCTGGGACAGTTAGTGTTACCGCACGTTCTCTATTAAACTGTCGTGTAACCGTTTCTGCTGAAATTAGCCGCGGATGTGCGCTTGCGGCTAGACGCGGCTAACGGACACTGCATTTGTGTCGTGCGGACAGTTGCGTTTACATCTCTCAGTAGTTCGCACGTCACTTCGACGCGTCGTAAATAATCCATCTAACTATCGTTACACATCATTAAGCTATAATTCAGATTGCTTACACTTTTTAAAATTATTGAATAAAGCAACAACTTCAGTGTTTGTAATGGCTACTTAACATGAAATTACAACTTCATTGGGTCTTCATTTATTTGTTTATTTTCTCTCAAAATCTTACTTAATTACTACTAAATGTAAGGCCTGATATATAGTTAAAATGTGTAAGTTTATATTAAACAACACTTCGCCTTCATCCAACTCTTCGGTATTTCAGGGATTATCGAACTTGACATGGGCATTCCAAATAACATCCTTTATATTAATCTTACCAAATTTATTTACGCAACCGGAAAAATGTTAATCCAATACTATTTCAAGAGCATTTGTATCGCTAAGCGTTATAAGTGTCCATAATATCACTCCTCACATTTTACGTATAACACCATCAATATTTCACTATGTCCCATACGATAGGTACAACCACTTTCTTCCCGTTCCGATTACGTACGAGAGACAGAGATGACTATAATCTAGCGGTTGCTCAAATTATCTACATTCCAACTGTCACATAAGAAGTTAACATAATAGTTTTAACGTTTCTTCGGAACCTCAGAATTGCTGTTTACACGACGTAAGAATAATCTCCTAAATCTATTCCAATATTATATAGAGGAAAGATTTGTATGTTTGTTGCGCATGAACTCGAAAAGTACTGAACAGATTTCAAACATTCTTTCACCCTTAGTATACTACATTATCTCTGAGTAACATAAACTATACTATAATTATTCCTAAAAAAAAATTGGGAGTCTCTACTACAACTTCAATATTGTAACCCCAACTGTGAAAAATGTAACGATATGGAGTCTTACCGTATTGTCTCTCAAAGTTTACGATCCGTGCAAAAACAGGGCGGAGAGCTAGTCTTTAAATATATTTGATTGAAATATCTGTACTAAAGCACTGTAAGTTATATTGTCTTTTGTTTCCTTCTTAATGAAAAGGCATCACAATAAAATTGAATGGATCGTTACTTTATAATGAATCTCGATGGACAGTAAAATATTGTGAACACAATCCAACGTCTTTGTCGATCAAAATCTACTATATGATTTTAGAGACATAAGGTAAAGATATGTGATGTCCCAAAGTAGTTGTCGGTTTTTATGTATTACATAGCTACCTTTCTTTAAAATATTCTTATTTTATGATAAACTATTTTTATTTCTGTAAGATCGCTTTCTTCTTGAGGACATTTTTACAAGTACAAGGTGGGGTCGACATTTCCTGACTGACAACGTCTGCAAAGAGGTGATTTGTAGTGGTAGGAAGGTAGGTAGCGAGATACCTTGCCCGACTGTGGAAGTAAGTCCTACTTTACAGAAGACCGCAATGAAATAACTATATGTAGTTGTATTTCAGCGAGCTAATGTTACCAGAGCTCGTTGGGAGAGTGACTATTCTGGTTGCATGAGAATTCAGTTTGCTGTCAGTTTAGTAACTCCCTTATTTTAAGAAACCTAGACGTTATCTACAGGGTAGGCAACGCAATAAAAATGTATATAGGCTTTGGTGACCGCTTACCATCAGGCGGGCCGTATACTTGGTGACACCCTTATGACACAAAAAGAGGTCACAAACGAAGAAGATTCGATATCACAAACAGAATCTGCGAGCACACCTAGTGTAGATGTGCAATTTCGCAGCAATACGAATGGATTACGTACGTTTCGCACACGCTTCCCTCTTAAGAACGGAATGCGCGTCTATTGGCGATGGGTCGCGTGCCACCTGAATTGTGATTGTACAACGGTATCTCAATGAGAACCATTCTCCAATACGGTTGTTTTACTTCGTTTGTACTAAAATTGAATTGTTTCCTAATGTACTAGTTATACTAAGGGTTCAGTTAGCCAATTGATTTCGAAGGGAATGTCTTTGGTTACGGTTGTGATTTTATTCAACCGCTCTCGTTGGGAAAGAGTTGCGTGATCATACGTGACTTTAATACAATTACAGAAAGTCCCAAATTTAATTAATAAATGTTATGTGCCTGGTTTATTTTCACAGTTACAGCGCTTTGCAAAGTAGTTATTAGTTCCAATTTCGACCATCATTTTAATTTTAAAAAATAACTTACAAGTTTTTTTCATCGAATTTAATGACAAGATATTAGGGGGCCTAGCTATACTTACTACCAAAGAGACCGTGAAACATGCAAATCTCTGGCCTCTGGCCACCTAGTCCGAATCATTGCAAAATATCTTAATTTTTTATCGACACCGCGTGCTGAGTGATGTAGTAGATCTTAAGCTTATTTCTGTAATAGGTATTAAGATTAAACATGTCACGACACGCCCCAACACTGGGACTGGCGCAACATTAAAAAACACCAACGCCAGTGCAATAAACTCACTAAGCAATATATTATATGTTTAATTATTTTTCTCTTATGTAACTGCATATCGAGATGCGTCGAAATATCGTCAAATTAAAGCCACACATCGATTTATGTATCCATTTATTTTTGCATATTCTATTCTCCATATAAGAAGCAGTCTCCCTCAATCTAATATTATTAATTCTTCGCTTCTTGCTAACATTGCGACTTGTTCCTTGATGATGCCTCTTGGCAAATGTTATTAAATGCTTTTTGTATTTTCATGTAAATGAGTTGTTATTCTTTATCAGAGTTTCCATCGATCTCTGACCTCATTCCAATTTCTGTCATATATAAACGCCAGTAGGGTTCAACAGCATCCTATAAGGAATTATAAAGTCTTCGATCACATAGTGCAAATCAGAGCGCTGTATGGAATGCGAGATTTCTAGGCCAAACTAAAGCAGCATTGCAAATTTTTAAATACCATTTCGTAGGATAAATAACGTATACTGCATGTGTGCCGTTTACTTCTCCGTTCGGCCTTCGGTCAAGTGTGAGATTTCATAATCAGTATTGGGTAAAGAAAATTCAGTGATACGGCACGAATTTTGTAACGTGAAGTAAATTTTAGGAAGTTATTTTAGCAACAGATATTTTGTTGTATTGTCTCCAAATCAAAATATTTGTACAATTATCAATACTTTTGTGACCAACTAATTATTTTAGAAATACATAGGGCCTTAATGTATACGACATGTACACACACAAATGAACGCTGAAGATAATTTTAGGTAAGCTAGATAATTTAATAACACACAAAACACAGTTACATAAATAAATAAATAAAAACCTCGGAGTTTATAGTCGCCAACAAGACTAAGCCAAATTCCTTCACAATGGAAGAAAACAAAACCAAGCAACTAAAACACAAAGGAGAACAAGAAAAAAAGGCTTAATATAGGTATAATAACACTAAGTTACGCATCCGAACCCCCTCGTCATTTAGCACGGTGCATAAAAACTGCATTCACGTCGGCGGCGCTAAGACGTCCACCATTATTTTTAGCTGCCCACAAATAGATGTGTGTCGCGCCCAACGCATTCGAATCGCCTTTATAATCAGCGGAAGGGTACCACTCTAAATAAAAACGGGAAGAGATTTTCTATTTCGGATATCTTCGGACTGTTTTATGCGATGTCCAGTGTATGGAAAAGTATCATTAGTATATAGTACTGCCTCGTTCGTATGAGTGACGGCTGTGCGAGAGGAATTGGATTCGTTCCCAGGTCGTGCAAAGTGTTACTAGGTTTTTCTACGAAGTTCTCTCGAGCTAATTTAATTAGGCCTATTGGAATAATTGCCATTTTGATTTTAACTGCCTATATGCCAAATATCACACTCCTCCGTACGTTTGCTTCGAAAGGGGTACAAAGTTTTATCTACACGTTTAAATTGTTTATACATATAAAGATCTTTGTGCGACTCAAAACAGTAGCTGCTACAGTTTCGTTCATTGTTTTTTGTGCATACATTTACATTTTCAAGAAAACTAATTATAGACTTAGAAAATGTCAAGTTATAACTAATAAGGTTGGTCTAGAATTTGTATGTCAATGCTTCCGAATGGCCTTAACGTTTGCACCTTTCATTAGAAATAAGAATAACTTGATATAATACATAAATGTCCTTATAAAGTATTTTGTCAAGTGATCTTTTATCATTTCGCAATCCGTTTAAATATTGACATTGGTATTTAAATAATATAATCGAAAGTGATTCAAAACAGATATTAAAAAAAAAAAAAATGTCTAATTGAATTCTCATAAATATTTCATTTACTATATTATCTTTGAATTCTCTATACTCCTTTCTATTATTTTTTTTCTTCAGGAATTTCTCTTTCTCTATTATTCGTCTCCTTTCTCCAATTAATTCAACTCATCATCATCATAAACCTATTTATGGTCCCACTGCTGGGCCTTGTTATGTTGCCCTTTACTTTTGAGCACGTGATAAACACGCACGTAATTTCGAAACGTCACTGGTACCTTGGAATCGAACTTAGACCTGGACTATCGCAGCTATTAATACTAACAATAACTAAACTTACTAATCCAAAAAATACGCTCATATTTCTCTGCTTACCAAATTTCCTCCCTCTTCCTCTATACCTAAAGATCAGTATTCCAAAAAGTAAAATCGAAATGAATTCCACCAGGTCCGAAGCAATTTTTCAAAGCGACACCTCGGTGTGGTTTTGAAAAATGCATTCTCGTAATTTGCGAGGGGGAGCGTTATCGTACATCAGGCTTCGTCCAGCACCGGTTGGAATACCGTCATTGGTGTTCAATGCGGAAGGACTGGGGGGTCATTTACTATTTACGTAATGTGGTTTTGCTTGTGACCTTCTTTTTCGTATATCTTTGTAAATGGGATACGATGGTTCTTGCTGGAGAAATCGCCGATAATAGTGAAATTAAAGTACTATTTAATGTATTTGAAATTCTGATATATCTAGTATATAATATGTATAAAAATATATGTTTGTAAGTTCCCTATTTACCTACTCCAAAACGTCTGAAACAGTGTTGATTTTTGAGACAATTTTCTTATTTATCCAAACAGTGTGACACGAAATTGTTATATTTCCCTAAAAATTAATATAAAATTGAGTATTCACCTTACATACTTAGTACTAACAATACGTAGGTATAATGTTTCTATTTCTATCTACAGTAACTGCGATTAGATGCAGCTTCTGCGACACCTGTGAATCAGGACAATTATAAGCACAATTATTAACAATTATGCCAACAATTTTTTATTCGTGCTGAGTTCAATTCTGGCGATAATCGCTTCATGAACTCATGCCATGATTATCACTCGCATACAGTCAGCATTGATAAAACCCATTATTATTAATCAAAAATGTTTCGTGAATACATTTTATACGTACGACGATGATGCAATACATTCATTTTTATCACATAAACAATTAACCCAAAAACTCAAATTAGTTAAGTCGATTAAGGTTTCTGCGCTGTTATAACAAGGTTATAGGTTCTCAATATACCAGTTTAACGAATTGAATTGAAATAAGTTTTCCATTACGTAAAAAGAACTTTCCTAGCAGCAAATTAAAAAAAACTACGTATGTAAATAGTCACCATAGTGTACTATCAATTGAGTAATATATGGTAACGATCCAGGCGTGCAAATCTGGAGTTCATCTGCCTCCATATACGGATGCGACATGCCTGCAACGAACGTGCATAAGTATCTTCAAGACCACTTATTATATCTTCCTGTTCGTGTTAAAACTATGACACCCGCATTTCATTTCCAAAGAAATCTCCGCATAAATCTGCCAGTGCCACTTAAATTCTAACAACAACAAAAATTTAAAAGCTGTTATTGCCTAGTGGTGTCGTCAGTGGACTGTGATGTCAAAGGTCTCGAGTTCAATCCAAACCACTGACTTATAATCATAATCATATATTTATTGCATTCATGTAGTATAAAGGTGTTACATAAATATAAAAGTTTCATACATGACCCTGCTAGGGCACAACAATATTTACTAATTTATAATATTTAATTTACATAATTCATTAATTAATAATTACTTTCATCTAATACATTATTATAGTATCTAATTATTGCGTTATTGTTTTATATTTTATGTACTAGCATTATTTAATTTTCTATTTATATCATTTTATGTGCATATATTTGCATGTAACTTCGAAGTTACATGGGTATTTATCTTCATACGGCGAAGAAGACATCGTGACGAAAGATACGTTTTAAATAGCGTGTGAAGTCTGCCAACCCGCTCTGGTAGCATGGTGGACTATAGTCTAATACTCTCAAATAAAAGATGAACCCAATTAATGTTCATGGTGATAAACAACAAAAAAATTACTCAACTGTGCCAGTTTATATTAATTTTGGAGACATACAATGAGAATGTATACTACGTATGTATATACCTACATTCTCATTACAATATCGTGCTAGTCCCATTAAAATGCGGCTATAAAACTTCAACGATAAGTGTTAAAGATATACGAAAACAATGTCTGTGGCCGCCGATAGAAGCAAAGTATCTGTCAAGACGTCCGTCACGACTGCGGTGTTCAAACATCAGAAGCGTGCCTACTCATAGCCATGAACCAAATTTCTACATCTTTTTCAAACGATACAAAAGATTTTTACAAAATATTCCTACCCTAATCTTTATAATTACACAGCACCATCTAATTCTGAACTAAGCAACGAAGCTTGTGTTACTAATTTATTGACACATACACAACCTCACATGCATAGGTCATCACACAGTAATTTGAACCTACCAGGATTTGAACATGGAATCCTTACCATGGAAAACAGCCTTAAACCACTTCTCTATTCGGATCATAAATCATAATCTGAATATCTAACTGCCCGAAGCAAATTGGGAACATGAGAGCCGTTACAACGGCAATTACTTAATTAAGCTGATAGTAATCCAAGTTTCTAAATCTAATTCCAATATAACACGTCTTAACATCAACAGACAACCTTCGCGCTAAATTTGTTCTCATAATTTTCGATATCTATGCGCGAATAATTTTCACACAAGCTATTGAACGTTGTGAGGCAAACGATTTCAAAACAAATCTACTGGCAACATGTCCAATTTGAGCGAACTCCTCAAATTGCAGCTGTAAATCCGTGCTTGATACTCGACCGTGCGAAACACAAGATAGAATCTCTATTGTCCATATTTGTGCAGGGCACGGCCAGTTTGGGGTCAAAGTGAGCCCTTATTATGTACGCCACTAGCTTGTTGCTTTTCAAGCGGTCGCAATTATGGAAATTTTCCCTGGAAACGTGGCCGGATTAAATATGCTTTCGGACGCTTTTGTAGTTTGGGATAGTGGAAATGTTCCAAGTGTCGGTACATTAAGTTGCCAAGTTGAGTGCTTATTTGATTTATTTATATTGTGCTTCTGCGACTGTCTCGTCAAGTGGACGGCAAGTGCGACTGGTAAGCTTGAGGTAATAGATTCAATTCTCAAGTCAAGTACATCTCTTTTTTGCATTTTTGGAAATAGGTTTTTGGGGAGACTGGCTTATTTGGAGGGACCTAAAATGTATCTCAGTTTCTACATGTCACGGCACAGGCACGAAAATATACTTCAGAGACTTTGTTTATTAATTACTTAAATTTGCTTTACATCCTATGTATTAAAGAAATAAAGATCCATCCGGTGTTAATAATTTATTCTTTCACAGTTCGAGTTTTTACAGCAATGCCGAGTTAATATTTCAACAGCGATTGCAGTTGTGGCACAGTGCCAACCAATATTAGATATTAAATTTTATAACAGTAACTTTTTTATCTATTTAAGTAGTACCTACCCTTTCTGACAACAGCTAATGCTCTCCGTTTTATCCCCAATTAACACGAAAAAATGTTATGAAAATTAATTCAGGTCTGAATCAGGTTAAGTGTGCCAATAAATCTTTACTCAAATAACCCATTAAACCAGTTCTATCTGTAATAGTTGAGAAACCCAGAACAACAGAATCTAATTGGAGCACATCACATGTATTTATTGCCCCCAAATCTTGATGCGTCCATTACAAAATGCACTAGCATTATGGAGTTTATTGGAACATATCCAATTCGTTGCTACAGAAATTGTTTACCCACAGACAACAAAAAAAAAGATTCTGACACGGCTTGGAAGCGAGAAAATTCTCTTCAATCATATTTTATGAGAGCGAATGCAAAAACTTTGAGCAAAATATTTTTTCATAGTAAACAATGTAGATTATTTTTGTGTCCTCAATGAAGACAAATAGCCGGTCGACAATAGCGTGCCACGGATTCTGAGATTTAAAGCCCATCACGAAAACGAATTTAAAAAAAAACTAGAACTTGTTTTATAATGCGTAGTCACGCTTTAGGTCCTTATGAGACGAGCCAAGCTCCACACACTGTTGTCTGTAAAACTAGGTCGAAAGTTGCATTCCTATACAGTAAAACAGTTCCAAACTAAACTGTAACTTCAAGATCCGATGCTAAAAATCTTCGGTTACAAATCTAAGCAACCGTTTATCGTTTACTTATGGGGCGTTTAGCCCTGCTCCCATAAAATCAGGACGAGCAAAAAGATTTCATGAACTTTTTGATACTTCAATGGTTCATCAACGAATCATATTTTCGTGAACACCCGTATTTATTCAGTACCAATGATACTTTTAATCAATATTTTGAAACTGAGGAAGCTAAAACGTTAATGAGTGTAACTCTCATTTTTGTCATAAAATTTGCTATAAAATCCTGCGTTCCGGATTACGTACATATGCTTATTCTTGCGTTATTTTTATCGAACTCGTTCAAGCAAATTTTCGCATATTGCATAACCAAAAACTTGGCATTCCAAACCTCTGCATCGGCGGCTTTATCGCAGCATAAAAAAGATGCTTCGATTTCCAACGAAAGCTTGTACCCGTGACAAGTTAGGTGTAAAAATACCAAAGCCTTTTTAGGTATTGGAATGCGTAAACATGGCTAAGAAACTATTGTGTGCTTTGTATAAATGCATAACACCTTTATATAGGTACTTCTACTCTGATTCCGATTTTATATATGGTCAGGTTGATTGTATGTATTGAAATTCATTCTAAGATCTCTAAAATAATATCTTTTGGTAATGTCACCGAACACGTGGGTAAAACAAATTTTTTTTTGGCAAGAAGAGAAAGTCTTTCAGTACTAGCAAGTTAAAAGTAGTCCTATCATCAAATCACGAAATCATATTGATTAACGAAACAGCAAGAGAAAATAGATAATTGACTAATAGGTAATTAATTTAACCCGACAAAACATTAATCATTAATTATCATTAAGTATTGTCAATATTACATTACATTTGACAACTTTTTACTCAGAAGAGGCGCAATTTCTTTTTTGTACGATAAGCTTTGTTTTTAGTCTCCCATATGTCATATAGTTTGACGTCGTGCACTGCGGATTTTTATCTTATCATACTTGCAAACATTGGAACGTCGTGTTATGTACTCACTGCATTAATGTTGAAAAAAAGCCGACAAACGCTTGACAGACAAACATGCAGATTTTAATTTAATATACCGGTTCTGCTTTATGCGCTTACTTGAAAACGAGGATTTTATTATAATCACAATTTAGAATTGATTTTCTGTCTTTCAGTATTAGTTTGTACCTCAACACACAATGTTTTTTATTGCTGTAAATAAATCTTTTGAGGGCACTGTTACAGGTCATGTTTAAGAATTTTTAGGATCTATATGACGTCCGTTTTTATCAAGTTTAAATCAAAGGAATAATATCATATTTTTATTTGCAATATCATCCTTTGGTAGACGATATCAGTAAATTGGTTACAGTTTTATACGATTAATGACGTGCAATTTTGTCATCATCATCATTACCAGCTATAAATATTATGTGCATGTTTGGAAAACGGTTATTACTTGCAACACCGTATCCGAACTGACGCCTCGGTCCCGTTTCCCATCGCTTCGATATCACTGGCATAATAACTTTATTTTTATAACCGGCTTTACACACATGCCTTTATTTCTTCTTTTTCATTGCACGTTTTACTTGTGCGATGCAACGGGCGTGTTCCACGAAAGAATTTTCAACATTCTTGTGTGCCAGGATTACGTGTTATCTCAACTCATGTAATAAAGACAAGATTTTTGTTCTTTTTACGTAATTTGTGGGCGATGTTTTTCCAGTACTGGTTTTTGCTCGTGTTTCTTTATAAAAATATTCTACGATATTGATTTCTTACATTTAAACGAATAATAGGCATTGAAATAAAAAGACTGACTTACTGATTTTATCGTGGTATCAGATAATTATAAAATCAAGACATCCACACCTCAGTCCTTCCTCATTCGCAGAAACACAACTATTGATGCGCTGCGTTGGTAGCTCAGTTTGAGCGATCTCGAATATTGAATTTAGTTTTTAATATAGGTATGTTGGTGCTACTATTGAATCTTCTGCAAGAACTCCCCTGCAAGCAAAAGCGTCCTATCCAAAACCCAATATCGCTATACCGCGATAAAAACTGTTAAAAGTAGTTCTATTTCAACATCCTGCAATAATTTAGCTGCATTATTTTCCATCAGTAACTGTTATTTTAAACCTGCAAACAAGTAAAGATCACGTGCAATATATTGCATTCGTATTGAAGTTCGTTGTGAAGTGATCATTAAAATTGATTGAATCGTTTATAAGCACCCATTATATTAAGTGTCATTACCTACTTATGCGCTATTGCAACTCCGACGTACTCGTCAGTTATATGTCACAACCGCTTCTTACCCGTATTTATTTACTATTGCTTACCGTTTGTATATTATGATATACAGTATAACTACATGTGCCGAATACTTGTGGTCTTGGCTTACTGTTAATCCTGCTAGACCTGTGCCATTCACATCTAACAGCGACAGTAGATGAGATCCTCCGATATGATTTTGTTCAGTTTCATTTCGCAATTGGATATTTCCAGCTTTATTTCATTTTCCTTATTTTTTATTGATACGTCTTGTATTTAGCAAGTATTTTGTGCTAGCTGTGTATCTATATGAAAGTCAACCAATTCCTATTTCCTTTAGGTTTCGTAAAATATGAAAAAACTCATATTCTTCCATGCTGATATTATATATGTGCAAGTACATATGTCTGTCTGTTACTTCTTCAAGCTTAACCCGCTGAACCTGAATTTAGATAAAATTTGGTATGGAAATAGTTTGAGTCCTAGGGAAGGATAAATAATAATATTTATCCCGGAAATCATCATTTAAGAGAGCGAAAAGGGGGTAGAAATTTCTAACCAGACAAAGTCGCAGGAAAAACCCAGTAATTCAATAAAATCGAGACGCTAGTTATATCGGGTTAAATTGTTACTCGTAAAGTCCCATCATCAGTTCGTTAGCGAGTCTGTGTCAAGTTTCCCGACGAGACCATTGACGGACAACCGCACAAATTGATCTAATACATTTCGAATCACCACACAATAATCGCCCTTCTTTGAAGTATAGTTAAGTTGAGTATTCTGTGAGCTTTTTCGTTAGTTTAAGGGGTATAAGTGTTGCTGACTGTATCAGTACGAGTGGGTGTCGAGTACTGTTAGTAGGTGCCACTCGGGAAGAAAAAATACTGTTTATACTTCTTATTAGACAGGTATTTGCTTTGGAGCATGGTGCCGTGGGAGTCAAGATGTAGGCCCATATCGCCATCAATAAAATCTTTTATTGCTTCGCGATCTTTTTGATGGTCATTTTATTACGATATCATATTGAATAAATGTTACGTAAGGATCATTGGTCGTTATTGTGACCTCATAAAGCTGTCTAGATATGTTAATTGAACTAAAATAGATGGAAAAGGTATGAAATTTGGCATACATACATAAAGAACATCAACCATCATCAAACCAAAATAAAAATATTATTTTTTTAAGAACTGACGTTACACAGGTTTAAAAAATATGTTAGTTAATATTCAATTGTTTTTCTAACTAATCCGTATACTACATATTCAGTAGGTAACATTGAGACCGTTTCCGAAAATAGATTTTGGATATAGAATTCAATTTCCGAGTTTTCCGGCTGAGGGTTTTCTACACCGCTACCCTACTGAGTTTCCTCATAAGACTGCATATCATTTGAACTTATAAGTCGTAGGTACACCGACCCGAACAATTTCCTACTTTATCCCGTAATTACCTACTTTAGTCCCTATTCATTTAAAATATTCAATACATAGGCGAAATTATTATAACAGTAGATATTTGTCTTGCGGTTTTGATTCTTCTCAAAGACTAATATACTTATTGAATTGTTTGTATTTATATGTAGAATTCAATGAAGAATTCCAAGGAACCAATCTTAAATCTAACATAATCAGCAGTATATCTAAGTAATATGTATCACCAATAATAGGCTTATACAAACGTATTAAGATAAACATCTATTATAATTTAACAATCGTGAATATTCCAAGAAATCTCATAATAACAATTTTCAAATCATTATAAATTTGATTTATTACTATCCGTTAATCCTGAAATCTAATTAAATGTCATGGTTAAATGTAAATATGTAGAATCGGTAGATTCGGGTTCGAATCCCGGTAGGGACAAATGTTATGTGATGAGCATCAACATTTGTATCCGAGTCATCGACGTATCTATGTATAGTATGTAAGTATTTAGAAATAAAACTATAATTATATGTAGTATATCAACCATCTATTAGTATCTGTAACACAAGCATCGTTGCTTACCACGGAACTAGATGGCGCTGTGTAATAATGTCCGGAAATAGTTATTAATTTGAACGTTAAATGGGGTCGTATATTATGTAATCAATTATCCCCTACACACCCATGGGGTTTTCGCCATGCTGACGATTGGCTGTGGAACGGCGAAGCTTTAAAAAAGATCACACGCACCAGGCTCGGGGAAGGGTAGTGTACCGGATCTCGGAAGAGAGCCTGATAACGGCGATACTATGATCCCAACAGTATACAGGAGTGGTAGTGGTAGTTCCATGCGATAGACCTGCTGACTAACCCTGACAGTTAGATATTTACGCATCATACTACCTAATTCTTTTTTATATCCTTAATTTCAATATCACAATAGGGATGTTGACAATTTTTCGGAAATGTTTTTATATCAAAGATTGACTCTTGTTTATCATAAAAAAAATATTTTATTTACAAATATAAGTATTTTCTATGAGAAAATATACTAAAATAAAGGAATATTTATTTTACCCGCCAAAACACTGTGTGTAGGTACGTTTTGGCAAAAGGCAAATAAGTCAGAGTATAAAAATTACATTGTCAAAGATATTGAAATTGAGGATATAAAAAAGAATTAGGTAATATGATGCGTAAATATCTATATACAAATAATAAACGTTGTAGTGTTTTTATCGATATCTTTAATTTAAACGTCCTATTAACAAATACGTCCCAGCACTAGGCTACTGTGTCATAGGTGCTCTTCGTGGACACAAATATAAAAATAAATTTTAATCCACGAAGAGCACCTGCCAAAAATATTGATAGGTGCTCTTCGTGGACTAGGCGAGGGGCTATTCGCGCGGGTGCTGTTCAGCCGGGTGCTCTAGATGGACTACCTCACGATTTCTACCAGACAATCTTTGGATGCTTAAGAAAAATAAGTGAAATAAAACAGGTGAAACTTAGTTATACCTTATTATTGAATTTTTAATAAATCGAAGATAAAAATAGGTAAATGTGAACTATACTTACCCATATACAAACAGTTTCAAGGAGCAAATAAATAAATTATATCACTACAAAACCCCTTAGCGTCCACCACCAATCGTAAATACATAATGGGTAGGAAATAAACCCGTTTATCGTTGTAGACGTGTATAGAAGTGACGTGATATAAATGGTTATTTAATGCGTCTTACGACTCACCATTACTGAAGGGGAACTGAGTGATGGTGCGTTTTCTGGCTGACGTGAAAATGTTGCGGAAACTTCCCCACGCGTGGGGAGCTTTAAAAACTATTCTTCATAAGCACGGGAAGGCTTAGCCCGAACCTACAAGGGGTGAGATTTCCGGCATGAGTTGAGCCGACTGGACAAAATATACGTCCTTACTCATGCCTTCAAAAAACCGCAAAAAATCAACAATAGTTGTGTTTCTGCGAGTGAGTAAGCTTGCCAGAGCTCGTTAGGGTTGTGACTATTCTGATAGCATGTGAATTGAGTTTGCGGTCTGTTTAGTAATTCCCCTATTTAAAGGAACCTAAAACGGTTTTACAGAGTTGGAAACACGCGACCAATACTTCTGGTGTTGCAAATGTCATGCTATGGTAACCCCTTGCTATCAGGCGGGCCGTGAGTTTGTTTTCCACTCGGGAAAATTAGTTTTAGTTCAATGTTTATAATTCTAAGTTAAGTTTAAGAAGTAAATATGCTAGATATACCCTGAGCACTGAATTGTTAACGGGTATTCACGTTAAAGTCAGCAGTGACTACATGGACCGCGATGTCGATTCTCGCTCGAAACAATTACTCACCAGACTCACAAATTAAATACGAATGTTTTTTCATCACAATGATTCAGTCATTTTCCTTCATTTTAAAGTAATGTTTTGTTCTTAGTAAACATAATTATTCGCTTATTACCTGTGCAGTATGCCGTCGTCGCCGCGTCGTCATCTTGGGTTAACAACTAGGTCTTTATGTAAACTTCTTGCTCTCATAGATATTAGGATTCCTTTTTTCATGTATAATGCAAGTACATACATATACAAGTATATAGTATATTATACAAATATACTATAGTATAGTTGTATTATATTAGAGATGAAATCGGGACGGTTACCGCCCTAATTGGGAGAAATAATCGAAGTAAGTTGGTTCCTTGCATCTAGGAGAGAGATGCGTAGTGCGTAGAGTAATGAAATAGTTCTATCATGACTAGCTCATTTTATCAGTCGTAGGTATGGTAAAATAGCCTTTCGGTTACATTATAAATACCTATTTTCTTATCATATCATTCAGCAACAATCTTCGAAGCGTCTTCCTTCTTGGAGTTCTATGATATAATATAAAACAAACTTCTTGTATTGACTTATTGCGACCGTCGATTAGTACAAGTACATACAGATAATGAGTACCCGTTATCTCTGTGTACTCGCTAAAATACATACTTTGTATGCCAAAGATAGATAAGGAAGCTGCAAATTAAAATGAAATTGATGATCAAACGAACTTACCTGTACGTGAAGTTCGATCATAATTATATGATCAGCTTCATTCGACGCGATTAGTTTACATATTGTAGTTGAGCCTCCACGCTTCAGCCTTCACACAGATGTTTCTAGAAAGTAGGGAAAAAAAAGACACCCTACTGGCAACACTGTTAACCTAGCAACCCACCATCATAGCACTTTCGTTCATTTTGTTTAAAGTTATGTATATCTACCTATTCACAATTTTGGGTGGGATAATAAAGTCACGTTTGGGAGGGTTAATATTAATCGCGTCGAATGAAGCTGATCATATAATTATGATCGAACTTCACGTACAGGTAAGTTCGTTTGATCATCAATTATATTTCACAGCTTCATTCTTAGCGATTAGTTTACATATTGTAGGATGTTTAAAGAATTAAACTAAATTGTGAATAGTCCTTTACTTTTATTGATTTTTGAAACGAATAGGTAGAACACAAAAAGGTAATAAAGTTTATTACATTTACATATAATATGTAGTATTCTCGTGATTAAATTTTACAAGGCTCATTTGAGAGAATGGCTTGAGAGAATTGATTATTATCACTGGTAATAATTTCTCGATTATAGAATCTCGCAAAAACAGATGAACCTTGACTCCAACCAGCTGTTTTGCGAATGACGTCTAAGTTAACCCCTAGTGAGTTAGCCTTGGAAGTGGCTGCATGCCGAGTGCTATGTGCAGTAAACATATTTGTGTCTATACCACTATTTTTTAAAGTATCTTTAATCCAATGGCTTAACCTCTGAGATGATATTTTACAATGTGGTTTTCTGTAACTAATAAATAAATTATCGTTATCTAATAAACGTAACGTACTTGTTTTTTGAATATATGCTATCAAACAAGTAGCTGGACATATACGAGGGTTTTCGTGAAAAAAGGGCAGTTTTAAAACTGGTTGTTGACTATTTAAACGGGTCGTTTTTATACGATCTGGAATTTTAATTATGACCTCAGTATTTTCTATTATATTAATATTACATAATTTGATTAAGCATAGCGTTTGAACTCGGTGTGCAGTCACGAGAGCTAACAATGTCGATAACTTTTTTGTCAACATTTCTAAATCAAGAGATTGAATTGGCCATAATCCAGCTAAATAATTTAATACAATATTTGAATCCCATGTCAAATTATACTTTGGGGCTGTAGGCCTAAGATTAAATACTCCCTTCATGAATTGCTTGACACTATCATTATTGAGAAAGGATGACCCCAACAACAGCGCAATGGCTGATTTATGAGAGTTAATTGTGCCATACTGCGCACCATTATCAAAAAGTGTAGCAAAATAATTGATTACATTTGCGATAGATGGTTCTAAATAATTAACCTTAGTAGATTGACAATGATTGATCCAATTCTTAATACAACTGTTGTACTGTTTATAAGTATTTAATGTAAGAGAGGATAATATAATATTAATTGAATTATTATTTAATGATTTTTGTAATAACGTTCTCCTGATAATTTCACGGCAATCAAGGTTAACGTCTTGCTCAGGTTGTGGGACGATCTGAAAGGACATTTCAATAGTTTATTGCTAGGCCCAAATTCTATAAAATTTGATATTGCTATCTTTTTTAAAAGTGGAAACCACGCTTGTGTAGGCCAATTTGGTACTACTATTATGCCCCTGGCTCTATCCGAGATAACTTTTTGTAATGTTTTTTGAATTAGGGCAAATGGGGGAAAGGCATAAAATAATAATTTTGTCCACGATATGGTAAAGGCGTCTACAGCCCAAGCGTCGGGATCGCATTTCCACGAGACGAACCGTGGGCATTTTGTATTACACCTGCTTGCGAATAAATCAATGTTAGGATTTCCGAGCGTAATAATGATTTTTTGAAAAGCTTCATCACACAGTTCCCATTCTGTATCAGTGAATTTTTTCCGAGACAGCTGATCAGCATCGCCATTGTCTCGTGTATTTATATATGATGCAAATATTATTATTTTACGCCGCTCACACCAATGCCATATTTCTTCTGCAATTTGATTCAAATGAGGGTACTGAATGCTCCCCATTCTGTTAATACACGAAATAGCAGTAACATTATCTATTCTAAGCAATATTTCACATCCAGAGTAATTTTTGGCAAATGTTTTTAATCCGAAAAAAGCTGCTTTTAATTCCAAAATATTAATGTGCATATTTGATTCATGATCTTTCCAAAATCCATAAGTCTCTTTTTTATCACAACAAGCACCCCAACCACTACAGGATGCGTCGGAAAATATTTCCAATTTGAAATTATTAAATCTGAAAGGATTATAACTTATTTCTATATTTTTGAGCCACCATTTAAAATCACTGCCCAAAATATGTGGTAAATTAATTGTTTGATCGTAATTGGGATCATTCAGAAGACATAAATATTTATGTCGTTCGAATTTCTTCGTATGTAGCCATCCATATTGGATGGCTGGACATGCTGAAGTTAAAAGACCTATTAGCTTAGCAAATTCACGTAATTTACATTTTTTGATTGATATGAATTCCTGTAACTTTTGTTTTATTTTAAATATTTTATTTACGGTTAGTTTTAAGACCATGTCATGAGAATCAAATATAAATCCTAAAAATTTACACTGTTGGCTCGGTATTAAGCAGCTCTTTTCATGATTGATAACAAATCCAAGTTTTTTAAGTAGACCTTTTGTGTTCATAATATTTTGTTGGCATTCTGAATATGTTCGCCCTATACAAAATATGTCATCAAGATATATTACGGAGATGAAGCCGTTTGACCTTAAAAATTCTATGACAGGTTTTAATATTTTCGTAAACACATAGGGCGCGGTAGATAAACCAAACGGTAAACAGTTAAATTCATATAAGATGTTGTTATATATGAACCTAAGATATTTTTTATGGTCCTCATGTATGGGAACTAAGAAATACGCGTCTTTCATATCAATAGACGCCATATAACAGTCTTTTGTTATAAATTTTGATGCTGTTCTGTAGTCCTCCATTTTAAAGTGGTAAGTTTTAACGAATTTATTTAAACATTTTAGGTTTAATATAAATCTCTTATCACCATTTGGTTTAGGTACTAGAAAAACACTTGATATAAATTCGTTTTTAACATGTTTGCATTCCGAGATAGCCCCCATTTTTAGTAAACATTTAATAGAACTACAAAAATGATCATGTTCAGCTTCTGATTTAGGACGTACACAAAGCCTATCAATACGATAAGGAGTGCCAGTAAAGGGGATTTTATATCCGCTTATCCATGATAAAACTGTGTGATCATCAGTAATTTCCATCCATTTAGTGATGAAATGTTTTAGACGGCCAGAATATGAGCGTACCTCTATCGTCTCCTGATGTTCGGTTTGCCTGTCACCCGTTCTGGTTCCCGATGACCCCGTTGTTGAGAGTTGATGGCTGCCGAGCGCTGGCCCTGTCGAGTTCTTGTCGCATACTCTGTTTTGGGAGTTATTTTCCGAGGCATTGTTTTGGAGTTTAAACGATTGTTTGAAGGTTTCTTAATAAAAGTATTTTTATTGAACATATTTGAACGTGTGTTTACTTGTTTAAGGTCAGCCGCTGACTTTTTAACTGATTTTGCAGATTTCAGTTTTTCGGATATATTTTCTCCGAATAAAAATTGTTTAAAATTTGTTTCATTTAATGTTTCCTTTAAATCAGGATTTATCGCCGATATAACAAACCCACGACGAGTTCTGGTGTCAGTGAAATGACTATCACATAAGAGTCTGCATGCGTCGCTTATAGGTTTCAAGATAGTTGTATGACTGTCTTTAGAAATTATAAGTTCTATTGCATGATTAAGCGCAGCGATAGCAACAGAAAGCTGATTTTGTTTAGCCATAAGCGAAGCATCTCTTTTGACCATATTGTCAGCTAACGCAACCTTTACTTCTGGATTGAGTAGTGGTGCTACTAGCATATCACAGTTTTCTGGAATTAAGTATTCCGTCATCAATTTATCCTTTAACTCTTTACGTAAACCTTTTGCGAGGATTTCTTGCCATCTGGATGCTAACTCTTTATGTGTTGGATTTCCAAACCTGGTTTCTGACCTTGGTGCATCACCAAGCAGAGCGAGAATGTCACTATCTAACTCTGTTGAGTCCTGCAAATCCGTAGGTTCCAATGCTTTTGATGTCGAGGGTACATCGACAAAATCTAACAATGAATTGCTCGTGGGTTCCTGAGCCACAGATGTTGAAGCTCTGGGTTCGGTTACATTGTGAATTGTATCGATTCCTAAAACAACCACGAATGTTGTTAAAATGTATACGAATACGAAATACGACAATTTATTTGCGTATTATCACCACGCAGATAAATTTTTGAACGCAAATGCAATCTTGCATTTATGTGTACATATTGTGAAAGAGGTAGCCCAGTTGGCGCCTCGCATCACAGTACTGTATTAATAAAAAATATTATCAGGTTATAGATGTGCATCTATAATAAACATTATTACAAAAAAAATGACAGAGGTAGCCCAGGTGGCGCCTCGCATCAACATTGTAATATTATTATTCTAAAAGAATAATTAAGATGGTCTTAGTAATGATAATCCATTACGTAACTTGACAGAGGTAGCCCAGTTGGCGCCTCGCATCAAGAATCAAGTTTTGGTTATAAAAAAATGAGGGTAGATCGCTAAAATTGCGAATGAAATCGTTGCGTTTCTGCATTTAACCAGTATTAAAACATTTTATACTGACCTTCATTACTGGAATCCGATTCGTAATTATCACTTTCACTGTCTGAATATATAATTAATCTTTTGTACCGATGTGGGTTATTTTTTAATTGCGTTTCTAATTTTCTAATTTTATTTTTTATCCTTTCACAGGATAAATCGCGTTTTCTCTTGCCAGGCATAACAATGACGTTAAATATATAAACCGGTTACTTGAAGTCGTGTTGCGCGTGCGAAGGCTTGAGCACAGAAACACAGAATGAACGAAAGTGCTATGATGGTGGGTTGCTAGGTTAACAGTGTTGCCAGTAGGGTGTCTTTTTTTTCCCTACTTTCTAGAAACATCTGTGTGAAGGCTGAAGCGTGGAGGCTCAACTACAATATGTAAACTAATCGCTAAGAATGAAGCTGTGAAATATAATAGGTAACACACCTAGATTTTACCGTTGTTTGACTTCTTAATAGGTTTATGTTAGAAATAATACTCTTTTAGTGTCATTTTTTTTTCTTGGACATTGAAGCCTAGCATGATAGCAATTAGATTCGATTTAAATGCATATATAAACGTGAAGATATAATAGAGAAGCTTAACTCTGTCGCACTATGCACATATTTTTGTACAGATTTGACTCGTATGAACTGGATACGAACAAAAATACGGACGACTATTTGCGAAGCACATGGTACCCGGTAGATCAGGATGTCTATGTGTTCGTACGAGTCAAATTCGTCCGAAAAACGCAATCAAAGTGCGGCCGGCCTTATTCTTAGATATCTAGGCATAGTAACGCACACGTTACAGTTAATTCGAACGGCAATCTAGAAAACTAGAAATCCAATCTAGTCTGGAGCACGAAGCGGCCTACGTAGCCTACTTGAGAGCACATTGTTTACGATGTGCACAGAAATCCGATGCTGTGCGCGTATCTCGATGTAACGCGCGAGAAGTGGAAACATGATACATTTTGAATAACAAATTGTGAATGATTAAAATAACTTTCCTTTGGCTAGAAAATACTTTATAAGAGCGCTAGTTTGAAGCAAATTATGAGTTTCAATTACCACCTTCTTCGGCATCTAAAATCCTCTAGAATGTGATAGGTTAGGTTAGATGGTCTATGGCCTAACTTACGTCATAATCCACTACACAGGGCTAGTGCGGGCGGGTTGGTTAACTTGAATCATGCGCCGTTGAGAACGCCCCTTACTCTGTAGCATACAGGTTTACCTATAATACATAAATAAACAACGTTTTTCCCAGTTTTATTCGAGTTATAGATTGTAGATTCGAAATTCCCTAATTCCACGGTTATCACGGTTATAGCATCATTTGCTAAAAGCAAAATAGATAATATATATTCGAGTTATAGATTGTAGATTCGAAATTCCCTAATTCCACGGTTATCACGGTTATAGCATCATTTGCTAAAAGCAAAATAGATAATATATAGCTGGATATAAAATCCAATCGGCTCCTTATTTCAGCTGACGACTTGATGGTTTTCGTAAACGATGTCATCTCGCAGGTTAATTGGCGTAAGGTGTAATGACGTCATAAACTAGCTGCCGGTATTACGCGAGATACGTATTTTATGTGCTGTTGCTAACATCTTAAGTAGGTATGCGATGGGCTCTTGATGATAAATAATGGGAACGGCATTTACATACGATAGTACTTGTATTTGTGTGTAGTGTTTGTATGTAAGTGGGGACAGATGAATAAATGATTTATTAACTTTTATGAACATTAATGTCTGAAGAATCGCCCCTCGTGCCCAGATTATATTTAACTTTGTCTTATTCCGCCGCACTCTTGTAAGCCAGGATCAACAGTAACTACCAAAGCCCAACTAGACCCATGTCATAATCGGTGAATTGAATTGCATATATTTTTTTTTACTTGAATGGTTCGATTGTGTCCTTTTTTTAATGTATATTAATGATTATCTTGTTGCAGGTAACGAACAAAACCTCCGGCAAGGTGATGGTGCTGAAGATGAACCAGCAGCGCGCCAACCGGCCCAACATGTTGCGAGAAGTGCAGCTCATGAACAAGCTCAAGCATCCGAACATACTTGGGTGAGTCATACAAGTCATCATACATAGACCAATAATCAACTCAACATGAAATCTGAGTGTTATAAAATATAATTTTGACTTGTTACTACAAACCAAAAATACTCTGCGGTTTTTCCTTTTCACGCAAACAACACCGATGTTATGTCGTAGGTTATAGGTCAATTTGAGTTAAAGATGAATAAATTGTTCATTGTATATCACAGTCGTGTTAATTAACCTTTACTAAAATCAAGAAAAATTACAATCAAGTTCGAAATTCTTACATGTTGATACGAAAATTCAAGGGCGACAAGTAATTTTTTTAGATCTAATATCTATTGAAATTGCCATTTTAATTCTTAAATGCTTAATAGCAGTATGTCACCGGAAACATTCCGAGCGTAAATCATACAAAAATATTAAATAAAATATCATATACGAATACTTTTTGTTTGTATGTTTGTTCGTAAAACATTTGTTTAGTAACAGGAAATTTCTGACAAATATTTGGGCTTCTAAAGAATATAAAAGGTAACGGTCAGGAGGGTGATAGGCAGCGGAGCGAAGCAAAAGGAATATGTTAGTATTTTTTGGGTAACGAATTCACTGTTCCGATACTTCGTTTTTTATTCAAATAGCAAGAAGTAGTAATAAATGTAGTTTTGGAGGGAAAGGGCTATCTAATTAATCAGTAATATTAAATTTTTGGGAAAAAAAGTTGGATTTAAGGAGTTTTATACTGTTCAAACCAGTTACACAAAAACTAAACAGGCCAGTGATCACCATACTCAATGTTCACTCCAATGTCCAGATTTTCTAGCAATGTCTTTCCTCCGTCCAACGCTAAGCCTAAATACAAGTTATTTCGATATATACCGTCGAAAGTACAACTAGCCTTTAAAATTAATATATTCAGGCTTCATAAAAGTCTATCAATCTCTATTGCTATCAATCAATAGAGGCTAATCGTTGAAATGTATATCATCGTTCTAGAAGCTTTTAACGTTTTTCTCACAAAATAACTTCTCGTCATTCCATAACTTATTTTCATTCCAATAATGTTTCTCAATACGCTACGCTACCTACGCTAATCAAAAGCGCGAAAACGAATGCGTCCCAATAGAGAAATCTTAGCTCCATCCATAAATCATCATCCAATAAATTGCTACAAACGATTAAACCCGTAAATTCATTTATATGTATATTGAACGGAACCAGATAACGAGACTAGTGTAACATCCAAGTGATTTATCACACTGGCTACATTAAAGTTTCAATGAATTCGAGCGAAAATGATAACGATGTATACGTTTGCTTGTTTGATTAATTTATTTAATATTTTGCGATGTCCCATTTTTGTACTGCGCATGAGGAGCACGTGGCTTCAAGGTTTAGAGATAAAAACGATCAATTCTGAAGAATTCAGTCATTGGGCCTTTCTGCCCAATGCCATATTCAATTTACCAGCTAATGTCGTTAGTGTTGATTTGAATTCCATAAATCATCGTCTTATAGGGCCTAAAGAAGCAAAATGACTGAATTATTCAGATTCCTTTTTATCTCCAAACGTAGAAAATATACTTTCGCCACGGGTCTAACATACACGACGAAGAAACTCAGATATTATGTGAAGGTAAAACGGATCATTAGAACTTTTATGGAAAGTGGTTGAAATTGATCTTAAAAGGTAGTCACAAATTTTGATAATGACTTCATCTAACGTGTATCACAGCTCGTTTCGTATTACGGCATAAATCCAGTTTTTATTTTACTTCTCATCTTAGAAACCCCCTGTTTGGCGCCCTAAAATTTACTTGTAAAGGAAATTCACAAAAGAATGACTTCAATCTATCAATCTTCTTAAATGCCATTGAATTATCTTAATTAGTAAAAGTTTTAGAAAAGCTTTTATAAAAGTTTTATACAAAAAACTTTACCGTAGTTCATGGTCTTGGAGATTGATTTTAGAATAATCACATTCTTTCTTAGGTTTTTTATTTCATAGACGAGACATTTCTTCATTTAGTTCCTTCTTCTGTTCATTTTACCTCTGTCTCCTTGCTCCTGCAGTTAAGCTTAGAAAGTGGTCGTATACTATATAGTTTACTTACGACATCGAGAAGCGGCACATCAAAACCGATACAAGACATACCTACTATCATTACCATATATCCGTAAAGGTTAATAGTATCATGTATAATGCAGATGGAGCAAGGTCGAAAAGATCAGTAATCATTAAATACATCATTAGCGTCCACTAAGTCGCTGTGAGGAACGAACCTACGCTAATACCGACCTTTTAGTACTGACAGTAATATTGTTATCGTGTTTTTGTTTTGTTGATAGATACTAGCTTTTGTTTTAATGCGATTGATCCTTGTCTTCCGTGATAAACACTAACAGGGACTAAAATTCAATATCATCATCAATTTGACCCACTGCTGGGCTCACGTCTTCTCCTATCTGAGAAGGATTTGGTTATAGTCCACCGCGCTAGTCTATTGCGGGTTGGCGGACTTCCGCACGACATTGATAAATCCCCCAGGCGTACAGGTTTCCTCACGATGTTTTCCTTCACCGTTTGACCGTCTAATAAATACGCACGTAACTTCGAAATGTCAGTTGGTGGTGCCTTGAGATCGAACTCATAGTATTAGACTTCAAAGTCTAATTCTATACCATTACGGCTCTCAAAATTCAATATGCGACAGCAATAAATGCTATTTCTCTGTTCTGACTGTCGCATATTGTTTTACAGTCAAATTAATCATATTTGTAGAAGAGGATAGCTCTATGATTCCCCTATAATAAAAATCAATTAGATATGGCAGTTTCCTGTATCGCAGTTTAACAGCTGGATTGCTGCAGTTTTGTACCATCAGGGCTTACTAGATGGGGCCTGCCCAATCATTCGATATACTACTCCTGCTAGACATTGATTTAAAACCTTATTTGTGTTTTCTTTCTGCTTCTCAATATTCATCGCATTTATTTATTATACTCAAACGCAACATATTTTATAATAATGTTCAGCTCCATTTGCGTAACATCGATACCTTTTATGAAAGGAAAAACGTCATGTCAATCTTTCATCGTTATTTAACTTGGAAGGAATCCATCACATATCTGAAGTTATACAAATATTTAAATAAGTACTACAGAGCAGCATGTTTTTTTAAATTAAAACCCTTTGCTCCTTTTTGAATCTGTGATGATACTCACATGTGCAGAAGATAAGTTATTGTCATAAGTACCTATATGTGAATGAATGAATTGGGTAATTTCAAGATCGAAACAAGAAAATCACATAATCATTTAACATAATTATCATACGCCATCATGCCTGTCGTCCCCGAAGGGTTAGGCAGAGGTGTACCTCTTAATGTACCTACACACATAACATTTCGCCAGTAAATGTTTTAGATCCCCTTTAATAATTAGTGAATCTTAGCCATCAACCAGGCACGACCATCAACCAAGCTGCTACTGAGAATTTCATAGAAAAAGCCAATAACACTGCTTGATCTGGGAATCAAGTAAAGTGATATTTGATATATTCAATATCCTCAAGAACATAGACGATACAAATAACCAAACTGGTAGCAAGGTTTATCCCAATCCTCAGGTCCATCATAATGACGTATGTACTGAACAAGGCGCATTATTGTAACTAATTATATGTATGACGTCAACGGATCATGTGTCTGCATGTTGGATTATTGAGACGCGGCTATATTTAACTGATTTTACTGGGGACTATTGTGTGGTATGGACTCTTTGTCCATAACACGGACGTCACGCCTTCTCATGCAGCTAGACTGTAACAGCATGTTATTTATTAAATTCTTACATTAACGCGAATATTAGGCATAATTTGAAATATCAGACAGTCTGCCCGTGACCATGGATGCTGTAAAGGATCCGAAACGTCGGGTAAAAAGTAGTTTTATTTCAGCATGTTATTTGTTTTTTATTTATCCTTAAAGATTGATTTAAAATCCAGTTATTTGAACCGTTAAAAATATGTAGCATTACTATTTTATATAAAACACACAATACATACATTGTTAGCAAATAATGTCATTGCTCCTTAGGTCCCATTTATAAAATAAATAAGGTTATTGAAACACTATAAAGTAATGCATATACTTATTACACCGTTGCTTTTCTTCTGGTCCGACTGAATAGGCATTTTGTAATTAAGCGTGATCTATCTTAGACCACATATAAAGTTACCATCAGGTAAGATTGTAGTAAAGCGCAATCGGCAAAACCATATCCTGAAAACAAAAAAATAGGTGGTATTAATCTTTTTTTTTTCATAAATATTTAAAATGGAATCATTAGCCACAATGCAACAGCCATATAGCCATATAGCTAACAGCCATATACAGGCGGCAGGTAATTTAAAACCTTACCACAAAGTATTTAACCAATTCATTTTAGATTGTCGGTATTTTCCCAGTACAGCGCCATCGCTCTTTGATAACCTAAATACTATTTACTTTAATTTACTGCACTGAACAGGCAATATTGCTACATGTGAGTGAGACTCTACAATAGTCCTTTCACCACATTCGTCCACCTTTTGACGCATGTAAGTACTCCAGTAAGTATTCCTACGCAATAATATCTGCATATGCTTATTAGCTTCGTACATGAAGTCGTGCCGTCTGGGAATGCGTGAAACGGCATCAGCTGTTTATAATATCGGGCAAGTTATGTCTAACTTCACCAGCTGACGAACTGTTTTGTACACAGCAATGCGTTGAAACTATTTCTCACCAACGCTGCTGCGCGCCGCCGCGACGCGTGATGTCGACATTTCTCTGTTAAAACATATTAATCATTAGCGGCCCGTCCCGGCTTCGCACGAGTGGACATTTATTTTTTAAACTCCATTTGTGCTACGCTTCTATTGGTCGTAGCTTGATGTTCTTAACCTTCTCGATAAATGGACTATCCAAAACAATAAGATTCTTCTTCTTCAATTCCAACTAGTAGTTCCTGAGATTAGCGTGTTCAATCAAACAATCTCTTCAGCTTATAATTAATATAGATTAGGTACGTTTTATCATCTTTTCTTACAATGTAGTAACACACTATAGATCGAGTGGTCTAGTGGTCTTAATCGTTCTAATACAGTGGTCGAGCTGAGAAACGTCATTAAAAATGTATTCTCAGTAACAGTCCGTGATTAAAGTATGGAGACTTTATTTGTTCCGGATTAATATTATTGTGTAGAGCCCCTACTACAAGGTACTTTATAAAAACACTAGCTTTTGCCCGTGACTTCGTCTTCGTAAAATTTGTAAATTTATTTCCACCCCCCTTTTCCCCCTTTATAGGGATGATTTCCGGGATGAAAACTATCCATTGTCCTTCCCCGGGACTAAAACTATGAATTTCATCTAAATCGGTTCAGCGGTAATAACGTGAAGAGGTAACAGATAGATAGACACACTTTCGCATTTATAATATTAAAATATAGTAAGGATACTGACAAATTGTAATTGTAAATCAGTACATCTCTACCTCACCCTTCAAGTCCACTGTCCAAGCGTGATGATATGTATGTACCCGGTAGCAAAGAATAACATACCTGTCTAGTGCCACTTCGTCCTCCCAAGAAAGATATAATCTTTAAAGATATAACATAAACAGAACGGCGTAAATATAAAGCAATCACACGTCCAGACAGATAAAGGCGGATCACCTTGATTTTAAGCATTCTGGCAAGGAAACGTACACGTTAATAAGCGTGAATCTTTTGTAGCAACCGTGTTTTTATATACATCTCTCTGACCACAGCTATCAACACTGTTTATGATAATTCTCTTAAGACAAACTCCTTTGCCAAAATAATTGCGCATCCACTGTGGCTCTTTAATTACTGAGATTAAACAAACTTTGTTTTCTCATTAAACTTCAAGTGTTATTTTATTTGAACGTTAATTTTATTAGTTATTTTTGCCGACTCCAACGACAATTTTATGGGGTTTAAGAAAACCTTCACACTACCTTCTCTGAACATTTATTTTAGGATCCCAGTTAATTTAGTAGCTGTATATTCAACTGACTAGTAAGCAGTAACTGTTATTCACTATCTGCCAGCTAATGGGCCAAGCTTCTGAAACAGCTAAACATAACTGACCCGGTGGAATTTGCTACTTGTGGTTCTGACGGGACTTATAGCTGTTGGACATCAACTGTTCTTATTCGCTAGGAGAGGCGCTTTTGGAGGTAGGGCATAGCGAGATTCCTCGCTCAAATTGAGCTGCCCGACTGGGGAAGTACCCTCTGCCTTACAGAATACCGCAATGAATCAACAATAGTTGTCTTTCTGCGAGTGAGTAAGGTTATCAGAGCTCGTTGGGGAGAGACTATTCTGACAGCATGGCATTCCATTTGCTATCAGTTTAGTAATTTCCTAATTTAAGAAATCAAAACGGTTTCTGCAGGGGTGTGTAACGCATTTGCAAGCCTTCAGGTGTTGCAAATGTCCATGTGCGGCGGTCATCACTTACCATCAGGTGAGCCGCCTGCTCGTTTGCCCCCTTATCGCGATAAAAAAAAAGAATAGATTTTAAAAGAAAGAAAGCAATAGTCCCTGATTTATTGAAACTGGCTCCTTTTTGTTCTCAACAGGCAAGTAACTAGCAGACAGACATACTAAACATTCGGAACTAAATACAAATATTTTCTTTTGCAATGTATAAGGAATTCTTTCTTATTTTCCGATATCAAAATACTATTCAATACAGTGTTATTTATACTTGTCAGTTCGAGGGGTAAACATCTAAGCGTGGGTGATGAAAGTCACCTCCATCGATCGTTTGATTGAAAATAGTCTGCATTAAATACCTAGAAATACTTCTAGACTTAGATACATTAAGAGACAACATAAATTGTTACTGTGATGGTTAAGTTAAATGCGTTTCAAATCCTATACATGTCAAACCACAATATGTTTGACATGTGTAATGTGTAAGATTTGTTCCAAAATCTTGATATTTATTGGCAGTGTAAACACTACTAACAACACATACAGGGTTCCGTCTATTCAGACCATGTGTGAGAGACAACAATTTTGATGGCCAAATAAATGATGCCGATGCGAGACCTATACACCCTGCCGCACATCTAACATGAGAAGGTTTTAATGACTGGTGCTGAGACATTACTACAACAACAAAACATGACACGAAACATGTTTCATGCAACATGTTGCGAAAGTTTTAAGTAGGACTGGAAACAAATGTTAACATCCACAAAATTCATAACTCCAACACTGTAGTTACATTTCAGAAAAAAATATATTTATGCATGATGGTAATTGCAACGTATGTCGCCATAAATGGTATTATTAATACCAGATACCGTAATGCGGTTGGCACACTATCGAGACATGTTTACAAGTGTGAAGTGCATTAAAGAACCTATTGAGGGAATTATGACAATATAAAATTTTCTCCGCATAAGTGTGAACAATGAATCATGGCGAAGATATTGCTTGAAAGGTCAACAAAGTATTATGTACCTTTGAGGTCGAGTGTTATATGTGTAATGTGTATATTTGCATTAACTGTCACGCAAATAAGACGGTATTTTTAGTGTGGCGGCTTTGGTTTTATAGCTACGAAAGAATGCGTTTAGGATATGCATATTAATAGGGATGTTGACACTAATCACAAAATCGTGTTTCGTGTTAGTTTTATTATAGCTTGTATTATTAGAATATCGAAAATCTCATAATTTTTATTTAATATATCAAATTCAATTCATTAAAACTAGTTTAAAAAGTTTTATTTATCACCAACTGTCACGTGACTGCAAAACATCAAGAAGAGCGCATGACGTCACTAACCGATAAACAAGCCGCAAACATTTCTGATTTTGTGTTCATACCGACGCGAAATTGTAAAAATTTGTAAAACATTGTGTTTATTTAGATTTTTTGTATTCACTTTTATACGAATTAAGCATAAATTCGACAAATTCTCATCAATCGAGATCCATGTTTAGCGGTTAGTGACGCATGAAATCGTGTGACAGCTGTGACAGTGTTTTGGCGGGTAAAATAAATATTCCTTTATTTTAGTATATTTTCTCATAGAAAATACTTATATTTTTAAATAAAATATTTTTTTTTTATCATAAACAAGAGTCGATCTTTGAAATAAAAACAATTCCGAAAAATTGTCAACATCCCTATATTACTCGATGAAATGTTTCGCGTAGTGAATCAGTTATCAACATCTGCGCGCCTTATATTTTAAGTTCAATTTTGGATTTACATTTTTCGTTAAGTAATTGTTTGTGTGCAAAAAATCTTATTGATGAAATATATAAATCTTAAAGAAAAATAAAATACAGCCTCCCCAAACACCAGCTTACAATGTAGTTATAGCTTCTAATTAATGACAGTCAAACTACATATGGAAGGCGGAGGACAGAGTGTTGTGGCGCAGTTTGGGAGAGGCCTATGTCCAGCAGTGGACTGCGATAGGCTGAGGCATATAAACTACATATGAGCTGTGGTAGCCTAGTGGTGAGACCAGTAGACTGCGATGTCAAGTCTAGAGTTCAAACCCAAGACACGCACCACTGACTTTTCGGAAGTTATGTGCGTATTTATCACATGCTCAAATGGTGAAGGAAGACATGTTCTATTATTCTCGATGGTATGTGAAGTAGGGGGAAGTCCCCTAGTGGCGGACACACTTAAGGTTTTTAGTAAATATAAAAAAAAACTAATTGGAGAAATATATCTTTATTTATGATTTTAGTGAACCAACAATATTTAAAATCAAAATAAATGAACAAAAATGCAACTTCTGCTTAAACATATTAAAGAACATAAAATAAACTTTGGTGAAAGTAGAAGCAGTCTCTGAAAATGGCACCTAGTACCGGACGGACTTCAGTTCGAACCCCTAGCATCGAACAGTTTTAAAACATCTAACACTTATAACATATATAGGCGTCTAAACATTCTGGAATGTCAGCACAGGCTTCACGAGCTCAACCATGGCAGCTGGAGCACTTTATCCAGTCTCGTCGTTATAGTCCTCTAAACACACTATGCACGTAGTTTTAGACACAGATAGTGTTAGATATTTCATTTATTTTATTTTTTAAATTTTCTCTTCATCTTTGTCTTTTACTCCTTTGGTTTTAACGTTTTTCCCTCGACTATCATGTCTTGCTTTGTTCCTTTTTCTTATTTATAGCAGTTTTAAAGTTGGTTTTAATTCTTTTCTTTTCCTCACTAGCATTCTTTTCATTTTCTTTCTCTTCAACAATAATTTTATATGGAGATGATGTCATAATTTCACTTCTTTCACATTTTCTTTTTCTAGCAGTGAGGAACATTCTCTCAATTATAGTTCTTTAGTCAAATCCTTAGTAATTGCAGTTTGTATACTCACCTCCCATTTTCCTTTCCTTTACTTCTTTTCCATTTTAATTTTATCACTCTCTTCTGTCTCCTGAAAAAAGTATACCTAACAGTTATCATAAAGTATATAAATTCTGACAAAAAAACAACATCTTTACTGTCCGGTGTAAGGGGACTACTTAGTGTCCGATGCTAGGGGACAAAGAATTACCAGAACTATACTTTCTATACAAAATAGTTTGAGAAATCTTCAAAAACTTTTATTAAATTATGAGCTTCAATAAAAAGCTACCTTTATTAAAAATAAACATAAACGATTGATCATAAATACTTAGCAGTAATACTCACCTGAATGTTACGTAACGCAGTGTGTCCCGCCAAAAACAGCAAACAACCGTTCCTATTGTCACCGCGCGCGTTCCTGGCTAAGTGAATCCTATGATTCGGTGTTGTTACGTGACCCCGCACTCCTTTCAACCGCCTGTTAATCGCTAGCACACACAGTTGTCTAGTACCAGTGTCCGGCATTAGGTGCCGTCCGGCGTTAAGGGACTTCCCCCTACCCGCAGTAGGCTAGCGTTGTCCACCACGCTAGCCTACTGCGGGTTAGGCTATAGTCCACTATAGCCTAATCCCTCGGATGAGACTCCTCTCATAAGTGGGTGTGCGGGTCTCCACCCGTGCCCAACAGTGAGACAATAATGGGTTGATGATGATGATAATGATGAAACTACATATACCATCAAAGGCGATAAGTAGGTATACTTACCAGCTTACAGCTACTGACAAAATCTAGACGCCATTGACTCAAAAGGTCTACTGGTTAAAGATGAAGACTTGCCAAATTTTAGATAAACAAAAATCTTTTAAGAAATGAACCCACATCTTACCGATCGGTAAAATAATAATAGAGATCTTCAGTCATCTCAAACTTCTTGATCAAATCAAATCAAACTTTACATGTCATTGTTAGAATTACAATTCAATTCAATTTTATTGCATTCTATAATGTTATAAATACAGGTGGTAAGGCTTAATGCTAGAATCAATTATGGACCCTGACGGGCACAGCAAAAGTGTAGGAAGAGAGAGAAAGAAAACTGAGTTTAAGGCAATTTATTTTATGTTATATTTATGTACTTGCCTGCATTCTCTTTAGTTTGTAAAGCTAATTCTGGGTACTTATTCTAATATTTACACAGTATTATTTTTTATAAATGGCCAAACAACATTAACTATGTTTACGGTGCAAAAACCCCGCCTGGGTCGACATAGCCGTCACCCCACACAAATTCGTTGCTCGACCCTTTGTTCCAATGTTTGTTGACCAAATAACCACGGACGGGTCTCAGCATTCTGCCTTACCGTTTACGTCACTTACAGGGAGCTGCACTTAATTTTATTGTGTTTACATACTGTTTGAGTCTTTTTATTGGAATAATAATTAGAAAGAGACGCACTTTATATAACAAATATAATTATGAAGACGGAATTGATGCGTCTCATCTTCGCAAGAAAAAAGAGTGGCGTTTAGCATTAGCTGAACTGCATTAACAATATTCCTACTTACTATAATTAAATTTCAAAAAAGAAATATTTACTTACTTTACTTTCGTTTTTATTTCAGTATCCAATTTCTCAAATATGTAGTTATAACATACAAGTATTTATTCTTATACAAAGTCGTGTTGTAAAACTAATATTCGAATTTATTCGGCTATTTGTAAGTCGGACACGTTTTATTTTCAGAATTCATACAATACAATTAATTCACACGTACATTGTCACTTCCTGATTCTCTTATATATTCCATTCTGCGGCCATTTTTTGTTAGTTCTCATTGTTTTTTTTTAAGTCAAAATTCCAAAATGACATCTTTTATTTGTTGTTACCCTGAATTTAGTTTGCATAATACGTTACGAAATGGAAACGATGAACCAAACAATGGCACCCACTGTCCCCCATTTCGCCCATTTCCTGTTCGCTTATCTTCGTAAAATAAAAACAATGCTTGCACTGTTCCGATTGTTTGTCTTACATTTTTTCTCATCCATCTAGTGCAGCTCTGTTTTCCTACCAACTTTTTGGTCTCGCATCTACTAATGTAGCACACTCGCATTCAGTAGCCAACGCATTAAAACATAGTTTACAAAACCAAGTACGCGTATGAAGAAATCTCTATCTTTAAGAATATACATACAAACGTCGAATTACACGAAAGCATTAAAAGCCACATGATTAATGGTTGTGCAACGTGCGCCGAGACCGCGTCCGCGATGATCATCCATAATTTACGACGATAACCAACATTAAACAAACTAAAAGTGTCAATTAACCTTAACTCCTCTGCTCTTATTGCGTGCCTATACACCGCTTCCTAGGAATAATAGACTAGCTTTCTCCCCGATTGTTGTTGTTTTTTGACTTTATCTTATTATCAATGGGAGTTACATTATAATTAAGTCCCCTTTGATATCTCTGCACGCCAAGTTTTTAATTGGCAATTTGCATTGATTAAAAGATGATTACTCGGTGAAGCCTTGACATCTGTCTCATTGCGTGATCAATAAGATAATCGCTTTGCAACAGTGAGATTTTTGTGTTTTTGTTTCGCAACCGCCTTTTATACTTCTTTGCGTTGTTGCTCTTGTGTTTCGAAATTGACGTCACACTCAAAGGAAAATGTACAGAGAATAGTTGGAGCACATAAAGAGCATGTCTCTGCATTTTGATTAGTATTTTTGTCTGGTATCATATCATCGCCGGTCACGTCACACTGTTAATGTAACACACAATCAGCATAATAATGATGTGTACATGTGAGCTGAGGAAAAATTAGTTGTGGCTGTCGTGCTCATGAATATATTTCAACAATGTTTCAAGTTCAAGTGTTGCCTACAATCACGCTCATCTACCATATTTGTGCGGACGATTTCAAATGAGATCACATCTATTTGTTCAGTTGTATGTACGGCAGGTTGATCGCCAGCGCCATTGGGGCCATCTATTGTGGTCGTATCACCGGGGATCATTACTGTGGCATCTTCAATCTCTTCCCAATTACTTTCGAGACCATACTGGTGCGCCTCTCATTGTGTACACACATTATTATCATAATCGGGTATCTAATCATCTGCGCGCATCGACCTTGATATTTCGCGTGGGAGAGCGTTAACGGAATGCATTTTATATTTTGATTACAAAATTAAAACTAGATTACTCATTGGGTTAAAAGGCAAGTCGTGCATTAATTGAGAGATTGAGCGGCCTTGTATGTAGTGTATAATTAGTGCTAGATCATTTGTTGTTATGCCCTCATCTGTAAACATAACAATGGTGCAATCAATCGTCTGTTGATTACACGGGTGCACATCACTGGATGGTTCTTTGGTGTTAAGTGGTACATTGTCTACGCTTTCCACGATTTTCCATCACTTTTTGTATCTATGTGTTCACTTTCCCCATTGAATGTGGTTTCACGTACGTCGACAGTAATAATTTCTATCTATCGAGTGATTTGAATCAATACAATTAATAACATTCGTTTTCAATGGCCGTGCGGTGAAATTGAGCGGGTTGATGAAGTTAGAATAGTTTGTGAAATTAATAGGATTAGATATTTACGTTTTCTCATTTACGGTAAACACACATAAAGATACCGTATTACTGATTTATTGCTTATTGAATGTGCTATATACCATTCAATACCATCGCGCCTGTTATCCCAAAATGGTTAGCAGAGCGTTTCACCGTGTTATTTTATTTTTCAATATTGCAAGTCAAACACAACGTATGTGAAATTTCAAAAATGTTATTCCTATAACAGTAGCTACGGCAAATAATGCAGTATTATTATTATTGTCCGGTAAGGACAAATGTTTGTGTGATGAGCATCAACATTTGTATCCGAGTCTTGGATGTATCTATGTATAATATGTATGTATTTACAAAAAATAACAACCGACAATCAACCTTATAGTATCCGTTACTCAAGCCAAGTCGCGTTGCGGCGCTATGTATAATGTCCAGATACATTTATCGATAACGTTCAAAATACAACCATAAGCAACTCCTTTTTTCGTACCACAGTTTCATGGGCGTCTGCGTGCATGAAGGCCAGCTGCATGCCCTCACGGAGTACATGGAGGGCGGTTCGCTGGAACAGCTGATCCTCAGCCGGCCCCCGGAGCCGCTGCCCCAGGCCCTCAGGGTCTCGCTGGCCGCTGACGTGGCCGAAGGCATGATGTACCTACACTCCCTCGGCGTCTTCCATAGGGACCTTACTACTAAGGTGAGTGATTATTTACTACAGAATATAAAAATACGGTTTTTAGTGTTAGCAACGCGCAAGCGACACGTCTGGTATTGCAAACGTCTATAGGCTACCGGTATGCGCTTACCATCAAGCGGGCCGCAAGTAAGATATTATTATGAACTTCTATTTAATGGTAGTCCATTAAATAGAAGTTCATAATAATATCTTATTAATAGGTAATTCGTTCTAGCAATATGTCTATCACTAGATAGACATATTGCTAGAACGAATTACCCTTTTTATTGTAGTAATATCTGAATTATACATACATAAACTAGAACTTGTGCTCCGAAATTTCAAAATGTTGTGTTGTTATAAATTTAAATGTACTGATTATCCATGATCATACTTAAGAAAATATATAAAAAGACATCTTCCCATACAAAACCCACAAGTCAGTCATTCATTCTTTGGGAAGGTGAAAATAAAATCTTATGTTTAACATAAGCTCAGTGGGTAAACTATAAAAATCGTAACAGCCGTCACAAAGAGACTGTTAGAAATGGGAGAAAGAAAATTAACATCACAATAACATTTTGGGCGTGCTTTGAACTCATCATACCTTTTCTATTTCCAGAATGTATTGTTAAGAAAGTACGGAGAAGGCGACTACATGGCGGTTGTCGCCGACTTCGGCCTCGCAGCCAGAATACCTCATCCTGTGTAAGTATTTCAGATAATATTTTTTTTCTATGCATTAGGCACCTATTACGTAGACAGTGACAACGATATGAAAAATATTTTTACCTAATTGAGTGTTATTTTATACTGTAATATGTAATAAATAAAAATGTAATCTCCTTAATGTACTATTAATTTGATTGAAGTTCAATTTGGATTTAAAATCTTTAGTATACAATTTTCTTTCATCTGAGCAAAAGGATCTTTGGTCTAATTTTAACATTTTATTAGATCAAAAACATTTCTTAAGAGTTTAATAAGCATTGGGATGATCCTTTACATTATTTGATAAATTATATATTAATCGAAGTCAATTAACTGGTTGAATGAATAGAGGCTAATTTCGCGTGATTACCTAAGTACTTAAATCGTGACGACATTGACAAATAGCCGAATATAACGCACATAATACCAATTACCACATAAACATGTGTATCGCATAAATACGTGCACCTATATTTTACAAATATTAAGCTGTCATATGCTGTCTTGTGCATGATGCGATATCGCACACGCCATTGTGCGTGCCAAGATACTTCGAGTCGATAGTCACCGTATAGTCATTATTCACTATAAAAATTTACCATGGAAATTGCGCAGTAAGCAATGTCCTAAATGGTTTATGGTGTTCCCCTTGACACGTTTGGTTTATAAAATAATATGTCATGCAAAATATTATTTTTATTTTAAACGTCCGTTTGTAGCTGTTAGATTGTATGCTCATACAATTTAATGCAATTCGAACTGCCTTCAAATCAAAGCGTTTAGAATTAAAAACCTGAAATTACGAATTCTAACGCAGAAAATTACGAATTAAACTGGTATTCTAACAGGGCAACCAGTAATGCCATATTACTGGTTGCCCTGTTAGAATACCAGTACCAGTAATGCCATGAGCCTCTAAGGACAACATATTTAAATACGTCAAGAAAGTAAAACTAACCTTGTGCATCCTCAGGACAGGGGCAGAACCTGAGTCAGGCTCTCAGTCTGACCGTATACTGTTCAATCGCTAGGCATAGGTTAATGAGGGTACATTTTAGCCTTTGAGTAATAAAAAAATCATTATTTTTTTGCAGTAACGGCTACAGGTTGCCGAGCGTGGGTTCACCGTGGTGGATGTCCCCCGAGTGCCTGCGCGGACGGTGGTACGACCACCGCTCCGACATATTCTCCTACGGGATCATTCTGTGCCAACTTATCGCCAGGGTAAGTCCTATAAACTTTGAATAATTCTCTTTGTTGATTTCGGTGCTTCTTCTCAGCGGTCAGAGGGCAACGCCCACGGCGCCGCTCCAGTGCTATCTAATAATAAAATAACATTGACAGCAAAAGTGTCTTAAAAAGCTGTTTACAAAAATAAATGAATATCTAGTGTAATCATTTTTTGATAAACTGAATGCAGACGTGACGCATCTACTGGCTGTTACAATAACATCGAGCCAGTTGCATCTTCACTTTTCTCCTAAAAAATTAGGAGACAATTTATGGACATTTGCTCGCGCGTTCCCGACTCTGTAGAAACTTTTTTAGGTATCATCAAAACTTGGAAGTTACGACATTGACAGCAAACTGAATTCCCATGCTGTCAGAATAGTCAACCCCTATCGAGTTCTGGTAACCTTACTCACTCGCAGAAACACAACTATTGTTCTTTCACTGCGGTGTTCTATACTGCCTACTTTAACCTAACTGCCTCGTTGGTCTAGTTGTCGTACAGTGCAACTGCCGAGCAAAGAGGTCTTGAGTTCGATTCTCAGATCGAGCTAGGTGTTATTGGGTTTTTCTATATAATTCTCAGTAGCAGCTCGGAGTTTGAATTCGCGCCCGGTTAATGGGCGTAAAACATACCGTTGAAACGTGGGTGTGCATTAGTACACCTCTGCGGTATGTATGTATTCTGTATGGGGGAGGTACATCCCCAGTCGGGCAGCTCAAATCTCGCCATGCCCTATCTCTGTCGGTGTGTAATAGTGATGGTGGTTGGTCAGGTGGACGCCGACCCGGACGTGCTGCCGCGCACGGACAACTTCGGCCTCAACTACATGGCGTTCGTGGAGCTCTGCGATGAGGACACCGTACCCGACTTCCTCAGGCTCACCTTCAACTGCTGCATCGTGAGTTACTCACCTTAAAACTTCATATAGCCTTGTATATTACCATTTGAATCCACACGCTAGAGGGATTAAGCAGGAGCGTTTGCCCCTAGTTGCGCTTGCGATTAAAAACATAATTATGAAGCATTTTCTACAGATTTATACATACTAATTAGTAGCTCGAAATTCGTAAAAATATGTCCTATTTACAGCCTTTTAGCCAGTCATATCACGTTCCTAATGTTGAATGTAATTATTTCGCAGTACGAGCCAAAAGCACGTCCGCTATTCCCAGAAATAGTGAGTAAGTTGGCTGAAGTGAAGGAGAGCCTCGACGACGCGGTGTGGGCCGCGCATACTACTAACAACCACTATGAGAGGTACAGCACATCTTATAGCATTTTATACAAGTAGTAAAAAACTTATATCTTATAACATTTTGTAAAAGTCTACTGCTTATTATGTGAAAGTTTTACTAGCAGATCTGCTATAAGATTGGGTGGAAATAGATATGAATTTTCAGTTGTGTTTCTGGTGGTTTGGAAGGTCAAAGAAGACATGTATGGATTGTATGAAAGGTAATATGATTGGAAGGAGAGTGAGTGTAAACGTGACATCCAATAGAAATGAAAGAATAGGACTGTGATGTGTCAACTCCGAAAGAATTGATATTAAGACAGGAAAATGAATGAGTAACTATCGTATCGTTATAGTAGTTGGTTTAATATGAATTGTTGACTGTTGGCAGCGAGGACGCGGACTCGTCGGGCCCGCGCTCGTGCCCCGGCCTGTCCGCCTGGCGCCGCCCGCAGCGCCTGCGCTCCGAGGGCAGCCCGCGCCACCACCCGCAGCGTGAGTCACTCATATTGTTTTCATTTAGACGGTCGAACTCTTCTGTCCATTTGTATCGTTTAAGAATTGAATAAATAAAATGTTTGCTCGGCAGTCCAACATCGACGATCACTGTCGGAGCTGGAGTGGGGCGCGGCGGGGTGGGGCGGGGCGGGGCGCGGGCACGCGCACCGCTCGGCATGGGCGCTGGGCGGCCCCGGGCCCGCCGCCCCGCCGCGCCTGGCGCGCCTGCACCGCCTCGCGCACATCATGCTGCTGCGCGACTCGCACGCCGCGCCCACGCCGGCGCGCCGCGCGCTCGACACCTTCCGCGGCGTCAAGAAGATCCTCGAGCCGCACCCCGGCTCCGCCTCGTGCGCCTCGCTGGCGTCCCCGCCGCGCGCCGCCTCGCGCGCGCTCGACCTGTCGGACGACGCGCGCGCCGCCTCGCTGCCGTCGTCGCCCGCGCTCAGCCGCCGCGGCAGCCTGGACGCGCGCCCGCACCGCACGCCCTCCGGCGCCGAGCTGCGCCGCCGCGGCTCCTGCGAGAGCGGCATCTTCTCCGTCGCCAACGAGGAGCTGTGCCCGCAGCGCGAGGCGGGCGGGCGGCCGCGCGCCGCCGTGTGCCCGTGCTCGCTGGTGGGCTGCCACCGCTGCTGGTGGTGGCGCCGCGACGTGCACGAGGACGAGGCGCCGGCCGCGCCCGCGCCGCCCGGCGAGGCGGCGGGCGAGGCGCGCGCGCGGCTGTGCGGCGACTGCCTGGCCGCGTACGACCGGGCGCTGGACGCGCGCACGCCGCGCCCGCGCGCGCGGGACGAGGACGCGCCGGCCGCCGCGCCGGACGGGCCGGACGGGCCGGACGAGCGGGACGAGGCGCCGGACGGCTCGCCGTTCCTGTGCGGGCGCGCGGACGCCGACTGGGACGCGTGCTCGGCCGGCTCGGCGGAGCGGCTGTGCGAGTACCACATCCTGTCGCGCTGCTGCTGCGTGAGACTGGGCTCGGACGAGACGGAGCTGCGGCGCGCGGCCGCGGCGGCCTGCAAGCGCACGTCCAGCGTGTACACGGACAGCTCGGAGGACGTGGCGTCGCTGGCCGGCTCGGACAGCCTGTACTGCGACGAGCGCGCGCCGCGGCTGCGCTCGGCGCAGATCAGCAAGATCGTGGAGTACTTCGAGCGCAAGGGCGCGGACTTCACGTGCGAGCGCAGCCGCGGGGCGCCGCGGTACCGCGCCAGCGCCGGCGCGGGGGGCGCGGGGGGCGCGGCCGCCGCCTGCCGCAAGTGTCCGGCGCAGCAGCGCCTCATGATCTGCGAGGGCGCCGTCAAGTCCAAGCTGCCGCTGTTCGACAAGAAGTCATAGCGCTAGCCGCCGCGCGGCGCCGGGCCGGCCGGCCGCCGAGCTCGGCCGCTCGCGGCGCCGCGCTGATGTGTTCCTGCTGAGGGCCGCGGGCCCGTGGACTTGACTTCCATAGTGTTAACGAGAGAAAATATTTTTGTTGTTAAAGGCGCGAAGCCGCAAACAATTCAAGTGTTAAGAATATTTGATCACAAGAATGATATAATCAGTATTTCCAAGGCTAGTGCCAATCGTGTCCCGTCGGGGACGAGCCTGTACACACAGCGGCCGCGGGACGCTCCGCCGTCAGATTCGAGTTTGTTTGACTGATTGTAACGTCGTACTTTATTTATAATTATAATAGAGACGGAAATAATTGAGATTACAAAAATGGTTGTAGAGGAGATTAGTCGAAATTATTCGGTGATATAGTCAATGTGTGGTTGAATAGTCCTTTGTAACGTGGCCTATCCGTATATTATGAAGGCCTTTTAGTCGTTTTTAGTCTAAATATTATAGACGGGATCGCATTCAGAACTTTGGTTTCGTTAACACAGGCTTGCAACTTGTAAATAATAAATCCAGTTTAGGTTACATTTCGATAACTTTATTATTTATTTTTATTGTTTCCAGTATTAAAATATTACTTGCCAGTTTACAGCTATTATAAGTGTGTACATAATTTAAATTTAAAGTTAAGTTAATTGTCATAATAAACAATTAAACATGGGCTACAGAATAGTAGAACCTATTGGTTACAGTGTACACTGGTTACTTAAAGGTTCTAGTTTATAATTTAACTATACAAAGATTCAATCGCTATATTTCGTTAAACTTCGACAAAGTCATATTATTATTTTAAATTATTATTTACTTTGATTGAAAGAAACATTTTTTTTATTATTTATGTTTACCCTACATCAAATTATATGTATATTCATAATATACGGGCAAAATACGTCCTGAAAATTATATAAAGTAAATACAATAAAACTAATATAACTAGTGACGCGTTTCTAGTCTTTTAAAACGTGTCATTTGTAAAATCCGTCGTTTTAATTATTGGTAAAGGATGGTGTGAACTACTTACGCGATAATAATATATTTAATTATAAATATTAACGAGCGGAATCTAAAAGCCTGTACATTTAAACAAAAAAATCTCTAGTGATAGCAGAAACTATACAATTCAATTTTGTATACATTTTTAAGTGTACGCGCATTTAGATCTTTACAGGATTCATAGATTCAATGTTGCAAGAAAATAATATATAAAATCTCCCAGTAAAATATTGAACTTATTAACTTCTTTTCTTGACTTGAGTATGTGAAACCACCTTCATTCCACCTTCCTGTTTCCTCTATACAAAATATAATGTACAAATATGTGTCAAAAATAAGACCGAACTATATAGAAAAAAATTAGTGTTGCCAGTTGTGTTGTGTAATACCAAAATAGTAGTTATGGTAGGAATTTCTTAATATAAGACAACTTCTCTTTCGGATAATATCTGCTACGTAATTATATAAATGAATATTAAATATTAAAATACACCAACTTAAATGGTATTTTACCAAAACAACTGGCAACATTATAATTATAGTAATATCATATTTTTGTAAATACAGTATTAACATGGTGTATTTAAATATCATCGTCATCAAATAGTATATATTACTTTAAAATCATGGTTATATTGTTAAATTCAGGGTATACAAGGTGTAAATATTTAATATTGAGATATAACTGGAATACTTGATCCGCGATTGCGATTTAGATGTCAGTGCCAAAAAAAATATTATTTCAGTAAAATACAATCAACTCACAAGCCGTATCATTTCGTTCAGAAATGATCCTATATCGAACAGAAGTTTTATTTACGTAATAATAATAATAATATGAAGATATGTTCCCTCGCCAAATTCAAATAGGTGATATACCTGAACGAAGTGACACCGTCAGTCGAGAATACAATCGTCAGCATGTCGAATTAGTGTTGAAACTTCCTAATTTATATATTAAAGAGCAATTACGTGTCCGTCCATAATTAGGCGAAGAAATGCTTTGTATCCCCAGTAGCTTCACCATCTCTGATATACACGCCATTTTAAACTCTATTTCGATCGGGGAAAGTGCGATACCCGTGTATTGATGGATGGGATGTCGATGTTGCTATTGTACCTATTAGAATTGAATGCATTTCTATCGATACTTCGCCCGTTACTCGCTAACACGTATCGATATCACTAAGTACTATTAATTATACCAGTTATCGATTAACGGGCTCTAATTGGACACTAAAGACTGATAGAACTACTTAGCCGCTTTTTTAGCAAAACTGTCAGAGACAGTTGTACTACGAGATAAAAGACAGTGTTTATTGAAAACTGTGCCTAGAGGGCGTTGCGTTCGATTGTCCCTTATTAGTTCATAATTTATTAAAAGAAGGATATTCTTCTTTAAAAACACAATAATATATTATGATTTTGTATTCATTAACACTGTTTTATATCTGGTAGTATTTTGCTTCCTTACTAGATTTATTTCAGCTATCCGTTATCTGTTCTATGTATTCAAATCGTAGCTGTAAATATATATCATTGTTTTCCTAGCTGATTTTTGTTAATTAATCTCATATCATTGTAAAATACTTTGTCATGTTACATGAAACAATACGGATTATATAATCCGTATTGTTTTTAATCAATATTTTCTGTCTGGATTATTGAATTCGGCCAAAAACTAAATGTATGATGGCGTGAATATAGAACAAATTGTACCTAAATAAATAATTCTAAGAATATAACGCATTTTTGGCGTTATTCAAATTCAATTTACATTATTGTGATGTGTGAATTAAGAATTAAGTAACTAAATTAAATATTTGTCAACAATTTTAATATAAGCATCTTATTCGCGAGCTCAAGTAATACACAAAAAAATGTCTTAACAATCGTAATATATTTTTTTAATGAGTATATATTACGATGAAAAGGCAAATATATATATATATATTCTTCATACTTATAAATGGACACCCAGACTCAAATAAATATTTTGAAACAGTGCATAAAAGTGGTATATGATTTATCTTCTTTTCCAAAACATATAGAAACCATCTCACCCCCTTATGTTAATAATTATTCTGCAGTATTTGCAAAGTTTCATATACATCTGTTCAGTAGTTTTTGCATAGAAGAATAACAAATAGCACACACAATGTAATTATTAATATCCTTAATGCACAAACCTTGAGCTAGCGAATAAGGTTAATTATATTACATGTCTTGTGATCAAAAAGAAGTTCAACTTTGATTCAATGTCAAAATATTTAGGAAATCAGATCTACCATCATTTTTAGTCAGCTATTTATTTGAATTTGAATAATATATATTCCACAATGCAACTATTTCATTAAAAACTATGTTTGCCATTATTATTATTATTCAAATTTAAATTTCAAATAATCAAGTCACTAATGAAAAATTTGTGATATTGTCGACAGAGGAAAGATGTTTATTTTCTCTTAACAAACAAATTACAACATTCAAATTTCGTTAGATATTTAAACATGTTATGTGGTTGGCAGCATTAGTAATTCTTAATACAATTTTGTATTATGCTATTGTAATCCCTTTTTTTTAGCGAATTTCAATGTTTTGGCTGACTTACTAAGTGAGTAGAATAACATTTTTGCATAACCATTTCACTCAGTAATGTGAAAAACTCCTTATTCAGTGGGCGCACGTGCAGAGGAGCCTCACTTAAGGCAATTCAGACTGAGTAGACGCCGAAATGATTAACAGCTTCTGAATGAATCCACATCCAATATGTCTAACGATAATACAGTTCTTGAAAGCATTACAATACGATATTGAATTACAAAATATAAAGACATAATTGAGCAGCTTTTTACAGTTACTGAAAATTCAACAGTGCAACTTATTTTAAAGTGATATTCAATATTTAAAAAGACAAAAAAGCAGCTACAAAATTCAATTGTGAAACTTTCTAATTATTATTTTTTTCACGATTAATTGATATAAATATATACATCATATACTTTTGTCAGTTTAGGTGTAACTTTTCTCGATATCGATAAAAAGAAAGTAATGTTTCAGCACTAATTTGAATCAATGTTGCCAGTTTTATTATATAAAATTAAAGATATGTTTCGACAGAGCAAAAGTTACACCACAATAAGCATATCAGTTACAGCGTATAGGTAATGGTTAGTTATTTTTATATATATTTAGGTTTTAACACGATTACAGCACGAACGGTTACAATTATTGTATGAGGCGTTAATTTAAAAAAAATACAAAGTTCTCGTAGAACATTGTGCCACAGAGAAAGCAATGTCAAACTCGCAAGATTTTGTAAAAGCTATATATTACAATAATCGAGCTATTGAATTAATACTTACGTACTTAATACGTATTATGACACTTTTAAATATAAAAATTCTAATATGTTATATACAAAGAAATATCTATTTATTAAAAAAAACAAGAGCCCTTTAGAATGCCCATAGTCATTTGTCATAGTAAGATAAACAACTTTGAGTTAAACAATTATCTTTGCTGCAAGGAAGCTCCCCGTACCAAATACTGGGAATTCCATTTCCTTATTATTACTTAAATGCGTTACAATATAAAAACATTAATAAAGGAACCGTTTATAGTTTGTTTGGTGATAACGCAATCTTATCGCGTTCGACTTTTTGACTTTTATTTCACGAAACAGCGACAAAATTGATACTAGAAACAAGTGGTATTCTAAATATAACTACGTAACATAAACATTCATATTTAGTAGGGTTGACGTCAGTCAGGGGAATGTCCGAGCGGGGTTTTAATGTCCGCTAAAACCACCCTTTTAAAATGTGTTGTTAATTTAATACTGTCATTTTCTTTCTCTGAATGTCCGGGAGAAAACCCAAATGTCTTTAAGGGTTTTAAAGTTTTCTACGACGATGTCTGCAGTCGTAATGTTGAGGCACATTAGGTATACAATAACAATGAGTAATCGTTTCCATTATCGTTCAGTCGTGTTGAAAATATGAAATTTAATGTAATTTGTTTTACATCTCTTATCTAAAATTATCTAACAAAACATTTATTTTTGTCGGCAATGTCCGTCCGCCTACATTAATACCGGATAGTATTTTGTCTCTTAAATGTCGAATAAAGACAAACTACATAACCACTCACTTTTGATCATATTACAATTTTTTTTCTATTATCCACCACTGAACATAGATCATTATTATTCAACATTAATTAATGTCGGATAATCTACAAAATAAATTAAAATTTTAAATAACTCCGCACGGCGGCTATCTTGGACCGATTTCTATCAAACATAGCTAAGAACACTCCCGACTAATTCACTTATTACAACCCGTAGTTTTTACGTTGGGTACTAAAAAATACCGGTGGAATATGGGTGTACATCAGTACACCTCTGCCTAATCCGTCGAGGACTACAGACGTCATGAGAAAGTCACAATACAGTGTGTTTATTAATTATATATAAATGTTAGAAACATAGTTGTCATTGTGCTGTGCCAATGTTGCTCATAGAAATGTTAGCAGCACTTGATTTAATTCTCTTGACGATAATTTTAATCGTTCGTGCGCGTTTCGTGTTTAATAAGTTTTGTGTACATAGCTCCTAACGTTCCTTGTTTTTAAGGCACTAACGGTTTAATGTAGAACATTTTCTTATACGGTTGTGTCATTTACAAGCCCAGACTTATTATAATTATAGTTAAAGCCGATTAGGCGGTTACTGAACGAGAATTTGTAAAATGAAGGTCTTATTAAATATATTTTGTTTCAAACGTTGTGTTTTTATTTTGTACCCAATGATCAAATACAATACTCCTTGAAAAAGGCCTGACCTTTTTCAAGGAGTATTGTACGCAGTACTCATAACCGGCGGGCGTGCATGACGAGATGTATGAATGTGGACGAGGCAAAAGAGGTATGCAGGGACCGTAGCGCGTGGCATTCTGTAGTTTCTGCAGAAACTACGATGATAGCGTTGCCAACCGTCCCGTATTTCACGGGACGTCCCGTATTTAATGCATAAATTTCTATGTCCCGCCGGGACAGCCAACGTCCCGTATTTTACCAAAATTTGACTGAGAGACGTGACGAACAAACGAAGCGCGTGAGTGAGTCATAGAATGAGTGAATAATTCGCGTGCGGAGGGCCTTCACGCTAGTTCTCCTTTTCTCTTCCCCCGCAGCGTAGGTACCTACTCTCTCATTTCTGACTGAAGTTTGTTGCGTTGCATTAAAATTGAATCATTTTTATTTGTCCCGCGTGAAAAAGAGAAATCCCGTATTTTTTAGGATTTATGACCATTTGTCCTATAAGGCCGAAAAAAAAAGTTGGCAACCCTAATGTATGATCAAATATTAAGACGTGTAATCATGTGCGAAAGAAATACTGTGGTAGACTTGTGGTGTGACCAGTGGAATGTGACTGCAAGGGTCGAGTTCAATTCCAAGGCACGCAACACTGACTTGTCGAAGGTACATGCTCAAGCGGTGAAGGAAAACTTCGCGAGGAAACCTTCACGCCTAATGAAATTCTCGATGGCGTGTGAAGAAGACTACCAAACCGCACTAGGCTGGCCTGGTGACTTATTCTAAGCCCTCTCGACCCTAACGCTACCTACATATAATCTGAAAATTAAAATAAAAAAAAAAAAAAAAAACAAAATTGTAATCTGTGGAAACGTAGTGGATTGTACTTTAACCAACTTAGTATATAAGTTTTATCTTGTAATCTGCATTTTACAATTGTTTGTTTTCCCAAATAAAATAAAATAAAAATATAAAGTCGCAGTTTATAGAAACTTGCAATGACCTTGAACATTGACATGACACACAAAATTGCGCGAATGCAGTACCTAACTACCTAGGTATAGTTATTTATATTTTACATAAATATGTTTTTGGACGGTTTTCTTTCACGTTGTTAAGTTTCATCAATTTAATTTAGAATATATGCTCAATGGTGGTGAATGTGGTTCGATTCCCACATGAAACAAGTATTTTGTACCTACACTAATGTCCTCCACAGATGGTCCTGGTTTGGGTACCCTGATTTATTTCAAGCGTTAAAAAAATACCCTAAAGACTCGATTGCTATTAGCTCTGGGTCAGAGAACCGGGTGGGACAAATGCCCCACCTAGCCACAGCACCTATCGTCCATAGTTACAAAATATTCGTAAGATGCACGCGAATCGAACTGTTCGTGCGCAGATGTAGATGGGCCTTTATATTAAACTAGATATCCGCTCTTACGGTGTTCTCCTACGCGATAAGGAAAGGTATGTGCATCGCATTAAGCAACTAAGTGTTCAAGTAGTGCGTGGTTGTTACACCATGCACACCAAGCACCCAATAAATATGTCACACTATGACACACTTAACTTTTACGAGTGCTATAAGACGAATGGATAAATATTAAAAACTCTGTGATAACATTTTATTTCCTGTATTTAGCTTACCCTGAGTATAAAGGCATCGATCTGCTGCCCTTCTCACACTTACATTAAAATTAAGCATTGTAATAATACTACTTCGGTATTAAAAAATATATGCAGGTACATATACCTATTACCTGCCCGGTAGGGGTGCGGGTAGTAGTAGGAGGGTGAAGAATACCTTACGATAAATACCTCATACCTACCAAATATGTAGGTATACAGAACAAATCATTTTTTTCGTGTATTTTTCACCGTTCCAAAGATTTTTGTATTAGAGATATATCTCATATCTAATACATACATACATTGTGGGGCAATTATATGCCTATAACATGAAATCTGTTACCTAGTTACTGTTAAAAATAAAACTAAGATATATTTCGAGTTAAATATTTATTTGATGACTACTCGGATTCTTGTGAATGTTGGATAGCTCTGCAGTTCTGTTGTTGTATTCGAATCTTCAATGAACCAGCCTAACATCTCGTTTCCAGCGATAGGCATTGGAGTGATCTTTCTAAATGTAATGTTCACCGCACTTACAAGGCTGAAATCAAAAAGTTTTAGAGCGTTAAATTTGTCGTGTATAATTTAGGTTAAGATTAAGTGACTCTTGACTCATGACTCCATCTAAACTTTCTAAAATAAAACTATTCCTTTGAGGTTTACATCTTCCATATTGCAGGGTATTGCCCGCCCTATATTACATAGAACCCCTTCATTCATTTGCAGAGGGATATTTAGAGTTACCGAGGTAGGCATATAGAGATTCCTCACTCAAATTGAGCTTACCTCCGCCTTACGGAATAGCGCAGTGAATCAATAATAGTCCGACTATAAGTAAGGTTGCAGTACTCATTAGGGCAGTGACTATTCTGACAGCATAGGAATTCCGTTTATTTCCGTGTAGTAGGGTCTATGTTCTTACAACAACGAAAACTTACTCTACGTTTCCTTTGACTGAGTTTGAGAGCTTCACAGCGGGCGCGGTCAGACTGGGGAATGAGGTTTCCAAGTCCTACTTTACTTAGTATCGCGTGTGCCCTATCTTGGTCCATGGTTTTGAAGATCAGTGTGAGAAGCCCGAGAAGGAAGCCAGTGCTTCCAAGGACTATCTGAACAGGGCTAAAGCGGGGGGGCGGAGGCTCACGGGACTCTATATCCAATCCGGCCAATCTGGCTAATTCGGCTTCCTGGGCTAAGATCTGGGCTTCTTCTCTTGCTCTGGCTAGTTTGGCAGCTCTTATGGCTCGCTCCCGTTCCTTTCGAGCTTGTTCTTCAGCACTGAATATATATTCAAACATTAGTCATTTCAAAAATATAAATTGGTACCTATTACTACTTTCTATGTTAAATTGCAATTGACACTATTTTCGCCCGGCGGCATATATAGACACTCTAAAATGGAGCTACATAGGCGTATACTCTTTCAAGAGGGGGCTTGGCCCGTTCTGGGATGGGTGGGTATACCGTATAGTCCACCGTAAGAGAATTTTGTAATCGGCAGCCCAACATTCTTGGGTGGGCACTAGATCATTCTGGAGTAGGCATTTATTTTCATCTAGGTTTTATGGTCTTAAGACGAATATAAGTCTACTGATAATCAAATACTATTGGGTGCATATTTCATTTTGTGGAAATTTGAAGCTTTGGAGAATAAATAAATAAATGCAACCAATCAGATTCTTTATGTATTATTTTAAAAGTTTTTACAACCGGATTATGTTAAAGGGACAGTGATAACTCTTTTGTCTTTTGAAATTTTGACGAATGGTGTTTTTTTTTTGAGAATGGCAATGAGATTTCTAATAAAATTATATTTGTTATTTTGGGTACGGATTTGTTAAATTTATCAACATATAAAATTATTTATATTGGATATAATTACTTGTAAATAATTAAATAAATAAAATTATTCTTTAAAACGCGAATGGTATGTAGATGCCACGTCACTTTCTGAACACGAAGAAGCCAAATTCGCTCTTTCACGCATTTATCCGGCTCTACACAACGGCTTTGACTGTCACCGAATATTCTTAGTTTCGTCTAGTCCTCAATGCTGCGTAAATACGAAAGTATCGGATCGAGAATATTGTAGAATGGTAATTATGGGTAAGCGTAAGGACATTTTTCAAAGTCGTATAAAACCATTTGCATTTGGCAAAAAATATGTAATAAATAACATAAATTTATTAATATTTTAACCGAAAACATACAAGTAATTCGTTCTTCCGACAGTTTTTTTACAAAAACGTATCTTAAACGTATATTAAAATCTGGAAAAAGGAACATGGATGGTAATTAGATTTTTTAAATTTGGTTGATTTTTAATAAAAATTAAAATATTGCAAGGGCCTAAGACTATAGTAAGTTAACTAAATAACAAGAATGCCAAGTTATGTTTTTTTCACCTTTTAATGTATTCTTTCACGTACGCCGCGTAATATGCACGAAATGAAATATTCACCCTATTAAGTTGGTTGAGCCACATTAAATATTACTTCAACTAGCTTAATTAAATAATGGGCCTAGTCACCGACGGACAAAAAAAATAGTAAAATGTGAACACATGTTTATATTCTAAATTTTTAATAATAATAAATCAATAAATTTTCCCAATTGATGGATTATTCCTAATTGTATTGTACTGTAATCAGTTTATATTTTGATTTTCCGTCTCTAAGAACGTTGTCTATGAGAATGTCGTCTATGAAAACGCAGTAGATTGATATTTACTGAATATCAATCTACTGCATTTACCGATATCGTAATTTTTCCTTGATTTCAATGTTCTAGGAGTTTTGGGTACCCAATATACACAACTCATATTGTATGGCTAATATGATTTTGGTATCTATCTTAGTTCCAATCGTGGCATGTACGAGACGCTTTCAAAAGTCTTTAGTAATATTTTTATAGGTCCATGAGTAATATGTTAGCACTTACCAATCACACGTTCTGTCGCACATTTTTAATTTTAAACTTGTTGATATTATAATGGTTCATTTTTATATATTTGTCTGTTAATAAAATGCATGTTTATGTGCTTAAAAAGCCTTATTATTTATGTAATATTATTGCGCAATATCATTTTGCTGGGCGTCACTGACAGCTGCTGACGGATTTACGTGACAACGGGATGAAAATAAATTCTTCTTTATTGTTTCTTGTGGAGGAATGAGTTTCTATGACTGCGTCTCGCACTTCAATTTAATTTTATGGATTTTGCACTAAAACAAAGACAAATTTTATCAGCTGGGAGGTAGTTGTAAATATCTAAATATCATTACAGAAGAGCCTTACTTCTTATGCGGGATAGGAATTAAGGCGTCGTAACAGTGAGTCGAATCATTAGGCGTACGAAGATCTCTCCAACAAAAGATTCTTGTTAGAATAGTTCTACCAACCCCAATGCAAAAAAAAGGTAATACGCGCGCGAGAAATGATGGTATTGGTGACCAATGTGGAGCTTGTCCTTTTGTTCCATTCATCGCTCTTCATCACTCTATCCAATCACTCACATTTAGTTCAATCATATCGGCTTTTACACAATCCGTAATTTTTTTCCTTTGTCTCCCTCAAGCCCTGCTACCTTTCACATTATTGTGAAATTTATCACTGCTTCAGTCACGCACGTATCATCTCTCCTCGCGTGCCCATACCATAAGACAAGCATTACCCACTCTAACACAACTTTCTTATCCTCTTTACATCTTATCTTCTATAATCCATAATTTTAATAACCCAGCATTCTGATCCTTAAGCGTAGATAATTTTGAATATTTACTTGATCAAAATTCTTGTCCGTAGTCCGCATAAATCCGACTATGCCATAGATTTGAAAGAAATTGCGAAACTCTAGAAGTTATATACCTCGCCAACCATACCTACCATTACCTCTCATACATTCACAAGAGCCATATAACTAATGAACATATATATAAAATACTTTAAAACAGCTAATAATAATCAACTACGGAACAGGCGGGCAGAAAGACGAGCAGATGATAAGTACTACAGTTATTTGAGAAGGTATTTAACTTCGTCTTAGATACTTGAGGGTACGGAGACAGAAAATCTGATTAGCCCCAGTTCAAGAATTATAGACCCATTTTATTTCGTTTTTTTAAATCTGGCTATAACACCATTGTTCAGCAGAGGACGTCCTATGGTCAATATTATGATGATGATGATGAATGCTCTCGTTTCCGCTAGAATTTAGGTAGGTACGTATCATATCTGTTTCCTGTTGCGGCTTCCGTTCTGACCCCTCTGTTGCATTACTAATCTGCATATCTACAAAGCGTTATCGACGTTTGTGTTTTTCGAATCAGGACGATAATTTTACTCAAGTATGTACCTACTTACATTTGTTTCATAGATTGTGAAAAAATCATCAGGCCTCCCCTTGTGAAACTATGACTAAGCTTTAATCTTAGCTGGCTGTATATTTGCTTTGGTATCCATTAAATTATGTATGATAAATAAAGAATCAAGAAATTATAATTAAGGTGCGCCTTATACCTTATGAGACCTTATCATTCAATGTATATGGCATTCACATATTTCAGTATTTTTTTAATATATTGATAAATACATTTAGAGAGAATCGGACTACACAAAAGATAAGATATCCCCACTTATCGGTAGAAAGATAAGACTTACCGGGTCAGTTCCACCGTCAGCGCAAGTGCACTTGAATGGTGCGCTGACTTGCTGGTTGATTCGCGCAGCCACTTTGCTTTGCTTTTCACTACTGCGTTTGTTATCAGATTTAGAAAAGAACATTTTGTACAGCAAGGTCAGGATTCCGGCGCCGACGACCACTCCAGCCACGATGGGAACCCAGTTGTCGCGGTCCCTGTCGCCCATATTCCCCCAACGATTTTATTCACTATTTCTTGTGCATTATTTATATTTCTTCCAAATTTTTTATGATATACTCAAGTCGGTGTGTCATGGTAATGTCGTTGTCATCGTAATGTGACTGAGATTATAACGAAGTGATTATAAACTCTTTGACTGGGATAACAAAGACTTTATAAAGTTTTCAATCGTCGATAAATACGTGCCGCGTTGTGACCTCAAAAGATTACATGTAGGTATATGATGATACGCCGACAGATATTTGAAGCAAACCGAAGCGTCTGAATAGAAAAAAATATATTATATCATCGTCATCATATAAACTAAATGACGTCCACTGCCGGGCACACTGATAGTCCTTGCTATTATTGCATATTGACCCCTATTTTCACAAAGTTATTTCTAAAACAGAGAGCTGTGGTAGCCTAGTGGTGTGACTAGTGGACTGACATATCAAAGGTCTCGAGTTCAAACCCAAGGCACGCACCACTAACTTTTCGGAAGTTATGTGCGTATTTATCGCATGCTCAAACGGTGAAGGAAAACATCGTAAGGAAACCTGCATGCTTGAGAGATTTTCTCGACGGCATGTGAAGTCTGCCAACCCGCCGTAGGCTAGCGTGGTGGAGACTATAGCCTAATCCCTCTCAAATGAGAGGAGACCCGTGCCCAGCAGAGGGACAATAATGGGTTGATGATGATTTCTAAAATAGAACTCTTCTTTTCTCGTTCTGTTTCAAGCGCATCCACGCGAATCAAAGCACATTACCCAACTGATGCCTCGTCAAACAGAAGACACTACTCTTATATTTAATCGCTGTAGGCGCCAGATGGCAAGGACCGCCAAAAGACCAAATATTCTCTTAGAATCAATACCATAACTTGCCAACACTCATGTCATCCCCGAAGGGATAGGCAGATACATGTACTAATGTACACCCATATTTCGCTGGTATGTTTAAGGGCGCCTTTTGATAGACAATTCGATTTTAATTAATTTATTTAACAATCCAAAGTATAAATTATGAGAAGTTACAGCTTGGGCTAAAAGAAAAGGCGTCAATAGATAATCTTGGACCAAAGCCAGCGCTGTTAATTTAATACCAACATATGTATCTACAAATAAGTGTGACCACGCGCGCACGCACACATAGGTATGTTAGAGAATTTAATGAAGCACAGTGAGTAATCCCATTGCGATACCCACGTGGTACCTACATAAAGATAAAATGTGACGTAGGTCCCACTTTAGCCTATAACAAACTAGACCACTTTAAAAGAACCTCCCTATTCCTTTTACTATAGCAGCCTTGAACACGAAGGGGTATAAACTCCTTATTATAAAATATTGACGACCTAATTAGTCCAGCGGTAGTTAACGCTGCCTTCTGTGCTATGGGTCCCAGGTTCGAATCCCGGTAGGGATAAATGTTTGTGTGATGAACATAAACATTTGTAAATTTTCTCCGAGTCATGGATGTATGTATGAAATATATATGTATATACAACAAAAAGAAGTATATAAAATGTAGTATATCAACCAACTAGTATCCGTAACACAAGCCTCGTTGTTTAGCTCGGAACTAGATGGAGCTGTCATTATGTCGAGGAATATTTAGTTGTAATAAAAGTGTTTCCAAAGAACTTCAGACCCAGCCACTCTGTCCTTGGTGTACCAGAGCTTATGTGTATCACTTATCACCTACTGCATTCCAGTCTGGGGAGGGACTTACAAAAATTTGTTAATTCAAGCAGAACGCGCACAGAGGGCAATTCTGAAGGTTATGCAGTTTAAGCGTAGAGATTATCCAACTGCCCTACTCTACTCCGAATGTCATGTTTTAACTGTAAGACAACTCTTCATTCTACGTGTCATTTTGCGCCGTCACTCCATGCTTCCACTGGACTCAAATATACTTGCAAGACGTCGAGCCCTTCCCATATGTGGTCCCATCCAATCCCGAACTTCTTTTGCTAGCCGCCATTTCACTGTTCTAAGCGCGCGTCTTTACGACAGAGTACATCGTATACTCAATATTTATACACTAACCAGATTTAGTTTAAAAATCAAACTCACAAATTGGTTGCAAAGTTTGTCATATGATTCCACGGAAAATATTTTAATAATTACTACATAAGCACTAAAGCTATATCAAATGTGAATGATTGTCCAACTACTGTTACACACACGTCTGTAATAGAGGTATTTAAATTGTACAAGATGTCATATTAATGCTAGACGAGGAACCTTGGCTCCTGAGATACAAGTATCTTTTTACTTAGTTCAGGAGTCAGTTGCTCATTTATATGTGTAAATTGTCTGTACAAATAATGTTTTTGTTTCTGTAATTGGTGTTTTAAGGTATGTGTGATGGACCACTAATAAATTATTATATTATTATTATTATATATTACTTATGTGTGAATAAATATTTAATTCGAAACGCTGATAAGAACTTTTGCAAACCTGAAAGTGATCTGGATACATTAAATATAGTGAATCCGGAATTAATCGCTAGTAGGTAATGGAATAATGACGTAGAAAAAAAAATAGACATACCTGCCATTAAAATACCGTTCATTTATTTGATTTATAGATAATAATATCTTAGTATACAGCTTAAATTATTTATTTATATATTTGTATACATACTTAGTTCAATCTACCTAATGTAACCTTAATCTTAATATTGATAAACATCTCAATTCTAACGATAATCTTAAATTATTAATAAACATCATCATCAAATAATAAAATAATAACAAATGAATATAATATAACTACTTAAATGTTTTTTTTTTAACATTATTACGTTACAAATAGTGAGTAGTGTGAGGTTACTACTTGTAACGTAACAATGTTTTAAAAAAATCAAAAAATTATATTGTGTCATATATGTTTTTAACTAATATCTAATAATAATTTATCGAGACATTCTCATTCACAACTCAATTTTCATACTAAAGTTTCCAAGGAATCTTGTATAGGTTTAAATAGAAACCTACAGATAGAACAAGCACAATAACAAAAATTGTATCTAGTAAGTACATTTCTATACCTAATACAACACAATTATATCTACCATACAATAAACATACCACTGTCAACGTAATAATATGTATATCATTATTCAGATGGCGCCGAATAAGTGAACTAATTATAATGTAATTCATATATGCAAATACCTTGCATTGTAGTCAGTAAACTCCTGCGGCGTCAACAAATACTTGGCGACCAATTTGTATTGTGATGGCTGTTCCAATACATTCATGAGAGGCACCAATTTTGCCGCATACCTACTTAGAGTCGCCCGGTCTACAGATTCGACCAAGTTGTTGTGTTTGTTCCAATAATATGATATCTTGCCGTCAATCAGGGCCTGATAAAACTTCCCCACCATAAACTTAAACAGTGTCGCGGGACTGTTCTTCTGCCAATAATGTCTATCGTTGAGTTTTTCCATCTCGTTGTAAAATAGAGTCTTGATATAGTAGCTTGCTATTTTATTCATGCCTTGCGAGTCTCGGAGCTTTTTTACCTGAAAATAAAAGCTGTGCGTTAGATACGTTAAACTATTAAATTAAAACGGTTTTAAAAGACGCCCTTATAAAACCCTTGTTGTGTTTTTAGTAGAGTATTTCCACTTACCAATCGAATAGTTTGCTTTAAGTTGTACAAGTTGTACATGAGCTCTCGCTCTTGGTTGTGCATCGCAATTCGCCAGGATCGTGTCCGGTCTTGTGAACACAAAGCAGCCTTGTTAGGCTTGCCCACCACCATCCAGTAACCCTTCCTACAGTTTGGAGGGATTTCGCGGTAAGAACTGCTGATCGGCCAGCGGTCTTCGGGGAACTTGAGACACGGCACCAAATCGACATCGAGTTTGAAATTCCTTGATTTGTTGGAAATCAAAAGCGTCATTGCTGGACCCGACTCCGACTTATCAATGGTATACGGGACACCTTCAACATAGTACAGATGACGGGAATCAATGTTCACTTCGAATTGATTTAAGGCCTTGTTCACAACGCTCTTGAACCAGTCAGTGAACTTAGACCGGAGTAAGTAATTATGTTCGTCTTTCCACTCGTAGGCTGCTCTGTTGTTGAGCCATTCCTCGTTGTCCCTCATAGGTAGCCTTTGGAACTGGACACCCATTTTCAACTGCACGAAGCCAGGAGACTTAGCTTCGATCATGATGTCGCTATCGTTTGGGTTCAAAGGGTCTGTGCCAATATTGAGAGGCAATCCTATCACTATATCCATATCAAATTCATCAGGTTTTACAATACGTAAATTATCGAAGTGACTCCCGGCAAATTGCACCTAAAAAAAAGGTATAGGTAAAGGGTTAATTATATAGTACTTAGTACACATTATATAATTATATAGTATGTATATAGTACTTAGTATATATTCATAATAATGAAGTCTTAATAAAAATGTTTTTTCATACTACATACAGTATAAATAACAAAATAAAAACAAAACAATATTATTTTATTATAATAAGTAGGTGTACCTATGTATTGTTTTTTCAACTCAAAGGATTTCCTTTTAAAAAAGAAACATAAATTCAGAAAAGCCTTTAGTTCTAAGTTCTGATGACCATTCCCAAGTATACCAATGGGTTTTCCTATAAAATTTTCAATAGCATGTCGGAGTTGGTTTTCTATATGTGTGCAGTATAATGCCAAAATATTCATTTTTTTTTGTTTTTAAATAAATTTCTTTGAACATATTCATCCCTATCACATAGAACATAAACATACCTGCAATCTAACTGGATATATTTATATGAATACTCCTTCATCTAATACTTCATGTTATAAACTAATATAAATGTTAATTAACACACTCACCGTGCTTGAATATTTCCTGTAGTAGCGGTCCACTTGTTTCATCTTTTTGTGAAGGTCTTGGAAGATGGTGTTAAATACTTTGTAGTGCAGGTCGAACTCATTGAGCTTAATATACCTCACATAAATGTCTGACAACAGTGAATTGAGGTTTGAGATAACTGGGTTGTCAGGGGGTCTTGCCATTTCTTCAGCCGTTGATCCTGAACTAAAAAAATATAACTATGTACATATAAGTATGAGTCATGGATGTATCTATGTATAATATATATGTATTTACAACAAAAAAAAGTATATATGTAGTATATTAACTAACTAGTATCCGTAACACAAGCCTCGTTGCTTAGCTCGGACCTAGATGGCGCTGTATGTCATAACGTCCAGGAATATTTATTTATTTATAAGTACTCATAATATACCATCAAACTCAATGCGCAACAGTACTTCACTTTTCTGCCTATCCCACCAGCAATACAGGGGTGACTATACGTTATAATTCGTCACCTTCACATAATGCCTTATGCCCAGTTGTAAATCATTTAGAAATCTCTTATGGTTAGTGAAAATTTGGCTTAGAATAGAGAACTGCTAGTTTTTACTCTACCAATTAAAACACAATCTTATCTCAATCAGATTGAGTTGGAAATAGGACATAAGTATACAATCATATCTCTTACATGATTATTAATATTATTAAGTACCTAAATATAAGTAGTATATTATTTCAAAGATCTTACTATGTGGTGTTCATTCTGCTCAACATGTCAGTAAGGTAGGATGACATAGACTGGTTGCCATTAGAATTGCGCTGGCTGGAAGATTGGGTGTCTGGTTGCTGCCTCTGCTGGCAGCGCGAACCACTAGCTGGTCCGTTATCCTGGTGTTCCTCTGCATTGGACCGGGTCAACATGTATGCTGCACCTCCAACTAGGGCTCCGGCTAATCCAATAGCTGCCCCAGTCAGCCATGTACTTGTGCTACTGCTATTATTATTTCTATTGTTTGTATTGTTGTTCATTTTTTGCTAAAAAATAAAATAAGACAGTTTTTGAATTAAGACCATATTTGTGAACACAATCTATGTATGTTTATTTGTTTATCAAATGTGTTCTTATTTAGTGTAGTGAATTTTGTAACAATATTAAGATTTTTATTAAGAGCTCACAGAATGGATCCAGGGTCACATGGGTCATGGGGGGTAATGTGGGGCACGGGGGTCATATGAGTCATGCAGTCATGGGGGGTCATGTGGGTCATGGGGAGGTCATGTGTCTCTAAATAGTTGATCGATTTTTAACTGAATAAAGACATTATTTACGTATTATGTGGAAAGAGAGTACCTTATCGAAAAAACCTGCGGATATAAATACTATACCTACTAGTCCACACCTATCTCCGAGAAGAGAAGAGGGCATTTACAAACACAAATTTTCACAAACGCCCAGATCCGAGACATACCTAGAAAGTTGCAAACACGCAACCCAAGACAGTTAACACACAAGCCGATCGCTCAGCCGCCGCGCAAATTAGTGACGCTCATCGCTTACAACTTCAATATAATTCTCGTTACTTCTACATAATGTCTATCCATCTTCTATCTATCTATTTTTCTCTATATATATATAATCGTTTGTCCTGACTGATTCATCAACGCAGAGGCCTAAACCACAGGGTTTACAAATTGAAAGATAAGGCATTTTATGATGAAAACATCCGCTAAGAAAGGAATTTTTAGAATTTCGACCCCTAAGGGAGTGAAATAAGGGATAAACGGTGGCATGGAAATCCATTATTTTCAAAGTTAATATGAAATTAAATATAAAAGTTTTTCGTTAGAAATAATTAAATACGGGATATTTAAAAATCGACCGTCTATGAGGGTGAAATAGGGGTTAAAAGTTTATATGGGAAATCCGTCATATTAAAAGTAAGAAAAATTAAATTTAATATTCAAGCTCCTCAGTAAAAATTAATACACACGTGTTTCGTCGTTTTTGGAAATTCAACCCCTAACGAGCGAAATGAGGAGAAATTAGTATTAAATTGCATGGGCGAAGCATTAGCTAGTAATAGTATATATGTATAGGTACTCTAAACTAATTCACTTTAATTTACCTGTTTGTAATAGTGATAGTTAAGTACATCATTGATGTATAATTATAATTCGTGAAATTTCCACAATAAAGTAATGATAAATATGGCAAAAATACACATACATTATATACCTACATACCTTGAATAATAACTTCTTATCTAACATTCTTAACTTTATAATTATTATATATTGTAATATATGTATACACTTATATACACTTAATAATGAACTCAGACTATACTACGGATATGTATATAATATATTGTATTATAATATCTTACCTCGTATTAGTATAATTTTTCACTGACAAAAAGTAAGAAACTTACTTTTAAATAAACTAGTAAAATTTAATGCAATAACCGTATTACTTATATGTAAACTGTCTAAATACCAAAATATTGACTAGGTGAAAGATTTTCAAATAATTAAATACTCTAAGCTCTAGATATCTCACTTTTAAAACTTATTGGTGTTATCCGGTTGCTTTTATTGCGAACTGTAATGATACAATACAGAAATTACAAAATCTTCTAAGCCCATTGATCTTTCCAACATCAATATCACCATAAATCTGAAAATCATTAAAAATATTTGAAATCATACTGTACATATTTTTTAGACTACTATACAATAAAAAAAAACGATAAATATAGAATAATTTCCAATTTATTAGAGACTTCACTAGTTTCTACCAATTTAAAACAGTACCTAAGTGGTAATTTTATGGCATAGTGTCAACATCGTGAAATATGCGGGAATCCCCAAAATTTAGTTACAAACAATGAACTCAGAACTAGGGCTGCATCTTTCTTTCATTGCTTTCGTGGAAATAAAGGTTATCGCAGTAAAGTTAGAACCTGTATATTATGTGTTACTCTGTGAAATATAAACCAAATAAGTCGTAGTAACAAGGAATATGATAGTAAAATGGCTTGATAATATTAGAAATATATATTCATGATTGAAATAGACCAACAGATAATAAATAATAATAAATAAATATTCCTGGATATCATGACACAGCGCCATCTAGTTCCGTGGTAAGCAACGAGACTTGTGTTACGGATACTACAGATGGAATACATTTATGAGTTATACTGATTATATAATATTATGATACGATAGGGTTACTTCAGTAATAGACGGTTAAATCAAAGGACTAATATTCAAGTTTAGTTGCACAATGTAATTAATATCTTAGTCATCTATAAGACTTTGACATTAATAGAATTGCCATTATTAAAGAATTTACTTGATTACCGGTAAAATGAAATTCAATACTTTATTTATTCTAATATTGTTTTTGACGTTTCGTTACAATAAATACAGCGACTCGCCTTATATTTATTCAAGCAGATGATATTTTAATTCATTTACCTATTCATAAAACATAAACTTACAGTTTACAACCACGTCGCTTATATTTATAGTAAAATATTATTAACATAATATTATTTATTTAAGGCGCAAGTTTCAGGTTGACATTGACATGGAGTATGTAGAAAATTCCAAAATAATTCATTTATGATGATATAATCCGCGATAGATGATAATAGAGTTATCGTCATTTATTATGCTCTCTCGTGTTTTTTTAACATGAACTTTTGCTCTCATACATCTGGTCGTTTATCATATGAAGCATAATGAATGGTTTCGTAATGATTTCCATTAACCACCCTTCGGTCAGGGTGCCAGTGCCCCGAAACCGCGAATCGTCGATGCCATGATACGTAGTATCTATCAGTCTGTGATGCCATGTTTCTGCATTTTGTTCAGAAACCTAGCATAAAGCATAAACATAGCATAAAGGTTTCTGAACAAATAACCAAATAACCAACCGTGATTAGTGTGGTTTATCTTAAACCAAGTTACCAACGTCAATGACAATAAAGTGTCAACCAACCTGTATGTGAATTATGAATTATTTCATAAAAAAAATATGAATTATACTAGTACTTTATAGTAGATTTAGATAATTTTGCTTCAGTTCTAATATATTGAATTTTGTTGGGTAAAAGAATATCTTTTTAGTGTGATATACACGGTCATTTCACTTTTTGATGCGTCAACACTAAAGTTTGCCTCACACGGAAATCCCTATTAGTTTCGAGTGTAGAAATAAAATTGTTTTGCATAGAAACATGGAGCATTCTACATTCAACGTCAACAGACCAAGGGCGGAACCGGCTGTATATTTTCAGTTATTATTTCTGCAGTTTTATGTTTTAAAATTTTACTGTGGTGGTTGTCCACACACGCCAGGAATTTTCTGGTGAGTTCTATCGAAGTAATTATTCGAAGAAATGATACTCAAGCACTTAGAAGTTCCTGCATTAATTATTTATGCATAGCCATTTTCAAGATAAGATCAAGGACTCAATTACACAGTCTAGAAAAAAGCTATCTAATACAAATTATACAAGTATAATAAGTAGTTACAGGTTTTGTTTGCTGTAATACTTATTATACATCCAACGCCTGTAGTCACATAGGTACCTACTTAATCTCGAGCTAATTTCTGCTTGGCACTGTAGGTATTTCAAATAATCATCATTAAATCATTTTGAGCCAGTCTTTATTGTAAACAAAGGGTTGGTATACTACAAAATACAAATGCTAATAAGTAGTATGTTTTTCACACACTTTAATCTTTCAACACCATTTCCACTGACTTGAAAGAGATCCAATCAAAACTTCAATATGCGCATAACAGTTAAAAGATGCTTTGAAAACCAAAGTACAAAGTATTTTGATTGCAAGCCTTGTTTATTGGCTGCTTATTTGACACACTTGAAATCATCAAGTGTCTTCAATAACTCAAAAGTTCTGTTCCAAATGAGTTCAAATTTTGATACATGTACCATTCAAGCAAATTAATATTCCTTTTATTTCAACCCTGTCAAAGATTCTTGTACCATAATGTTCTACAGCAAAATATGTCTGGTATATAGCTCTTTACAGCAGTTTGTCATAAATATAATATCTACCTACTATATTTAAAATTACCTACCAATTAAGTATTTTCTACTTTTTAGTTAGGTTAGCTATCAAAGCATTTATTTCACCTATATGATAAGTATAATACCATGTCTTCTCCATAGTCTTACAGTAAAAGTATCTACCCTCATATTGTAGGTTCTTCTATACTAAACAAAATAAACATTGTTTGTTTTATTTTTAGTAAATCATGAGTAATAAAAAGAGAAGTCTAGATCTGTACTTAAGTGAAGTGTTTAAGCAGTTCATTGCTATCAAAGATGAAGACTTTAAGAAGTCTCAGGAAGTATTCAAGAGTGTATTTGAACAAGTCAAACAAAAGATCGGAGAACAATGTAACTACTTCAAGAAATACAGCAGCCAGGTATTTATAAAAAAATTTCAACATATTCTTGATGAATAAAATTGAATAAGAGCTTTTGCATTAGTCTAAATCTAAAATGTATTTAAAATTACCATCTACATTTCTGTTCTATTTAAAAAGTATTATCCCTGGTGCAAAATTTCAACTAACAAGTATCTTTTTCCAAGTAAAAATAATACATTTTTATATAGGTATTCTTCTTGTGCAACATTCTCATTCTCAGTATTTCCCTCCACCTATATTATATTCCCAATAATAATGGAACAGACAAAATAATAATAATTATAAAATCTACTTTTTATGGCTTTTATCATAGTAGGTATATTATATTAATCCTAATGTTCCAGATATTATATCTTTATCGATGATCTAATGTTTACATAAGTGTAAGTATTCAGTATATGTATATTCACTATGTTTAGACAAACCTTTATTTCCATTAGATTATGTATGCTGGAAGTGTCTCTGATGGTATCAAAGTTACCAAAATGGATGAATTCGACATGGACATTGTAATTCGCCTACCTATCAACTACGCAGAGATCATCATTGAAAACGATCAGCCTGGCTTCGTCAAACTGAAAATCACGAATGCCTTTGACCATTTAGACAAGCAACCTGATTGGGAAAAGTGTCATAGGGTAACACGTGAATGGCGGGATGCAGACAAATACTTCTTGCAGAATAAATTTCGCCAATGGATGCATGGTAATGTACAGAGAGCTCTTAATGCAATGGACGGGAAGGTGATAGTTAATGGAGATGTGTACTTGCTAACATATAAGGAGTCCGGGCCAGCTTATACATTGAGCATTCGGAATGACGAAGGGAATGAAAATTATAAGCTGGACGTAGATTTGGTACCTGTAATCAAATTTATGCTGCCACGTGCTCCGACTGGCTACAGGTTAGTAGTACAGACTTCATAGCATCCACGGTCCAGGTCTTGGCTTCAGTGTTCAGAATATTTTTTTGGACGACAGCAGAGCAGACTCGGTGCAGGAATGCTGCGACTACCACCAGCTGTTATAATAGCATTTACACTCAAGCCATAAAGTGACAAAATAAATTACCAGCCAACCTACTAATATTGACATCTGACGGATTGAGATTTTCTACCACTGTGCGCTGAGGCTTAATGGACACATCCAATGTATTTATTACCAATGTAAATAATACCTGGCTTCTAGGTATTATACTAGTTTGTATTTGGTTTGAAGAAATTTTGATCTGTTACAAGTTTTAGTTGCAAGACAACAGTATTCTACAATGTATTTCTTTTGTAGAAGCATTTTTGTCAGTAATAAGTTGTTTCAGACTGGTTGAAGGCATCCAGGCAAAAGATTGGCTAGTAGTGCCTAAACCGAACAAGGCGTTGACCGATAACACTCTCAAGAATCGGTGCTGGCGCCTCTCGTTCCAAGAACAGGAGAGAGAACTGATTAAAGACTGTAGAGCATTGAAGATGACAATCAGACTGGTAAGAGAGCCCACTTATAATATCTCTAAAACTGAAATCAACCCGTGCAGACCCATTACAATTAAAAACACACTACACTAGTTTATTTTGCACTGTACACTAGTGCAGATGTTTATTCCGTGTAGTCATTGAAACCTCTACCCAAAGCGTAAATGCTGATTACCGTAAAAGCTGATTAAAAGCTATTGCTTGCTTCAATCATGCTGGCGAAAATAAAGAAATTGTCATGTATGAAAGCCACATTGCAACGTATCATTTCATATAATCCTTTGTAATGGTCTGTCTGCCCTGCAATGTAGGATGTCTGGGTCCTTGTAGAAATATATTTAATTATTAATCTATGAGGGAGTGCTTTCTTAAATTCTACTTTCGTTCTTTGGCTGATGAATTCGGAATTTTGAATGATATGACGATGATGCAATATATGTAATAGTACTTACTATTTATGTACTACTTGCATACTTATGCAAGTAGTACATAACTCGTATACATATTATTATGTGTTTGACTAATATGTATTTATTTATTACTATTCGTTTGGAGACCTAGCAGGAATAGCATGCATAGAATGGCAACTTAATAGTATAACACCTCTAACGGTGGGTCAACAACTGCGTACGTGCTCAACAATGCGCTTCACGTTTTAGGAACATTGTATCGACATGTATTGTGTCCGGTAGCGGTTACCGAGTAGTTTGCGTTCACGCTATAATGTCCTCTCGCCAATACGCGCATACATAGAATGTGCCGTACTCTTAAGTCATTAAACGCGCATTGCACGCGACTATTTATCAGGTGACTAATTGCTCTAAGCCTGCAGCAAGATTTACCTTGAAAAGAATTTTATTGCACGTTCAAATCACTGCCTGCACTGATTAGTAAGAAAAATTAGAACAGTAGTACCTACCTAAATCGTTCGATTTATAACAAAGATACTCATTAAACATTTTCACTAACAATATTGTGTTGATTAAATGTTTCAACAATTTCAGGTAAAAAAGTTGCGAGACGCTCTGGAGATGAAGGCAATTGCTAGCTATTATATAAAATCGCTATTCTTGAGGAAAGTCCATGATATGCAAGATAAAACGTATTGGCAAAACAAAGTCAGTGTCCTATTCCGCACAATGGTAGAAGAGCTTTACCTGGCTCTACAGAAGAAAGAAATACCTTTCTTCTGGAATTGCGAGCACAATCTGATTGGCGGACTGAAGCCGACTCTTCAGAAAGTATACGTTGATAAATTGAAAGAGGTTCTTGCCAGCATCGACTCAAATGACGTCGAGAGAGTTGTGTCATTCTTACTCACAACAGATGAATTGACGGAGTTTAAAAAGTCCGAATTTTACGTCAAGCAGTCCGAAATGGCGTCTCTTTCGTCATCACAAGGGTCCTCCACCCCTCTCATGTCATCGCAAGGCTCTTCCATCTCCTTCGAATGTTCCCAGCCTGATGGCTCCTTGTTCGATCAAGTAAAACTGCTAACTAACGAAATGGATTCGTTGCGATATAAAAACCAGAACGATAAGAAATTTGCAGAATTCGAAAGTAAAATGAATAGACTCGCAGACCGAGTTACTTCGTTGGAAGATAGGTTGGAGAGACTGGAAATGAGGGATCGGCAAAGGGACACAAATGTTGATCTCGATGTACTTAGTCTGTAAGATTTTGAGAATAACTTGAGCTGAGCGAAACAATTGGCATGAGGGAGCCCGATCATTCGCGCATTATTTTTAATTGAAATAGCATTTATTTTATAAGGATAATTATTCATAAGGGTGTTTACACAACGTGTTTCTGACGTGAAAACGTCTGTTTGCTCGTTAACAGTGATAGTTGGTCATACTTTCTTGCTTTTCAAAATAATGTCAGATCTTAATTGCTAGAAATTACGACGCTAATAAAATGATAACAACAGTTGGGTTGCAATAGGTATTGCATGTATTTACCTATTTATGCCCAGCGTGTGTTTAGCATGTGACGTCAGCGGGCTAGTGTAAGCGCCAGCGAGTAATATTAGTGAATTAGCAATTTGCGTGAAATTATACTTTAGTGTAGCGTGAGAACGCGTTAAGATAGGACGTTGATTCCAGTTGATTGGTATGAAAACCTACTAGCCACTAGGACTCCAAATGAAACAATCAAAATATAAAATAAGCAATAATTGTAATACTCTATTCCGACATTTTCACTAAAAACCTACGGACCTTGACTAAGTCTTTCTATATATTTATTTTATTTTGCTCTAAATTTACTGTGTGTCACCATAGTAATAATAGATTGATAATGTAATAATAACATGTAATACTTAATTATATTGAAAGACTGCAATTAACCTATATATAAATCGTGGTGTCCTGATTATAATTTAATTTCTTTTATACTGAATACATATATTTTTTAAAACCACCTGTTTTTATCAAAATAACCTGTATTGTCCCTCTACTAGACGTCTCATTGTCACCCTACTTTCGTGTCGAAGACTGCGCAAGCGTAAACTGCAAATAAATTTCAAATTCGACTTTCATCTTAGATAATAGATATCAATTTCACTCAAAGATACACACGGACCAGCTGCAAATCAGTACCGGTCAGTAACCATAGCAACAAATGAGCTGTATTCCTTTGTTGCAAATATATATATTTTTTATTATTGTTGTTGTGAACGTTTAATGTATTACGTAAGTGAGTAAAAAAATAAATGGTTTAAATGGAATACAAATATAGAGATTGTCTTGGCAGATATGTAGTTCTAGCTAGATAATCAATAAATAGGTATATGCGAAATAGTTCAGTACCTATTATCCACTTGTTACGGTAACTGCTTACCATGACACGGGTCGTACCTAAGCTTGTTTTTTTTTTTGAGTGGTATAAAAAATACTACATGATTATCATTTTTGTCGAATTTTGATCACTTGTCCCATTAATTAAAAAAACAAAAGCTAGTTATAGACTAAATCAAAACAAGGCAGGAGGAATTGTAATAATACAACAAATCTGCAGCCCTTATGATATTTATTTTTTGTTAAAAACAGAGTACAAACTAACGAGAGAAACTTCTTTTTTTAATATACAATGCGTATTATACATACATATTTCGATATACCGGTTATATTCAGTACTTGTCGCATAGATTATATTTTTCCATTTCTGGGTGAAAACTCCACGTGTTTTGTGTCAAAATATTTACTGAAATAATGGAGAAGAATTTACTTATGTAGGTACTGTTCTACAAGTCAAATAAAATCTACAAATTAGATATTAAATAATCACACCGGCCCTGCAAGCAGCTGTTATATATTTCAGTATAAATATTAAGATAAACTCCTGTTATCAAACATAAAGTACCTACGTTTCGTAAGCGTTTTAAAGTTAGTAGGCACTTAACTAAGTACTTGGTTGATTTTTATAGTGTGTACATTTTCAAGTACCGACTTATAGACATAACTAATCTAAGAATTTTCATTGGTATCATTAGTTAGGTGTACACTCAGTTAGCAACTAGTGCTTCACTGTAAAACGACATCAACAGAGTATTAAAAACAAGTACATATACCTAATAGAAAACGTATAATACAAACTGACACGTTGTATCGAAAAGCTATGTTTGACCAAACCATTCGTAAGAACATATGGACTATGGGGAAACCTGAGTCTTGCCATCAGCTAAGTTATCGTTTACATGTTTTTTTTCCTGGCTACGCCCTTGTCGTAAGATTTCCACGGCGCCACCCGCATCCAGCGGAATCCAGTGACCTTTACCAGGCCGTTAGACTACCCTACCGGGGGCCTACTCACACTGCGTTTTTATAGTCGTAAACCTGAGGGAGACCTCAGTGGACATCTATCGGTTTATATGATGATGATAAATCTAAATAAAAAGCTCTTTCAGCCAATGACGCCGTAAATGAGAGGAGTACCACAATAACATTGAGTATACAATCGATATTATTTTGGCAGCAACAAACCTGGCGTGTTTAGACTAGGTACCTAAAATAGAAATCTAATTATGTAGTTACTTCTTATTTTCTGATGTTAGCTCTGTACCGCCACATCTGTTCAGTATCGACTATATTTTGACGGGCGGTGAGAAAAGGAACTATTTTTAACTGACTTCAATAAAGGAGGGTCTCAATCCAACTGTATTTTGTTTGTTACCTCAGAACTTTCGACTAGGTGAACCGATTTTGATGATTCCCGTGTCGTCCCATTTAAATTTGGTCTAGTACTAACTTTTGGAGTCGGTTTTTTGACAAAATTATTATATGTACATACATATACCTATAATTTATAAGGTATATTGTGCTATATTTTTCAGGCCTCAAGGTTACTTACATAGTGGGCAGTGAATGAAATGTATCGGGCATCCTTAGTTAAAGTATAAAGTAATCACCGGTAATTGATACAAGCACAGGGTTGGCAAAATGTCGGTCAAAAATAATCAAATAATTATGATAATGAAGGTAATAATTTTCGTCTGCAACAAGTACTTACATATTTATCGCAGCACAATATTCTGTGCAAACACATACTATATAATAAAACTAAATTATATTTCCAGTGTATTCCAAAAATGTTTTACAAATTGCGTATTTGAGCTAAAGCTAGCAAAAATCCACTATTCCTAGCCTAGCCTTATCTGGATCAAAGACAATACACAAGAAATCCACATGTATAATATAATAATCCAAGTGTTCCACAAAATACTGTTATACGATACTGCACTTTGACGTCACCTATTTACATGCACGATGATAAATGATTGTTTACACGAAAACATTAAACAACATATGGGGTTTCCTTGCGATTTTATGCCTTTGTTTACAATAAGACAACTAATTTGCTAAGATAGTTGATGTGATAGCTCAAAGTTTTCCGACCATTCCGTTGAAGACCGAAGTCGTCAAAAGCTTCGAAAAAAGTAAGAAATGATCAACTTTTTCAGGCATTTCAATTACATACACGAACAGTAACAACCCAATGCGACTTTCAATTAAAACGAACAATTGCGACTGCCTTCAACCGAAAAGCTTCAACCAGAGTTCATATAATATCTTGCAAAATTACCTATGTTCAACTATTTGTTCGAAACAAGCCTACAATTTCAACATTACTAAACTATCTATGCACCCAACCATTAAGAATTAATTCAAGCGGTAATTTTATTTAAAATAGAATGTAGATCAACTAAAACCTATTCATAATGGTTGGTACGGTCAGCAACAAAATTGCTCATCATTGAATTACTTGAGTACCATATCATCAATTGAAATTTTATTACAGAGGCAATTCGCCCGACGCCGTTTCAATAACTATTTTGCTAGGTTTAGAAAATGATCGACTATTAACGTTGCTGACCATATGAGTGATAATACTATTCTGCATTTTGGAAGTTACAATATCACCTTCATCACCTTGTTATTTAAAGAAACAAATACATATAAGAATTTTACGGCTTTGCAAACCTTTAAAAAAACATAAATACAAGTTACATACAAAATTCTTGCTATTCTTACTGTGAGCGAGTTTGACCTTCACTATAACACCGGGGTTATGTAAATAAGACACGCTTTCATTACACCTCTGCATGTGATAATATAATATTTCGTAGAAAAAGATAAGTTACAGCCATATAATATATAGACACACCGTTATACATAATATACTGTTATACTTGAACAAATGCCTCAGATATTTGTTTTATATGGAATGCTGCCGTATGTCATATCCTAAATGACTGCTGTTTAAGTATTTTTTGGCTGACTGTACATGTCTTATGTACAGTCAGCCAAAAAATACTTAAACTAACTATAAAACCAACCATTAAAATATTTGAGTAAGTAGGCCTTCAAAATTCACATTTAAATAATTTGCTCATTGTGTATATGTCATTTATGCTGATTGTACTATTCAGTACTCATTAATCTAACAAAAATCATGGATAAAACAAATCGCTTCCATTGGAATTCAAGCTAGAACAATAAAAGTACTTCATTGGAGTGAGATATAAACCAAATATATATATGTATGTATAATAAAAAATATTTGAGATACTTTTCCAAATATAACGTGTTTGAAAATTACGTAATATTAAACACAAAACACCTTCCCTCTCGGTATTTTCAATCAGTTTAAATACACAACTTACCGATATAGTTAGTCAGGCTATTAGTTATTCAGTTACTTTGGCTTATAAAAACCTTAGATTGGAATACAAAATAATTTTCGTATTTGTCAATTTTGAAAATTTGGTAAATTTTCCATAAAAATGAGCCCCAAATGATAACAAATACACACATTTACTTGTCAAATCTATGTATATTACAAGATATAACTATAATTACATAAACATAATGTGCAGTCGAAGCGGTTTTTTTTTAATTTCAATTAATTACACATCTAGTGACTTTTCTATATTCGACAAAACATCGCTAGTGTGTGAATAATTTTGTTAAATAACAAATAAATAAGTATCCATATTGGTTTGAGCTGTGGATACCCTATTTCAACTTGTATTTTACAAGTTGAAATAGGGTATCCTAGGTATTACTTTTTTTTTAAGATTTTATTGACAAACTACCCTTTTATCTTCGTTATTTTTGTTTTGCACATTAAAATAGAGATCTGCTGCTAGCTTGGTCCTGGAATTTAAATAACTCGTTAACTATTATGTCCACCGCTCAATATTGTGTATACAGTAGAAACTATATTATCCGAATTCTCAAACATCACTTGGTGTAGGCATAGTGTAATAAATAGAATTGATTACACTATGGTTAAGGTATCCAAACGCAGAATAATTCGAACGTTGACACGAATTCATTCAAGTAGAATGTTGCCCAACGCAACTTCTACTTTTTTAAAAGCTGCAGTCTACGTCCCAATGAGTTCTAATAATCGAGGTTCTACTGTATTTTCCAAGTTGTACCACGTTTATGATATATACAAATCGCACCTAACTTTAAATAATATCAACAAAATTATTCTCACATTAGATTTTTTTTAAACTTATTATTTTAGCTAACAATATGAGATAAGTATATTTATAATATATAACGCTAATATTAATAAGGAATCTAAATACGCTAACATGATACTGGTACTGTTTCTAAAATATAGCAACTTTTAGGCGATGTGCTCTTCTAAAGGTGTTAAATGAATCCCCGGAATATTGATATGTCTGTTTGTATATCTTTTTATTTGTTGCTTCGTGAGTCTACTTTTTAATTAAATTGCATGTGATTGTAGAAAATATCACAGTGTTCATTAGATTTTGTTTTGCAAAACAAACTATCTATTTACCTAAAAGAATCTATATTTTAGATATATGTGTACGTTTCTAATGTGACAATATTATCTTCTCACATATTACAGGTTTTATTGCATTTTAATAAATATTTAATAATATGAATTGAATATTTAACAAACGAAATTACAGCTTGGCACCATTTTCAAACAATGAAAATTAATAGAAGCCAATGGTCGTGTTGTGACAAGATAATTTACCACATCGTTTAGTTTAGAGAGTGCAAAACTCAAGCTAATTTTATTTATAACGACTAAAATGACATGAAAATCGACTTTATTACAACGTGTTACGTACTAGATTAGACTTCGGCAAGAACACAATGCTGAGCTTGAATGCGAGACAACTTAATTACCATTTTATATAAAACCTTTAAAAAACGTATTAAGCATTTAAATATGAAATGAAAGGTTCTCGTGAAACGAAAATAAGTCAGGTCAATGCCCCGCCATCCATTTCCGTCACATTTTCTATCGATAAGCAGAATACGCCTTTAATCCGCTGTGATAAAGTATTTTCACACCATCATAGTAGCAACTTACATAAACGTATGCAACAAGATCTTCTCTTAAACACAATCTCTAAGGCGCAGTTACTTTTTGATCGTTGTAAATAAAAATGAATTGGTACAATCTTTTACTATTATACAAATAAAATAAGTATCCAATAAATATTCTTGGTAATATAGAAAATTGATGTTTAGAGGTACTGTGAGTTTTTTCACCAATCAAAACGTAATGTGTTCGTCGTTCTGATTGGTCGCGAGTTCGGAGCGGGCCAATCGCAACACCGAACACGTATACGTTTTAATTTTTAAAAAAGAACAGTAAACTCTTTTCGTAAGTCAGGTTAATACAAAGTGATAAGTATACTTGGCAGCCTCCTCAGGGGTCATCATCAGTCTCATAGCCAAGAATACTGCGTTCACGGCGCTAGATAATCACCGAAATTGTCAATTCCAAACATTAATGTCACAGGCCAATTCATAGAGGACACAAATTGACTATTTCGAGGCATAAAGGCCTTTATAGCCCTTGTGCAAAAATATAGAAAGTAAATTCATTCCTGTCACAGCCCTATAATTCTGATACATTTTATTTTCTTTTAAGGTCACGAAGACTTCGTACGGCCAATGTGTTAGTCCCTAATAAAAAGCGTTTTGAGTATGTTTACCGTCAGAATTAACATTGTCATGACCCTTAAAGAAAACTCAAGGCCTTGAAAGGAAGTGCAGGCAAAACTGCGCCTTAAATGCTAAAGATGTGTTGCACAAAGAGTTGATAATTGTGTCCGATTAACGCGCGCTGCCGGACTTACTGTGCGCGATGAGCCACTGTAGCGTTATGTCGATGTTGTCCTTTTCTTTGCACGAGATAGAATAGCAACATATCTCACGGTCTTGGATAGCTGACAGGTTCCTGTAAAAAACATAATTAGAATGAGATAACACAGCAGATTATTCATGCCTTAATATCAATCATCATACCATGCACGCAAAACAGAGGAGTTTGGTAGAAGGGTGGGGAGGCCTGTGCCCAACAGTGGGTTGATACGGACTGATGATGATTTATATCGACGGTGCACTGATATTTCAGATTTCTTAGTGTGGCACAGAAACCGATTCTCAGCTACTGCACATTTCACGTCGTTTATTTCCACCCCCCTTTTCTCCCTTTAAGATATGATTTCCGAGATAAAAACCTATGTCCTTCCCCGGGACTCAAACTATCTCTATACCAAATTTCATCTAAATCGGTTCAGCGGCTATAGCGTGAAGAGGTAACAGATAGACAGAGAAGACACACTTTCCCGTTTATAATATTAGTATGGATGGATAGTAAAGAAGTAAGGATAGTATATAGTATAGTATACTAGCTGACCCAGCAAACGTTGTTTTGCCACATTATAGAGGTTGGTGGACAACCCTTATCACTAAGGGGTATGAAAAATAGATGTTGGCCGATTCTCAGACCTACTCAATATGCTCACAAAATTTCATAAGAATCGGTCAAGCCGTTTCGGAGGAGTACGGGAACGAACAGTGTGACACGAGAATTTTATATATAAGACTAGCTGACACAGCAAACGTTGTTTTGCCACATAATAGGGGTTGGTGGACTACCCCTAACTTTTAGGGGGATGAAAAATAGATGTTGGCCGATTCTCATAGATACCGGATAAGCACAAAAAATTTCATCAAAATCGGTCAAGCCGTTTCGGAGGAGTATGGCAACGAAAACTGTGACACGAGAATTTTATATATTAGATATGGAAGTATATAGAGAGCTGTGGTAGCCTAGTGGTGTGACCAGTGGACTGACATGTCAAAGGTCTCGAGTTCAAACCCAGGCACGCACCACAGACTTTTCGGAAGTTAAGTACGTATTTATCACATGCTCAAACGGAGAAGGGAAACATCGTGAGGACACCTGCATGCTTGCGAGATTTTCTCGATAGCATGTGAAGTCTACCAACCCGCAGTAGGCTAGCGGCCCAATCCTTCTCAAACGAGAGGAGACCCGTGCCCAGCGGTGGGACAATAATGGAAGTATGGATAGTTACATTCTCTCGATGAGTCCGTGCTCGTCGAGCGCGTGCGGCAGGTCGCGCTTGTTGCCCAGCACCAGCACGGGGATGCCGGTCAGCTGCTGCTTCTCCAGCAGGCTGTGCAGCTCGTTGCGGGACGCCTCGATCTTGTCCGGGTCGGCCGCGTCTACCATGTAGCTGTAAACAAACCGAGTATTACATGAAAGCTTTTTAATGTATGGACAGGTCAACTCAAAAGCTTTTTTTTTTAAATATTCATGGACATTTTACACAGCACCATCTAGTCCCAAACTAAGCAAAGCTTGTACTATAGGTACTAAGTAGACAATGGATATAATACTTATATACTTTTTTTTTGTAAATACATACTTATAATACATAGGAAACACCCAGACGAACACAAACACTTATAGTCATCACATAAATATTTGTTTCCCGTGGGAATCGAACCCACGACCTCGTGATCAGCAGTCCGGTACTCGAAACACTAGACCACATAGGTCGTCAAACTAAACCTGGTCCTTTCTTCAAAAGGCCATCTCAGACTGACCTACATAATCAGGCTCACATATTGTAAACAAAGATGTTTGGACTTTAAAAGAGACCATGATTCTCTGAGTTTGTTTCGGCATTTCTTCTCAGAGGTCGTCAGTTAGGAAATACCGATGCCATCTAGATCCTAAAATAATGTAATACGTGAATTGTAAAAGTGTCTTCCAATCTAATTACAGAAATAAAAAAAAATATAAAAAATAAAAAGCATTAATAGCTGCTGATTCACCAAAAATTGCACTTATTTTAAGTAAACTATTTTTTTTTATCAGCCCGGTTGATCCCACTGCTGGGCAAAGGCCTCCCTACCTTCCTTCCATTCCTCACGGTTTGAAGCTTTATGGCCCAATCTCTTGAATAGGAGTCCAGTTCGTCCCGCCAAATCCGCCGGGGCCTCCTGCGTCGTCTAACGCCTTGTGGGCTCCACTCTGCAGCAAGTCTAGCCCACAAGTCGCTCGACATACGGCATACATGCCCGGCCTAGTTCCACTTCAGAGTAGCGGCTTTTTGGCCAAAGTAAACTATTGGATTATATTTTTTTTTTATCTTCCTTAAAAATATATTTATGTACACGCAGTCCCATGGGGGTAGGCACTAATGTGGTAGAGATCGGAGCGCCTCTCGAGAACTCGTGTCACACGTGCTCGTGTTTTATATCTATATATACATATAATCGTTTGTCCTGACTGATACATCAACTCAGAGCCTAAACCACAGAGGTTATAAACTTGAAATGTTAACAGATGGTTTCTTTTATCATGAAAATATCCGTTAAAAAAGGAATTTTAGAAATTCAATCCCTAAGAGTTACCCTCTTACTCCTTAGGGGTTGAATAAGGGATAAATGGTTGTATGGAAATCCGTTATTTTCAAAGTAAGAGGTACAACAAGCTTTTGATTAAAAATAAATAAAGACGTATTTCAAGGTTTTTATAAATTAACCCTCTAAGAGGGTGAAATAGGGGTGAAAAGTTTATATGGGAAGTCGGTATTTTTTTAAGCAATAAGTTTAATATTTAAGTTTCTGAGCATAAATAAATGCATACGTGTTTCGTCATTTTTGGAAATTCAATCCCTAACTGGCAAAATGACGGGGAGAAATTAGTATTAAATTGCGCGGGCGAAGTTTCAAGCAACAGCTAGTATACATATATATAGATAATAAACGCGCGAACATGCGGGTCATGGTGACTACCGCCGCCCATAACATCAGCGATATCGCAACTTTCACCAATACATTGCCAGCCATTTAGGTGTGTGCTCTTTCCTTGATTCCGTTCTTATTGTAAAATGGAATTATTTCTTTATGGAAGATGTATTTAGCGATACAAATTATGAATACATACACAATCGCATTGACGCCTCGGCAATACCTCTCCCACATGGAGCGGAACCTGGGCTGGCCACCGATATCCCATACCTGAAAGTACACACACAAATCTTTAGATATTTTTTTATGGTGATAAGGGGGCAAACGAGCAGGCGGCTCACCTGATGGTAAATGATCACCGCCGCCCATGGACATTTGCAATACCAGAAGGCTTGCATATGCGTTGCTAACCCATGAAGAAACCGTTTAGGTTTCTAAAAATAAGGAATTACTACACTGACAGCAAACGGAATGCCTATGCTGTCAGAATAGTCACTCCCCCAACGAGCTCTGGTAACCTTACTCACAGAAATACAACTATTATATATTATTATTACATTATATATCATTATATTAATAAAATTTATATAGTAGCCCTCATTTTTGCAATGCCTATAAAAGGCCGCTAAATTTTAAGTGCCTACCAATGTGATAAGACCTAATCTTGTACACTTAGTATGCAAAACAAAATTTGAATTTGAAATCCAGTACTTTTCATATATCTCAGGTTCAACCACTGGGTGAAATATGTTGGGAGCTAAGCATGTTTCAAACTTATTCTTTTTATTAGCAAACTGTGAAGAACGGTCAATTCTATCCCAAAGTCAATTCTATTGCAAGTGGCTGTAAGGTTTTAATTGGTATATCAGATGCTGAAGCTTCATAGATAATAATAATAATAATAATAATAACCCCCCCGGGGGACCACCTTGCCGTGGTGGGGGGGCTTATGGGAAGGCATGTACACATTTAAGCCACTAAAATCTAGGCCATACCAAAAAATTGACCTAACCCTTCCCAACTAACGGTCCCAAACCCTAAAGGAGAAAAAGAAATGGAAACAAGAAGTAAGTCAAAAAGGCCCCAAGTGCTCGGCGCGCCTAGTAGCAGTACTGGTTATGACGGAAGCCAGCCTGAGACTGGGCGTAGGGGTGCGAAGAATCCCCGAGTGACGACAGATCCCCGTCAAACGACCCAAGCAACTATCACGGACTCCGATACCCCAAGTGAAAGAACCACAGACACACCATCACCATTTCATTCAATCGAATCACCCACATCATCCCTTTATTCATACCAGATACCCATACCATCATCACCTTCTACAAATAGTTCATCATCCTTGAATGTTGCGCGGGAGGTGAATGCCTTTTTACCCGCGTCCACCAAGGCTGGAAAACCAAGAGTACGCATGAAGTGGAGCAAAGAAGTAAATACATTTATCATGCGCACTTACTTTTATGTAACAAAATTAGAAACTGATCTCACAACATACAGACAACAACTACATGATATTTTTACACGAAACTATCCTGAAATAACGATTAGTGAACAGAGAATTTCTGACCAAAGAAGAGCGATAGTTAAAAATAAACTATTGTCCCTAGAGGAAATAGATACAATAAAAAAGGAAGTACGCATAGGAATACAACAAGAAGTAGATAATAGCCTTAGTTCAAACGTAAACCCACACACACATTCACATCCCGAAAATGATACACAAATACAATTAGAACCGTGCACTCAAATTGATACTCATACGCAACCATACACTCAAGCCCACTCAGATACCCAAAATACATACACATCGCATGCATGCACACAAACTGAGACTATAACGCTAATGTTAGAAAATTATATTGAAACACTTGAGGAGCAGAATCCTGTTACGGACTCACGAATTCAAGAACTACATGACAAACTCAGAACAGCCATTACACAATATTCGGGAATGGATCCTGTAGTACGACCAAAATTGCCTAAACTTAAATATAGCCCTAGTCTCTCACAACTGATATATTTATTTAACCATAAAATTCTACATCGTTACATATCTGAAGACACACAATTAATTGACCTACACACTCTAATATATTGTACAGCGTTAGTGATATCTGAAGAACTCAATTATAAAATCACAGAATACGTAGGAAATACACCCCCAAAATACAATAGTAAACCGCCTTGGCAGATTAGGTTAGAAAAAGACATAGAAAAACTCAGAGCAGATTGTGGTAGACACCCAGTACGTAAATAATAACAGATCAAATAAGGTAGTAAAAAGAGTCGAAGCAATTTTTAAAAACAATATTACACACACCAGACACGAAAATAATAATAAAACACCAGAAGAATTTTTAGATACTCTCAAGCAAAAGCTAGCCCTTAAGGTTCATAGACTCAGAAGATACAATAAAGCACAACAGAGAAAAACGATAACATCATATTCGCAACTAATGAAAAACGGTTCTACAGGAATTTGCAAAAACCTCAAACCGAAAAAGAAACGGACACAAACACAGAAACACCAACACAAGAACAGTTAGAAACGTTTTGGTCTGGCATATGGGAAGAACAAACGCATCACAATGATAAAGCAGATTGGATTAAAAAAGAAGAAAGTAGATGCCATAGAATAGAAGACATGGAATTTGATGAAATAACCGAGACTGATATAACAAATATTACAGCTCGATTACATAATTGGAAATCACCGGGTGTTGATAAAGGTCAAAATTACTGGTATAAAAAACTAATATCACTACACAAAACAATAGCTAAGAACCTTACAGACATAATTTTATTAAAACAGGACTTACCCGATTTTATCGCCACAGGCATAACTTATATGCTTCCAAAAACCACACACTCACCTCAACCATCCCAGTATAGACCAATAACATGCTTACCAACAATATATAAGATCCTAACATCAGCAATAGCTGGCAAAGTCAATAAACACGTAGAGCAACACAATATAATAGCCGAGGAACAGAAGGGCTGCAGACGGGGCCACATGGGATGCAAGGAACAGTTAGTTATAGACTCCACGATTCACAAACATGCTACCACAAAAAATAGGAACTTGCATTGTACATATATCGATTATAAAAAAGCATTTGATAGTATTCCTCATTCTTGGTTATTACAAGTTTTACAGATATATAAAATAAATCCGAAAATTATAGATTTCTTGCGTACTATAATGGCCCATTGGAAAACTACGCTACATCTAAACACGCATCAAAACTCTGTTACTACTCGACAAATATTTATTAAAAAGGGTATTTATCAAGGTGATTCCTTGAGTCCCTTGCGGTTCTGTCTCGCCCTGAATCCCCTATCTCATTCACTACATAGTTGTAAAACTGGATATCCTCTTAAACACTCTACAGCAGAAACAATTATATCACATCTGATTTATATGGACGATATTAAATTATATGCAAAAACCGAAAAACAAATGAAAAATTTAATAGAAACTGTAACGCTATTTAGTAAAGACATTAACATGCAATTTGGGTTAGATAAATGTAAAACACTGCATATAATACGAGGCAAGGTACGACCAGGTGACTACGTAGTTAGCAATACAGACACCATAGCAGCAATGGGACCGACAGATCTCTATAAATACTTAGGGTACATGCATCGCAAAGGATTAGATCATGTTAAAATTAAACAAACTCTAACAACTGAGTACAAAAGAAGAACAAATGCTATGTGCAACACCCAACTCGGCGGTAAAAATCTAATAAAAGCCCTAAATACTTATGCTATCCCAATATTAACGTATTCATTTGGAGTAATTAAATGGACCAAAACTGACATAAACCAATTAGAACGATTAACACGCACCACACTAACAAAATACAACAACCTACACCCAAAATCAGCGATAGAGAGACTTACTATCAAAAGGGAAAATGGAGGTAGAGGTCTAATAGACATACATCACCTTTGGCAGAAGCAAATTTTAAGTTTAAAAACATTCTTTCACACAAAATCTCAAACAAGTCATATACACAGAGCCATTACTGAGCATGATTCCAATTACACACCACTTAACTTAAACGAACAAACTATCACACATATTGATTTTAATAATGATATACAAAAACAAAAAATTGAAGACTGGAAGAAGAAAGTACTACATGGTCGACATCCTCATGACTTAGAACAAATACACGTAAATTCCATAGCTTCAAATAAATGGCTTCAGGTTGGAAACTTGTTCCCAGAAACCGAAGGATTCATAATTGCTATTCAAGACCAAATAATTAACACAAAAAATTACAGAAAGTTTATAATTAAAGATCCTTCAGTTACAAACGACAAGTGCCGCAGATGTCACATTCAACCAGAAACCATTCAACATATAACAGGAGCATGTACCACTCTAACACAAACAGACTACGCCCACAGACATAACCAAGTTGCAAATGTAATTCATCAAAAACTAGCACTCAAACATGCACTCATACAAAACACAAACACTCGATACTACAATTATACACCACAAAATGTCCTCGAAAATTCCACACACAAGCTTTACTACGACCGCGCCATTCTTACGGATAAAACTGTACACTATAATAGACCGGACATAACCCTTCAGGATAAAGTAAATAATATTACCTACCTCATTGATATAGCTGTCCCTAACACCCATAACCTACACAAAAACAATAACTGAAAAAATTAGTAAATATGCTGAATTAAAAGAGGAAGTCGCAAGAATATGGAGACAAAATAAAGTATACGTAGTACCGATAGTTCTTTCTACTACAGGCATTATTCCAAACCATCTCATCCACAGCCTAAAATTGATAGACCTGAAAGAGTCGGTTTATATCACCCTACAAAAAGCGGCCATTTTAAACACCTGCAGAATCGTCAGAAAGTTTATGCAACTTGACGAGCATGAACTCACGCCCCACTCATAACACTACACACTACACGCTACATTTACTTGGCTAAGCCCGTAAATGTAGTTAAAACTGGCCAAAGAGCTAAGAGAAAAAAAAAACCTTCTAAAATAATAATAATAATAATAATATTTATTTATTGACACAATAAAAAGTAGGTACATAGTAGAGGATACAAATAAAGGTACAGTATTTCTTAAGTATATTGGTTATTTTTATTTATTAGCTGACAACTCTATTAGCGCAGCGGTAATATAATGATGTTTTCCGAGGTAAGAAATATTTTTTTGTGTGAAGGGCATGGACATTCACCTATTTCTTCAAAAGGCCATCTCACACTTTGACCTACATTGTCAGGCTCAAATACTATAAACAAAAATGTTTGGACTTTAAAAGAGACCATGATTCTCGGAGTTTGTTTCGGCATTTCTTCTCAGAGGTCGTCAGTTAGGAAATGCCGATGCCATCTAGTTCATAAAATAATATTACACATGACTTGTAAAAGTGTCTTTAAAATATTTATTTACAGAAATAAATAATCTATCTATCTATCTATACCTGATACATAACATCGACCATCAAGCAAAATCCGTAACAAAAGACTAGGTGCTTAGCACTAGAACTAGATGGTGTTATCTAACAATAACTGGAAATATTTATTTATAGCTTTCGGGCTTTGCTTCTTACATACACAGGCATAGATTTATGCTAAATATGATGACTAGAGGTATGCTAAATATGATATCGTAATTGCTGAACAAAAATGTGAAAACTCATTTCTTATTAATTTATCCTGTTGGCACATTATTAATATAACTACGATAACACAAATATTGTTTTCAAATAAATGCTGATAGTGTTAATTAAATTAAAAATGTGTGATTTGTTTTAAATAACGGTAAGCAATTACCTTGATAGTAACATTTCCTTTGGTGATTTTGCGCATGTTGAATCCAACTGTAGGTATCATGTCTTCACTGAACTGACCAGACTGTGGAAATAGAAATAGAAAAACACATTAACTTCATTTATTTACACTGGATGTCACACAAATAGTATGAATGTGGATGAAGCAAAAGTCGTATGTAGGGATTGTGGCGCATGGCATTCTATAGTTTCTGTCTACTCCCACGGGAAAAAGGTGTGAATGTTCAGGTTGTAACCACATCCAGTTTGTGTGTTTAACAAAATAAATAGATGGACAAAGCAAAAGGAGAATATAAATATAGCATTTTATAGTATTTATTATCAGGATCAATAACATAGCTGTGCTAGATGGACAGCCATTGACAGACAATTTACTATAATCAACTGGACAAAATAAAAATAATAATAAATTTAATACATTTAAACCCACAGTATGAGAAAATTAACGAAAGTGACACCCTCATGTATTAATGAAATTCTGAATAGTAGTCACTTTTGGGAGAGTAAATTAGGAGAAATCGTTTTTACAAATGGTACTATATGACACGTCAAATAAAAGGGGTTATATTACATTTACCCTATGTCTTGTTATCTCTGAAATCACTGGGCTGATTTTTTTTAATATTAAATACAGTAATTTCTTTTTTACTAACAAGATGTCTACAATTCATTCACTTTATATATTAATACTAGCTGACCCAGCAAACGTTGTTTTGCCACATTATATGGGTTGGTGGTAGAAGGGTGAAAATTTAGATTTATAAGTATTTTTATGCCAAATCATAAAAAATACAAAAAAATATTTTGTCAAAAAAAAACTGGCGAGGGACATCCTTATCAACTTGGGATATAAAAAATAGCCCACGACCGATTCTCAGGAGTTCAGCAACAAGGTTTTTATTTGTCTAGTTTTTGTAAAAAGACTATTACTGTGTAAGCTGAAATCAACAGGCACCAGCCGTTGGGTAAATAAGCAAGGGCTCATCTTCATCATAATCATCAGCCTATACATGTTTGTCCACTGCTGGACGTGGGCCTCATAAACATATTGTATTAAAATTATACTACAAAAAAAAAATACCAACTCTAATTAGGCTATTAGAAGCTGTGATGCTTGTCTATTAATTTTATCTAATACAAACAGGATCACCTTTCGACTTATCTTTTTAAAATCAAGTCTAACGTGCAAATTGTATTATTAACATAAGTTATTTAAAAGTCATATTTATATTCATATGTATGTAGCAGGGCTGCCAGTAAGCAACGACGCGATTATGCCATTTAGCATCTGAAATTATACCAAATGCGAAGATATTATACTTTTTTTTTTTTTAGCTCAAATCCCTCGATTATTCGATTATACTTTGCAGAATTAGTGGACAACTTCTTGGCATGACCTTTTTTTGTGAGCGTCTTGCTTTTGTATCGATTTATATCAAATGATCATGGATACCACATGGATACAATACATCGTCCAATTATACCAATTTGGTATCAAACAATATAATCTGGCAGCCCTGGTATGTAGTCATATTTTAAACCTGATACTTAGCTAATAAAATAAATAGCTTGAGAGTCTGGGGTATCCAGGGACTGAGAGTGCAAAAGCTTTCTTGAGTTCAATACCAAGGCATGTAACTCACTCTTCGATGTTACATAATAATGTATTTATCATATGCTCAAACAGTGAAAGAAAAAATTGTGAGGAAACCTATATATTTAAAGAGATTTTATTAATTGGGTGTAAAATCTGCCAACCCATTCTAGACTAGTGTGGTGGACTATTATCCAATATTTCTTTTAATGGAGTGGATGCAGATGCCCCTGCAGTGGGGCAATAATTGGGTTGATAATAACTGTATATACTTATCCAATTTCAGATCATAACATTTGTAATCTTTAAAGGGGTAAAAATAACAATATTTGTTAAACACCCAGTTAGATCAATTTAAGGTGATAATTATATTTTTTAATAGCCTGCGATTTTGAAGATGAAATAATACTATAATGATAATTTATTGAGCCAATATAGCAATTAGACATACAAGCCTTTAAAACATTTGGATAATTTATCATTGATCATATAGGTACTTTTGTATTGACACCTAGTTCTTAAATAAAGCTTGAATCTATAACCAAAGAGATAAGATAAAGGTAAATGAACTAAGTGTACACAAATATCATTATACTGACATTGGCATGAATATAGACGGTTACTGTTGATTGGTATGTAGTCACTCACATATCTGAGCCGTTACAGTTATATTTGTAACTGATATATCAGCATTTATTATGCTGGCGCACTCATACATGTTATGGCAACATAGTTTTAAATTAATACAAAATATATTCTATGATATGCTCTTCCGCAGCACCGAAACAATAATTGTATTGTGTATATTTTGCTCTTGCTACTAATTATCTCATTTTTTTAAGTAATTATAGTGGGTTTATCTAATTATAATAAAATTTGTCAGATTGCTTGGATTAATTAAAATAACTGACATTAAAAACTAAAATAGAATTTTAATTAGATTAAGAGTAATTTGCATGTTAAAGCCTTTTTAATGTAAATTTTAGGTAACTTTCACCATGCCTGAAATATCTAAGTGTAATGTTATAGTAACCTAACAAATCCTTTATCCGTTTCTTTGTTGTGAACGGCACAGAACGAACAATGAGTTATAAGATCATATTATAATGATACGCAGTCACACAATCATAATCAGAAAAAATATTTTAAAAAATTACATGTATCAGCCAACGAAATTCGATCTCCGGTTTTGTACATATTATAAAGTTGTAGTATGTCAGTGTATGGTATACAAGGAAGTTAGGACAACACAAAAATATTGTTTTCAGATAATACTAACGGCAATGACGTTAACAAAAGTTGTTTTTCCCGAGTACTGCAATCCGACCAGTGTAAGCTCCATCTCCTCCTTCCAGAACAAGCTTTTAATCCAATCAAGGATACGATTAATTATAGCAAGCATTTTTAATAATTATATCACTGTGCTTTATCCAAAAAACGCAAAATAATGTACGCCTCTTCTGAAAATCTGCTGTACAATTTATTTGACAGATATCAATTTGCGTTTAGTTATCACGATACAACACGATGCGATGCGATGACGTGTATGGTTACGACTTAAGTCACTTAAAGGCTACAATCTTTAGTACCGAGAAAATATTACAACGAGCTTTAAAACTTAAAATTATAAATAGATTTATGAATCAGATAAAATAAAGTAGTATCAAAATGTTATACCAAAATGTTTTTGCTAAAAGGCACCTACAACAAAACGTAAATACAGCTGTCAAAAATAAAAGTTACCATCTTAAAAAATAATGTAGATTTTATTTTAGTCCTTCAAAACAATATTTCCGGAATGGATAGTTGCTATTTTGCTTTTTATTCATAAGCATATTTGTCTTTGTTTTCATGCTTAATATTCGAAGTCAAACTATGAGAGTGCATCTTATAAGCCGATCAGTCTATAATTCGTTTTACAATTAGCCGATTTTTTCGAAACGTCATAGCCCGGTAAATTGTAAACCGAATACAACCAATCAGCGCTCGCCTTGCGTTTCGTTATTCGCAAGTTGAAGTGTGAAAGTTTTATAAACTGTCTTCTCCATAAGAGCTACCTTTTGGAACCGTGCAACTAAATTCAATTAAATATGACAATTCAAAAGCACCTGTATTGATCTAATTGAAATAAATGATTTGATTTTATTTGAACTACTAGCTGACCCAGCAAACGTTGTTTTGCCACATTATAGGGGTTGGTGGTAGAAGGATGAAAATTTAGAATAACAAGTACTTTTTGATGCCGAATCAAAAAAAATATAATAATAATATTCATAAGAATCCGTCTAGCCATTTTGGAGCAGTTCAGCGACAAACACCGTGACACGAGATTTTTGTATACATATAAGATTAAGGATAGAATCTTTTTAAATTGTATATGTAGGTACCTACTTGACTACTTGCCTACAATATTTCGGGATTTTATTAGCTGCCTAGATTTTTTAGAAACGAAAGCTTCTTAAAAAAAAATTGCATATAAGCCTGTGTGTATATGTACATATAGGCACCATAAAATTGTAAGAACTGTCCTTGCTCGTGTATCATCAAGGGCCCCCTTGCGCTAAGTTAATCGACCAGAAAATGGTCATTTAAAATTAGAAATATCATTTTATGACTATGACCTATGAGCAATCTGAAAATGGAGGCCCAAATCAGTTGCGCGTAACTATAATAATAATAATAATATTTTATTGGCATAATGTTACTAAACTAGGTGTTTAGAGGGGTATAATTTTTTCTAGGTGATCCCCGCCACCGTGCACCTGAAACACGACTTCTGGAACAATAAAATACACTTAAAACTGACCCTAATCTATCTGACCTTAGAAGATTATATATCTACTAGAAAACCTATTAAGTAAGTATTACATGTGTCCCGTGCACGCCAACAAATTCCATTAGAGGTATCTAGGTACTGTATACTACTCTATGTTACTACTACATACTTAACTATACTACGTAATTAATGTACACCCTATACTAGCCTTGTTAAGTTGCAAAGTTGTAATGCTGAATGCATGGTCTTATAAAGCATAACGACTTACAATTCCACTCCGTCAATCGTTTATAAATCGTACCGTGAATTCAATTTGCATGAAGCAGACACAAAAGTGAGTCATTCACATACTTCGTGACTATTATTCGCATATAACTAGATACAAATTAATGTACATAATGTACATATACATAAAGTCCAATAAAAAAAATATCATTAATGAAATCAATATTCTATAATAAAGGAATGCAAATTAAACAATATTTTGATTCGGCGTATTTCCGAATACAGGCCCAGCACGATCGTAAAGTATGTAAGTAGGTAAGTAGGTATAATATTATAATAGGAAAGATTTGTATTTTTGTATGTTTGTAACGAATAAACTCAAAAAGAACTGGTCGTCATTAGGAAATCATTTACGGACTCCTTTGTTTAGCTCGTTATAATGACTTGGAGGACTTTTTTTTTACATTGACCTCGCATAATTATTACCAAAATAATGTAACAATACCTTCTTTTTAAAAGAGTGTCTATTTTTTAAAAGAGTGTCTTGTCTAGTTTCCTGCCGGTTCTTCTCCATGAGATCAACTTCTTGGAACCATGCAACTAGAGTCATAACGTTTTATAAATGCTTGAAAAAGTTCATATGAAATAAAAACCTTTTGATTTTGATTTTTTTGATTTTGAGGCCATACTCAATGTCATATCAACTGATAATTCGTACTCTCTGATCCTACCGTCGGAGCTTAGGAAGTCGTGGACTTACTCAACGCTAACCCAACCGCAACAACCTACCTACTTAATAATAATAGATATATAATTTGACGACCTGATATCCGCAGTGGCTGAGCGATCGGCATGTGCGTCACGGGTTGCGGGTTCGATCCCCGCACGGAGCCAATATTTGTACGTTCTACAGATAGTTGTTCCGGGTCTGGCCGGTTGTGTATGTGAAAATTTATGTTTGTAAACGCACCCACGACACAGGAGAAAATCCTAGTGGGGAAACGTTTAAAAATATAATATAATATATACAATAATACATAATAATAATACACAACACGCAAAAAGTAAATAAGTACATTGCCCTAAAAACAGGAGTTTCAATAGCACGTTCTAAAAACAGGAGTTTCAATAGCACGATCTATTTACGGAGCAAACACTTGAATACGCGCTAATTTGGCCATGTAATCAAAATGATTCGTAACTTGAAATCGGTGCAGCGTCGAACCCGTGCGCAGATCGCAAAGGGTGAAGGCACGTTTCGTCAACTACGTCCAACACTGCATGGCCTAAAAACAGCCATGACCTAAAAACAGGAGTTTCAATAGCACGTTCTATTTACGGAGCAAACACTTGAATACGCGCTAATTTGGCCATGTAATCAAAATGATTCGTAATTTGACATCGGTGCAGCGTCGAACCCGTGCGCAGATCGCAAAGGGTGAAGGCACGTTTCGTCAACTACGTCCAACACTGCATGGCAAAACCGTGCACGTTTAAATTCATTATACATTAATTCCCCTTTTGAATGCGCAAAGGTTATTTCTACCCTTCGTCGTCGTAACTCATTCAACTTTGCGGGGTTTCATTAAATTCGCCGAATTTTATACAATATTAGACGTAGTTGTATAACAAATTTGACAGAAATAAAGTTATTGTACACGAAAAAATATACGTGCTAATTTGGGAAATACTGGGAAATATCACTGGTCCCGCGATATACCACGGGTTACTATGGGAGACCCGTAATTAGCACGTTTTTTTGTTTGCTCCATAAATAGAACTCTTTATTTAAATTCTTATTAAGGGTTAATGTACCTATTTACTTTATTGGGTCTTGTGATTCATATTAAGAAGGTAGGTTGTTACGGTTGGGTTAATGTTGAGTATATCCACGACTTCCTTAGCTCCGACGGTAGGGATAGAATAGTCAATAGTACGATTATCAGTTGGTATAAGACCGAGTACGGCCTCGAAGTCTAATAACGCCTAAACAATAGTCTGTCAGTGATTACCTAATGACGACCTGATTAGAGCACCGTTAGTAAAGACTGCCTACTTATGATAAGGATCCCCTGTTCGAATAGTTGGGGAAAATGTTGTGTGTCAAAATATCGTCCTAGGTTAGTACGCTCCATTCGCCATTGTAATCGTATGAATGCTAAACTTAAAAATAACGATGAAATACTTATAAAAAATGCGCCCGTACCGCACGTACACCCGTTACCGAAACCACTGTCATTCATTGCTAAGTACAAGCAATAGCAAACAAGAATACTCTAAGGCACAAAACATAAAGGCAATATAGAAAATTATTAAGAAAGTATCTGACATATACTGTTCAATCGTTCTTCCTCTAAAGAATTGCTGAGTTTTTCTGAATTAAGTACCTAAATCCTCTCTAAGGTGGAAGGTTCATGGTAGCCCGCGAAATTCAAATCGTCTATTTCATGAAAAAGTCAATCATTGCAGTTATATGCAATTTGAGGGTTGTTGATTTAAATGATTATAATTCTGTAACTAAATACCTATTATAGTCGCGAATCATATTTTGTTTAATGTTCAGTCTGACAATGACCGGCAAATTGCAAAAAAACGTACGAAAATTTGAATTTCGCGGGCTACCGTGAAGCTTCCACCTTAAATATTGGTGAAATAGGTATTTACCAAATATGTTATTAAATTTCAAATGCTTACATATGCTTATAATGTAAGCATTTGAAATTTAATAACGTATTTGGTAAATTATTAGAAATCGGAAAATTTGTTCGAAAACACCCATCACCATTTCAATTAAGTAAGTAATCAACGCACTCAACAACGCAACCTTCGTTTCAATAATAATATGGCAATACCTAGATCTACATTAGCTATATTCCATTCAGGTCCCTTGGCAATGTGTGTAATTTTTTACTAAATATAATAAAATCCCAAATATGATAAGGGAAATAGAATAATGATAATAAATTTAAAAATGAACTTCAAAACTTCTTAATACAACAATGATATTTTGGAGGATGAGGGTCGTTGGACAATAATATAGTCACGACAAAGTTCAACCATAAAGTGTATATTTATTCAGTAAAATGCTCTATATATATTTACAATTCCTAGGGTACAAATACAAGTCATCCTAAACCTATTACAAAATATTTACACCAATTAGAATCAAGCTAGCGAGCGCGCGGGGCGCGAGACGTAGGTCGCATGCAGGTGTTCGAATCTATAAATATTGGTAGCGCGCGCGCGGGCTCCTCCATTTCGCGCCGCGCGTCGCCGTCGAGTGTAGCTCCGTGATCATCTCTGCTCCTCTGCCTGCTGTCGTGAAGATCGCTGCCTGTGTGCATGTTGTTACTCCGTGTTGTGCTTGCTGCTTGCTCCAAACCGCTCTTATCAGAGCGAACTGACGCGTGCAGCGGCGTAGCGTGTTACTATGCGCGCCGCGTCGCTGCCGCGAAAGCGTCTTTATCAAGACGGTGTCGTGTCTCCATGCAGCTGTCATAAAAACGTTATAGTCTTTTTCAAGACTGCTTCTTCGCTGTCTCTTGAGTAGCATGTCAGAACGTACGGTAATGGTAATGGACTCGGTAACGGTGGTAAGGTAATAATGGTGTCTGGTAACGGTGGTAATGGTTTCGAAGGAGGTACGGTAAGGTAAGTGATTTGTGTACTGTGTCACTACATCACTCCCCCCTAAGCGAAGCGTACGTTCGGTTTCACTGAGCGGCCAGAACGAGTAACGTAGGTATCGCGCGTCGTCACTGGGGTCGTTGACCGAGGTTCCGATGGCTCGTCGCTTGTAGTGCGCGCTGTCCTAGGTTGTTGCCGTGTTACTGTTCTGGTGTCAGATTCTTCGTCTAGTAGGTGGGCTGGCTTCACTCTGTCTATTGAGACTACTGCAGTTCGTAAGGGCATCTGTATGGTGAATTGCTTGCTACCACGTTGCAGAACTTTGAACGGGCCGTCATATGGTGGGGTCAACGGACTTCGCACGGTATCATTACGCACGAAAACATGAGTACACGTCGCTAGATCCTTGTATACGAACGTGCTCGTGCTATTGTTGTGTGATTTGCTGCTTGGCGATAGATTCGACATAGTTTCGGTCAGCTGGCGGACGAAATCTGCGTCTTCAATGTTCGGCTGTGTAGGCACGAAGAAATCCGACGGTATTCGCAGTGTCGATCCGTAGGTCATCAGAGCCGGGCTAACTTGAGTGTCTTCGCGTAGAGCGGTGCGTAGTCCCAGTAAAACGGTATATAGTTCCTCGTTCCAGCGCGTGGCGGCGCTTCTCGCCATGAGTGCGGCTTTCAAGGTTCGATGCCAGCGTTCGACTTGACCATTTGCTTGCGGGTGAAATGCAGTAGTTCGAATCCTTGTAATTCCAAATTTTTTCATCAATGCGTTGAACAATGACGATTCAAATTGTCTTCCTTGGTCAGTGGTCACGCGCAACGGGCAACCAAATCGCGATATCCAACCATCGTACATCGCCTTAGCAACAGTGTCGGCAGTGATGTCACGTGTAGGTATTGCTTCGGGCCATTTGGTGCAGCGGTCGATCATGGTCACCAAGTATCTGAAGTCGTTTGACGGCGGCAGTGGTCCCACGATGTCTATGTGAACGTGTTCGAACCGCGCGGATTTTTGAAATTCCCCGAGCGGAGCGATTACGTGTCTTTGTACTTTCCCGCGCTGGCAACCGATGCATGATTTTGCCCATAGACCAACTTCTTTATTCATGCTCGGCCAGAAGAACTTTGTTGACATAATCCTCCTTGTTGTTCTTACACCTGGGTGACTCAGCTCGTGTTGCGCTTTGAACGCGGCAAAACGGTAAGTCGCTGGTAGGTACGGACGCATGTTGCCGGCCGATGTTTCGCATATGACAGGTCGCTGACCTCCGGGTAGTGTAATGCGTACGAACTTGAGACTCGGGTTGGACATGCAGGTCTTCAGCTCTTCGTCGGCTTCCTGGTCTTGAGCGAGTTGGTCGTAGTCTATTGTAGAATGAGATAGGTTGATTTCTTCGATTCGTGATAAGGCGTCAGCTGCTTCGTTCTTATCACCGGTAATATATTCAATCTTCGAACAAAATTGACTGACGTAATGAAGTTGGCGTTCTCTTCTTGGAGTGTCGGTGCTATTCGGTGATCTTGTTAATGCGTAGGTTAGAGGTTTATGGTCGGTGAATATAGTCAGGTCGTTGCCCTCTATCAGTCGTCGTAGATGTTTTACAGCGGTGTACATTGCTAATAATTCGCGATCGTACACGCTGTATCGTCGCTGCGTCTCACTCATAGTTTTCGAGTAGAATGCTAGAGGTCTCCACACGTCGTTGACTTTCTGTTGTAGCACAGCGCCGATACTTGTGTTGGATGCGTCGGTAAATAAACAAAGTGGAGCGTTAGGTATCGGGTGCGTAAGCGTCGTTGCCTCGAGAATGCTTTGGCGGCATTTCTCAAAGGATTGTTCGGCTTCTTGAGACCACTGAATCGGAGTTTTATCGTTTTTCTTGCTGTTATGTAGGTACTTATTCAATTCATGTTGATATTCTGCTTGATGAGGTAAGCAGCTGCGGTAAAAGTTTATCATTCCTAAAAATCTTCTAAGTTCTTGTACTGTCTGTGGCTTCGGATAGTTTACTATGGCTTGAATTCGTTCTTGAGTGGGATTGATTCCTTCTGATGAAACTTCGTATCCGAGAAACTCGATGATTTTCTTATCAAACTCGCACTTGTCGATGTTTAGACTGACGCCGTAGGTATTTAGGCGTTCGAGTACTAATTCTAAGTGCCGACGATGTTCTTCCTTGTTTCTCGAGTGAATCAGCAGATCGTCGACGAAACAGAATACGATGTCATCTAGTCCTCGAAGAACTTCGTGCATAAAGCGTTGAAAAGTTTGACCGGAGTTTCTTAGGCCAAATGTCATGCAGGTAAACTCGAAGAGACCGAAGGGTGTTATTATGGCTGTTTTCTGAGCATCTTCTTTCGCGATGGGCACCCAAAAATATGCCATCTTCAGGTCGAGCTTAGAGAAGATTTTCTTGCCATGAAGTTGGTACGTGAAATCTTGGATTCGAGGTATGGGGTATCGGTCTGGCACGGTGACGGCGTTGAGTCTTCTGTAGTCCCCACATACTCGCAGTGAACCATCCTTCTTCTTGACTACATGCAGAGGACTGGCCCAGGGACTGTTCGATGGTTTGCAAATCCCCATCTCGATCATACGCTCGAATTCAAGCTTCGCCGCTTTGTACTTGTCGGGCGGTAGAGGGCGCGGCCGAGAGTACAATGGCGGTCCGGTTGTTTCAATATGGTGCGTGACGTCATGTTTGACTGGAGTTTTCAGTGACATTGGTCTCAGTACATCTGGGTATTTCTTCAGCAGGTCGTGATATGCATGGTCTCGGTTGATAATGTAGATCGATTCTTCGTTGTTATGTATCTTGATGGCGTTCACGCTGAGTTCGGTTACGCGGTCGACGAGTTTTCTTTGATGCAAATCAACTAGTAATTTGTGATGTACTAAGAAGTCTGCACCCAGTAACGATGTCTTCACGTCCGCGACGACGAAAGTCCACTTGAAGCTTCTTCGTAAACCTAAGTTGAGCTCGAGTGTGCGCTCACCGTAGGTTCGAATTTCTGTGCCGTTAGCTGCGAACAGTTTGTATGTATTCTCTGCCGGCTTCAAATGCTTCTTGTTTCGGGCGGCTAATACGGATATGTCGGCACCCGTGTCCACAAGAAATCTCTCTCTGTTAATGATGTCGATCACACATAGGCGGTGAGACTTTTGGTTTACATCGACGCCCGCCACAGTCGATGTACTTTCTAGTTTTCCTGCTTGGTTCTTGAGCACGGCGATTCACATTTTCGCGCCTCGTTGCCGAAGCGGTAGTGATAACGACACAGCCAATCGGGATCGCCGGGCTTGCGCGCGTCATGCCTACGATGTCTTGAGTGCGAGCGAGAGCGGCTACGGTTTGCGTAGTGCGAGCGAGAGCGGTGATTCGTGGAATTTTGTTGATTTCGAAGCTCGGCGATATCGAGAGATAGTTTTTCAATTTGTTTTGATAACACGCTGATTTGAAGGTTTGTTATATTTTGATGTCCCTCGTTGACCGATGTGCTGGTTGACCGGGGGTTTTCTGTGGAGACTGCGGCTACTGTAGCTGGTTCAAAATACTCCATCATCTTGTCGGCCATCGCAGCTAAGATTTCGAGCGATGACTCGGTGTTGACGGAGATCACAGCGCGAACTTGTGCGGGGAGATGGTTGAGCCACATAACCTTCAGTGCTTCATCAGACAGTAATTTGCCGCTGAGGTCTCTCATCTTACGCAGCAGCTGGCTCGGTTTTTGGTCGCCGAGTTCGAGGCCGCTGAGTAGCTTCTGTAGCTGGCGATGGTCTGACTCCTGGTACGTCGAGATGAGTCGGTCTTTGAGCGTCTTGTATTTTCCGCTGGCCGGTGGCTCCAGGATGATGTCCGCGATCTGCTCCAGGTCACTGCAGCCGAGCAGCGGGACGACGAGGTTAAACTTCTGCTCATCTCCAACCTTACTGGCAGCAACCGCGGCTTCGAACTGCGCGAACCACAAACGCGGGTTTTGGCGCCAAAATGGTGGTAGTCGGGCAGGTAGAGATATTGTAGCCACGTTGCTCTTCACGGTTGTGACGTCCTGCGCATCGGTATATTCTTCATTAGTCGACATCTTGCAGGGAATTCTTCTCTTCAGGTTTCAGTTTTCTTCGGGGTCACCAATTTGGAGGATGAGGGTCGTTGGACAATAATATAGTCACGACAAAGTTCAACCATAAAGTGTATATTTATTCAGTAAAATGCTCTATATATATTTACAATTCCTAGGGTACAAATACAAGTCATCCTAAACCTATTACAAAATATTTACACCAATTAGAATCAAGCTAGCGAGCGCGCGGGGCGCGAGACGTAGGTCGCATGCAGGTGTTCGAATCTATAAATATTGGTAGCGCGCGCGCGGGCTCCTCCATTTCGCGCCGCGCGTCGCCGTCGAGTGTAGCTCCGTGATCATCTCTGCTCCTCTGCCTGCTGTCGTGAAGATCGCTGCCTGTGTGCATGTTGTTACTCCGTGTTGTGCTTGCTGCTTGCTCCAAACCGCTCTTATCAGAGCGAACTGACGCGTGCAGCGGCGTAGCGTGTTACTATGCGCGCCGCGTCGCTGCCGCGAAAGCGTCTTTATCAAGACGGTGTCGTGTCTCCATGCAGCTGTCATAAAAACGTTATAGTCTTTTTCAAGACTGCTTCTTCGCTGTCTCTTGAGTAGCATGTCAGAACGTACGGTAATGGTAATGGACTCGGTAACGGTGGTAAGGTAATAATGGTGTCTGGTAACGGTGGTAATGGTTTCGAAGGAGGTACGGTAAGGTAAGTGATTTGTGTACTGTGTCACTACAATATTATAGGGTTAATGAATATTTAACTGATAAATAATAGTAGAATAGATAGATAGAATATTCTTTATTGTACACCAGGAATTTAAAATATACATTACATCAATGAAATAAGGGTACAATGGCGGTCTTATCACTAAATAGCGATATCTACCAGACAACCTTTGGATGGACAAGAAATGTATGTGAATTAAACGGGTGTGGCGTACTAAATTACTATCCTAGAATTATAGATAAATCCACGTTAAAAATACAATTTTTATAATATGTTATACATAAACCATAAATATGTACACATAAACAAATAAATACATATATATATATATATATATATATATATATATATATATATATATATATATATATATATAAATTATATTAGAATATGTAGGTATGTAACACAATAATAAAGAGTTTGTAATAGTAAATAAATATCATAATTACCTTACCTACTAGGAACACAAAATTTATAACTAAATTGAAAATTCTTCAAATAAACATTTTCCCTACATTACTTGGCCATACAAATATAATTTCTTATTCTTATATCCAACAGTCCCATGGTACCCATTGATGCGTACCATCTACCCCTGGATGTCCAGGTAATATTGCAGTCATCTGGTCATTTTACCACTTTTTGCAAGTTTGTGAGAGGAATATTGTGAGTAATGTGACTTTAGCAGTGCTGATGTTATCAGGGTCGTTTTTAGAGCGTTAGTCCGCAGTAAACTCGAGTATAGTTCATGTGTTTGGAACCATACGAAAACAATATATGTATACGCATATGTTGGAAACAAGAAACTTTATTGGGGTGTTTGGGTTTTAACTCATTAGAAGTGAGGCGTTCACGTAACCAGATGACTGTAATATGCAAAATTCTAAAGGGTATGATTGATGCACCGGATCTTCACGATCAAGCCTGCAATATAACTATAGTCGTGGTAGGAGGTACAAACTGCTGGCGGTGCCATGGTGCCGTACAGTTGCACGCTCAAAGCCTCCTATACCGCGGGCGTTGAAGGACCTTATGCTTTCCTGGATTTGAATCCGGATATTGATTTCTTTGCGGATGGATGGCAGTCGTTATTGTCTGAAGTTCTGCGAGATGAATGGGTAAAAGTATCGTATTTTTGTATTATATATTTGTGTTGTATTTTTTATTATTAAGTATTTGGAAAGTCTCATTAAATAGTGTAGTTGGCTTCGGCCGTTCTATTTAATGTAAAAAATAAATAAAAAAAGAATGGCAATAAGTATTAATATTTAATAATAAATATTAAAGGCTAAACCTATCGGCTGCCCGCCAAAATCGTCCTGCCAACGTCATCTAAACAAGGCAGGTAGAAAAATTATTTTTGAACGTTATATAAAACTTAATATAAGTTCTCCCTCAGCCTAAAATAAACGATTGTATGCTGTGTGCACCCCCTCGGCCCTTGTTACATGACGAGGCTGTGGTGGGGGTGGCGAGGCAGCGTGGACGCCTCGTGACTCGATGGTTAAGGCTGGCGATACACTATACAACGTGAATTTATACTAATTATATACCTAAACCATAGACTCTTAGTCGCTCAGCTAAATGTGTTCAGTTCGCTAATACCTTACAACAGATAAACCTTACAGCATGCATTTACCATCTTACTGCTTTTTTAAATCTTAAGTAGGTACCTAGTTTTTAGTTTTCAACTGTGAAAACTTGTTTGGACTTAAGAAAGTTTAATGAAATTTTATACTGATATAGCAAAGACCAACATCAAAATAAGGTTACTCAGGATACTCAGGTTCCTTTATATCAGCACACGTGAGCGAAACCGCTAGTTCTTATTTACTCGAGTAAGAAGGGGAAGTAGCAATTCGCATGTTACGCTGGTCAGCGGCGTGGAGCTGAAGGAGCTGCGCTGGTCCTAGCGGCTGCGGGGCACCGCCCCGCCTCGGCGCCCGGGTCCCCGCGCGTGCACCCCGCCCGCCCCGCGCCTCCATGCACTACAGTAAGTCGTAATATCTACAGAAGCGGTCCCGCAGCAGCAGCGTGGAGCTGAAGGAGCTGCGCTGGTCGTAGCGGTTGCGGTAACGAATATGTAACGTGAATGTTGCGATAGTACGCAACATCCACGTCAGAGGAAGTTACAAGATTGCTCCTATTATAGAGAAGGCACAAGAACGACGCCTTCAATGGGATGGACATGTGCTCCACCGTCCAGAAGACTACATGGTACGAGTGGCATTTAACCTGCCAACAACGACGCGCCGCCTCGGGAGATCTTCTGCTTCTGCCACCTGGCTTTCATCAGTCCAAAGAGACTTTAAACGACATGAATTTTGATGTCGAGACCGCGCAAGTAAGAACCAAAATGGATTAGGCAGACAAGGAGAGCCGAACCACAGTATAAATTCATATTTATACCGTGGCCGAACCCAGACGATGTGGTAAGGCAAAAGAGAAGTGGGGAAAGTAGGGGGTAAGACTGTAAGAGTATTATTACTCTAACCCCTCAAATACCCCATTATTTGGATACCTACGAATCTTGTTGCGTACGCGTTGCGTCTTTGGCCCGTATGAGTGATATAGGCAGTGCCGGATTAAGCCAGCGCGGGGCCCGTAGCAAATTCTATCAAGGGGCCCTTGCTACAAACGTTTGGGGGGGGGAGGGGGCTGTCTCATACAATTTTCGGTCGTAGGCCTCAGCCGCAGCTTTTTACCACCCTCTGGCCAAAGTTGTGTCGCCAAGCAGACCCGTCCATGTAGGTCAGTGTAGCCATTTAATGCAGACTCCGAATCGGGAGACTGGTCGTGGAAGGTAACAAGGTCCAAGTGCACGGCACTGCACGGTGCACCGCTTTCCAACTGCAGTTAGTGGAAGGCCAAAGTAGCGATCTAGCCACTCGGGAAAGGCAGCTCCGCCAATTAGTTCTGACCGGGGACACAGCGAGAATGGCAATGCCCGTCAGCAGATTGGGATGAGATGTGACAGTTTTTCGTAACGTTTTTATTTCAATTAGACCAATATATTACAGGTAATTTTGATATGTCGAAACTAGTTGCACGATTCCAAGAGGTAAAGTGAAGAACCGGCAAGAAACTCCATAGATCTAGACACGCGGCAGCGTGTCAAGCCAAGTTCAAGCGCAGGAACTGGCTAGCCAGCGCCGAGTGTAATATTACTTTTAACCCTTGTATAGCTCAAAATCTCTTTAACGTAAACATATAAAACTACGTGCGTTTAATTATATGTATATCCATAAGGACATGTAGAAGTTCAAATTTAATGAAGCTAGCTCAAACGGTTATAAAGATATGAAGGTCTAAAATCGTAAATTTTAGCACTGACTGACTGACATATAGTTCCTAACTGTACCTAACCTACTTACAGATGACCTAGAAGGATGAAATTTGGAATCCAGCTTTGTAATTGTGTGTAAGCGTAGGAAAATATCTAAAAATAAAAAGAAGTAAAAAAATAAGTGGTGTCCCCATACAAAAAACTAGTAAACACTCGCTAAACAACCGGCCAAAGGTGTGTCGTCGGTGGCGCGCGGCACCACTTAATTATACACAAAAGTAAATCTACATAAAAGCGCTCCTGAAAAAACTTTAAATCTCTATACCTGCCGAGTTTTCTTTACAAAATTAATGATATCCCACCAAAAACATAAATGTAAAAAGTCAAATCTAACCTACTTTAATTTTACATTTTTAAATAACAACAATTGATATAAATATCCAATAAAGCAAAGAAATAGAGTTTAATACTTGTTCATTATGTTTTTTTATTCCTATAAATAAATATTTCGATTTTGCATAGAACTTGGCTCTCATTTATATCTTGATATCTTCATTCTTTTTGCGACGGCGACGAAGCCCACAGCCAAGCATAATTTTTGTATTGAACTTGGCTCTCCTTTTTTACATTTATGTTCATGGTGGGATACTCTTCTTCTGAAGATAGCGATATATCTTCTCAACCTACACTAATTTAACTAAAAAAAACAATAACAAATAAATATCCGGAAGGTACATATTATATAAATAGAATACCCTTTGTTATAATCTGAATAATCTCGGCAGGTGAGTGTCTATTATAATTTGTCGATTATATATAAAATAATAAGGTATACCGGATCGCGGAATATGGTGTGCCCCGTGCGGGGCGGAGCAATAGTCGCGTCACGGACTCACGGCGCGCGGCGTCACAGCGGTCACGTGCGAGCGAGCGTGGCCTGGCCGGCGCGGCGCGGACGCGGTGCGCCGTTGAACCCAACAAACAAAATAGGTAACAAAACCTGCTTAATTCACTCGCGCCAATTAACTGCTGATGCTGCACCGTAGACTCATTTAATCCTACCTCATTAATTACCATGAAATGCTTTCAATACCCATCTTTTATCCTACAATAATGTGCACTGGGAGGAATGTGCCCGACATTCCGACGCCCGGCGCGTACCATATTTTGATGCCGTCGTCGCCGCGTCACATGACTTAAACCGGCCGGCGTTTGAGGTACATCCGTTCAGAGTGGCCGCGAAGCTCTTCGAGGGACGACGTTTGCTCTACGCGCTATACATGAAGTTACATACGATAATTGTAAATTACATTTATTGCAATAGTTTATTGAAAATGTGTTGCGAGGACCTAACTTAAGTGCTACAGATTGTGATTAGTGTTAACCTTACCCGTGGTGAACTTTAAACTGATTTCTTGTATTTTATATCATTAACGATAAAGAAGGAAAAGTGCTCAATTGTTTTTGTTGTGACAGAAAGTGAATATGGAAACACGGCATTATTGGGAGGAGAACGGACATTCCGTTAAATATGACAAGTGAGTTATATTATTATGTTTGTATATATGTACATATGGATAATACGTCGGTTGTTGTTATATTATTTCCTTGAAATGTGTATGCAAACGCATTCATTTAATGGAGCCAGGGCAGGAGTGAAAAAAAATCTATATCAGAATAAAAACAGTGGATTAATTAATTTCTGAAAAAACGGCCTGCGGCGGTTGGATTAGAGATCGAGTTGCTGGATTACCTCCTGTTTAATTACCTATGATCCTTTGTATTTACAACGATACGATCCAAGCAGGTATTATTGAACAAACAAGATCACTTAACAAAAAAAACCGTTCAAGGAATATTGCTGAAATAAAGATTAATTCCAAAACTTTCTCAGGTGTGACCTTGACTTGGAAATCATTATTATTTACGATGCCTAACTGCCTAACTTATTCCATTTACACATTTCAGACAACTGTTTATCTGGCTCATGGTGTTTTAATTCGATTTTCATGAATTATGAAGTCTTATTTAGAATGATTAATTCTAAAATAAAAAGCTGATGAATAATATATATAATTCTTGACTACATTTTTCATACGTTAATTTTTACTTTACCTACCATTAAGAACCTCCGTTATAGCGCAGAAAGGTCTAGAAAGGTTCCATTCGATGTAATTAATTTGACATCTTACATACAAGGGTTGCACGACATTGACTGGACCTGGGTCCCGTTCCTGACCCACATTTATAGTAAATAGGTTCCTTGGCATTATTCCCTTTAGTTTTGTTTTCAACAACAAACATACTAACTACTATTGTAGCTAACAATAACTGAATTACAAACGTAAATCACGATAAAGGATTTAGGACAGATGCCCACATCTGGCTTTATTTTGTTTTAACTGCACTGCACGTAAAATTAGCTAGTGTGTGAGAATAAACCCCGATAGGCATTGAATTTAAAACTACTTTTTAAGGACTTTCTCGCGGTGGGTTTATTCGTATTATTTTAATGCCGACATTTCATTTCTTTTACAACATCCATGGTAACGGAAAAACTGTAAGAATTAGAAATCATTAGAACCCAATTGGTCCGAATTGTTGCGACTTGCAAAATAACACCTTATTACTTTATCAATTAAGTTAAGTATTAATTATATTTTGACAGACTTCTCTACAATTTAAATAAGACAGCTAATTGGTTTATAAGATTTATAAGTGGATTGTTTTCGTTTAAAGGATAACAACGATTGGAGCTGTAAACCTTGAGGTGTGTAGTATAATAACTTTATAGTCCATTGAAATGTTACATGAGCACATGTTTTAGAGGAGGTAATTTCATTTTTGGGGCATGTTTGGGTGGTCAAAATTGTGCAAGTTGTGTGTGTGGTAGGCTGCCATCTTAGAAAAAGGGATGCATATCATGCATACACCCATAGATTAGAATACCTTCATACACCTTTTTCGCGATATATCGGAAACTATGCGTCCTACAAATCGTCGTAAAGACATAATTTGTAGCAAATCGCTTTGCCTACAAATATGTTCTAGAACTTTTTGCCTTAAATTTAAAAATAAAGAAGTTATAAGCAATAAAAGTAAGAAAATTTCTATAAAAAATCCTCTAATAAATGAAATACTAGGTTTAATTGTAACATTTCAATGGACTATTAGGTATGTTTCAAGAACATTTTACACCTATTTCCTACAGCATTATCATCAACATCAACCCATTTAATGTCCCACTGCAGGGCACAGTCCACGCCAGCGTAGTGCGGATTGGCAGACTACATGCCACCAAGATAGTCTCTCAAGCATGCAGGTTTCTTCACGATGTTTTCCTTCACATTCCTTTATCATTATGCAACTGAAGACCAAATTGACTGTTTCTATAACTAGAAAGGTATATTACCATAGCATTTCCTTAATTCTTCATTATCACGATCCTAGCCAGACGCATAGCGTTTACAAAGGGTTTTCAAGTAAGTTATGCCGCGGTAACTTTAGTTCTCTGAAAGATCACATCGCAGATTTTGTCATTCATTCACAGCTGCGTTGCCATTTTTATAGTTCTATAGACTGTCAACTGGGCCATACTCGATTCATTATCACATTATAAACAGTAAAATGTATCTTGGCGGAGTATGTATACCAAATGTTGCTTAATTAATCTTCTTATCAACTTGCCTTAGGGTTGTTCTTTACTGATCGTGTAATGCCCAAATGAGGTAAAACTGCTAGCAAACATGCAAGACGAAGTATTTTTGTCTTGGTAGGTATATCTCTTGCTTCTTGCTCTTCAAAACTTCACCTTTGACGGACCAATTAGTCCAACGGTGGTTAGCACTGCCTGCTGTGCTATGGGTTCCGGGTTCGAATCCCGGTAGGGACAAATGTTTGTGTGATGAGCATAAACATTTGTATCCGAGTCATAGATGTATTTATGTATAATATGTATGTATTTACAAAAAAAAAAGTTGTATATGTAGTATATCAACCAACTAGTATCCGTAACACAAGCCTCGTTGCTTAGCTCGGAACTAGATGGCGCTGTGTCAAAAAAAAAGACAACAACAAAATCCCTGTAATAATATGACATGACATATATCATGCACCCTCTGAATAACCTCTACCTATAAGGATACACCTTAAAACTTTAAAAACAGCCGGTTTCGCAATAATGTTGTTAAAAAACTCTTAATTATCTACCTAGGGTCGTTGCGCCGGTTATCGATCAGGGTCAGAATTGAACTAGTTACTAAGTTTATTTAATTCAAGATACGTAATCGCATTTCTAGGGGTAAAATTATGCAATCTTTAAGTTTTCTTAATTATTTACTTGTATGTTGTGTGTAGATCATATTTTCAGCAGTTTTGAACAGTAACCCAGCTAACGTATCGTCAACCGACCCAACGACCCAATAACGCTTTTATGTCATCTCAAAATGCCGATAGTAAATCTATGTCGAGAGGTGTCAGCTAGCTATGCCAGCGATTTTGACAAAAATCATAAATATTTACTTGGCAGTAAATGCCGCTAATATTATAGATGGCCTGTATACATATATTTATAGATCATAGTTCAATGCTACAAAATATTTATAAAAATCGAATGATGCATAGACATTTTTACGCATGGTCTAAGAATAAAGTTCACTCATAACTTTAATATCATTATTTTATCTATCACCGCTCGGGCTCCGATAGTAAACCTTGGTTGTTAGTCATACTTTAGTACGAAACAATTAATTAATGTGTTATAAACATACATTATTTGCTAACATACCTACTGATTTCATACACTAGACTTACGCGAATATTAAACATTGAATAAAACTACTTTTTTACGGGTCTAATCAAGGCTTATTTATCTTATTTAATACCGACATCACATAATATCAAAAGAAAATACCGCGATAAAATCCGTAAAAATTAGTTTTAATCCAAAAATATTCGCATTGAGCTGATACAATTTAAATGTTTGCACGTAGGTGAGTGAGCCGGGGTCCAGCGATAAGATTTGGAAGTCCGCCGGTTGCATGCTTTTGCGAATCCCATGGCCCCGGCAATCGGGTTGGTGGCGTTGACGGGTGCGGTTTTTTAGTCGGTAAACGCTCACATTGAGCGGAGTCCGACACACCCCGTCGCCTCCCCAGGCGGCGGGACGGTCCGTAAAGGATTTTTCCGCACTTAAAAAAAAAGGTCAGTGAGGTATTAATTTTAAGCAATTTTAGTAATGCCACCTTGTATAATATCTCAATTTTATTAATTGAAATCATCTGAATAGAACAGATATCTGATTTGTATTGTAGCGAAAGCGATGAAAATAACACCTCGATAACACGTGACGACAGCGCGAGGGCGGCGCGGGGCGCGGGGGGAGCACGTGCCTGCGCCGCGTCCTCCACACGCCGCGCAAAACGTGACCGGGCCCACGCACACATAGATACACAACGTAACGTTACGCGCGCCCGGCACACATATACATATGTACATACGTTCACGTGCATATCGCCTGACCCTATTATATGTATACCCAACTGTTGATAAAATATTAATTCTTTTTTCAAAAAATTGCGTGCTATTTTTCCTAATACGTACATTGTTTCATAAAAATAATACAGCTAACTTGTTTGCTAAAAGTTATGTCACAAAGAAAATTATCGTAAACATCGGAAGGGCTTAATTTCTTTGTCATTACAAATACAAAACTGTAGGAAAAAGTTTAATCGGATTAATTTTAAATGAGGGTTTTTCGTGAAAAACCACGATCGTTCACGATTCTTCCAAAGTTTTCTGTGACATTATAATGTTTAAAACTGTCTCTCTGTGTACAAGATGACGCAGGTCAGCAGTTTAAACCAAACGAAAAGAATATTTTTGTCAAAATTAACAAAAAAAACACTAACCGCTTAGATTTGATGCGGAATAGCATCATTTCTATTAGGCATGAGCCTGTATAGACGTGATGTTCCGCATAAGTTTCACACACGTTTGTCGCGGGGATTCAGTACATACTTAATATTCATAAAATAAATATAATCTAAAAATAAGTCGGTCTATAATTTTCGTTTATTTGCACAAGTGGGAATAGTAGAACAGTGTAGTTATAAATAAATTAGTTGACATTGAAATATTATTGTCTCATCTACTTGAATAAAAAGAATAAGATGCAATCACTTATCCTTGTCTTTTAAGCTGATTTTTAAGGTCGAATAGTATAAAAAAAACTGCGTTTAAAAAAACCGACTTCAAAACTAAAAAATAAATTAATACAGTCAGCTTCTTTTTAGTTTTAAAGGTGTGAAGTCGGGGCCAAGCCAAGTAAAGTAGGTACCGCTCATCGCGCTTGATCTTGAGCGGGGTGGCTTCAAACCAGGTACCGGCACTGACTTCATACCTTTATAAAACTAAAAAAAAGTAAAACTGTATTAATTAATTTTTTAGTAGGCTTTTTTAAACGCAGTTTTTAATTATTTTATTTTTTACTTTTTAGTGTGTAGGTTCAACAATAATCGCGTCATTTACGTAGATAATTTGAGGGTCTCTCTCGATTTCCCAAGGATCCACTCAGCAGATCCTCACCATTTTTATATGGGACCACACGAGACGCACCACGGGACGCGCTTTCATATAAAAAAGAACCATCAAAATCGATCCACCCAATCGAAAGTTATGAGGTAACAAACATTAAAAAAAAAACAGTTGGATTGATAACCTTCTCCTTTTTTGAAGTCGGTTAAAAACTATACACATGCATAGGTACGTTTCAAGCTAGCGTTGCTAGTTTTTATTAGGTTTCGGTTAACCCATTTCACTGTCCCACTGCTGGGCAAGTGTCTCCTCTCCTTGAGTGGGATTAGGCTATTGCCTAGTACCGTTTGGCAGACTTCACATCATCGAGAAAATCTCTCAAGCATGCAATTTTGCTTGCTACCTTCACCGTTGCTGTGCTTATGCTTACCGTTTGAAGACTTATTCTGTGATAAATACTGACTCTCCGAAGTTACGTGCGCATTAGGTTAGGAACATATATTAACCATTATTTTACTATTATTCAAGCATATAGACCAAGGTTTTCTAAAGTATTAAAAATGCAAGTATAGGTTTAAGTTTACGACACAGTCATGTTAACATACAAGATAACACAGTGTGCGTGCGCGCACGGCGCAGTACCATTTTCCATTATTAGCAAGAGCATCCGTTATATTAATTGCACATTAGCTTAGAAGCACGAAGCCGTTAACCAAACAAAACTATAATAAAATAACGTTGCGGTTACGCAGATAACGTATTTGCTATGTTGCTATTTATACACAAAGCTATAAAATGTAGAGTAGTTCTTTACACAGTTTATCTATCAGTTTATATAAAATATAAACGTAATATGCACATTTTGGTCTGATAGTCTCAAGAATCTCAGTCTGAATGAGTTTTTGAATAAATTACAATACGGGATTTTCACTCGACTATAGTTCCAAAGGCGATAAACAGTAGATACATTTTGTCAAAAAAAGCTGATTACATATCATTTTGAGTAAAATGTTTTCTCTTGCACATTAGTTCAACCTCTCCCACAACATCAATATCAAGAAGCTGATGACCTATCTATATTTCTCAAAGTTTTTTGTCGCTTCATTGAAGACCCGCAATATCATTTCTGGGTTCTTAGTAATTATTTTAATAGCGAGATTCCTCGCTCAAATTGAGCTGCCCGATTGCGGAAGTACCTCCGCCTTACAGAAGACCGCAGTGAATCAAAAATAGTTGTATTTCTGTGAGTGAGTAGGTAAGGTTACCAGAGCTCGTTGGGGGAGTGACTATTCTGACAGCATGGGTATTCCGTTTGCTGTCAGTTTAGTAATTCCCTATTTTAAGAAAACTTAACGGTTTCTGCAGGGGTTGGCATAACTCTTATACTCTTCTGGAATAGCAAATGTCCATGGACGGCAGTGATCACTTACCATCAGGAGAGCCGCCTGCTAGTTCGCCCCCTTATCACCATAAAAAAACGTCATATTTGTGTGTGATTCTAGCGCTGTTCATGTGATCCGAGTATTTTATTAGGTCCAAGTGAATCCGGAGCAGCAAGTAGCCACTACGTTCATTAGTCACCGGTTCATCGTAATACATCGCCACACGTGTAGGATAGAGCATTGAGCACGTGTCGTGAATACTTGAGTAGCGTGCATTTACCGTGTGAACGCACTTTGCAACTATGTTGCAGTTATGGCTGTCATACTTACGATATTTATGTAGATACGACAATTTTAATTATTCTATAACCAAGCTACAGGATAATTAAATATGCTTTTGAGAACCGATAGTCACGACTAATTAAGAAACAGGCAATCTATGTAGATAGATATATAGATAGAATATGCTTTATTGTACACCAGAATATAAAATATACATTACATTAATATAATTATTTAAGAAATAAGGGTACAATGTAATTATGTACCTAATTACATTTTATAAATAATACTTTCGCTATGTAGCCCTCGTGTGAGTTAGTACTAGTAAGTAGTAGTAGACCTTTTCTACCTACCCTATTACCAGTTTTCAAATGTCATTATGTCTAAACCTAGCCAGTGTTAATTAAGTTCAGGCCAAGAAAAACATAATGAAATACAGTACAACCGCAAGTTTACAGAGTTACGCATGGAAATTGATGTAGGTACATAAAATACCTAGTTAGTAGGTATTTTACTGTGCTCGCAGCTTCGTCTATTTAAACTTAAAAAGCCGGCTAAGTGCGAGTCGGACTCGCGCACGAAGGGTTCAGTACAAAATTAGGCAAAAAAAGTAGTTTTTTGTATGGGAGATTAAATATTTATTTTATTTTGTTTTTAGTACCTATTTGTTGTTAAAGCGGCAACAGAAATACATAATCTGTGGAAATTTCAACTGTCTAGCTATCGCGGCTCAGATACAGCCTGGTGACAGACAGACGGACGGATAGACAGCGAAGTCTTAGTAATAGGGTTCCGTGTTTATCAATTTAAAAAGAATTCGAAACAATATCTGAAATTTTTTAATTAATTATCTGTTTTAGATCATCATCTCAGATATCGATTTTATTGAAAATTATCATGAATACAATACATTATTCCGATACCTATCAATTGTATATTTTATGTAATTCTTATTCTTTTAAAATAGTCGCAAGTGATTGTTTTTATAATTGATTGATTTTGATTGAACATATAAAAGTATGATACTTAAGAGAAGCTGTGTACTACTGGACTTCTTTCGCTATTAATCAACAAATCTGACTGCAAACAGACAACAATTCTGACAACAGACCTTCATTTGTCATTTGTTAATCATCATTTCTCAAAACATACTAACATAATTTGGACTTCTATATTGAAATGCGCTACAAAATAGTCCACTTTGTAATATAAAGATAATCCAGTTAGAAAGTAATTGCATTAATTGTATATCTGTCCCTCTTCTCTATCTTACCCATAAGTGTATGGGCACCAGTCCCCACAAACTTCCCATGTCAGGAACTGTGGTAGGGTGTTACTCTCTCATCGGTTTCTTTAGCTACCGAAACGGATGTCTCTCAGACAACACACACAATAGACGAATATGTCCTTAGTTGTATGCTCTGCTGGGGCGTCGGGAAATGTCTTTGGAAAAAGTTCCTATCCCTAATAAAATCCCGAGCCTCATTTAATCTATGTCCACGTTCCAGTAATAGCTCACGAGTCTCGTCAGTAATAGGTGTAATTCGCCGCACCGTCATCAACGCTTGCAAACAATGCAATTAGAGCAACACGTGTGCGATGACGTCATTACAAACACAAACAGGTGTCGATATGGCGCATCTCTGTGTCAATATGACAGACTTATGAGTGCAGATTTACCTACTGTGTTTATAGCTGGAAAACGATCGACATTTTCGATAAAGATTCAGTGCGCATGGTCATAACACTTTAACTATAACTTCCTTTTCAGAATTTTGTAACATATATTCATGCAGAAGTTTTTATAAGAGAATGTAATAACAGCACTACGTATTGGAAACGTTGACGTAAAACCTAACAATCAATCTCAATCCAAATTCAAAGAATTCAATCTCAATAAAAAGAGTTGAGAAGCTATTGATTATAATTCCACTTGGTGCGCTAATGACGCCATTGATACGTATAGCGACTAATGCGTTCAAATTAAAAATAAGCACGTGGCTTGTTATTGGCCTTGTTATAAATAGTTTGGGCCTATTATATTATCAACAAATAAACTTTGTATAAACTTTCGCCAAACTTCTAATAAGGTTTTTTTGTAGTACGCACGAATCAACTCGTGTTCCAATCAACTTTAAGGAAATCGAAAAGTATTTTTAATATTGTTATCTTGTATGCAAATAAACACGTTGATGTCCTATGACGTAATTAAGTAGCTAATTACTTTGATAGTGTTATCAATTATATAAATCATTTCACCACTATCAATCATCATCATCCAAATCAATTCTTATATTATCAAGTAAATCAATTTGGAACAGGCAAAAACTTTTCTTTCAAGGTCACTGTCACTGTCTTTTCAAGTAGTTAGTCCCGCTGCTGAGCACGGATTTCTCTCATTTGAGAGGAGGTGGGCTATAGCCCAACGCGCTTGCTTAGTGCGGGCTGGTACACTTGACGCGCTATCGAGAATACCTCTCAGGCAGGTTTCCTCACAATGTTTTTCTTCACCGTTAACAGGACTCGACTTACGTCAATAAGATTATAGAATATTTTGCCCTTCACTGTTATAAATGTTACAATATGTTAGTTCCTCCTGGCCACTTCCACCGATCTTTAAATCTGAACTTTATTACCCGGTTTTCTAGGTTTCACCATGATTCATATAAAAATTATGTGTGCGTACTTTTCAATAAGGTACATTTTTTTATGACTGGTGGAGTTCAGTATCAGTATTCATTTTACCTTCACAAAAATCTCGGAGACTTGGGACAAATTTGTAGAACTGGCTCTTTACTAAGCATGGCAGTACATTACTGAGGGCTTAGTCATAAGCACCAAAAATATAGCCAATCAGTAATATGCTGACTGGCTATATTTTTGTAACATTATATCTTCTTTCTAAACTACAACTCATCTTCACATCACGTGCTTATAATGCAATAGTCGAAAAAATAAATAAAAGTCTAAAGAAAAATACTAAACTAAACTAGACCAAAAATATCCTGATGATGTCATTTAGATAGAATATGATTTAAATATTATAGTGCACGTGTTTCCATTATTATGATCAATTCCAATGCATAATATGATAGCAGACGGTATACGCGTTATTACTAATACTAACCCATGTGTCCTTTATAGTGATTCAGTGCCAGGATCCGCGGATACGGAGACGGTAACGGATCTTTAATTTCTCACTCAATCGGTCGACGTCACAGCGCGATCAAACGCCACGTGCGTTTTTAAATAATTCTGCGCCAAAATGCGCACTTTGATTGCTATTATCTCGGCTTGCGAATAAAAAAACGAATAAAAATGCAGATGTTCTTGTATTTTCTTCTAGATTACTTCGGCATATTTAGAAAAAAAAAACATTGGCCTGCCTTATTAGAGGTGCCAAATATTTGATTTTAAGAAATAAAAAGTTGTTTGTTTTTCATTTTCTTATATTTATAAAAGTAATGTCATAAATTTCTTTGTGTAATGATTTTGTTGAGTGATGTCATAAGATAGTGTTGATTTAGTATCTTTGTGTTATATACTATTGGTATGGTAACTTACTAGAATATATTATGTTTGCATTAAAGGTGTCAAATATTTGATTTTAAGAAATTAAAATTCTCTGAATTGATGTTTTTAAAATTATACTACTTAATGACATAATCTAAGTTATTATGCAGCATTTTATCCTGTCATTAAATTTGAAAATTAATAAAAAATCCGTAAAAGGTCCGTGAGAAAAGCGACGGATAAGTGTGGGTGTTTGTGACTCTACACATAAAAACCGCTAACCGGATTTGGATAGTTTGCCATACAGATAGTTTATAGCCTGGATTAACACATCGCTACTTTTTATCTACATACTATGTGGTCAAAGCCGCATGTGGAAGCTAGTATAGCGTTAGCGCTGAACCAATTTAAATGAAATTTGGTAAAAAGATGACAGGATAGTTATCGGAAATCTTTCCTTAAAACGGCGATAAGAGGGGCGGAAATTTATATGCGGAATCCAACGAGTATCTAACCTTATATTTTATAGCCTTTGGCGGAATCGATCATTTCTTCAAAGAAGAGGGTAAGAAATAAACAAATGAATGAATAACCTGATTAGACAAAATTACTAATTCTACTCGGACGAAGTCGCGGGCAGAAGCTAGTATTCAAATAAGTTTGTTTGAACCAATATTATTTCGGGCGCAAGGTGCAACCTCTGGAAGAATGATTGAGTAAAGATCATGTTGAATGGGGAAACGGTTTCAAAACAGTAAATTGGCATTTGATATGAGGATTATAATAAAAACTGACAGGAATAACCTTCCTTATACCTAATAAATTTAACTTTTTCAGAAGCAGAATAGGCGTTAGGGTGACAAACGCTCTCGCCAGGTCTAGAAACACCCCGAGGCAAGTGTCTCACTTTACTATTTTTTTAGGGATATTATTGCGTCGTCTTCTGATTTGTTCATTCGGCTTAAAAGAAAAGCAGTTCAAATCAACATTTTCTTCCGAGTTTGATGGGAATTTCTTCTTGTGAATTATTTTCCTTATTGCGATCCGATAGCACGTAATAATTGAAAGTACTTTAGTTACTTTTATTCCATTCTAGTGTGTTGAAACATTATAAAAGTAAATGCTTATTAAAAAAAATGAACTTAATTCCATTCAAGTATGTGCAATAAAAAACGTGAGCACAAGATTATAAATAAGACCGTGGATAAAGTCCAAATATAGAATATAGAATGATTCCAGAAAGACTTAGAATTTTAAAATGTTTTGCTCTTTGTAGAAGTCCATGTGTATCTATCGTTGGTATTTATTGGGATGAAGTTGATTGTATGTACTATTTTCAGTGATATAAAGTTTGTTTTCGATGCTTATCGTCTGTCTGTTACGTCATGGAGGCGGTTAGTTCGTTCTGTAGTTTGCGCAACGCACCTCGTGGTGCGCAACGTGACTGAACATCTACACGTGTCAGCTCATGCTGTCTGTTGAACACCTTCTAATTATTAATAACCGTCCGATTCGCTATTTAAATATTAAAACTTTGTTCTACATTCCCTTTTTTTACATACGCTGTTTTGAAATTCATATTTAACGTATTTTGTATTTGAAAGCCGGAATATTCCACTGTTTTATATTCCATGCAGCAGAGATTTTGAATGAGTGTTTTAAAAATTTAAGTTGTTTTTTCTATATAAATATTTGACCGATTTCGGTGTACCAAATACATTTCTATGCTAATAGAAATCAGCTCATCATTATTAGTGGGGATCTATTCCTTAACTTTGAAACTTTTACTCAATAGGAGATCTCCATATTATTCAATCATACAAAGACACCTGGTCTTTATAAAGTATCTCACTATTTTTAAATTTATTGCGTCAGATACTAAAAATAATAATTGGTTAATAAATGATGATAATTATAACTAGATTTATTTTGATGTAGGCCGGTCGTCTTACTTTGTCTTTGGAATGTGATGCCCAAGTCTGTCTGTTCCGATTCTCTAAGTTGAGTTGACTGGCATATAATAGTACTTGGTACGTGCCAACTGCTCATTTCATAGTCACGTTTGCAACTGCACTGCACCCACGCGGCCGCTCAGTACTTTTATAAATAGGCCATTCACCTATTTCGGGACAATGTTTACAGTTCATTATGGTGTTGTGAAATTATACCTCGCTATTAATTAAGTATGAAAATGTTCCTTTGAAATTAAATCTGCACTGCAGGCAAAATGAACTAATTTTATTCCACGTGCAATATATAAATATCAATGTCAAAGATTAATATGTTTCCTTGCGCCATACTTATATTATTATTATTCCTTCAATATCAACGCATTTTAAAATAATGAATCGCAATGCCATTGCTGCGTGGACGGCTATCGGAGAAAACAAAAGTGATACGGTTGGTATGGTTTAAGGTGGTCCTTGGAGTTTAAAGCAACTTCGAATAATAAAGAGGTTCTATGCACGACTGTACATACTTTTGATGTGAAACATCTTTATCCGAGGGTAAATCGATTGATGGCGTAGCGATAAACTGGCAGTGGGGACGTATTGCCACGCAACTAGGTGTGGGGCGGATTAACACCTCCTTGTGTTATTCCATCCATTGCCTAGAAGAGGATCCGACCAGGCGAGGTGTTATGCCTGGGTGTCGGGTTTTTGTATATACTTCACTATCGCGGTGTAGGAGGAGCTTTATGATTGGTGCGTACGATGTGTCATGTCAGTTGACAGTCGGCAATCGACAGTTCTCCGTCGCCGGGTACGTCGTTCGTCTGTAAAGAGATAGATGTCGCTACAGTCTCCTCAAAACCTTATAGGAAGAGTACAGTGATTGAGTTATTGTTATGTTTATGGTAATCCCAAATGAATGTAGGAGCCTAACTTCTGTTCTTCAAAGATATGTTGGAGTGGTGTACAAAGGGGCTCCTTAACGACAAACAGCATGAATGTGTAGATTGAGTTGTTATGGAAATTGTGTCAGCATGTCCTTTACTATAGAATTAAGTAGAACGTTGTTGAACCCTTCCAAGTCGAGAAGCTAGTTTGCCTTTTTTTAGGCTAAATAATGAAAAACAAATACAGAAAAACAATGTATTTTTTTCTTCTTTCTGCAAATCGATGTATCTGTATTTGATGTATTGTCGTCATATCTATACAACTTCACGATGTAATTGTGATACTTAATAAGTATCTAATCACACTACTGGACTAAACTCTCATGATCGATATAGCAGATAAGTACACGATCTAACTAGATAAGTGGTGAACTAGTGAAGGTAAGCCATAATAACCCGAGCCAAGGCGACGGACTAGTAATGCGGGGTCATTCCCATGTAATCATGTGTTCATAACACGTATTTCAAAAGATTAACTTTAAATCGTCAACGCATAGTAACGTCATGCTATAAGCACGCTTAAAAAGTTGCTTAATATTTATAACAGTATTTTTGTAACTTTTGTGGCTCTAGAAATTAAGACAAATATAGATAGGTTACATTAGACTTCTAAATTAACTTATTTTGAAGTCTAATGCCTATTAAACATAGACCATAAGTTTACCACATAAGAAACACGATATGCGAGAAAAATATCTGTTGGATTAATGATTCAAAAATTGTTATTGCGATTAGGTAGTGGGCTAGGCACTCTTATCGACATTTCACAGCTATTTCTGTGTACACATTAATCGGTACGTATGTACGACACGTACCTATCAACGTGTACATATAACTATATGGAAGAGATAATTATTTCATAAACAGGATCGTCATTAGCTCACAGCGCGTCGACAGCAAAAAGAAAGGAAGGGACAATAAGTATAAATCCAAAACCTATTTTTGAGCATATCTTTAAACTAGATGCTACAGGTGTGCATGCGCAGTTTAACAGTAGCTTAATTACATGCGCAGTTTAGCAGTTGCGCATTTTATGTTCAATATGTATGACCCTGAATCCGCTAACGCGCATGCTTCACACTCCCACGCAGCAGAAATTACAGATATTTTAGTTTGTAAACTTTAGTGACTTATTCAAAGATAAATACAAACAAACTTGAAATGAAAATCTTAACACCTCCTCACTATTATATTGCTTTGGTTCTTGTCTATGATGATATTTTATAAGAATTAATAAATTTCAGATTTATCTCGTATTGATATTCAATGTTTCTATGACTTTCTCCACTGGATATTCTTTTCTTAAATATTTAATTATTTGCAACTGTTAATTTAAAATGTATTCTTAGTTATTTTGTATCTATTAAAATCAAGCATTATCATTATGTATAATTAAAAAAATATACCTATTAACATTCTCCACTTCTTCTATAGTATAGTATAAATTATGTGTAGGAAATTTTATAAAAATGGGTACAAAAAGATATAGATAATATATTTTATTAATGATGATCGTTATGAGCTTGATATACCTACGCGTCTGCCCTGAAGTTTGTTACATAAAAATTACTGACTACCTAACAGTCTTGAGTACAACTTCAGGGCGGCACATTTACACTACCCATATTTGAACACTGTTTGCATATTAGATGCCTCCTATAAATACTTTTTGTAACTTGAAAACTTTGTATTTATTTTCGGAACAGGAAAAAGCATAAACTTTCTCTACCTTTGGCATTTCCAAAGGTCAATAAAGTTTTTTTATTTGTTCCCAAAAATAAACGCTGTATTATATTCGGCTCATGTTTAAATTACCAAATTAAACTTGGATTTCCGGGAAAAACCCTTATAAATGCAATAGCTACAGGAAAACTTGAACGCTTTTGTTTTCTTCGGTTACGAACGTAAAAAAATAAACAACAAAAAACAAGGGTGGTTAAAAAATAGAATGCCTTTCTGTTAAAAATAGCTCTGCGTAACTAATTGTTAATACAGTTAGGGTTTTATTGTTCCTTAGTTGATAAAAGAAGTTACCTAACCCTATCAATTGTAATTTTTTGGAACAATTTCTTTAGAGTTTTAAGAGCACATTTGTGAGGGCTTGTTGCTATAAGGGTTTATCCTACCCAACAGCCTCATTGGTCTATAGGTAGAGTGCTACTGGGTTGGATTCTTAAGACGAGCAAATTGTTATTGGGTTTTTCTTTGAAAGTCTTTTTAGCGGCTGATGTTACTATTAATATTAAGAAACTTCTATTTATTTTTTTATTTATTTTTATGGTGAGAAGGTGGCAAACGAGCAGGCGGCTCACCTGATGGTAAGTGATGACCGTCGCCCATGGACATTTGCAACACCAGAGGCTCGCAAATGCGTTGCCTAACCCCATTAAAACCGTTCAGGTTTCTTAAAATAGTAGGGAGTTACTGAACTGACAGCAAACAGAATTCCCATGTTGTCAGAATAGTCACAATGAGCTCTGGTAACCTTACTCACTCGCAGAAAGACAACTATTGTTGATTCACTGCAGTCTTCTGTAATTTATCAAAAGTCACATAGAAAATGAAAAAAACGTCATCAAAAATAAAGAATTTACAACAATATCTTAATTAATAAACATCAAAACTTGAGAGATGTCAAGGGACACCCGGATGGAACGAAGTTCCTTTCGATTAATTAGTGAAGGAATTGTAATAAAATTGTTTTTTTTTACAATAATACTATAGCAAAAAGTGTCGTTACAACTTTTCTTCTTATTTTTTTCCGACTAGCCCACTTTTGCAACGCGCGATAAGGAACTTCGTTCCAATAACACTATCTCAATCAATCAATTAACTAAGTCTATTGTAATACAATTTACTTGTATATAAATAGGCAAAGACAAAACAGCCATTCCCGCCTTTGTTTGACAACCGATTTTCTTTTTATTTAGTAAATGACATAAGTGTTGCTGTGTTGCCAATAAAAACCTAATAACGCTTTGCTAGACCTGGGAATGCAATCGAAGACCTCTAGCTCAGCAGATGTACTTACGACCACTGGACTAGCGAGGCAGTCCATAAAAATACAATAAAAAAAACATTAACATGGTTGAGCAGCAAATCGTTCTATCGTATGACATGGCGGCCAATTTTATGATCGAACTGTCCTTTATTTTACATATTTTACATAAAATTCCTAAAGTAACTTACGTATGTTTATCGTTGTCTTATCATAATTATTCCTGATTCGCTCAGCGCCGTCACGTTTATCGGCTCACGTGGTTTAACCAAAGGCGAATGAACTTTTAGTTCATCGGAGTCTAGACAAGGCATTCTCTGTACAGCCTCAAGCTTTTTTAATTGTACCTACCTTTTTTGAGCTTTTGGGCCATCTGGAAGAATATTGTTTTAAAAAATTAAATAAATTTATTGATGTTTTCGCATTAATATTTTGTTTTATGTTTTTTTTTAGTTTAAAACAAAGTACTTTTGAAATATCACTTAAAAATGCTTTCCAGGCTTAATACCGGGAAGGCAACCACTTTTCTCTTTTAAATTGCCCATTTATGCCCAAACCTTGAAGACCTATACGGCAACAGATTTCACACTCCTCATCATCTTATTTACTATCCCAGTCCATGGTACAGGTTTCATTCGAGCCGGCTTTTATATTCCACCACGCTAACCAAGTGCAGGTTTGCTACACTTCACTATCGAGAAAATGTCTCTTTGTCCTTGCTCAGGGTTCCTCATCATGTTTTCCTTTAGCGTGTGATTTAAATACGCATATACATTTGTAAGTCAGTGGGACGTGGGTCGACCCCGCCTTAATTGTCAGGGCCACACGCGCAATCACAGGCTAACACGCTCATACATTATCCAAATATTAAAAACCAAATTTTTATCGTCGTCGTATGATATAGATTCTTTGTTAGTCAAGGAAAAAGATATATTTGTTTGTTTATCGTTAAAATGGTTAAATCCAACCAGACTTGTTTATTTCTATTGCGCCACATCACGCGACCATTGTTCTGCAATCATACTGTAATCTGTACATATTACCTAACCGCGACAATTGAATGTATTACTGAGCTTATAAGATTTAATATTCATTGACATGCTCGCGGTGAATACGCCCGTTTTGTTTTGTTTATGTAACTGCATGTGACTACACATTCGCACACTACGAAACATGAATTGCATAAATATTAGCAATATTTAAACTCTAAAACTCAGAGCAATGAGTTCAAAATTAAAGTGACTTATGACTGACACATTCCAATTCCGTCCCATTTGACTTTCAAAGAGGATGGTAGGTGTATGTTTTCAACTCAGGGCTGAATCCTTGAGCGAAAATGAAATTTCTTTTCACTGATAGGTAATGATTTTGTGTCGATATTCAAACAATAACAAAGATACCTTCCAAGGCTAAGGGTTAGAATCGCCCGGCAAGTTGGTAAGTAGTTTTTCTCTCAGGTATTAAATTCAGTATTTGTATTGATGAGATAACCTTCGTTATTTCTGTTACATACCTACTTCTTCCATATTGTACGTGAAGCGGTAGGGTTTGTTACTTCTTAAAAAAAATATAGTCATAATTAATGTTCACGACATGTAAATACTCTTTATTTATATTTTGTCAGTGTCATTTTATATTTTGACGACCCAATTAGTCCAGTAGTAGCTAACACTGCCTTCTGTGCTATGGGTCCTAGTTTCGAATCCCGGTAGGGACAAATGTTTGTGTGATGAACATAAACATTTGTACATTACATTTGTACAAAAAAAAGTATATAATTATGTATTATATCAATCAACTAGTATCCGTAACACAAGCCTCGTTGCTTACCACGGAACTAGATGGCGCTGTGTCATAATGTCCAGGAATATTTATATTTTTTCTTTTTATTGTCTATGATTGATTTATTGATTTCGTTTTGTTTTAAATTGACTACGTTTTTATACAAAAAACACTGCCAGTCGATTAAGTAGTGGTCCTTTTTATTAGTAGTATGTATGTAGGTATGTACTAGGTACTATGTACATACTTAATACCCGGCGTTAAGACATCAACCAAACAACGAAATCGAACGACATATATTAGGTATAGAAATTTTTGCAATTCCTTATTATAAAAAGTTAAAAATGAATACGAAAAAGCCGAATTCAGGAATTCAAGAAATGTTACAGCTTGATTACAGTATCACTGAAGATCTTACTATTATTACATAACATCTGACGCATAGAAACACACTCACACACATATGCACACGCACGCATGCATGACACACACAACACACACGCGCACACACACACACACAACACACACACACCCACACACGCTCACATATGTCCGGCGCACTCGCGCCAAACAAAGTAACTTGTCTTTTCTTTGCTTTTTAATTTTTTTTCTTTTCTATTACTTTTACAGTGATTACTCTATGGTAACATTATATTCGATAACACAGTTCTTTCTCGGTTTGATGGGGGCCTGGTAATCTGTTAGACAGGGTAACCTAGTGCGGATACCAGTTCTTCACAAAGGATATATTAAACACCTCTAGCACTGTAAGTACATTGTTAACTATACCTAGCTTTGTGAACGAGAAATAAAAACTTTATTATTAACTTTATTATTAATTACAAAAATCGAATACCTATGCCCGCCAAAATATATAGATAATAGATATAGACATATACATCTACATTATTTATTTATTTTAATTTAAATCGCGTATATTAAAAAGAACTTATCTATTCCAATTACGATAGTAGATCTCGATTAGTCGTTCAATCGTCATTCTCCGAACGCGACGCGAACCCGTCTCGTGAAACGTGAGTCGAACGTGAACCGCGGCCGCGGCACGTGACCGGTGACGTCACCGCGCTGCAATTGCAATGATAATGATGAAGCGTTCGAAAATGGAGCATTGAACTAGAGTGGTGCGTTTTGTAACTCGATTCAACCTCAATCGATGTTTTGTATAATCGAATATTATTTTTAATCCTTTACGCATAGAGTTGAAGTTTTAAGTGTGTGGCTTTGCAGCCCTAAAATGGATAGATCGTTTTTTTTAGTTCTGTTTTAAACTTTATGTAATGCAATAAATAAATATGAATATGAATAAAGGTGATTTGATCGAGAATGTTCTTTTGTAGGGTTGTGTGTGTTTTTGTAGGATTCAAGAAAATCTATTCAGGCCTTTGAAGGTGTTGTAAGGGCGTTTTTTATCAAAGATATTTCCTTTATAATAATGAAAGGCGGAATATAGTTTTGGAAATATATCAATTACCGTGTCATTGCTGGGCACAGGTCTCCTCTCATTTAAAAGCGATTAAGCAGTTCTGATTAGATTAGTTCAGCACGTAAGAGCGAACCAACTAAGGTTGGAAAAAGTCATGCTGGTTTTCCCAAGATGTTTTCCTTCACCTTTTCGATCGTGTGATAAAAACGCATGATGTGGGCTGAGGCCGTCAGGTCATAGAGCTAGGGGATGATTCTCGTATTATTGAAATTCTCGAGCACAATAGAGAAGAAACTTTACTCTAGCGAATCCATATGATTTAATATAATAGAAACGTTACTATTCTAAAGTTCTTCTATAGAAATACGTCTCAGTAAGATGGATCCACTGCCTCCTTGGTCTAGTGGTTGGTCCGAAGAGGTCTTGAGTTGAGAATCCCAGGTCGAGAAGTGTCATGAACTTTTTCACAAAATTCTCAGTGTCATGGCATACCGGCGAAATATGGGTGTAGGTACTTTAGTACAACTCTGCCTAAACCTTCGGAGACGACAGGCGTGATGGTATTTTGTACCATTATTTTGTGTTTTATAGAATTCGCTTATAAAACAATCGATTTATTTTAGCTTCGAGTTATAAAACAATCGATTTCCGATATTCTTTGTATTCATTGTCTGTTTTAAAGCACGTGTGAGTCTTTAGGGAAAATGGGTACCTGAGAATTATGAATTTTGTATGGGTTTTCGCAAGATACCTATAGTATTATTAATCGTAACTAATATAATACATACACAATTTCTTATTAAAATATTTGCTTAAACACCAGAAACACTAAAACTTTTGTAGATACGAATATAAAATTCAGGTGTATTTGTTAATTATTACTTATCAGTAAAAATATTTAAAATACCTACCAAGCAGAATTCTTTGTCTATCAATGCTTTCAAGCAGAATATTCCTACAACTTTGCTCCGTTTGGAAACCGCACTTCTTCTATATAACTGCGGTGCTTCGCATAATCTACTTCGTGCTAGGTATGTACAGACAGTAAACATAATAGTAGACCACTTCTCACCCTTATTATTATTAGTACGAAGACTCAAAGTTCCGCAACTGTTGATCGAAATTACAAGCGTGACACATTTTGGGGAGTCCCACTGTGGTCCCACTTTGTGACTCAAAATGGACACTCAAAATCGAATCGTATTTGTCTCCTTTAGTCTACTAGCATCTTTAAGTATAGGTACGTATGTATAAGAGCGCGTCGCGCTGGCGGCGGCGAAACACGTGCCCGAGCCGCGGTGACCATGACAGCTTGTGTAAACAGGACAGTCTATTTGACTCACCAAATATGTACACGTTACTTATCTACATACATTGTCTCATAAATTTTATTAATGTTGAGCAAATTGTGTTACTTCTCTCATACTTTACTACATAATTTTCACCTAAAAACAATTTAATGTTTTGTAAAAAGTATCAGTATTCGTATGTTAATGTATGCAATTTTCGAGGTAAGCATGTCAACGATACCTTTGCAAGGTATTGTAAGCTGTAGACAAGCTTAATAACGGATTGACAGACATCACACGCCAACAAATCTCTCAAGCATGCAGTTTCTTTGCGTTAACAGTTTACTAGTCACACCACTAGTCTACCACAGTTAAATAACATGACAATATTCGATAACATAAAAAGACAGTGTTCATAAAATTTTATCGATTTTATTAAATTATGGTCTATTCTTTGGGAAAGCCTCACTAATAAAGAACTTGCGTTGTTCTGGAGTGGGTTTGCCCCACCTCCAGCGGCACGTGCTTAAGACGCAGTGATGATGACGACTCGGACGAGTGGAAGACGAGTGCGCTGAAGTAATACAGTTCAGCATTTTTGCCCTAATTTAGTTTTACTATTTGCAATTAAAGCATTGCAATTTTAACGTGTAATTGACATGGTTCAAACAATTAATATAATAAGCTATTTCAGGCTTTTGTTTGATGTTATTTAAATGTAATTCGTTTTTAAAACAGACACTCATATATTGTCCGCTCTAAAAAGTAACTAGGTACATTTACATCATATAAATCACCATCGCAATAAATCATATAATAATTGAACAGAATGTTTTTTTCTGTCTTTGTCATAATATATTAATTGTATTATATCAAAACTCTATACTTACCGTTATATCGAATGAATGGCATTTTATTTCAACACTTAATGTGAATAAAACTGACTTCGTCACAGTTTTTTTTATAACAGGCAATAACGACCTAATAATTATGTTGATTGTATTTCTTGAAAACCATATTTTTTATAGTTTATTTAAAATAATTACAACACGTTTTCGTAATACAATAGTATGCAGAATAATTAAAATAATAAATTATTATTAATTAGTTTTGTGGATGAATTTTATACCTACTATGAAAAACGTGACTTGTCGTCAGATTTTCTTGGCAAACGACATATTTGCATTGCATAAAATGATTTATAAGTCGTTTGAAATGCGAGTCACATTCATGATTAAATTGATTTAATAAATCCTTTACGGATGAACCATGAGATTTATAACAGATATATTGGAATGACGAAGCTGAGATCATAGAATTTTGGTCGTATTGACAGAAATAAGTTTGTGTTGTCTTTCAGTAATGACAGATTCATTGTTTACACTCAATCTGGATCGATGTGACGAGTTGACGACGTCAAATCAAGAGCAACTAGATCTCCGAGACTATCCTACAGAAATCCTGTCGTATACTCACCCTACCCCAACACAAAGCACATTTTAGCACATCACTATCGCATTTTGTACGTAGTTGACGGACGTCTTATCAGCGCGTACTCTCGCAGCGTTTCAATTTGAAGTATACGAGTCTTGAAGACTGTCCTGTCCCTTTATTTCTTCTAAATATAACAACCGTATAGTAAGTAGGTAACTGAGGTGTCATTGCATTAATATTAGTGTACGTGGTCATGTATTTATCAGTTGCGTCGTAATTATATTATATTAGTGATGAATGTTTTGTTGACGCCGTTCTCGAGGCCCGATGTTTGTGTTCCAGATCGTCTGCCAGGATTGTTAGCGTAAGTGTTTTGTATATTTTTATATGTAACATAATAGTTGTGTACAATGTGAAGTGACAGTTATCTATGGCAATTGTGTGTGATCGTTTTGATACTATTTAACCTTCAACAGGAAATTAAAATGGACTAATTCGATTCCGATTGGCTTTGAATTCGGAACTCGAATGGGTCTGCTAGTTTACTTTTTTTAGTTATGGCGTTTAAATTTTATCTAGTTAAAGTTAAGTTGGTTTCCCGGGATTTATCCCGAGAGAAAATACGCGACCGAATATTGTTTTACAAATTTAAAGATTTTTTGTTTTCATTCTTTAGAAAATCAATTTTAGTCCATATAATTAAAAAGTTGACACTTATTTCACTGAATAACTTTAAAGAACGATGTTAATATGTCTGAGGCAAAGCCTCATAAATGCTTTTACTGGTCCTGTTTGGCAGATTTTAGGGTTGGCAACCCCGAGTAAAGTTCTTACACGTACTACGATCAGCCCTGTCTATAGATTAAATATTTACAACTAACTTTATAATTTACGCGATAAGCTATTAGAAGTTGTTTACATTAGGTAAATGTTTAGGTTTAATATAATTAAAAACTACGCGTATATCAAAACTAGCTATTTATATGTATACATTACATATAGGTACTTACGTACTTAAGTTATGTTTTTCAGGTTGTCGGGGAATAGATATTATCCGTCGTGCTTTTAAAATTTAAATGTTTGAATAAATAATTATATGTATACACACGTTGGCTTTATACATAATTATATATATAATATATTATACATATATATATATTATATGTATAATAATAACGTAATTATTTACACAAATAATAATCATGTTGATAGAAAACGAAAACTTTATTTTCAATAATTACTATAAATAGAAATTATATATTATAAATATATATTTAATAGGAGGTAATAGCGAGATTTCTCGCTCAAATTGAGCTGCCTGACTGGGAAAGTACCTCCGCCTTACAGAAGACCGCAGTGAATCAACAATAGTTGTCTTTCTGCGAGTGAATAAGGTCACCAGAGCTCATTGGGGGAGTGACTATTCTGATAGCATGGAAATTCCGTTTGCTGTCAGTTCAGTAACTCCCTATTTTAAGAAACCCGAACGGTTTCTAAGGGGTTTGGCAACGCATTTGCAAACCTCTGGTGTTGCAAATGTCCATGCGCGGCGGTCATCACTTACCATCAGGTGAGCCGCCTGCTCGTTTGCCCCCTTATGACCATAAAAAAAATCCTACTGGCTTTTACCCGTGACTTTGTCTGTGTAGAACGAGTCATTTTATCCAATCTGCTTTCTTATTTCTACCCTCTTTTAAGAAATTATTGATTCCGCATACAAACTTCCATCCCCTTTATTCTCTTTCATTTCTGGGGAGAAGACTATCCTAAGTCCTTCCTCGAGGCGCAAATAACTATCAAAAAATCATCTAAATCGGTTCAGCTGTTTAAGAGTGTTGAGGCAACAGACGGACAGACAAACTTTCGTGTTTTTAATATTAGTATGGATTATTTTTAACTTATTCTATCCCTCATCTATATTTACAAACACAACTTCAACAAATTATCTGGTTACTCTATCTCCTTCCAGTCTGTTCCTTTAGTAATAAGTTTATGAATAATTAAATATAAACAGTTAGGGGTACCTACTTACTATACCTTAATATTACTAGTACGGCCGGCACGTCAAGCTACCACTATCTGTCAAATTTCTTTGATAGATTTTCAACTTAATAAACTAATAAGGTTCATTTTCAGTTTGGAAAATTTGACAGTTTCGGATAGGTTGACCTGCTGGCGACTGTACTACTACTCACCAACTTGTTAAGCGTCGTGACGATGATAACGGCACGATCTCCATTACAACGAGGAGACATTTTTGACGAGATTTTTTTATCTATACTAACTAATATTAAAAATAAGAAAGATTTGTATTTTTGTATGTTTGTAACGAATAAACCCAAAAACTACTGGACCGGTTTTAAAAATTCTTTCACCATTAGAACACATTATCCCTGAGTAACATAGGCGACACCAACGAGTGGTTTTAGTATTTGGCTATAACAATACCACAAGGGTGAAAAAGTCCATGCCAGTCCAGATGTCGCTCGCGCATTGACAGCCATGTAAAAACCGTTTTAGGTTTTTAAAATAGAGGTGTTACTACACTGACAGCAAACGGAACTCCCATGCTGTCAGAAGTCAGAACGGTCACTCCCCCGACGAGTTCTGGTAACCTTACCCACTCGCAGAAATACAACTATTGTTGGTTCACTGCGGTCTTCTGTAAGGCGGAGGTACTTCCCCAGTCGGGCAGCTCAATTTGAGGGAGAAGTCTCGTTATGCCCTAACTCTCGAAGACTCCATTGAGGCCTCTCAGGGCTGTATTACCGTACCCGCCTGTACAGAACAGATAAAACCTCTTTTATCTGTTCTGCACTGAAGTTTTATGGGGACTCAGCGAGGCACTTGAACTTACAACAGCACATCTAGAGCACGGTCATAAGGTCCCGACCCGGTTGAACAAAAGTTATCATAAAAATTGATAAAAATGGAAAGTATTGTTTAAAATAATAATGATTGTACTTACACAGACTCACGTGATCATTCTACGTAGAAGTAACAAGAAATATTTTAAATTATTTATAACCAGATTAGAGATTGAAACGAGTTACGAATTGCGGAATAATATTGTGCAATAGAGTGCAATAGATATTGTGCAGAGCTGTGGTAGCCTAGTGGTGTGACCAGTGGACTGAGATGTCAAAGGTCTCGAGTTCGAACCCAAGGCACGCACCACTAACTTTTCGTAAGTTATGTGCGTATTTATCACAAGCTCAAACGGTGAAGGAAAACATCGTGAGGAAACCTACATGCTTGAGAGATTTATCTCGATGGCATGTGAAGTCTGCCAACCCGCAGTAGGCTAGCGTGGTGGACTATAGCCTAATCCCTCTCAAATGAGAGGAGACCCGTGCCCAGCAGTGGGACGTTAATGGGTTGATGATGATTGTGCAATAAATTGATTCTTTCTCGTCGGTCTTATGGTAACTAGTGCGATGGCTAGAGGTTTGGATTTCATGTGCTATTGGTTTTTTCTATGAAATTCTAAGAGCTCGGAGTTTGAAACATCCTCGTGAATGGAGGGTGTACATTAGCAAACCACTGCCAAATCCTTCGGGGACGAAAGGCGTGATGAAAGATATGGTAATAAATTAAAAATCGCTGAAATTAGAACATTATTATAGGTCATTACTAAAATCGACCCTCAGTGTTGTTACGCGATATCTTTCGATACAGCTTAAAACGTAATGTGAGCCTCTATTGTATGCAAAACATGCATTTCTCAGAAAATAATAATTTATACTTTCAGTACTTATAGGGTCTGCAATACCTAATATTAAATGTCTAGTGGTCTGAACAGAAATACAACGAAGTATAAACATAATATGTATAACAATATTTTTTGAGAAATAAAAGTTTCTGTAAAAAACATGTTCAATTTATATTTGGCACACAACTGCCATCCTAATTTACTATTTTAATTGTACTTAAATTTTTTTTTATTTAAATCTTTAATTATACGTATTTTAAATTAATGGCGGATTTAATGCCGAATGCATTATATAACCAGTCAACCTTTAAGTGTTGAAGACTGAGTATGAGACACAGTTTCATTTGCATTGCCAACTTTATGACACTACTTTTATTAATAGAACAATTGTTTATTCCAAAAACAAACAAAGGCTAGTCATGATCGAAATTTGAAATTCAAAATTGCATGACATTCGCGCTATTTTGTTGTTTTTTTTTTCGTGCAATGTTTTCTAGAACTCGAGACACGGGCGTGTGTTGCCGCGACTTCTAAAAATAAGGCGGCACGTGTTCGCGCGTCACAGCCAACATCACGTTATAATTTTCACGTGCATGGATAAAATACTTATCTGTCAGAGCATCGTGTGTGACTTACCTACTTATCATATGTTGTTTACTTTCATGATGTCAGCCTTAATTGTACATTTTGGAAGTTCGTTGCTGTCATTGTCAGAAAGGGGACTGAATATTAGGGATTCATTATAGGGATAAATTATTATCAAAGGTTTCATAGAATCCCATTATCTTCAGGCACTTTTAGGCTTTGCCACTCCTGGCCTCAGCTCAGAAAACTTAAATCAAAAATAATTTTGGACTATAATATGATATGATATATTTATTATTATCGGGATTGTTCGGATTACGAAATGTCTACCTCCTTTGGGGTGGGTACATTCCAACGACTCCTGTCGTCCCGCCCCGGTATTTTATTCCCAACAATCCCATATTTTTTTTCAAAATATTTTATCGACCCCTGTAATGCCGATATCGCGTTGTTGTCCCTCTTGGTGGATGGCACAGATTGAGTAGTATCGGCCCCTCTAGTCTCTAGTGTCAACTAACAACAAAACAAAAGCTGCTATCTTAAATTTCTTTAATAATGATCCGATAGCGTTTAGAACATGTGACAACGCTGCACAGTGGGTTACCTACTTCATAAAAACAACATTTCTTAAATCACGTGCGAGCACGTAAAAACTTCGCGTCGCCCGCCACTCGCCAACCTTTGCTTTCTTTCTGTACAAAAACAAAAGTTTAAAAACTCGTGGAAGCCGTATCTCGCAGGCCGAGAAACTGCCAGCTGTGTATTATCCAAGTCTACAGGAATTATTAATTAAATAAAAATGCACTTTCCACAAGAGGCCATGACACACTGTTTATTACTTTTTTAACTTAACTTCTATATAACAATTATGACAAAGGCTGCATGCTATACAGCCTAGTCTCATATGACACATCCCCCCCTTTAACATTCATAATCAACTAAATGGGAAGGAGGTTTCACAGACCTTCCACTACGAGTAACATACAAAGTGCCTTCTCCATGAGCATCTCTAAACTCTCTGTGCTGACTGGGCATACAGACATCTGTACTCACTGTCGCTCCATTATTTAACTCATTCACCGGTCTGACATTAATTGGGGCATCAAATTCAACCTCCAGTCTCTCATTAAACTTATTTCTACTTGGTAACATATGCTTTTCATTTCTCCTAACACAATTACCTTTTTCATTTAAAACAATATAGGATCTAGGACTTTCCTTCCTTACTACCCTTCCTGGCTGCCAATCCTTATCATCCCCATTCTGTATTAACACATTCTGACCATCACTATAAGAGGCTCTATTTTTGGCTGTTTTATTATAATTATTTTTTGTTTTTTCTTTCATTATTTGCATTTTTTCATTGATATTGATTGGCAGTCTGGGTTGAAGATCTGTGTAAGTACAAGGTAAGCTAGTTCTCAATAGCCTGCACATCAGAAGTTCAGATGGGCTATACTCTAAGCCAGCAAGAGGTGTAGTTCTATAATGTAACAAAGCCATATTCAAGTTCTCATCATTTGCCCGGCATTTTTTCATTAAATTTTTTACAATACCTACAGCTTTTTCAGCCAGGCCATTCGACTGATGATGATGAGGGCTTGAAAACAACAACTGCATATTTACATCTCTGGCAAACTGTTTAAATTCAAAGCTATTAAATGGATTATTATCACAAACTGCATACTTAGGTATTCCATGTGTAGCAAAGATTATTTTTAATTTCAATATAACATTTTTTGCTGTTTTTTGTTGTAAATTTTTCAACTCAATCCACTTTGAATAATAATCAACAACCACTAGATAATCTTTGCCAGCAAAGGAACAAATATCCATACCTACTTTATAAAAAGGAACATTTGGCACATCATGACTCATTAGGGATTCTTTGCAGTTACTTAACCTATATTTCTCACATTCCTTGCATGACAAAACAAAATCTTCAATATCCTTGGACATTCCTGGCCAAAATAGAGACCTTCGGCCCCTTTTCTTGGACTTGACCACACCTGCATGAGCAGTATGTAAAATAGTAAGTATTTCTTTTCTCATACAATAAGGTACCACAACTCGGTTATTATAATATAAAACATCATCTTTAAAGTTTAAGAAATCTTTCAGTTTGTAAAATATTTTCAACTCTTTATTCACAATATTTTTGTCATTTGATGGCCACTCATTGAAATACCATGTTTTAATTTGCATTAAATTGTTGTCACACCCAGTTTCTAATTGTAACTTTTTAAGCTTTTCATCAGTAATTGCTAGTTCTGATTCAAATCCATACACAATTTCAATATCAAAAGAATGAACTAACTCTTGTAAATCTGAGTCATTTTTTCCATTATTTAACAAGTAGTTTCTTGACAAATAATCAGCAATAAACATTTTAGGACCTGGTACATATCGAATTTCAAAATCATATTTTAGTAATTTTAAGACCATTCTTTGAAGTCTGGCTGATATTTTGTTAATATCCTTTGACATTATTGCCACTAATGGCTTGTGGTCTGTTTCAACAACAATCCTTCTACCATATACAAATTGGTGATATTTTTCCATAGCAGCACAAATAGCAAATAATTCTTTTTCTATAGGTGCCCACCGACTTTGGCACTCTGTGTAAACTCTGGAATAAAATGACACTGGCTTTCCTTCTTGCAACAGGCAAGCACCCATACCAGACTTAGAGCTGTCAGTCTGTAGCACAACTGATCCCTTGTCACTCAGAATTGCCAAAGTAGGTGTGCAACTCAATTTTCTTTTTAGTTCTAAAAATGCTTCTTGTTGAGCAGAATCCCATTCCCACAAATTATCTTTTTTAAGTAACTGTCTTAAGGGCATTGTAGTTTTTGTATAATGAGGTATAAACTTGCTCAAGTAATTACACATGCCAAGGAATTTCTGAAGCTGTTTAATATTTTTTGGTGAATCTAATTGAAGAATGGCTGATACATGTTCAGAGTCTATTTGTATTCCATTTTTTGATATTATGAGCCCTATATATTTTACATGATCTAGTCTATACTGTAACTTTTTACTGTTAAATTTTACATTATATTCTCTTGATCTCTGAATAACTTTATTGACTATTGTATCATGTTCTAATTGGTCTTTACCTGCAATAATAATGTCATCAAAATATACATATACTCCCTGAATATCCCCAAAAATTGAACAATTTATGCGCTGCATCACTTCAGGTGCTGACGATATGCCAAAAGGCATTCTTTTGAATGCATATCTTCCAAATGGAGTACCAAATGTACATAATTTCTGAGGATCATCAAGTTCAATTTGAAAAAAACCATCCTTCATGTCAAGAACTGTAAAAACTTCTTTACCTGATAAACTATTGTAAATTTCTTCTGGACTAGCAATTGGGTAGTTTTCACGTAGAATATTTTTATTAAGATCTTGTGGATCTAAACAAAGTCTAAGTGATTTGTCCGGTTTCTCTACTATCACTAAATTATTACACCAGTCAGTCGGGAAGGTTACTTTTTCAATTATATTTCTCTTTTCATAGTTATTTAAAGTTTCTTTTAGTCTACCTTTTAATGCCTGTGGGATTCTCCTGATGGGCTTGATTACTGGTTCAGCATTTTCTTTTACTTTAATCTTGTATTTTCCTATATTTCCCAATCCTGTAAACACCTCTTTATTTTTTCTGAGAAAATTTTCTTTTTCTGAACTTGCTTGTATACCCTCCACTCTTTTAACTAACTCTAGCCTGTTACAATCAGGTAGTCCTAATACTGGCTGAACTGGTAAGTCTATTATTGTAAATTTTAGTTTTTGGTTTCTATTTTTTATGATACAATCAAGTTCAGCTGTCCCAGCCGTTTCCACTTGTTGGCCATTGTACACTAATAGAATAGTTCCAGTATTCAAAAGACTTTCTTCTTTTCTCAGTTTCTTGAACAAATCCAATGACAGAGTATTGCAATCAGCACCAGTATCTAATTTAAATTCTACTTCATATCCATTCACTATTATTTTTTCTTTCCACTGCAGTTTAATTCCATCTACTGTGAAAATGCTTCCAACTGTAAAGTCTTCTTCACTGTCATCTGTATTTTCTTGAATCACATTGACTCTATTTCTCCTTGTACCACTGAGTTTTTCACTTCTGTTATTTTTATTCTTATTTTTGCACATATTAGCAAAATGCCCGTAAAATCCACATCCAATACATTGTCTGCCATAGGCTGGACAGTTCCTAATCTCATGATTTTTTCCGCATCTGCTACAATCTATCATTTTTTCTTTGGGCCTTGCCCCTCTGTTGTATGGTATCACTTTTTGACTTAAGGCACTCACCTGATTTTCCATTTTATTTCCTTGTAATGTCTGAACTTTTTCTTTGCTTAATTCTGCCGCTCTGCAAATATCAATCGCTGCAGTGAGCTTCAACTCAGATTCTCGTAGAAGTCTTTCTTTGACATTTCCGTCTCTGATGCCAATTACTATAACCATAGTGATCAACCGATCCTCAAGCTCTCCAAGATCACATTTTTTAGCTTGAGAGAGAACTTTGGTATAAAAGTTATCAAATAATTCGCCATCTTGTTGTTTCATATTAAACAAGTTATATGACAACCACAACAAGTTTTTTCGTGGCTCGGCGTATTCCTTGAATTGATCGATCAGAGCTTGTAAATCCTTAACTTTGTTTTTGCTAAATGTATTGTACACTTCCAATGCATCTTCTCCAGCACAGTTCAAGAACAATGCAATTTTTCTCGATTCAGCTGCGTCCTCGAGGTTCACAGCTTGTAAATACAAGTTAAACTGCTGTACAAAGCGTTTTAAGTTTGCTCCATCTCCTGATAATTGGAGACCTGATGGAGGCTTTATTCCATCCATCCTTTACACCTGACACCATGTATTATCCAAGTCTACAGGAATTATTAATTAAATAAAAATGCACTTTCCACAAGAGGCCATGACACACTGTTTATTACTTTTTTAACTTAACTTCTATATAACAATTATGACAAAGGCTGCATGCTATACAGCCTAGTCTCATATGACACAAGCTGAAATAAACAAGCCGTTTTGTACGGCGAAGCGCGACCCGCGGCCGACCTTGGACCAAAGCGCGAAGTACACAGTGGGTCACACACGTGATCGCGTCCCTACCCGCGTAATTTATAATAATTTCATCAAAGCTTAAATACTTTCGCAAGTTCGCCCGTGATTTTGGTAATATTAAGTCACAGTGATTGCGTACTTCTTGGAGTTTTTATCGGACTCCGTAACTTGTTTGAGTTGTCAAGTGATTGTGACTCACACCTGTATGTTAACGCTAATGCCGCGAAGGAATTAGCTGATAGCAAATCGGTAGAAACGGACGTAGAAATGTCAGCATTAATGGTTCGCACAAACATAACACGGTGAGGAAAAAAGGTATTTAGATCAATTGATCACATTTTCTAAAATTGTCGAAAAATTCGACCTTTAAAAACCCCAGAAATCCATGGACTTTCTATCTGCTATAATTATTGTAATAATGGGTCTACTTTCATACATCTTTAGGCAAAACTATCGGCCGATAGAAATTCTGTGATCTGTGGAAGCTTTAACTCCTTACTGTGTCATCCAATCATCCAACTTTACGCAAAAAACTGTTCAGAATTGACAGTGTCTCGCGATGATGACTTGAGATGAGTAGTCATTTACCACAAAGCATTCGATTATCCAAATAGTTACTGTATCTGTTACTAATAAAAGCACAATCACTGTTTTCTTTTTATCTATGGTGCTTATTTATTAATTAATGAGGTACGTAATTACTTCAGGTTTCTAGGTATAATCTTGAAGATAGGGCACGAGGCGACACATACGATCAAAATTATTCTGACCGGATATATTGTTCTCAATAGCTCTCTTTGACCTTTCTTTCAACCACGTTTTACACTCACATGTCGGCTATAACAGCCTTGAGCCTAAACAAGCTATTAACTTTTAATAAGTAGGTATATCAAAGTACTTTGAACCGAACGAAATGTTCCACAATGTCACGTGGTCGCTATCCCTTATAACGATTTATGATATTTCAATTGAATTATGTATGTTCAGAATACAATGCGTCACATGCTGCTGAAGATTATGTAACGTGATATTTTTGCTTCTACTAAACATAAGTAGGTTCTACATGTTTATTTTCTAGAATAATGTTGCAACTTAGAATAATACATAATAAAAACCTAGACATAAATGTTGTATTAGGTAGGTGGGTACTAAAGGTACTCGCGCTGTCGAATGAACACAAAATGTCATTGCGGATAAATAGACGATGGATTGGGTTAGATAAATTAGGATTAGTAAACATTTATGGATTCTTTCGCTTCTATTTTTTGCCAGAATGTTATTTTCCTAGATCAACCAATGTCCCACAGGTAGGCGAGTTCTAATGTCCCTAATTTCTTTTACCTTCTCATCATCATTCATCTTCACCATAAGTAGTTTCCGTAGCGTATGGACGTTTGCAACACCAGAGGTGTCGCTCGCACGTTAGGTTTCTTATAATGGGATTTATGACACTGACAGCAAACGGAATTCCCATGCTGTCAGAATAGTCACTACCCTAAAAAGCGTTGGCATCTTTACTCACCCGCATAAACACTAATAGTGTTGTTTCACAGCGGTCCTATGTAGGACCAGAGGTGCTTCCCCAGTGGAGCAGCTCAATTTGAGCGAGAGATATCGCTTTGCCCTACCTAACTAAAATCTTAATAACCTTGCATATCTCGATTGTAATTTTTTTCCCCTCTGTTTGTTACAGCTACAACTCTAACGACGGCTTCGGGCGAGTGGGCGGCGATCAGCTGAACTTCGCGGCACCGCCGTCCCAGGACGAGGAGGACTACCCGCCTGGCTCATACCTCAAGAAGGGGAAGGTCTCGAGGGCAAGTCATACTGAATATGCCCGATTTTTTACTTATTCACGTTGTGTTTATTCTAGATATGGACATACCCCGTTTTATGTTAGCAACTACGCCCTAGTAATCTAGTAAATGGGTGCATGTGTGTGTTAAGGTGCATGCAAACTATTGTTGTCGTTGTAAGAAACTATAGAAACGTCAAGTCTTTTTCAAGCCTGACTTGACGTAAAAGTTCCAAAACAAATAGTTATAATTATTTACCTAATGATTCGAAGTAGCATATGAAATCGTATTTCTAAGTTTCTACTGAAGTAATTACAATCGATAGTAATGATGGTGGTCGCTAAAAGAGTTTGACTATATATGTACATAATTATGTTACTACTTAAACCAAAGTTGTTGTGATGGCCTAAAATAATTCTAATAAAGCCAGAGAGATATACCTAATATCTCTCGATATTTTCCATCTCACTGTCACACCGGCTTTTGAGGCTAAATGCAAAAAAAAACTAACTGTGTTATTACTTCTACAGCAAGACCCGATGTCGCACCGAATAATAGAGAAGCGGCGCCGGGACCGCATGAACAACTGTCTCGCGGACCTCTCGCGGCTCATACCAACTGAGTACCTGAAGAAGGGCCGCGGCAGGGTCGAGAAGACCGAAATCATCGAGATGGCGATCCGCCACCTCAAGTACCTGCAGGAACGCGCGAACGGTTCGTACGGAAAGCGCGCTTATTTGGTAATCTCGTTAGTTATAATTGGAAATCAACAGGAGAAGGTACTTTTGGATACAACTCCAACCCGTCAGATCTTTGGTTCTGTTCTGTGAATTAAAAAATATTATTCGACATATTTCACAAAGTCCCGCCAAATGTTTGCTCTGAATTTTGGGGTTTGCTGCTAGTATCTTCCATATTAAATCATGGAAAGGCATCATTTGATCTAATTGGTTGGAGTGTACAAAAATGAATACAAACTGTATGCGGGCTTGTCTTTGCGAACTATGTCAATTAAAAAAATACTATCCCAGATTCAAGCCCATGTTGATTGTTATTTTTCAATTATTTCTAACACTGACTTGTGTTCAATAAGGCACATATTTGAGTTAATTGTTTGTGAATTTAATAATCCATTTTCTAGTAAAGTGCCTTTCTTTGTTACTTTGCCAAAAAGTGGGTTACTTTACAATGCTTGACTCTATCTCAGATATTGCCGCTTATTGAATTCAAGTCTTATTTATAATTCGATTCCAAGATAGCAAATGAGTATACATGTAAATCATTTGCTCTCTCGTCCCATGCCCAAGTTTTTTAGTTTTGAACCAGCTTATTACAAGTTTTAGAAGTAAAATCAACATCTTTTGATTCAAAAAGTTCTTGAAACTTCCAATTTATTAGAGTCAATCTTGAGCAGGCAACGATTATTCTCGTTAGGTCTTTCTCTGGTAAAACTTCTCGTGACATTGTTTTCTTCAGAAGCTTTCAAATGTTTTAAGATTGATGTCTGAATACATAGAGAAATAAAGCAACCTAAAGATTACATTTGCTTAAAAAATAGGTTACATACATTGGTATTCCCGCATAATCTGTGAATATTTAAAGTTAGTACAATACTTTTCCAAGAGCACTGTAAGCCAGGTCTGTTGGATTAGATAGAAGCAATTCTGCTCTATGACCTAAAATAAATCTAATACTCATATTACCAGTTTCCAAAATGAAAATCACAGCACTAGGGCATCAACGGCTATGCTATAAATACACTAAACCTTATTATAATATCTATGCTATTTTCATAGCAGCAAACTGCGAATAAATCCACAAGATACTCGTATACATTTACATCAATGAATTCTAAGGTTGAATAAAAAATAAATTATGAATCCTGACCATTTTAGTAAAAGTGTTCTATTTTAAAAATGATTTGACAAATTCGATGTAGTTTTCGCATCGAAATGATCAATCAATTGGCCAGGAATCAGGAAAATGTAGTCTAAGAATTGCGTATTTTTATGTGGCACTGTTACATTGGGTTTTAAAAAACAGACCTAATCATTTGGACAGAGGCTCCATAGACTAGGCCGGAGATAGACTTCATCAGACGAGACCTCCCAACTTTGATATTTATATTCAATGTACTACTTCACCCAGATATTATATAGATATGCCTGTTATTGGCCATAATCATGGTCTACTTTTTTGCGGCACTACAGAACTCATTCAGGTCCGCTCTATGAGACGGCTTTCGGAGAAAAGGAGAGCTATATTTCTCCTAGAAATTCTTAGCGTATTCTTAGATGCGGGCGACTTATTACCGGTCCTTGTGGATATCTATGGGGATGCCTTTGTTCAATAGTAGACATCTTGTGGCTGGTTTGATAGTTTTTTTTGTTAAAAGCACGCGTTATAGTTATGGTCGCTGCTTATTTCAATTTATGTCACTAAACAAAAAATTAGATTAGTTTTGCAATAAAATTAGACAAATATTCAAGAAGGTTATTAATAAAGTTAGTTAAAAAAATATAAAACACGTTTGTTGAAAAAGTTAGATTAATTTTACAATAAAATTAGAAAAATATTCAAGAAGGTTATTAATAAAGTTAGTTCAAAAAATATTAATAGGTACCGTATTTTTATAAATGATGCCCGCTGATTTCTCACTTTAGTTTCTTGTATTATTCATCTCGCACAAACCACGTTGTTAATGTTGACCTTTGATCATTTGTTTCATTCGAATATTCTATATACTTTCAAATTGCAATAATTATTAGTTCTTTAATTATTTGACAATAAAATATTGTATTATGAAGTCTTCGAAATAAATAATTGCTACATGGTTTGCGGTTGACATCGTTCCTATCCTATAATTATCATATTCCCCACCTACCCTTCATACCAATCCAAATGATCACTAATATCCTTACATCACAAGGTTTACAAAAAAAAAGAAATAAATACACGCTCATAATGTCTTTAACACTGAAGAACGCTAATGTTGTTGGGAGTTCCCGCCGGAAGATGTTCCATCTTCGCGTGGGGTTCTGTTGTAGCTGCTGATCGGCAAGTGGGCGAGGAGCACTTCAGGGCGGGCTATCAGGACGCCGTCGGCGAGGTGCTGCGCTTCCTCGTGGAGGTGCACGGCTACGGACCAAGCGATGGGCTCTGCGTGCAGCTGGCCGCGCACATGCAGAGGCACTGCGAGGCTGTGGCTAAAGGTGGGTGGATATTATTACTCAGCGCTTTTTTTAACTTCGAGACCAAGCCTTTAAGCAACGAGATATACGGATACTAGATGTTTTACACAATATGTAGATATTTTTCTTGTAAATAAATACATTCCATATTATAAATACCAGGCCACTCAGAAAGTTTTGCGATAAAAAGTTGTAATTATTTTTAAAACTTCAATTATTTAAAAGTAAAAATACCACTGTTCGATTTTCAAATTTCCCTCTGCATTTTTTTGAGAGCCAATTCAAATTTTCTTGTCTCATAAAAAAATGGATCTACATCGAGAACGTGAAATGATTTTTTTATGATTTCAAATGTGGCTTAAATCCTGATGACTAATTTGATCGACTTAGAATTGCTTTTATGGATTCAAAAGCAACCATCTACCGCTGGGCAGCGAGTTCAAACGCGGTCGTCTTACTTTGGCGGATGAGCAAATTGGTTCAGGAAGTGTTATAAGATTTTGACGAATCCTGGATTTATCAATACGATCCAGAAACAAAGCGTCAGTTTGGCTGTTTCAAAACGAACCAACGAAACCTACGAAAGTGAAGCGATCGAGGAGCGCAGGAAAAATTTTGATCGGTAGTTTCTTCACTGGGGTGGGGTATATAATTTAAATTCCACTTCGAGACCAAAGCAGCATCAACTCCGAATGGTATAGTACAAAATGCCTGCCAGAAGTTTTTTCTGCAATGAGCAACAAGCGACCGAACACCGGGCTCCGTGGGGTCCTTCTTCACCACGACAGCGCGCCCGCGCACTCTGCAATCAAAACGAGGGACTTCCTACACCCCACACCGGTCAGAGACTTGGGACACCCTACTTACAGTGATTTGGCTCCGTGTGACATCTTTATATTCGCTAAAATTTAAAATCAGCTCAGCGCTAGCATCGTTTGAGAAGGGCGTTTTGGTTCAGACGCATGAAATTTTGTATAGAGGTTGGTGGAGAGTTCTTTGAAAAGATTTAATAAAAATATTTTTTTCATAGAAGTTAGTTTTTTAGTTTCTCAAAACTTTCTGAGTGTCCCACGTAGAAACATCCACGACTCTGGTTTAAATGTCTATGCTTTTCACCATACCTTTCATTACAAACGCATTATCGCTAGGACACACAGAACAGTAATCTTCTAATACCTATATAAAAAATCTCGTGTCACAGTGTAGTGTTTGTTATTGAATTCCTCCTCTCTCTTAACTATCTCTACCTTCAGAAATGGCTTGACCGATTTTTTGCGTAATTTTTTTTGTATATTTGGGAGGTCTGAGAATAGGTCGTAGACTAATAATAATACTAGCCAGTGTTATAATTGTTGACTGTTGTTCGTTTCCAGGCACAGCTAAGCCGGCTCGGGAGAAGCCGCGTTCGCAGGCGGGCTCGCCCGCGGAGACGGCGTCGTCGTCGGCCAGCTCGGGCAGCTCGCACAGCTACCCGGCGAAGGCGGGAGTGATCGCGCAGGCGCCTCCGCTAGCTCCGCCGGCCTTCGCCCCGGAGCCCTACGACGAGCGCCCGCAAGAACTCCCATATTCCATGGACTACGATAGAGGTAAACTAGCCCGATAGTCTTAATTACTTTCGTACCTTCTGTCCATTCCGGATCCAAGGTATGACTTTCATGTGAAATCATCGAGTCGTAATCTGGGTATAGATTTACGTTGTGTTTCTTAGAGTAATATTGACACTTGATTCTGGCGTGGCAGTCACGCTTTTAATTACTAGTACAGAAAAAACAATAGAATTAACGGACGCCATTTTCTTGGTGACCTTTTGTTTGAACAAATTGAATCCTTTTAATATTTATATGATTTCTTCATACAGTATCAGTGGTGCAAACCCCTACAGCAGTTGATGTTGAAGGCTTACCTGAAGAGCCTCTTCCTCTGGATGGGCGCCGCAAGAGGGAACTGTCTCTGAGAACAGTTAGAAAACCCGATCATATGGACGACTACCTACATTCGTACAAATTCAAAAATTCCATTGAAAGGCGATTCTCTAGATCTCAGGATACTGAGGTAATAATATATTTTAAAATGAAGTACAAAAACTTATCTCGAACTACATAATTATTTTGACTATGGAGTTTCTTGCCGGCTCTTCTCCCTAAGACCTCCGTCTTGAAACCGTGCAGCTAGTGACAATTTAAAAGTACCTGTAATATTGGTCTGATTGAAATAAAACATTTGACTTTGAGTTTCTAAATTATTTTATAATTATTTTTTGAAGACTATAGCTCGTACATATACAGTATTTATACTAGAATATGTATGGTTCCGTGCAGGCGGCCGACCTGGTGGCCCGCGGCGGCAAGGCGTACGCGCACAAGCGGCGCCGCGCCGCCAAGCCCGCGCCCTCCACCTCCGCGTCCACCTCCGCCTCCGCCTCGGGCTCCACCTCCGCCTCGGGCTCCACCGAGGACACGCGGGACACCTCGCCACAGGTCTGCTGTTCAACTTTACTATAAACCTCTATGTCTAATAGATTGGCAGTAGACGATCTACCATTCTAGAACGAATATATTTTAATAAAAAAAAAATATTTAATTTTATAATCAATTAAAAATTCAATGAATATATTTATTCCTTAATATATATTTAGGGAAAACCCGAAAACCTGTAAATCTAAACAATCTTTCGCACATCTACTGTCATTCTCGATTTAGAGTATCTAACCGCGTCAGTATTTTTTATTTGAACAAAATTATATTTATCTTTTGTAGGATACGTCAAGCGAGTCACCTCATCACCATAACTACAAGCCACCACAACCAGCGCAGTATGTTCCTGTGTTCGCATTGAATTCGCTTGGTAAGTAATATAACATATCTCCCAAATATCTTATGAACAGACGTAAAATATATAGATGTAGATATTAATTAAATGAAAAATATTCAGTAATGTATTTTTTTTGTATTTTACAGGCAAGTACTATGTACCGTTAAGCATCGACTACGCTTGCCTGCAAAGGCATCTTGGCCCTTATGATGTTTTGGACGCAAGAGCAGTACACCTAGCGGCGCCATTGCATCCTGTGACGATCCACGTGAATTTTCAGCCGTGTCTGAACTATCATGTTAAGCGAGAACCGAATGATCGGGACCAGTGGCGGGCTGTATAAGCCAAAAGACTCTTATCCAGTGCACCGTGTAGTAATCCGCCATGTTGTTGACGATAATGGCGCTAACATTTGAACGTGACAGCTATTCATTTTAAATAATGATGTACGGTGGTCATCAAGCCACCACAATCTGTCAAATTTCTTGATAGATGATAGATTTTCAACATGACAAACCATTATGGTTCATGTTCAGTTGGGAAAATTTGACAGTTTTGGATAGATTGGCCTGCTGGCGACTGTACACGGAGATGGCAATTGTGTAGTAGTTGATTGCGGCCAAAAGATTATGAGCCGAATTAAATAGCTATTTTTTTAACGATATTTTTGTACCTAAGCAAAACAGTGAAATATATATTTTTTATATTTTAGGCCCATTCTCTTGTAGAAATCTCGAATCTAGAATTTAAAATATTGGCGTGTATATAAATACTTAATTTCAAAGAAAAGTAATCGTAGTAACAATTGCCAAACCCTTGAAAATTAAACGTTACCTATCAATCTAAAACTGGCATAATCTTGAGCTGTTCTAGTCAAATGCGAGTCAAAAATAAAGGGCAACTTTAGTAGTAACATGAAAACTATGTGTTATATGTATTGCAAATGTAAACACTTTCCTTGTAAAGTACATACATAATCGTCAACATTGTATTTGTTAAAATAATTTATCTGCGGACATAAAATGAAAAGGACATTATTAGAAAATAAGTTTTTAAAACCACTAGCTTGAGCCAACTGTGAAACGATTTAAAAGGTCTAGTGACGGTGGACTATGTTGAGTGTTCTTAGTTACGGCTGTGATATTTAACTAGTTGAACGCTGTGGAGTGTTGTCATCAGTTCCGAGAATGGTTCGACATTTGATACTTGCTATATTAGTACAACAGTACAATATCTGTGTATAAAATTATATGTTTTAGTGTCATCAAGTTAGCAAGTCCAATGATTCTTATAATTATTATTAACCCTTTGAATGCTACTGTCGGGTATAGCAGACTAATGAAAATTTGGACCAAGACCCTCGTCGTTCATTGCCGACGACGACGACAGAGTTATCGTGCAATTATTTTCCATTTGGTCGGCTATACCGGACTATGGCGTTCAGAGGTTGAAATGTCTTAATATTGTGCTGATATAGTATCAATTGCAGAAACAACTTTCGACAAACTGATGATTATCTCCACGGATTTCATAATTATAATACTAATATTAAAATTTGAAACTTAATGCTGATATAATGGCCAAACGATTTTTTTTATAGATATATTTTTACCCACCAAAATTCCGCAGCCATGTTGTGCATTGTATTCATAATTCATAATATAATTATGCTCATTATGGGTAGTTGTTGAAACGAGGTAGTGGAGAACAGATTTGGGTATGGTGCCCACTCTCGGGCAAGATAAAGACTGAGGTTTTTATTTAGAGGTATAGTTGATTTTATGGTCCATTCAACATTGGATTCTCACCAAAACAACTTATATAATTTATAAACCAAAGGTTAGAGTTCAATGTGTCAAATTTTATGTATAGTAATAGATACCTTTAAAATAGTTTATGTATAGGTACTTTATATTTTGTAAATAAACATGTTAAAGAAATAAATGTTAAATATTTTATGGAGTTGTTATCAATTCATTATTTTAATTTTTCATTTATTTGTAGGAGTAAAGGAAAGGCGCTACATTCAAACGAAGATTTTATGTAATTAATTATCATAACATCTTTTATTCTCTAGTATTATTTTAAATTTTACATGCTTAGTTCAAACATTGAGAAAGAAATAATAATATTTAACATCTGGATAATATACAGCTTTCTATTTACGATCCACTTAGCGTTAAAAAATTATATTAATTTATATTGCAAAATATTCCATTGTTACATCGAATACCTTACATAAAAACATTATCCAACGGGGGAGCGGGACAAGCCGAAGGTGGGTGCGATCACAAGGAGTCCGGAAGTACCAATAATCTAGGGTCATAATATGGCAAACGATAGAGAGTGCGCTTTTTGTTCACCATAACAAAATATAGCTTTCACTTAACATTAACTATCATAATATATACACAGACGCTTCTCTATGGGTTGATATAATTAAGAAATTTATCACAAAGATTTTCATCTAATATACTACAGAAATATTAAAATGTTGAAGTGCGTTTTGTTGCCAACATTAAATACATGTGTATATACAAAAAAATATTAGGCTGCCATTGTGTAACATTAAAACTACAACTATTAACAAATACTAAAAGTACCATTTCATTTATTTTTAAATACAGCTACAAACATAACTCCGAAACTTGCTCATATCCAGGGAACATTTTCTTATAGATTGGATTGTAAAAAACACTGGGCCCACTTAGAAATCTAGAAGAGGACTCTGTTCGACAGTGCATGCCCTTCGGCTAATATAACGATAAGAGAACACGAACAAGTTCGCAATTACGTATGTGGCCCGCATAGTGAGTGAGAGATAAGATTATGTTCGCTTTAAAATTAACATCAAAACGCATTCCAACAGGAAGATATTAAGCAATTAATTTACAATTTATTAAAACCAGATCGAAATATGTACAAATCTATTTTGACATGTGAGCGACATTGCCGCTCTAGTCGTACTGTGAACTATTCTGAATATTTCATACTAAACTACGATTGATTCAATAGAAAAAATCATAAAAATCTTCCTACAATTCTTTTTATACAATACAAAAATAATAAAATCATGGATTAAATAAAGCTGTTAAAATATACTTTTCTGTGTGTTAATAACTATGTGTATTTTGCCTTCAAGGCGTTTATTGCAACGTATTTGACTATAATCTAAGTTTTTAAGATTATGCGTAAAACACTTAATTTTTTAAGTAGTAGCTCAGTTGCGAGGCGACCGAGCGCACAAGCGAAGCTTATTGCAACTACATAGAAACTTTCTAAACGGCTGCACAAAATAGGAAATCAAGACATAGAACAAGTTATTGAGACGCGTTTCGATATGTACTTTTTAGCCACACAGCTCACTTACAATGAAAAACATCTTTGAAAAAGTTAATGATGGCACTAAAAGTGCATAGTTGACAACCCTCAATGCATAATTGACACGTAATAAGCAGCAAATGTGCCAGAACATTAAATTTTCATAGATTGCAAAAAGCACACCAACTTATTATAAAATAGTTCCAATACAACAGCAATGTGCGGAACTTATGTTAAAAATTTGAGCAACAATTTGGATGAAAAGTTACGACACTGGGCATTAAAAAAGTAGTTTGACTACATAGATTTACTCTAAATTGCAACTATATCCACAGTTTGATTTATCTAAAATTGTTGGGGTATTTTCCACCAATCATAAGAACACCGATCATAGTTACGACTATCAAACTATCAGCGCCTTTGAACGTTACAGAAAGTTTATAAAATACGTCAAAATTATGTTTCTTTTCAGCAGCGTTATTCCATACAAGCTAATTATTGCGATACGGGATAAGACCTTGGAAGCGTTAATAATTCGCTGAAGCTTATCCATGGACATTGAAGTTAAATTTAATGCGTAAAATATGTTAATACTCATTGAGCATTATATAAAGATTACGACATTATTCATTATAACGTAATAAGGCAACAAAAACGCCACGAAAATTACACTTTACTAATTTGTTTATTAAATTCCGTCGTTGGTCTGTGCAAATGCTGCTTATAAGTAGAACGGTAAACTAAAACTAGAGTTCCTACGGAAGCCTACCTAAATATAACAAGCAGAATATTTTGCAAGTGCCTGCACATAGCTTCCTTAGATCACTGGGTGCTTCTGTGAGAAACACTATTTTAGCCCGAGGTTATTCACAACATCGATTCGTTGTTATAATAGAAGTATTTACAGTCAGCAATATATAAACAATTGTAAAATTGAGTTTTACATAACATTTTACTTCATAAATGTCAAATTTAATTACAAAATAAAGTAGCAAAATGTTACGCTATGACTTCAATTAAATGCTGCAGTTTAGATCTTACAAATAACGTAAGACGCAGAGCTGTATAGCTCTAAAATGCATTTAAAAAATGTGTTTTATACAACTTCACAATTGTTAAAATATGCTATTCAAACAGTGTGTAACAAATAACTGGCTAAAAAATCCCACACAACATTCGAAGTCCGCACGAACCCGGCCAGTCGAATGTAAAATCTTAACTTTTGCATTAACATGTACACAGTACATATCGCATCATGAACCTATAGACATTTATTTGTAACACACTGCAAATTCGGGTACATAGATATTATTTAACAACAAAAAGCACACCATACTAACAAGTAATCAGTGCTTATTTAGAAACTGTCCTTATTAGTTGTGTCCAAACCAAACAGGTATTATATATTAGTACTAATGTGATTGCAATTCATATCAGTCGATTCACTGTCTCGTCTATCCAATTTGGATGGGAAAGCCACACTAAACTAAATGTTCGTCCACGACACAACTTTGCAACTCTGCAATTTAAAACAATTTATATTTTTTTATTTATGAACAATTCAGTCCATGTATAATACTTGAAACATAACCAATAAATATTCGCTTTCGACCTCTGCAGAGAACACAGTGCACAGTGGTGTCGTGGACAAAATTCCTGAATACTATTACCCAGCTGCCTCAACATTCGCCCTTGTGATGATGGTTCAAAGAAAGACTCTTTGCAGAATGCTCCACTTAAATTATAACACAGATTTAACCTCTAGTAATGGCTAATGCGTGTCTGTATTGAAACGACTCTAAATTACATATGAAACCTCTAACACTAACAAGAGACCTAGAACTAGGACGAGCCCACGGACCCCCTATATATGCTAGAAAAAACATAAAACAAATAATAAAAACAACTATAATTTACTTAAACATTATGCGTACAAAAATCCTAGCCGTCGTTCCCTAAACGCACTATCGAATAATCGATAATAAATAAATATATCAATAAGATACATAAACATTGTACATATATAAAAAATCTTTCATACCATACCATTATACATATATACGTTACCGAGTAGGTTCCCTATATTATATCTTAACTCTCCTATATACATTATGTACAAAGGGAAATAAAAACAATTTGTACTTGCAGAAAAACCGTGGAAAATAAAAACGAAGTGAAACGGAAATATACAATATGCGCATGTGCCACGCATTGAACGTACACTCATAGAAAAGTTCCTTTACGCTAGTTATTATATTATACAGGCGACGGACGTGCTCCGTCTGAGATTTACAAAAATAATGTGTTATGTGCGCTCACAGCCCCCCGCACTACCTCTCGCACCGCTTCGCTCCGCCCGCGCCATCTGCCGGACAAACCATACCAGCTTTTAGAAATGACAACACTATACTTTTCTATAACATTATTTATTAAATATGTCAACATAATATCCATATGTATTATGCACGAAAATAACATACATGTAGGCAATTTATAATTTCTACAATTATGTTTAAATGGTAAAATACCATAATATCACTCAAGCTTAACTTACAGATATAATATTACACAAACCAAATACTTTTTCTACTTGCGAGGTTTACTAGTTTAAACGAGGATCCTTTATGTCTGAATATGTAGCAAGTCTTGGCCATCGCCAAATAATTATTAACCTCAGTAATTGATTTCATACACCCCTTCTTCCCCACTTAAGCCCCTTCACGCCTGTTTTATACCCATAAGTTGTACTATAAACATTATTATTCCATTGGTTATCAACGGGATGTCCCATTTGCTCCAAAGTGTTAAAGTTTTGCCCCCAATGATCTTGATGGCAGTTTGATAGAACAGGATTGTGTCCTGCATGTCCAGTATGAGTTGCTATGCTATTTTGTCCCATTTGAGCATCGAATGTGTCACTATTTTGCCCCACAATGCCCACGTTATGTTTCCAAGTGGCCATACCGGTGTTTTCTGTGGGTGGTCTCGCCTCTTCGTCGTCAGGCAAGGCAAGACCGAACTCCCGTCGTAATCGCGAGCTGAGGTTCTCCCGCTGTCGCTCCGAGGCTGTCGGCTGGGCGTCGAAAACACCTGTGCAAACAATACAACATAACAATAGGTAAAATAATCATTAAGTGGAAGTAATAAGACGCTATTATTATACAGGACGAAACATTGAAATTGGATAAGAAATACTATATTATAAATTTAAAGTTACGTGGGCTCTTGTCTGTTTTTTTATTATATACAAAAACACTTTAGTATAATAAGAGATTATACTTATTACGTAGCATCCCAAGTATTCATTAAGAATTAAGTATTCATTATTGGGATTAAGATTTTTCAATTCAATTCAATTCAAATTTATTGCATTCCATAATGTTATAAATTTTTTCTTTTAATATTTAAGTAGTAATTTATAATTTAATTAATAGATAAGAATAAATATAATAAAAAGTATTGTGGCGACTACACATTTTAACCCACAGCATAATACTTCGATAAATTAAACTTGAAATAGTCTCAAATAACAAAAAACTAAAACAGTAAACCCATTCTGCAGCACCACGTTTACAATCGCGGTCTAAAAATAATAAAATAGGTGGGTGCATATCACTAACTAATTTGCCGCAATTATACTATAACATAGTGCAACAAGATGTGGTACAGTTGTTACTAGGAGTTGGATTATCTCACCGAGTTGGCATGTGGGAGTGAAACAAAAAACTAATATGAATATTAGTTTGAATTCTGTGCGGCGCTGCGCAATAGTGTTTACACTTGTAGTCAAGGTCGCGCCGGTAATGATTTTCGCATTTACTGCGGGAGCTCCTCGCTCGTATATGCGTCGTTGGTGTTATTGCTGTCTTTATCATTCGAAGTATTTTAAATTTATACAGATACAAAAGCTTTAATTTACGTATTATGTACAAATGATTTATTTAAATATGAATACCCTAATGAGGCCTCATTCATTAATAAATCTGCATATTTTTAGAAGCTCGAATGTTTACTAACTTTAGATTGTTCATAGTAAAAATATTATTTAAACACGCATTCTAGAAATTAAGTAACTAACAAATGACGTGGTTAGGCTGACAAACAGATGCACTTTATTGAGCAAACTAGGAGAAAAATAAGTAAGAAAAAAAATACCAAGATAATAACAATTTGCATACACGCGTACATTTGAATATCGTTGACACGCGTTAAGTTACTATAAAAATACTTGACATAACAAGAGAATTGTTTAAATGAAATGCTGTTATCAATAAATTCAACATAAAAATGTACTAGATATCGATAAACTTAGGTTGATGATTGCATAACACAGTCAAATCAAATCAAATCAAATCATTTATTTGCATAAAACATGGTAGGTAACAAGATGTTCAGTAAAAAATTCGATTCGAGTCGATTTGCTTTACGGATTTATTATTGAATTAACAACACTGCTGTATAGCAAAGAAAGTAATATATTCGAATATGTAATACCAAATACGTAGTAATTATATGCTCTCGACAGTACAGATTTCCTTTCGAAAGCGCATTCACGAGGGAGACGAAACAAGGCGCGACGCTAATCGTCTATGACAGCACGTAAATGGTGCGCGTGCGCATCAACCTATTAAATCAATTGCTTGAGTGCTCCACTTGACCCAATGCGATGAAATAGCCCCATAATCATATTGTGAGATTTATTGAGTTCAGATGAATATTCTCAATCAATTATACTGTTTGCTGTTATTTGCAAAGTATGCTATATGTTGGAATAATTTCGAAGGGTTCTATCTGCATGTAAGGACCAGCCGAGGTCAAGTGACCAAATTAGGTCTCGAGTTCAAACCCAAGCCACTGACTTTTCGGAAGCTATGCGCGTATTCGTCACATGCTCAAATGGTGACGGACAACATCGTGTGGAACCAGCTTGGGAGATTTTCTCGATGGCATGTAAAGTCTGCCAACCCGTAGTAGGCTAGCGTGGTGAACTATTATAGCCTAATCCGTCTCAAAAGATAGGAGACCCGTGTTCAGCAGTGGGACGATATATGTTGATGATGCTGATGATAATACACCTAGCCTGTCAGCTGCAGGGACTATCACTATACACCGCACCGCACCTAGGTAAGGCTGTTGATGTGTATGGGTTATTACCTTTAGGCAAATGGTCGGCGGCGAGTTCCCGGTGCAGGCGCTGCTCGAGCTCGTCGGCGGCGGCCTGCGCGGCGGCGTCGAGGCGCTGCGGCGACAGCGAGGCGGCGCCCGAGGACTCGCTGGACCACTCGGGCGCCGCCTCGCCGCCCGAGCCCGCCTCCCCCGCCTCGCTGGACGAGCCGCCGCCGCCCTCCTCCGCGCAACCACCTTTGTGCCGCTTGCGGTACTCCGTTATAGAGAGCTGGTACATAATACATCGTGTTATTATCGAAGTATCACAATCAATATTACGTAATCAAAAGGTGGCCCTTCACTTTTGAGAAACAGTCCTCTTCCATTCCATCCTCTTAGAAGTTGAGTAATCAACTCTTGACACATACAATCTGCTTGAATATTTATGAAAATAAAAATACCTACCTAGTATAAAGTTTCAAAAGAAAAGTTATTTGGGGCGAAAGAATGGAGCTAAAGAAGTTGTATTGAAACTTTTTCTTTTGTCCCTTTTTGAATAATAGGACAGTATTTTTACTAAATATAAACAGAATTTGCTATGAAACAAAATATTAGGGTTGTCAAAATTATTGTTACCAACATTAATTAATAACATAGAACATTTTGATAAGCTCCGTTTATCGCGGCAACACAAATCTTCGTCGAGGCCCGATAAATGTGCCCTAGTATTAGAATAACATCCGTCTCCGTGTCAGTTGCTGCACTGTTTAGAAACACTCTTGTATCATCCTCTAATAGTGAAGCCATTTTGTTAATTATCATGTGTGTACTAACAGCAAACTATAATACAGTCTTGTTATACATTACTCTGTGATACGGCGAGGGTTCAGTTCGGATAAGCGAAAGTCTCGTACCGAAGATAAGGGTATGATTGAGTAATAACTAGAATGATTTTTTATTACATAATATTATTACTCAGTACAAACATACGTTTTTAATCAAATCTATAGGTAAAAAGAAAGTCTCGTGTATATGTGAATATCATATCGACCTCTGTTTTACCCTTATCTAATCTGAGACCTTGGTCTGGTTTTTTTTTTAATATTGACAGCAACTTTCAGCAAGTAGGTAGATAAATCATTCAAGAAATGGAACTGATACTACTGCTGATAATCATACATACTCCTGGATCAAGCTCTACAACATGCCCACATATTCATGTACAAATGTAACTTTTAGGGTGAGACATATGACATAGGTATAGCGGAGAGATAAGAAACAGTGAATACATAAAGCGAACTTACCTTCCTACGAACAGGTTTAGGTTTTTCAACAGGCGGTGGGTTCAGCCTGGGGTCGTTGGTCCGCGGGCAGTACGGCTTGCTGAGCGGCTTGGGCGAAGGCGGCAGCAGGCTCGCCTTGTTGGAACTACTTAGCACCCCCGACAATATAACACTATTATTTGAGTCCATATTGTTCACTCGCGTTAATATCGCCTGGACGCTCTTCAGCTCGTCCGCCTGCGTAATACTGTCCTTGTCAAACAAACTACTATCTAAACTTGTAGTCCTATCTATTGCACTCTTTATTATAGACATGTTTGGTACGTTCTCATTGATTGAATTGTCCACATTGAACGACTGAGACATGTTGCTGAATATACCGGAAAATAGTCCCGTAGAACTGAAACGCGACGAGAAAGGTAAAGTTGAATTTTCTAACACGGACGGTCTGTCGATGGAAAACGGTTTCTCAATCTTGTCGAGCTTCTCTATGGGCGATACCGGCCTTATAATCTTGACCGGCTTCATAGGCTCTTCTGGTAGTGGTATCGTTTCTGGCGGCGGTATTATGGGCATCGGACTTGGCTCTTCGGGTAGCGGTATGTTTTCTGGGGCGGGCAAGGGTATCGACTCGACGGGCGGCAAGGGTATGTTCTCAGGAGAGACATGCACCTTCACGTCTTCGTGAACAGAATTGCTTAATTCGTCGTGGATGTCCCCATTGATCTCTATAACATTTTCCGTCGTATCGTTCTCAGTTCTCAATTGAACACTGATTTGATCATCAACCATATTAAGATCAAAGTTTAAATTAACTTTCTTCCGCTTTTCTTTGGGTTTTTTGTTTCTGCTTTTAAGTATTTGTATGTTCTCTGTGTGGAATGAGTGGATTTTCTTTTGTATGTCGTCCATCTCGTCGCGCTGTGGCGATGAGTTGCCGCTCGTATCTGCAGACTGGCAGCTGTTCAGTTTGTCGTTTGGACTCTCAATTCCTTTTACGTCTACATTGGTGTCGACAGATTCTTGTATTTTTGGCTGTGCAGGTATCGTAGTATCTATTTCCATTGGCACCACTTTATTATAATTACTCTCTTCTAATTCAACATTATTATTATTAGATTTGATATCTTCAGGTTTTGGTATTTCAGGCGGAATTTCCTCTTCAGGTGTTGGTACGCCTATTATTCTCCTAATGTTTTCACTGTCATGAGGACCCTTAATGTTCATGTTTAATACGTCACTGTCTATATTGCACTGATCATCGGAACCCTGACCACTGTCCGAGCGAGTTCTATCCCTACTACCATATATACTATCCATAATATTTCTCACTTTGTATTGCCGCGTCAATGCTTGCATATCGTCTTTAACTGGAGAATCTTCTGACGTTAAAATAGGCGAAGTTTCATCATTACACTGTATGAATAAAGGTTTTGAGTTAATAATTTCACCACAAACAAAAAGCAAATTTAAAGCTTACTACTAAGCTTAGCTACTTACAGGCACAATAGTATTCTGTTCGCATGATAGCGATTCTCTTGCTAATCGCCTTTTCTTCAATGGTGTCACCATTTCATTGGGTGGCGATTCTGGAACAAAAACATCTAAAAACAACATAGGAAAAATGATAACATATAAGAATACAGAAAAATGCTTTTCAATATGAGTTTAAAAACAAACCTGCAACAGGCGAGTCACTTTCTTCGCTGATGGCTTGTCTCAACCATCTTTTCTTGGCACTGTGTTGCGGTATGATCGGCGTGACCACTTCGGCTACTTCCGTAGGTGGTGTACTTCTGGTTATACGCTTTGCTTTCTTTGGAGGTTTATTTCGATCTCTACCTGGTGTTCTGGGCGGAGACGCTCTAGTATCATCCTCGTGATCCAAATCATGTCCACCACTTAAATCGCCGATCATAGTCGATGCGACTCTGACTAAGCTTTCTAAAGAGGGCGCCGACACTAAGGCAGGTCTGTAAGGGGACCTATAAGGCGACGGCGTCCGTTCAGGCGACCTTCCTATCCATTCTGTAGCCATAGTTTTCTTAGTTTTTGGTAATTTAAAGGCGGATTCTACTGAGCCAACGGCTGCTTCGACCAAAAGACATGCAGAGCTTAATCCCAGTTCCTGAAAATAAATAGCATGCTGTAGTCATCGTGTTATAAATATGATTAGCTGTGCAAAAATACATAAATGTTTAAAAATATGTTTCAACATACCTCATGAGGTCCGTCGCCGGTCCGGTCATTGTCAGCAGGCGGCGGCAGCGCGCTGTCCCGGCGCGGCGGCGGCGGCGCCTCGTCGCCCGACGTCGGCAGGTCGCTGTCGGCCGAGTTCAGGCGGCGCCGGTTCGACTGCGATGTTGTACGGGCCCGGCCCTTGCGCCTAAACAAAGTGACAAATAAGTATTTGTGGCATTTTCATGTACAGACAAGTAAGATTTCAAATTGCTCAGATTGACCATGCTGACCAGGAAATACCCTGACGAAGTTGTTTTCAGTTTTTATTCAATAAATCGAAGTTTTGATAGTTGTATTTAAACAGATATAATATATGTTAAATGTATTGCAGATTAACTTTTATCACATTAGAACTTTTTTTCCTTAACAAATGCCATTATTTTCCTTATTAGAATTATTACTATTCACATAATACAGTGACATTTAATTCATGATATAAAAGAATTGAAAAAATAATTATTGTCATGTATCCTATTGAAAAAATAAGAGGTAGATTTTATCACGGTCCAATACAATTTATAGCATATTAGTCTATTCAAGATAATCTAATCTACTGATTGTAGAGTTTTCATTCTATATTTTATTTCTAATATTCGTTCATAATTGGAATTATGCCAAATATTTAGAAAAAGAAATGTTCAAGGTATTTGTTCTATGTAATACAAGCGGAAATGTAACTAGAGACAATGACTACTTACTTTTTCCTCTTTTTTGAAGTGTTGTGTACATCTTCTTCATCATCCTTATCATTAGCGTTGGGGTGAGGATCGGACTCTCGTCTCTTCTGCCTTTCTTTCACTTCCTGTTTGCGCTGTTCAGCCTTTTCCATGCGTTCAAACGCCTTCATAATAGCTTCCATTTTACGTTCCTCGCGCGTCTGTAATTTAGATACAGGTTTAGAATTTGATCTTGTCCCAAGGCTAGAAGGTTGAGTGTCCATCGAGTTTCTCACCATTTTTCTCTTTTCTTTCTCTTTATTATTAGTCGGAATTTTGTCTTGAGAGTCATCTGTTTTGTCATCCAAGGAGTCTTGATTCACGCAAGTTGTTCGACTCGATCTTGAAGATCTGTCGTGGCACGCAGACTTCGCCATAAACTCTCTAGTCACTGGTCTATCTTCTTCTATTTTCGGTTCTTCTAGAGGTTTCTTTTCTTCTGCCTTCTCTGGTTTCTCCTCATCGGAGTACAAAGGCTCTTTCTCAAGCTTTATTTCTTTTTCTTCTACTTTCGGTATGACAGCTGGTTCTTTGTGTTTTGGTTCCTCTATAATTGGAAGTTGAATTGGCTCCTGTTTTATTTCCTCGATTTTCTCTTCAATAGGCTCGTCTTTGCAGAAGTCTGGTTCATCAAGTTCTTCGGGTTTCATTTCTTCTTTGGCTATCAGATCTATTACAGGTTTTATATCTTCTAAAGGCTCCTGTTTAGGTGGTTCATCGAAGTTCAAGGCCATTACAGCTGTTTTGACGGGTGACAGTGGGGGGTACTCGTGTTTTATTTGTTGTGGCGATTTCTTTTCTGATTTCGCTGGAAGTATTTGTGGAGTAAATTCTTTGACTGGGGTGGTGATGACGGGAGCAAGAGGTGGAGATACCGGCGATGAAGAACTGAAGCATCTATTTCTGCTTCTCTTCTCACGAGGCGGATAATCAAGACTTTTTCTTGCTGCTAATGTGTTCAGACCATTTACTTTGCAGTGTTTAGGATTCCCGCAGGCACAAGGCTGCTTGCTACCATCGGCATCATGGCCAACAGTAATCTCAGTGTTGGCCTGAACAACCCCAATAGACACTAAATAAACATGTAATGTTCCCTTAACTATACAGTGTTGTAATTCGGCATTGGGTTTACACGATCTTCGAACAAACCTAGCTTCGTTCCCATATGTTCTAGTATCTATACATATTTGAGTGTTATCCTTAGGTAGTCTGTAGAAGAAGACGAAAGGCCCAGGTTTTTGACTTCCTGCTCTCGCAGAATTCTGCAGTTGTGGCCTGTGCTGGTTAGACAACATGTATTTACCACGTAATTCAATTACTGGCATGTTTTCTTTCAAGTCCTTAGTTGCAATCAAAATCTTTCCACCAGCATGTGGCACAGTGGTACATAAATGCGCATTCATAGCATACGCCATATTGGGAGTGTTACCTAATTTATTGCTGTACTTCATTATCTTGGCTCTCAACTCCGGGCTGTAATGGTTTGTTACAGCTAGTTCATATGAGTCTTGGAAGTGTGATTGATTTGACAAACCAGAGCTATATTTGGTTCTGTTCAACATCAATTCTTTCTTACGTTTCACTCGTTTTTCTGATAGTTTTCTCTTTGTACCCTTTCGTACCACTTCTGCTTTCTTGGGCCTTTTAGGTCCTCGTTTGGGTAATGTCAATGATGGCTGTGGTAGTGGTGGAAGAACTGGGACATTTGAATTGTAAGTAGTGACGCACGATCCACTCGTATTCGTATAAGTGGTGACAGTCAATAATCGTTTCCTTCTTTGACCGGGAGCACGACTGCTCTCGGACGAATCGGTATCTGAGGCTCCCAAAGCGCTGAGTTCCTCGCGCTTCCTCAACTGTATGGCACGGGCATGACGTCGGTCTATGGGCCTCGGTAAACAAACCTCACACATATATGCATCTGGTATGTTTTGTCTGTCAATACCCATACAATCGACGTGCTGCCACTCTCCACAGCGGTCACAACAGATCATGTAACCATCGTCATGTGTAAAGTCGCAGATACATCTCGTCTTACCCTCCTCTTCTCCTTCTGGAGCAGTTTCTGTGTCACTACCACCTCTGTTAGCTTTCCTGTCCCCATCTATAGAGGATATCACAGAAGCAGCATCATCATCTGGTGGTGGAGGTGGTTGTGCCTTGTAGGTTATAGGCGCCATTTGTATAGAAGAAACAGGTATAGGTGTTCCAATAACACTGGTAGGCACTGTCAAAGGCATTTCGTAAGAAGCAGTGGACATGATTACAGGAGAATTACGCTTCAAAGGACTCATTGGTGATGTAGTCAAAGTGGGTGAGATGATAGTGGGAGGTGGGCCAGTCAGCACTGGTGTTGTAGGCGGTGTAGCTGTGGGCTGCTTCTGGGCAGGCTGGGCATAAGTGTGGTCCAACATCACGAAGGCTAAGGGCTGAAATGAATACCTTCTCAATTCTTCTGAAAGGTTTGGTCTCTCTTCCATTCCAATGATGTCGTCCTCAGTAAGTAATGTTGTTTTGTCGCCACTGGAACAACAGAAACAAAAGTTAAGTACAAATATGTAGGAAATAATAAATTCTTTTGTAATTTATATTAAATTTTTATTTATCATACTTACACAACAATCCTTCTTTGATTTATCGGTTTGATGACCTCTACAGGCTCTTCAGGTGTAGGTGGCAAAGTGGTTATAATATGATTTATAGGAGTAGGACTTGGTTGCAACATTAACTTAGGTTGCGATAATGACTGCAGAATTTGCGCAGTCAGTTGTTGGTTAGCAGACACTTGTGACACTGTAGATATTGGATTGTCTGCAGGTCCGTATGTCTGAACATATCGCAAATTAGGTGTTGATCCTGACTGTACATAGTGAGGACCTTTTGGTAAGCTTGTACTTATAGGAGCAGTTGAAATCAGAACTGGTCCACAAGGTGATTGTAATACTAAGCGTTCCCCTTTTGAAGGGAACTTTGAAAGAGACAGTGTTTGACTCTTATGTGTAGGACTACCAACTTTCTGGATAATCTTAGATGCATTAGAATCAACAACTCCATAACTCGGCTGCTGGTTTTTGTATGTAACACTAGTGACCGGCCAAGACTTAGCCTCTGATTTGTTAGCAGACCCAGTCTGTTGTATGATTTTTATTGGTCTTGACTGATTCTTCTGATTAGTAACTTGTCCAGAGTTCTTAGACCCTTTAAATGTATTCACTGATTTTCTTCCAGAATGTACAGACATCTTATTAGGTCCAGAGACAACACGAGATAATATATGGCATTGTGTGTTGCCTGAGGTGGCAGCAACCATAGCATTTAGATTAGCACCATTATTTACCTTATTAAGAGTTTTATTTAAGTTTGTGCTTTTAGTAAATGTGTGACTGTAGGGCACATTCTTGATTGGGCTATTATTCACAACATTTGGTGACAAGGTCGAGCAGCCAATTAAAGATTGACTCTTTGGGGGTTTAGTGCAGAGAACTGAGTTGCTTAATTTGTAAACATGATTCTGAGTGCCATATACTGGTGTCATTTCTTTCCCAGTTAAGTATTGCTGGCTATAGTTAGGATTCTTTGGAATCGATATATTACTTAAGATTTGCACTTTAGATGTTTTGGGTCGGCTTATGAAGTTGGTCTCAGTGACAATGTTTGCTCTTCTTCCCGTTTGATTTGTGTCATTAACATAACTTTCGCTGGTGATAATTATTTGTGACACACCAGCTTGTGATCTATCATCTTCAGTTTTAGTGTCATTTGTAGCAGCACTGGTTGCAAGTATTGTAGGCAGCCATAAAGTCTGGTTTCCAGATACATCTTGTACATTCTGTATAGATGTGATATTACCCACAGCTGCATCAACATTAATTGTAAAATTCTGTGGCAATTTCGTGACATTTTGAACAATTGCTGTATTCAATGGTGCTTGTATAAGAGTTGTGGTGTTTTCTACATAATTACCATCATTTGAATCTTCTGTTTCTTGTAATATGGGGTATGCTATGCGCCCCACATTATCAATGGCCTCTTCAAGCCGCACTATACCAGAAAGAGAATCCACAGACATATCTGTATCACAATGTTTTTCAGCAATATGATATTCAACTTCTTTATCTACTTTGTGCACAGATTGAATTATACTTTCAGGATTTGTGGAGTCAGGTTCAGGGTCACCTTCAATGGGAGACAACGGCACAGGCCTCAATACAGGAGTTCTCACACTAGATACATTCATATTTGTTAATTTGTGATCCAATACATGTTCATAGACATTTTCACTGGAGGTGGCCGGCCCGTAATCCTATAACAAGAGAATAAATCAAATTAGTGTCTGTAAAATCTTGTGCATTTCATGCACAAATTATATACACATAGTTTAAATCAAACACTTGCATCTGCATGTGTAATAAATATTAAAAATTGTACATACTGAGTGATTTGTTCTTCTAAGTGTAAATCTGTCAAGGCATACATGACTTAAGATAGTGCACTAAACTTGTAAAACTTACATTAAGTGTAGTTTATACAATATCATGGATACCCGCTATATATATTATCTACCATAAATTATGATTTATATAATATACAGAAATAGCTGATACTGTTCACTATATAATGAATGTGATTTACATACAATCAACATAAAATTCAACAGTGTCAACAGGAATCACAAAGTGACAATCATATCAAATGTCCTCATTCCTAAAACTTGTGATTATTTAATGAAAAAATAATCTTACATTACTCACCAAAAGCTGTAAAAATAATACTTAAAAGGATATCAATGAATACACCTTTGTTTTTAACACTTTATTAACAATATCGAGACCCTGAAAAAGGTCTGTAATTCACCATTTCAAAAGTACTTATAATGATTATAAAAGTTCACATCTCACAAAGACTAGTATTATTCTAGAATCCTGTTAAAAGTTTAGTGAAGTAATTTGTAAGTGCAATCAAATTAGTGAAATTGTTTGACATAATCATGGTGCAGGATGTAGGAAAGTAGTGTAGGAACATAATGTTATTGGTTACAAAATCATAATATTTACAAATATAGTGGTAAGTGACTGGCAAAGTGTCCATGTCAGCAGGATTACTTATGGACCTTTTTAGAGGTAAATAAGTTAGTAAAAACATTGTACTCACTTGCCGGGCCGCTGGTTCGTATTCTGATGTAGCTGACATGCTGTATATACTATCATCTTGGGTCAAGCCCGAGATGACGCCTTGGAGTGCACCTCGGCCCCCAAAATTTATTTCATGTGACTGCAACCGAAAATCTACCCTTTACCCATATATCCTCAAAATAATCAGGTATGAGTACGATGTATACCATAATGTTCTTGGTAAAATATTTTTAGTCCACAAATAGGATACGACCGCCGAGGTCATTGTTCCACAAAACTATTCAAAAGTCACTTTATATTGTTCCCTACGAAAAAATATAAAGAAAAACACTAAAATAATCTATTATAAACGCTACAGTAGAGGAATAATTGCTTAAAATAAACGAATAGGTTAATCCACTGCCGCCATTATTGTAGCACGGAAACTGAAATGTCTTACTAATAAACATCAAAAAAAGTAAACAGTACCCCAATAGTGAGAAATTAACAGGAATATGCCTGTAGTATCACAATATTACTGAATAAATTTAACTTTATCAAGCCTTTAAGTCCCCATAGTAACAAAGACATGAGAAATTGATGTACTTACGAAAATGAGGTTTGTATATTTATAACACCTCAATAAAATAGTAATGACTTATTAAAAAGATATCATACATCATTAGAGTTATTTGAAAAGAATAAGCTAAATATTTATAGAAACTGACAACATCACAATAGTTATGCAGTATGAAATCCAGATGTAAACACTTTTAGAGAAAATACTGAAGAAAACTTATACTAACCTTTATGTAAGCAATTTTAAAACACCTGGGACGTAGCGAAACTATTTCCATCAAATAATTGCATAGCACGTATTAAATAGGCCTCAAAGTCCGTAACTACGACCAAAACATTTACAAGACTCGAAGATGGCGGCCATTGCATTTTCTTGATACAAAACAACGGGGGTTTCATGAAACATGTCGCACTACTGAGAACTTCCGGTCAAATGAGTGAATAATTATATATAATTGTAAATTGGAATAACAAAATTTTATTTGTTAATAACAAACGTTATGAAATTATAATATAAAATTGTTGGTAATATTTTTATGTCTATAAAATTACTGTTTTATTAATACACTTAAATAGATATGAGAATATATTATTAGCTGTCTATGGGTAGAGTTAAAAGAGATATTACATTTTTTTTTTATAGCCTCTGGAATATACTTTGTTCCTCAATTGGGAATAGACTATTACCTTGTTTTTTTTTAATTAATACGGATGCGTTCTTGATAAGCACAAACTAATCAGTTCATTCTAGAAATAGGACATAGAGCAAACACAAAAAATATAAAATATCGTTAAAAAAAACCGACTTCAAAACTAAAAAGTTTAAAATATCAATACAGTTTTAACTTCATTTTAATTTTAAAGGTATGAAGTCGGTGCCAAGCCAAATGTAAAGATATGTACACTCATCGCGTGTGATCTTGAGCGGGGTGGCTTTAAACCAGGCACCGGCACCACCATTATAAATATGAAAGAAGAAAGAAGAAAAGAAGAAAATAAAATTTATTCGGAACAACAACAATGAGACACAACACTACAATCACCTGCAAAAAATAATTAACTTAAATAGGAAATATAAATAATAAATAAAAAAAAACAGTAGTGACATAATATACAAAAAAAAAAGAATAATTAACAATAATTTGTAGGTAATACAGCATTTATAAAATCTTAACAAATGTGTCTCAATATGAAATGGTATTATAAATATGATGTCATTCGTGTTCCATCGAGCCCCAGGTCGAGCAAAGTGTTATTGGGTATTTATGTGAAATTCTCAAGTAACAGCTCGGAGTTTGGATTCGTGCCTGGTTAATGGCAATAGGCTCGCCCCCTATAACATGGGCCCTAAAACATACCGGCAAAACGTGGGTGTACATTAGTACACCTCTGCCTAATCTTTCGGGGACGACAGGCGTGATGGTATGTAATAGGTTGAACAATAAACGCATTTTCCCAAGGATCCAGTCATCAGATCATTTTATACGAGACCACACGGGAACCATTAGCTTTCATATAAAAAATAATCATCGAAATCGGTTGGCGTGATAATGAGTTATTCGTCCATTTGTCACTCACATATTTAATGCAAATTTAAGACTTATATAGTTTTCTCATGGATGCCACTGTCCAAACTAAACAAAATTGAAATGGAACCACACGGGAAGCACTAGCTTTCAAATAAAAAAGAATCATGAAGATCGGTTCACCTCGTCCTTTTGGAAGTCGGTTAAAAAGACGCACAATTAATTCTTATTTCAGTCATCAATTTCATTTTTATAATCGTTCCTAGAGATAGTAAAGATTCAATTGGTAGACAGCCTGTTCAAGTACTTGAACTATTTATCTAAAAACAAAGGTTTGTTTTTTCAACAAACAAAAATTAAACATCACATAGCAAGGATCATCACATCGCATTTCCACAAATTCACAGAAGGTCGCGTGTGTGGTCGAAAAACGAACAGCTATCAGACACAAGATGATTGATGTTTGACCCCAATGTTTATTGCCCATCTACCAACACAGCATCTAAAAGGCCGACATCGCTTTCTCAAAGCGACGGAGGCCCTGGGATGGGAAAAAGGTATTCCCCTCCAGCTAATACTATAGATCCTGCCTGCTACCTACTCTGAACTCGCGTTCTGATCTCCCCTGGACTACATGGAAGTCATTAAACTGACTCAGGACTCTAGTGGGTGAGCAAATACGATATGAACAGGTGGTGCTATATTGACGAAACAAGGATGGTCTGTCGATGTGGTTTTACCCCCAAACCATGTCGCAGCTACTTTTGTGGTCTTCGTGCCCTTACATCTGCACGACGTGACACCTCTGGTTTGCCACTGAAAATGCCGTGAATATGGCATCATTCTGGGCTCATCAGATTTAAGAAATGGTATTATAAATATGATGTCATTCGTGTTCCATCGACACGAAGAAGAATATTATTAAAGATATAAAACAAAAAAATCTTTTACTAAACATATATACCACTTGTAGGTATCGTTTGCAAATTTTTACACACCTGACCTTTTTGAAGAGAAATCCTAGAAGAAGCAGGAGTGGAGTGGTGTCAGGATCGGGGTGCTCACTGTGCACGGCGTTCTGTATTTTTTGCTTGCCCCTATGGGAAAAGTGCACCCACTCCACTCCTGCTTCTTCTAGGATTTCTCTTCAAAAAGTTCAGGTGTGTATAAATTTGCAAATGATACCTACAACAAAAAAATATGACACATGTTTCATGAAATAAGTTGTAAAACCCAAGTGAAAGTTTTTAGTGTCAAAACTTTATTTTACATTAACATTTTTGCTGTTTGAATATTTGAGGAATATTTTCCAATACTGAAATTAAAGCAATTCGGTGAGCCGGAAAAATTGTTACTGGAATCAATTCATGCGAAAGCTGTCTCCTTTCATCTTTCTCGGGATTTCTAGCTATTCAGACGATTTGAAGTTGATGGTGTAAGACTGTAGTAGGTAAAATGTTAATTAATTCCGTATGTATATTTATTTAAATTTGTCAATATAAATTCAATTGCCTTATAAGTAAGCTCACAGTCACTCAGAGAGCGATGGAGAGGGCTATGTTAGGAGTTTCACTACGTGATCGAATCAGAAACGAGGAGATCCGTAGTAGAACCCGGGTCACTGACATAGCCCGAAGAATCGCCAAAATCAAGTGGCAGTGGGCAGGGCACATTGCTCGAAGAACGGATGGCCGTTGGGGCTTGAAGGTTCTCGAGTGGCGACCGTGAACTGGAAGACGCAGCGTGGGTAGGCCTCCGGCAAGGTGGACCGATGACCTGGTAAAGGTCGCTGGAACCAGCTGGATGCGGGTGGCCCAAGACCGGTCGTTGTGGAAATCTTTGGGGGAGGCTTATGTCCAGCAGGGGACGTCCTCCAGCAGACATGATGATGAATTCAATTTCGGAGAGCGTGCATCAGATCTTCAGGATCTAATTCTCTCATGCCCTTTTTACTATCGGACGACCGAAGAAGTACGAAAAAGCGACATTGATTGACGATTCATGGTGGACATTCTTGAACACGAAAAATAGCTAGAAATACTTTTTTCTTTATTTTAAAAACAATTAAATTTTAAGAATTGTCAATTTTAAAAACAAGTTTACGATAAATTAGACTGTACGCGCTACATTTCATTTGCCTTATTGGTCATGAGAAAAGAAAAAAATAAACAACTGTCATTGATGTCTATCAAGTCAAAAATACCACCTGTGAATAACACAGAATATTTGATACTGAGAAATACACGCGTTAAAGTTGAGGTTATGTTGTTACTGAGTTGAATTGAACATTTCAGTTATCAGCACTTTTTTCGGTCATCCTGTTTGAAAAGACCACCATGAGTGACTTTGTGTTAAACGACACGGACTCAGAAGTTGATTCAGATGAAGAAGTAAATATTTTGTACTGTGCTAACTAACTATTCAATAATTCCAAATTTTAACATGTCACAGAATTGCTAATGTTATTTTTATGTTGTAGTTGCAAGAAGCATTTGCTAAGGGCTTGCTTAAACCTGGTCTCAATGAAGAGATCGAAAAGATTGAGAAGCGTTATGTTAATAATGTAGCTGATTTAAAAGTAAAACTGAAAGATTTTCAATTGAAATTGCCATGGTTGGAGACTCTAGATCTCGTAACTGCTGTGGCACCGATGGCACCGGATATTGCCATGCAAATACAAGAGACAGCACAGAGGAGGAAGTATGTAGTCAAGTTATTTATATTTATTATGCTTTAATGACATATAATGTCTGAAAGACCCATTTGAAAAAATACCGATTATGTTGAGCAGAAATAAATTAATTAATCCATCGAAATAATATTTTTTTTACAGATTTTATTGCAGAATATTGATATTATTTAATCCTAATGTTTCAGTTCCTTTATATTGTGTTGTTTCAAATTCATCTTTTGGTTTTCTCATTAATCACATGGAACCAATTGCAGACATGATGATGATAATAATTCAAAATTTACTCTTTTCTTAGTATTCATTACAAGTTATTTAATTCCAGAAATCTTAAGGAGAACAGTAAAGGTCAACAAAACTATGACCCTGCTCAAGATCCGGTGCTGAATGAGTTCAAAAGAGAGAACCTGTTACATCGTCAGGCACAAGCCGCTGTTCTGGAAGGTATTAAGAAGCTGAAAGAACTTGGCATTGCTACTAGAAGGTATGTTGAGGGAATTTTCATATCTTTTTTTATGGAAATAAGTGGGCAAACATATTGGAGGCTCACCCGATGGTAAGTGATCACCGCTGCTCATGGATATGTGAAACACCAGTGGACGAGCAAATGTGTCTCCAGCCTTTCTATTTATTATTCACTAACTCCCAATTTCATATTAGTATAAGTTGATAAATTAAAATATTTTTTCTGCTTCATTTATTTGTTGTAACCAATAACACTAGAGCATCTAATAAGAACATAATCATGCTTATATCTAGTGCTACATTCTCAACAAGTACTGCTTTTACTTGGATCAAAGGGTCTATAGTAAATGATTTATACTTTGAACTTAGACAGTTCTAAATGCAAAACAATTTCTTGACAATTAAAACTTATATCAATGATACATTATGATTTAATTTAACTACTATTCAGTTATATCAATGTGTTATATTTCCAGACCAGATGACTATTTTGCAGAGATGGCCAAGTCTGATGAGCATATGCAGAAGGTGCGCAAGAACTTGATGGCCAAGCAGGCAGCACAGGCTCGTACAGAGAAAGTGAGACAGCTCCGAGATCAAAAGAAAATAGCCAAGAGAGTGCAGGTGACTATTACAATAATTTATTTATCACAGTCCATTACTGAATTACAATTAAAACTATTTGAGATAAACTAATAATAAATATGCTTTGAAAATGCATATATGTGTATAAATACACAAGCATTGTACACATGTAGAGATACATATACAACTTTACTGAGATTGTAGCAACAGCTTTTACGCTGAACCACCTTGGTTACTATTATTATATTAAATAATTGATGAGCACCAAATTTAAATATTTGTTTGTTTTTCAGACTGACGCTAGATTAAAGCAAGCTGCAGATAAAAAAGAAATGTTGGAACAATTAAAACGTGTAAGGAAAGGTAAATCTTCAGATTTAGGTTTCTTAGATGAAAATAAGGGCAGTAATAAAGGCAAAGATGGCAAGGGCCCACAGAATAAGGTCAACAAAAGAAGAGCCATGAAAGACAAGAAATTTGGTTTTGGCGGTAAAAAGAAAGGCTCTAAACTGAATACTAGAGAATCGTCTAATAATTTCGATGGTTTCAATGGAGCATCATCTCAAAAGAAACCCACTAATTTCAAGACTAAATCATTTAAGGTTAAGAGCAAGAACCAGCGACCTGGCAAATCTAAAAGGAAGAATGGTAAAAGATAAGAATTGATTAAGTTTAATGATCTAGAATAAATATTTTACTGTAATGTGTATGATTGTTTTATTTGAATCAAGAAATTAGAAGTGTTGTCAGAAATACTGAATCTAACTGTAAAACAATGAACTAATTATGATCTTTTATCGGAAGTTTCCATCAAGTTCAATGTGGTATTATCAGTATGAAGATTTTGTCGGCTATAAACTATAAAGAAGGCTACAGAGTTCGATTATATATATGACCACAATAAAAGTGAAGGTCCAACAATGCTCCCCTGTGGAACTACTTAAAAACCTAAAGTTCAAGATCGATTCGATGTACGAGACTGATATATTTTATTCGACAAAAATACGACGACGAAATAAACCGCTGATTAATAATCAAGCCCACAATACATCAATATGGTTTATTTATATTGAGGCGTCGTATTTCTAGATACCGAGTGTGTCAAATGGCTTAGCTAAGTCCAGCAAGACAATTTCTATCCATATCTAATAAATAATAATCTTGTCGACTAAATGGGTGGTAAAATTATAGGAGCCGAAGAATTTGCGTCAGTATTTTTAATGTTTTATTATGATAGTTTGCCAAGGGCATAACTAATTGCAAATTCAAATTAAAAAAGCAAAAGCTTTTTGAATTATAAAATCATGTCCTACCGTAGGACATGAGACATCTCGACGTTTTTGTTGACGACGATGGCTATTCGTTGATAAGCATACACTTTAGTTATGTTGTTGTTGCGCTAGTGGTGCCATCCATATTTAGAGGGTCGTATCTATGCCAATAACATTTAAATGCTGGTATATTACAGGGAGGTAGATATAGAAATAAAACTTCACTTCACTGATATATAAAACACGATATAATTTCTCTCTACCATTTGCGTCCCTTGCCCTTTTTCTTCTGCTGTTGTTTGCGAGACCAGGCGCTTTCGGCTTGTTTGTCGACGCGCGGACTCTTCGCAGCCGCAGCTGCCGTGGTTGGGGTAGTCTGCTGCTTACTCATATCGCTGAAAAAAATTATGATTTAAGGTTTTTTGGCACCAGCGCCCTTGTATACCTAGCTACGCACAAACACCCAGTCCCAGAGAAACCTGAAGGCGTTACCATTTTACCTGACCAATGGCCTTTTACGTACCACAATAACAGTAGTGAATGTTTTAACTTACTATTGATCGGTAGCAGTAGTGGACATGCCCTGGCTGCCCTTGATGACGTCACGCCGTACACCGCGACGCTTGCGGTACGCAGTGCGCTCGTACTTCGGGAGCCATCTGGGAATAATAATATGTATTATATGTATGAAAAATTTCATGGGTATTCGGGTATCACACTGAGGACAGATGATTTTTTTAGGAGCCTGTAGCACCCCACTTCAGGGCAAAGGTCTCCCGTCTCTGTCTACAGCTTTCAAATAGAGAGAAAATAGCCTTTATATCTTACCTTTCTGGATCCGGAGGTCTAGACAGGTCGGCAGTCGGCGGCAGTTTAGTCTTGCGTTTGCGTGTTTGTTTCTTCTTGCCGAGTTCTGAACCAGGTGTCCTGAAAATTAGCGATTATGTCAATTTGATGTCAGCAATACTTCTTTTTTAACGTGAAAATCCGTGGCTGTTAGTGCATCAGATAAAACTTTTTTGTTGCTATCTGGTATAAAAATATGTTTGAGTGTCAATAATTACCCGGGCGATTGTTCCTGCTTGCTTTGTACGGTTTTTTTAACAATTTTAGCTCCCATCATCCATTTGGAAGATTCTAAAGCGTCTATATCGATCTTGGTCTGAAATTAATAAAAATATATATTTTTAATGTTAGGTTTTAGTGTGTTTGGGAGTGTTATAAAATGAGTAAGTAATCATTATTATAGTGGAATTGTAGGTTAAGTAATTGCTGTTCTTATTTTATTAAAGGTTTATTTTGTTGGTATAATAATAATAATAATTTTTATTTGTCACCAAAAAAACATTAATCAATTTAAAGGAGCCCTGCCTCCTGGACTAGGTGTATTGCCTGTATCCCACGAGACAGTGCCTTCCCTAATACAGGTGAGTAAATTCATAGATATACATAAGAGTTAAATTATTAAAAAATATGTAGCAATAATTAATTAATACAATAAAGATAATAATTATAAAAGATTAAAGAATTGCTAATTCAATGGAATGGAATTGGTATTTATGGGGGCTGTCTTTATTGTCGATGTTCAAAATGAATTAATAAAATTTAACCTTTTATTAAGCTTTTCTTTTAAATGAAATATATTTTGGCTTTGGCTAAAGGGGCAACCAGGGAAGTTTCATTTAAAGGAAAATGTGATGAGAAAAATATGCTTTGTTTCAAGAACGAAAAGGAAGAATATTCTTTTCTAAAAGAGGAGGGAGGTCAAATAATGTTACTTAAGCAATTGACTGTCACGGTAATAACAAATACTTGTTCTTGGACAAGCGACAAATTATTTCTTTCACATCTACAAAATAATAGCCAAAAACTGCTGCAGACAGCTGCAACGTAAGCAGGTTTTAAATTGACGTGTACAGTGACGGTCAAAAGGTTAAAAAAAATGTCGGTTACTTCGAGCTGGTGGAGCGGCGGCAGCTCGGCGGCCAGCTGCCTAGCTCGCTGCGGGTCGTGCTGCGCCAGCGCCTTCACGAGGCGCGCCAGCCCGCGCCGGTCGGCCGGCGCCGCGCGCGCCGCCGCCTCCAGCGCCGCCGCCGCCGCGCCCGCCGCGCCCGCCCGCGTGTGCACGGCCGCCGCCGCGCGCCACACGCTGATGAGTGACGCGAAACGCTACACACAATACATTAGCTTCAGTAAAAAAAAAAACGTTATAACCATAGACACTGAAACAATAAAAAAAATAGATTTTTATTTTACGATGGCCTTTTTGAGATTAATTTGTGTTTTCGAATTGCTTTGTTAATTCGATTGGAATTTGTAAATACTAAATACGAATAAATTAATATTGATTATGTAAATAAATAACCAAATACAATTAAACAATTAATAAAAAAAAAAGACGTTACACAAGCAACATACTTCAAAAAATACGCAAACAATTAATAAACTACCAAGTTTCACTAACATAAAATAACACTTGTATTTAAAAAAAAATGCCTTAAATATAACAAAAAATTCATACCTCATCATCTTTATAATGCGAATACACATCAGTGAACAGTTGCGACGCCTTCTCGATCTCGTTGTCAGCACACAGTAAGGTACACAGCACTCCGATCACACCCGGACGGTACTTGAATTCACTCTCTTCTAGAAGTTTCACTGCGGCCTTACGATCGCTCTGTTAATGAAAAGAAATTAAGAATTGTTATGATGGCCGCTAAATCATTTCGCACATTTCTTTATCCGAAACTTGTATTTTCTCGATAACCTGTAAATTCTGCTAACTCGCAGTAGGCTAACGAGGTGGACTATAACCTAATCCCTCTTGTGCCCCAGCACTGGGACAGTAATAGGTTGATGATTTTGACGTTTTGGATTATTTACAGCAGCTGTAGCTGCAGGTCGACTGACAAGTTTACTGTATGGTTTACTTTTATATATTTAACATAATTTTTCTCACCATAAAATTACAGTAGATAATATTTTGTGAATCAAAACATTACCAACATTCAACTCTAATCTAAATCTACATACTTCAATCCGACCTATTCGATTTTTTACAAGTGTACCTTAGAGTATAATAAGTGCCTGTAAAATATATATTATATTTCTGGACATTATGACATAGTGCCATCTAGTTAAGCAAAGAGGTTTGTGTTACGGATGCTAGTTGGTTGATATACTACATATATACTTTTTTCATAAATACATAATTATATGTATATTGTATATAGAAAATATCTCACATGTGCCAGCAACACTTGTGCAGCGGCCAGGGTAAGGTCCCCACCGTGCTTGAGCAGCAGGGCCACAGCTTGTTGCCGCTTGCCGTCCTTCATGAGGGACGACGCCTCCACCAGCGCCGCGCGCCTCTCCCCGCCGAACTCGCGGACCAACTTCACGCAGCATTGCTTGCAGAAGTCCGGCTGGAATGTCACAAACATAATAAGTGCATTGGTCATTGTAATACTGACAAATAACATCAGCAGTTCGAATTTTTACTGGCCAGGCCTTCACGTTATATGATCTTTTTAATCTTCATGCTTTAATCGCAGAACCGATTTCGCTGAAATTTGGTATGGAGATAGTTTTTAATCTCGGCAATCAACCCTTAAAAGAGCGAAAGGGTGGTAGAAATTTATACGCGGAATCGATAACGTAGAAATAAATAACCAGATTGATAAAAAAATATTCAATGCAGACTCAGAACTCGCGGGAAAAAGCTAATAATTTTTTATTTTTTTTATTTCTGTAAATAGTTCTTTTTAAAGACACTTTTACAAGTCATGTAAATTAAATAGTTTATTTTCTTAATCTGAGAGAAAATCGTGCCCAGTAGTAGTAGTGGGATAGCATATAAGTTAATTTAATACTTCCATCCTCTAAAGTAACTGCATTTTTAGTATATAAGTTGATATTACATACCTGGTTGGAGTATATAGCGAGTATGGCTTGGTTGTACGTGATGGAGGCACGCTGGCGGGAGTTGAGTTTGTGTTCCAGTCCGTCCTGAGTCGCCGCTTTCATTCGCTTACGAGAGTCGAACACGTTCGTGTCTCTGGAATTTGGCATTATTGAAAATTTGGTGTTCGTATGTACAAAACATTATTGTAAAATTTATCTTAAACTGGAACAAGTGATTAGGGGTTTTCATAATAATGTCTTAAGTAGTCGACGTAAAAAGCAGGAGGGGTCACCTTTTTACGTCAGTTTGTTTTATGGTATGATTCATGAAAATTTGTTAAGCCGTTTCAATATTATCAACTCCAACATGGGGTTTCATTTTTATTTATTAAAACCATATGTGCCTCAAAAATATCTTTGAATACTTAGTTTAAATACAATTTTGAGACACATGTCATATAATTAAATATTTTGAGTTAAAAACGTGAGTGGTCATGCTTATCCAATAAAATAAAGTCGATTTTTTTATAAATCTTCTAATTTTTTAAATGTACATGTTGAATAATTATATTAGAAACAAAGTTGGGAACTTTTTAGTAACTATTCATAAATTCTCACACACACAAATACCCAAACTTGACAACTACCCGTACATATAAAAACACTTACCTGTTGATAACGACGATATTGTTGCTGGCAATAGCGACTAGCGCCTGGTCACTAGGCTTGTCTTTCAATACGTTTTGGTAAATAGACATGGCTTCCTTTTCCTTCCCCATTTGTTGCAGGCAGTATGCTTGTTGTACCCTGTTGGGAAGGCATCGGTATTTTCAGTATGATAATCTGTTATGGCAGGAACAGTGTTTAATGTTTTTGGGATTAATTGTGCTTAGTTATTGATCCTAAATTAAATACAACAAAGCGTAGGCTCAATATAATAATGATGGGGGTTTTATAGTACCCAGTAAGTGCTACACTAGATAATGAACATTTTTAATGCAAGAATCTTTTAAGACCATCGCATACAATCATGTTAAAGATAACACGTAATCTATAGGTGCATGTGACTAAGTAACTAATTAGAAAAGAGAGTAAGATATAGTATAAGATCTTGATTAACAGTTGACACATAGGCCTCATAAAAGGTGAAAGGCAGTAAAGCCTTCTGCCAGTTGGCTGAAGAGCTGAAAATCAGAGTTCTATAGTGTGTTAGAAGAGGTGACAAATGGGTTGATAAACAGGAGTTCATAGTTACCTAATAATACCAGCTTCCTCTTTAGCATCCTCTTCAGTACCTCCGTCCTCGATGACACTCTCAGAGCAGGCTTGTTCAGCTCTCTTGAGCACAGGTAACGCTTCGTTGTACTTGCCGCGCATGGCCAGCGTGCTGCCGGCATTGTACCCGAGCTCATAGGTGTTCTCGTCGAATTGGGGGATGTCCGATGACTGTTAAAGTTTTTTATATACAAATGAGTGTTAGAATGATGACTTTTATCATTTGCAAGGCCTTTACTGCGCCTCTATTGGGCACTTATTTAACTAATACTAGAAACTAGCAATAAATTTGTCTGTAAGTTATGTAACATACATAATAACACAAAATCCTAAAAACATAGGGTGTGGTAGCCATTTAAGCGGGCTAAAACAGGCCGTAAGCTAGTTTGCCACCCATGTGGAATAAAATAATTACTGAATATCTAACTTATTAGATATAATTTTGTGTTTGTTCTTGATGAATTTCTAAACAGACAGATTTGAATGAAAATTTTAACACTGCAGTTATGAGATAGGATAGTTTTAGTTTTGGACTTTATGCAGCCAAAGTAGCAAGCATAACAGCTAGTACGCTATTTATATTGTTTAGATCAAGAAGAGTACTTACAGGATTAAGTGCAGCAAGGTTGGCCACAACGGCAGACATGTTAGCTTTCCTCTCATCTTCATACTCGTCGGTGGTATTCTTAACGATATCACGGTACAAGTTGTAGCAGTCTTGGTACTGCTCTAGACGGTACAAAATTTGAGCCCTGGAAGATAAAATATTTCTGTAGGGTATAGAAACTAAGGAAGAAATATATATGATGTAATTTAAAAAATAGTACATATGTGTATCATTTATAGTAATCTTAGAGGAGTTAAAATGTCCTACCCAGAGCCATGGAACATTATAAGAGATTTTTAAGAAATGAATATCAACAGTAAGATTTTAATTTAAAACACATGTAGTTTTTTTACTTACTAGTATAATACTTGTATTGGATAGAAAACTACTTGCCTGCAGTAGATTGATATTTACATACTATATTATAAATATTTTAGTTAACTGAATATTTGGTTGACGATTTTCACTTTTGTAAATTTATTTCTTTGCTTTGCTAGAATAACAGATTAAATTTTGAGGAAGATTACCTCTAAGTATATTTAAGGGGAGTTAATTATTTAGGATAATATTATTAATAAAGTCCATATTATTATTACCTCAATTCTTTCAGAGCCAGTGTCAACTCTGGAGCGTTATCAACAGTCTGCAAAGCATCCTTGGGGCAGTTGAGACGGTACTGGGTGTATGCCTTCTCAAAGTGCAGGTCTAATGCCAACGCAGCATTCTTAGGGTTGCAGAGTACTGCTAGTGCCTCCTTAAAGTTGTGAAGTTGGATCAGGCAGACTACTTTGCAATGAAATGCCTTCTGCTCATTAGGAGCTATTTGGAGGACTGAAATAAAATATTATAAGAATTTAGTACAACATACTTCTTTAGTAGGAATGCTATTAGATTCAATTTAATTCTACTTTGTGTTATTTACACCCTGAGAATTAGTATTAAGTGGTTAAGGAGGTTTTATTGCTGTCATAGATACCAGTTATTTATTTATAACCCCCAGTGATTTTTTGTTTAGCTCTAATAAGGAAACATTAGTGACTATCTAGAGTATGTGTTAATAATATTTGATCCAATTATTTAAACCAAGAAAGATACTGTGAATGTAAGTAAATATAATATGGTTTGTATAACTGAATTGAATTTCATAATAATATTATGAAACTTAGGCAACATATGGGTTGAAGTTGAAAAAAGTTAAAAGGAAACTGGTTTTGACAAAATTTTGTGCTAAGAAAAATAATGAGTACATAGTTTGAATTTAGCACAGGCGTAGAGGCAACCTGATACGTGTTTTTCCTTTTAATTCAATTTCTTACGAATGAAATTACCATATTTTGGGTATGACTTGAGTTTTAGGAGGTAACTTAAAATACTATTATTTATAAACATTTCATAATGACAGTTGCTCGAATTAAACTTCCAAATGAAGACAGTATGGTATTTATAGGGTAACATCTGCAGAATTAACCTCGTAGACACACAAAATCAATAGATAACCGAAGAGATAGTGTTAAAAAGTGTGGTTACCTACAGTTGCTATTTATAAATGAAGGGATAACTTTTATACAAAAATATTTTATAGGTTTACTCCTTACCTTTCCCTGTTGCTTTTAACGCTCTATCATAGTCACCACTTTGGCAGAATTTATTTAATTCAATATATGCCTGAACAAGGTTATTCTCCTTGTTGGCTGACATTTTTTTGACAACTTGGCACGTCACCGCAAGTGTCAAACCTCTACAGTCATCGTTTTGATTTCCATAGAATTTAGTTTGTTGCGTTCATTGCAAAGAAATAATAAATAATCCTTCTTTTAATTTTCTTGAAACATGTTTTCTGTAATTTTTAAGTTAGTTTCCGTAAAAACTCTGTGAGAAAATAAAAGTTCTTTTGACTTTTCTAAACATGATTTGTGGGAATAAGCATTTCGTCTTGCGCAGGATAGATGGCGTTTGTTTTTTCTAACGACCCTTTTTTATATTATCATTGCTCAAGTTGGTTGTTAGGCTAACCTATCATAGAATATAGTATCTAAGTATAGTGTCTGTAATGTTACGTACCTGGCGTAGATACTCTACCAATTATCCTACCTGTTGTCTGACCGCTGATCATGGGTTTTCTCTTATTAGAAAGGAATTAGGGTATTAGTAAGCTACCACCACGGTTCATATATTTCACACTAGCTGCCTCCTGCGGCTTTGCCCGCATAGTATATAGATAAAAAGTAGCCTATGTGTTAATCCAGGTAATAAACTATATGTAGGTATGCTAAATTTCATTCTAAGCTGCGAAGCGGTTTATGCGTGAAAGAGTAACAAACATCCATCCATACATCCATACTTACAAACTTTCGCGTTTATAATATTAGTAGGATGAAAGCTATCGAAAAAATCTATCAAGCATGTAGGTTTCCTAATGAGGGTTTCCATTGATAGATCACAAAAAAGTTAGTGAAAAGAAAAAGAAAAGTTAGTGGTGAGTCAATTACCGCAGGCTCGTCCCTACCTACTCAAAATCTTTGCCTCTACAGTTCACATGTTAACATGCTAAAGCTGGGTGCCTTAGTGCCAAGGTTCCCAAAGGAAAAGAATCCAGTACCTATTGTGGAAAGATATTCAGATGAACAAGTTTTCTGATGCTTTATATCATGATTTGGACGCTCCCCCATACTTACCTAAAGTATCAATACTCCTCTATATTCAGACTATATCAAGCATTTTCCTTCCTTTTTAGCAGTTTCTGTGACATTGTCGTCTAAGTTGGATTTGCAATTTTGTCATCATATACCACAAACGCAACGGATGAGCTAGGTACATACGATTTTCAATCAGAAAAACTTAAAAACTATTTATCCGACTTGTGATTGAACTCAAGATACTTGTGGCCGCTATGCAGTCTTAAACTAGGTACACTAAATATAAAACAAACACACAAACTTTGAATGAACAAAGCAATGACAAAGTAAATTCAGCCAAGAGTTTTATTCAAAAAGTACAATAAAAAGAGAGTAAAGGAAGCATTGTGCAAGTTTGGTCGCTTACGTCCGTCGTGGCGTCGCCCATCGTGTGTCGAACTCATCAAAGTTAGACTTGAGGAAGTTCTAAGACCAGCCAGTTTGTTGCTAGTTTTTGAACGTCGGTTTTTTATCAAACGACCTTTTTGGGATTCATGAAAAGTAATAATATTAAAACCAATGGTCATTCATTAGATGTTTCGCATTCTTCAACTATCTCCTGTGTGTGTAAAGGAGTACAAAGCGCCTGCCTAATGGTAATCAGTTACCCTTACCGCACGCAGGTTACCTACCTTACCTAAGGAGATTTGCAACACAGGCAGAGGTATTGCCTCCCGCGTTGCCCACTTGTTATTTGTGCACAAAAAATAGGACGCTTTTGAGAGTCTTAAAATATGGGATTATCGATTCTTCAATAAATAAAGCCGATAATGTTAAGAGAATGTAAGAGATACCTCTTTCATTTCCTATTAGTCGGTAGCAGTAGCAAATATCTACTCTTTTTTCGATACTCTTTATGATACAATTGTATGGTATTTAGTCTTAAGCATTAACCACAACAAACTGTACACATACTTAGTTTACAACAAACACACGCAGCAGGTAAATTTATATCCTAACACAGGTAACCAAAATCAACACTCCGTTACACGATCCTGTGTAATCCTAATTAATCACCCCTAACAAAAACACGGCGAAAACTTCAACATAATAATGGCATCAATGTCGCAGCACTGAATGTCGGAAGACAAACAACGTTAAAGTAACATCTATTGTCGCGGCGTCCGGACGGCCGACTCGACTTTTAATCGCATTACTAGAAGTTGGCACGAACTTCAACTTGAAGTTTTATCCAGACGAAGTCGGTGCGATTCTAGTTTCTAGTGGCTACTGTGGCTAGTAATGTTTAATCTAGTTGCTCTTGGTGGCTGGTGCCTATCGTCCGGGATTTCCTCCGATATAATCTAGATGTTTAGTTCTTTATATATTTTGTTATAAGTTAAACTAAATCTTATCCATAAATATCAAAACCGGTGACAAATTTTGTGGCGTGTGGTTATTTTGGACCGATTTTTATCAAATATAGCTCAACGACACTCCCGACTAACTCACATTACACGCAAAGAAAAACAACATCAAAATCGGTTCATCTGTTCGGGAGCTACGATGCCACAGACGGACACACACACACAGACACGTCAAATTTATAACACCGCGTCGGTTTTTGCGTCGGCTGTTAAATACAAATACCTAGACACAGGACTTTCAATAGTGTAATATATCTACAATTATTAATTAAACCACGTAATAAATGATAATTTTAATACCAGACTGAATAAAAATTATTGCACTTCTCTAACGCAACCTATTGAATGTTAATAAAGTCTAGAATAATGCTGTCTTAATTATTACCTCTAGGCGAACTACATTTACTGCTGTTTCGTAGGATTTCGGACTGTTGAGGTTCGGATAGAGAACAATGAGGATATTTGTTTAACTCGTACGATAATTTTACACACTGCTTTCTCGCTGAATGTTTCAATGTCGGCAACGAATCAAGTTGTCAAGAAGAAATAGAATCTAGCATATTAATTCTCGATTGTTTCACGAAAGTTGGTAGGCATAGATCAGATCAGATTTTCAAATTCTGATTCACGATGAAAACTTGCAAGTGTTCTTCTGCTGTAAAATTCTACCAAAATTCACCTACAAATTTGATAGAAAATAGAAGTACGGTATAAAGTGTAGTTACTACCCTAGCTACCATAACAATCGAGTTTGAAACCCAATTTAGTCACTTACCTACCAAAAATCCGCATCCATGGAACATCACTTATAAAATTACTCCATGCATACTCTTGTTGAATTAAATCGTTTCAAGGTAGAAGGGGACCGTATTTTATCGATGCTCGCCTGATAAATTGCGCGAAATTCAATTTAAACGGGTAATGTTTGTGTCCGCATTACGACATCACTCGACGCCGGTCTATAAACTCTGCCGGTCCACTGAACAATTGAAATATTGTGCCTTCAGGTACCTTGCCCCATAAAAATATTGGAGATCGCAGCTAGGTCGCCGTACTACGTCGTAAAACCTGTTAAAGTAATAGGAGTTTTTGAGAATATTGCTTGATTCACAAAATAAAAAGGTATAGAATATAAGCCTGGGTACATAAACCTTCACATGGGTAGTATTTTTTACCACATTGATTAAATATGTTGTCCATTTCTAGAGTCCAATAATACCTTAAATGGATCTGTTAGCCGTTGGGTGAAAGATGATAAATCATAGAATTATTGCAGGAATACTAAAAATATTGCATTGTAGTCAGTATATACTATGGTACTTCATCACCATCATCATCATATCAACCGTGTACGTCTAATCCACTGCTGGACATAGGTCTCCCCCAAGGATCGCCACGACGACCGATCCTGCGTCACCCGCATCCAGCGGAATCCAGAATGGAACTTAATCAGTGTAAATTGTATTTTTTTATAGTTAGGATACAAACAATAAATTGTTTAGTTTGTTGTCAGTTGCAGCTTAGGATTAGCCCTTGTAAACACCCGCAACACTGAAGAGATCAAGGATACTCTGGTTTTATTGCCGGTATGAAAGCAATTAACCTAAGCGAAGAGATAATAAACAATGATCACCCGAGGCCAAATAAACGTTTCCACTCTCTGTATATATTTTTATTTATTTTAATTTAGTATATTTTAAAATACAGGGTCGGAAGAAGGCCGTCTTCAATATTTAGTTCATTGAATAAAATTATAGTGTGACCGACAAAAAGAAAAGCTACTCTCCTAGTTGTAATATATGTACCTATTCAAATTACTCTTCATTTACTACATGAGTATATGGATAATCTAATAGATTAATGCACAAAGTTTTGAGGTTTAATTTCGCTCAAATTTCTTCTTTATGTGCGCATAAAAATTGTAACCAAGGGACCAATATAGTACAACAACTGTCATCCAACTTTATATGTAATTTGTCAATATAAATCCTCCTTTTACCGACTAATTTTCGTGCAATACGCACAGGGATAACAGATTAGAAAATTCCGTTAGTCTAAAAAAGGTTGACCCATTTGTTACCACGCGGGACACTTTTTTTCCTGACAAATTGCCTGAAAGTAATTTTAAGCCCAAGACCAGTTATTTATGTACATTACTTTAGCTTTATGTTCGTTCAGCATCGTGTAGATATTCATTTGTGTTGATTGTATGGAACATTGCTTGTTTTATGTTCGTAACTTAGATGTAGACGTAACACAACGGTAATTAGAAAATACTTTGATGAAAAAAGGAGTTTTTAGGTTCTAGTATGTTATAAGTTGCGTTAGTTTGTGTTATTTATGTTGCGAATATTGTATTATATAAATGAAACCAAAACTGGCCCTGTGTTTTTACAGTCTTGAAGCTTAGCTTTGTGTTTCACCTGAATAAGTATCACTATCAAGTTATTTTCTACGTTGCCCCACTGTTAGGCACGAAACCGAAATACATACAATTACATATTTTATAATGTATACAGAAAATAATTTCCCTTGAATTCCTTTACCGAATCGCACGGAAGTATACATAAAATGAAGTATTTAATTTCATCTGCGACAATTCCCGTCTCATTCCATGGAGACGACATCCGATGCACGGGGATGATGATTTGACGCAAATTGGACAGGTGTCAGGAATGCCTGGCGTGCGAAGACGACGACGCTACGATCCTCAGATTCTACTCGTCGTTAGTAGTATACTAGACTTAACGAGTTTGGTTCTCAAGATAGTGTAGGGTTGCCAAACAAAAAAAAATGAGTTTTAATTTGAACGAAAGAAAAAATATTTATTTATTTATTGGCAATAAAAAGCAAAGTAACATCAAAAGAAATTAATTGTGCCAACAACTCACTCAATTGTAAAAGTTCTAGTTATTAGAATGAAAACCTATATGATCTGATGTTGAACTTCACTTATAATAAAGCCATAACCATAATCACAACGTAGAGTTTTCAAACGACTGGTAAATCTGGTTGAATAGGATTTGGTTAGCGGATATAGAGCGATCTAAAGTTTTTCTTGAATCTGTTTCAGTCCTGATTAATTCAATGATGTTCGTTGAAATCGTACGATTGTGTTTTAACTCAACTCACTACGATATTGTAATTTAGTTCTAGCCTAAGCAAGCTGGACTTTTATTATTATTTATAGTAAAGTAGATAACTCACATCACAGGTAACACAATTCAAATCAAGACAATAAGATTTCATTTTAAATAAACGTTTGAAGCACTTATGCCAGTTATGATTCTAGTTGCATGGTTCTAAGAAGTTGTTCATATGCAGAAACTCCATAGTCACTCTTTTAAAATAAAAGGTAGGTATCCCACTAAGTAATTAATTGGCTTTTTATACGAAAAAAAAACATTAATTATTACAAACATTTATATTATACCTACTGAAAACAAATATAATATAATTATGTAATAGTAATGACCAAAGAGGTTGACCTCAGACACTAACCTCATCTTTCGAATTATCTAAAAAAGCAACAATTTTTATAAAAACGTATTCATCATTTTGGTAGCCTGTAGCCCTATCGGGAATGGGATGTGAGTAAACCACCTCTAGAGTTGAGTCGACAACGATCGCTCGCTATTGCCTAATAAAGGCCCGGCCGTATGAGATTTCAATTTGGTGGCTCAACTAGGCTTCATTTTGCGTGGCACGACACGTTTCGATTATCATTAATAGGGTGAAAGTAAGTACAAATATACATACATACGTTTGCAAAGGTAAATTTGATGTTAACAGCTGCACATCTGTCATAATTTCAAAGATACCAACTTACCAAACCGTTTTTCGTCTTAGCTTTGCATTAAGTGATAAACACTCCAATAATGGTGTTTTTATTAGTCTCTTAAGCACAGCACATTATTATTATTAAGCACATTATTCTCTGCCTCGTTCGTCTAGTGGTCGTACAGTGCGACTACCGAGCAAGAGGTCTTGGTTTCAATTCCCTGGTCGACCAAAGGGTTATTCTATAAAATTATCGGTATAAGCTCGGAGTTTGGATTCGTGCCCGGTTAATGGTAATAGGCTCGCCCCTATTACATGGGACCTAAGACATACCGGTAAAACGTGGGTGTACATTAGTACACCTCTGCCTAACCTTTCAGGGACGATAGGTGTTATTTACGTTAAGCACAGGGAGTGCATTAAACGAACTAGTACCTTGGCTACACAGCTAGAAGAAAATAGAAGATCACGACTAGAAGTGTTATCATGTTATAGCGCATTATATCAATAAAATTCTGTAGTGTTCCACTGCAGGGCAAAGGCCTCCCGTCTCTTACACTTCTCTATATCTGTGGCTGTAAGGTACCAGTCTCCTGTAAGGAATCCAGCTCATCCTGCCATCATCGTCTAGGCGTACCATGTTGTCCTTTTCCATTCAATGGGACCCGTTGGGCTGTGAGGGTACTCTGAGGGTAAACGAAGTATATAACGAAGTGTAATATTTAAAAATAGTCGTAGCAAAGCTTGACAAATACACATTTCGCTTTTAATCTTAAAGAAGTAACCGAATGTTAGGTATATTAAATAGCAAAATAATGTTCTTGAAAGTGTGTAAAGTTTACGAACGATGCAGCATTTTTTTAAAATAGTACTTGTACTACAATGTTTTTAATAGTCATAATAAGAACAGCGCATCAGAGTCACTATCTTCATCATTTCGAAATATATTACGATCGTGTTTTATCTAAAAATCATTGCTCCATTTAAATTTACAAGTACCTATACACACACAAACGAGCTCATTGAATGAACCGTGCCTGAAGACAGCGCATTGTCTTGGGTTCTCAGAAATCCGTCGTTGTGAAGTAGGTAATACATCAAAACGCGACGTGTCAGCCCGCGGATTCTAATCAGCGGGAGATAATGAATCCCTATCTATGCAATGTGAGGCATGATATAATTTATGACGGCTGAATATGTAGAACATCAGCGATTATTATATTTTAGTGGTGTGGTGTTTTATATTAAAAATATGAATTTATTTACACAGGTTTCCTACACTTATGCGAATGCTAGAGATGGAAATAAAACTACCTTTTACGGACGTTTCAGACCTTTTCAACAATGGTTACGAGTAAACCTAACTACAATGTCAACACCAAAGACAGATTAAATAGGAAGGTACCTACCTGATATCAACGGTACCGTAGTGGCTGAGCAAATATTTATATGATTTACAGGTGGTTTTAAAAGTATTGTTTTATGGGAATTTTGAATTGAATATATTGTATCTAATAAGATACAATACAATTTCACTATAATATATGTACGTAGTTAAGTTTAAAAAAATGCTAGGTAAGATTATAAATTGCACGAGAAACAACCGTTCGTGTAATATGGATCAATTAAACTAGAGACTTGTAATTAGATGGATGACAATGCAAGATAAACGAAATTAAGATTTTTTTATTAAACTTGATAGATGTTGTTTTAAGAAATATTTTGTTCGACTTAACAATATTTTTACGAATTTAATTATTCCTCTAAAGCTCTTTAAACGACCAACTTCTTCTTCACATCTATCGTAACTTTTTAAAATAGTTTTCATACACGCAGAGAAAATCCTCACGTATATTCGAAAAGCGAACATATAGCACGAAATCCTCATTGGAATCGAGCCTAACAGTTCAATTATAGAGATCGGCTCAGAGCTAGGTTCTTGATCGCCTACATCTAGATTTGATTCGTTCTAACTAGACATCACAATCCGTTTACCGCATCCGACTATTGAAAAATTTTCTACAATGTCCACACATTTTCAAATTTATTTTAAAGAAAATATTTTTTTTTGCCGCTACTATTGCCTTACTGAACTAATGAGCTCTATAAGTGTGTAGCAGATAGTAAATCTTATACCTATATTTTTAAATTAAACTGGATAGTTTTATACATGTAGGTTTGATATATTAATTACCTAGTATCATTTGGAAAATTATAAAAAAAAACTTATTAAACATGTTAAAAAAAATCATAGCGGGAATTCGATATTTGAAAAATTAAAAATTAATAGAATTAAAATATTTCTTTTAGAAGATGATCCAATTAAACGTATCAAAATCAGGATATTTTTCTAAACCATATGCATTTTATTTACGTCTACTGTAGAGGCGGCCTAGTGGGTTAATTTGGCCGATATCGGTGGTACGCGGTGCACAGCGTTCAGTGGGCGATCGCACGGAAAATTGGTCTCCTTCGCCATTTGATTATGTACCAAGATCGCTTGCAAGAATTTAGACGATTCCCCGTGAAAAATAAATTGGACAAAATGAGAGTCAGGTGGAGAATTTTTTAAAAGCTGTTTTCGAATAAAAATTCTGTTCATGAACCTGTTTTACGCTACAGCGAGTTTACTCGTTTATTGAAATGATTAAAATTAGTATTAGATACCGTCTTGCTAGTTGTTAAATTTGAAATGGCGTTACCAATACATGTAACTTGAGTTTAGTTAATTACGATTTTTTGTGAAGCTTTTGCAAGATGGACGATATGTAAAAAAAGTAATAAGTGAACTTGTTATACTTTTGAATTGAATTTCATTGGCCTGTCTCATCTACCGGAACAACAATATCCCGTTGCTAGAAAACCCCAGTCAGGCCAGAGCCTAGCAGGTAAACAATGACTTTTGGAACAGTTAACAGCTGGGCAAGTTTCCCAATTAGCGGCCACGTGATTATTACGAAGACCGCGCCGCGTGACAAATTGTTTTCACTACAAAATAATACGAGAGTATCTGTAAATAAATTTCTGCGGGTACTGTTGGTGTTTGCGAGGGATATTTTGAAATATAATTAGTTTGTTTGAGTTGTATCATTACGTCACTGCAAGCATTGAAAAAAAAATTAGATTATTTGCTCGCTATTTCATAAGTCATTCTCATATGGAACAGGAATAGTTTGGTAGAGGTATACATTCCTCTTTGAATTGTTTAGCACCTGGGCTACAGTGGGCAAGTCCAATGCTAGGTAGCAATTAGCATAGACCAAGCTATGTCGTAGAAATTCATAGTTCAAATCATTTGGTTCAAAATTCGGACCTTGGAATTAAGATCTTCATCATCATCATCATATCAACCGTTAGACGTCCACTGCGGGACATAGGTCCCCCAGGGTTCGGCAAGAAGTGGCACAGACGCAAGCGACGATATTTAGGCCAATAATATTTTTAATAATAATTAATGCAACATATTACGTGACTTATAAATAATGTTATATACATACATAGATTATATATTATGTACATATGTTTTAGTCTATCCTCTTTGTTTAATGAAAAAAAAATCGTCAGCTTCTTGAGCTAGGTTTATGTACCTATATCAATGCCCATCTTTAACCAATGCGGCTGTAAATTACCCAAGCCCAATAAGTATATATTTATTTGCTATTCCTTAAATAATTCACTTGAATACTTTATAGTTGAAGACTATTGTTTATGGATAAACAAATGTGTTTTAAGAGAGTATCGACTTATCGAGCCGTCGTATTTTATCTCGTGTATGCATTGTAAATAATGGCTATTTGAGATATATCACAAATAACCTATTATTTAAAGCTTATTGATTATTTGCGAATTTTACACATTGGAATTAAAACTTTACCTTGCTTACGTTAATTAATTTAGCTTTATTTTATCAGGGTGTATCGATATTACATCACATTCCATGGTGCGGAGTAAAATAATGTCCATATACCGCAACAACACTACAATTTTGTATATTCAAACCGTTTTACAAAAAAATATTAATAGAAGATCTAACTTATCAAGCAGAAAGTTAGTAGAGCAACGTCTTACGTAGTTGTTGACATATAAAGTCTCACTCAGACTCACTAAGAAGTCGTGTGGAGTGTGGGACTTGCCTAATAAAGGATTGCGACTATGTTCCGGTATGACGTTTCCGGATCACATTATAATGTCGAGATTCCGGCTCGCTTGCAAACAAACTCTCATCTCCTGTTTGTAACAAGTGTCCCTTACTACGTATACCCATCGAATTTGGGTTAGTAAGTCGTGAAGCTGAAGTTATGTAGGTAGTATAATCCGTTGAATTTTTGTCCATATATGTAGTTTCTTGGAACCAAAGAGTATGGTGGCTTAAGACATTGACATTGAGAAAATATCACGAATGTATTTGAAGAATCTGAAGTTAGAATCTAGTCTAAAATAGGATTCATCATCATCGTTTCGGTTAAAGGACGTCCACAGCTGGACATAAACTTGTAATAAGAATCGAAAATAATTAATTTAACGTAGAGTCGAGGATGTCGTAGCGAACCTAAGAATACCTTAATAGGTATGTGTTGCTCAGAGGAATGTAGAACTTAGAGCAAAGAATTAAAAAATAATTATAGCACAGTACATCAGCAAAGAATTACCAACGCCTGCTACAAATGGGGTTTAGAATTGTTTGGAACAAAACAACAAGTTTGACTTACTACGGATGTTTAGTAATATCAACTAATAGAGTAAGATCCCAGGGCCGCCAGACGTCACGTATTTTCTGACGAACCAAATGTGGGTTATTGAGTAGTGCTAGTATGTACTAAGAACGCATGCCTACCAGCTATCTTGCCTAGTGGGCCAAATTTCAGGTATCAGGTAATCAAGGTACATACAAATATTACTTACCTCACGTAAATTCTCCAAGCTGATTTTTACGTATATTGTAGGCAATATCCTTAAAAATAAGTCGCCAATACTCCCAGACACTTTCCGTCGGCCGTATTGCTTTGCAGACGCTTTAAAGCTCCCGAAGGAATTAATTAACTTCACGTAAATTATGATGTGCGTTCTTAGTACATACTAGCACTACTCAATAATCCACATTTGGTTCGTCAGAAAATACGTGATGTCTGGCGGCCCTGGGATCTTGGACTATAAGCTATTATTATCTACAGGTGTATTGTTATAACTTCTTTATGTCCATGTTGTGGGGCTCGGAAACGAAGCTTCTTTTTATTTTTTTATTTTGAATACTTAGGAAAGTCGTATATTATTAAATCTTTTTATTTTATGCGTGATTTGAAACACAAAACAGGCGGTAGTGGTCCCGGCATTTCACATAACATTACAATGCATAGTCTTTTGTCACTTTAGTGGGGAGTTACCCGAGAATTTGTACAAGTCGAGCGAAATATTTGCGCTGAAATTATGCTACGTGCACAACAAGAAATCTGGATTTATATTAAGACGCGAGTACTGTGAATCCGTGCCAACAGAATAAGGTGGTGGATTCAGACTGATGGGTAGTCAAACAGATTAGACACACGACGTACAATAAGTCTATCGAAACCGAAAAGAAACAGACGAGAATATTTTACAGTTATATAGTAGTTTCGTTTCGTTTCGTTATAATATCAATCGTGTACATACAAATTATAATCGTTTTTTTAGTTTAATGTTCGACCTGAAGGCAAAACCTGCCGTAGGTATTGTTTTTAACTTTTTTTGAAGCTTATCTTTTGACGAACTGCATTGAGATCTTTGACTTTATAGCAACTAGGTACTACTGGCCATGCAAGCTAGTTTGGCAGTATTTAATTTCATTTTAATTTTAATAACACAGTGTAAATAATCCTGTATCCTATCATTACCATGTCTAGGTTATTATGTGCTCATGGTACTGTTAAGCACATTAAACCTTGTTTAAGCGCATCATTCTGGAATCTGGCCCGCCAATTTAGCTACGTACCTCATTACTTATTTAGTTTTAAGTAGATATCAATTTACAGACTATAAAGTGAAACTTGTAAACTAATTTCAACTGGAAAGCTCTTATTTCAATTTACATAGAAAATAATATATAGGAGGGTCCGTTGAAACCAAATCTTGCAAGTCCAATAAACAACATTTTTGTTTAATACACCTTCGTACGTAAGAAAACGGTTCCTGCAGTATTTAGATTTATTTTCCTTTTTGGACCCTTGTTTTTCCGCCACAATCAGGAAGACAGACAAAATTTGGGGAATTTTTGGTTTCGAATGTGGCAAGAATGTTTCAAATATCCTACTGGGGTCTTAGTTATCGTGTCCTCAATGATAATTATAGAAACTAATTTAAATATTAATAAAATTTTGTTCAGATTTTCTGCGACATTGGATGCAACTTGACACTTTGTGATTCGTCGTTTTTGGAAATTCAAGCTCTAACAGGAGATAGAAAGGGAAAAATAGCATACGTTCAAATGTTTTGCGAACGTGAAAACGACACCACATTAATGATTGCACCCATGTGAAGCCGGGCGGGACGCTAGTACCTACACATTATGTACAAAAAAACGTTGGACCGGACCTTCGTCAGCTGTCAACAGCGTGGACTAGCGTTCGAAATTTAATTTGCCGCCAGAGTTGCTAGATGAGAGGGAATACCCAAGGTTTGGCAAAAAGTATCTATATGAAGTTGTCATTTCACTTGCGTTTATCATTTATTATAAGTGTACCTATATACCATTTCATGTGCATATTTGTTTATGCGGAAGTCCCGCTGGCTTATACGACAGGCGTGATGGTATGTATGTATGTACTTCTGTCTGGTTTGTTATCTCTTCACGCTATAACTGAACCGATGGCTAAAATTAGGCATAGAGATAGTTTGAGTCCCGGAAATCCGGATAAAATTACTAATTTTACGCAGACGAAGTCGCGGGCAAAAGCTAGTATTTACATACATACATAACATCACGCCTGTCCTCCCCGAAGAGTTAAGCAGCGGTGCAATAATGCGCACCACTTCACCGGGACGTTTAAGATCCCTTGTAATATTTTATAATATTCCCATCCGGGCACGAATCCAAACTTCGAACAGCTAAGAACTTCATACTGAGAATTTTATAAAAAAACCCAATAAAAATTAGCTCGACGTGGGAATCGAAGTCAAGCCCTCTTGCTTAGCAGTCACACTTACGACCACTAGACCAACGTGGTAGTCAATTTTATATAGGTATTTCCCCTAGAAATAGCTGAGAAAAACCTAGTGCATATACAGCGTAGTGCATATAGCATACCTATAAAACTTTTTCTTATCTAATCAGGACAACCTGAGCTTAACGTTAACTGACTGTAACTTCCACTTAACACTAATTCGATATATTTTAGCATAGGTACCGACGCCAAAGGTCGGACTGAATTAGGCTATTTATCTACAGTGTAGGTGCCACTAGAGTTAAATTGCGTCAACAGCTTATTCTGAACTAAGCCAATCTAGTCGTATCCAGGAATTTACAAAATACCCTAACTCCTTGATTGAATTTGGAGTGATTTGCGCAACTTTACGTTTTAACACATAAAATTTTGTGAGGGACATGCTTTAAGCGGTAAGCGAGTTGTTTATTTTTTTCACAAATATTTATAATAGGTATTCCTTATAATTGCTAATTAATAAAGGCAGGGAGGGTTGGCAACACACACACCTCACACACACACACACCTCTGGTGTTGCAAACGTCAATAGACTACGGTAACCGCTTACCATCAGACGGGCTTGGCAGGTTTACCAACCATGAGGTATAAAAAGAAAAAAAAAGTTGGAAGATATTTCCCTTACATAAAGTAAGGGAAATATCTTCCGACTTTTTTCAACCCATTAACTGTCTCAATCCTTGGCACGGGTCTCTTCTCAGGCTCAGATGAGTTGTCCTTAGTCTACCGTACAATGTTGACACTATGACAGACTTCACATGCCGTCGGGAAAATCCCTGAGGCAAGCAAATCCTTAGCAGAGTACTTGAGATCTTTGACTTTTTGGTTATTAATATAAATTAGTATTGCTATTTAATTGTTTTTTTTTAGGTATATTCTATAAGGGTTTTAATTGATGAATGTAGATTATTTCTGCACGCAAGAATAAGCCAAGTTCGTAAAAATATGATCTGTAATTGAATTTATTTTATTTAACTTTGAATTTCAGATTACTAGGCAATTATTAGATTGATGATGTGTTTGCCCTCAGATTTACTTATTGCATTAAATACTTGCTGAACATTTGATGCAGAACATCAATTCTGATGTATAATCCAAGAGTTGTTAACAAACTAAGTTGTAGAGTGAATTCTCGATTTGCACACATTGAGCAAAGTCGATTAAAACCAAACTACGGAGTGTGTCTACACTCTACATCAGTGAAAGTTATGTTGGCAAGTCAGTTGATAGCTCTTTTGGGAACTGAAGTGTATTAAAGTTTAAATTGTAAGTGTTTTTGACTTCTATTTATTTCTTGGGCTGCCGCCATGAAAAGTTGAACTCCTTTGGTCCTACTAAAGTTTAGATAAAGCAAGTTACGCGTCAAGTTTACCAACGCAGTCACAGTTTTAATTGAATCCAAATAATAGCATGAGATTTTAAGAAAATTTAAATAAAATGTGTGTGGGAATTCTCTCCATTACATTCTTATATTTTGCACAATATGTATTTGTACTTTTAGTGCAGAGTATTTTGATACATGTTTTGATGCTTTTATGGTTTTAAAGCAACTCGGCTTCCAGCCAATCAAAGCTACTATGCGGCCCCTATGTTTGGAACCATATGATATGGACAAAATTGAAGCTTTTAATTCGCACTTGGTCAGGTACAGGGCTCATTTTTATAAAACGGCTATTGAAAAATACTTTTGAATTAAATGTTCGAAAACCACTACAATCACGAGTTTCACAGGGTACTTTGGGATTCGAAAGTGCCTGTAACTGTGAGCGCCCAAAAACAGAACGCGACGACAGGATGGTGCTCCAGATGAAATATTACCAGAATAATTACATTCACGGCGGCGAGTTTCCGAAGTCATGTACATTATACGCAGGGCGCAGTTAACTCGAACTGTAACGCCGGTTCTTATAAACACATCAAGCTAATCTGACTAACAGATCTCGAGTCTTAACTCGTTAATTCCACTCAGATTTGTCTAACCGCACAATCAGGAATTCAACAACAAATCTTGAGTTATAGCAATTACCATGTAAATTTGCGAAGTTCGCGAAATAATTTAACGCGGTGTAGTCGCCGGATTCAAAACAATTTATATGTTAATTCTGTAGATATGGACTGGGTTCTGTACACAAACGAATTAGACCCGAATGCTCCCGAACCACGGACAAGGCGGCACGTCGTCAGCCGCAGAATCATATATTTTATTGAGATATATAAAACTCATATGTAGACTTTTGAATTGGTAATGAACGGTGTATTGAAGTGTCAAACAATGAAAACATCTGTAAGTTGGTTTCAGAGATTTACTGTTAGGTAAGAACGTGATAACGCCTTGTAAAGTTACGTCACGCGTTTCAATGACTTTTCCCTTTGTGACTAGTAAATAGTGGCCGCGTAGGGAGTTCCAGTTCCACTTACAATCGATTCACCAATCGATTTCAATGGTTATTTTACCACCAAAATGTATTTTATTTTGTCGTTAACGAACTGCCTCATTGCTCTAGTGGTCGTATGTGACTGCCGAGCAAGAGTTCTTGCGTTTGATTGGCAGATCAAACCAAGTGAAATCCTCAGTAGTAGGCTAGGGTTGATGGCAGTAGGCTAGCCCGTACATGGAACCTAAAACCTACCAGTGAAATATGGGTGGTCATTAGTACACCTCTGCCTATTCCTTCGGGGACGACAGATAGATGATATGTTAAACATTATTTTGAGATAACTTCTAGAAAAATGTTGTTAGATTTTAAAAGGGCCTGAAAATTAAGTGATACATTAGCTACAACCCCACTTAGTCGTTATAAAATCATAAGCATTGTTATTATTTATGTCGTAAGTTTGTAAGTTCTTAACAAAAGGGAAATTATTCATATATAATATACGAAACGAAAATGTTCCCTATCCGTGTGACAGTGACTATTTATGTTTAAGTTGGACTGGGTTGGAAACACAAATTGCGCTGGGTCAGCAAAGTTACAAAATGTGGCCATGCAAGGTGTGTAGTGCTTGAATTAAATCCATGTAAACTATGTTTTATTTCTGGAAGGGAGAGAAAAATAACTAACTCTAATGTTATTTTGATTTAAATCATTTAATCAGGACACGTACTTCTATTACTATACATATACACATTTAAAATACAAAAGACGAAGCTGGAAAAGCGGTAAATATTAAATTGCTCCGTGACAATTTTGTTTGGTGTAACTCGTAGTTTGAGTTAGCAGTAGAACTCTTCGGAGAGATTACTTTTTACGCATTCAAGTGCTTACGTCCATTCCTCAATTATTTTTATTGTAATGATTTGTATACTCAAATAATCTTTCATGTTTAAAATTTTAAAGATTTTATCTACTTAATTATTATTTATTAATATTATAATATTACATATTTATTAATACAACAATTATAACTATACATTGGATACAACTTCCAACTCAGTCACAGTTTCATATAAATAGATTTTGAAATCTAGCTCATAAAAATTTGTATCCTGGAAACTTGGTGTTTTCCATTCAACGTTAAAGTTTGATGACATTGAACAAACGAATATTGTTTCCGTGTCAACGAAAGTGACCCAAATCGACGAACATGAATATTTTCGAACCATTCGCAAAGAGATCAGCACAATCGATTACGACGTTAATATGTTGTGTCTATAGGTACCTTTACAACACTAACGTTACTCGTCTCTGCCTAGTGAAAAGCTTTAGCGAGTAAGCTCATCAATTTGAACCAACAAAATCGTGTTGGTAATTGAAAACACAGGCGCTTGGTCAGTGATAGCTCATACGAGGGAACATACAAATATACAACACAGCATTTAATCGAATTCAAATCTGCAGCTGCAATGCAATTGAGAACTCGCTGAATCAGAATCGATTAAGCTTGAAATTTCTCGTTAATCGATTTAGTCGGAATCTTGGGAGTTGCCGAAGTTTGCTGGTTAGTTAATATTCCTCTGATTGTATCGTATTGTAGGGTAACCGGTCTATCGCCGATAGATCTCGATCACGACTTGTTCAGAAATTATATCTGAATTTAAACAGCTGTCGATCAAATTGGGGTATTTTAACTGATGATATTGAATTTCCGAACAAATGATAAATTCAAAACTGTTTACAGCCAGGGAAGTTAATATGCGGTTAATACCTACTGGACAGCAAGAACGAGACTTGACTTATTGGAAATAAATTCGGGTGGTGGATTCTTGCATATATATAGAGTTAAACAGTTATATCTGTGTTTGTAACAGTTATATATGATTTGAATAAATTATCCTTACCTCACTACTCACAGAGAGTGGTATCAATTAAGATTAAAAAAAAAATCTTAGCCCGCAAAAACTACGATGTGTGTGTCTGTGGCATCGTAGCTCGCGAACGGATGAACCGATTTTGATTTTATTTTATTTTTTGTTGAAAAAGTGAGTTATCTACGGTAGTAAACAAGTATATGACGGGCTGATGGTAACCGGTAACATTAAGTTCTTAAGTAGGTAGTGGAGGAACTTTTGCAATACCAGATGTGATGCCGTCAAAAGGCACGCAATGTTTGAACAGGGTATTTTATTTACACTTACATACACATACATATCATCACGCCTGTCGTCCCCGAAAGGTTAGGCAGAGGTGTACTAATGTACACCCACGATTCGATGTTTTAGGGCCCATGTAAGAGGGCGAGCCTATTGCTCACTGCAACTACTTACTTATGTATTTAGGTATTTTTCATGACCCGATATGTGATAGTAAGTTTATTTATGGATTAGAAACGATTATCGAATGATTCTTATACCAAGGCGGGGACAGAAGAATGTATGAAAAAAAAAACTAAAAAAAACGACACGTAAGTAAATATATTTTGGTTTATATACCGCACCACATTTTATACTTTTCCATTTTCATTTTGATAAACCCCTTTCTACATGAATCGTTTTATAAATTGATAGGAATTGGGAATTTATAATTCCATAAAGAAAACCCCGGGTTTCCTGTAATTACATTTATTTTGAATATTAAATGACCCTTTTCAGTTTTTTTTCTTTTTCATTAACATTTCTATCAACAGAATTCTGAAAATTACAAATAACAAGGGAATAACGGGAGGAATTTGGTTATTGTCAAAAAATAAATTTCAGTTTTTTCGTGGTAACTTTATTATAGCCGTGACAACAACCTTGTTTCTATAAAATGAAAGTTTAATTACACAAAAATCCATACTAAATATTAAATTAGGTTTGTAGACAGTTTTTATCTCGGAAATCATCCATTAAAAGGCCGTAAAGGCGCATTTTCATTAGTCGTTAAGTCGGTCGTTACCTCGCATGCGGGCACTGTAATGAAATTCATAGGTCGATAACTTGGTCGATTAAAAGCGTGCGGGTGCTAACGACCAGTGAAAATGATTTTTCGAATGAGGGCTCGTATGCGAATAATGAAAATGCGCCTTAAAGTGGGTGGAAATTTAATGCGGAATTGATAATTTATTTTAAGAGGAGGAAGATATTTTAAGAAATAAATAAATAGATTGATGAAGAAGCAGATTTGACAAAATCATTTCTTCTACGCAAAGTCGTAGTCAAAGTTAAAATAAGCTTAAGTCAAGTTTGCTTTAGTTATTTAATACTATAGATATGTTTTAAATAAGAATATAGCTAAACTAAAACTACTTTCTACTATCGAGAAGGATGAGAACTGCATTTTAAACTGGAACTTGACTGTTGCTCTACCGTGCATATTTTTTTAGTTTTTAATTCGTGCTGTTCAATAGTGTGTAGAAGCTGTAGCTAGCTCTCAATATCTGCAAATAAAATAATTATATTAACAAGTTGGTTCTGAATTACATATTATTATAGTATTTTATTGTATTAAACAATTAAGATGAGGAAGAATGAGTATTCTTTTGCCTTTGGCTTTGGTCTAAAGATAACATGAGGTTTGCTACCAAGGTTTTTAGGCAAGAAAGCCCATGATAATATCCTATTATATTTTTAAATCTTTTTCTATAGAATAAATATAAAATAAATTCGTTGGACTCAAGGGCCACATAAGTTTAACGTCAAAAAATAATTGTTACTTCAAAAAAAATTGTTTACGCTTATAACGCATAATATATATTTTTTTAATAAACCGATTATAGAAGTAACAACAAGCTGTCAAATATGCAAAGTTATACTCCAGTTTTACTATATAACTAATTAACTACCAACAGATATAGTTTTTGGTAATCCTAATTTTCAATTTATTAATTTTACACACACTTACACAATCGTAGGTGCGTATGCTAATAAAATCCACTCCTTTTTTACGAATGATTTGCTAATCCATCTTCAGAAACTGTATGATGGTTCTTATAACATGTAAAGGAGTATAAAAATCTCAACATTAAATAATGAAAAAAAACTAGCCTTATTTACCATATTTATTTAGCCTTATTTACACAGAGCACTCTTTTGAATGTTTGTATCTATTTAACAATTTGCTAATGGGTTGTTGGCGTGCTATAAGTAAATTTACTTACCAGTATAAAAGTAGCTAAGGACATTTCATTAAAGGGCCCTGCTTTGAACACGAGTATCTTGGATGTAGTTAGACCAAGCAGCGCGACGTCCTTTTGCAGTTGCTTATTTGATTCAGGCCAATTACTCTCAAATGTACTGTAGCTCACAAAAGTGCTCTAAAATGTAATACATAAAATGATTCTCATTTCCATAAGTTATAGGTTATACCTATCTATTTAAGCAGATATCATTAACTGCATGAGAAAATCTAAAGATTGAGATCTGTGGCGTTCAACACGGGGGAGGTAAATTGGTTGAGGGTTAAAAATAATAATAATAAATCTTTATTTTCAGACCAGAGATCCATAATATAGTAACATTAATCGGGCCAATGTAGGGATTTAATAAATGATTACTACAAGTATTTTCGGGCAAGAAGATTTGAGAAGAGAGCAGTTGTATTTTGCTTGCAAAATTACGTGTTGGCATCTATATTACGTCATCTATCGCTGGTAACATATATAATATTCTACTGTCACTCTCACCTCAACAGTAACTTCGTTGGCGTACCAATAGAACAACAGGAGTTGAATTAAACAAGCGACAACGAACATAACGCTTGACATCAACGTAGCGATATCGTCGTGGATCTGCAAATAAATAAACAGCATTATATTTCATCAGCCATAGGTCACAATGGCATACGCCATAGATTTCCATAGCGGCCAGTCATATGTCGCCCACATCCAACTGCTCCTTCTTGAATGAAATCCACGCTCCAAAAAATATCGGACGGGATCAAACGACAATGATGGACCTGGTAAGGATCCCTGGGAATAATATATATAAATTTCTTACACTTATGCGAATACTAGGCATCGAAATAAAACTACTTTTTACGGATTTTATCGTGGTATTTGATATTAAATAATATCACGTCATATCACTTAAGTCTTCACTCAGATTTCAGATCCTTAACAGCATCTTGTCTAGGTCACAGAGTGAGGTGTTGGGTGTCCTGTATACTAATTTATTTTTATTAGTGACCGGCTATTCAGGTACCTATATAATATTACAATACTGAGGAAGAATCTTTAAAAAGTAGTTTTATTTAAATGTTTAATAACAGCTTTCAATGTTCATTACGAATTAAACCCTCACCTCAACAATTTGAATAATGCAGACTCCAAGGTTCACTGAAATGACGACCAGGTACACAAACATCACTGGTGATATCAACGCGTTGAAGAGATGTTGGTATCTGAAATAATAATTTATTGTATAAATGTAGTATATAAATCCCATTATTGTCTAACACCAATTGCTCTATAATTTGGAGTCTTAGTCGTCATGTAATATCCAGGATCAAAATGTTTAAGAGCATCGACTTTTGCTACTCGATTTGCATGCGAGCCGTGACGAGGCATTATCGTCACGGGCTTAGGATTCGATCCCTGCACAGGTTCAGGACTGGGACGTGTTTGTGAAAATTTGTGTTCGTATATATGCCTTCGAAACGGGAAAAAAATCTGGCGAATCGACGATGTATAAATATAAGACTAAAACCCCTACACCTTGATGGAAGTAATCAGCGAAATCTTTATAGTTCCCTAGGCAATACTCACTCAACCAATGTCGTATAGAAACGATGACATTCGGCGATATTAAAATGACTCCTCCTTGTACTCAAAAGATCTATCATCTGGCTACAGTACAGACGGGTGATGTTCAACTGTCCGGTGAAAAATATCATAATGGATACAACGAGGGTATCCCAGCCAACAACGTAGGCACTGACAATGTGACCCAATACTGTTTGGATGAACATGGAGAAGTAATAACCGGGAGGCTCTCTATGAAAGGGAGTGTAGCCATCAAATATGTTCAGGTATACGCTGGTCCCATTCGCATTTATCTGATTCTTTTGATAGGGCTCAGAAAAAATGCTGAAGTTGGAAAAGAAGGCGAGGGCCCAAAAGAAATACGACACCTTCCGGTTCCTCTTTATATACTTATGAATTATATTATTATGTTTCTGGTCGTTTCTTGCCAACTGTTTCCGTTCTACTGAAGACATGTAGCCTATAAGACGTTGCCAATTCTTATAATCCTTTTGAAAAAAGCAGGACTTGACGATGCCCATATGAAAAGGAGCATATTGGAGGATCAATTTAAGAGAGTTAGGGTTAAAAGAAATCAAGCATTTGATATACTGGCTGAAAAAGAATATAATGGTGATATAGAAAAGAATCTGCTTGAAACGGCCAACTGAGGATTTGAGATTGGGATGCCAAATACCCGTAAAACTCAGGAGTTTGAGATGTGGACCTACAGAAGGATTGGCAGGATCTTCCATAAACTTGAGAATTTGAGTTATTGAAAATTTTCGACCCGACATTTTAAAACTTCTTTTCATTAAGAAATTCCGGTAACAAATGACACTAAAAGCCTTCATAATTGTCGTGAGAATTTCCATGTGAAATGCAGTTGTTACGAGTATTTAGTAGCGAATAATAACAGGCTTTTGCCGTTCAGAATTCAGATTTATAGATATTAAGAATTCAGTAGCAGGTATGTAATTTCGTATCGCTTAATTACCATGTATGAAATACGGAATGGCATACTGTTAGAGTCACGGTTATTAGTATATTCTAGTTAATTGTATTGGTGTTATTAAAACAAAACAAAAAAGTAAGGTTCTAAATAGATAGACGCCTACTAACTTAAAACACTCTTATTAAAGTTCTCAAGAAAGAATAAGGGGCTATGTTTGTCTTGTTTTAAAATATCTACTTTGGAGATATGACATTTTTCATTTTCAATTTATGGAACTATTATTTTAACTCTGTCCTTAAATTATAAATAAGAACGCTTACTAACAATTACAGTATGTAGGTACTAAAAACTACAGTAAGTCATCCAAAATGTAACATTAAAATTGCCAGAAAAAGTCGACTTTTCTTCCATAAAGGCCTAGAGCTAGAGTAATACAACGAATACACATAAATCTGGTTCAAGGTGATTCGCGTAATGTACATTACTGCAGTATTCATACAGCAATGTACACAACAAAGCCATAGTTAAAATAAACAGACATTAAAATAACAATCGATGTATGTACATACAATGAATGCGCTTGAATGGAACAACCAATTATTATGACGATGATGTGATAAAACTGCTTGCGGAAAATAGGCATGCATTATATTCTGAAAAATAAAGTATTAATACCTTACACAATTATCTTACCATATGTAATTAAAATTCCATAAAACTAACAAAAAATCCTGAATGGACCTGCATATCGGTAGTACAGTCTAATGAGGGCACGAATGACGTATACAGTATTACATAATTATAGAAAAAAATATATTTTATGTGTGGTTCGTTTTTTCGAGTCTTGGTGTTTGTTAGTCGCTTTCACGAATTTGTCCTGAAATCTACCTAGTGGGGTGGATGGTTTCTGGATTTTTGGACATTTTTTCACAATTGAAAGGGCAAAACGTGTAAGACCTCTCCAATTTTGAGTGGAAATTTTGGGTCTCTAAGTTTCTTCGCCGTTTATGTGGCATCAAATTACCTGACGATTCGAGGTTTGCTATGGTCTAAGGTAAATTTGAGTAAAAAGTACCAATGTAAATTTGAGTTTTATATGGAAAAATTTACGTATTTAAAGCCTCTTTCCAGAGATTTTAATCATATTATTTATATATGAGTGAAAATAATTAAGTGTCTAAATACATGGATCTTATTTATCGTATGTTCTATCATCAATTTTATGGCACATGTTATAAAATATAAATAGGTCCGAAGAATAAAATTAAGCTGCACTGATAAAGTCCGGAGGCCATTATTGAGATGACAAAGGGGTATCAAAAGATATAAATTACAACTTATAACCTCACAGAGCGTTATTTACAAAAAGGGACAAAGCAAAGATACTTTACGGTGTATTTTTTATTTAGGTTCCAACTATGTACAGAAGAAGCAAGCACTCATTGTTGAAAACTATGTATAATTAATGCCTGTTAAAAAATGCATAGCAAAAATGTTTGCGGGATGAATATCAAATAAATATACAAAGTTAAAAGATTGAAATATATTATTAATATACCAGTGGCGTTTTAATTAACATAATTTAGACGGTTTAATTACATGTTAATTTCACTTAAAATCTGCGGAAATTTAGTATACAAATAAAAAGACTGTAGAGGCAAGGAGGCTCTGAGAGCAGTTATCTATTATAGACGAACAATGAAAGTGTGTCTATTTCCGAAGTTTTAGTAAGAATCCTGGTTGAATGTTAAGCCCGTCGGCGTCGTTACGTCCAGATAAGATCGCTAGCGGAAATTAAGAGGAAATTGTATTTGTTTCTTATACAGCGACGATGTCACAATAAAGGCGATATAGCGACGTTGTGTATAAATAAATGTTAATTTTCTATCACAATTAGTAGCTTACATGCGAAGATAGCGGTTTTAGTCTAAAGGACGTATTTTACTTTGAATAACTATATGACAAGTTTGTACCTAAGTAATAATAAAATTATAATCGACTGGCAGTGTTTTTTTTCTATACCTAATTAATAAAATTATTTGTTATGACAAAAAAAACGCAGTCAATTTCAGAAGAAAATTTTATAATCTTATAAAAAACAAAACTAAACCAGTGATCATTAAATAGACAGTAAAAAAAAGAAGAAATATGAAATGAAAAAGACAAAACTATAAAAAGTATTTACATGTCTTGGACAATAATATTATATTAAATAAAATGGTTTTCAATGGGTGCAATGTGTATTATTATGAAAAGTAATAAATCTGAAAAGGCAATTTAGTCTAGGAATACTTTAGAAACCAAATTTACTTACCTGAAACGGAAGTGAACACGGCTTATTCATAGTACAGGATCCCTCTAAGAATTATGTTCACTGGTTAGTGGATGAAAAGTATTTTATATCAAATTAAATATGTTGCGAGTGGATTTTGTTTAAAAAATCCGTCCTGAGTATGATAAACAATTAACAATTTAAAAATCCTTTTATTTTTATAGGTACATATATTTTCACAGGTTCGGTTAATGGATAAATTCAATTGTTCCATTTTACCGGATTACAAATCAAACCCCAAAAAAATAAATTATCATCAGCAGTTTTCCTTCTCCTAATTAAATATGCCATTTGAGTAAATCTAACTATTAAGTATTTAATACTAAATAGCATTAGCGCCAACATGTGGAACCGGTGTTATGTTAAAAAGTAGATTGGCAACACTGTCGCAGGGTACAGACAGAACGCGCGTGTCAATTTTAAAATTTGACGGTTACGACCAAAAGATTCAAACTTCAAACACCGTTTACTGTTTGCGGAGCTTATTTTATGTTGTGATATTTACTTAATTTACAAGCTTTGAGATTGATGTGACGTGAGAAACCGTTATTGATTAAGTTGTGGGAAGCTGTGCTAGTGTTTTTGCTGTGGCAGGTGTCTTTTTCGTTAAATGAGATAATAATAATTTAAGTGCTGTGGTGTGTCGCCGAAAATGGTTGGAATGGAGAGAGCCCCAGGGCTGGGTACGCAGGCGGCGAAAGGTCAATTTACTGCCATTGTACCATCAAAGATGGGTTCTACACAGAACATGGCTGCGAACATAAAAGTTGTTGTCAGAGTTCGACCTTTGAACGAAAAGGAGTTGGAGCTGAACACTCGCGTTGTGGTCGACGTGGTGGATGACAAAATGTTGGTGTTTGACCCTAAAGAAGAGATCCGACCTTTTTTTTATCAAGGAGTTCAGCAACCTAATAAGAACTTTTTAAAGCGCGCCAATAAGGAGTTGAAGTTTGTGTTTGATAATGTGTGTGGGCTGAATGCTACCAACAAGGATGTGTTTGAGACTACTACGAAGGATATGCTGGCTTCTTTGATGGAGGGCTACAACTGTTCAGTTTTTGTATATGGAGCAACTGGGGCTGGGAAAACTTTTACCATGATTGGCAATAAAGAGCATCCCGGCATAACATATTTGACTATGGAACACTTGTTCTACACAATTAACTCCTTCGAAAAAGACAGGGAGTTTGATATAGGAGTCTCATACATTGAAGTGAGTGGTTTAAAGTTATTTTTTTAACCTAATTAATTTCCTAGTTTTTAACAACATTGAGTTGAGTGTCTAAGAGTTGTGTTTTTTCTCATTAACCAATTTTTATTATTTTCCTTGTGTGATTACAAGACAGACATATTATAATAATTCACTGAAGTAGTACATACTTTGTTTTAATCTGATTGAGTATGGCAAACTGACTGTTTACTATGCTTTCAATTTCAGTATGGGTAAATATACAAGTACTTACCCAGTTCATCTGAGTGAAGGGCTCATCTTTCATTTTACAGTGTGAAGAATCGACAAATACTTTTGGGGTTGCTTGCAATGGAGTAATAATTGAGTGCTTGGCTTTGTTTGGTTCAGTTTCAGTGGCTCAGTCCTGTCATTAATTTATGAGTCAGACACATTTTCCTTCAATACATAGTATTAATAAGATGTCTTTGAGGATACAAGTTTTAGTTAAAATTTCTGTATTTAATTGAATCAAATAATTGGAACTATATATTTATACATTTTAAAATACAAAAAGTTTCTAAGTCACAACTCAACTTGGTAAATGTTGCATGTGACTCATTTTTTTTTTAATATCAAATTACTTGACACTTGAGAAAACTTACCATTCTAAAATACTATTGGTATAGACATGAACCAATACATTTTATCAATTACAGGTGTATAATGAAAATGTATATGATCTGTTAAAACCTTCGAGCACCCCCCTCCAACTGCGGGAAGACTCAAAGTATGGTGTGATGGTGGCCGGCCTTACCCTTAACAATATCAAGACTGCCCGGGAACTGCTCAATATGCTGGAGAATGGAAATAAGAATAGGACACAACACCCCACTGATGCTAATGCTGAGAGTTCCAGGAGTCATGCTGTTTTTCAGGTCTGAATATTGTCCTTCTAAATATTAATTATCGCACATGAAGATGGTTCTGGTTGTCATATGAAAATCTAGACTCTTGTTATTGGCAGTCAGAAATGTGGTAACAAATTTATAACCCCTAGGATGTTGCTTGTGGAGGTCTGATGGCAGTTACCTAGTGCAAAATACTGATATTCAGTCACTTCTCAAAGGCTAGGCAGAAGATGTCTTTTAATATACATAGCTTAAAAAGGATGTCTTTTTAGCATTATGAGACAGAAGAGGAGATATGAGATAGAAGTTCTAATATCCTTTTGAATATCAAACAAATATTGTTTTTGTTATTTGAGTCTCATTCACAAAGCAAATATTTATTAAATTATTAATAGTTTTAATTATCATAATAATGTTTTATTTATCAGGTTTATGTAAAAATGCGCTACAAGACCAGCAGTAAACTGCGTATAGTGAAGCTCTCCATGATCGACTTAGCGGGCAGCGAACGTGCGTCAGCCACGGGCTGTGTGGGCGACCGCTTCAAGGAAGGAGCTAACATCAACAAGAGCCTCTTGTCTTTAGGCAACTGCATCAACAGGCTAGCTGATGGCAGTAGCTACATACCTTACAGGTATAGTGGCATCCCATTTAGCCCAATTAGCTCAGCAGCAGTAAGGTGGCCTTCAGTTTTGACATCTCAATATTGGCATTTGGCATCCCATATTTCAACAACAACAATTTTTTAAAGGCTGCTCTATAGGCTAAAGGCTTTGTGGTAGGGCCAAATGTTTGTGTGATGAGCATGGACATTTGACCTGAGTCATGTATATTTCTAATTATAATGTATTTCCAAATAAAATCTCTATGTGGTGTATCAACCATTTAGTATCTGTAACACAAGCAATGGTGGTTAGCTCTGAACTAGATGGCACTGTGTAATAATAACGCGATAAAAAAAATTTTTTTGAAATCCTCATCGCACGAAGGTTGTATCTCTATGTATCTGCACTTCGTAAATTAATGAATGGATTCAGTGGTAATGGTTTTTTTAATATTTTGATTTTATTTTGTGTTTGTGTTTGAGAGGAAAATAAATACTTTTTCCTACTTCCTTCTTTCTAATGCTAATATGAATTAGTCTTGCAATGAATAAATCTGCCATGAACGGCTAGTAGATATCGGTTTTTTCAACGAAGTAGAAGTAATTACTAAGGTAATTACTTCTACGACGACTCGGTGGTGCAGTGGCTGATCGATCGGTTTGTGCGTCACGGGTTGCGGGTTCGATCCCCGCACGGAGCAAATATTTGTACGTTCTGCAGGTATTTGTTCCGGGTCTGGGCGTTTGTGTATGTGAAAATTTGTGTTTGTAAACGCACCCACGATACAGGAGAAAATCCTAGTGTGGGGCAACGTTTTTTAATAAAAAAATATTTAACATTTGTTCCTCTTACAGAGACTCGAAACTGACAAGACTCCTGAAGGACAGTCTTGGCGGCAATTGCAAGACAGTCATGATCGCTAATGTGTCCCCCTCTAGCGTCAGTTACGAGGACACTTATAACACACTCAAGTATGCGGCCAGAGCCAATAAGATACAGCTTAGCATTAAGAAGAACATTGTAGATGGAGATATGAGATTGTCACAGTATGTTAAGATTAATGAAGAACTGAAGAAGAAGGTGAAGGAATTGGAGGCGAAATTATCACTGTCCAGTCTGAAGTCTGTGTCTAGGGAGCCTGACTTGGTGAAGGAGAAAGGTATGTAAATAATTCAAGTACTTCCTTGGGGTAATTTGTTTTACACAGTATGTTAGACATTAATTGTGCAATGTAATTATTTATTCAAATATTAATAGAATTAACATTATTTTTGAGATCACTAAGAATATTGCCGAATATTTTGCTGGGTTCTGGTTTAAAGCGATAATGGTTTAATTAGAAAAGGTTAACAAAGACATTATAACATTGGCAACACATGAAAAAATCTGTTGCTACTTGTGTTAACATAGAAATGCATATAATTAAATGATACCCTGTACTTATTTAGCGAAACAAGAATGGCGCAAGCGTATTTTGTCTGAGGAGGAAGTCCACGCTGTTCTGGAGTCCGCCCTGCTGAGCGCGATGTCCCGGCAGCGCGTGCTGGCGCTGCGGCAGCGCCTGCGCACGCGCGCCGCCCAGCACGTCGCCGAGCTCGCGCATCGCTCCTCCTCCGAAGCTATGGAGCAGGTAACAGAACATTAAACATAAATACACCATCGCGCCCGTCTTCCCCAAAGGATTAGGTAAAGGTGCACTATTTTACCGGTATGTTACAAGTCCCATGTAATAAGGGTCGAGTCTAATGCCATCAACCCGACACGAATCTTAAACTCCGAGCTGCTAAAAATGTCATAGACAAACCCAAGGCTTCTTGCCCAGCAGTCGCACTTACGATCACTACGACCAATGACACTAATTAATAACTAACTTTATCATTTCTCAATGTAGATGTGCACTGAAGAAATACCTCGACAAGAGCGTGCAGCTGAAAGTTACATGAAGCAGTCTGCGAATTTAGACTCTAAGGTCTTGGCCGCTTGGACGAAATGGGACGAAAGCAATAAGAAACTGAACATTATCTGTCAACAAGCTCTAACAGACTGCCCGGATTTGAACGACTTTGTTGATAACGTTCACTTACGCAGCGAATTACGACAGATCAAGTCTAGAGATAATCTGCGCCAGAAGCTACTGTGTATAGCAAATCAAGAGATAAATGCCTTCACAGAATACATGAGTGAAATGCCTAGCATGTTGAAAAAGTTGTATTTGACGCTTAAAGGCTACGACAAAGCCCCGCCAGCGCTTACAGCCGAATACTTGGAGATTATGAAAAAAGCGAAATCAGCTAAAGGCATAACTTGGTCAGACAATGGCTACGAAAATGACGCACACTTTAAATTCATCTCTACATTAGACCTGCACAAACCTTCCACAACTTTAGAATACAGTTTCTCGAAGAAAGATGACATTAATGTGACTATGGACATTATCACTGATAGTGAAGACTTAACTGACGTAGAAAATAAAGAACCATTAAGATTATCAGCCAAAAAACGCAAAGGCACCCCAATAAAACTGGCTAATAACGAAACAATTATTATAAATGACTCATTTGAAAGCTTGGACACGACAAGAAACTTAAATTCTGCAAAGAAAATTAAAAGGGAATATGACATGGCATCTGACATTGAAAACTATGGTGTTATTGACCCTAAAGACTTGAATTCGACATTTGTATTGACTGGGAAGATGGAAGCAATGAAGAAACCTATAAAGACTGAGTTTAAGATGGAGAATAATCCGCCAATGAAGCGCGGTCTGACAGACAGGACGAATACGATGCCAAGGACCATCAATTTCGGCGATAAAGGTTAGTCAGCTTTTATGATAACCCGTACATGAAAGTAGCAATTCTTAGAAACCTTATAAAAGCTTGAGACTAGACCTTATTCATACTTCGTACAAAAAATATCCTAATGATTCCCCTTAGAATGGTAAAACAATTGAGCTCTTTGAATTACGGCTCAATATGACAAATTATTTTAATGTCTACCAGCAAAAGTAATAAAGCCTGTGGTGGGCAAAGCGCTGCCGTTCCGTCGTCCGCCGGTGCAGCCCGCGCCGCTCGTCCCGCCGGCCCGGAGCTACGGGTTCGGCTCCAGCGTGCCGAGAGACCCTCAAGCGCAGAGAAACGTGCAAGGTACATATTATTTCCAACCTTATGCATGACCAAATACATATCTGATTGGCTACTAACTGATAGTTACTGGGGTAATAATATAAACAACCGATATTCGGTCAGTGATTTTTTTTTACAAATTCCGAGTGCTGAATTTGAATAAACACTGTTACTTGGTAAAAAATTTATTAACAAATCAATTTTAAATTGTTGGGATGCTGGTGGTGGGTATATTTGTGTGTCCATTAAATTGGGTTTATGTGCAAATTATAACATGTATTATATGTAAATCAATATACTTATTGATTTCGTACACTTACGCGAATATTAGACATTGAAATAAAACTACTTTTTACGGATTTTATCGCGGTATATTTGATATTAGATATTTGTATTTGGTATATTTGATCAATATACTTATTATACAAAAATATTATATAAGTTTATTTACCATTAGACTTTAGTAGGTTTTACGACTGTGTTGTGAAATCAATTCATGCACTTATTAAAATGCCGTAAGAATTTGCGATTGTGTGTAAATTGTTATCAGAATTATTCATGCTGTGTATATGCACGTGTATGAGATCCAATTACTGAGTTTGAGTTTCTTCGATGTTTCAACCGGCTTACAAAATCAAATACAATGTTTAATTAGCAAATAAATGAGCACATCTTGAATATTTTAAATCGTTCAAATGTTACACGGTCTATTTTCGCAAGTACCATAAATAAGTACCTACCACATAATATTTATTTCACATTCTTTATAAGATCAACATCATAGAACTAACCTAATAGTATCAGGAAAGATGACTCTCACAGAGTTGGACTGCTGATTTGCAGAAGGTATTGGTGGTGTAAGGAGGATGTTTCAGCCTTTTTAAATTTTATATTCCATTATTGATTTCACAAACATCAAATGCATGTAAATTATTCGAATTCAAACTTTATTTTAGTGTTTTTACGAGCCAATTTTGTTAAAATTCATGAACTAGCTGGTTATACCGGTGAATATCCGAATAATAATATACTAACAATTCCCTTCCATGTCGTGTTCGTGTGTGTGCCGTATAACAAACTAACAGACTCAATGGCTCGTGGAAAGACGAATGCCACTCAAAAATCAGTCGGTTACAAAGCAGTGAGGGCGCGCGACCGGTTCCAGTCGCATCCCTACTCCAGGCCGCCCGCGCTCAGCACCAGGAAATGATGGGAGAAGAAAAGAGATCAGGAGGAAACAAAAGAGAAGAAGTTCGCTGGTATGAAACTGACACGCCTTAGATATTTTGCCCATTTTTAATGAACAAAAACATTCACTTACTCAGTTACTTGTTTTAAACTTAAAACAATATCAATTTAATATTACTAGATCTCTTTCTTTCACAGGTAGAAAAGAGGCCTTTACCTGACCGTGGTTGCTATAGTTTTAAGCCAATGGTAAGGGCATATTCTAGTTTGACGATATTTTGTGTCATTTTGAGAATGTTTGTTAGAAGGAAATATAGTGTGATTGATATCAGATAACAATTAAAACACTGCCAAACCGTTGAGGCTTGACAGGGGCGTACGTTATACATATATAAAGAAAGGTTTGTTCGTTTGACACTTTTTAATTAAGCATGTTAATTTCTATTTTAAGTTACAAGTAATTTTCTGTTACGTTGTCAGAACTCAGTTTGAATAATCTTATAATTACGCATATCTAAAAATAAATACACTGAACCAACTTGCTCTTAATATAAAGGAGTTAGTTTTGAATTCAACCAATTAGTGTCAAAAATTGCTTAAACATTTCAGATTATCAGAATTGATCAGTAAGCATAAAGTTAGTTCTTCATAACAGTTTACAATAAACACATAATAATGTTGCTGAGAAGATGGGTATTGGAAATTCAAATAACATTAGCTGAAATAATATCTATCGGACTTCGAATAATATATGTCTTGTTCATGTTTAAGTTCGCCAAGTTCAGACTAAAGTTTAATTTAAATCGAAGTTGTTGAGTACCTACGTCAGAGTTATTGAATGCTTTGATGTGTTGGCTTGTGTTAGAAATTCTATTTTGTATACTATTTCAAATAAATGTGGTTTCACATTAAGGAATATTAATTATTATAATAGCTATGGAGTAATTAGAACATAAACTGACATTTAATAATAAATAACCTAGCTAGTACAAATTTATTAGGGCTTCCACTACTTGTATACTTATTTTTATGACAAAAATATAGTATTACAAATTAATCGTGTAGCTCTTAATAAATATATAATTAATATATAAACATAGATAATTCTAGCTGTGTAGAACGCATTAGAATTTCACCCGACAAAGAAATAAATAAAGTCTAGTGCAGGGGTTCCCAAAGTGTGCGCCGCGGCGCCTTGGTGCGCTGTAGAAAGTAAAGAGGGGCGCCGCGCCGTGAGTCGATTATTTATTTAATAAAGACATCTGTCATTATCCAAAACCGCAAATATTCGCGGGTATCATTATATTCGCCTATTTCTTTCTACTGAATCTTTTTCAAATGGCTAACCAGAGTAGGGCGCCGTGGTAAAATATTAAATTGGTGAATGCGCCGCGAGCTGAAAAAGATTGGGAACCACTGGTCTAGTGTAACATTGGTTATAAATAATTAGAAATAACAGTATTTATAAATGATTTATTGACAAACATCTGATTTCTTTGACAAATAAATAACCTGAAAACAAACGTCGTCATTCTCATTACTTTAGTATCCTTTCGTTTTCTCAATGTTTCATTCTGAAGTTCTATTTATATTTTTTTGTGTAATTTTAACACTACCTAGTATAAAAATTTGCTTTAATAAATTTTAAGGATTTTGTAAATGTATTGTTATAATGTTTATCAAAATGTATTTTTGTATTAGATATATAAGCTTTTTTTATAATTTATTGTAACGAAATTGTATATTCTTATAGAGACGTGTGAAATATCTGGATACAGACGTTATATTATATAGGAATTGGTATTTCCATTCGATTAAGCTGAGACTTAAATGGCGGGAGATACTTGCCTATATTATTGACACTTAACGTTTCATCCTGAAACACATAAAAATATTATATTTTCGTGTTTCATTTTGTATTACATTGTATTTTCTACTACTATTTCTATAATTACATTTTCTACAGTATCGTAACAACTCCGCAATGAAAACTAAACTTAGAATTATCTTTGTCCGGTTCTGATGATTATATGAAGTTATTATAAGGGCAGCTAGATATTAAATATGTGTCGGTCAATGTTTTTGATAATATTCTGTATAATTATTTGCTTGGACAGAAAAGTGCGCTACAAACATACCGTCACTAGCCGAGAGCGTATTCTTGCCGATACTACATACACGAAATTGTACTAATATAGACAACATTTGATACATTAATTGTATTTCTTTATTAGCTTTACACTTACTCAGCCTTATAAATGTTAAATTTCTAGTACTAACCTAAACTAATTATTAAGTAAACAATAACTGTAAAACACAAAACAAATGTAATAATGTTTAGAATTTAATATATCATGTATAATTTATAGGCATATTATTTTCTAAGATTTAATTTTAATTATGAATGAGTGAAGGTTTGATTAAAGACATTGGAATAATGTACTATTTGTCTTTTCCTTTACCAATGTACGGGTAATATCGTGCGTCGTCGATCTTCCATTGTGTAATGCTTTTAGGAAGGTACAAGCATCGGCATTACATATTTCATCTTACTAGGGCTTGTTCACATAAGCTTCCCTGGGTCCAAAATAATTGTCATCTATCTCTTTTAAAAAACAATAATATAAAAGTAATATCTCACTAAGAAATTAATTACGTAAAATTGTTCCTTATCTTCTTGTATTTAATCAATCTTTTCTTAAATGTACAGTTTGTTTTTATAAAATCCAATAAGTGCGAGTACTCTCGTTAATCTCCTTTTCTATCTTTACTGTTTAATTGTAATTGCGAAGCTTTCTGTGATCACATCTCAAAAGAAGCACTTGATTATTGTAAGTTGCCTGAGTCCTTATTCCGCCTTGCATCACACAGCGTAATTGTAGTAACACTCGTTGTACTCCTTCACAGTGTACACTTAACACCCTAACAACTTGCCGTATGTTAATATATTCCTGTTTTTACCCGCGCTCCACTCCACTGTGTCGTGACCCGTATGCAGACCCCATTAGATCCGCGTGCACTCTGGTGCCAGAGTCTAATTACGACGGGTACAAATTGAAGGCTTTGAAATACACCCCGGCTTTCTACATGCCTCCCGTACCGTGTACCTACCAGCTAAGTTCAAAATGAGATATTCGATTCTAAAATTTGCACGTACACAACCGAATTTGGCGATGCAATGATCCAATGATCTGATGATGCTGTATTTCCGAATTTCGATGGATTTTTTCTTGCAAATAATTTACTAATTATGCAAATCATTGTAGGTTGTGGATTCAGAGTTTAAAGTGACTTATTTGTTCATTTTTGAAGGTTAGTAAACAGACTGTAAGTAAAGCATTGCAGGAGAACTAGGTATCTATCTAGGTATGTCCTTACATAAAAAAACAACGCGATTCGTGAAAATTGGCTATCTTGGTTAATCTTTACTGAGTTCTGTTCAGTATATAGCCTTAAAGTACCTAATTAGGTAGGCCAAAACCCACGATTCAATTTCGTAGTCTGAAAAAAGAACGTCGAATTTGGTAAAAATATCGGTGTTGCTCGGCAATATGCGGTTAATTAAAAATCTACGTCACGTTCCGATTCATTCTGCGTCGGGTCCCAAAGGTAGGCAAAATAAAAAATCAGGCTAAGGTGTCAACAAAAACGCCCCGAACCCCGAACGAACCGGAAATGAATTGATTCGAGGCAATCAATTTTTTCCTACCCTTCTAGCTTACGGAGTCGGCGTACATACCGACTCATTCACTCCCGCTTTGATTATCGGTCAATCATTCGGTCTCACTGTTCAGTTAACTGGAAAATTGGTAATTAGGTATAGGTGATAAAATGTGGAAAGTGTGCGTTTAGGAGATAAGAACGGTCGAAGGCGTTAATCCAACAAAATCTTTTTGTTTTAGATTATGCTATGTACCTACTACCTAGTACCTAATTGCCCGTTCAGCATTAGGTACTTAATATGCAACATAATTGACACTGTTTATCCATATTGTAATTTTGATAATTCCTTTAATACTGGGGCTTCGTATTAATGATACATAGGCTTAAAGCTTAGGTACTAGATGTTGCACGCTACATTCGCGTTATGCCATTTGATTTTGTTTGAGACCGAACGTAAACCTTACCGAATAAGGTTTTTAATTTTATATTATTTGTGATTAAAAAATGCAATCAGAATGGGTTGACATTTTTTTTATCCTTATATCGGTTACGCCATAGGCCTGAGATAATATACCTAATACTATACAGTGGGTGGTCATCGTTAAAGTAATGAGCATATTTATTTAGATTACTTATGGTTATAAATGCGGTGCAGTGAAGACCACGCAGAGAGTTTTGGACTTTAAACTGGCTGACTCATGGTACAAATCGGAGCTTGGTTAAGGTTCGGTTTGGCTCCATAAGAGATCTCAGGTATCATGGGCGTTCCCACGGTGGGGCAAGGTGAACTTGGTTCTCTGACCCGAAAATAAGAATTTTAACACAAAATTAATATAATGAAATTTAATGCTTTGAGTCAGCAAATAAAAAGCATTTTTAATTTCTTACGACTGAGTTTTATTTACTTCTGTCCCACCTCATGAAAAATGCTGGTTACGCCCATGTCAGGCATAGATCTTATTAAAGCATTAACAGATTGTAAAACAATGATCTGAGTTCGATCAGTGATAATTATTGGTATACATAAGTACCTAACTACTTATAGTTCAATTTGCTCTGCAAAGCAAATAGTCCCAAAAAGTTTGATTACAAATTGTTGGAGTGTTGTAAGTATTGTTGATTTGACATCAATTAATCTCAAATAGGCAGGATCGCGATAGGCCACTATGCTGGAAATCGGTCCATCCCGGACCTTCGGGCCTTATTTGCATAAAACTAATTATCTTGTTCATATACCTACTACGTGTGAATGTGTTGGCGCGTCGAAAATTCTCGGTGGTAATAAAGTGATTTAGCTCATGTTGAAGTATAATTAATAACCAGTTGTAATAATGGGATAGCTAGCCCAAGACAATAGTAAACAGTGCTACAAAAGATTACGGGTCCTGGGTTAAGGACAAACGTTTATGTGATGAACATCAACATTTATATTCGAGCCATGGATGTATCTACGTATAATTTGTATGTATTTACAAAAAATCATGTATATATTACTAGATGACCCAGCAAACGTTGTTTTGCCACATTATAGGGGTCAGTGTGTAGAAGGGTGCATATTTAGAATTATAAGTATTTTTTTATGCCAAATCCTAAACAAGACAAAAAATATTTTGTAAAAAAAAACTGGTGAGGGACATCCTTGTCACCTAGGGGTATAAAAAATAGCCTACGACCGATTTTCAGACCTACCAAATATACATACAAAATTTCATAATCGTGCAACCGCTTTGGAGGAGTTCAGCGACAAACACCGTGATGCGCGATTTTTATATGTAAGATGTCTTTAGTATATCAACTATCTAGTATTCGTTACACAAGCCTCGTTGCTTAGCTCGGAACAACCTAGTTGGCGCTGTGTAATAATGTCCAGACATATATGCATATTTTATATTTATATAAATAAATATTCCTCGACATTATGACACAGCGCCATCTAGTTCCGTGGTAAGCAACGAAGCTTGTGTTACGGATACTAGTTGGTTGATATACTACATATATACTTTTTTATGTAAATACGCAAATGTTGATGCTCATCACACTAACATTTGTCCGTACCGGGATTCGAACCCCGGACCTATAGCAGCAGGCAGCGTTAACTACCGCTGAGCTAAACGGGTCGGGTTGTTTTTTAAGCTTTGAAAACTCAAAAAGTTATGCACAAATTGAGCTCAAATTTTGTTACTATATACAACCTGCTTTTGTATCTATTTTCACGCTAATATTTTATTATGATTTCTCACCCATAGAACAGCATTGTGCCACAGCGAAGCGCCATTTTACCATATATTTATTGGTAAGAACTAAACGTAGGTATACGTTGTTAATCCTTTACAGCCAGTGCGACTTGGTCCCAGGGTCCCGAAGTCTCGGGGGGACAGTTTTCGTCGTCACAGATCAGTACCCCCATCTGACAGCCAACTCGCCGAACTTCGGTTGTTTGGTTTCTTTTTTACACGTGTGGGTTTGTTGTTCTTTCCAACTCCGATAGAATATACGGGCTTAGGAAGTATTTACTTTTTAGTTATTAACGCATGTCTATGTAGTTTGTTGTGGGTTTGAAACCTACAAAGGAGGTCAGTGTAGTCGTACTATAAGGTATTCGTACAGCTAAGAAGCGTACTATAATATTAGGCGTAAGCTCTAGAGTATACATATGTGGCGACTTCTATCTCGCCACATTAGAACTACGGACTCAGTGCGATGACGCAGTTAATCCTACATCGCGCAAGTGACATTTGCACGCGAGATTGCATATATACAACCACCCAACATCAACCGTTGGGCAGTTGCCCACCAGGCACAACTTCTCGCCTGGTCGGAGGATCCTCCTTTACCAGTGGAGGGATTACCACCTCCTTCCCTCCATACTGGTGACCCCGAGCTGAACATCAACGCAACCTTCGATGACCAGCAAGCTTCGCCTTCATCACTCCTCACAGCACTCTCCAGCGCATCATCCTGCCAGCCAGCACCCTTCCGGCTTCAGCCCTGACCACACGCCTGTAGCGGTCGCACATGCCTGGTCAGGACCTTCAGCCAGCATCAGCAACTTGGCACAGCACACTGCACTTCGGCCGGTCTAGCAGCACCACTCTCTCCTGGTCGACGCAGCAGCCAGCCACTACGCATCACTGCACCACCTCGACTCACTGAGGCATTCGCAGCATCACAGTCCCAACCCACCGTGGACTCACCGCAACACAGTCCCGACCCACTGCGGACTACGCGGCAACCTGTTCCGACCCACTGGAACATCAAACCTGGCACTGGCAACACGCAACAACCGCTGACTCTTCATCAGAAGATCATCATATCGACCTTCGGTCTCGGAGGGGAGTGATGTGGCGACTTCTATCTCGCCACATTAGAACTACGGACTCAGTGCGATGACGCAGTTAATCCTACATCGCGCAAGTGACATTTGCACGCGAGATTGCATATATACAACCACCCAACATCAACCGTTGGGCAGTAGCCCGCCAGGAACAAAACCACGCCTGGTCGGAGGATCCTCCTTTACCAATGGAGGGATTACCACCTCCTTCCCTCCATACATACTTTAATGTCTGAAAAAGATTTTTGTACCTACAATACCTACAATAGAATGTGTACATTTTGTTCCTATCTATTCTATTTTGTTTAATAATCTTGATTTATTTGATCCCCAATCTGTTAGTGTAAAAAGAATTTTGCAAATCGGTCCAGGCGTTTTTAAGTAATTCGTGAACATACATAAAAAAAAAATATTCCGACGAATTGAGAACCTCCTCCTTTTTGAAGTCGGTTAAAAACAGAATTCAGCGCGAAATTATGTGTTCACACAACTCATTTAAAAAATATATTTATTTATTTATTTTCTTTATAATAAAATGAATAGGATGCTACCGATAGTTAACCTCACAAAGACTGTGTAAAAAGAAAATAACATAATTTTTACAAGAATTAAATTATGATGACACCGAAAAACTACTAGCTACCTTAGTGTAATATTACAAATACACATACACACACACACACAAACACGCACACACACACTAGCGCGCGCGCCTTCACGCAAACATACTTTTACTAACTGAAACTGTAAGCCTTGTACATACCTTATTCGCCGATCAATTTTCTTACTTCATCAACTTTTCTCACTTCGATCAACTTTTGTTGTACTTATTAATACCTACATAATGTTAATATGGCAAATAATAGGTGGTATTAACATAACATTTTAAAATGATGTATTGTATAACATTGTGGTGAGAAATAAACATATTATTATTATTATTTAACTAATATGGTCTGCAATTAATAATTCCTAAGAAGCACATATCTTTAGCAGCAAAAACTGTTTCTGAGCCGTATTTCAAATATTTATGAAGTTGGATCGGCATTATGCAGCAAAAGAAACTAAATGAATTTTCAGCGAGGCAATTTGATTATTTTCAAGAATTTCGAATCGGAAACTAGGAGACCGAACGCAAATATTAACTTGCTAAAAAGACCGGAGTCTTAGTCTTAAAATCTGTCACATTTGAGGCAACACCGCTCGACAGCTTTGTCAGTGAAGTCACTTTTACTTCAAAGTCAATTGTCAATGCCACATTAAAACTGTCATATTTCTAAGCCGGCCAGCAACGTGCCGAATGTACACATATTGCATCAAAAAAGCCGAAATAGCCTACGTGTAGTGATTATCATTGAATTTATTCCTAATATTGAGTGTTAGATACAGGTACGTAACTCATAACCATCATCTTATTTTGTTGCAGGGCTAATTTTCAAAAGTAGGGTTAAAATTGGCTGAATAAGCTGTTACATAGTCAGGAGGCTAACGATTTTTATTGACTCGGTATTTCATTTTATAATGTTATTAGCGTATTAATAATGTAAGGCTATGTGTGTCATGTATTGACTGGTTTTGCCAATTCGCAATCTTAGTTTTCCTTCCTGATTAATTACAATGGGAATCCTAAAATAAATTATGCGCTTCGATTACTTTCTTCAATAACAAAACACTTACTTAATTAAAATTATATTACTGATAAGAGTTTGCGTGGAAATGCGAATTTATATTTAAAACAATTATTACAAGGGCAAATGTGATTTTACTACTCCGAAAAAACGTACGTATACTGTGTACGCTAGTAATTTATGTGTAATAAAATAATGTATTAATAATTAAACAATATTAAAGGTAGATTAAAGTGACTTTTCATATTTATTTGGGTTACAAATGCGAGAATATTATTCAAAAGCGGCAATATTTGAAACCGTCTGCATAAATTGCATCATGCATGCATTTTGCGGTGTTCTCTATAGCGACGGTGACGTCCGCGACAACAAGACGGTTGACCTAGGCTAGTTGGAACTTTTTAGGTCAGCATAAAAAACGAAATTATAATACTACACGTGAAACTTAATAATCTACGTGTCACAATTAGTAGGAACCCTAATTACTATTATATTCATAGTTTTAATTCATCATACTTGCGTGAACTTCCTACAGTGAAATTGCAATTCTATTATCGTATTGATAGCTTGTCTTGTTCTGCAGTTCTTGCTTATAGTTTTAGCGGGAAACTCATGTTGAAGTACATCTAAAACGTCATTACTTTCGTATTCTTATTTCGTAATTTATAGACAAGTTGCTGTGGCCGCAACTTTGTCTGTGTTTGCAACGTTATGGTTTACTATATAGCCTGCTGTTGCTCGCAGTATGTATTAAATTGCGTGGGCGACCACGCAATTTAATACATACTAGTTTCTCCTCCTTATTTCGCCCGTCATAGGTTAAATTTCCAAAAACTACGGAATACATATGCAATTATTTTCGCCGAGGCGCTTGAATATTAAATTTCATTCTTTTCTTAATTTAAAATTGGCTGACTTCTCATATAAACGCTCAACCCCAATTCACCCTCTTAGAAACAGGGTAAAATTGGGGTTGAGCGTTTAAAAATCCCGAAATATGTGTAATTATTTCTAACCAAAAACTTGTATATTAAATTTCATATCTCTAACTTTAAATATGACGGATTCCCATACAACCATTCATCCCTAATTTTACCTCTTTAGCGGTCGAATTTCTAAAATTCCTTTGTTAGTGGATGTTTTCATCATAAAACGCATCATCTGTCAAAATTTCAAGTTTGTAACCCCTGTGGAGGGTCTGCGTAGATGAATCTGTCAAGACAAACGATTATATGTATACCTATACTATATACATGTATATAGATAATCCTGTTAATTATGGTCTACGACATAGTAATACATGTTATGTGGATAGACTCGCAATTCGACCTTTAGATTTTAATACTGTTCCGATAATTACATTATACATTAAAATAATAAATCATGATTTGAAACTCCGACATGCGATCTGTGCATGCGCTGGGGAACCAGATTTAAAGCCTTATTATTTGTAGAGATAACGATTCCACTGAAATAAAAATAAATTTAAAAGAAATTTTAAGTAAAGATACAATGTAGAAACATCGTAAATTTGTAAAACATTTCCAATATTGAAAAAAAAATTGTTGCCAAGCGTCTTCTAAATTTTGTACGCCACCATGATTATCTGTATAAAACAATATACATACATATTATACTTATTAAAATAAAACTACTTATTAATCCTTAATCCTTCGTCATTAATATTCACTTCACTGCATATAATGAATCAAAATCGGGGAGGGGCATACACAGAAAAACGGAAGCAATTTATTAAGTATTTATTTGGATATTTTACACCTCGCTTTTAGTAGTAATAACAACCATAATAAATTGGTTCTTAAATTCAAAATATTGTCGTGACATGTTCCTCTTGAAATAATTTGAACTGAAAAAAAAACAATACTAATATTACTACTATTTTTATTTGATTAGCTAAATATTTCGCCACTCCCCGAGGTCCAACATTCTACATAATTATTATTAATAGAATTTACACAATTATGAATTAATTTTCAATCACTGCTCTTCGCGCTTCGTGTCATGTTATAGGTAGGTTGGTACATATTTATTTAAAGGGACGAATAGTTTTTAATTCAAACTAGCTTCTGTTGCTTATGCCAGCGAAAACGGGATCGTCAAAATCGAAGATCTGAAACGCCTGATGTCGAATTCTAAAAGCCCGGGGGCGGGAAAACAACGGGATGCGCGAGACGATTCGAGACGTTCCAGATCTTTCATTTTTGTAAGTCAACAGGAAATACCCATTATGTACTTTCCCACCTGAGCAACACATATCGTTTGTTTCTTTTTGTCATTTAACAGCTTCACAAAAAGAGGAGGGTCGTCTGTTCAGAGGAGTCGAAGACGATCAGAATTCAAACATTCGTTGCGCTCTTCTTCTGTCTCTTCAGGCCGTACTCCATCAATTCTTTCTCCCTCACTTTCTAACTGATTATGTATATTTTGTTGTGTGCGTGTTCGGGACAATGTATGATAACCTCGATCAGCAGTTAGTCGCGCATCACGTTCATAACTCGTTTCAAAAAACCTGTTAGTAGATCAGATGTGCGAATACGCTAAGAACTCAAGCGTGATTCTGTATCGGTAAACGTTTCCGATTCGCGAGACAATGCGTGACGTTCACGATCAGCGGTCAGTCGCGCATCATATTCTTCAATGGTCTCTAGAGACCTGGATGTAGATGCGAAAAATACGCTGAGAATGTAGGCGTGCTTCGCGATCTGAAGAGGTTTCCACCGAGCAAGTTACAGCTTGATGTTCTCGACAGCATCAAGTCTCTCCTGACGCTCCTCGGTAGATTCTTGGGATTGTATAATCCTCAATCGTTTAGCTCGTTTGGAACATTGGGAAAGATTTGACCTCTTTCTACGCATGGTTATAGTTTTATTGTGAAGATAGCTGATCAATTAAAGTGACTGCTCCCCTGCGTTACCGGGTAGGCTACCGTGTCACGAAGATATATGGAAAACGAATATAAACACTCAAATAACATAAACCAGTCTGAAGAATATTTTAGAAGAATATTTACTAAATAAAATAAAAAATAAATGGTAGTTTTGGCCAGTAGTATCTATTTTTCAATGATATACCATCGTCATCAAAAATCAATCCTAAACTGTGACTGCCTTCACCGCGTGGAGGTACTCCCAGCTTATGCTATTTTATAATATACAGTAAAATTAGTGACAGCTTTGATTTCCACATCGGATGTCTGATCTTCGATTTTTATAAGTCAGCATGAAATGCCCATCAGACCGAACAACTTTTGCTAAGATGTCATTCCTATAATGTGTTACGGTGTAGCTGGGCTCTTGGAGTTCCACATCAGGTATTCCAGATCTTCAAATTTATTCTCTCAGCAGAAAATGCTCATCATGTGGAGCATTTTTTGCTATGGTACCATTTTTGTATCTCTTATAGTTTAGCTGGTCTCTTGCGGTTTTGCGTCAGGTGTTCAAGTTTCCAAGATAAATTATAGCCTATATGTTGCCCAGACTTAATACCTATACAACAACAAAAAAATCATTCAAATCAGGCCAGTAGTTCCGAAGATTAGCGTGTACAAACAAACAGACAAACAGACAGAATTTTTTTTTTGGATTCGTGCTCTCTTACTTTTCCTAAAGCCCCCTCAATATTTTTTTTTTAATATATTCAATGTACAGACACAGTTTTTTTACTGTTTTATTATATGTATAGATTGAACAAAGTTTAATATTATATATGCCTAAAATTTACACTAGTACACTTTATAGACCTATGTACATTATCTTTATTAGTTATATCGGTTATTTAACATTATTTCCAGAAACACGGAATGATCATGTAATCATATAGCCTTAGATTGATTTTTTTTCCACCAAAATCTCACCTGATTGTAAGTGACGAAGTGGTCTAAAAGTACGATGCTTACCTAGAATATACTTATTTACTCGTGGCCTGTAGACCCCCAAATTGTACACGTCAGGAAATTGCCCCATTATTTCCAAAAAAAAAAATACAGACTCAGGCAGCTGATTCCATTCCTCGCTGTACGGATAAGGAACAACGAAATGTTTAGTGCAGGTTTCAGGGGATTTCTACCTTAATACGGTCTCGCTTAATACCTGGAGGTAACTGTACCTGTCTGGAGGTAAAAGGAAGAAAATAATGAACTAGTGGTAGATCGGGAATGCGCGGGATATTTTGAATTGATTTTGATTGCATTCGCACTTACGCATTCGAAGTGCATTCTAACGTAAACACGTGTATGTGCAGTTATATCGTACTATCTATTTGCAAGTTATTGTTATCGATGCAACGCTCATCGAATTACCTATTCGATAATCCATATAATTCATTCGGAATGCTACATGACTAATAAAATTCTTAGTCTTCGTTCCGCAAATCGTTATGACCAAATCATAATCATCAACTCATTAATGTCCCACTGCTGGGCACGGGTCTTCTCTCAATTGATAGGGATTAGGCTATAGTCCACGACGCTAGCCTACTGCGGGTTGGCAGACTTCACATGCCATCGAGAATTCTCTCAAGCATGCAGGTTTCCTCACGATGTTTTCCTTCACCGTTTGAGCTTGTGATAAATATGCACACAACTTCCGAAAAGTCAGTGGTGCGTGCCTTGGGTTCGAACTCGAGACCTCTGGCATCTCAGTCCACTGGTCACACCGCTAGGCTACCACAGCTCTTGACCAAATATTTGCAGATAATTCAAAAATTATAATTTGAATTTTATGATTATTGAGTTTTTAATTTGCATTATTGTTTGTTTAAATCAGCCATCTGAAAACGCTACATAGCACGTAACATGTACCTATATTAATTTTGAAATAAAAATTGTGTGAAATAAAACATGTCTATTATTCGCGTAAGTGTAAGAAATAAATATGTATGGTAATGGTTCGTATTATTAACAGCCCTCTATACTGAAACAGCTGAGTTAACTGTCTTGTTCATGTACCGGGCCTCTTGTTGGGTTATTAAACTAGTATTCATATAAGATGAATCATCAAATACCCGATAATATAAGGCCAGCATTTTTCTTTTTATTTTAAAGCCATACTTGTTATCCTCGTTCAAGGTCAAGTTCACGATAGTGGTAATTTATTTTTAGACGAATATTTGTATAGTGATAATAGTAGATAGTAGATAAGTAATCTAATTAACGTAAAAATAGGTAAAAACATTGTTGTAACCTATTTTGTGTAAATAAATATATCCGGCTAGTACCACAGTTTAAATATGAAATATTTACACAGCGCGAATTACCTACATAGAATTGAGTTCAACAGCGTGGCTTATGTTACCATGCAATTACAGGCAACTGTGCATCTACTATATACATCTTTATATATAAATATATATATATATATGGCCCGCTATTTGTCATCGATCGGATAAACTAATGAACCGATTTTAAAAAACTTAGCACACTGCAGATTCCTCCAACTTGAAACATAATTTTAGGCTTTATGCCGATGAAGTTGGTAGAACATATTATACATAAAAAAAAACACACGCCCAACGATTTTATTTTTTAACCGACTTCATTTGTCTGATCAATGCCCTAGATAGATGGGGAGAATGGTGTGATGACTGGTAGGTACCTAAGACTAACCGAATTATTTTTTAAGCTTTTAGTACACTATTTTCAATAAAACCGTTTACCTTAAAACATTTTTTTCCAAATTTTTTATTTTCAAGTTTTTAGTTTTTATTTTTTTTTACATACTTCTCATTCTTTTTAATTCGTTCATTGCCTCATTATTGGATACAAGGCTTTTGTTTCAATATTGAAACAAAATATGAAATCTTGCATTTCCGGTCACATTATAGTATTCTAATATTGAAGGCCTTTCATTTGATACCCATATTGAAGGAGTAGTATAAAAAAATCGCTTGACATTAAGTTGGCGGCCATATTTGTTTTACATTATTTTCATAGTGCAATCTATTCTACTAGTCAAAACTTTTTATTTGATACCCATATTGAAAGGATTGTGAAAAGGAAAAATTAACCTGACATTTTGTTGGCGGCCATGTTGGATTTCCATATTTTTTTCATAGATACCTCTATTTTACTAAAAAAACCCTTTCATTTGATAACCATATTGAAGAAGTAGTGATAAAATATGTAATCCACCATTTTGTAGCGGCGGCCATCTTGGATTTACAATGATACTGAATATATTAAATTTTATGGTCATCAGAAACAAAGGTGCATACTAAATTTCAGATCAATCCGTCAACCGGAAGGGGGTAAATTTTCAATTATTAGATTTGAACCAAATAAATAAATAAACAGGGCAAGTTAAATAAAACCGTTTAAACATCCATCAGTTAGGAATAAATCATATAAATTTTTGTCTCTACCGAGATTCGAACCCTTTCCAAGGAGAAAACAGCTTCAGTTTTGCGTCCTGTTGCGCTAATCGGATCGTCAAAAACAAATTCACAGCTTACTAAGATAACTATAACATTTTTTTATTTTTAATCGTATGCAAGGAAGTCTGAAGATAAGGCGGTAATTAATTTGATTGGTTTTACTGTAGACGGTAATAATTTGCTTGATAGATAAGACGGTGATTCAAATACCTAACTGGACAAACAACAAAAAAGGAATTTACTGATATCTTACACTTACGCGAATATTAGACCTTGAAATACAACTACTTACGGATTTTATCGCGTTATATTGATGCTGTTTTATTACCAACGTTTCAGATGGTTTACCAGATCTGTTCGTGACCATTTTTATTCGAGATCTACAGTCGTTTCAATAATACAGACCCTTGATCGCTTTTCCTGCGCTACAAACCTGATTCAAATCAAAGCCAGTGGCCAAATGTAACCCAATTTAATAATAGAATTTGGACGTATTTAACTCTCGAATCTAGTGGCCCCACCGACACTTCAATTCCACAAGTAATATTTGAATTAAACTGGAGACGATTCAATGCCCCTGGGGAACAGTGTCGCCAAAATAGGTTACTGGTCTCTGAAATGGGCTGGCGGCCTCAACACGGCCCGTCTTGTCAGGGTTAATTGATTTATGTATTCCACTCCCGTAGGCTCAGATTAATAGATTTGTTGCTTAAATAATAATCCGTGATGAATTTAGAATTGGCAATTTAAGTTTGTATGGAGATTCGACGTTATTGTTGTTTCAAATTTATTATCCGCGAATTCGACTTGATTTGTTGGTGGGCAAGTCTTTGTCAATTACTTTTTGATAGATTGCTTTATTTTATGATGAGAGTTATGATCATTTTCACTGGAAACGCAATAAACTTATAATATTTAGTATTGAATTGTTTACAATTTAATATTTGGGATTATTCTGTAATCTTGATTTTCCCTTTCTGAATGCTTTGTGCCATAAATCACTGAACAAAATGAATACCGAATATAATGACACTGAACAAAATGAATACTTTCTATACAATAAAGTAACAAAATGCAGTATTTATTCGATAAAAGCAGATAAATACTTTTAAAGTGAACGTTAAGTAACTCTGGGTTAGGCAAATCATCCTTATCCTAATGCTCTCGTTAATGGTTCAAGTTTCAAGTTAAATTCGGTTGCTTAATTAACTCTATAAGTTAGTGGTTCGTGGTTCATTGTTAAACGGGTCCTTTGGTTTTCTAGGAGAATCTGCTGTGTGTTTCATAAAGGTTAAAGGTATTTTTTGGTCTAATTTCAGCTAAATTAGTTGCGAATAAAATTCGTAGAATGACTTGCTCTTAGTTAGGAACGAAACGACAAACTTTTAGTGTACAAGACTATATTAGCGTTGAAATCCATAAACTTGGTTCTGGCAAAAAACAGCCCTCTTGGAAGTTCTCCGAAGTTTGTTTATCACCTAATGTACAGGACTTCATTAAAAGTTTCTTCAGCCTTTTCACTGTCTAATACGTTGTTAAAAAAAGCAGGTAAATGCCTTGAATAATTTCCTGCTCATTGACTTAGTAATTTGATTGCTGTTACTAGGTAAATTCCCACTGTACCGTGTTGACAGGATAATGACAGGGAATTTGCTTAATGATATTTGTTAGCAAACGCGTGGAGTTGACGCCAGACGGACGTTGTTTTGTGTTTCATGTTGTCAGAACTATGTAGCGATTATATGAGTTCAATATAATAACTTTTTACCACAGGTACACGATATGGTATGATATTTACAATATTTTTTGTCTTTATTACAGATCCCAAATGTGTGGAATTTGGGCGTTATTCGGCGTAAGCGAAGACTTATGTCCACTATGTACGGAGAGCTTTGTGGCTATCCGTCACCGTGGCCCCGACGCCTGGCGCTTTGAGGCTGACGCTCGGGAACCATTCGCGATATTCGGCTTTCGGCGACTCGCAATCGTTGACGGCCTTCACGGTATGCAGCCTATGAGGCTGCATTTATATCCTCGTACAACCCTTATTTGCAACGGAGAAATCTACAACTACAAGCGATTACAAACACAACACAAGTTCTCATACGAAACAAAGTGTGATGTGGAAGCCATAACACATCTTTACCATAACTTCGGGTTCCAAAAAACTGTCAAGAATCTCGACGGTGTCTTTAGCTTTTGTCTTGTTGATGGCGAGAAGAGGAAGATCTGCGTCGCTCGTGATCCTTATGGCGTTCGCCCTCTTTTCGAATACTGGGATGAGGAAAGGGGTGTTCTAGGAATCTCTTCGGAAGGTAAAGGTCTGATTAAATTAAAACAAAACGGTAACGGCAGTTCTACTTTGAGGCAATTCCCGCCGGGTCATTATGCACAATGGAGCATATTAGATGATGGTAAAGTGAAACTTGATTTCATTGAGCGATATACATCGCCCGGTATGCCACCGAATTTTGTACCCTTTTTCCCAGAGTCAGATTTAGCAGGTAAAACCATAGAAGAGAAAACCGCACTTCTTTTGGAAGCTGCGTGTGAAAAAAGATTGATGTCTGAGAGACGTATCGGATGTCTGCTTAGCGGTGGCTTAGATTCTTCTCTCATTGCTGCCCTAGTAGTAAAGCTTGCTAAAAAACACAACTTGCCTTACAAAATACAAACATTCGCGATAGGAATGGGAGATTCTCCAGACTTAGTAGCAGCTAGATCAGTCGCAGACCACCTAGGTACCGAGCATCATGAGGTACAATTCGATGAAAATGACGTGAAAGAGGCGTTAGACAATGTTATTTACCACTTGGAATCCTTCGATATTACTACAATTCGCGCTAGTTTACCCATGTATTTGCTGTCCAAGTATATTAAAGAAAAGACTAACACTACTGTAGTGTTCAGTGGAGAGGGAGCAGATGAATTGGCGCAGGGCTACATCTACTTCAGGGATGCTCCTTCCGAAATTGTCGCGCACGAGGAAAGCTTGCGTCTGCTTTCAGACATTTACTTGTACGACGGTCTCCGAGCGGACAGGACCACTAGTGCGTTCAGTTTAGAACTACGTGTACCATTCTTGGACATTCAGTTCACTAACCACTACCTCAGTGTTGACCCCAAACTGAGGCAACCCCAGAATGGCATCGAAAAGCATTTGTTAAGGAACAGTTTCGCCAACAGTGGATTACTGCCTGACACGATATTGTGGCGTCATAAAGAAGCCTTCAGTGATGGAGTAGCGTCCGTAAAGAAGTCATTGTTTACTATTATTGGAGAGATAATTGCTGAAAGATCGGTAGAGGAAAATGCCGTGTATCCTGGAGTACAGCCTAAGACACCTGAGTCGAAATACTATCGGTACGTGTTTGAAAAGTCATTCCCCGGGCAGCATGTATTCACTCCATATTATTGGATGCCAAAATGGGTCGCCGGGGTATCCGACCCCTCTGCGCGGTTTATAAAGCATTACGTCGCTAACTAAATCAATTTCGTGACCGTAAAAAAGCTGTAGACCAATTTAATACGCGGCAACCGCTTATTTATTTAGAGCATAGCTCTTCCTATTAAGGTTTTTCAGATTTCATAAATTACAATGAATAGACCATCCGTACTTGACAAGCATTTTTATTTAAATTTAAAGGTTTTATTAGAATCTTACTGTTATCTCAAGTAATGAACACTTCATTATCCCTTATTGACTTATGGAGTCAATCAATAGTGCCTGTACGTATCTACTTTGTACCTAATCTTGATATCTGTGTAAGTTACAATTGAAGTCTAACAAAGCGTGTTAACTCCAATAATTGACTTGCGGCGTTCCGGCGTGAAACTTGGCTCTCATTATTCCCTAGATGCTTTGAAGATTGCCCGGATAGTGTTTAAACGTATAGAGGAATTACTTTTGAAGTAATTTAAATAATTGTTTTGGAATGTTCCATTTGATTTCATCATCATATGTTAAATACTATATAATTGCTAAATTGTATGTATTTGTTTGAAAGTTTGTATTGTAATTTTCCGGTGGTTACTGCCCAACATTTTGTTCGCCTATGAACTCTACGGACATTTATAACATACCTATACGTCATATATATGCTTTAAAGAAATTTATAAATACCGAACATAGTACTTCAAACGGATTCAAAAAGTTTCTACAGTAAAATGTTGAAAAGAAAATACTCTCAAGAAGTTGGTAAATAAAAAGTTGTATTAATAAGTTAAACAAATATAATTTGTTTCTGGGACATATATATTTAATTGTTTTTTGCACTAGTATTGATTATTATTAACTTTGTGATCTGTATTATTAAGTGTTTTAAACTCTGAATTAAATGGTTTTATTGCTATAATGCGTCTCTTTTTATGTTAAACAAAACTAGACAATAAACTTTACATACTTACACTGAAAGAAAAAAAAAATGGCAATAGTTTTAAAACCAGTCCGTATATTTTTGGAACAAAATAGATTACATACCTGCCGAAACCGTTAAAGGTTTGTTAAAATAGGGGAGTTACTACACTGATAGCAAACAAAATTCCCTAGCAAGCTCTGGCAACCCTACTCACTTGCAGAAACACCGCTATTGTTGTTTCACTGCGGTTTTCTGTGTGTTCGGCCTCAGTCAGGCAGCTCAATTTGAGCGAGATTTAAATGGTTGATTATACATACCTACACTAAATAGATTTTTTTCTTAAATACATATATATACCTAGAAACATCGATGACTCAGGTCAAATAATCATGCTTATTACGAACATTTGTTATGGTGGACTATAGCCTAATCCCTCTTGCTCTTACCCAGCTGAGGGATAGAAAAAGGGGTTATGATGATAGTTCGCCAGTATCTTTTTTAGGTACCACGACTAGTCGTCCATACAAGTCGAACATTGGTCAAACTTGAAATCAAACCCACATTGCGCACAGTTCCCGATTTATTGAAAGCTCATCATACAAAATTTCTCAGACTATAAATTTATTTAGAAAGTAAAATCCCATTTGTAAGGCAGTTGTGGAAAATATAGCGACATTGTAAATCGATATATTGCAGAAGCTTTTAAGTAAATTAAATTCTGTTATTGAGTACTACATCATTGTACAATATCTACTGAGGCTGCTATATATTTTTTATCTAAACGATCGAGATGACAAATATACAAGTTCATATACTCAAGCCCTTTTTGCACAGGGGTAGCCACCATGAACCACGATCATGACAAACCACCTTTGCTTTCTTCCACATTCATTCATCTGTCATACATGCGCGCCGCTTGCGAGTAATGCGTGATCTTGTTGAAGAAGTTCACCAATAAGTTTAGTACCTAGGTATATGTTCTTTGGCGTGACGAGTGTATGAATTATAGGTTGTTCAACAGTTCAGCTTATTTTAGCTACCTGTAAGGCTTTGTTTCGTCTTTTATTGTATTTATTTATGCCCGTAATAAAACATATTCAAGCGACTGCGGGCAATCCCCTAAATGTGGAATATGTTCTATAAATTAAAAACTTTTTGTAAGTCAATACACTCTCTTATAACTCAAACCGACACAGTTCATCAACATTGATCATTCATAATTGGTTATTGATTAAATACCTATTTCATTCACTGATTAAAATCTGAATAAAACATAAGGTTTGATTAATCACAATACTGGCTAATCAAAGGATGTGTTTGAACGACACGTTAATAAGAAAATGAACAGAATTCAACACGGAATCGCGGGCCGGAGGAGACGGCTTTCACTAAAGAATCCGGCAAGTTTCCCGAGCTAATGGAACGGATTCCTATAAAGGTCGGAAGCAATCCGGTATCGGATGCCGCCCGGAATGCCGATAGACCGGCGTAATTAAAACTGCCACGTATTTTAACTGATATCCTGCCACCTGGATTGTTAGACCGGGAGACCGTATCTTGATATTATTAAATTGAATTCTTAATGATTTTTATTATCTACCTAGTTGCTAGTTTCTGTTCAAGTAAATTTTGTTTACTTTTTGAACAATAAAATATTATACATATTATTGGGAACTTACTTAGTTATATGTATAATTTATTATTTGACGCAGATATTTTTGCCATTATTTGTGATCAGCGAAGCCCTAATAAGTAACTTGAATAATTTTCTACCACGACACGACAGTCAAAGTTACCTGCTGATTTGTGATAAACAAATTTAAACTACAACAATAACAAAATGTTTCAAATAAAACGTTTACTAGCTCTCAGCCTACCGAAGAGTTTTCTTGCTGGAGGAATTCGGCTCTATCGCGCTCTACCGAATAGTTGTCGAACATTATTCGGAACAATTGGACCGGTAAAATAAATCATTGGGACAAGTGTTTTTCTTGTAACATTCATAATTTTAATTAAAGACAAACGACTGTCTGGGATCTTATTACAAAATTAATTTGGTTGTTGGTTATAAACTAAGTAAAGATAAATCAGAATAAGTACCATAAAGACATTACTCTTTCATGTATGAACGAGTGCACATATGTAAAATTTCAACTGTGCAAAGTACCTATTTAATTGTTGTTGGATCATATTATGTAACCCGAGCCGATATTTTTTTAAATCACATGCCCTTGGCCCAGTTACTCCACTTTGAAATTTGTGTTATTGTGATTTTGTCATATGTATTAACTGCAGGTGTATCATATTTTTGACCTCAAATAGATTCAATTCGCAGTTTTTGGAAATTATGATGTGTAGATTGTGGAGTCTAAAATTGGCTTCTACTTCGGCCCACTGAATTCACGAAGTTACGTGCAAACTTGCGTGTATTACTTAGGTACATGCTTCAAGGAAAACATCATGATGAAAGCTGCACGATTGAGATAATTGTAGCAATAGACCTGCGTGGTGAACTATGGCCTAAATGCCTCACAAACGAGAGGAGACCCGTGCCCAGCCGTGGGATAATAATTAGGTGGATGAAAGTTGAGCGCGAGATAAAATAGGACTTCTCAGAATTAATGGAATATACGTAATTGCCTGGAGTAAATGATTACAAATAATATAGATGAAATTTTTAGGAACTTATCTCAGTACTTAGTATTAGTTTCTACATAAGTGTGACCTGATCGTCCACACCGTTATAAGTTACGTTTCACCGGGTTACAAAGATTAGATCAATTTTATATCGCCTCCGTAACCCGGGTGGCACCTGGCGTGGTCGTAAACTATGTTATGTCAGTATTCACTGACCGACATTTTGAAACTGTTTTATGGTTCGCGGCGTGTGAAGTTTTTTTTTTGCAGCCGCGATATTGTTTTTTGGGAGCGAGATTTTCCTTTTTTGGTCATTTCTAAAGCACAGTTAAAAAAATTTAGCTCAGTATATTTTATTGGCTATTGAGTTACGTAATTATTGATCACATCGATCGATCATGTATATACATACTTATTATATTAAGTGGAAAAAAATATTGTTTATTTTTTTTATATGGTCGCTGGAATCCGCTGGATGCGGTTGGCGCAGGGTCAGTCGTCGTGGAAATCTGGTAGAGGCTTATGTGCAGCTGAAGTAGTCGCTGACGTCCTTAAGAGAAATGATGATGATCAGATATTACGTAATAACCTCACTTAACAATCAATCTGTTAAATAAATATACTTGTGATGTACGAGCGGGTGATTGATAATTATTCTTATCGTATCAAGATTAGACACACTTTCGTGTCTCGGGAAACATCAGTCTCGGTAGTCATACGGCCTTCTATTGCAGGCTGTCAGGATCCAGAAACTTATAATATCCAATTTGAATGATTATATTTACGATTTATACGAGCAATCGCTCTTCGCAATAAATCCAAAGAAGAGTACACACTATTGTTACTTACATGAATGTGATATGATAAATGATAACATAAACATAGGTGCCATCACGCCTGTTCCAGAAAGGTAAGGCAGAGGTGTACCTATGTTCACCCATATTTCGCCGTTATGTTTTGCCTATTGCCTTCAACCTGGCACTCATCCAAACTCCAAGCTGCTGCGAGAATTTCATAGAAAAACCTAATAACACTTTGCTCCACCTGGGCATCGAATCCAAGACGATTGCACAACAGTCGCATTAACGACAGACCAACGCAACGAGGCAGTCATATCAATGATATATGATATGTTTTGAAACATCACAAACAACTCGACAGTGCGTAGACAAGTTTTTTTAAAATAGATTTCAGAAACATTTATAAGAAATATGATAGACGCATAGATCTATCAAATTCACTGGATTGATGTTTGGTAGAACACCCTCGGCCGGTGCGGCGGGGAATTTGATTCCGACCGATGTTTCGGCTTACACCTTCGGGACATAAAAAGTTTGTAATAAATGCTTGTACAACGTTTTTTCTTTTGCAACTACTTCGGGCGCACAGACAACCGATGATAGGTACCTATACATTTTTAAGTAGATAAGTATTTTTATCCCAAAAGTATCTTTAGGGTTTTTGTTGTAAATTGTAAACATGTTCTACAGGATCATTATTTAATCACCATCCAAATTGTTTGTACACATTAGGTATCATTGACAGAAACCATTTTTGCAAAAAAAATCGGGTAGGTAATTTTTTTACGATTAATTAATTTATCCGCACTCATAACAAACACTGTGTGGACACCAAATATTATGTTTGTTGCGACAAAATCTCAATGCGAAAATGACGACGCGCGTATTTATCAGGAGAGGGTAGATATAGTTCTGGCGGTGAGCGCGTGCGGCCGGCAGGCAAACAGAAAATCTCCCGTCCATTAGTTGCCCGCGCACCCCCGCTGCGCTAACGCATGCTTCCGTATTCAGTCCGAACCCGAGTGCCTGAGTGCCGTGAGATCGCTAAACGTTGTAGTTAGATTACGTGTTAGTTACTAATAATAATGTATTCACAATATGATATGTATTATGAGATGGTGCCATTCTACCTTTTAAGTGGTGAAAGTCTAAACCGTGCCCACAGACTCTACGAAGAAGAAAGTGTACCTCGATTAAGAAGTTCAGGGTATCCTAACCCCACGGTAGGTACACAATTGTCAAACTGCAAACTATTTGTGTAAGTTTGATTTTTTCTAGATATGTTCATCATTATTTGTATCGTTGTGAACAGCGATATGAATCTTTTGCGATTTGCCAGTTCAGTTATATTTAAATTTGGATGGTGATTTAAAATGACCGTGTATAGAGATTATGGAGGGAAGGAGGTGTGAATCCCTCCATTGGAAAAGGAGGATCCTCCGACCAGGCGAGGTGTTGTGCCTGGCGGGCTACTGCCCAACGGTTGATGTTGGGTGGTTGTATATATGCAATCTCGCGTGCAAATGTCACTTGCGCGATGTAGGATTACTTGCGTCATCGCGCTGAGTTCGTAGTTCTTATGTGGCGAGATAGATGTCGCTACATCACTCCCCTCCGAGACCGGAGGTCGATATTCTTCTGATGAAGATGATGGAGTCGGCGTTGTTTGGTTGTTGCCAGTGCCAGGTGTGATGTTCCAGTGAGTCGGAACAGGTTGCCGCGTAGTCCGCAGTGAGTCGGGACTGTGTTGCGGTGAGTCCACGGTGAGTCGGGACTGATGCTGCGAATGCCTCAGTGAGTTGAGGTGTTGCAGTGATGCGTAGTGGCTGGCTGCTGCGTCGACCAGGAGAGAGTGGCTCTGCTAGATGACCGGCCGAAGTGCAGTGTGCTGTGCCAAGTTGCTGATGCCGGCTGAAGGTCCTGACCAGGCATGTGCGTCCGCTACAGGCGTATGGTCAGGGTTGAAGCCGGAAGGGTGCTGGCTGGCAGGTTGATGCGCTGGAGAGTGCTGTGAGGAGTGATGATGGCGAAGCTGCTGGTCATCGAAGGTTGCGTTGATGTTCAGCTCGGGGTCACCAGTATGGAGGGAAGGAAGTGGTAATCCCTCCACTGGTAACGGAGGATCCTCCGACCAGGCGAGAAGTTGTGCCTGGTGGGCTACTGCCCATCACGTCGGGGTCACCAGTATGGAGGGAAGGAGGTGTGAATCCCTCCATTGGAAAAGGAGGATCCTCCGACCAGGCGAGGTGTTGTGCCTGGCGGGCTACTGCCCAACGGTTGATGTTGGGTGGTTGTATATATGCAATCTCGCGTGCAAATGTCACTTGCGCGATGTAGGATTACTTGCGTCATCGCGCTGAGTTCGTAGTTCTTATGTGGCGAGATAGATGTCGCTACAAGATAATTAATACAGTGTAAGTAATTGATTTTTAGTTGCGTGCAAGCGTCAATTATTAAAAAGGCAGATACAATGTGCTTAATATATAGATAGCTAATATACAATTAACTATGTACCTAGAAACAAGTCTTGAATATTATTAGGAACTAGCTTCTGCCCGCGACTTCGTACGCGGATCCTGTTGCTTATGCCAGCGATACAGTGTACAGGTGAAATTAGATTTTTTATTTTAATTTTCAAAAATCCTTTCTTAGTGCTCCCTTACGTTATAAAAAAACCCCTGTGCAAAATTAAAAGTTTCCAACCCTTATAGTTTAGGCCCTGCATTGATATGTCAGTCAGTCAGCTTCTCCTTTTAAAAGTATATATAGATATCAGGGCCGGTCCTAGGGCGGTACGAGCGGTGCGACGCGACGGCACCGGGCGCCATGATGGGCGAGCGCCGAAATCAACCAAAACGTGAGACAAATGACTATTAAATATAAGGAGCCACAAACCTTAATAAGAAAAACACCCGTGTAAATTAAGAACGAGGACTCGGTAGAAAAAGAAACGAGATTATATTATAGCAAGACTAGTCTTTTGTTCAAACATTTGAATACAAATCATTCTCCAAGCCACAACTTTTCATAATTTACGGATATTAAAGACTCATGTTTAACTTACATATTGTTTCTTTGCGCTAATAACTCTTAGAGTTCTCAGTAAATTGAATTGTAAGTAAACAAGTCGGTTTCATGTATAAACATTTATAGTTAGCCTACGATAGAAGCCTTTATTATTTCTGTTTTCCCGTTGATTCCCTTTTGAGCCCTAAATTTGAACACCCTTATAGCGACATCTATTGTCGTACTTGATAAACTACAAATTGACTGACAACGAATCTATCAATCACTAACTTTGTTTTATTTGGGCATAGGTAGGTATATCTTTTTTCTCACGTGCCTAACTATAAAATCCTACTAGTATTATGAACGCGTAAGTTAGTATGGATGAATGTGTAAATGTATATTACTCTTTTACCTAAAAACTGCTTGACATATTTGGATGAAATTTTATTACTTGGATTAACACATAGGCTACTTTTCCCTATATACCATTTGGGTAAAACCGTGAGTGGAAGCTAGTAATTATTAAATAATAATTATTCCACAGCAATTTTATTTGTGACAGTTTTACACTGTAGTTGGTGGCACTAGATAAATAAATGTCATTACAAGGGAAGTAAAAAAAAAATTATGAATTGTAACAACAAAGTAATTATGAAAATGTTAATTAGAACTTAGGCTAGAGAATTTATTATAGATTACACTATAAATTTTACATTATCAAAATAATTAGACACAGGCTTCTTTCTTGTTAATTTTCTTCTATCAAAATACTTACCACAGGCGATACGATTTCTTCTTGGCTGTGATATCAATGTATAATCAATATTTGCAATTAAAATATTGTCCTTCACGTCAAGAAAAGCTTATGGTTATTTTCTTTATATCACGGAGTTACCGTAAACTGTGGACGTTTGCAACATGAGAAGTGTAAGTAGCTCGCGCGTTGCCGACCCTGTAAATACCCTTTCACTCATTGTTTAAAGAACGCTATGTCGTTTGTAAAAACCTCGGCAGTAACTGATCCCACAGCCTGATTGTACGTTGTAGATATGATGTAGTTCTAAGGTGTGAGAATGAATTCGCACAGAAATCAATTGCTCTACTAAACTGAGAGAAAAAAGATGTTTTATTAAAGATTAAGCATTAATATATAATGTTCGAACAAAACATATGGTTGCCACACAATGTTGGTTGATCCTCAAATGTTTGAGATTCTCTTGTTTCTATTATAATTGTTTAAAACGTTCGCCGCTTACCATATGTCGTTCTTTTGTCCCAAAAAATATACAATGCGACCAAACAGGCCGGGTCCTCACGCAAACCTACGAATTGAAGTCATACCGTATTCAATATTATTAACTTGATATCATTAATAACATAACATCACGCATATAAGGGTTAGGCAGAGGTGTAATAATGTACACTGACATTTTACTGGTATGTTTTTAGGTTCCATGTAATAGGGGGCAAGCGAACCTATTGTTATCAAACGAACACGAATCCAAACTCCGGGTTGTTAATGAGAATTTTAAAGAAAAACCAAATCACACATTGTTGGACCTGGGCATCGAACCGAAGACCTTGCACAGGAGTGGCCCTTTACGACCACTAGACAGACGGACGAGGCAGCTTTATATCATTAACTTAGTGACATAACATTAAGGTCTTATTATAAAGTAATGCGTTGTGACGTCACATCGCAATAATACAAGGCATAATTATTATAATAACTCATAATAGTATTTAGTCGTTCTATCTATATGAATATATTAAATGTACAAGAAATGTATGCTACTCACGAAATGTAACACAGTCGTTAAGTCTAATAATTAATATTTCCGAGTTGCCACAATCCGTTATTTTATTAGCTGGCAACATTGCCGCTGCGTGAAGAATTAAAATATTAAAGTTCATTGCTTCAGGTTCGTTTAGGGGAACATTACCATTGGAATTATTTTACGGGTTTAAGTGGACGTTCATATTTAGTATTCAATGCGTTCGAGTTATGATTCATCATCATCAACGGGACTGTTTTTATTTTAGAGCGATTAGGCTACAGTCCACCACGCTAGCCAAAACGAGTTGGCAGACTTCACACACCATCGAGAGAATCGTTCGGGCACGCAGGTTTGATCATGTCGTTATCCATCAGTATCATCATCAACTCATTAATGTCCCACCGCTGGGCACGGGTCTCCTCTCATTTTAGAGCGATTAAGCTACAGTCCACCACGCTAGCCAAAACGGGTTGGCAGACTTCACACACCATCGAGAGAATCGTTCGGGCACGCAGGTTTGATCATGACGTTATCCATCAGCATCATCATCAACCCATTAATGTCCCACTGCTGGGCACGGGTCTCCTCTCATTTTAGAGCGATTAGGCTACAGTCCACCACGCTAGCCAAAACGGGTTGGCAGACTTCACACACCATCGAGAGAATCGTTCGGGCACGCAGGTTTGATCATGACGTTATCCATCAGCATCATCATCAACCCATTAATGTCCCACTGCTGGGCAAGGGTCTCTTCTCATTTTAGAGCGATTAGGCTACAGTCCACCACGCTAGCCAAAACGTGTTGGCAGACTTCACACACCATCGAAAGAATCGTTCGGGCACGCAGGTTTGATCATGACGTTATCCATCAGCATCATCATCAACCCATTAATGTCCCATTGCTGGGCAAGGGTCTCCTCTCATTTTAGAGCGATTAGGCTACAGTCCACCACGCTAGCCAAAACGGGTTGGCAGACTTCACACACCATCGAGAGAATCGTTCGGGCACGCAGGTTTGATCATGACGTTATCCATCAGCACCATCGTCAACCCATTAATGTTCCACTGCTGGGCACGGGTCTCCTCTCATTTGAGAGGGATTAGGCTACAGTCCACCACGCTAGCCTACTGCGGGTTCGCAGACTTACCATGCCATCGAGAAAATCACTCTAGCATGCAGGTTTCCTCACGATGTTATACGTTACCGTGTGACCATGTGATAAATGCGCACGTAACTTCGAAAAATTGGTAAGCTTTGGGATCAAACTCAGAACAAATGACTGCACAGTCCAATGGTCAAACTAGTAAGCTGTCACAGATTAATGATTAGCTACGTTGTTCTTCTTGGTTCCCATAATATTCACAATTCGATAATGGTTTTATTTTATTCATAAGTTTGGTACCAACATATGTATTTAAGATTTAGTAGCTGCGAATTAAAATCATTACTGTCGCATTGTTGAAGTGTTTCCATCCCTTGAAGGCAATAGCAAGGAATATAAACGCTATGCTGAAAATGAAATTGTATTGGTTTTTAAATTAATTGGGACGGTACAGGGTGTGCAAAAAGTTTCTATATCACCAGTCTACCTGTCTACAGGTAGTTTAAGTGGCGAGTAAGTAGTGTTTATAAATAAAACCACGATTTATAAGATAAAACTTGTAGGAAACTAAATAAAAAAAATATATCCTTGTTAATTTTGCCAATATCCTTTTTAAGAATAAAAACAAGATACTGGCCGATATTATCTCGAGCAAGTTTTAAGAGCTTAGTGCTTGCAAAAAGAGCTCCTACCGTTGTACTCAAGCCTGTTAGGTCAACAACTGAACAACTTCGCTGTCTCAGTGTTTTTAAAGATAAATATATCCTAGCTTTTCCTGCGCAGATCTCCTCAAGCACCATTGCAATTTTCTCAGACGTAATTGAAAGAACAACATTTATATTTTTTTTAATACATTATCTTTGTATTTACCTACATTTTACTGTATTACCACCTGTATCCAAAACGTTATAATGTAATCAAACTGTCTGACTGTAATTAAGCTTTAATTTTAAATGATTTTATTGTTGTTGGGATTCGTCAAACTTTTCCCCAAATATGTGGGAGATACGGAGAATTTTTCATTTATCAAAGCAATGAGCAAAGTTTAATATACAGGTATACCGGGATACTTTAATTTACATTCCGTTTTTAACCTGCAGGTGCAAGTTAAGACACCTCGAGGAAATAAAGCGGTTACTCGAGCGACTTATCTCACGGCAAACGTGATAAAATGCTGATTATTTTATAAAAGAACTGATTTATTCCACTGTATCCCACACACAGACCGCATTCTCAAGTCTGCGTCTTCGCGCAAACTTTTCACGTTTAAAATTAAATTATTTATGTACCCTCGCAAAACGAATAATATAATATTTTTTTGTCTCTGGAATTTAATATTTTTCATTTTAACGTGTTTTATGAGTCGCTCTTATTGAATTTTGTTGCTGCGTTATTTTTGATTAAGCGTTACGCTTTTCCTCGCGACTGGGGTTCGTGAAATTTTAAATATTCGGTGTGGAAACGTTTTCGCACAGAATTTACTTATTTTATTCTTTCATACAGGTGTGTGTTGAATGTTATGAAACCGTGCACTCTGTAGGCACATATTTTCGTACGTGATATTATTCTTGCCTTATTATATTATATATTTGCCGTATAATATGCTTACTATTTAGTAAGGTAGTGGAAATTCTTTCGTTTTGATGTGTACGTTATTCTGCTGGTTTCAATACAGCCACAATATGTAGAGATTGTGACTTTTTACATCGATTACAACGATTTTTTAAATGTTCGTGTCACTTTTTTTGAACTTGACAGTTGATAGTAACTGTTCCTCGAGAATTTCTTTCATAATTATGTCACTTCGCAGATCATCGAATCTTTCATCACAGTCTATACAAATAAAAACGATTCTAATTAGACTCTTTGGATCGTCTTATCTTATATATATCTTATATTAAGTTTAACAGGTATCATTAATTAATCACCGCGAAATACATACTCACAAATTATCTTTTAAAACAACTCCGTACATAATTGATTCGGCTGCTAAACTCAAACTTCTACATCAAACTTGGTATATTCACTTGTAATTCCATAACGAGTTTCATTAATACGATAATGGATTACTTGAGTTCAGTACAAAGGACCGAGTGTGACGTCATGTTCGATCGCGATGTTAATTTCCGTAATTTTCGTTGCTCGAAGGTGTATCTTTTGTTTTTTAATATCCGGCCTATGTTCGTTCTCTCTTTGGCCTATATCGCCCCAAACCTGAGCGTAAAGCACCGAGTTTGGTTCACACATCGCACAAACTTAGATACGTGTGATGGGATTAGTATATGAAATTATATGGGACTTAGAAATATACAATCGAATTGTACTGACATTAGTTCTTCTCTAACCAATATGTTGCGGATATCGGCGCTATAATGTATTTAAGATTTAAGTGTCATACGGCCCAGTGTCTATGCAAATACAGATCGTATTATTTTATGAAGTCGTTAGAAAATGACCTACATAGATGAATGACAGAATGAAAATGGATACCGATATTTGAGAATGAATGCTGATAAGTAAAAGTGAACGGAAAAGATTATGATCTGTCATCACAGAACATATATAGATACCCTAGTTTTAAAGTTGTATTTGTGTTACAGGTTGGTAAATAATATAACTGAGGTGACGTGACGTAATGAAAAAGGTTTTTAATGAAGTCGGTTTAACATTTTTGCACATAAATTAATGAAACAAAACGTAAAGGTGTTTTTTGCCTTGTAATGCCTTTATTTCTAAACGGGTCACATACAGCCGCTTACTTCTATTATCCGATTAACTTATCAGAGGTTTTGTACAAAGAATCCCCCTTGCTTTACCTTCGGGGTGAGAAATCACCCTTCGCGTCTTTTTTTCTTAGGCAAGTCGAGTTTAATTACATTTGTGAATTAAGCAATGGGACGGGGTACAAACGTGCTCTGATTACAGATAGGGTTTAAAACGAGAAATAGATTCTTTTGTTCGTACTGGCGGTTGGGTAATTTGGTGCGAGACTGCCGTGATTATGGCGCGAATCGTTACCTAAAGATTTGAGGCGGGACCCAAAGGCGATAGCTATTGTGAGGTAAACAATTTTGTTGATTTTATATTCGGTTGTGGGTTTCGGTTTTGTTGAATATTTTATTTATTAATTTTGGGGAAAGTTAGCTTCTTTACTGACTGCAAATAGATAGATATAATTTTAATATATTTATGACTATATAAGGACGTCAAGTTAATGTTTTAATTAGTCTTTATTTTTTGCTTTTATAAATTATATTATAAAATATATATTTGACATAGCATGTGTTTTAAAGTTTTGGAAAACGCAAGACGTTAAATTTGAAACTGTATCTTCTATTTATCATAAAGCTAGCCTATATGATTTTTCTTCTTCAGGCAGCGTCTTTTATTGGTGGATCAATCGCTCATTTCTCTATCCCCAGTTTTCTTTTTGATCTCTTGATGCGACTCGTCTCCTGCTTGCTCTTTCATTTGTGTATTAAACTATATCTAAGTCTTCTCTTTTCTCGCTTTCTTTCAACTTTTTTCTCCTAAAGTTGTTCTAAAGTAGTTATCAATCACACGAAGTAACGATAATACTTTAGATATAATATAAATTTAACGAAATAGTAATTTAGTAAATATTATCTAAGCTGCAATTGCTATACGATTTTATTGACCGATTTTGAACCTTAATGCTGGAATAATAGGGAGAGTTTATAGTAGGATTATGTCATGCAAGTATATCATGCATCGACCTCAGGGCTAGCCAAAATTAAACCCTACCACCAAGCAGTCTTTATGTCAATCAATTATCAATACGTCAGGAACTGTATGCCAAACTACATAGCAGTTAGGTAGGTAGGTGTACATAACGAATCCCTCTGATTGATCGATCGTTCCCCAAAAATAATTCGCATCTTTCGACGAGAATTTGTCACAGGAACGACACCGTTGGGAAACGAATTGAAGCGAAATGTTGACGACGACATTTTGAATTTTTTTTCTAACTTAGTTTAGTCTTAGGTTATTATAAGTATTTTTCCCGATATGGTATCGGTACCATAGCTGGTTTATATATAAAATATTTAAAAAATTAAAACGCAATTACGATGTGTTGATTATCACGCAAGTATCCGCACAGAGGTAAATAGAGGAGTAATTATCGACGCTAGGCTAGCTTGGTGGACTATAGCCTATTCTTTCTCAAATGAAAGGAGACCCAAGCCCAGCTGTGAGACAGTAAATATGTATACTGCTAGTACGAATTTAAACAATTCTTCACTCTCGCTGTAAAATGGTGGCCAAGCGGACTGTTAAATGGGACAATGATGAAAGAAATCTGCTATCAGTCGAATTTATAATACATACATAATAACAAGAAATAATGCTAAATCTTTATTAAAACAAAAAAACTCAAATTACAATAAACTTACGTGACTGCATTAGTTTTAAATTGTCTCACAGATATTAATAATAATAATAAATAATAATAATATTTCCGGACATTATTACACAGCGCCATCTAGTTCCGTGGTAAACTACGAGGTTTGTGTTACGGATACTAGTTGGTTGATATACTACATAATATACTTTTATTTTTGTAAATACATACATATTATACATAGATACATCCATGACTCGGAAAAAATATTGATGTTCATCACACAAATATTTGTCCTTACTGGGATTCGAACCCGAGACCCATAGCACAGCAGGCAGCGTTAACTACCGCTGAGCTAAACGGGTCGTCGAACAAAAAGGTTTACGCGTCAAAGGTTTACATGAATAATATGTAATTAATTTTACTGCCTACATTCTCTATTGTGTCTTAATGTACATAATTCATAATGAAGAATGTCTCAATTAGTGTCGATGTCTGCGTCAGCGGACAAACGTCGAACACCCTACTCTCTGTTCAATTCTTGTTAACGGCGACCCGCGCGTTAACTCTTGTTACTCAGATCTCGTTTTGTGGTCACAAAAACAGCGAGTAGATGTAGTTTTAAGGAGCCATGTTATTTGTTTCTTCTTTTATTTACTATTAGTTACTATTAGTTCAATCAGCCTTAGTCGCTACAACTGATATAAAACAAAGTCACTATCCGCGTCTGTTTGTGTGCACGCTGTCTTTCCTAACTACGCAACATTGTAAGCTTAACAGTACGCAACAATTCATATGGTGTACTGTATCATTTTGAGAATTTCGTTTGGAAAATTGTGTTATACACACCTGCATATTATATTTATATAAGTACCACATAAAAGTTTTTGTCTTAATACCAATCAACCATGTTTATCTCCATTTCGAACAACGAAGCAACAATTAATTGCGCTTTACTGACTTCGTCCGACGTACGGCTGACGTAAAGCCACCAATTAACGTCCAATTTTGGCATCCTCGCTACTCTCACGGCCCCACACGGCAAGGATTCAAGTCATCTGAACTGAGATAATGTGTCGGATAGCTGCTTGATTAATTTCGTCCTCACCAGACGCCAACACTGCGCTACGTAAACCCCGGGATACACTAATTAATCTGCCCTGCCTATTTTATCAAATATTTTTGGAATGACTTGGGTTGAAAGGCAAATATTTGCTAGTGTTGATGACTGATGAATGGGGGTGCTAAGTAATGGATAGTTTGGACAACATAGTTAAACTAACTATAATAGGTACTGGTTAGTTTGACAGGTTTAAAATACGACATTGGCGTGTGGAATGTGGTTGAATCTTTGTTCTAGTTTACTTTTTAAGGGATTTAGGTAAACGATACATAGTAACTTATTATCATGATCATTTTATTTCAGTAAAATATCCTATTCTATATTTTCCCCCTGCTTACTTTATCATGAAGATACTTTTAAATGTTTTTATCGTTTCCTAACTGGCGGCCCCTGGGAAGAATCGATGAAACAAACTCAGAAAGTCATGGTGTATTTTAAAGTCCATTTTGTTTGGATACTTTAAGTAGTCTCAATAGGTTTGAAAGCTATTTCGCTTAATTGGCTTAAAACTCGTTGGTAGAATATATGTTTATGTAGTCTAAAAAAACATTTATTATTTTACATTTTCTTTAAGCTTGTTACCAGTTTTCGAACATTACTGAATATTGACCTGCCCAGCTTGCACCTTATTTACCGGTCACAAATACACTACGTCTAGGCAGACCTAGCCATCTTTTCTAGGTTATCTACCTTTTTTTACTGGTAGGCGTTCTTTATTTCATTATCCGTTGTGTCCGTTCTAGGAACGTCTGTTAAAATGGCCGGTTTATTTTTGACTGACGTGATCGTCCCACTTCTAGACACATACATAACACACAACCCATTTCATCAAGACTTTATTTGAACGAAAAATATACTCGCTCTTGGTAGTCGGATAATAAACTTTACAATATACTTAAAATTTACGTTTCCCTAGTCTCTTACAAGTAAACCGTAGAATCTACTTTATGAAGATTAGAAAACAGGTTTTCGATGCCTAGTTCCGCGATAACCGTAAAACTGTTTAGTGGAGGCGAAAGTAAACTGATCAATGTAGACCGCACTAAACAAAGCAGGCATCCTTGGGGGGCAGTATATGTATGAGGGATAGGTTGGCGAGGTCCGGTGTGCCAGCGGTTGACGGGGGCGCGGAGTGCGAAGCAGTGTAGCTGGCATTTTTGTTAAGCGAACTTAATTTTATAATTGTCAACTTATACTTACAGTTTATTATTTATATCACACATATAAGCTAAAAGACACATGAGAGGATATTATACTAAATATAAAAAAGTACAGGTAACATTGGGTACAATAAACAATTATGGTATTATACTGGATGTGTGGCAATATATTTCGATTTTATTTAGTGGACGATTAACGGTTGATATGCTGATGATGATGATGAACTTTATTAGAGCCATCAAATTAATGGGGTTTATTTATTTATGACGGCCCGATTGACGCAGTCGATTTTGGTATAAGCAAATCTTTTGCATTGTATTTTTGAAGTTATACTTCTTTAGGCGCGTTATGAAAAAAATATGAGAGTGAAATTTTAAGATGCGCGCGCATCTGTGACACAAAATTAACAGTATGAAGCTGTCTGCTTAACCGCTCATTAAGTCTCGAAAAAAAAGCTACCAACAAAATAGAAATTGAACCTCGATATTAGTCGCGCATGTTGGTACGCTCGTCACCTCTGATCACTGTTTTCATATTTATAATATTTATCAACATGTTTCTAGTTTATACATTCACAACACGTGTTTTAGTTTCATACAAGTGCGAATTATATATGTGCTAATAAATTATTTTCAGTAGTGATTTAAATTGAATATTTTGATTGATATTACTTACTATTTGTGAATATTAGTGAAAAAAATTGTGCTTATATACTTTTTCAAGTGCTCCAATATAATTGAGGTTAACTATTTAATGATGCCAAAGAAGTATAACTTCTCACGCGCGTACATAAGTACACGCACCCATTCGTTTTTTTTTATTATATTCATCATTTTCACGCTCGTGTAATTTTATTTATGTCTTATCCATCGACGTCGGAAAATGGTAAATATCGATAATATTGAATGAATTATGAATTAATTAATATCTTATGGCGTACAATAAAGCAATAATATATGCATTTATAATAGGTATTCGTTTTTAGAATACTGTACAATACATATATTTGTATTCCATTTCTATTTTATTACATACGATGTGTGACTTTTAATCCGATTTAACGAGGATTTACGAATTCAAGAAAGGGTTCTAAAAAAATTAAGTATATTTTTTTTCTTTTTTCTTCCTGGTTGCGTGTAAAAAGGCTGTATATTTTTAGTTTGATCCATCGCATCTCCCGTAGGCTCAATCTGTTGAGCGGACGAGGGTCGGCACCACAAGCTTTAACATAACAAATTGGCTAACTTATATGTCTACCCATGTATCCTTGACTCGCCAACCCTATGCTTGCTCTTTCATTTGTGTATTAAACTATATCTAAGTCTTCTCTTTTCTCGCTTTCTTTCAACTTTTTTCTCCTAAAGTTGTTCTAAAGTAGTTATCAATCACACGAAGTAACGATAATACTTTAGATATAATATAAATTTAACGAAATAGTAATTTAGTAAATATTATCTAAGCTGCAATTGCTATACGATTTTATTGACCGATTTTGAACCTTAATGCTGGAATAATAGGGAGAGTTTATAGTAGGATTATGTCATGCAAGTATATCATGCATCGACCTCAGGGCTAGCCAAAATTAAACCCTACCACCAAGCAGTCTTTATGTCAATCAATTATCAATACGTCAGGAACTGTATGCCAAACTACATAGCAGTTAGGTAGGTAGGTGTACATAACGAATCCCTCTGATTGATCGATCGTTCCCCAAAAATAATTCGCATCTTTCGACGAGAATTTGTCACAGGAACGACACCGTTGGGAAACGAATTGAAGCGAAATGTTGACGACGACATTTTGAATTTTTTTTCTAACTTAGTTTAGTCTTAGGTTATTATAAGTATTTTTCCCGATATGGTATCGGTACCATAGCTGGTTTATATATAAAATATTTAAAAAATTAAAACGCAATTACGATGTGTTGATTATCACGCAAGTATCCGCACAGAGGTAAATAGAGGAGTAATTATCGACGCTAGGCTAGCTTGGTGGACTATAGCCTATTCTTTCTCAAATGAAAGGAGACCCAAGCCCAGCTGTGAGACAGTAAATATGTATACTGCTAGTACGAATTTAAACAATTCTTCACTCTCGCTGTAAAATGGTGGCCAAGCGGACTGTTAAATGGGACAATGATGAAAGAAATCTGCTATCAGTCGAATTTATAATACATACATAATAACAAGAAATAATGCTAAATCTTTATTAAAACAAAAAAACTCAAATTACAATAAACTTACGTGACTGCATTAGTTTTAAATTGTCTCACAGATATTAATAATAATAATAAATAATAATAATATTTCCGGACATTATTACACAGCGCCATCTAGTTCCGTGGTAAACTACGAGGTTTGTGTTACGGATACTAGTTGGTTGATATACTACATAATATACTTTTATTTTTGTAAATACATACATATTATACATAGATACATCCATGACTCGGAAAAAATATTGATGTTCATCACACAAATATTTGTCCTTACTGGGATTCGAACCCGAGACCCATAGCACAGCAGGCAGCGTTAACTACCGCTGAGCTAAACGGGTCGTCGAACAAAAAGGTTTACGCGTCAAAGGTTTACATGAATAATATGTAATTAATTTTACTGCCTACATTCTCTATTGTGTCTTAATGTACATAATTCATAATGAAGAATGTCTCAATTAGTGTCGATGTCTGCGTCAGCGGACAAACGTCGAACACCCTACTCTCTGTTCAATTCTTGTTAACGGCGACCCGCGCGTTAACTCTTGTTACTCAGATCTCGTTTTGTGGTCACAAAAACAGCGAGTAGATGTAGTTTTAAGGAGCCATGTTATTTGTTTCTTCTTTTATTTACTATTAGTTACTATTAGTTACTATTAGTTCAATCAGCCTTAGTCGCTACAACTGATATAAAACAAAGTCACTATCCGCGTCTGTTTGTGTGCACGCTGTCTTTCCTAACTACGCAACATTGTAAGCTTAACAGTACGCAACAATTCATATGGTGTACTGTATCATTTTGAGAATTTCGTTTGGAAAATTGTGTTATACACACCTGCATATTATATTTATATAAGTACCACATAAAAGTTTTTGTCTTAATACCAATCAACCATGTTTATCTCCATTTCGAACAACGAAGCAACAATTAATTGCGCTTTACTGACTTCGTCCGACGTACGGCTGACGTAAAGCCACCAATTAACGTCCAATTTTGGCATCCTCGCTACTCTCACGGCCCCACACGGCAAGGATTCAAGTCATCTGAACTGAGATAATGTGTCGGATAGCTGCTTGATTAATTTCGTCCTCACCAGACGCCAACACTGCGCTACGTAAACCCCGGGATACACTAATTAATCTGCCCTGCCTATTTTATCAAATATTTTTGGAATGACTTGGGTTGAAAGGCAAATATTTGCTAGTGTTGATGACTGATGAATGGGGGTGCTAAGTAATGGATAGTTTGGACAACATAGTTAAACTAACTATAATAGGTACTGGTTAGTTTGACAGGTTTAAAATACGACATTGGCGTGTGGAATGTGGTTGAATCTTTGTTCTAGTTTACTTTTTAAGGGATTTAGGTAAACGATACATAGTAACTTATTATCATGATCATTTTATTTCAGTAAAATATCCTATTCTATATTTTCCCCCTGCTTACTTTATCATGAAGATACTTTTAAATGTTTTTATCGTTTCCTAACTGGCGGCCCCTGGGAAGAATCGATGAAACAAACTCAGAAAGTCATGGTGTATTTTAAAGTCCATTTTGTTTGGATACTTTAAGTAGTCTCAATAGGTTTGAAAGCTATTTCGCTTAATTGGCTTAAAACTCGTTGGTAGAATATATGTTTATGTAGTCTAAAAAAACATTTATTATTTTACATTTTCTTTAAGCTTGTTACCAGTTTTCGAACATTACTGAATATTGACCTGCCCAGCTTGCACCTTATTTACCGGTCACAAATACACTACGTCTAGGCAGACCTAGCCATCTTTTCTAGGTTATCTACCTTTTTTTACTGGTAGGCGTTCTTTATTTCATTATCCGTTGTGTCCGTTCTAGGAACGTCTGTTAAAATGGCCGGTTTATTTTTGACTGACGTGATCGTCCCACTTCTAGACACATACATAACACACAACCCATTTCATCAAGACTTTATTTGAACGAAAAATATACTCGCTCTTGGTAGTCGGATAATAAACTTTACAATATACTTAAAATTTACGTTTCCCTAGTCTCTTACAAGTAAACCGTAGAATCTACTTTATGAAGATTAGAAAACAGGTTTTCGATGCCTAGTTCCGCGATAACCGTAAAACTGTTTAGTGGAGGCGAAAGTAAACTGATCAATGTAGACCGCACTAAACAAAGCAGGCATCCTTGGGGGGCAGTATATGTATGAGGGATAGGTTGGCGAGGTCCGGTGTGCCAGCGGTTGACGGGGGCGCGGAGTGCGAAGCAGTGTAGCTGGCATTTTTGTTAAGCGAACTTAATTTTATAATTGTCAACTTATACTTACAGTTTATTATTTATATCACACATATAAGCTAAAAGACACATGAGAGGATATTATACTAAATATAAAAAAGTACAGGTAACATTGGGTACAATAAACAATTATGGTATTATACTGGATGTGTGGCAATATATTTCGATTTTATTTAGTGGACGATTAACGGTTGATATGCTGATGATGATGATGAACTTTATTAGAGCCATCAAATTAATGGGGTTTATTTATTTATGACGGCCCGATTGACGCAGTCGATTTTGGTATAAGCAAATCTTTTGCATTGTATTTTTGAAGTTATACTTCTTTAGGCGCGTTATGAAAAAAATATGAGAGTGAAATTTTAAGATGCGCGCGCATCTGTGACACAAAATTAACAGTATGAAGCTGTCTGCTTAACCGCTCATTAAGTCTCGAAAAAAAAGCTACCAACAAAATAGAAATTGAACCTCGATATTAGTCGCGCATGTTGGTACGCTCGTCACCTCTGATCACTGTTTTCATATTTATAATATTTATCAACATGTTTCTAGTTTATACATTCACAACACGTGTTTTAGTTTCATACAAGTGCGAATTATATATGTGCTAATAAATTATTTTCAGTAGTGATTTAAATTGAATATTTTGATTGATATTACTTACTATTTGTGAATATTAGTGAAAAAAATTGTGCTTATATACTTTTTCAAGTGCTCCAATATAATTGAGGTTAACTATTTAATGATGCCAAAGAAGTATAACTTCTCACGCGCGTACATAAGTACACGCACCCATTCGTTTTTTTTTATTATATTCATCATTTTCACGCTCGTGTAATTTTATTTATGTCTTATCCATCGACGTCGGAAAATGGTAAATATCGATAATATTGAATGAATTATGAATTAATTAATATCTTATGGCGTACAATAAAGCAATAATATATGCATTTATAATAGGTATTCGTTTTTAGAATACTGTACAATACATATATTTGTATTCCATTTCTATTTTATTACATACGATGTGTGACTTTTAATCCGATTTAACGAGGATTTACGAATTCAAGAAAGGGTTCTAAAAAAATTAAGTATATTTTTTTTCTTTTTTCTTCCTGGTTGCGTGTAAAAAGGCTGTATATTTTTAGTTTGATCCATCGCATCTCCCGTAGGCTCAATCTGTTGAGCGGACGAGGGTCGGCACCACAAGCTTTAACATAACAAATTGGCTAACTTATATGTCTACCCATGTATCCTTGACTCGCCAACCCTATGCTGATTTTTTCAACACCCAGACTTTTTTTTTACTTATTGGAATTAATGAGATCTAGAAGATTGATTGGGTTTTAGGCTTTAGGTATTAAAATTTAAAATACAAATTAGATTTTTAGCGGTTCGTTGCTGTGTGTAGCAGAAATTTATAATTAATCTTTCATTGTTCCAAAACTTTAATGATTTTGCAGGGTTATCAAAGTGAGTGGCAGGTCAAACTTTTTTGTTCATACTTAATTCTTTGTTTTTAGTAAATTCGTTGAAAGCTACGAGTATTTGCAATTGAGGAGCGTGTTTGTCGCTACGGGGCAGCCTTGCAACAAATTCACGAGCGATTCAACGTTCAAGTGGGAATACATTTAAAAATTTAAAGCGCGCGCGAATTCACTAATGAAAGTTTTAAATGACCGACGAAAAACAAAAAAGTGACCTCGTTATTACGATTACAACTTTTTGTTTGCAGTTGAAAAAATATGTTGTTCACAGTTAAAGTTTGTAGAACTGTAAGGATAGAACGCAGAGCTGAGTTTGTGGTGTTTTGCGGGCGCCGAGCAACGGACGGCGCTGCGCGGAAACTTTTTTCAACTTTTTTTTTATAAATCCAGCCAAAACAATAGCCCGCGAATTTCATAAAGGGTCCCAATGCGTCAACAACGTCCCGGACAATGGGGAGCGATTTGAACAATTAATCTTCGAGACGAATCGAACTTTACCAAGTTGGTCGTAATTATTAAAACGCTGTGGTTCTTTTTTGGTAAATTTTCACGAGATTTTCTTGTACAATGATGATGAGTTGGACAAAAATTTGAATTGAATATCATCGTCTGCGAAAGAAAGTTCTAAATTGAGGTATTTATAATGTAATAAAATAATTATACTTTTTTGTACTTGCCTAGAAAATATTATATATTTGAATCTTTGCCTCGCATTAGAATTTTCTACGGTGATGTCAATGCGTTTACAAATACACACCTGTATAAATATTCATACCGCGATCCGTGTTGTTGAAGCCGATCGCTCTACAATTTCATCATATATTTATGTTATTGAAAGCTTATAATTAGTAAATAGTAATTATTATTAATAAATTAAAGATTATAGAAAAGTTAGCCCAGCGGTGTCTGTGAAGTGGACTGTGAAGCTCTTGAGTTCAATCCAAAGACTCCCGGCAAAGACTACGTTCCGTGCGTATTTATCACATGCTCAAATGGCGAAGGAAAACATCGCGAGGAAACCTATACTGATAAATCATCTTGATGGCGTGGACTACGGCCTAATCTCTCCCAAATGAGTTGAGACCTATGCTCATCAATGGGACAGATTTGATGAAAATGTATGTTATCATCATCATCATCACATCAACTGATAGACGTCCAATACTGGACACAGGTCTCCCCCAAGGATAGCCAAGCCAAATGTAATAATAAATATATCAAGCATATTCTTTGCGGGCTAACATTACACCTAACCTAAGTAATTGCATAACTACAGTATGGCAAAGAAGACAAACAGTTGAACAAACAAATACATTTTCTTTATACCTACAGTACTAGATTACACAAAAATCCAATCGTCTCTTTAAATAAATCCGTTCGTTCAACAAGCAAATCAAACAACCAAAAAGTGTTAAACAAAAAATCCTATTGCGAAACAGATTAAACATTCCTTAACCCGAATATGTCCAACTAGGATAGCCCAATGTCCAGCAGGGCAATTACTTGGTCCCCGGACGAAACTGAGATCAGGACGGACCCAGCTTGAATACGAAATAATGTAAATGCGAAATTGAAATTATATGTAAACCAGCTAATGCTCTAGACTTTGTCTTCATAGAATTAGTAATTCTGGTAGCTTATTTTTTATCCTGTGTAATAATAACAATTATACACATTTAGAAGTGCTGTGGTAGCCTAGCGGTGTGACCAGTGGACTGACATGTCCGAGTTCTCGAGTTCGAACCCAAGGCACGCACCACTGACTTTTCGGAACTTATGTGCGTATTTATCACAAGCTCAAACGGTAAAGGAAAACATCGTAAGGAAACCTGCATGCTTGAGAGAATTCTCGATGGCATGTGAAGTCTGCCAACCCGCAGTAGGCTAGCGTGGTGGACTATATATAGCCTAATCCTTCTCAATTGAGAGGAGACCCGTGCCCAGCAGTGGGACATTAATCGGTTGATGATGATGATGACATTTACATTTATTTATATTTATACACAATTATATTTATTTTAGATATAATGCCCAGATCTTAGCTATAATCTGTAATTTACGTGAAATAAGTTATGTTTTGTTATGTACCATGATTTCCTGATACCTCAAAATTGGCCCACTAAGCAAGCTACTCAATCGTCCACATTTCCTTCGTCAGAAATTACGTGACGTCTGGCGGCCCTGGGATCTTACTGTATTTAGAGAGGCACGAGATTTCTAGATACTTTGGTAGTATGTTATATAAGTCACCCACTAAAATCTCTCACGTCATTATATTTAAACTACGTTATTAATGTTTCAGCTAAAACTAATGTATCGCCGCGCCGGCGTGATTACAAAGTCGCTTGTATAATTAATTTGTCTGAGTGTACCTGTTGTCTAGCTAAGATTAATTGCTGCGTGTGTTTTATTATCATAAGTTTCATTGTGGCCTTCATCTTTCATATTCTTCCTCTCTTACTCTTATGCATTAGAAACTTCTTGAGAATATGCAGTGGAGATGTATTTACCTTACCAATTAGGTTTTATTTGTCTGTGTGTTAGTATTTATAGTTCGTGTACCATGTTCTGATGACTAAAAAAATGGCCAAGGTTTTTTTGACTTTCACCTCTGCTTTCGAAGGCCTCGGGAGACCGAGTTTTTTTTAAATTAGGTTGCACAGGGCATCGCATGTAACTTAATAAAATAATATTTCTGTTTAAAAGTAAAACGTTTTGCGTTGACAAATCCGAAAATACACTTTGGCCCAGTTTAAAGCCTGATTCAAAATAAAATAATTTCCTCCAAAAGTTATAATGTTATTACATACCATTTCCTCGTATCTACATATGAATGCGCTCGTATTAGAAGTTTCGGCGTCACCCAAAAGTTACACAATATGGACTTAGGAGTTTGATGTTACCGGCGATGGACTGTCCACATCGCTACCATTCTCTACATATATTATTATATACTATTATATACTTATAATATGAAATGTGATTTAAAATTTTGGAACGAAGTTCCTTATCGCGCGTTGCGAAAGGGGGCTAGACGGAAAAAACTAAGACGAAAAGTTGTAACGACACTTTTTGCTATAGTAAGCTATTGTAAGCCGTGCGGCGTGCGCATGTTTCTCTGTCTGTCTCTCTCTCTCTCTTATAGAAATCAAGGGACACCCGGATGGAACGAAGTTCCTTTCGATTAATTAGTGAAGGAATTGTAAAAAAGGAACTTCGTTCCATCCGGGTGTCCCTTGACACCTCTCAAGTTTTTTTTATTAAATTTATTTCTTATTCACTCATTGCAGTGTATTTGAGGGCCCGATTAGCCCAGCGTCAGTTAACGCTGCCTTCTGTGCTAAAGATACCGATTTAGGAATCCGGTACGGACAAGTGTTTGTGAGATGACCATCGACATTTGTATCCGAGTCATTGATGTATCTATGTATAATATAATATTAAAAAAAGTAATTAATTTAAAAGTATTTATCAACCTTCTAGTATCCGTACCACAAGACTAGTTGCTTGCCACGGAACTAGATGGCGCTGAGTCATAATGACCAGATTATTTTATTTATTGTTTTACTACTAGCAGCACACACGCCACAGCGCCACGCGTCTGTTGTTTAGTCCCGTGTTCGTCATCATCAACACATTACTGATCCACTGCTCCCCTTTCATTTGTATATTTATATTGTATTTGTCTTGATTTACATATTTTTATATTTGTTTCCACGCCAATATATAAAATCACTTATTCTCACCATGCATGGACACGGCTACAAACTCAGAGTTGCTTTTGAGAAAAAAAACACTGCTCGATCTGGGTATCAAACCGAACACCTCTTGCTCAGCGGTCAGATATGCTACCACTTAACTAACGAAGCAGCTTTGAGTTTAAATTTGATACTTATATTATGGTAGTCTTTGTCCATGCATATGTTAAATCTAAATAAATATAAAACATAGACAAATACACGTCCATTTTCGTCGGACGTTTCCCTAAACAATGTAGGGTTGTGATGATCTCGTTTTCTGCGGTCGTCCCGAGTATAAAGTTTGGAGGATCCCTCTGCCCTCCGCTAGAGGTCGTGTCGGTATAACTAAAGACATATCGACTCTTATTTAGTTTGTTGAATGGGTTGTCTGAACGTAAACTTAGTTTCGGATAACATAAGGGCCTCGATCCGATCCCGATGTTTGTATGTTTTTTTTCTGCCAGTTTTTTATTTTTGTTATTGGTTGTTTTTTTTGTTGGGAGATTACAGAAAATGTAGTGTACTCGTACAAGATACAAGATATTTTATTTGTGAAACATGAGTATACATACACAATAGGGCATGCAAGATGTTCATTACATAATATTATACGAAGTTAGTGTTTGAGTTTTTTTACAAAATGTCAAAATATAATTTTGTGGTCCATATTATTTCGTCTTTGTGTTGTTGTTAAATGTCAGTTGGTTAGAATAAAACCCACTTTTCTTTTGTAGATGAAGGTTTTCTGCCTAGAGTGATTTGAACTACCAAAGTATTCAATAGTAATAATTTTAATATTCTGTAAAAGAATGTTCTTATAAACGTAATATTTTAGACGAATATTTACGCGCTTTCTCTCTCAAACTCAATCATATTATGTACTATTCTAAATCATTCACGTACACTTAATATTAAAGTAGTAACAGCTGTAGAAAAAAAAAAAAGAATTATCCATTTTTTTTAATATATTGAATTTGTAAAGTATTGTTTTCGAATGCTACTGATACGGTAATACCACCCTAGGCTCAGGTTTGACCCGGTTTGAAATTAATAAATATAGTTTAGAAAAAAGGAAAATATTGAAATAAAATGCGTATATGCTGCAAAGTTTGAAGAGTTGTTGACATTAAATAATATCAACATACATATTCACGTAATATTCATGTATTCATATAATATTCACGTAATTGTAAAAAAAAATCTGATTAAAATAGACGATTATTAAACTATTATGTTTATATTGTAATTATAGCAATCAAACAAACAAAATCAGCTTACAAAACGGATTATTCATATAATTATGTGTTTTATTATATAGGGAATTAAGTGGACAGACACTCTTTAGTGATATGATGTCAAACAATATGAAAACATGAATGATTTCGGATTGCAAACAAAATAACATTGCTGCTGTCTGTTTAAAATTAAATGACTCATTATTTCACGGTTCCGTAGCAATTGTTAATGATGTAATCATAAATTATTTTTGTTGACAGCGTTGTCCGTTTTGTTAATAAACGTGGAATTTTAAGACGGGGTATGGTGTCACTGAGAGCGTATCAGATTATAATTACTTTGAAATTTCTCATATTTATTTAAATACAATTTTATAAATTGAATTCTAATATTCGGTTTTTGTTATCGTAATCGTAGTTTATTTTTCGTATAAATAATATTACATGTTTTCAATATCTACCTACTTGTTATTTTAAAGGTACATCAGATACCTACGAAACGAAATACAAAAGTTGTAGTAGAATATTATTTTTGGTACCGAAAAAACGTTAAACACGTTAACATTCCAACGCTGTATAAAATTTAGATATAAAATATAATATTTGCCCACTATCGTCAGGAATCGGATTCAAGCATTCGTTGCGTTGTTGGTTAGAAAAATATACTTACTAGTCAGGCACTAAAAAACAGTTGAAAAAACAGAAGACAAAAAGAGACAAATGTTTTGTTTTCCCCTATTATACATATTTATCTGTATGTAGATTTCTATTCTCGGCTATTGTATATAATAATTAAGCAATTATTCGTATCATTTATAATGCCCGTCTATTTTTATTTGCCAGTTTCAGTATTAAATATAGACTCAATGTCGTAAATAATTATCATGATGAAAAAATTCGGTATCTTTGAGTCATTTAATTGAAAAAAAGTGTTTTTGGAAGATCTATTTAGAGAAATAAATAAAATTTACCTTGTTATAGGATCTGTAAAATGTAGGGCCTTTGAATGATGGCAATAATAATTTGATTAAGATTTAATTCTATTGGCTCCCCGCTCTGCCCAATTACCTCGGCTCTACCCCAAACCCAACTCCATTGAATGGAGTATCAATTTACCTAAAATCAGATTTCATTAATTAGCCAACAATCCATTGTCTCATCTGGTTAACAATCCGCAGTGACGGCTTAAATAAATTAATTGTTAATAACTAAGACGCGCCATTTATCATGGATTTCATAAAACTTGAATTTATATAGACAATGGATGTTCATACTATAGAAACATCTTTTGTCTGGTCTAATCTGTGAAATCAGGTACGATAGCTCTCAATATGATTTTAATGGACTTAGGTAGACCTAAGTCTATTATAAACTCACAACAAACATACTGCAGTAGGCCTAGAGAGCCTGTTAGAGTGTTGGAGTCTCTTGGTCCTGGCGACGGAGCTAAGGTAGGCTAGAGCTTTTAAATCGGCCAGAAACTGACATACCCTGCTACCCTCTCCCGATGGTGGACGACTCATGAGGATTTTACACACTATCTTATAAAAAAATACAATTGTAATTAAGGGTGTGAATTCTATGTCAAGGTTTCCTTAAATTAATTCTCTCCCGCAGAAGAAGGTTTTAAGTTTTATTTAGGCAGAGAATCGAGCCCATGACATCACACCAAGGCCGAAGATCACATAATATGACAACCGGAATCACCGGCTTATCATACCCGCGCCTAATAACCTCACACACTATGATATCCGTGTCGTGGTTTCTATTACACGAACAAACATCCGATCCGGATGAACATCTGTACATCGGATTAGAAGTATATAAGGTGGGTACCTAGTTGTATTGAATATAAGTTGCTGCAATGTGTTGCTCCACAATAGGATTTTCTCTTATTGTGAAGAGGTTGCGTTTACAAATAAATTCTTCTTACATACAGGAGAAGTATTTGTATAAGCGTAGACTGAACTCGTGATCGGTGATGCAAAAGCAAAAGCCGACCTTCAAGCTATACACCTTAGGGTTTATTTTCTAATAGTATCAATAAACTTATATATTAATCACATTATCAAACACTTTGTACGAAAGTTTAATCACATTATCAAACACTTTGTACGAAAGTTGTCAAAACGTTCATTCAATTAAATTTATCAAATATTAAAAAAGAATGCCTTTATTCGTCCTTTGGACCTGTAAGTGACCTTGGGATACAAGTGACTGTACTTGGTATGAGTAATTAGTTACCTAGGTACCTACTGATATTGGCGTATATAACGCCATTTCACTCGGCTCCCTATTAAACTTTAAATATCCAAACATTTGGCCCTACGTTACAGTCCAGATGTTACTTGGTAGACTAAAGTACAAGACGTAGCGAGTTACTGTAGTCATATGCTATTATTATTCTTCAGGTAGCTCAGATCTTAGTTTATTTTGTGTTAATAAGGCTCACTTTATGGTAAGTGATCACCGTTGCCCATGAACAACTGCAACATCAGAGGTCTTGCAAATGCGTTGTCGGCCTTTAAGGAAAGAATATGTTTTCATCATCATCATCAGCCCGATGATGATGATGACGAGCTCTGTGGCGTTCACTAGGGGAGGCCTACGTCCAGCAGTGGACGAATATGGACTGATGATGACATAAATATAAAATGTTTTTATTATTATTATACATAGTCGTAACAATAGTTATCATAAAAATTAAATATTATCTCAATAGATGTCCACTGCTTTTACTTGCTGAATAAATACTAGGTATTAATGTTTTTTTTTCTGAATATGTACTTTTAATGAAATAAGTTGTAAGTTGTACCACACGACACAACGGTAGACAAGTTGCGGACTAACTACGGCAGCTGCACTTGCGGCCATATATTTGGATTTTATACCGATACGATACAATAGTGTAGCATATATATGTATTATAAAATGTATTCGTACAAAATGACACCATAAAGTTTGCTTTCAGCCTCCAAGATTAACACTGTATGTATAAATACAGTCGAATTAATAACCTCCTCCTTTTGGAAGTCGGTTAAAAATAAGAGACTCGACAAACGTATTGAAATGAAACGTAAAGGAATGACATTTAAGAATGTAATATTAACTTATTAAGTAATTATTAAAATCAAATTATGTGAAATTTAAATTATTCATTTAAATTTATTCAACTGTACACTGATTCACAGTTATAATTAAATGAAAGTAAAGTAAGCTCAAGTTACCTATTTACACCTTTACAATTTCTGTCTTTTCGAAATTTAGATTGCAACTTGCCTAGGCTGGCTGAGGGTGGGTAGTATCATGTACAGTAGATAGTGACAGGACTAGCGCAGGTTCTATATTAATTTGACTAGCTTCACCCAACCTGGCTTCGCTCGGATAGCACTAAGTACTTATGACGTACTTGCCCAACCTAAAAGTTAATAGAAATAGAAACACTACCTCTCCTTAAGATCTACTTTTTCGAACCGTGCAAATAGTTTGGTAATTCAAGTGTCCGCAATATTGTTTTTCATTAAAACCGAAAAAACGTCTGACTTTACACATACACAAAAATTTTATTCTATCCGTTGACTACTTTTCAAGTTTAATTTCTGTAAAAATCGACTTCATGTATAAATCTGATGCTTTATACATAAAGATATGATGTAGTTTTTAATTACTTCCCGACGCAAAAAATTGCTTAGACAATGTTGAATTTATAAAACCGCACAGGTTTAATTAACTTTCTGTTTCCAGAATTAATAAACTTTCAAGTTTCAGTGAGTATTTAATCTATAAAAAGAAAACCTAAAACGTTTCACTGAAACACAAAGCCCAGTTGTAATAATTAATTTCTAAAGTGAATTTATTTCCGACTATCAAAGAAAGAGTTAGGAATCAATTCGACTCGCAATTAAAACTATACAGTTACAGTTACCGCAAAAAGTAATATTATTTATACATGCTATCAACACAGGTTCCTGTTTCGGATTTAAATGAATGTTACGATAGATTTTTGCAGAAACTGCTGCGTTTGAAGCCCTTTAGAGCCTTTTACAAAAACGACCCAGCCTTTTATGCGTAAAATACGGATTTTTGTTTGTAAGTTTTTGACGATGCATCCCGTTTTCGGGGTTTCAATAGACAAAACTCCATACAAAAACACATAGGGTGAACACACCTGTAACATAACTGAAAATATGTACAATATTTTTTGAGGTCACGTGGTCATATTTTCTATTTTGATAATAATTTTATGTATAAGTGCGTGGAGTCTGTATTATTTTTTGTAATATTTTGAGGTCTGGCTGAATATTATCACGTTACACGAAGTGACTTCCGTCAAACAAAAACCCAAGTTCTTGGCAATACCGGTTCTTAAATATACATTAATTGTTCAGTTTATCATGTAATCGCTATTATTTCATTAAAAGAAAATGTTCCGTTCATTGCTGAGCTGCTTGACCTGCCGTTAAGCTAATTATATGAAACGGTACATTTAGCCCAAGAATAAAAAAATACAAAGCCTTTAAAGTTTAAACGCTAGTAATTAGGTTAATTATTGTGATGAACACAATTAGTTTCAAATTTAAATTCTTAATGAAATGCTTTTCCTTAACGATTGGCCTCTCTTGGGAGCGTTAGTAAGGTGTAACATTGCATGAGGCTTGATAAATAAGTAGGTTCATTAATTCTAAGTATCTTCGGCCTATATACCTTATGTCATCAACCATTTTACTGTATTACCAGCACGGGTCCTCTCTCATTTGAGAAGAATTACGATGTTTTTCTTAACCATTTTAGCTTATTATAAATACGTACTATAATAATTCGAGATCAAATTCATTGTCTACTGGTCACAACAATATTTCGTATAATTAATTTGTTGCATTAGAGTTCACAATGAGTTGATTCACCCCACACAGAGAAGTATATAGCGCCTTTGAATGCCGACTGTGCTATAGGAATTTTTGATTTTATTTCTAGTTTGAAGCGAACAAAGCGTACGATTTACGTATGAACAAGTTTTTTGTTCTAAACAGGCAATTGTTAGCAGGTCGGGTTGTTCTATATATTTTTTCATTAGGTACCGTAGTATTATTCGCGTCAACTTATGCATGATTTTTTTAAATTACATTTTTATTGGGATGATTGATGGTAGAAGCTGCGGTAGACTAGAAATATGATCATCATGTCAAGTTATTGTAGGTTTCAAAGCAATCTCTGTATTATTATTGTTAGCTTCTAATTTAAATTGCTTCACAATATTTTCCGTCAAGAAATCTTTTTGCGCCTGAGGAGGCTGGGGGTGCGTTCTGAAAGGAGGGGCCTAAATGGGGCGATGATGTATTTTTTTACTTTTTTTATTAGGTATAATTTCATGTTGTGGTTGAAATATTTACATTAGAATGTACATACTAACAAGAAGATTTTAATTTCAGATAATTGTTTAAGTAGTATCTAGATTCAGATAGTGTGAGAATAGATTGCGGATTTGTTTTAATTTTTCCATCGAATATGTATTAATAGGTATTAAGTGTACCTTCTACCCTCGTTATTCTTCATCATAATAACTTCGTTAGCTTTCACTTTGCTAATTAAATAAGGAAGTCTGCGTCAGACGCAGAACGTCTTACCGAGTATGTTTTCAACAAAATTGCAACGTTTTATACAAAGTGGCTATAAATTATAGCCTGTTGTTACTATGTTATTAATAATTATTACTTAAGAGAAGTGTAAACTTGTAAAGAATCGACTTTAAGATTGATATCACGCTTTTTTTTAGAAAGTGGCTTTATGTAATCACAAAGAAATCTCGTATTTTCATTTCAATTCTATTATCTGCATACGATATCAATTATGATATCTGCCCCAAATTCTGATTTTGTAATCGGGCTTGCCATTTTGTTTTTTACGATGTTACTCTCATAGCCAACTTTGGGGTCAGATTGGGTATTCTGTTCACTCATTCATTGATCCTGGAGAATACAGTATCACAGTGTTCATGTGCTACTGTACTACTCGCAAAGCGAGGCTTGGTAGAGATCACAAGGCGTTGTACAGGTTGTTCTGAAGTTGACAGGACACGTAAATTTCATGAGTTGATGAAGACCACCAGGTTGGTTTTGGTGAGGTAAAGACCCATACTTCTCGGATTTTTCCAGAGAAAAGAGATGGCAGTATGTCTAGTCAGTAGTCCATAGGGCAGAAACTGATATTAGAAATAAAACACTGAACAATATATAAACTAGTACGTGGTATAATAAGAAAACCCTCTGTTTGTCAAAGTGAAAATGCCTAAATTACAATACAATAAAACTGCTACAGACATAACATACCTACGTTGCCGTTAATCGATACAAATCGAAAGTCCAAACTGCTACAGATAATTCTACAGTAAAACCCAGTATAATTTTCCTCTATTTTTCCTAAGCGGGAATGCAACTCAGGGCCCTTCAGCAGCCGTGCAACCTAACACCTATCCTAGGTCCATAAAGAGTCTAATCTTTGACTTCTGGCCCTAAAGCCCTATCTATGCCGCTGTAAACACTAGTGCACATCTTTTTGTAGCCTCGTTTGAACAGGACAACTGACTTGCCCAAAACTAGCAGCTTTTGTGTTTTCCTCTCCTCGCTTGGTTCTGGCATGTGCTTGCGTTTGTTGCGGCGATGGAGCTGGATCTCTATTGTAAGGGATATTGCTGAAAGAAAATCTGTTTAAACATTTAAGAAAATGAACGTCTGCCCCGAAACGTTAGACAAACATGTACTAACGTACGGCTACTTTCCCGGTATCTGCACCTAAATCTAATATAATAGACGGCAAGCCTATTGCCATCAACTGAGCAACGAAACCAAACTCCAAGCTGCTACTGAGAATTTCATAGGAAAACCAGAAAACACTTTGCTCTGAACGAATAAAACCCATGCCCGTATTTGTAAGGGCTCAGCAGTAGCCTTTACAAACACTAGACCAATGACACAGTCAATTCTTTTAGATTTTCATAAAGACTATCGTTGATGTAGTTGTTAAATACGCAAAGGAAAGAAAATGTTTGTGTGACGTACACACACACCTTTCCTAAGCGTGTTTAATTTAATTTAAACTAATTCTGTACGGATTTTTTATCATGTTTACAACTTACATTATAAGCAGCTTTAATCTTTGTCTTTGTGTCAAATAGCGGTAAAACTTTACATTAGGAGATGAATTTGATAAAAAGGGGCAAAATGGCGAATTATTGTTCTAACTACTCGTCTACTACTGCTGTGTGTATAAATATTGTTGTCTGTGCGTTAAAGTACCAGCTAACAGATGTCCGAACCCGAGCAAGCAGAACGCGCCCCTCAGCATCCTCAAAGAAACCGGCTCCAAGCCTTTTGTGGATTCCCCTTGAGGCTGCGAACAAACTTGTTTAATAAATCAACCACAACTATCTAAAACTTATTATTCAGAATCTCTAGAGACGCGTCAGAGGTTAATTTCTCCTCATAGTTACAATTAAAAATAAAAGAAAGTTTAATATTTATTTAATCTGTAAATATTATTTTCATTTAAGTTATTCTCCAATCGCTGGAATGATAGAGGTATTGTGCGATTGTTTATTATTTTATAGATTGAAGTTTTGGGGGGAAATATAAATATTTATGTTATTTTCTAAAACTAGATCATAATGGATTCTTCTGACAGAAATAACTGATAGTGTCGATGCCGGATTTAAAGGAGTGGAGGCCTCCTGGCCCCATTTTTTTTCCGAAGTTTCTGAGGCCCCCTTTTTGTAGAGGCCCGGGGCTGTAGCCCCGTGCCCTCCCCGGAATCTGGCCCTGGACAAAGTTCTAAGTTTATTTAAAGGATTTAATGGACTTCAATTGCGGCAAATTTAGATATGAATTTGTTTTCTGATTGACTTCTTATAACAACATACGTTTCAACGCGCGGCGGCTACATAAGGCAACGTTCTTATGTAGGTACTGCGAGTCAATTTCAGGACAGGCCTAGAAAGCGCACACACACGGTCACATTTTTGTCAAATTGGCAGGAGAAGATAGCAATAAGGAAGATATAGAAGACTATTTGGGATTCTTTGCGTAATGACCATAGACACTTGTAAGTCGTGGATATTTATATATATATATATGTGATATATCTGCGATGATTATAGTGGTAACGGGAATTAACAATGAAAACAAATTAGGCTTAGTTTGCCGGCCTCAATCGAATCGCAGCTTTAGACTTGTAGTCTGTGTTCGGGTTTCTATTTACGTATTTATTAAATTATTCTCGACTCTTGTAATACTGGGGCACATTTAATAAATTACTTCCTTTATAAACCGTGACTGGGGGCTTCTTTCCAAATACAATTGGAATTTAATTCAGTTTCTGATTTCAATTGCTATTGAATCGTAAATGCTTCCTTTCGGATTGATTCGGAGCGCTGTCACAGTGGTACGATCATTTGATTAAGAAGTCAAAATACTCTTGTTCCATTCACACACGAAACCACTGACTTTAAGATGTTATGTGCATGTTAATAGCATACTCTAATGGTGAAGGAAAAGTGGCACTATGCTAACTTGGTAGAATTAAGCCAAATATCTTTCTAACGAAAAGAAACCCATGCCTACCTGTGGGACGTGGCCTTGTGGACGAGCCATGGGTATATACCACGGACCCTGACAGGAAACTACTTTACCTTGGACCCCATTTACCCAATTTTCATTCTTATTACCCCACTCTTTAAGTACTGTTATATTGATAGGATACAACATTACACGTGGGATACAGTATATGCTGATTTCTCTTTCTTATACTTCATGTCTTGTCAATGGCTAAACAATATTTGAGTAAAAAGAAGCCATTTCAATGGCTTTAGGCGTGACCAGACAGAGAGTCTCCAGGGTCGCGGAAGAATGTCCACACGTACCCGTGGCCCAGGCACTCGGTGGGGAGTGGCGAAAATCTCGTGCGGGTTAGTCGGTAGTCACTCACTCTGGGTGGAGTCGGACACACTCCTGCCGTCTCCCCGGGCTGTAGTCAGTGAGTAAATGCATTCCAACAGGGTCAACAAAAAGAAAGGCTGCCAGTACTTACAGCCTGTGATGCAGCAGCCGATTCTCCCATAACTTCGCCGCCTTGTTTGTCGCTCTCAGTGACTGGATCCGATCTTCTGGACTGTTCTGGAAGTTTCTTATACTCATCTGTCGTTATCTTCGCTAAGAGACCCGCTTCGAACAGTGTCATTATGCTGTAAGCGTTTATTTATATAATTTACTACAATAATATGTAAAATTACATAACATATCGCCATCACGCTTGTTGTCCCCAAAGGGTTAGTCAGAAGTGTACACCAACATTTCCCGGGATATTTTAGGTCCCATGTACTAGGGGCGAGCCTTTTGCTATTAACCGAGCATGAATATAATAAGGCAATATTTAACTCCACAGATATATAATAAAATAGACTATTTAAGAGATACATCCAAACACATAAGCACTGTAACTTTAAAAAAAAGACTGAAAGATACATTCTCAATAAATATCTGTTAGATATTAGATAGTAGGTATTAGTAGTAATGTAAGTTATTTAAACCAAGATAAGTAAAATAAGATAATTATATCTATATATAGACTAAGGGCGCATTTATCGCCAACAAACTGATGCTCAGTTTGGCGATGAGTAGATTAGATGTAAAAGTATGTATTTTATACGAATAAAAAAATAAAAAAAAATTCAAACCAAACAAAACTTTGTTCGAACTGGGAATCGAACCCAAAACCTCTTGCTCAGCAGTTTCACTTTACGACCACAAGACCAACGAGGCAGCATCTTAAATTAGTATTAAAAATATATTTATATCTGCCCACGTAGATGCTACAAAGGACACGAAATATTGGGATTCAATAATATCATTATACCGCGATAAAATCTGTAAAAAATAGTCTAATTTCAATGTCTAGTATTCGCGAACCTAAGTGTAAAAAAAACAGTAAGTAATTAAGTAAATTTTGTCAACTATAATATTTTTAAATCGAAGATCTAAAGCTTATTGCGTACTTAGAGAGACAGGGCACTGTTGTGTGTCGTATAATGTATGTATGTATGTATAGATAAACGATTATCTATATATATATATAAAAGGAGAAGCTGACTGACTGACTGACTGACATATCAACGCAGGGCCTAAACTATAAGGGTTAGAAACTTGAAATTTTGCACAGGGATTTCTTTTATAACGTAGGGGAGCACTAAGAAAGGAATTTTGAAAATTCACCTCCTAAGGGGGTAAAACGGGGGTGTAAGATTAGTATGTAACTTTGCTGTTTTTAAAGTTATTCAATTGAAATTCAGTTTGAAGGTTTTTCATTGACAATCATGAAACACGTGTAAAATATTTTTTCAAAAATCATCCTTTAAAGGGGTAAAATGGGGGTGCAAAGTTAATATGAAATTACTTTGATTTTCAAAGTTATATCAATAAAATGTTATATTTGGGTTATACGATCCTAATCATGATTATTTCCGACATCCCTTTTTGAAATTCATCCCTTAAGAGGGTAAAACGGGGGTGTAAAGTTAGTATGAATAACGAGAATTGTTATAATTATATTATTACTAATAACTAATACATAAACGATAACTAAATAACATGAAATATGTGTAAAATCTTTTTTCGAAAATCATCCCTTAAGGGGGTAAAAGGGGGTGCAAAGTTAGTATGAAAGTTCTCTAATTTTCAATGAAACTTGGCGAGTGTAGTCTTTGTATGACGTAGTTATCCGATAAGAAAGGATTTTCCGATTTTTTTCCCATAAGGGGGGGGGGGGGATAGGGGGAGAATTATGTTGGAGGTGATATCAATACTCAGTGCTTTTGATTTAATTTACTTTTTATTTTGACACATGCTTGAAAACTCAATCCTTTAATTTAAGAACAAGAAACGAATTAGAGTTCCGTATGACTTAAAAACGCGGGAGCTGACCAATTCATGAATATCAACATTCAATTTTTCGTTAAATTTCACGCGGACGAAGTCGCAGATAACAGCTAGTTTTTTATATGTATCTATACGCTTTTAGAGACGATTCCTTTAAAACCGACGACGAAATGGAATTTAAAATACATATAAATAAACGAACTCATAATATTGTATATATACATAATGTACGTACATATGTTTTATTGGTCTGCAAGTAACTTGAGACTAGTCACGGATGCTTTTATAGTGGCTTTTCTTACGCAGACATACGACTTACGTACATATAAAGGTCTGCGATAGAGTTTAAATTGCGTTGTACTTACACATTATTAAAAGTTTCCAAATAGGGACAGCCGATTTGTAAAGCGATTGCCGAGTATCTGGTGTACAGTTTTTCACTCAGGTGAAAGTTGTGAGAGCCTGGAACACAATATAGTTTGTAGGAAAATGTACGGTTACGAAATACTGAAAATATAAATGTCGGTATTTTTTTATTTTTAGTTCTGCGCGTATTTATCACATGTTCAAACGATGAAGAAAAATAATATCGTGAGAAAACCTACATACTGCACTAGGTAAGCGTGGTGGATTATTATTATACTGGACTTATCAAATCCCTTTCAAATGAAGAGGAGCAGACGAGGAGACCCGTGCCCTGTAATTGGACTATAAATGGGTTGATGATGAATTTAATGCACCTTAAACGTATTATATACATTTTTACGATCTCATAATAATGTAAAGCCAGATGGACTGACAACCTTAATAAGGTAGCGGGAATATACCATATGAGGAAGGCGGAGGACAGAATGTTATGGTGCAGATTGGGAGAGGCCTATGCCACCAGTTGACTGGGATAGGCTGATTGATTGATTAATTGAATTAAAGGCCTAAGGCCCGGTTTCTACCAAAGCGTAGAGGAAAGGAGAGAGTTCTGAGGTAACAAACAAAAAAAAAATACAGTCGAATTGAGAACCTCCTTTTTTAACTTTAAATTTTTAACAGACTTCAAGTCTGTTAAAAATAACGAAACCTGATTGGTTACTCAAAACACATCTCTGCACATCTCCTGTCTTCTCCACTTTGGTGGAAACTGGGCGTAAGATGGCCTTCATACCAAATCTCTCGGTGTCGTAGTAGAGCGTCTCCCGGCCGCCCAGCACGGCGACACGTCTATGTGACAGGACCAGTCGCACGCCCACCTCCACGTTGCGCACGCGCTGTATTCGCTGACGACGCATTAAGTTCGCGAGCCGACCATAGACCCCAGTGCCGTTCTAAAGAAATTTAAAATAAACTATTTAATTATCAAAAGTAATAACTACAGAATACCTACTATGTATTATTATTAAAAAAATGATAAAATAACAGGTAAAGTTTCTAAAAGACGATCTTCATTAAATAAATAGCGAAATAACGTGAAAGATTATGGCCCCCTTTAAAATCCACTGTGACGTCAAATTTGATAATTCATTATGCATAATATATCGTCATAAAATTTGTTGTCACAGAAAAAAACAGCATTGAAATCAGTGTGTCAGTCACAAAGAAAGGTACGTTATGGTTTATACAATAAGGTACAATGAGGGTTATAAATAAAAAGATCCCACGTTGATTGAGAGTGTTAAAAATATAATACTTGCGGTAGGCCTATCATACATTGCCAGTATAATAAACACATCATCTCAAGTTGATTACGGTAAAAACTGAACATTTTATCCGTTCATTCAAAAATATTTCATCGGAGCTTCAATACAGAATTATTTACATGAGATTACACATCACTTTATGAAGCATAAAACTTCATAACCCTTAAAAACAAAACCTTAACTCGATCGAGTTTACATAAAATATAAAATCCTCATACTGCAGAAATATTTGGATTTTCAACATGATATTTAGGTAGTAGGGTAAAACACCCATTTATTGGCACTTTAAGGAGTAGCTTGTATAAAACATTAAAATTAGGCATGTCTTTTTAATTTTAACAAGGTAATGAATATCCATATAGGTTAAATACACATAGAAGATTGATTATATTTACTTTTTATTTCAATTTAACATAGATTATTCCATAGTTTTTATGTTATAAAGAAATGTCTCAAAAAACCAAATGTTGGCATAGGTAAACCAATTACTGGCAGTTAAAATTACCTATTATTGGCCCCTCATTCATTTTGTGGCTTTACACTTAAATGAGTAGAAGACAATATTACAGCTATTCTTAATTCTAGGGCTTTAATTAAAATAATATATAGATATAGGTATATTTGAATAGGAACATTAATTATTTCAAAAATATTAGAAACAAAGTCAGAGGTAGGCATTTATTGGAAAGAGTTATTCTTCTTAAATAATATAACTTAAAACTTGTAACTAGGTAATTTTAAACCATTCATCTTCGATTAGTCTTCCATTTCAGATAAAAGTTTTTCTAATTCTTCTTCGGTATAAGCCCTACTTATTCTCCTATTATCGATAATTTCAGGTTTTATATCAGTGTTACTATCAAGGCTATAACAATCAATACTTTGACTATGTGGTAATTCATTGTCTTGGTCATAAACGACGTCTAATTTGTTATTAGGTCTTATTATTCCTTTTTTTGGGTTCGTTGTTATTTTAAATCTTCCATTCTTTTCCGCTTTCTTTCTTCTTCTTATTCTTTTTAGCTTCTGATGTAGCTTACCAAACTACTGACGTAAGAACAAACGGCGTGTCGTGGTGTTCCTGACTTCTTTATGATCAGGTGCTTTCGGCAACACAAGCATATCATTAAGAGTTATAGGATTTACGCTTAAAGCATATTTTCCTCTGTATACACCTTACGCCTCACCTTTACTGATTTTACTTTTACATAATTTCTCGCCATTGCTTTCATGTTAGTTAGCTGAAACGAATATCAATGTTATCAATCATGAACACATCAGAATTACCAATTATTGATACATGCCAATAAATAGATCTAACATCATTGGCAGGGGCCAATAAAAGGTTAACGGTATATTTTTGATACCAAATGTTAGCACGGTTAAAAAATATGTAAATCGCCATTAATGCAATAATTTATTTACGGCTAAAATAAGATTAAGCACTCTTAAATCACATGTAATAACATTTTTAGTCAAAATGCAAAATATCAACTAATATACACAAGAATAAAATTAGTCTTACCTTAGCAAAAAATCAAAATTTTATTTATTTTTTCCACAAACGTTCAGACACGTCACTTAATTTCTTATTGAGGCACCATATTGAAAATACATCTGTTTATATGCTGGCAAGGCAATAGAGTATAAAACTACCGATGTTTGCCTATTTGAAAAACTACGTTTTGCGTTCTGATAATCTTAATATAGTTAAAATAGTGTAAGGTGCCAATAAATTGGTAGGGTGCCAACATTATGGTAGTTTACCCTAGTAGGTATTGTTATTTTATGAACAAATATGATAATATAATATGAAAAAATAATATCATATATTGAAAAGAGTTCAGTAACTCTTTTATCTTTCTAATGATTAATAAAATTATCGTTTCCATAACAATGGCTTTAAGCTGTGATGGCTTGGCCAGTGGACTGTGAAGTCAAAGTTCTCGTGTTCAAACCCATGGCAAGCATCACTGACTTTTCTAAGTCACGTGCTTATTTATCACATGCTCAAATTGTGAACAAAAACCGTCCTCGAAACCTACATTTCTGGGACATTATCTGTCACATTTTCTGTGTGAAGTCCATCTGCATTAGGAGATGGACTATATATTAGCATGATGCACTATATCCTAATCCTTCTCAAATTAAAGGAGACTCGGTTCAAGCAATGGGACGGATTGCTGATTATTGCACAATTCGTGCAGGCAACAAAACTTTGTTATTAAGTAGCCATATAGGGATTAAAACGAAAAACTTAGAACTAGTGTGAGTATGCAATTGATCAGATTGATTATAAATTTGTAAATACAAGCACATTTATGGCCCCGGCAAGGTGGACTGACGACTTGGTAAATGTCGCTGGAAGCTGCTGGATGCAGGTGGCGTAGGATCGTTCGTCGTGGCGATGCTTGAGGGAGACCAATACACAGCAGTGGACTAACGGTTGATATGATGATGATGAAGTATGTATAAGTAGCGGCTTTATGACTTTTCCAAAACTTACTTCCAAAATAGCCAATGATGAACTATGACTTTCTACCACCAGCTCGTATCCGTAGTCTCTCATAGCTTCCTCCAGTGCTGGTAACGTTCCAATAGGACGTTCTCTTGAAGGTTTTGCTATCAGGCTGGTCAGGTTGGCGGAGTACATGTCTCCGATCACGTATGTTGCTCCTAGTGAGATGAGGACTGAGACCAGGCGGGCTTTGTGTGTGCTGGATGGTTCTTTACTTGACGCTAAGAGGAAATATATCTTTATGAAAAGTCTATAACTGCATTAAGCAGGAATCTATGGATGCAAACTGGGTATTACTCATTCGTTGCTACCTAGAGAGGTTGTTAAGTCTCGTTTGCCCATTATTTTTACGTCCGGTACCTATACTCCTCAACAGTGGCGATTGCTCCACCAACAAGAGCTGGGCTCTTAAATTAATAATAATAATAACCTATACTCGAAAAAAAAATATTACTCAGATTCATGGATCTTTAATAAGTATGAATTTAGGGAATATGAATAAGAATATATATTATTATATCACTTTCATAAGGTAGCAAAATATTATAGGAGTGTTCCTCACATTGCCTCAAGAACAGCGTAGTAGTAAACCAACAGCAACTGCTGAACAGGCCCAGCTGATCGCATTTACGTCGTTGCCATAGCGACGGGGCCGCTATCACTATCCAAAGTGCCGGTCCTGTTACTAGTAAGGTGGCGAAAACCAGTGGCCATACCTGCGAAATGAAGATTTTGTTACAGTAACCCTGTTCAAAGATGCTTTGTATGACTAATGATCAATCAATAGCTCTTTAGGAGTCTACATAGGACTTTGACCTAGACCTGGAATATATAATGCTTATATTTCGTATATAGTAGTCGTTTCATTTGAAACTAACCAACACTTTATCCTAAGGATACAAATTACTTACTTACTTAGGATAGGATAGGACAGGACCTCAACATAGTTGAAAAAAAGAATGATCAACAGTTATCAGTCACATTAAAATATCGAATCGCTTATAAGTAAGCTATTATTATTTAGAAAATATGCAGTACCTCCCAACGAAATGGTCTGATGATCGCTAAAGTTTCGCTCAATTTCGCCGGAGCGTGAGTAAGGAACGCTCCAGAATCGGCTAAGGTCATGAACGAAAATTCTACAGCTTGTAACCGTTCCCACGTCATTGTCACATCGCCGAGGAAGAAGTCTGCTTTCTGAAAGAGTTTTTAAATAAAAATGGGTTTGACACAGGTAGGTCTCGATGGCAAGTAACCTGAAGATTTTGAGAAGTACAACTACGTCGATAAGTTCAAAATTTTAATGGAATATGTATGTAACTCCACAGGAGGAGACGGGAGTGCGACTGTATTTTTGCCTCATTGAGGTAGATCTGGTTGAATGGTTGAGTACTAGGTGAGCATTGAGCCTCTGGCAGTCTCCTAGGCTAGGTATATTTTTGTTGTCTAAAAGACGAACCTGATATTCGGACGATTGAGAGGAATTACTGAAAATCATAGAGGTTTTCTATTATTAACATAATTTAATCTGTATCAGTACCAAGTCTATTACTATAAGATCAGACTTGATCATTATTATTCTAAAACAAGAACCGACCACAGAGAAACCGTATTCCTAGATTTGTAACAAAACTTACACGCTTCCAGATCAAACCAAGAGTGCCCTTGAAAGTTCCGTTACTTGAAATACTTGACCCCTGGCTCCTGTCTGGTGGGTCGTAGTATTTGTACCTAAAGAAAAAAGAACCTTCATTATCCAAAAATAAGCGTTAAAATAGGTTGGTTATTGTAAACGAAGTTATAATTGGCCATGACAGGCTTTAATTAAAGGCTAAATGTATTAACAAAGTCTTGCAGAAATAATAGTATTATAAATATCAAGTTTGTAATCAGTAGGTGAGTGGTAGTACATTAGAAAAACCATTTGTTCACAGGTCTTTCTTAACTATGGTTTAACGCCCAGTAGTAAAAGTTCAGATGGTATTAGTTTCGTCTTAAAACTCGTAGTTAGTGCAGGCTAGCAACTGGCAGTAGAATATATTATGGAAAATATTTGCTTTATTTTGTTTTTTTTGAGTCCTTTACCAATGATTCCTCGGTGGCGCAGTGGCTGAGGGATTGGCTTGTGCTTCACGTGTTGCGGGTTTGATCCCCGCACGGAGTAAATATTTGTGTGATCTACAGGTAGTTGTTCCGGGTCTGTGCGTTTGTGTATGTGAAAATTTCTGTTTTTAACCGCACCCACGACACAGGAGAAAATCCTAGTGGGGCAACGTTTTAAAACATATGAAATGAAATGAAATGACCTTGTTATGTATATTTTAAAATTAATAAAATAATAATCAAACTCTTGTGTTCCTTACTTGAAATTCAGTTTCTTCGCAATGATTGAAAGCAGTTTGTCATCTCGTCCGCCAGTTACGCTGATTGTGTTATCGTTGTTGTACTTCACAAAGTGCCACGGCGGAGCCTGCGGAAACATAACAAGTATTTACATTAAAATCGTCAAAAGGTTTGATAAAAGCACTTTAAGAGAACACACGATATGCTTAACATGAGATAGGAAATATTTGTCAAACATGATTGCGGATTTTTAATTTCCCCATGCAATCTATTTATCTGCATTTATTAACTGTATGATGCGCTACTGTCCTTATCTTTTGCGATTGAAAGAAGGCATTTGTCGTCGGATTTGGGACGTATATTCGCACATTGCACTTCTTACTGGAATCAGGAAAATTGGACATTGGACCAGGGCCTGGCGAGGGAGTAAGTAGAGCATGTGCCAGTAACCCCATAATCTCGATAGCATACGAGATTTTTGGTTCTGGGGCCCGACGTAACCGTTTTGCCTCTTCAAGTGGGAAGATTCCGAAAAGAAGGGCTAATTAACCATGCAGCCTCAGTGCAAGTTGGAGAAACATAGCTTATTTTTGTTTTTTGATTACAGTATATTGCTAATATAAACGTGCGTGTGAAGATTTGAATCTAAAATCTTTATCTCATATTGTATCTTACACATAACATAGGTAGATAACATATATACATACATAACATAGATACATAACACAGGGTATCCTAGTGTGGAGTTTAGTGTCATTATAATTTGTAATCCTGTATTTTCTTGAAATCAATAAAAAAATATTATTATAAAAAAATATATTATTACATCTCTTAGTTCATGCCACAGAATCTGATCCTTGCTTTGCCTTATCTAGCATCTTGATAAACCAACTACAATTGCCTAAACAAAGTCTTCTACACGAGAATTCTCCTTGTCTTATCAAGTTTAAGTAATTAGTCCTAATACTCCTTACGTGCAGAACAGGCACTTCAAAGACTCTTCCTTTGAAGTCGTGATAAACTTTATCAGCTGGCGGCAGCACAGGCGACTTATATAGGCGGCCTGACCACCAGTTGACTAAGGTCAAGTGGTTCAGATGATCTGGAGTCGCCTGGTTGTAGTATATGCGGAACCTTAGGAGAAAATAAAATGAAAATTAAAACAAAATTACGAGTATTTCCTTCATAAATGTTTAACATATTATAATATAATAATAATAAGTTTATTTGTTTTCTCATCATCGTAAATATTACAGTATATACACAGTATAGAGACTGATGTCTATGGTAGGTAAAACCTGTATTACAGATCACCAAAACATCTTTTAAAAAATATATCTATAAGTAATGAAAAACGGACACACTTAGCAACTAATATAGTCATTCAGATATTACTAGACAACAATGACATATTATTATATAGACACGTCATGCACGAACATTACGCCTATGCAAAATGGCGACAGCGACTAATTTGTGCAAAGAAAGGGAAAAACACATTTTTATCTTTCACTGTTGTAGTATAATTTGTAAACACATGATCTTGTTCTCAGGAAGTATAAAACAATTAAGCACAAATTATTTTTACGGAACGTACCCTCGCAACGCTGGTTGGTGCGTCACTAAGCGCGATCCCGGCAATTGCCTTGATTTCTTGTTGCCATTTTAGAGAGCGGGTAACGTATCTATAGTTTTTTATATCATTGCTAGACAATAATATTTTGATCACTGGCTAGCGTTGTTAGAAGCATTGTGTGATTTTTTGTAGTCAAATAAAAACTTTTTAAATAGGAAGGTAAAGCAAATTAAGGTGTTGTAAAATGTTTGTGAGTTGTCAAGGTTACTAAAATAGGGAATGGAAATATTTTTTATAAATGTCTAAAAGATTATAATATAGGATTAGCTTCTTAGTTAAGGAGTTTATTATCGCCAGATGACATTGGATCGATCGATTATATTGACCCCGCCTCACCCTTATATAGCTAAATCAAAATTTCTAAACACGTGAAGGATTAAACAGAAAATTGTATTGACATTGTGGTCAATAGTTCGACATTAATAAAATGAAACTTAATTTCATTACAAACAACAAGAAAATTAAAAAAAGCAAACTTTATTTAGACATTATTTGTAGGTAAACAGTCTGCAACTAAAATGAAGAATTGTCTTATTGTGGTAAGCTAAATAAGCTGCGGAGAATATTTTCTTTGGCGCTTTTAAAATTTGGCGGGGCCAAGTCTCAATCGGCGGACGGCCCAATCGAATTACAAAGCACGTGATTGTCCAAGACTTTGTATTCGTCGTGGAGCTATTGAACTTCAGTTGGGGGGCTGGAATGTAATTTTTAGAAATACCCGTAGGCGTCGTGGTGGGCCAATCAGCCGTGTACTGTTCGAGGCAGAATGGTTTGACTTGTTGCTAGTTAAAATGTTAACGACTTTGATGGACCTATTGTTTCACATTTCAATGGTCTTGTCTTGATTTGGTGTAAATCTTTGGGTTATTATGCTAATTATTTTTTGGATATTTAATAAAGATGAAGTAAAACATTTTTAATAAGACAACGCGCCTCTTCGAAATATAATATTTTCCTACGTCATTTTTATATTTAAGAACCGATTATGACTATAATATACACATAATGCAAGAAACCTCTTAAACTTTATTACGTAGTTTATGCAATAAGGTAAAAGAAAACGTTCTGTATTCAAATTAGACGAAGGGTTTTGTAAATTAAACGTTCGTTTCATTCTTAATTCTTATAATGGTAACTATTACAATCCCACTGAGTAGGCAGTTCCTGTGATAAGTTTCGCGCCATAATTAAACACGTATAAAATGGAAACAAAAAGTTCTTACTACCTTCGGAACAACTAAAATACATTTGAAAAATATTAATAACCTGTATATGTATATAAGTTTGCATTTAAAAACTTAAGATTTTGGTATGGTACATTCTTATTATAATATTTCTGTTATCTATAAAAAAAAGAATGCACAGATTCCACAATTGAACCACAGATAAAGGACAATGGATTTACTTTCGTCACTGAATGTACGTAAAGGATTTTAAAAGTCCAACTTTCATATGGCGCACGTATTCTTTAAGACACGCCTGTGTATTGTGGACTGTGTACTGTGTGTACTTTCTTTTTGTTGGATGGTACTTCAGTGCAAAGTTTTATCTGGTTGAACACTTAGGGTTGCAGTATGACTCTTTAAATTGAGTTATAGTATGGACATTCTTTTGTGAAAGAAGGTAACAAAAGCGATTCTTTAGTGTTATTATTATAATACTTCTAACTTTAGAATTAGGTAGTCTTTACAAAAAAAAAATATTGCTTTATAAGTTTACATAAAGGTATTTGGAGCTTCCCATTAAGCAAGCAATGCTTGTATTGGGAAGAAATAGACATTATAGAAAAAAAATAGAAAACTTGTATTATAACCGATTGTGATAGCTAATATATTTGTCTACGGATAAAATTGTCTATGACTCTGTGACATTTGCATACCCAACAATTCCGGGATTTAGCATCTTGTCTCTAACCATCAAAGGTACTCATTTGGGGGTCATACATGTTAGAGCATCGTCATCATCATTTCAACCACAGGACTGTGGTGCAGTGTATATTTTAGTTTGTAGGTATATACTTATCCTTAGCTGTAAGACACTATATATTTGGATACACCTCAATAAACAGTCAGTACTATTCAATAAGTCTCATGTTTAATTCCTCTCTGCCCCACAGGACGTCCACAGCTAAACAAAGGATTCCTCTAAATGTTGTCAAAAGGATCGGTTACATACCCCTTACATACAATGACATCCAACATCCACCATCGTTAGTGCGTTGTACATTCATCAAAAATCCTGACAATATGTAGATATACAGCTGACTGACAGCGGACAAGTTAAGAGTATTGTTCGAAAAATGACCTCTATTTTGTTATTATAAACTGTTATTGAAATGAAACGCTAAACAATTGTGGACCCATATATTTGCCCGTCAATATGTCAAATATTTTACACTTACGTGTTTATTCGCCGAGTTATGTCGTCGCTGCGATAGATATTGCATTTAAGCGATATTAAATCAGGCAGGGCAATTTTAAATGTAGCGGAGACTGATGTTCATTAGTAAATTATAAAAGTTATTGAGCACGAAAGTAGGTTTATACTATAGAAATCATAGGCTTGTATGTGTATTAATCGTTAAAATAATAACTAATTAGTGTTATAACTGAAACGTCATTGGTACGGCTGGTGGCTACTGAACTTTTTTTCCTAACCAAAATTTTGATTAATGACCACATAACTAAATAATAAGTAGGTGTCTAATTTTCACATAAGTGTAGAAAACAGTTTTATTTATTACTAGCTTTTGCCCGCGGCTTAGCTCGCGTTAAGAAGTATTATTATTGATTAGGTATAGTTTTCATAAAAATTTTCATCCCCTTTTTTATCCCCTTGGGAATAATCAAAATCCTTTCTTAGCGGATGTCTACGTCATAATATCTACCTGCATGCCAAATTTCAGCCTGATCCGTCAGTGGTTTGGGTTGTGCGTTGATAGATCACTATGTCAGTCAGTCAGTCACCTTTGAGTTATATATATTTAGATTCATTTTTTAAATGTGCTTTACTAATATTAGGCGATTAAATTGGATTTCTTTGTGTGAAAATAAATTTCAAAGTATATATTTTCAGAAATAAATATAATTTATCATTCTTTTTCCTTCTCGGTATTCAAAAATATTACGAAGGAACAGTGCAAAGAACGCTTTACACAAAATACATAAAAACAACATTTATGGCAAAAATCCTTTAATTTTTTCCCGCATACCTGAATATGCTTCTCGGGCGATGTGTATCGGCAACCCAATTACTCGGCTGAAGGTAACTACTTATTGAATTATTGAATTATCCATTAATAACGCTTCGTCAGTGTTGCGTTTCAATTATGTTCTAGAGCAGCCCTGGTCAAGTGTTGTGTATATATTTTTTGCACAGATTCCAATTAGTGTGACGGATAATAAAAATTGATAATCAGATTCAAGATACTAGCATTAGGTACATTGGCCTAATACTCAAACGTTATTTCATTTAAGTGTTAGTCCCTCACTGGCACAGATACATTGTGCAGGGTGAAGTTGGAATATCATTATTTTTCTTAATTTATCGGAAAAAGAAATGCCTTATTTTTTTTTTAAACCACATCATCTAATTGAAGATATTTTCAGCCGCAGTCCGTGTGACGGATACTAGATTTTTGGTACGATATTGATTTGTAGTACGATCATCAATAACTCAGGTTTAAATCACACAAACATGGTAAATGATTGCGTGATTTGTATGTATTCGAAATTTTTAACTCTAAAGAGTTCTTACTCACGGTAGGCCGCCTTTATACAGCCGAGCTAATCGGGCCAGCTTTCGGTCTAATCAGTCGACACGTAATCTTCCATTTTACCTAGTTGTAGGTTATGTAAAAAAATACTTAGTTCGCTATATCCCGTCACGCAATGCAATTTTAATCAACTAGTAAATATAGCGCCGGGCATATTGTTTGTTTGGAGCCTGTTTGCCGTTGAATGATTTATCGGATTAATAAAGCTTAATTATGGTAAACTGTGCGGCTTATAAAAGTGTAAAAGCTGAATACTATCGATGTAGCTTCCTGTAATTCGCAAGTATGGATCTGACAAGTATTATCTGACAGTGGATTATCTAATAGCAAAAATATTAAAATAAAGAAAGAACAGACTATATTCAAAGTTTATTGGCGTAAATAATTGAAATTAGTTTGATTTCCATTTTTTTTAATCATTAGCTAGTTGTATATAACTATTATACATAACAATCGCGTTTTTTTATAACCAACGTTTCTCTAGTTAACAATTGGATTGGACGACAATAATATTGTTTTAAATTTATTTTAAACTATATTGTCCACGATTTCGTCTGTGTGGAATTGTAATTTTAAACAAACCTGATTTCTGCCCTCTTTTATGAGATCATTTTCGTGACAGAAACTATTTTATGTCCTTCCCCGGGACTGAACCTACATATCTTTATACAAAAAATCTACATCGGTTCAAATATACAGCGTAGTACAGACAGACAGAGAGGTAAACACACTTTCGCATTTATAATATTAGTGTTTTTTTTTAAAACGTTGGCCCACACTAGGGTTTTCTCCTGTGTCGTGGGTGCGTTTACAAACACAAATTTTCACATACACAAACGCCCAGACCCGGAACAGCTACCTGTAGAACGTACAAATATATGCTCCGTGCGGGGATCCAACCCGCAACCCGTGACGCACAAGCCGGTCGCTCAACCTCTGCGCCAATCAGGTCGTCATGTAGTAGTAGTAGTATGGATGGATATAAAAGTATGGATGGTTATAAATAACTCACACGCTCTCTCGTGGGTTGGTGATCACAGCGACTCTCATAGCCTCCTTCATTGTCATGAGGAATGTGTCGCTCACTGGGCCGTACGACCAGAAAAACATATACAGTATCATACTGTGGATCAGGTTGTTCTCTGTTAACTGAAAAGATTTATGTTATTTGAAGGACGATTGCAACGTCACCGTCAACATCGACGTCAACGTGAACGTTTACGTCAACTTTTACGTCAACGTCAACGTAAAAAACTTATTAAAATTAATAAAAGTAACAAAACGAAATGATGGCATTGGATATGATAAATTATTATGAAACAATAGTGATTACACTGTAAAGTATTATAATTTAATAAATCACTCAATTGTTCTTCATCTTTATCCTCTTGAAAGAGGCCAATCCAATTTCGTATAATCGAAAAAATACTAAAATTATAATTTATCAACACCTAACCTAATTCCTGTCAATTCAATTCACATAATTCAGAAAGATAGACACCTCTTTTCTACGTGGAAGAAATAAACTTCAAACCAAATTAATAAATCAATATAAGATCCGGAAATACAGACTCAATGCCATCTAGTTTCGAGCTAAGTTTGTGTTACGGATACTAGATGATTTATAAATGATTGTAAATGATTGTTTACTTCTGTAAATAGATCTTTTTAAAGACACTTTTACAGGTCATGTATATATTTTTTTTTGTATCTAGTTGGCATCGACATTTCCTAACTGACGACTGAGAAGAAATGCCGAAACAAACTCAGAGAATCATGGTCTCTTTTAATGTCCAATCATTTTGGTTACAATATGTGAGTCTGACGATGTAGGTTAAAGTCTGAGAAGGCCTTTTGAAGAAAGCACCAGTGCAGCTTTGAGTTGACCTGTCCATACTGACAGCACGCATACGTCAGCCATCATTTAGCTAAACCATTATTGAGGGAGCTTAAAACGACCCGACGCACGTCAATGCAAGATCAGTGGGACATTTGCGTAGGTCATTTCAAAATCCCAAAGCCGCCAGACATTAGTTTGTAAGCGTATGTTTATCTACAAAGTGCTCACATTCACATAGTTAATACACTACATATACTACATATGACATACATATTATGCATAGAAACATCCATGACTCAGGACATGCACATGTTCACAAACATTTGCCTCTGCCGGGATTCGAATCTGAGACCTTTGCTACAGAACCCTGCGCTAATCCAGTCGCCGATATGGGATTCAGTATTTAAATTTGATAAATTACTATAGAAGTATAAATTAAATTTTCACGTTGAATAGCTGCTGCAACGATTTTAATAAATAAACACTACGTTAATAACTTAACATACCGCTTTGAAAGTTGATTTATTAATTACAGTTAACGCCACATTTTGAATTAAGGAGAATATGTTCATTAACAATGACGTATGATAATTTCAAGTATAGAATATGTAAACGAAAATAAAATAACGGCAAGAATAGCCCAGATACAGTTGACGCTGCCTTCTGTGCTACGAGTCCTGGGTTCGACAAATGTTTATGTGATTAGTGTAAACATTTCTATCCGAGTCATGGATGTATCTATGTATAATACGTATGTATTTACAAAAAAATATCCCTATGTTGTAAATCAACCAACTAGTATCCGTAACACAAGTCTCGTTGCTTAGCTTGGAACTAGATGGCGCTGTGTCATAACGTCCAGAAATATCAACGGAGTGTTTTTTGCAGTGCTATTAATAATATTTACCTCACAAAAGATGCTCTCGCATTCATACGGCTCACACAGTATCAGACTGGTGCTTTGATCTGACACGTCCAAAGCTTTGCTTAGAAACGTGTAATACTGTAATTAACACATCGGTATCAAAATGAGACATAATTATGATATCGTGTCAGGAATAATAATGAACATGCACATAGGATATAGCTATTGATTTATCCATGTATTGATCGTATATCCCCTAGCTGGGGCAGAGGGCGTCCACAGTTAAGTAGTCTTCCATCGCGACCGGTTTTGGGCTTCGTGCTTTACCTCGCTTCAAGCCATTATCTAAGTATGCAGTTTTTTTTTGTTTTTTTAACACAGATTTTTTTTTACTTATGTCCGTTATATATTTTGAAACCATCCAATTGATGTGTTCCAAACCGGTTAGAAAAGCAATAATTGGAATGTGGAAAGAAAAAAAAAATTGACCGAATATATTTTTTATAAATATTTTGTTTAGCAGTAGCACAAGCTAGGTGTCCTCTGGTACCATATCAATCTTGAGGAAAGGCAAATGAAACGCATTTCCATCGTAAGTCATCGTATATCATTTTCCAAAATATTTTGTAACGAAACCTTCGCGATATGAACCCAAAAAGCCGTTGACCTGTTTAAGAAATCAACTGATAAAGACAGGGTGAAAAATAAAATTCAATTTGACTGATAGATTTGTACGTCCAAATATCTCTAACATGTATGTTCATCAAATTCAGTGACAGAGCCTAACATCTGCTTCAATAAAAATATTTTCATTACCATTATATCAATCACTCGGTTAGTTAAATAATCGCAATTTTGTTCGCTCAAATTTAGTTTCACTTTGATGTGGACTGTATGATAAAAAATGACGTCATGTTTTATTAATTAGAATATGTTGATGCAGACTAATTAATACAAGTAAAACTCATTCTAACGCTTTATTTAATACGAAATATCAGATTGAGATGAATACTATTTAAATTTTTTTTTGTTTTTCAAGCGAGTGTCTAAAATCTTAACAAAAAAATAAGATTGAAAATTTTCTAGTGAATGTTAAGGGAACAATTTTAAGCTAATTTAAGATGACTATGTTTTATAGATCTGTCTATTTTTGCAATATGTAAAATAGTCAAGTCATTTTACCTTTTGTTTATTGTCTTCAGTAGTGATATCCAAATTCGTTGTTAATACTTTATGTTCACTTAGTAGGCATATCAGTTCAAATAGGTCTTGTGATCTGTATGCAAAAAAGGTATTTAAACTTACTAGTATTCCTGGTACTGTAAAACGGTAAGCTGATCAATAAACTGCCTTATTTCTACTATAATTTAGGTATAATATCCTTCCAATGTGAGAATTTATCTTTGTAAACCTATTCACAATAGTGGGTTTTAAGTTCATAAGTTCCTGGCTATAATATTGCCGTTTCAATTTCAACTTTCAATCAATAGATCGAGAGTCGCAAATCAATTCTTTCAAAACCAGCTACATTGCAGAACTTTACTAGTCCAGTATTAGTAAAATTTTCTTGAAGAAATACTTACCTGATGTTCGTAGAATTCCCTCTTACAATTGTTAAACTCTTCGTTGGCAAGCCCTCTGCAATATCCTTGACGGCTACTGAGAAATCTTTAGGGAGTCTAGTCATGACATCTGACGTCACATCTTGAATATCAAAGAAACCGCGAACAGTGTTTGTGTACAGGAAAATGAGCGCTATTGCCTTCATTACTTTCATTATTACGTTTATATTTGGTTGGGTGTTAGATTTCACATGACTTTTGAAGTCATTATTCTGAGAATGTAATAGGTATTATTTTATAAGATTGCTGGACATATGATTAATGTTTGTTAGCTGTGAGCAACCTAACTTTTTTATAAATATGTCAGACATTTTAATTGTCCACCGCATACGTTATGCCATATTGGAACTATGTAGTGCATAGGCTAAGATTTTGAAAAACCAGAGGTTGTGATCGAGATTGAGACCTATTACTAGGCAGTTGAGGTTCAAATTACTACTGCTAGCAGCCACGATAGATTAATACCATTTTCTTTTCTTATTTAAAGTAAAACCTGATTCTTCTAATGTATATTTAGTATTTACTTAATTTAATATTCTGCTTAAACACAAACAAACAAAAAGTAACCGAAATATTGAAATATTTTTTTACTAAGATGTTTTTTTCGTGAAACTAAACACTTAACTAGCTACTCTTCATTACGGGTAAGTAGCGTTGAATCAATAGTTTCTGCTCAATTAAACTTTGTACTCCAGCAGTCGTGCTCTATGGACTGCTCGCGACTAATTCTGTCCACATCTTATGATATTACTTATGTTATATTTATGGCAAAGAGTACATCTTACAGACGTGACATTGCAATTATTTTTTCTGTATATGACTTTTTAATATAGTTATTGTACTTATTATACCTACTACTATATGTAGTAGTGGTTGCTCTGTTGATGCGTACTAACGCATTATTACTTACTACGCTGAACTTATAACGAATCAAGAATACTAATTCTTGATTCGTTATAAGTTCAGCAGTTCTGAATAATGTTCTGAATGCGAGAATTTTTTTACTACCCTTATTTGCACCTTTGATACAGGATCAAATATGGGGTATAAAATAATATAATAATAATAATCCACACTAGGTTCGTGTGATGGATTATAGACACATACGAGTTTAGACTCGAGCATACGTTTAGTAATACGTTGATAAATAAATAATAAACATTCCTGGACATTCTGACATACAGCGCCACCTAGTTCCGAGCTAAGCAACGAGGCTTATGTTACGGATACTAGTTGGTTGATATACTACATATATACTTTTTTTTGTTGTAAATACATACATATTATACATAGATACATCCATGACTCGGATACAAATGTTAATGCTCATCACACAAACATTTGTCCCTACCGGGATTCGAACCCGGGACCCATAGCACAGAAGGCAGTGTTAACTACCGCTGGACTAATTGCAATGTCCAAATGTTTCTATATTATTTTAGGAATTAAGTTTTTTTTTGCCGTGGTATATTACCGTGTAATAAGTATGTATATTGTGATTGCCACCTCTGCTCAATTTGTTTACTCTTTGAGTACTGTGCAACGAAGTATATCGGTCCCCTCCCACGGGTCGGCGTGGATTGGCGTTTGACGAGCTAAGTGGCTACTTTTCATCGGAAGGGCCCGCATGACCGATGGGTTGAAAGCTTTGCCGTGTTGCCTTATACATTGAACACCTTTGGGTTAAAAGATGGCGGTATACAACAGTGACACATTCTTTATTACACTATTGTCATACGTTTTTGTGAGGTTGGCATGAATGTGTTGTGTTGATTACTTGAATCAATCAAAAGGTACTCGCATTTTTCTGATAAAGGTCCCACGTCGATTAAGATTAGGTATTTATTTTTTAGTGAAATATTCATAGTAGGTATAGGTTTATTAAAAAAAACTGCTGTAGCAATGTCGGGAGAAAACGAAGAATGCAGTATATAGAAGGGATATAACCATTTTCTTATAAAAGGCGATTTCAAAATATGTACCAGTTGGACATGGAAACCCTGTGTTGTTTATTAAGATTATCTTTGTGTTTGAATACCGAATTCGTCAAGGTTTTACTCACATAATAACCCTACACAGATCATACTAAACGTATTCACTCTTGCTAGAGGATAACCAGACGAGTCAATAATATATTGACATTACATGCTTTTGTAATTTTTATCAACATGATTGGTGTTATACGTTTGGAGATAGTCTGTGATGTTATATACACGTCAAGAGAATATAGGAGTGCCTACATACTATTTCTTGTAAATATAATAAGCCTTTTTGTTCTTGATTTCTCTAGGGTTACTTATTATATTTTTAAAACCATTTTATGTGCATATGTGCATCATTTTCGTGTGAATAAACCGTTTTTCTTTCTATCTTCTTTCTCTAAAGCTGTATTAAATACACCGAATACTTGATATCGGTTAAGGCCACAAAATAACATTTAGATAACGTAAATTGTAACAATATTGTATTTTATTCCTCTCTAGCCTGGTCTGGGTTGAGTAATGCTTGCCTAGGGAAATCAAGAACTAAAATTAGTTTCGTTATTTAACATTTATCAATGCGTCTTCGGTATATTTTCGTAAATTTTAGAAAATGTCACGCTGTCTTGTTTTTTTGTGGTTAATACATTATTAAATGCGACATTGCCGGTGTCCGCCGTTGCGTTGCGTGCGCCAATACTAACATTAAATAATGTTTGTGTTTCTCATGTAAGTGAATATTTTATTCTTATGGGATATAAAGAATCATAAACCGTAAATAAACTCGTTTTATTCGGTAAATATTACAAAAAAAGCAATGGGATCTAATTTACTTTTCAAATCAATCATTTAATTTATTCAAATTGCAACATGTTTTAATGTAAATGTTGCGTGAGTGAATTCGCTGTTACAGCATGTTATAAATACTCACGGAACTTTGAAAAGTGCATGCTTTAGGATTGAACTTCAGACCTTTGACTGCTCAGTCTACTGGTTACCCTACTAGGCTATATGCACGTATATAATCTGCGGGAGCCGGTAAAGTTTTATAATAATAGCAATAAACATTTATTTCAGACTAGTTCCATATTTTGTTAGTAACAATACACTTAAAACTAATCTTAGTATTGATAGCACTTTACACTACACCATGAAGCCGCTCCCGTCCATGCAGCACGGAGAGCTTTCACCTGTCAGCAATATCATGATCTATGTATTTTGATACTTGATTGCTTGATACCAATGTATAAAGGCAAGGAATGACGACCCGTTTAGCTCAGCGGTAGTTAACGCTGCCTGCTGTGCTATGGGTCCCGGGTTCGAATCCCGGTAGGGAGAAATGTTTGTGTGATGAGCATCTATATTTGTTCCGAGTCATGGGTGTATCTATGTAAAATATGTATATGTATTTACAAAAAAAAAGTATATTATGTAGTATAATATCAACCAATTAGTATCCGTAACACAAGCCTCGTTGCTTACCGCGGAACTAGATGGTGCTGTGTAATAATGTCCGGAAATATTATATAACAAGGCACGGAGATTATTAGCAGATCGTCTACAGACACTTACATTTGCCCAAAGAGTTTTATAGTCTTTGCATTTGCCTAAGTCGACTCTTACAAATTGTTCGAAACTTAAGCTGATGGTATGACATTGTTACCTCTTGTGTTGACGTATACACACGACTCTCGATAATTTGAATCTGAAGGGACCAGAGAAATATTTCAAACTAGCTACCTCTCGCGGCTTTGCCCGCATGGTATATAGATAAAAAGTAGCCTATGTGTTAATCTAGGTAATACACTATATGATTGCTTAATTTCATTCAAATTTATTAAGCGGTTTTTGCGTGAGGGAGTAACAAACATCCATCCATCCATACTTACAAACTTTCGCGTTTATAATATTAGTAGGATAATTGAGAGATTCAAATTACAGAGTTGTAACTTGCCGAAAGTAGATTGTGTCGTAGCGAGACACACCACACACATTTATCTCATTAAGTTTTTTTGTTGCTAGTTCAAAAACTAATGAACATTCTTCAATCATAATATTCGCGTAAATTTCAGAACTCAGAATGAAGTGACCTGCACTTCATTCTGAGTTCTGAAATTTAGACACTATTTGGTCTCATTGTTGCAACTTTGATAGTTTGAGAAGTTGGAATCTGTTCCCCAGCAGTGTTTAAAGTGCAATTGTTTATTCAGTTAAATAAATAGTGAAAAAAGAAGGTTCTCGAGTGGATCGTATATCCTGGGGTGCAATTTAACTGCAGCGGAGAAAATGGGGTAGAAGGTGCTAGTTGATGGGCCGGCTATCTGTCAAGTGTACGCGTTAGTAGTATTCACTGGAAACGTGTATAAATGTTGTATGTAATCATTATTTACTGGCTGATGTATGAGAAGGTACCAGTATGTGAGTAATAAGAACTGGCTTTTACTTCATTTGTTACATTTTGTTTTTTCTAAGCAACGTATGAATTAAAACAGTTCATATATTAAGGAACCTACATATATACTGTCACGCCTGTCGTCATCGGAGGATTAGGCAGAGGTGTACTAACTAACACCGCTACTGAGAATTTTATAGGATAAACTAATAACAATTTTCTCGACCAGGGATTTTAATCTAAGAGCTCTTGCTAAGCAGTCATACTAACGATCACTAGACTAAGGAGGCAATTACTAAAAAATAATGTTGTTTTGTTTATACAAAAAATAGTATAAAACATATATCGACCTGTATGAGCCAATCGAATCGATGATTTCACAGTGAAAAAGAGGTCTATTTTTCAATGTCAAGAAATTCAACTAGGTATATAACAATTTTTGTTTAAAAATATTTAAGACATGGTGCTGTGATGCATAGTGACATAAAGCGGTCCTAGATATCGTATGTCAGACGTTCTGACATACGGCTATCGATGGCTAGTGAATTTTTAATAGAGTTATGTTATATCAAAAGGTTAAAGCTTACTTACATGTATATTATATCTACTGTTCTACAAAATAATATTCAATACAGATTTGATACACTTCCGCGAATAATAATTGATATTATTTTTATCCCAAAGCTTTGAGTCCTTTCCAGAATTTTCCATGGTCATCAACAAAATGAGATGTTAAGTGGGAAAATTTTAATGTCGATAGCCTATTGATTTACACTTACGAGAATATTAGTAGCAATAACCGCACAAATGAGTAAGAAAATCCTATGTAAGGATTTCTTTTTGTCAAGTATTTAATGTTTATCAAATTTGATGTAATGCCGTGGTTCGTCTATAGAATGTTCATGCCAGCGGCTTGACATGCCCACCTCCCATATCTCTATTAACGGTGAAGTTTTCAAAATTCTGCTCTTAGCTAACGTCTAGTCTTCAGCATCTTAGCTTCGTAAATCCCACCCATTTTCCCATTTCTTGGAAATTTCATCTTACTACTAAAAAACCATCTCCTTAAAGTCTATTTTCACAAATTTCATGTTTAATCTGTGAGTAACTTTTTGCTTCTGTTTATCTATACCATATACCTAGTATCCACGTCCAAAAGGCGTTCTTAATAATGTTATCAAATACAGTAAGCATTACTGTTCGTGTCCTTCAAAGTGTCCGGATAATTGCCGCACTCTGTACCTACGATCTGGACGGTCAACAGAAACTGTCCGATAGCGCTAGTGCAAAATTGAGATAAAAATAACTTGTCTTGTCTTGTCGCTTTGACAAAAATAATCTGTAATAGATTAATTGAAGACCCAATTAGTCCAGCGGTAGTTAACACTGCCTTCTGTGCTATGGGTCGCGGGTTCGAATCCCGGTAGGGACAAATGTTTGTGTGATGAGCATAAACATTTGTATCCGAGTCATTGATGTATCTATGTATAATATGTATGTATTTACAAAAACAAATAATAATATGTAGTATATATTTAGCATCAGACAAACTAGTATCCGTAGCACAAGCCTCGTTGCTTAGCTGGGAATTAGATGGCACCGTGTAATAATGTCCAGAAGAATTTATTTATTTATTTATTTACCTAATAGGTACATTTCTCACCGTACATTTGAAACTAAATCTACGTAAAGTATGAAGTTTCTACGCAAATATGATAACTAAATTCTGAATAATATTTCCCAACACACTGCTCAAATTAGTTACAGATCCCTATAGATCTCACCCCATTCACCATTATGCATAACTTGTGTATGTAAGCTCTGACATACACTGTGCATTACCTGTTGTATCACCGCGCCGCATGCAGGGCGCAAGAGGAAACTATACACCCCTGAGACTAGTTCCTTAGAGCTGGTGGTCCAAGCGGTGAACTCTTAGCGATATTTAATAAACGATGGTTTTTTTTATGTCATAGGGCCAACGGCCCACTTGATGGTATGTTGTTACCGTAGTCTATAGACATTTGCAACACCAGAGGTATCGCTCGCGCGTGTAAAAACCGTCTAGGTTTCCTAAAATAAGGGACTAAAGTGACAACAAACTGAATTCCCATGCTGTCAGAATAGTCTCTGCCCCAACGAGCTGTGATAACCTTACTCACTCGCAGTAACACAACTATTGTTGAAATAAAACTACTTTTTACGGATTTAATCGCGATAGTCTGCCCGTGACCATGGATGCTGTAAAGGATCCGAAACGTCGGGTTAAAATAATATCAATATACCGCGATAAAATCCGTAAAAAGTAGTTTTATTTCAATGTGTAATATTCGCGTAAGTGTAAGAAATCAACAACTATTGTTATTTCATTGCGGTCTTTTGTATAGCGCAGATACTTTCCCAGTCTGGCAGTTAAATTTTCTCGTGGCTAAATAGTCAGCATGCTGAATAAGTGATCTGTAAGGTTTAGCTGCACTTGCCGCCGTTAGTCCATGGATGGATGACCATTTTTAAGACGTAGAGATATGCTGAATTGAGCTAAATTAATTATCGTGGTACACCGAAACAGGACTTGATAACCTGTGAACCGCCCGCCATATCATGTAGTCGTATGCGCAAGCAACTTTCATTATCTGTGCCGTTGCTGCGCTTAACTGTCATCTGTCACAGCTGTCATTAGATCAGTTGCGCAATAAGCAAGGTTAGACATAGGGTTAGGATTACGGAATCAATTAGGCATCAAAGAAATTCAGAATATAACAATGTTGTGTGGTTGTTGTGGACTTTTATCTTTGATGTTTATTATTTATTAGTGTATGTGAATTTGTATGTACTTTTGGATTGAAGTTTTGAGGCAATGTGTGTGAGTATAAGTGTGTGATTTCCCGTATAAAATTATTATATCAAGTCACTTACCTACTCTATGGTTGCTGGAGGCTATATTTGGTAAGTAATTCCTAGTATGTTTACAAAATTGTATGTCAATATACTTTCCAAGGTGCGGGGAGGTTTCGATGTATTGTATGTATGTATAAATGATCACCCATACATAGCATGACCTTGGCACGCGCATTCGGCTTACAGATTGATTGATTACCAAGTATCGAGCCCATCCGAGTTTGGCATGTTATAAAACAAAAACAGAAAAAGAAATATTCAATTCTTTATTGTATCTACACACACAAAGCAGCATATAACTATTTACAATTATAAATCTAATAAATATTATATGTTTAAAGTTGTATACAATAAACATACTTTGTATAAATATAAAATACAAACGCGCAAAAGTGTAAAACGTCCTACACTAGAACATATTGTACAGAAAGAAAATCATTCAAACGTTTTCATCGCTTATAAATTACGCCATTTTGATATCCCCTCATACGAATTTCAACCGTGCCTTCTTCATATTAAGAACCGTTTTATAGTTGGATGCGTAATAAATTTCTCTTGATATTAATATTACAAGGAGGTAGCATGTGGAAAGCGTATAGTGATAATGTTTTTCGAGTATATTGTTGGGTTAAACACTTAATGATATAACATAGTATGTTATGGAGTTCTAAGGTTCTTTAAAAACTGATCGAGGTCAAATAACAGTTCTGTACTTAAGTAAAAGGCCATCTTTTACGCCACATGTCAGAATAAAAAAAAAATTGTATTACGTAATCGAGAGATGTTGGTTTCTGTTCGAAATTCAATTTAATTTTTTAAAATATTTATTTCGCTTAGCTTAATAAAATAAGATTTTTATAATTTGTTTTTGATAGTTTTTATGTTATGTTAGCTATTAAGTACTCTGCCGTACAAAGTCGGCTCCCATTATCGCGCGATAATTCAAAATTATAGTAACATTTAATAAAGTTTTATATACATTATCTGAAATCTTAAATTGTTGCAGCATTGTAACATACCGAAGACTCTTTTGAGTACTTTTCACTCTTCCTTAGGGTTATAAATATGTGCTTTCGTATTTACTATCCACGCCCACTTGAAGTTATCTATCATACGTCATAGCATCATGAATATTATTAATATGCAGATACATTATTGCAAAAGTCGAACTCTCGTACTCGAAACTAGTCCAGTACATAGCCCTTGAACATGCCATGAAAATAATTAAGTCTAAAATATGTCGCTCGTATTTTTATGACATTAAGATCACAAATAACCTTAATACTCGCTTTATGGTATATAGTAACTATAGGGGTATTACTTGCTATTCTTTAAACGCGACTTCCTCGATAGTCTAGTAGTCGTACAGTGCGACTGCCACGCAAGAGGTCCTAGGTTCGATTCCCAGGTCGAGCAAAGTGTTATTGGGTTTTTCTATGAAACTCCCAGTAGCAGCTCGGAGTTTAGATTTGCGCCCGATTAAAGGCAATAGGCTCGCCCCTTATTACATGGGACCTAAAACATATCGGCGAAACATGGGTGTACATTAGTACACCCAAAATAAAAACAACTGAAGACTTATGGGGTTTATCATCTAAAGTTTGTAGCGGAATAATTGATACTATAGCACCCCATCTAGCAAATATATTTAATGAATGCGTTGACCAGGGGACCTTCCCGGATCTTATGAAACACAGTAAAATAGTACCCTTATTTAAATCTGGAGATTCTAAAGATCCAGGAAATTTCAGACCAGTTTCCATTCTGCCCGTATTTAGTAAAATTTTTGAAAAAATTATGCTTAACCAAATGTTGTCACATTTCAATACACATAAACTTTTTCATGACCAGCAATATGGTTTCACCAAAGGGCGTAATACAACTGACGCCGGAGTGACGCTTATAAAGCACATCTTTGATGCTTGGGAAGAGTCACAGGATGCCGTTGGCATATTTTGTGATCTTTCAAAAGCATTTGATTGCGTGGATCATGATACTCTACTACTAAAATTGGAACATTATGGATTGAAGCTAAACTCGTTAAAATTAATAAAATCATATTTGCAAGGTAGAGTACAGAAAGTCCAAATAAACGGAGTTAAATCATCCGGTTCCAAAATTAAAATGGGTGTTCCGCAAGGCTCTATCCTGGGTCCGTTCTTGTTTTTGGTATATATTAATGACTTCCCTTATATGTGCCAGAATGGATGTGGGATGGTGTTATTTGCTGATGATACCTCGTTAATTTTTAGATTAGATAGACGTTCACCAAATGTTGACGATGTAAATAGCGCCCTTCTAAAGGTCACTGTTCTAAAGGTGAGTGGTTCACTGTTAATAATCTGGTATTGAATGGGCAGAAGACTAAATGCATAAAGTTTTTCTTACCAAATGTTAGAAGTGATGATTTTAATATAATGTTAAATAATGAAAAGCTCGAATTCGTCGATCAGACTGTATTTTTAGGTATCAAACTAGATTCCAAACTTCAATGGGGACCGCACATTAAGGCTTTGACGGGACGCCTGAGTTCAGCTGCTTATGCAGTTAGAAAAATCAGACTACTTACGGATGTAGAAACCGCAAGACTCGTTTATTATAGCTACTTTCATAGCATCATGTCTTACGGAATATTGCTGTGGGGCCGTGCTGCAGACATAGAATCAGTGTTCGTACTGCAGAAAAGAGCAATAAGAGCCATTTATAACCTAAGTAGTCGTGATTCACTCAGGGAACTCTTTAAAGAAATAAATATTATGACAGTGCCTTGTCAGTATATCTTTGAAAATATTATGTACGTTAGGAAAAATATATCACATCATACTAAAAGATGTGAACTGCATAATTATAATACTAGAAATAAGTCAAAATTAATGCAGCCACAGCTTCGTCTCGCTAAAGTCCATACCTCTTTTGTGGGATATAGTGTTAGGTTTTATAATAAAATTCCGGATATAATTTTGAACCTCCCGGAAAATAAATTTAAATCTATCGTTAAGTCTACTCTATGCAAGAAAGCATATTACAAATTAGAAGATTATCTTGTAGATAAAAAAGTTTGGCAGAATGCTGCTCCAGCTCCACAGGTTTACTAGCCCCATGATTATTATTATTATTTGTATTTATTGGTCTGTCTTCTTTTGTTTTACATAAAGATATATTTATACATTTTTACAATTTGACATGCTCAGTTATACACTTATACAATTTGACATGTTTAGTTATAGTTATACACTTTTACAAATTGACATGCTAATTATTTATTAATTTAATTTATTATTTATTAACGCAATAGTTACTGAGTTAGCAAAATAGCTTGTAAAATATGAGACTGATGTTGGCTTTGATGTTGTTTTTTTTTTTTTTTTTTTTTATAAAATTGGAAATGCCTACCGGTTGTCGGGCAGTCTGGGCTTGTCATGCTCACTCAAATGTCCTGCTGGTGGTGGCGTTGTGTGTCGGGTCTTTTTATTCCCTACAACATGGTTGAGTAGACAGACGCCGATACACACGTCATGCTCGTGAACGGGTGCTATCAGTTGGGACTGGTCGGCTCATACATGTTATGGCAACCTAAATTGGTTTTAGTTATTTCCTGTCTGCATAAATCATACGTTTCACATCGAACTGCACCAGTCTCATATTGATATTACATTACACACATAAATCTTTGTAAAACAAAACCAACAATTTTGTATTTAATTTAAAAGAGTATCTATGGAGTTTCTTGCCGGTTCTTCTCCATAAGACCTACCTTTTGGAACCGTGCAACTAAATTCAATTAAATATGACAATTCAAAAGCACCTGTATTGGTCTAATTGAAATAAATGATTTGATTTGATTTGATACACCTCTGCCTAACCTTTCGGGGAAGACAGGCCTTTTGGTATGTATGTATCTATATATTCTTTAAACGTTATTTATTAAGTCTCATTTGCCTGCCTATCCTTCATATAAAACTATTAATAGAACACTACACACAGATTTATTTTCAGCTTGCATGTGCAACAAATCCTTAATTATATTAATTTTAATTACTCAAGACTATGTTCAGAGTAGTGTATTAAATTACTCTAGAATGTTCTATCAAAATGATCGATGTGATAGAAAACTGAAGGAAGGGGTGAAGTAGTGAATCTTGCAGCTTGTTTGTTTAATTTCGAAGTTCTTGCGGTACGGTGTAGTGCTTAACACATATTTACGATGAACAGTTTGCGAGATGAGCAAGTATTTTATGTTAGAAATATATTATGGACAGCGCTTTACGAACTATTTATGTACTTTAACTAACCTACACTCTTTTTTTAATTAATTTATAGTTGTTGTTCTTATTTTCTGTTTACAACAAAAGTTTGGCAAGGAAATAGTAAATACGTAATTGACTGTAAGAATTACTGTATGCTTATTTGTTATTTTTAAGAGCTGTGGATTTTGTGATAAATAAAATAAATTAATTAATAAAATAACTGACAGTTGCAAAGGCTATCGTTGTCTCTTTCTCACTTATATATGTTTTCATAGGAGTAAATGAATTGGCGTGTCTTATTACCAATAGCAACTGTCAAAACGAAACTCAGGTAAGACCTGTGGACTTTTTGCGGACTGTGGAATCGTTTTTATGCTAAACTGTATGATTAACTGACTCGAAAAGACGAACAACCTAATAAAGTTCTTCCCCATTACGCCAAGCATTAAAACAAACCCTTAAAAAGAGATCAGTTTATCAGCAATAACGTAACAATGGCAGTAATGAATTAGTCATTAAGCCTAACAGCTCGTAAGACAATTATAATGTCGGTTATAACCGCAAATTAGCGAACGTTCACTGAATGATCGTGTCGTTAACTGAGCACTTCAATGGGTCTTTGTTTTAATTATCCGGATCGCGAGGGGTTAAACGATACGTGTGAAAATGTACCAAAGTACTGTACGGTAAGTAGGTGATATCGTATTTAATATATTTGAATTAAATTTAAAACATAACAGCGGAGATTTAGCTTTATGATTTGCCTACACCAGTACACAATATTCTGTGTATATACACATCTACACATCCATTATAAAAATGCCTATTTGGTCCAGTCGTCTCAAGCGTGGCTCCTAGGCGTCAGGTTTTTAGCTCAATCGCTAGGTGGAGCAAAGTATTATTTATATTATTTTTGAATTCACAGTAACGTCTGGGGACAACGAAATATATGTCACGCTTGTTTGTATGTGTGTGTGTGCTCATTCTGATAGCCCCTGGTCATGGGTCTAATTTTTTCACGACGCTGGCCTGTTGCCGGTTGGCAGACTTCACTCGCAGCCAATAATCTTAAGGGCATTCTGGTTTCCTCACGAGGTCCTTCTTCACTGTCAAGTCACTGTCAGCAAGTGATAAATAATACACTCTTGATTTTAAAAGTCAGCTTTTGGATTTATACTCGACGCTACTGGCTTCCATGGTCGAGAAGCCAATGGTTTGCTGTACTGGGCTTTAACTCCTTGCAAATAAATGTAAACTCATGTTTTATTAAAAAGTTCCTAATATATTAGTTTTATGATATAATTACTTAAGGGATATCTATGTAGCAATCCAAATAAAACTCCCCATTAAAGAATGAACCTTTTTTTCATAAATTATCGTCTTGCTCAGTGAACTATTATGTCATTAATTGAACGCCTCATTGAGCATTCGTTTTAATTATCCGGGTCGAGTGTGAGTATATGAATGAATGGCATTGTTGGGAAATTGTGGGGGGCTTAATATACTTACGTCAACAAGTATATGGTTGAGTGTGAATGTAGGTTTTATCCAAAGAGATTTGGACTGATAACGGACTAATGGAATGACAGTTCTATTTTCAAATTGTTTATGTCAATTAGACAATTATTACAGGTACTTTTGATTTGTCAATAGCTAGTTGCACGGTGGTTAAAAGTATGAAGGTCTCATCGGGAAGACCCAATAAATTCTTTAGATACTTTAATAAGCAAACATAGATGCTGATGATGATGATGATAATAATGATGATAATCCCATTATCAGAAGGGATTACTACCTTTAAATATATGCAGATAAAGACACAGTCAGTCTGTTTCGTGTATTGAAAGTGCTTTGACCTTCTTAGTATTCTCGAACCGAAGTATTTCAAAATTAACTTATTCCTTTGCAGTGTAAGTTAGGAGTCCACTTAACGTTGTTACCAAGTTGTCACTTTGATAAAGTCCACGAAACAAAGAATTTATTATAGTTAAAATGCAGTTGTAAATATTCATGGTTAAGTTTCTTTTTTGTTTGACAGAATGGTAAATTAATAATAACTTTTAATTGTAATGCGATGGTTAAGCTGCAGTAGCTGTGCTTTATCTATGGTTGGATGATATGACATATCGAGAGTGACAGCGTCGTTTAAGGCGACTATTGAATGGCATAAAGAAACTAATTTGCAGGTGTAAATAAATTGTGAAAATTAGATACTGGACAAAAGTGAGGGACCAAAGTGTAATTCACGATAAAATAATATTACCACTCAACATTAAGCAGTGGTAGCTTATTAATCACAGACCTTGAACTCGAACCAAAGGTCATATAAAAGGGACATCACGCACCTCGGGTTTTTTGCAACCCTGTGCGTATTCATTATTACTCACTGAAACGGTAAAGGGAGATTTGTAAGAAATCTGCATTCTGACGTGCATTCTACCGATCGCACTTGGTTATTTCGGCAATTTTGGCAATAATCTAGTTCATTTTAACCGGAGAGGAAATCCATCGAAGCATCCTGCAGGACACTAAATAACTTAATGATGATTAGAGATTTTATTTATCACATGCTCAAACATGAGGAAACCTGCGTGCTTGAGAGATTTTCTCGATGTAATGTCTGCCAACCCGCAGTAGGCTAGCGTGGTAGACTAGAGCCTAATCCCTCTCAAATGAATAGAGACCCGTGCCCAGTGTTGGGACAATAATGAGTTGATGATGATGAGAGATTTAAAAAAAAAAAACTTTTTTCGATTGATAGGTTTGTTCTATTTTACAATGGTCAGAGTAAATTAAATGTTCGTTCATTCATTTAGTTCACCCGTTTGTACCAGTTAGAAAATAAAGAACAAAGAAAACGTACCGCTTTGAAAACAATATAGTTTTGACAGACTGAATTCTTTTTTTTAATCTATATTTTTAATTAAAAAGATTGTGCTATGGAAAATCTTTATGCTATTTTATTGTGAAATGGCATATTAATGTAATACTTGAAATACTACGAAAGCTTGAATTAATAGTAATAGTATGGAAAAATATGTATTTTATTGAATAAGTAAATGCTCTTCTTATTCGTGTTTATTTTAAAACTGGAATTAATATGTACGGTGACGTCTGTTACTTTATTCGTAAATTAAAAAGTATATTTCAAAACATGTTTTTGTTTTTCAACTTAAAAGTACTTTATTTGAAACTCGATTGACATGACCAAAAATATGGAAAGGTTAAAAATTATTAATATTTTAACACGGGTCGTGCGACTTCAATAAATTTAAATTTAAATGTGCCCTGGTATCTGACCTTCCCGTCAGGGTTCTGCTGAATGTGCTAGGTTCACATGCCGAATGGCCTCAATTACAACAGTCCAAAGGTTTGCACTGCAAAGGCACACTACATTTGCTTATTAAAAAAATAGAATTCAAATATAATTGGTTAATACACAAAAACGTATAAAATTAATCATTGATTTTAAATGAATAAAATTTAAATTTTTCATGTGCATGTTATTTCAGTTATAAATTTAGTAGTGTAAACATAGTGGGTAGATTTTAAAGCAACATACATAACATATCAGACCTTTGTAACAGCACAAATCACATTAATAATATTTTTACACTGATAATTATTCGGTTCACCTCGACGTCCAGCGTTCCAAAACAGTGCGATTTTTAAGGCATTTTCTGCCTCGCACCACCGCTCTGTGAAACCAGCTGTCGCCGGCGGTTTTCCAAACCGTTAGGACGTGGGAAACTTCAAGGGGAGAGCATATTCTTACCTGAAAGGCCGCCAACGCATTTGCACGTCCTCTGGTGCTGTTGATGTGTATGGGCGGCAGACGCAGTCCGCAAACAGGCAGGAGGCTCACCTGATGGTAAGTGATCATAAAATACATATTTCCATAAGAAAAAAAATATATACATACTAGCTGACCCAGCAAACGTTGTTTTGCCACATTTTAGGAGTTGGTGGTAGAAGGGTGAAAATTTAAAATTATAAGTATTTTTATGCCAAATCATAAAAAAATACAAAAATAAATTTGTCAAATAAAAAAGAAAAATATCTTGTGAGGGTCACTTATCACTTAGGGGAATAAAAAACAGCCTACGACCGATTCTCAGACTTACCAAATATACATACAAAGTTTCATAATAATCCGTCTAGCCGTTTCGGAGGAGTTCAGCGACAAACACCATGACACGAGATTTTTGTATATAAGATATCCTTCTTTATTACTTTATATAGTATGTGTAATACCCCGGCTACAGCCATCGACAGTGCACAGTTTTACCTTCGCAAAGACTCTGAAGCCGAATACATAACGCTCCACTGTCGGCAAACTCTCGCACATCAAAGGATTTTATCGCGAAGAACTTCGCTTGCCAAGCGTAGTGGACGTGCCGATGAAAATCAGACATGAGAAGTTTTAAAGTTTATTAGTAATTAAGCTTATTACCAATGCTTGAGTTTATTACCAATATAATGCCTGTTACTCAATTTTGAGATAGGATATGTATATTGATATTATTTTAATATCTACGATTTGGGCAGACCAACGACTACATTGTGGCGGAAAATATTAATTAAAATTTTTTGAAAAAAAAAAGACAAATTAAGCACCCTCTTGCTCCGTGATGTTTTTTGTATGTATTTGTTGTCGTGTTTGAATATCTTGATAACGTGGGCGTAGACGAAGTTTAACGAATTAATGTCACCGCGACGAGTTATCATCATCACCAACAGCTTAATTATTATCCCACTGCTGGGCACGGGTATCCCTTCATTTGAGGGAGATAAGGCTATTATAGTTCGGGTTTGGTTCACCTAGTGTCGATTCGCAGACTTAAAATTCCAACTTAAAGAAATCGAGAGAATCTTCACGATGTATTCCTTTAGTGGTGCCTTGGCATCAAACTTAAGACTTTCACTTTACAGTCCACTGCTCACACCTCTAGGCTATCATAGTTCCTAAGAAACGTTGGGTAATCGATTTGTTTTATCTCGACGAGTACGACTAACGTGTTATTGAATAATATTGACGTAGGTACTGATTACTTGACAACAGAAAAACCTACGTCGCGAAGTAAACACAATAAACTGTCGAAGCATCGAACGGCATCAGTACTGTCAGGAACATTTTGTATCGGCGAAAGCTTTTAGAAGATGAGACCGTCGAGCCTTGCGGGTCCTCTTACATCTTGTTCAGATACGCCCCGATGACCGAGACGCATTGTTTATTTATTTCAATATGTATTTTACTGACTTCAGTCGGCTCAAGTGTGACATTTCTCCGCGAACATTTAAGGTTGTCAGAATAATTGTCGGCCATATTTGTTTTTGTCTAATAATTTCACGATCCATAAAAAAAGCTTTGTATTTTATTTTGTAATTAAATTTATTTTATATTGTTTAATCGGAATAAAACATGACATAAAAAGGTTCTATTTTGTTTATTTCAATGTAAAATAACATTCCTTTACACCAATATGCTTGAAGGGTTAGGCAGAGAAGTTTTGGTACGGCATAGTTCGCTGGTGTGATTTAGGTCCATGTAATAGGGAGGGAACCTATATCATAATCAAACCATTGGAATGAAATTCACGAGTGCTGAGAGCAAAGCGCTGGGTCCATTTCCTAGGTTAAACAAAATGTTATTGGCTATTTCTATGAAATTCTCACTAGCAACTTGAAATTTGAATTTTTGCCCGATTAATGGCAATAGGCTGGCCCAGTAGGACTTGGAACATAATGACGAAATGTGGGCGTAAATTACTACTTTTCTGTCTGTTCCGCAGGATACAGGCTTGATGGAAAATCGAACTCTGGCATTGCGCTCGGCATTAACTTGCAACTATGAGATCAATTAGAAAGATTTCAATTTAAGTTTCTACTTGTTAAAATAAATGCTCACATTGCTTTATTGAACAATTTTGTTTCAAAATAGAACAAAATTGTTCAATAAAGCAATTGTTAAAAAAAAATAAAAGCATCTGAGCCATTATTAAACAAAACCAACAAAAGGTTAAGGCAATTTTCTGTGTTAACTGAATACCATTATTAATATACCGTTATGTGATTAAATTTTAGAAAAAAAAAACATGAGACTTGCAAATTTGGGTTTCTAGACGGATAAAATAATTTGTTTAAAATAGAATTTCTAATCACGATGGAATGCATAATATTTTCTTGAGAAAATAGACGATTATCTGAAAATTACCATTACCCTATATGATTTGTAAGAACTACATTTTTTTTAGATATTAATTATTTTGTTAATAATTGAAAATTATTATTTAGTGACGAAATTTTATATTTACATTATTTTTATTGTTTTTAAATTCTTTTTATCAATATGTAATAAATATGTATGTATTTACTTTAGATATGTATATTATTATACCTACTTACTATAGCACGTGTCACTAATTAACTTTTATTAATGATTACTTTGACTAATTGGCAATTTAAGATAAACCAACATTTACCTCGGACAGTCGTTATAATAAGACCTACTATACTGCGATGAAGATTTTAAGATCAACTTGGAACCCTGCAGCTTTAGTTTTAGTCATAAATGCTTGTAACCTTACATCAATATTTGTAAAGTTTATATGAAATTTAAAAAAGCTTTTTTTTTATAGAGCAAATCGATATATTAATCAAAAATCTTATAAATAATTTTCCCATAGATAATTCTCTCATACCCAGCATTAGGTAATATGTAGCTTATGTACTGTGTATCATTTATTCCACTCACATTTGTGCGAATATACTATATGATTTGATTTGAAAATTCAGTCATGCAATCATATTCAAAAATAAAAATTGCAAAGTATTCAAAAATTAAAATATAATAATAATAATATAATAAATTTGTTTATTGACTCAAAATACAAGTGTGACATACTTATTAGAAGTCCTGGCTCCTGAGCTAGGTAGGACCTGTGTTACAGGAACCAGTGTCTTCGCCCATTTGAGAACAATTAATAAACAATAAGAAAGATATCTATAAGCTGTGTAACTAATTAATTAAATAACAGTAAAATAAGTCACAAATATCAAAGTTGATTGAATTTTTTTGTAAGAATTTTATATTTCAATTTAAAGAAAAGAGAATCCATAGCTAGATATGCAATTTATTATTAATATATGCAGTAGAAATTCATTTTTTTGAATACATTTATAATATTACTTCAAGTGCTAATATGAAATCAATATTAGTTCTCTAGAAAGTGCTGAGCTAATTTGCGACACAAACAAAAATAATTTTGTATTTTAATACCTACTGCTTTTTAAATTACAGTTTTATTTATAATACTAATAAGGTTTCAATTTGAAGTTAATGAAAAAGTGTCGTAGTTATATTCCATCAAAGACTATTTACTTATCAAATTAGTATTTTGAGAGTCACACAGAGTGGTAGGTACTGGTGTAAACTTACATACAATAGTGTGTGTTGTAGGTACTTATTAAATTACTTATTTATAGGTAGTTAGTTCGGTGAAGAAAGAAAATGTAAAGAAAGGAATACTATTTATAATTTTATATAAAACTACTTTTTGCGGATTTTATCGCGGTATATTGATATTATGTTATCCCGACGTATCGGATACGTCATGGAGGACGTTGGTTATCTGGAAACTTTTATATTCACTTAAGTATAAAATAAATAAATATTTCTGGACATTATGACACAGCACCGCGTTAACTACCACTGAGCTAAACGGGTCGTCAAAATATAATATATAATTAGAAATCATTATTTCGTAATGTTGAGATATTTGTGAACCGATTGTAACAATGTAACTTTCGTCGAGATTAACTATAGTAACTTTAGTAATTACTAATAATACATGCTATTATATAATCATCATCATCATCATCATCCACAGCCTTTCTGATCCCACTGCTGGGTATAGGCCTCTTTCCATGCATGCCATTCGCTTCGGTCCTGTAAGTAAGTAAGTCCTGTATTATATAATACCATGAATGATTACGTAACTTAATTCTAATTATGTAAGCTTGTATGAATACTACTATATAATAATACAAACGTCACGAGAGCAAAAACACTAGCTTAATTTAACAATAAAATTTCTCTGTACGACGTAATCATGCCCCTTTGAATTTAAAACTGACTCATATCTAAAAGCACGAAAAATAAATACTAACAAGTTAACGTTAAACTTTCCTCTAGTTTTACTAGGTAAAGGCCCGACCCGGTCGCCGTCCCATCCGGCGTCAGGTGCTAAAACAGTGAGATAAACCGGCAAAAGCCGGAAGCCAGCCAACCTAAACGACGCCGACCAAATTCTATAGCGCTCCGAATTTAGCAAGGTTATTCCTTGCGCTGAAACCAAGGAGTATTGCAGTTTTAATTAAAACCTTTTTTATAATGAAGTGTAGTGTTAGTTTTTTATTCATTTCATCTCTTAGTTTATGTTAATTTAAATACTGTTGTTTCAAGTTGGTAGTAGTTTTTACGTGGACAAAGTAGGATGTATGAGTCCAAAAAGTTATGTTCTTAATTTTTGTTTTGTAGATGTACAGTTATTGGATCTTCAAAATGTACATCAGTTCACATCTATTGTTTTCAGCAGTTTTCTTTATCTTACTGAGTCTCTTACCTGCAGATAATAATAATATATGTATGTATATTTTTGCCAGAAAGGTACATAAACGATACAGTAACAAATACATACAAGAAAAGTAGTCTACATATCGTGGCTTACTTTTCTGAGGTTCTTCGAATCAGCTTTTTTATTGTGGTTTATTGATAGTGTTGTTAGCTATGATTCAAGAAAAGCTGAGATAGAAGATATTTTATTCTTTAATGAGTATTTTTTTAGGTCACTAAGAACCAATAAAAAATATATACACAGTGAACAGCACTCTGCAAATACGCGACCGGTAGTGAGTGTAGACGGGCCGGCTTTCAAGTCTTCACTGGCTCTATCTAAGGAAGCACCAAACTTCCACCTCGGCGATGTAAACAGACCTATACAAATATATTAGCGACAGTTTATCGGCTCTTTTTACTACATCCTCCATTGGGTTTTGCTTTAAAAGGATTCTGTTCAGTGGAGCGTTGCAAAGGATACGTTGAAATCTGTGTTAATAGTTGCGGCGCCGACCACTGAGGCTGGATTACGTAGGATGTACCATACCTTTCCGTGGCTACAGTTAGATTAGGTTTATTTCAGGTAAAAGGGTGGTATGTTTTGTGTATCGAAACTTGTAAGTTCTGGAAGAGTTTTTAAACCATAACGCTATTTGGAATACGTTTGAGGAGATTTTTGTTGTGTAATCCAACTTATGTAAGAATTTAGAAATGGTATAAGATATTTGCCATTTTTGTTATATTTAGCTCACCTTATAACGAGGAATGATCAGACTGACTATACTTTGGTGGTTTGGAGACCACCAAAGTTTAGTCAGTCTAATCATAATGAATTATATTGTATAGTGACAAATTACTGATAACTATAGTTTTTTTTAAGTAAAAACTATTTATTCTACATTTACAACAAAATAGATTTTATAAAAATATTCTTTCAAACGAATACATCTTAAAATACTTCGTCATCCACGTTATTATGGAGGCAATTTGTTTGTATGTTTGTTCAGGACAAGGTCACTAGGAGAACCCAGAACTGACTCGTTTTCTTAATGATGTTTTCGGATTTAATATTGAAGAATCATGTGGACGAAGTAATTACATCAGAATTTATTGTAATTAGTAAGGTCGTAGTCATGCGCTTTAACGATATTAATGACCAGTATGGGAGGCTAGCTATACTGGACTGAATACTGAATAAATATATCTGGATATTATGTCACAGCGCCATCTAGTTCTGAGCTAAGCAACGAAGCACACGCGAAGCACTACGCAGATATTTCCTTTTGTAAATAAATACATATAGGAGGTAGGGCATAGCGAAATTTCTCGCTGAAATTGAGCTGCCCGACTGGGGAAGTACCGCCGGCTTACAGAAGACCGCAGTGAATCAACAATAGTTATCTTTCTGCGAGTGAGTAAGGTTACCAGAGCTCATTGAGGGAGTGACTATTCTGACAGCATGGGAATTCCGTTTGCTGTCAGTTCAGTAACTCCCTATTTTAAGAAACCTGAACGGTTTCTAAGGGGTTTGGCAACGCGTTTGCAAGCCTCTGATGTTGCAAATATCTATGGGCGGCGGTCATCACTTACCATCAGGTGAGCCGCCTGCTAGTTTGCCCCCTTATCACCATAAAAAAATATACATAGAGACTCAGGTACAAAGGTCCTTGCCTGTTACACAAACATTTGCCTCTACTAGAATTCGAACCCTTACCACAGAAGGCCTTCTTTGACACCGCTGCGCTAAACGGGAATTGATGGCTAACGGCTATTGACTTCTAGAAGCAAGCAAGTTTAAACTGCAAACTGTACCGCTGTACGGTCAGAATTTGCTAACACATCAAGACTGTTTGTGCCTCGGTGAGCACTTTGATATCATACCAATAACAATATATATGTAACGATATCGTCAGTGTTAGTCAGAAATCTGACAATCACTGTATTGCCCAGGCATTACGTTACCAGAGGTGCAATAACAGTCAGACATAATTAAGTTCTGACTTTAAGAATTATTTTATTTACTTCTACACAAATTACCGTGTAAATAATTAACAAAAATGCAGAGTAGCTTAAAAAAAATTATAACATCGACAACAGTTCAGTCTGTTTGTGACCATAAATGCTATAAAAGAATAGAATAATGAAGAATAATACAAAAAGTAGTCCTGTTTAATATTTTCCCTACATTTTTTATAACAATTCAGCTATATCCAATCTACACGGCTGACCTGATTTTATCCAAAACACAAGTGTCCTACAAAAACCCCGAAAATTTATTCCCGACTACCTGGTCAGGCCTACCCTCTTTAAACGGGAGACGTTTTCACCAGCCGTGGGGCAAACATCAACAAATTGATCAATGTTGCCACTGTATTGCCTAGCTCCTGGCGACGGCACACTTTGAATACCAAGTGCTACAGATTTATTTTACCATAGGCCCAAAGCATACGCGGCGAAGAAGCTTCTGTAGAAGAAAGAATTGGCGATTTTATTGCATGTTATATTGAGTGGTACAATTTGTCATTGCAATAGAACCAAGACAAAAGAACATGGTAAATGCTGGTCGATGCTGTTGAGTGCGATTGCACTCAAATCAAAGACTCAAAACAAAAGTGTACGATTTCAATTAAGCAGTACCTAGTGCGTTGAAACCACAGATATATCCTATAAAAATATGATGTAGCCTACTAATAGGTAATATTGAGGCAAATAAAATAAAAACCTACAACTGATGAACAACAAACGGCTGGCAAATTGCCTTTAAACAAAAACAACTAAATCGACATCGGTTCATCCCTTTACCGGCTACTGACATAAATACACACCCCTCATTTTGCGTCGGGGGTTAAAAATCAGACAACTACCGATGTGTCAAGGTTTGAACGTTCGCACAATTCCCCCAACAACCCCTGGTGTTGAGGGTTCACTCTTGCCTTTCATCACTGCACACATAAAATTTAACCAGTTATATAAATAGTGATTTCAAATTATCGTGTTTCTGTAGGTATCTGTTTTAAGCATTCACTGTAACAACAGTTAGGGTGGTATAAGCCTATTGTTTCACGTCAGTTTTTAATTGGTTTTTGTGTATAATGAAATATTTATGTTGTGTATTTGATATTTATTTCTCTTTTCCTTTAGTAGTTTTTTTCATGAAATTTTAAATTAATTGCACATAATGTTCATACGTGTTATCAATTTTGTTTCATCATCATCATCAGCCTATATTCGTCCACTGCTGGACCAATAACCAAGTTACCAATTTCGTTTATTGCATACTAAACATATTTTTTATACACGTATATCTGTTGTAACCTTCTTTACATTTTTAACATGCTCTCTTTCATGTTTGTATTTCTTTTACCTCTCTGTCTATTCAACACATTAAAAGAAGTTAATTTGAAATACTGTTTTTTATGAATACTGATCAGCAGATGCAAATATAACATAACTTAGGTTGGAATATAATATAATAACACTTATAATAGTACTATTAATATTAATATGTAGGTGTTAAGTTTTAATACACATCTTTCTCTCTCTATCAACAAGAGGTCCTAAGACAGGGTGCCAGAGGTACGGCATTAATCGCGTATGGTTTGGGCCACGCACACAACACCGTCGCACAGTCAGCATGCGCGCTTTTATCGTCTTTGTGGTAAAGGCGGCCATATCTTAGTTTTGAGGCCACTAGACACGCGAGGTTTTAAGGATTATAGGAATATCAGATTTTAGACTTAGTATTAGCTTTATTGGGCTGATTTTGAAAAGGTGCTATGAGTTTATTTGCATGTCTTGGGAGATGAGGTGGGGTTTTTTAAATTAGGGACTCAAGTTCAAGAAAATAATTTATATTTAAAGTGTTTAGGTACTTTTGAAATAGTTTAGTATCGGATTAGGTAAGTGGTATTAAGTATTGGTAATGTAGCTATACCTAGATACTTTCCATAAATCATATTCCAGAAGCCATGTCATGAAATATAGCACGAGCGGACTTTTTAGTCACGTTACAAGTTTGAACTTGACCATAGTTGCTGCAAACGATTACAAATGTCACAATGATTTCATAATAAAGTTGTTTTATATCAATGAAACATAAACGCCTATCAATTTTTTTTTTCTTGTAGTAATAAGAAAAATATCTCGAGCGAAACTCGATATACCTACACTGTGTGAAGGCAAATAATATACAGATTTATAATAAAAATATGAGTGATTATTGATTATACATTATTATTGTTGTATCTGTATAGGATCCCACTCAATCGTAAGCTTATAGCTATTCGCTGACTCTGTGGCCAATTTCCAGATCTGTTGCATCAAACATTTCCGGGTAGCGTTTACGGCTTAGTAAATGTTATGTAGTACATTTGTTTACGGCGAAAAGCTGTTTTTTCCACTCAAAGGCTTCAGAATAAACTGTGTTCGTGGTAACTAAGACTTTGGGAGCTGTAAGCTTTGTTTTGATAGTTTTGACATAGATTCTCAGTTTAAATAAGCACCTAAATGTAAAGGAAAATTGTTCTAAATTTTTATGTTAAAAAACAACAGCTGTTGTTTTACAAAACAATTTTGAAGAATGCCTTGAATATTTTAATTTCGTGTTTTGTGATTAGGATGTTCTTACGTTAGGGCTTCCCGAGTGGGTCTTTACCTACCGATTCGTTCTTGATTTAACAAACATCTAGATTATTCTAGATGTTTTTTAAATCAAGAGTGAATCGGTTTCTTTTAGGTGAGCGCGCTCTATCGTAGATCGCAGTGTCACTTAACATCAGGCGAACTGACGGTCAAGCGTAAACCTATCAACAATAAAAAAAAAGATTATTTGTCAGTCAAAATGTTAACAACAAAATATCTAAGATAGTTTTATATAGTTCGTTATTAAGAATTTATGGGATTATTGTGTTAGGGTAGGTTAGGTTAGGTTCCAGCCGGGGGCAGCGGACGAATATTCAGTTCCCGAGGCCCCCCGGCGCAGGTGCGAGTCGGAACACCGGGGTTCGGTTTTAGTCGGTAAGAGTCCGACAGAGTCCGAAAAAAAAAAGATTAGGTTAGGTTAGTGGTTAGAACCCCGAGCTGTGATAGCCTCCGAGTGGTGTCACCAGTGGACTGTTAAGGCAGACGCCTGAGTTTCAACACCAACGCACCTAACTTTACGTACGTCGGTATTAGATAATATTAAAATACTGCTATAAAATCCGGTAAATTTTAAGTTTTATTTAAAAAATATAATTTAAAATTAGTGTTATAATTTAAAATTAGAATTAAATACTGTTATGATTTCGTAAAGTGTTAAGATCGCACCCGATAGTTAGGTCTCAAAGTGGCAATACCTAGCAATCGTTTAATAACACTAAAACTTTACTTAAACATAGTTCTAACTACATACAACACAAAACGCTTTTTACAATAACAACGATATAGTACATCAAAGTTCTATTTGATCAAACAAAAACACATCCTCGGTTGAAATCCAAATGACGTCACAATATGAATAGAGCTGCACAGAGGGACGACCGCAATTAAATCTGTCGTGTACTTTTGATCCCCAACTAATTACTCAGACGTGTTTCTTTGATCTCTCATTTAAAATTGCGTATGCTCATAAAGGTGATTTTAAACAAGATTTTGGGAGGCTCCTTTTGCTTATGAGTGGATTAAGGTTCGAAGTTTGCGTTGGCAAATACAGCTGTTTGAACCTTAATTGAAATAGCCGTAGTTCTAAGAATCTGTATTTTATTAGTTCTCGAATATAGTAAAACTAGGTTCTATGTAGTTGTATTTATATTAACGTATGGTAAAGGGATCTTATATTTGAACTATTAAATAAATAATGTATATTTATATTATAAATACGAAAGTGTGTCTGTCTATCTGTTACCTCTTCACGCTTAAACGGCTAAACCGGTTTAATTTAGTCATAGGATAAGATATCATATGAGTCATAGAATATAGTTTAAGGGAAGGACATGTGATAGTTTTCGTTCCAGGAATCATCACTTAAAAGGGCTGAAACGGTTTCTTAAAAGAGGGTAGAAATAAATAAGTAGGTTGGATAAAATTACTAATTATACACTGACGAAGTCAACAAATGCTAGTATTACTGCGATTACTCTAGTACAGTACTCTAGTACATTACACTAGTACTATTGCCATTAATTGGGCACGAATCCGAACTCTAAGCTGCTAGTGAGAATTTCGTAGAAAAACCCAATAAAACTTTGCTCGACCTGGGAATCGAACCTCTTGCTAGGCAGTCGCACTGTACGACCACTAGACCTACGAGGCAGTTTTCTATACACAATTACACGATTGTTTTATGTATACATACATAAGTACACAAATACACAGATATATCCGCTACTTATAACACACCTCATTATTGGAGGTTTAAAAAAAAGTTGTGTGTGTCAGAGCTCATTGAAGTCGATCAGGCTTGCGTGGGCTAAGACGGTAAATACAATCATTGGTTCGTGTCAAACGTAAATAAAACCTTCACTTTATTACAAGACGTTGAAAATAAGTAATACTTGATAGAACCTTCAGGGTTGAAAGATGTCTGGTATTATAAAAAGGTAGCTAATGGCTTTTCTTTATACTTATTGAATGTCGTTGTCGATGGTTGATGGCTAGGCTGAATGGCGAATACATATTTATTACCACAGTCTTATTGAATAGAAGTTTAAAAAAATATACAGCGTGTATTGACATATTAATCGAATTTTAAAATTAGAATTATAATAATGTAGTGTTATTACTTCAAATTAGTTTATTCATTTGTTTATCTATTTTAGATGCAATAAAGACCAAAATTGCATGAAATAGCATCTCAGAATTTAACAGAGAAACCGTCAATTACCTATATAAGACATTGTTTTTATACTAGTTTTTTAATGTAATTTTTATAGAGCTGTTTACCTTACAAAAGTAAATCATACTTATAATACTGTTATCAAATTGAATACGACTATAAATCTTTTGCTATGGAGAAAGAGATAATTATGCATATTATGTCATTATGCTAATATGCATCATACTTTTTAGCATTTACGGAGCTCAGAGTCAAGTGGTCTTAAGTGCAATTGCTGAGGAAAAAAGGTCTTTGATTCCATCCCCAGGTCAAGAAGTGTTATTGGGTTTTCTATGAAATTCTTATTAGCAACTGAGATTGGATTCATGTCTGTTTAATGGACATAGGCTCACCATTTATTACATGAGACTTAAAACATACCGACAAAACGTGGGTGGGTATTAATACACCTCTGCCTAACCTATCCAGGATGATAGGCGTGATGGCATGTATGAAGTATTTAATTCCTACAACCACCGCGACTCTCCCTCAGGTTGTTTATATTCTAACATCAAGAGTTCCTCCAAAAGAACTGTTGATTCTACTAATTATTAAAGAAACGTTAATTATTTTTGAAATACAAAAATTGTGTACATTTCTCTGTAGAGATAAGGTTCAAAATGCTATATTTAAAAAAATACGCTAATTCTTCCTTACTCGTCTTGTGTGTTTTAGGGGAATCTTTTAAATTTGATATTACACTAACTTACTTACTTTTTTGCTAGATTAAAATTAACAGTTGCAATATACCTTAGATTTGGATTACAATAATGTGAAAAAAATATGAGAAAGTAGATGTAAAATATAATATTAAATGTAAATATAATATTAACACTCTGTATGAGTAGAAATATATTATTTTATGTTTATTTTAAAGTAACCCTGAGACACAATATATAATTTGTCTGCATCATGCATTAATTTACAAACCGAATTTCTTTTCTAAACAAACTCCCAATCACATAAAATAATTATTTGTTACGTATTAAAAACTAACTCGTTCTGGATATATAACAACGATTAATTTAATTATTACTGAAACATTTCGTTTTCATCACGATAAAGATTTAATCTCAGTTATCGGTTAACTTGTATAGAATACGCATACGCTTGAAACACAAACAGGGATGAGCTTGCCTCAACAATGTCCGAGTTTGCCAATTGAAACCTTGTCACCCCACGATAAATCGCCCAGCGGCCGAACAGCCCGTGAATCAACTTTAAACTAATTTATTAACATCGAAGACGTTGTTATTAACACCATTGAGTGGCTCAACAAACAGTTACTGGCGAAGGAACACAGCCTTCTAACGTCATTATTTAGTCCAATTTGCAGAATTAGCTTGATAAATGTGTTTGAATTAGCGTTCTCGTAGACCGATGCGCGCGCCGTAGCCTCGTAGCCACAGCTACGGTGCTACGAGCTCAGTGTAACCGCGCCGGTTGAGATTACCGCTACGTTCGCGCCGCGTTACCGAACCGTTTACGTGTTGAGGACCATCGTATGATCTGTGACGATAATTTGTGATTCGTTCTTGTGTTGTTAGTGTTGTGATAACAGTGACTGTGAGTTTTTACGAGGTAAGTGTAAAATATCGCGTATTAAAAAAAAAACAAGGCGTTTTTTTTCTAGTGCTCTAATTATTTTTCCTCTTGATTGACGTTTTATCTTATTAAGAATAATCTTGGCAATTATTAGGTAAACATTGGCGTTTTTCAATTTAGGCCGGACTTATGGAGTTTCCTTGTTTTCGTTAATATTGTACGCGTATTAAAATTGAGGAAAATGGAGAGGAAATTAATACATTATATAAACATAATGGAATATTAATATCGACAAATCCAACAAATGTTTGCTTAATTTTATCGTTTTTTGGATTAAAATATGTATATTTTAATTAATTTTATTTTATCATATTAAAATGAACGTGTTTTTATAGATAATTTTAATATACTATATTGTAGATATATGGCAATATAAACAGTCACAATTATAATTATATTACTAATCCTAATCTCGTGTATATAATTATGACTTATATAAAAATACTCTCAGTACCGGCTAGCTGAAATTAAGATCTCAAGTTTCTCTTATACCGTATAATTATTTAAAAGACTAATTAAATAAGAATATTTAAATAATATGTCAATATACAGTACATAGGAATAGTTTATAGCATGCTCGAACGGTGAAAGAAAACATCGTGAGGAAACTTGCATGTTTGAGAGATCTTCTCGATGGCATGTGAAGTCCGCCAACCCGCAGTAGGCTAGCGTGGTGGGCTATAGCCTAATATCTCTGAAATGAGATCTGACCCGTGCCCAGCAGTGGACAATAATAGGTTGAAGATAATACAGTACAGTAGTAGTACAATATGATTGTGATAAATTTTGGTTAGCAGATTTATTTTCTTCAAAATTATAATAAAAAATTAAACATTTAAAAATAATCTTGACTAGTGATTAAAAATAAATGTAGCAAAAACACTGAAAGCACATGAAGGTACAATTAGACGTCATTCTAAATTGAATCCCGTGAAATCCCCGGGGATTACAGTTGGTCCTCAGTCCAAAATTATTTTTATAGGAGTTACTCAAAAATATTATCAAAATGGAAAGAATATTTTTGTATGATAAAAGAAGCTCTAATAATAAAATAAATTATTGATACTGATTTTATACATTTATGTCAAGGTAAGATATAGAAATAAAACCACTTTTCCTCGTATTTATGAATTCTGTAATGTATCCGAAACGTGTCAAAACAGTCAGTAAAATTATATCTATATAATAGATTAAAATCAGTAAAGCGTGATTTAAATTCAATTAACTTTGATTACTGTCGATAAATAATATAACTACATTACATTTGTCATGGTCATGGTATGTTATGAAAAAGGTGTCAGCTATAATTATATGACTGAAAAATACCCAAAAATATTTTTTTTATAAACTATAATATGCAGTAGTCTGTGTGGGTGTTGTCAAAGGTCTCGAGATCACAAGGCCCTCGAGTAGATCTTAAGGCACGCACCCAGTGGTTCGTAAATACGCACATGATCTCAAAATGTCAGTACATTTTTTTGAGATCATGTGTGCATTTATCACGTGCTCAAACGGTAGGGGAAAACATTGTTAGGAAACATAAATCCCTGAGAGATTTTCTAGGTATCGTGTGAATACTTTCCACTAGGTTAGAGTGGTGAACTTCAGGGTCCCTTTAAGAACAACCTTCACCGAACTGGTTAATGGATGAAAAGTTTTTTATATCAAATAAAATATATTGTAAATGCGTTATCTAAAAAAATCTGTCCCGAGTATGATAAATTAATAATTTAAAAATATTTTTTATTAGATAATTTCACAGTTTTGGTTAATGGATATATAAATATATTTAATTTGATATAAAATTATTTTCGTCCATTATACATTTCGGTGAAGGGATTAGGCTATAGTCCACCATAATAGGCTACTGCGAGTTGGCAGACTTCTCATGCCATCGAGAAAATCTCTCACGCATATAAGTTTCTTCACGATGTTTTCTTTCAAGCAACCTTCAAGCAACCTTCAAGCAACCAAATTAATAATAATTACCTTTCAATTATTAACCTTCCTGTCTGATTGTTGGGCATCTGTCAGGCGGTAATAGTTACAGTCTATAGTGATAACATAGTGTATGTTACTAGGCAGTCCTAGCCGTTGAGAACTTCTCCTAGGCAGGTTTCCTCACGATATTTTCCTTCACCGTTCAATCGAGCGATTTAGTATCACTAACGAAAAGATAGAAGGAAATCTTGCATTTGAATTTGAAACCTTTAAATTAGTTGTCAATGATGATATGACTATGCTGTCAATACTTTACGGTAATAAAATAAATATACTGCAATGAATAAATAACTCAATGGGAATTTCCCATTAAGCAAAAAAATACGAATAGCAGGAAGGAAATCCCCTCCCCTACGGGAAAGCGAAAATCCGAGTTCGAAACAGCAATAATGTCTTTAAATTAATGCCAGTTTTGTATTTACGAGTATCTATAAATTAGGTTTAAAAGTTGGAGGAATTGTATACACTTTATTAAGTATACAAAAAACTATAACGCTCAGAATTATTATCCTGTCTGTTCACAGTTTTGTTTTACCAAAGATAGGAAATATGATAGATATTATTTTTGTGGCGTTTTTGACACATTTTCATAATTATTATCAGGATTCGTGGTTAAGTTGCATACACCATTTTATCATAGAGAGTTTCTCGTTGGCATGTGAAGTCTGCCAACCCGCGCACCTAGCGTGGTCGACTACTGAGTACTGCCTAATCTCTCTCAAATGAGAGAAGACCAGTGGCGAGCCGGGTACAGTAAATAGATTGATGATGACGATGTGTTATATGGCCTTGTTTTTGTTATTTTTTATAATCTGAATACCAAATCATACATAGAACTGTCTCGTTGGTCTGGTGGTGTAAGTGCGATTGCTAAGCAAAAGGTCTTGGGTTCGATTCTCACGTCGAGGAAAGAGTTATTGGGATTTTTATCAAATTCTCAATAGAAACTTGGATTATGGAGGCTCGAGATGTGTGCCCGGCAATAGGCTCGCTCCCTATTACACTATATTATCTTAAACATACCGGCAAAATCTGGGTGTGCATTAGTACACCTCTGCCTAACCCTTCGGGGACGACAAGCGTGATGGTATATAATATAGAGTATGATCTATTTTCCTTATCTTAGATTTATTTTAACTTTAACTTTAATAAAGCTACAAAGTAACAATATTTAACTACGTAGGTAGTATGTAAATACAAGTCACTTGTGTGAGAGCACAAGCAGCTGACAGCTTTTGTTTTATTTTAATTTCCGCATGAGGAGTTCGATTCTGAAACCGTTTGCGTCATACCGAAACTTCACATTGGAGAATTTCTAACGCATGACTTATTAAGAGAGTCATAAAGGCGCTAATTGTTTGGCAGTGAAAGTTGTTTATGGTAGAAGAAATATATGAAAGTCGTATAAATGCAGCACAAATAAGAGCTTTCAGTATGTGCGATGTATCTTTGTAAAATCTATTGATTAACAACTTGATCATGAGGCGATGTGGGATGAAAGATAATGTAGCAACATGTTTAAGCTGGTTTGGAGTTGTAGAGAAAATTAATGAAACGATTGTATTAATACATATGTAGTTATACCTATAGTTGTGATAGTCCCATTAATATGCGTCAAATGTGTGATCGTTAAAAAGTTACACTTTTTTTAGAAATTTCCAGCAGTAGCTCGGTTTTTAAAATAGAATGGCTTTCTCCTATTATATGGCATGGCAAAATATATTGTTCCATCGAATATAGTAATAATTTTTAGTATTTTTAACAAAAAATGAACGTTACATAGGTACAAGTACAACACAGATACAATTATGACATTGTATTTAATTTTATTTATTGCACCATGTAGTTAATATACTTAAAAATAATTTCCTTAAACATACAACCCTGTAAGGGGGTAGCACGGAATCGAAAAACTACATGAAAAAATCTTACATTAAATATATCTTAGCATTAACAGCATAAATATACTTATAAACTAAAATAAACATAAAATTTTAATTTATCCTCTATATATTCTTTAAAAGAATAGTAACATTTCTCTAATGACAATAACTTAACTGTGCTTTGAATAGATTAACGGCTTTATTATAAATTTGTATACATCGATATTGTGGGCTATTTCTAAACATTTCTATTACAGACAGCATGCTTAGAAATACAATTAAATTATCAAAATTACACATAGCGTTCCCAGAAAAAACCCAATACCTTTTGCTTAGTAGTCGTGCTTATAACGATATATAAACCGAGACAGTTTATATATGAACATACAACCAAATAAACACGTTTGTTCCCAAGTAGTTTCACTAACATACCTTATTACCTCTGGTCTAGCTAATTATGTCTGTGTTACGAGCAAGTTAACCACAATAGGTTAAGTTCACACCAGATACTTAGGACAAACTATTATGTTATATTATTCACCCACAATTCTGTGCTGTAATCATTGGGCAGTTCATAACTTCCTTCATAAGCCAAATTAGTCTAGAAAAGCATTATCATAAATCAGATATTTATTCTGTTAACTTACACATCATTAAGTATACTAAACTTAAACAATTCGCTATTTTGAAATAAAACTACTTTTTACGGATTTTATCGCGGTATATTGATATTATTTTAACCCGACGTTTCGGATCCTTTACAGCATCCATGGTCACGGGCCGACTGATTGAACAGCTAAACGTCGGGTTAAAATAATATCAATATACCGCAATAAAATCTGTAAAAAGTAGTTTTATTTTTCGCGTTTTTATGTTCGCGTAAGTGTAAGAAATCAATAAATTCGTCGTTTGTGTTATTGACATTCCCAAAGAGTTTAATATATCAGTAGATAAGTATTCATATACACTCATAATACGCCAGTATATATTGTAATATGGACAGCTGAATTACCATTGAGCAGGCATAAATCCGGATTCCAAGAGGCTATGGAGAATTTCATGGAAAAATCCAATCATTCCCTACAATTCTATATGTATGTGTCCTGTTTGTTCTGAACGGATTTAAGTAAATTAAAGGCGAAATTAAATACCTATATGCTTTGTGGTACGCTTTATTAGCCTAGTGGTAAATTCATGGACTGTAACTTTTCGAAGTTACGTGCGCTATCATATGCTCAAACGGTGAAAGACAACATGTGAGGAATGTATGGCTTAAAGATTTCGTCGATGCTGTGTGAAGTCTGCCAATCCGCGGTGTCAAATGACAGGCGATCTATGCCCAGTAAGTAGGACAATAAATAGGCTGATGACAATGTTACGTTGTATAAAATTAATTGGTATACTAGGAGAACAGAAACGTGACCGTGTAGTGACGTCACAATATTAATAAACTGACCTAACAACTGACACCGATATTAATATGTTTGTTGAGGACAACACTTATGATTAATTTGGCCATTCTCCATGACTTCCCGGTTACCTGAACTGAACTCATCGAAAATAATTCGCATCAATCATTCCGCTGATGGGGTTCCTCTGTTTGCAGAGATGTATTGCGCTATTTGAAACTTCGGAATGAGGAAATTTAAATAGAGTACGGAAGCTACATTTAATATTGCAAATATAATAATGTTCTTCAACGTGTTTATGTATTGTTTGTCCTTGAGTCAATAGCAATTAGTAATTACCTACTCTGACATTTCTCATCTGAAGAATCCTGAATATGTAAATAAAATTTTATTTTGTCTTGGGTAAATAGGTCATACATTTCACATCAAACTGCATTATTCTCATATTGATGTTGCAAATGAAAGTTGTAAAGGAATTGACTTCCTAGATTGTAATTTTTATTTATTTAAAAGAGTATCTATGGAGTTTCTTGCCGGTTCTTCTCCATAGACCTACTTTTTGGAACCGTGCAACTAGTTTGTAAATTCAAAAGCACCTGTTATACTGGTCTACTTGAAATAAATGTTTTGAATTTGAAATTGAATTTGAAATAACATTACCAACGCACATTTATCCCAGATAATAGGGATGGGTAGAGATTGCGGAGCCTACTGACGCGATTTATACATGTATTTTATTTGTAACTAGCTGACCGGCGCAACTTTGTCTGCGTACATTTAAATATTTTTTCCCGTTTTCGCAATACTTTTCATTTGTGCTCTACTCCCAATGGTCGCGGCATGATGTTACACAGCCTATAACCTTTCTCAATAACTGGTCTATCCAACACAAAAAGATTTTTTCAATTCCAACCAGTAGTTCCTGAGATTAGCGCGTTCAAACAAACAAACTCTTCAGGTTTATAATATTAGTAATAAGAGACGAGTGTATTGATATTAAATGAGTTAGTGTATTAGTATATACACAAATGTATATGTTTAGAAAAAGTCAAAGTCAAATCATTTATTTCAATTAGACCAATACAGGTACTTTTGAATTGTCGAATTTAATTGAATTTAGTTGCACGGTTCCAAAAGGTAGGTCTTATGGAGAAGAACCGACAAGAAACTCCATGGATACTCTTTTAAACAATATATAAATTACAAAATTGTTTGCTTTCGTTTACAATGGCTTAGGTATGGATATAATAACAATATGAGAATCATGCAGATTGATGTGACACGTAAATATTACATACAAAGCCAATTAGACTAATAATAACCACTTTAGATTGCCATAACATGTATGAGCCGACCAGCCCCAACTGACAGCACCCGTTCACGAGCATGACGTGTGACTATAATAATATAAACTCTATCAATAAATCTATCAATAGATTGATGACGACTGAAACCACTATACCCAATTCGTCATCCAACCGTGTATTAAACAAAATACACCGATTACTTTCTAAAACACAACGGTTCAACACTTCGCGATACACACGGCTCATTTTTTGTACCCACAGTTACTTTTGTGACAGAGATGTATGATGTTGTGTCTCATTTGTCAGGAGCCGCTGAAAGGTTGAAACGAAAATGATGAACACGCGTACTACCCGTATTTGTTACCTTTTTAAAAGATAATAATAAGGTAATATAAACTAAACTGCATCGTTAGTCTAGAATTTGATTCCCAGGTCGAGGAAAGAGTTTTTTGGCTTTTCTATCAAATTCTTAGTAGCAGCTCGGAGTGTGGATTCATACCCGGTTGATGGCAATAGGCTCGCCCCCTATTACGTGGGACCTAAAACGTACCGGTGGCAGGTAGTGTGTTGTTTTAATCCTAGTTTAAAAAACTCTAATCGGTGTTGTGTTTTTTTTGTAAACGTAGCCTCACCCTAGGATTTTCTCCCGTGTCATGGGTGCGTTTACAAACACAAATTATTGACATACACAAACACCCAGACCCTTAACAACTACATGTAGATCGCACACATATATGCTCCCTGCGGGGATGGAACCACAACACAGAGCACAAGACGATCGCTCAGCCACTTCGCCTATCAGGTAGTCGTCGGATTTTCTTTGTAACCGGGACAAACCTCACAGCCACACACGTGCATATATTCCCAGACGTGCATTTCGTTCATACTTCAGTGAATTACATTCACCGAGGTGCAATGTAGTTTTGTTAGTTGACGAAGAATTCACAGTGCTAGTCATAAATGCGGACAAATAATGGAATGGAATAATAAAAATCATGGATTTGTAAAAGTTTAAAATAATAGTGTATATAATATATGTATTTCAAATAAATGTTGCTATGTTGATCGGGTGTGGCACAAAGCGCTTCTGTCGAAGTTGCCTTCCTTTGGGCTTCCCGAGAAATTGTGCGACTGGGTCACCAGTTTTTTGGCAGGTCGGAGCATCAAGGTCGTCGTTGACGGTGCATGCTCTGATCCTAAATTTGTCAATGCTGGTGTTCCACAAGGCTGTGTCCTGTCTCCTACCCTGTTTCTTCTGCATATCAATGACATGTTGCATATCAGCAACATTCATTGCTATGCAGACGACAGCACTGTGGATGCCGTGTACACTGGCCGAGCAAACATTTCTCGGGAATGCGTCGTTGAGTGTCGGAACAAACTTGTGTCTGAAGTCGAGTCTTTGCTCACCAAAGTCTCGGACTGGGGTAGACTTAACTTAGTCCAATTCAACCCCAAAAAGACACAGGTTTGCGCGTTAACCGCTAAGAAGTCACCATTCGTCGTAACTCCTAATTTTGAGAACACTCCCTTATCCGCCACGTACATTCATCATCAACCCATTTAATGTCCCAATGCTGGGCTAGGGTCTCCTCTCATTTAAGAGGGATGAGACTAGGTCTAGGCTATAGTCCACTACGCTAGCCTACTGCGGGTTGGCAAACGTCACACGCCATCGATAAAATCTCTCAAGTGTAGTGTAGGTTTCCTCACGATGTTTTTCCTCACCGTTGGGAAGTCTGATAAATACGATACAAATAACTTCGAAAAGTCAGCTGCTCGGGTTTGAACTCGAGACCTTAGATATCCCAATTCATTTTTTACACCACTAGGCTACCACAGCCTTGTTTATGTCAACTATATAAAAAAAATCTATGTAGAAATTAATAGTTTTTTTTTTGCGTGTACCTATAATGTTACAGGTACATGCAAAAAAATTATGTTGTTGTTCTAGGTGACAATGTTGGTAAATGTAAGAATTTGTGAATGCTTGTGCAGGACAACGTTTATGTATCATCATCATCATGTCAGCTAGACGACGTCCACTGCTGGACATAAGTATTGTTTGGAGGGGTCCAAACAATTACGTTTATGTACGATTGTACATAGTGTGCTTTTCAAAAAAAACATTGTACCTATATTATGATTGTGCATTCATGTTTTGTGTGTATATGCACTAATCACTTACCAAAATCGATTTTATCGTCAACATGGTCAGTAATTGCAAGATTAAAACAGATTATATGACCTTATTAAAATTGTTTTCGAATTTAATTACGACGCTATCAAAAAGCCTTTTGACCGAGTTCAGTTAAGAGTTTCTGTGTACAAGTAAATATTTACTTATAATTGGACAGATGAGAAAACAATAATTTAATTACCAGTAATATTGTTGTAGTACCGTCTTGTAGGATAATGGATTCTTTGTCAATGGGACATACTGTAACTCGAACCGTAGAGGTTTGTACAAATAGTTTGTGTTATGCTGCCCGCAACTGGCTGCAAATAGGAATCATTTACATTTAGAAATGAATTAAAAATAAGAATAGTTAGTTTAAACCGCGACATAGATAGGTATTCTCAAGTATGATGACGTGTATACTTAAGTTTTTTTTTGTATCAAAGGTGAAATGAATGAGTGTTTCCAAAGAAAATCAGCCTGTTAAAAAAGGTCGGGATCCGTGGATAGCGTTTTAAATAATAAATTACTGTATTAATAATAATGTACAAACATATTCTCAAATACCAAAACACTCTGTTTAAAGAGTAAGATCAGGGTACGTGTAAATGAACAAACGATAAAGTAACAGTAAACTTTTGATATGTCATATCACAGTCATTCACCAAATCAATCACTGAACCCTTATATTGTTAATTCCGTCTAGTCTCTATTGTATTGCTGTCTTCTTGCTTCAACGCACATGTAGCTCTCATCTACCTTAGCTACTGACTGAATCATAGATGTATCCATGTACAATATGTGCTATGTATTTACATGTAAAGTCTTTTTTAGCGTATCAAACATTATGAAATATTTTATTTATATAAAAACTCGCGTAACATTTTAGAAGGTATTTTTTTTTTAAAAAAGCTGATTTCAAAATATCAGAACCGGACCAAATTGAAATGGGACCAAACGGGAAGCGCTACATTCCAAATTAAAAAAAAAACATCAAAATTGGTTCACACAGTCGAAAGTTCTGAGGTAACAAACAAAAAAATCGTTCTCCTTTTTTGAAGTCGGTTAAAAACAATCTGGTTCCGTGCAAGTATCAAACCTACACCCCATGACGTAAAAACCCATCACTCAAAACTAAACCAAACTACGTCAATGGTTTATGTGCTCTGAACATATCTTCTCTGAGAATACATAACTATTTTTCTGTGCGTATATTATAATAAAATGAAAGTACGAAGAATTCGAAATACAATAGCCAAATTCATTTAAAACGGACAAAGTTATATTAAACATAATTTTTCTAACACTGTACGAACATTCACTCGAAACTTTGTTGAAAAGTTTTGACGAGTTTCTGTATGGACAGATTTCGGTCGCTTCTTGTACTGTAAAGTATGTATATTTGTTATGTTTTTAGTAAACTGTATATAACTTTTCATATCAACCCGAAAATAGAATATAAGATGTGTGAAAGCGTTTCTGTGTATATATTAGAGAGTATACATTAATAAATAAATATTTTTGGATTGATTGGTATTGTTGCCTGGGGAATATTTGTTACGTCATAATGGCCTTCATAATATACTATATAAGCTATTTTCTTTATTTTTTCGTGTTTATTATTAGGTATACAATAATTAGTTAATTATAATTATTTGTATATTTATCTCTATCTATGTATATATTCTTTAAGCGCATGTTATCGATGCTCGCCGGAGTAAAGTTTATTCCAGAAACTTTTCGTCATTCTCACTTCAGAACTATTCTGATACATACATACAAGACATATGGGTACAAAGAAAAAGATATCATCATCATCATCAACATATCAACCGTTAGACGTCCACTGCTGGACATAGGTCAACCAAGGATCGCCACGACGACCGCTCTTGCGCCACCCGCATTCAGCGGATTCCAGCGAAAAAGATATAACTTCTTATAATTATCAAAACAACACATACACGCATATATACACAAATGTATCGCACATAGAAGTGCCTAAGAAGTCGGCAATGTAATCTACAACTAATATTAAAGATCTGAGACTAACTGAACTGTATCCTATCAAGTATATTGTCCCATTGTTTCCGCAAGACGTCTCCCTTTGAGCTCGTTCTCCAGTCACACGCGATACGAACAATCGATGTCTTTGTACGTAGCTGTTGGTATTTTAAATTGAGAGCTATATATTTGAAAATACGGTTTCGTTTGTAACGTTCTTTGACGTTCTTCGACTTGTGACTAAGTGCCACATAGATTAATCAATTTCTAAGGATGCAACATTCGAAGCCAATTTAAAGATGGGTGGACCGAGGGGCGGGGGGTTATGAGGCCATGAGACCCCAGGGCTGGGTTCTTCTTAATTTCTTAATCGAATTGGAGTGTAATTAGACCGTACGACTATGTTATCACCCCCTAGCTTGAAAGCTCCACCCTTACATTCAGAACACATCGAGAACCTCTGGTAACTCACAGATAATGTTAGGCCGTCATACAAAAACCTTGAAGACCGTAAGCGGTAGTTTGAAATTCGGAATCTCAGGCCGCTAGTTTTGCTATAAGGGTATCGGTATTGCCCAGTAATGAGCTTATGGACGTCTGTTGACCGGAGTTCCATGTTGAACACGAGACTCTTGAAAGTCTGGGCCATCGCTAATATAGTAAGTAAATCTATTAATATTGATCTTTAGATCTAAAGATCAGTATTAATAGATCAATATCCCTGAGAAAGCCAATGCGATCACAAATCATGATTACCTATGACTGTCAATACAATACTGTTTTATATATCCAAATGAATACTCCATATATTATTATTTATGACGACCTCTGTGGTCTAGTGGTTTGAGTACCGGACTGCTGATCACGAGGTCGTGGGTTCGATTCCTACGAGGCACAAATATTTATGTGATGAATATAAGTGTTTGTGTTCGTCTGGGTGTTTCCTATGTATTATAAGTATGTATATATACAAAAAAAAGTATGTAAGTATTATATCCATTGTCTAGTACCCATGGTACAAGCTCTACTTAGTTTGAGACTAGATGGTGGTGTGTAAAATGTCACAGAATATTTATATTTATATATAATTGCTTTATAACCCGTGTTTTATTTTTTAATGTTCTTACAACTAAACTGTACGCAGTTCTAGCTAAGGTAGAATTTTTTTCCCATTACAAACGTCGCCGTCAGACGCGGCAAAGGCATGTCTCACTTAGTCACGTACCCGGCGCAGATGTTATCGCATCTCTTCAAGTGGACTGCTAGGACGTCTGCTTACACAAAGGGGCTCGCGAAACGAGAGCCATATTTACTTCGTGTCGACTTAATGCAATTATGTATGTTTAATTACAGCGGAATAGGGGAAAGATTTTCGTAAAAAATTCGTATTTGGTTCGTATTTACAATTGTATTTTTATCTCAATATAATATTATATTGAGATTAGAATACCAATATATTCTTGTATTATCAAGCGGTGATAGTCTTAAATGGTAGGGTTTTTTGAGTGTCATAAGCAAGGTTGGAAGGAGAGATTTGAGGAAAAGTTTTTGTCAAAATACGAAATTATAACTCAGGTACGTTGGACGTGGTCGAATCGATGGATTCGATGAGTAAATGCTGTGACTTCACAACCGCTGGTAGAATCACAAGGATATTTTAGCCGACCCAATTAGCACAGCGGTATGAGAGGCTGCCTTCTGTTGTAAGGGTCCCAGGTTGAATATCTGTAGGGTCAAATGATTGTGTGATTAGCGTGGACATTAAGTTGTACCTGAGTCATCGATATTATTATGCATAATACGTATGTATTAACAAATAAGAATATCATTATTCCCTATCTAGAATCCGTAAGCTTAGCTCTGATCTAATTGTCACTGTGGCGTAATGAACGGATATTTTCATATTTGGCTTTATCTTTGTTTCTATCGGCAGCAAATATTTTCCTCCTCAAGTCTTTATCACACGAGACAAAGGCACACCTTCGCACTTAGACACGTACCGACACAGATGTTATCGCTTCTCTTCAAGTGGACTACAATGTTTGCTAACTCAAGGGCACTTGCGAAATACAAGCTATATTTATTTCGTTTCGATGTAATATAATTATTTTGAATTAGGTACTAGGTATTAATGATATGAGAGCCGGCTGCAAAATCACCCCGTTCATAGCGTATGTAATGAAAATCTTTTTTTTTTATGTATAATTAAGAAAGGGGGAATCAATTTTTGCCAAGGTGTCAATCAAAAATAACCCGCAAGTTATTAAAAAAATATTAATGGACTTTTGCTATGAAAATAAACTACAATCCATTCCATAGCAATGTATGAAATATTTAAAAAAAAACAAATATTCGCGGTCAATTTTTTGGTTATAGAAAAATAAAGGCGTCGTTACTAGACTAGTTGTTACCCACAGCTTTGTATGTATCTTTATCTCAATACCTGCCCTTAAAATTAAAAACTACACACTAGACATATTATTATATTTTATAAGTTTAAAACGAAGACTAACAACAGTAATCTGTGTATGTAGCTAGGGAGGTACTATGTATGTGCGTAAGAAATGCAGGTATCATCATCAACCCATAAATGTCCCACTGCTGGGCACGGGTCTCCTTTCAATTGAGAGGGATTAGGCTATAGTCTACCACGCTAGCCTACTGCGGGTTGGCAGACTTCACATGCCAACAAGAATTCTCTCAAGCATGCCGGTTTCCTCACGATGTTTTCCTTCACCGTTTGAGCATGTGATAAATACGCACATAACTTCCGAAAAGTAAGTGGTGTGCGCCTTGGGTTCGAACTCGAAACCTCTAACATCTCAGTCCACTGGTCACACCGCTGGGTACCACAGCTCTCTATAGGTAGGTAGGTAATGCACGTATACATAAAGTAAATTTGTATTAAAACCCAAAACCGGTCTAAAAATAGCCTCACATTAGACGGTCCTAATTATTTTCAAGAACGCACCTCCGCCAGTCCACTTCTCTTGACTCAGTTCTCCCGTAACGAGTGCGCGCCGACTCCAACGGCTCTTGTGTTAAAAATGCAGGGAAACGAGCCCTAACATGTCGTAACTACCGCCCTTTAGCACACCCCACGAGTATCGGCTTACCTCCCCCGACTTCTGTTTCATTGGTTTTTTATCGCTTATTTTGGTAGGAAAGTAATAAACTATGATGGCGATTGAATTTCGATTTTCTATTTAATGTTTGAGCGTACTATAGAGCAGCGGTGGCCAACCTGCGGCTCCACAGCCATATGCGGTTTTCTGAAGGAATATTTGTGGCTCTCGATAAAATATACCCGAGTTCCCTTTTAATTTTTGTGCTATTATAATTTAAATTTTTTTTTGCATACCTTCATGTATTTATAATATGCATGTATGTATAATATGTATGTATTTACAAAATATATATCTATATAATAAGTAGTATATCAACCATCTATTGTCCGTAACATAAGCTTCGTTGCTTAGCCCAGAACTAGATGGCGCTGTGTCATAATGTCCAGACATATTATTATTACTATTATTTAAATGCGGCTCACGAAAAAGTTTGAATTTTTAAAAATGCCTCGCACTATCATGGGGATTGGCCAACCCTACTGGAGTATTCGACAGCTTCTTGTTTTGCTTTTAAAAAAATTAATGGATAGTGACTGTTGAGACTGGAGATGTGAAAATAGTTCAGTGACATTTGTTTTGAAATCGTTTACAGAAAAGAGATTCCACCATATCTTTATACGCTATATTAAAAAATATGCCTTATAACTTTTAGACAGTTTAATTTGACAGAATATGTATAATGTAGAACATGTTGTGTCTATTGTAATAGCAACCAAATTGTGGGTAAAGGTGCATACAGATTTAAGTAGTAACATGTTATGTAACTTGTGTTTTATAACAGGTCCATATAACAATGTTATATTATAAAACAATTAAAGTGTCGTTTTCGTACCTATTCACGCGTATACATACTATAACATTGTTCTAAAAAATAATAACATGTTATATAACAACGTGTTATAACATGTTATGTTATGTAATCTATACGCACGCTATAACAAAAGACAGAGCTCTTTTAAAAATCGCATTCAATTCTTTTGAATGCCACTGTCACTTAATCTTTGGTACACACATTCCGAAACACATCCTTTACAGTTCTTAGTAAAGTGGCAGCCGTTCTATGCAATTGTATGTAGATAAAGACAGCGCATTCAAAGGCGTGTAGGATACGTTTCAAAGGGTAGGTATGCCTTTGTGCGCTCGATATTGTCGACAGATGACGGCATTGCTCTTTATAGGTGATTTTAATTTCTTTATTGTGTTAAGTGTTTGTTTCTTGCTGTACGTAATATATCATCACGCCTGTTTGCTTTGAGGGTAAGGCACAGTTGTGCGTTTACAGAACTGTGCCTTATATGTATATTCTATGATTTATGCTATGGAACCTTTTGCCAATAATTGGGCGAAAGTCGAAACTCGTATTTCCTATACAGCTATCAAGACTGAACTGCTTGATCTAAGAATCCAACGCGAGTTTACGCTGTCGATAATGGAAAAAATTTCATCATTTTTCAAGAGGACTTAAATTGATTTAGATTGAGGTCGTATGGAGAATGAGGATTTCGACAAGATCGAATCCAAGGAATTGTAATCAACCTCTGTGCGATTGACATAACTCTATGTGAATAATAATATCCTGTGCTAGTCGATTCAATTGTGCACTTTGATATTCATAACAAAAGGTTCATATTTTGAAAAATCAAATCTTCAACCTTTTTTTATACCCTAAAGGTCACAAACTAGTTTATTTCCCACCTGATGGTAAGAGTTTACCGTAACCTATAGACGTTTGCAACACCAGAGCTGTCGCTCGCGCGTTGTCAACCTTGTAGTAACCGTCTACGTTGCATAAAATAGGGGAGTTACTTAAATTATAGCAAACGGAATCCCCACGCTGTCAGAATAGTCCCTCCCTCCTTTTACCGCCCAAATTGGATTTACTCGACAAATATTTTCGTGTCCATTTATATGTTCCATCGATACACCATACATGATAATATAGGCAAGTTGAATACGAACCTACTTGTTGGATAAATCCGACTTCAGTGGTCAAAGGGTTAAGGCTAAAATATAACTAACATTGCGAAATTATAATAACATTACCAACTGAATTGCGAGCGTAAGTAACATATGAGGGATTTATGAAAATGTAATTAATGCAGTGCGTGATGTTTCCTTAATGCATTCAGTTTAAACACCCCGCTTACCATTATTGTACCATTTGATAAAACAACTGGAAACATGCAACATAGGAAACATGAATATTTTTTCACATTAAATATAAGTAACTTTATTACTGCCTCGTCGTTGGTCTAGTGTTCGTAAGAGCGACTGTTGAGCAAAACGTCTTGGGTTCTTTTCGGGCTCGAGCATGGTGTGATTGGGTTTTTGCATAAAATTAAAAAAAAAATTAAATGCATAAAATTTTCCTTACCAAATGTTAGAAGTGATGATTGTGACATAATATTGAATAATGAGAAGCTCGAATTCGTAGATCAAACTGTATTCTTAGGAATTAAACTAGATTCCAAACTTCAATGGGGACCGCACATTAAGGCTTTAGCAGGACGCTTGAGTTCAGCTGCTTATGCAGTTAGAAAAATTAGACTTCTTACGGATGTTGAAACCGCAAGACTAGTTTATTTTAGCTACTTCCATATCGTCATGTCTTACGGAATATTGCTCTGGGGCCGTGCTGCAGACATAGACTCAGTCTTCATACTGCAGAAAAGAGCAATAAGGGCCATTTATACCCTAAGTAGTCGTGATTCTCTCAGGGAACTCTTTAAAGAAATAAATATCATGACTGTGCCCTGTCAGTATATCTTTGAAAATATCATGTACGTTAGGAAGAATATATCACTACATTCCAAGATGTGAACTGCATAATTATAATACTAGATATAAGTCAAAATTAATGCAGCCACAGCTTCGTCTCGCTAAAGTCCATACCTCTTTCGTGGGATATAGTGTTAGGTTTTATAATAAAATTCCAGAAATAATTTTAAACCTCCCAGAAAACAAATTTAAATCAGTTGTTAAGTCGACCCTATGCAAGAAAGCATATTACAAATTAGAGGAGTATCTTCTAGATAAAAACATTTGGCATAATGCTAGTCCAGCTCCACAGGCTCACTAGCCTCATGAAAATTATATACTTACATATTTTTTTTTTTTTTTAATATTTTGTTATTTTATATTTTTCTCTTTTTTATATTGACATTTTTACTAATTATACACGTTTACAATTTGACATGTTTGATTATACACTTTTACAAACTGACATGTATTAAATTAATAAATTAGTTTGTAAAATATGAGAGTGATGTTGGCTCTGATGCTGTCTTTGTAAAATGTAGAAATGCCTACCCATTGCCAGGCAGTCTGAGCTTGTCATGCTCACTCAAATGTCCTGCTGATGGTGGCGTTGTGTGTCGGGTCTTTTTATTCCCTACAACATGGTTGAGTAGAGCGACGCCGATACACACGTCATGCTCGTGAACGGGTGCTGTCAGTTGGGGCTGGTCGGCTCATACATGTTATGGCAATCTAAAGTGGTTATTATTAGTCTAATTGCCTTTGTATGTAATACGTACGTTTCACATCAATCTGCACCAATCTCATATTGTTATTATATCCATACCTAAACCATTGTAAACGAAAGCAAAAAAAATTGTAATTTTTATATTGTTTAAAAGAGTATCTATGGAGTTTCTTGCCGGTTCTTCTCCATAAGACCTACCTTTTGGAACCGTGCAACTAAATTCAATTAAATTCGACAATTCAAAAGCACCTGTATTGGTCTAATTGAAATAAATGATTTGAGTTTGAGTTTGAGTTTGAGTTTTCTATAAAATTCTCAGAAGCAGTTCGAAGTTTGGATTTGTGCCTGGTTTCTGGCAAAAGGCTCTCCTCCTGTTGCATAGGACCTCAAACATACCAGCAAAATGAGGGTGTTCATTTAGCACACCCCTGCTGTACCTTTCGGGGACGACAAGCGTGGTCGTATGTATCTGTATCTTATATCGTATGTGTAACTATATTACATCTTACACTATACATCGATATATATAAAAATCAATGCCACTTTTCGTTGTAATTTTATAACTCAAGAACGGGCTCACCTATACTAAACCAAATGTTTAAGCTTTGTTTGGACTATTTAGTAGATGGTTTATGTGAAATTTGCACGAAATCGGTCGAGTGGTTCTTCATTTATCACATTTTTGTAACAAATGAATTCAATAAATAGCGGATCATTTTGTTAATGGGGAGTTTGCTGTCAACTTGAAACTTTTTACTGTTGTTATGTCATTCATGCGGTCATTTCATTTTGGACGTCCTAAAATGTGGCTAAACGACGTTTGCTGGTCAGCTAGTATATTATAGTTAAAACTAACAACTAACTAACTTTCGTTTCTCTGAGCTGTCAAATTAACATTGTGTTTTTGTTCTATCGTATTCACATAACCTTATTACGAGAGGAGAATCTTTAGAGTGCGGAAAGCTCTGCATTCTTGGCCTTCCTTCTACAGGCAATATTGAACATGTAGATATATACTATGTATATAGAGTATTACAGAGTAAGCAAGAATTCAAATCAGTTTAATTATTTGTGAACATGGGTTGAAGCAATAAAAAAGAAATAGTATATGTGTTATTTTATCATAAATAAATGATCATTAGATAATTATCACATTGCGGCATAAAAAGAAGCGTGTCAATCTTAAAGTCAAAGTGGAGAGTAGAAATAAATAAACGTATAAGTACGTTATTATTTATTAATTTGTAGTTGTCAAAATTTGTCATGAAAATAAGATTTTATGCAATAATATGCCTTATCAAAGAGAGGCTGCTTCAATTGATAACATAACATATATTGATTTCTTACACTTAAGCGAATATTAGCCAATGAAATAAAACTACTTTTTACGGATTTTATCTCGCAAAGGATAATCGAAAAATATTAAAATTGTTTTTATAAATTAAGTTTTGCAAAGATATTACATATATTATAAAATATTTATCATATAGTTTCTATTCATACAAATAGGTAGATTAAATATAAAACAATGATTTAAAAATTGTTTTGAATCTATTATTAAACAGCCTATTATTATACATATATAATTTAAATACCACAATATTATATATAATATGAAAGTCAAAAGTAACATAATTGCAATTACATTTTAACCAAAGCAACAAGCGAGCTGTCCAATAACTACAGTTCTCTATTAAACTGGATACTGTTTAAAATTTTCGTACATTCGCAGAGAAAAGTCCAGGAGACAATTCATAAAGAGAGCACAAAGAGCATTGAGACATCGCAAATGGTTTTGTTCGGGGGAACTTCGCCCATTGTGTTTCGCGAACCTTTGTTATGTACTGAATAAGCTAGTGTCAGTTTTGATGCTTTGTCGCGATTGACTCGCGTTTTTGAGCTAATATGCGGGTGGGGTGTATAGGTACGGTAATCTTTTATATTATTTCTCTTAGTTATTTGTTTTTGTTAGAGAAAGAGAGAGAGAGAGAGAGAGTTTGTTTGAGTTTTATTTATTGTCAACTGGCATTTTAACACGATTTGTTGCGGTATAGCTGATATAACTTATACCGAGATGGACTCTTATAACAAAACACAACATTAAAAAAGTCGTTTTTCCTGATTTTTTTGTACAGAAAATACATTTTCTTTGTACTTTTTTATGAAATAATTGAAACAGATGCGAATTTTATTATTTCTGCGAAGTGAAGACTTTATTTGAATACAGTGAAACTAAATTAATAAAATTTATTGAAATAAAATGAGAATTGTATTATAACAGACTCACTGTAAACGAAATAAGGAACGTTTAGACTTTATTGGTAAAAATTACTAGCAATAAGTTGTTAATTTGAATCAGCGTTATATTTAGAGACGCGAAGCCTATCCCGTTCATGCAAACAAAAAAGGCTAACAATTTTTTTATTTATTATTATTATTATTAATTTAAGAGCTCAGCTCTTGTCGGTGGAGCAATCGCCACTGTTGTCTATCTCCTGCTTTCTGTTTGACTTCTTGATACGACTCGAATCCCACTTTTTCCTTCACTTGGTCAACGAAACTTCGTCTAGGTCTTCCCCTTCGTCTCTTTCCTTCAATTCTACCTTCTAGTATGGTTCTAAAGAAGTCGTCGTGTCGTATCAAATGGCCAATCATATTCCCTCTCCTATTCTCTATGGTTCTTAACAGCTGTCTTACTCGAATGTAGCCAGCGCGAAACCACAAACAAAATACGAATATTAGAATCGAATTCATCTGATCATTTGATCATGGGCAATGGCGAAACCGTTCGATACAGTTTTGTCATTGGCGCAGTAGCTGACAGGTCGGCTTCTGCGTCACATCCGATCCCCGCACGGAGCAAATATTTGTACGATGTACTGGTAGCTGTTCTGAGTCTATGCATCTATTTATTTGGAAATATGAATTTGTGTCGCATGTTTAAAAAAAAAAAGTAAATGTCGAGGTATATTGGAGTTTCCTCTCAATCATTCTATGCTATTATTATAATTATCAACCAATTTATTGTCCCACTGTCAATTACTGGCTGAAGTTATCCGTGGAATTTTAAAAGCTTGAACACATAATTGGTGTTTAATAAACTTTATAATCTTTCGTCTCTGTCTATACTATGTATGTAATTTAATGGTAGGATTTCAGCTCAATTTTCAACAAACACTCAAACAAAGTAATCACTATTTAACTTCAACTGACCTAGACTCTACCGAAAAAAAATCAGGGCAGAAGATTTATCAGAAATTTGGACAGTCAAGTTCCGTAAAGGAATCCTGCAACTGAATCCAGAAGCCGATCACTGACGTGGCTATGGCGTATTAATCGCTAACTCACCATTACCGTCCTTCTTATAACAATATTTAATCTTTACGTAGCAAGCTGAGTTATTGTAGCGCATATTATTCGTAAGGCCGCTACCACGGCGATACCATAAGCGGGAGTGGAATGACAATCAAATACGCTTATACGCTAAATATCAGCGTTGTCAATACGCTGCTAGATAAAGATATTGCCGATGACAACAGGCAAATTTTGACGACCTAATTAGCACCTAACGCAGTGGTGTCAAAGGCTACCTTATGTGGTAAAGGATCCCGGTTTCGAATACCGGTAGGTGTAAATGTATGTGTGATGAGTATGGAAAATTGGACATATTCTGTATGTATCTGAGTCCTGGATGTTTCTTTGTGTAATATATATGTAGTGTATCAACCGTCTACCTAGTATCCGTAACACAAGCCTCTTTGACTAGCTGGGTACTCGATGCAGCTTTATCATTATGTTCACATATTTAATTATCTCTGCTCCGCTCTATACATCATCTCCGCTCCCGCCCCGCTTGTTACTAAAACTATGGCCGCGGCCTAAGAGAATTTCGTCTAAGAGTAATTAAAGTGGCTTCAGTGAGTTTGTCAAAGTCAAATCTCTAGACTTGTAGACTACAACCAACAATGTGTTTGACATAGTTATTATAAACATGTTTTGGTTTAGAACTTGCTAACTGCCACTTAAGATTAGTTCTCAAAGTTTTTTTTTAATGTAAGCATTATTGTGATAACCCGCATGTTTATACATTTTTATTGTTCGTTGGTTTTGGTGTTCCTGTTGTGATTTTGTAGGAGGTAGGGCATAGCAAGATTTCTCACAAGAAAATTAAAATTTAGTTATTGCCAATAACTAAATTTTAATTTTCTTGTATTGTGGGTGTGTTTGCGGACGAAAACTGAAAGAAATTTCACATACACAATGTCACATCTTTAGTACAATCAAATATTACCTCCTGTAGGGATTATTTAGTGTTCGAAACAGTTCGAAAATAGAAAATCGAAACAGCTATACTCAAAGCAATTACTCACTCACTTTGAATCTGTATGTATATTTTTTTGCCTCACTTTATGAGGATATAATGGTATCCCTAGTTATACTTGTTTTATTTGAGTAAATCAATTATTTTCTTAAAATCTTAACGTGTACGCTTTTGTTAAACCGTTTTTATTACAAATGAGTATATAACGGACGTGCCAAATAGAACTTAATGACACTTCAGTAACAGATGAATTCCAACCTTGCTGCGAACTAAATTAAACTTAAATTTCAATTAATCTCCAACAGTTGCAATCCAAACTGAATCCAGAATGTAAGTTTTAAACCATGCTTAGATCGTGCTTAGAATTTAATTTAACAACGCCTGGACTAAGTTGGCTGTAATCTTGAATTTAACTTAGGCACTGCTAACTGTAAGTTAGTCTTAAGTTCAATTGTAACCGGGTTTGCGGTCAGCTTTGAGTTGGATGCAGGTGTTAGTTTAGTATTAATGTGATATACTTGGCTTTTGGTCTGTGTTGATTTATTATTTTGGGACCAGTGTGGCTCGTGGCTACGCAACAACAGGGCTAATCCATTAGTCTCCTCTTCCTTCTAGTTAGGCTTCCCCTTTTTTTATACCACTAGAGTCATAAACAAGCTTACTACCCGCCTCACGGCCTATGAATGACTGCAACACCAAAGATGTAGCTTGTAAGTAAGTCAGTTTCATCGTTGAACATTTAAAAAAAATCGTGTTCTGTAAGTGACTGTTTATGTTTCTTAATAAATAAATAAAATTTTAATCGTATTAAAAAAACAATTGCATTTCATGGATTTCAAATATACAGATCGTTCTTTTCTAAGTTTAAATCCGAAATCCGCATCGAAGAAAACCGTTACACCGTATCTCCAGTCAAATGTGAGTCTTTCAAAGTCGGGACCAATCTTTTATTTGACGAAAACATACAATGTTGCAGCCATCAACTGATCACATAAACGAAAGCCCCAGGAATTTACATAGTGATGGGGAATGAATGTAAATACACAATGTATGCCACCTCCACAGTAGTCTAGGGGGGGAAAGAATGAACTTCGAAGTTATTGAAGGATTGTTACAATGCTGTGTAATAGAAAACTTGAATTAAAGAACATATTGATTTCTTAAACTTACGTGACTATTAGACATTGAAATAAAAGTGCTTTTAACGACTTTGATTGCTGTAAAGAATATTAGTTTTATATTCATGTCACAGGTTCAAATGTATATGCTCGCAAATTTCCACAAATTGAACCTCAAACCTCCACTACGGTAGGCAGTCCTACTACCGCTACTAATTGAGCTGTCAAATGATTCTCATCTTTTTTATTTATCTTAAATTGAATATAGAATAGTTTTATAAATCCATTTACATTAGATATCAAAACTATGCTATTGGAGACAATTGTCAAGTAATAATAACACTCTTTATTTACTCAAAATATGAACAACATTTTAAATATAATTTCCTGTCTAATAATAGACCTTATTTAACGTTCAAAAATCGGATAATAAAAATTATTCATCTCAACGCGTCAGTTTGAATAACTTAACAAATGGTATAAGTTAAACAAACATTTTATCACTATGAATAAAGACATTAAAATTAAAAAAATAGAGCTAGCCTTAAAAGCCACGTAATAACTCACTTAACAACGTTCCAACAAAGTTGCCAGGAACAAAAATATTTCACCATCTAATTGGCCTTTTTGCAACAAGGAGGCGGCATTGCAGTCACAAGTGGTTCCATTTACCGGAAAAAATGCTGGGTTACGTTCAAAAGAGGCCGTATTACACCGCCCGTTGCAACAATAAAATTAATGTCTTGCCCCGTCGGGCCTAATTAGCGCCCACTAGTATTTAATTGGCCCCTCTTTACTTTTTTAGAAAGGTCCCACTGTCTATATTACGGGCGCTGGAAATTTTGTTTGGTTTGACTAAAGATAATCTATGTTGCTTGGCATAATTTAAACTGAATATTTCATCATCAACCCGTTTATTGTCCCACTGTTGGGCTTCATCTCCTCTCATTTGGGAAGGAAAATGCTATTGTCCACCACGTTATCGCAATGCGGGTTGGCAGATTTCACACGCCCCATTGACTAATTCCTTAGGCAAGCAGGTTTCTTCACGATATTTGGGCATGTGATAAATACGCACGTAACTTTGAATAGTCAGTGGTACGTCCTTGGAGATCGAACTCGAGGTCTTGACTTCCCAGTCCACTGGTCATACTACTGGGGTATCACAGTTCTCCAAAATCAAAGCAAATATTATTAATAGTATTAACGTAGGTTTAATGTGTTTTTTTGTTGGTATTTTAATTAGCTACTGAGGATTTCTTGCTATTCAGAAATACTTGAAAAAGTGAATTAAATTGAATTTGTTCTATATTTATTTTAATTGACTTATATTTTTTTCTAGTTCAGTATTTTGTACAAAAGCAAACATTTTATTATACAATGTACTGAAAATATTAATTGATACATATTTACAATATAATGTGCATTTATGTACAAATAAAGGTACAGTCGAAAACCTTTAAATGGCTGTTTTGATCCTATAGTTTCATTTGTTTGTTTATCTGTACATTAATAAAATAAAATATAAATAAAGTGTATTTAATGAGGGAGAATTCATAATTATAAAAAAATATACATCCGGATAAATTCACATACGCAAGGATAAAATTATGTATCCGCACGGATAAAGTTGTATAATACAAAGTCTGCCTATTACGTATTACATTCTCCCTGTCCTCAGCCAGTGTTTATCTATCAGTAACATGACCAACTTGGAGACGGATGTGTGTAAGCGTCGACATATTGCCGGCTGACCGCATGCAGGCACAACATTAAGTAAATGGGAGATCCATCCCCTTAATTGACTCCCATAACTTGCACGAGTTTACAAGCAACTGAATAGGGATGCCCCTGCGATTTATTTTAATAGGTGTTTTATTCAAATAAAATATATGTACACATTTCTTCTTTGTTCACCATAAAGGTGCACCACGCTGGATTATATCATATCAATTATAGAAGAAGTCGATCTAAATTTCAGCTGTGTGAGGTTTTGGATTTTGTACTGAAGTCCAGATCATTTCAGATGGTTTTTTAACCAATTTAAAAAAAAATAGGTTCTCAATTCGACTGAATTATATATTTTTTTATGTTTGTTACCTCAGAAAGTTTGAATGGGTAAACCGATTGTGATGATTTTTATCTGAAAGCTGATGCTTCCCGTGTGGTCCTATTTCAATTTGGTTCTGTTCATACATTTGAAATCATTTTTTTAACAGAATTATATGAAAGATTCTTAAAACTAGTAGAGATAGGGATCAGGAAGACCGTCTGTACGTTTTTTACATACGTATTATAAAGATTATTATTATTAATTTAAGAGCTCAGCTCTTGTCGGTGGAGCAATCGCCACTGTTCTCTATCTCCTGCTTTCTGTTTGATTACTCGATACGACTCGATCCCCACTTTTTCCATATTATCCATAAAGATATTTTATTTTATAATCAGCCCGGTTGATCCCACTGCTGGGCAAAGGCCTCCCTACCTTCCTTCCATTCCTCACGGTTTAAAGCTTGTATAGCCCAATCTCTTGAATAGGAGTCCAGTTCGTCCCGCCATCTCCGCCTGGGCCGCCCGCGTCGTCTAACGCCTTGTGGGCTCCACTCTGTAGCAAGTCTAGCCCACAAGTCGCTCGACATACGGCATACATGCCCGGCTTCAGTTCCACTTCAGAGTAGCGTAAAGATAATAATATATAAAGATATATATAAAGATAATAATACTTAAATCCTGTCTTAGTTCTTTAGTTTCTCTTGGCACACAAAAAAACGATACAAGTTCAGCCATTCCTTTCTCATTACCATTAACTAACAAAACTTATTCCATAAAAGAATGACCCACTTCCAACTTAACAATAAGCGCATTACTTGTTATTCTTGCTCCGTTTCGCATTAACATCTACAATCTTAATCTTAATAATCGGTTAAATATATGTTTGTTCATTACCGAGGAAGTTTTGCGTGGGACCTCGTGTTTGTATACCGATACGGTAATGGCTGGTTACTGTAATGAGTCAGAGTATGTTTTGCCTTGTAAATATTTGTCTGAAAATATCATTACCATTACAAATAATTGGTTGCCATTATTTTTCGAGCTATTTATTCTTACGTTTGGTTTGTCGACACGATCTGGGTAATGAGCGATTAGGCTTTACCCTGTTCAATAACACACCGTGAATGCTACTCATGAAGTTAAATAAACCTTCCTTAATCAATGGTTACCTCAGTAAATAAAAATATATATATTTTGAATAACATATTATATACGTTGAATTAGATACTTAGCTTAGTTTATGTAATATCGTGGACAAAGTTCTTTTTATTCATTGAATAGTAATGGAACATGCCTTTTTTTCAATGATAATATGCGTATTCATCATTAAGAACCTTAAAATTGTGACAGGAAACATTCTGACAGATGTTTTCAATAACGTATGAGATTGCCAAGCCGTTCTAGGCCGCTAGTCTAACTACCCTAATTTAGGAAGAAACAAGATAGTAAATTTGCTAAAAGATGGTTATTGGAAATAGGTATTGTTGAAATAATATATGTACAAGATACATACTAACACAAATATTATTATTACTTGAGCCCACATACATCTTTATTTACAAAAATAAATATGCCGAAATAATTAACTACTCGAAATTACGGTTATACGTGTGAAATATGGCACATTTCCCCGCCCAAAATTGGACATTAATTGATAATAACATCCAAACGCGCGGGTATTACGGCCATTTTATTCCTAGGTACACTCATTACCGTCAAATGTTTAAAAAGAACATCAAATAAATTGTCAGGCTCCACAAAAGTTGACTGGCTTATAACGTTATTCTGGGCAATTACATGAAAAATGGACTCGCTCGAACAATGCTATGAAATAAAGACCAGATGAGGATTGAATAGAGAAATTATTGTTTTTTTTAGTGGATTATGGCGTTGACGGGACAGGATTTGGGTGTTAGTGATTTTTATACATATATATGTATGTGTGTGTTCGTAATTTTACATTTAGATATTTAGCGATATATCAAATGTATAATTCTGTAAGTAAGCACGCCTAGCACACTACACACACCATATTCAAGCATATTCTATCTATCTATCATAGATACTCACCTATGTATACAATACACTTACGATCGCTTATTTTTAACTTTATTTTTTGTAATATACTGAATCTGATACTGTATTTAAGAATTGGAGAATTTGCATCCATTTTATTTTAGGAGGTAGGGCATAGCGAGATTTCTCGCTCAAATTGAGCTGTACGACTGGGGAAGTACCTCCACCTTACAGAAGACCGCAGTGAATCAACAATAGTTGTCTTTCTGCGGTTACCAGGTTACCAGAGCAGGGGTCATCACTTACCATCAGGTGAGCCGCCTGCTCGTTTGCCCCCTTATCACCATAAAAAAAACAATGAATTTTTTAAATAATTTAATTATACTTCTTATAACCATAGCCTTAAAATCGACTGCAAATTTCCTAAATGCTGTCTTACGTCATCTCGAAACAAATTTCTGGCATAATAGAGCACCCATTGTTACCGCCCCGCAGGGGTTAACTCTGTGCGTCGATACTCGATATCTCAGTGAGTCAGAATCTAAGACAACCAATCCGAAACAATATACCGATTTCTCTGAACATAACAGCATTCATTACCGACAAAGTTTTGAAAGTTAAGAAAACACAGCATGTTTATGCAACTATAAATTATGCCTTATTAAATATAGATATGGTTTACAACAACATTATAGGGCTTAGGACCACAAACTATCAATAATTCTAACGTTAGCTCTGTCAGGTTGAAATTCAATAAAGCCTAGACCTATGTTAGGTTACGCCTTAGGGGATCTAAACTTAAACAATACATATTGTATGTGCTTACGTGGTTAGACATTGTTCATGGGTGAGTTAACTTTATATACATATTTGATTACATTATGCTGACCCACAGGTGGCAACGTGGATAAACTGTGATAGTGATATGATGACTGAACACTTTTGTTTAATTATAATTCTTAAAATAAAAATCTAGGCCTTATTTATATTAACAAAAAAAGTTTCAACCAAATGTGATGAATTTTTTTTAGGTCTCGATAATCTTGCTACTACGCCAGTGAATTCCAATAAATGATAATTTGCCTGTGTAATACTAATCCAAGATCCTAGGATGGGCACCTGGATCATTCTGGGGTAGTCACGGGTTAGTTACGCCCATGGAGAGGAGACATGCCAGTCTTGCGAGGCACCGATCTTCCTATGCGGTTAAGAAAAGGTCTTTGGCGTCGGACCTGGCTGCCATTGCACTTGGTTCCCGACGCGAACACTGGTGAGGGTATCATATTCGACTTTGGACGAGGACCCAGTAGCGGATCTTGCGTCAGCGATCCCGTGATCCTACCACACCAGTGCTGGTAGTGGAAGTGGTTTTTAACTGGTGTTTTTCAGACATTTCTGACGGGGAATCCTAAACGTCTTGCATAATCGAGCGGACTGGTATGCATAAAGCGCATTTCGCCACCCTTAAAAAGAAACACTTAATTAAATCAATACTAGTATTAATATCATACAGTTAAATTATCGAAATTATTGAGCAGTGCAGTTTGACGGTACTGCTATGCAATTACAATTAAGACACAACATAGACGTAAATTGAAATTGTGACACGCAAACAGGTAACAAAGTTACTGTGACACAATTATGTTGATGAATCCAAACTTCGTAGAAATTCTCAGAGCTTGTCAAGTTGCATTTTGATTGTTCACTAGTTTCCATTTGTTCTGTTATTTATATTAGGTATTGCGTATGATGTTTTGTGTATTTTTATTACTAAGGTAATTCTTGGTAACTTTATAAATATGGGGTGTGATGATACTTTATTTGTAGTGAATTGAACCAACGTCTTTCCGTGAAATAGAATGTTTTATAATATAATAATAAAAAAGCTATAAAATATTAACAATATAGTGATTTAAATAAATATTATATTATTAAACAGAACTTCTTCAAATGTTGATATTTACTCGTAAAATATTCGTTTAGCGTTTACCTGGCTAACTACTAAATCTTATAACTACGCTATCATTTTATTTTAGATAAGGTTACCTTACATAAAATAAAATTATAACGGCTAACATACCCTATGGACGCTATCAAAACCAGAGGTAGGTATCACTCACGCATTGTCACCCTACGATCCGATGTTTTAGGGTGTAGGCTTGTGTAGTACATGTACTATGTCCTATTAAGACCTAGTTCCCGACACTGTACAGTACTATTCCTTTTCTTATTAGTACATCATTCTTTTAGGACATTTTCGTTCGTTCCCAATGTTAATGATTCTTAGTCTCGTTCTGAACGAATAGTCGCGCGCTACTTAATGTTGTAGGACAGTAAGTACTCGAAAGACACGAAACGCGCCTCACGAGCGGGAGCGATATAAAATAAGTGCACGAAAGAGTGGGATGCATGACAATATTCAAATGTTAACAATTTTATAGTTTAAAAAAACGAAAAATTAACATAGATATTCTAATATTTCATGTAAAGAATTATCGGGTATTGTTTAGAATGACGGTCCTGCCTGCAAAGTATGAAGGAAAATCAAAATGTAATTCATTCACTAGTCTTTCAATATACTACGGTACTACTGTACTAATAGTCTTAGAAGACCGAACTAGTACATTTGAAAGATTGTACTAATACAGAGCGATCCATTCAGTGACCGAGTAAGAACAAACCTATTAGGGTGACAATACGCACATGTTATTGGGTGACTTAGGGTAACAAAATTCAGTCTGATTTCTGCTTAGTGTATTAGAAGCGAAACATTAGGCAATGTGATGTTATTTCCCAGTCGAATACAGCCTCCACTCTAAATGATTATGCCATCACGATGGAAGAATTCACCTTTGTTTTAATATCACGTTCACCAACGTGACTCTGAAAGAATAATAATACAGAGCTGTCCCTAACAACATAAAAATCCAATACCAGATATATATATTTCCAATCTGCCTCACATCACAGATTTAGTGAGCCTATTTCGTACCGTGTCGGTAGGATATTTATCAATAAGCTCACACTTGACCGCGACCTCTTGTCAACGAAATAGTCGTAAATCTATCTGTATTTCTGCGTTCATTTTTTTATGTGAGGCTTACGAAAAGCTAAGATTCTAGAGTGGCTTTGTGAGGGGGATAGTAATATGTTAAGGTATCAATATATTTTGTGTTCAGAACTTCAGACTGATTTGTCGATTATACATTAGTCTATGTTTTTGCCGCAAAGTAATTTCACAGGAATTTTAATTTGGAGAAATATTACATAGGTACTGAAATTATGTTTTTTACGGATTTTATTTCAATAAAATATTTCGAAATTACCATTACAGGCTTTAGATGCAATATATTAATAAATACAAAACAATTCTCGCCGTTAATGTTAAGTTTTATTATTTGAGGCCTGAGGACTGAGGACCTGACAAAATTTCTTAGGCATGCAGTTAATGCAGTTTACTCACATAATAGAGCTGTGGTAGTCTAGCGGTGTGACCAGTGGACTGAGATGTCAGAGGTCTCGAGTTCGAACCCAAGGCACGCACCACTGACTTTTCGGAAGTTATGTGCGTATTTATCACATGCTCAAACGGTGAAGGAAAACATCGTGAGGAAACCTGCATGCTTGAGAGATTTTCTCGATGGCATGTAATGTCTGCCAACCCGCAGTGGGCTAGCGTGGTGGACTATAGCCTAATCCCTCTCAGATGAGAGGAGACCCGTGCCCAGCAGTGGGACAGTAATGGGTTGATGATGATGATGACTCACATAATAAATTCAGGGATTCCATTTTGAGACTTACAACCACATCATAAGCCCATCATACCCTGATCAATAATATTATAAAATAACATAAAACTCAACTTCCCATCAATCTTCAGGAGTGCCGTGACTTATCTGCAGGATATTATCCATTATACCACTTGACCTCGGCGATTGTCACCGAAACAATAGGATTTTCTTTATTCCCCGTATTAACATTTCGATCTGGCCAATAACCAATTCTCTCAACTGACTCTTAGGCGTAGGCGTGCTCACGATGCGAAAATATATACTTGCGGCACACTGTGTAAGTGGAAATCAGAAGGTTAAGTTAAGGTTAAGTTAAAGTTATGGTTAGGTTAAGTAAAGTTAAGGTTATGTGATAGGCTAGTGTTGTGATCAATGGACTGCGAAGCTAAAAATCTTAAGTATAAGTAAAAATATTAAGTAATAAAAATCGTAAGACATAAGTAACATAAAGAAGGCAAAATTCAACACATCAGGCGGATACCTCGGTGGCTCAGTTGGCAGAGCATCTGGAGTACTTATCCAGAAGACGCGGGTTCGAGTCCCGCCTGAGATTGAATTTTTCTTTCTTAATAAAAAAAATAATAAAAATCTTAAGTTCAAACCCCAGGCTGACATTTTGAGGCTACGTACGTATTTATCACGTGTGCAAACAGTGAAGGAAAACATCATCAGGAAACCTGCATGCCTGCACTAGGCTAGCGTTGTAGACTATACCCCAATCTCTTTCAAACAAGAAAAGACCCGTGCTCTGTAGGCGGTTATTAAAGGGGTTGGTGATGAAATAAGTAATAATTGATATGAAACAAAAGATCAATCCCGGAAAGATTTACTACAATTTTATTCATCATCATCTTTAAGGAATCAGTATTGCCAAGTATTATAGCAAGATTGTGAAGGTCTGATGCTTCAATAGGTCCACAGCAGTGTTTTTTTGGTCTAACCTTTCAACAGATCAATGATACATTAAGTATACATACTTATCATACATATAATTTTATGCCTAAATGATAACATTCAATCTTAAACTCAATATAATAAAGTCTTTAATTTATTGTCTCCTCTAGACATAGAGTTTGGATGTAAATAAGGACTATTTTTAAGAAGTCCCACAGATAATTATTCCCTTGCAAACGCAATTCGGTTATTAATTAATAGTATGTTTAATATATTATCATTAAAATAATATTTTTCAGATTGAAATAATATTGATTGAAGTGGGAACAAGCTTATTTTATTGAATTATTACATCTGAACAAATTGTAAGCCGATCTAATTGAATCAATTTATTTAAATTTAATATTGATAATTGGCTTATGTTTTGTATAGTTGAATAGTTTACAAAAATATTAAATTATATAAATATTCTCGTATACTAAGATTGTGGCAATTTTATTTTGTTTTATTGTGTCAGTTTGTAAACGTGTATAATTAAATATGTCAAAAAAAAATCATAACATCAGCTTAATTGCATTCGAGTTTATGCCAGACAATTATTCCATAATCGGATTACAATTCAACGGTATCGATAAGCATGTTCTGTAAACATTAATAATGTACAACATGTTAATAGACTTAAGCTATTAAAGGTAAATAGCTATGTATTTGATTAGCACTAATTTCTTGATATCGAGGTCATTCATTAAAGTATTAATATCTAAACAATGTAGCTTTTTGGAAAATATATTTGACTCAAATCTGCTGTTGTCCTCCATGTATGATATTCTAGACGCTAATTCAGTGATTTTTTTCTATCACAACAAATTAAAATGGTAGATATTCAAATTAAAGTATCTACTACACACACAATTAAAATTATAAATACGGATATATGTATAGTCCGTCCATTAAATAAATAAATCAAATCAAATAAATAATAATTATAAATATGTCCGGATATTATGACACAGCGCCATCTAGTTCCGAGCTAAGCAACGAGGCTTGTGTTAAAGATACTAGATGGTTGATATACTACATATAATAATATACTTTTTTATGTAAATACATACATTCATATATATTAAACATAGATACATCCATGACTCGGATACAAATGTTGATGCTCATCACACAAACATTTGTCCCTACCGGGATTCAGACCCGGGACACATAGCACAGAAGGCAGCGTTAACTACCGCTGGGCTAATCAGGTCGTCATTACTACGGATACTGTCAGGTCTACTTTAATTGTAGATATGACTGAAAAGTGAAACGTGTAAAAGCAATTTTCAAGGGGTGATCGAAACTTACTTTTAATTTTATTTGCACCATTATGTATAACTTATTAACTTTTTAAAAGCCCCAAAAAATCTATAATAACCCGAAAACACTAACGCCAAACGACTATTCGTAAAGAATACTAAATGAAGATAAGCAAATATTTGAACGAACGATAAGATTAATGAATGAAACGCGAGTAATTTACGCGCGATTACACGCGGCCCATTCGCGTACTTCATTTCACTCCGCGCCAGAATTCACGTACCTACTTTTAGTCTTCACTTCACACCAAGTAGTTCGTGTAAATATTCTGAATTTAACTTTGTTTTACCTTGTCCTGTGTTCTTTGTCAGTAGTAAATTAAGCTTTGCTTGAGTTTTACCAAATAACTATGGGGTTTTCAAATAACTATGGGTTATTTTTTTCTTGCATAATTGGTGCTTGAAAAACTTTTCCCGACTCTATTAGATGTTTTAATGTTTCGTAATTGCGTTTGCAAACGGCGACAATTATTTACATAAAATAATATTTTGGCTACTATCTGTAAATAGTACTGATACTTGGTCAGCGTGAAATTTAAATGTAATGAATAACGTGGAGGCTACCGCTTAAAAATAAGGTGGAAGAGTGTAAATAACGTTTTCAAACGTCGCAAAAATATGTTTGTAAAGAAAACTTTGGTGTCACATCTCTGAGAAAGTCCGCACTATATACTGTCAACACGTTTTGTACAAACTTAAACTTCTGTAATACCATCTATTTCACGTCACCGTTGACCTAAAGCTTCACTATCCGAAGTTATCTGCGATGTAAACGATGCAAAGGAAGCATCTGTTCCATCACAGAGAAAGCGGGCTTTACCTTTTTGACTTAGAGTGTATTTTCGTGTAACGTAGTTTCGTAATAGTATATTCAGGGATGCTACTTCTATTCGGGGACCGATATCTGTGATACGATCGGGGCTAGGCTGTTTTGTTTCCTTATTTCAAGCAATACCTATATAAAGGATGAGTGACACTTTGCCGGATTAATTTAGCGTTAGAGGCTCTTGAAACACGATGTATCAGGCGGGAGATTTTGGATTTACCTGTGTTAAAACTAGCCACTGTTTTGAAATAGGCTCCATCGTGTATTTAGTGGGGTTGGAGGAACTATCTCCTGTTAGAATAGTTGGTGCCTTGGTGCCTTGGTTGGTTGGCTTGGATATTTTAAGACGGTAGAGATGTGGGTAGCTATTATGTTACAAAATTGATGAATCGATGCAGTTCATTGAGACCATTTTTTCTTAAACAACAGCAAAACTTATTTTATATTTATTAGTTTCTAACTTCTAAAGACTACGCGGTAATAAAATACTGTGAAGCCTGGCAAAAGTTTACGGATTATATTTTTATGATCGATTTATATTAATAATATCTTAAAATGTTGTATTTAAAATACTATGTAGTAGAAAAAAAATACATTATAGAGCAAGATTTTGAAAAAAAAAGTACCTATATGTAATTCGGAGTTATTTTTGCATATATTTATTAGGTTAGATACATTAATTTTAAATCCTGACATTTCGTTCGTTGCGAACCATCACGCAGTCTATCCCTGACTGTGGATGGTATGATGATCAAATATTATATTAGGTAGGTAGTTACTAGTTAATATACTACTTAAAAAATAATTTCTATCTTGTCTTGTGTTGTGATTATTAGAAAAAAAAATCTTTCTTTCTTTTCTTTCTAATTACTTGTCATGAAACCAAAAAAGTGTAAAACCACCCACGGTGTTCTAACTAACTCATAATTCAATTAATGAAATACAATAAAGTTCATAATTTATCCTCATCAAAAATATTACGTAAAATACTCCCGTCGCATAAAAGTCCCGCTCCAATTTTATAACCGTTCTACAATAATCCCACATTGCACGATTTGCATCGACGATTCCAAGGTAATCAACTTAGGTTGGTTCCGATGAAAAAGGGTAATGGAGTATGAAAACGAGAATGTACAATGGCCTGGTAAAATTTTGATTCGATTTATATAAAAACTAGGTAAATATGTAGCGGAGATAGGAAAATGTACTGAGTCTCAGTCGGCAATGGAACTTGTTTTTGTCAAAGGAGGATTTTTCTTTGAAATGGAGAGGTTTGTTTATTATTGGGCTTAGGTACTATTTTGTTGGATTATTTTAACAGAGACAAAGGAACTGAAGTTGTATATTATTTATGAAGAGGCCAAATACTAAAAGCCTTGTACATTGCAAAAAAATATAATTATACTTTCATGATTCAAAGAGCAAGTCGCAGCGAAATTTTTTATTTCAATTTAGACTACACATACGTTTGTGCCGTCAAAAACTAGTCGCAGAGTTCCAAAAATAATTGTCTTATTGTGATTATACTTTTTTTTTTTTGCCCTTCGAAAGACTTATTTTTCAAACATACCGTGCAGGAGTCAGCACACATATTTTTATATTTATTTACTATAGTTTGCCTCTCGCTTGTGTATTTGTGAAGTTATTACGAATAAACGCGTTAGTCACCTGGAAGTTTTCAGTAATATTTTGCGATTGTATCCACTCAACGCAAATTGCAAACTAGACGAAAAAGAACAGAAGACAAAGGGTTTCTTTTTCGATTTTGTTTTGATGGAGAAAAATCTCATAGAGTGTATCTCGAAATATTTTAATCGGATAAGCAGACACTATATTACAGTAATAGGGTTTATCAGCTTACGTTTTAAAAAACAAATCATCAAAAATGACATTGATCTTTTATTCTGATTAAAAACTGAAAATTTAGAACAACAAAAGATTTATAAAGAAAAATTCCTTGTTAGTCGTACATATCGAACTTCCCAAAGCAAGAAACTCCATTTATAAATAAAAAGGACAAACACCGACGTAATTGTCGCCGTCTAGCTAATTAGAAGTTATAGCGATTGCAACTAACAAACGACGCTTTTACGTAATTTATTGTCGAATTTCGACAATTGCTGTTTGGTACTTAGCGGCAATTTAATTTATAGCCTTATGGTGACTTCGACAGCAAGTTTTAATGTAATATTCAATAAAACAGACGCCTTTAGTTAATTTGGTAAGTTAGAAAGTGCATTAGTGATAATTGGGTTTAATTAAAATGGTGAATTATGACGTAAAGTGTTTTCAATTTAGTATGTGCGTTGCCTGAAGTCGGTCGCTTTTCTAATTTAAGTAGTTTAATAAAATTATTTCACGACATAAGTGTTTTTTATTTTAATCTTTTACTCAATAATTGTCCCACTGCTGGGCACGGGTCTCCTCTTAATTGAGAGGGCTAAGGCTATAGTCTACCTCGCTAGTCTATTGCGGTTGGTAGACTCCACACGCCATCGAGAAAATCTCCCTAGCAGGCAGGTTTCTTCACGATATTTTCCTTTACCCTTTGAGCATGTGATAAATAGGCACACAACTTACGAAAAAAGCGAACACGGGTCTGTCAACTCATTATGGTACCAAAGTGTACTATTTTTTTTCTATCTAATGGTATGTATACGTGTTAAATCATAATCGCATATTGTTACAAATGACAGCATTCACCAAACTTGCCAGTATTAAAAATATATTTCCCCAATAACCAGCTATTTCGTACAATTGACGTTATTATAGTTATTTATGCAGTCGATTAAGTCTGATTAAGTGGCGATTCACACATCAGCGGCCTGTGGTTGCCTGATATTGACGGCCATTAAATGTTGTTCCATTTTACATTGCCCGGACATTGTGTAAAATGACTCGGCTGATCAACATTATCGTTTTGCGATGCGTTCAACAAAAGTTAAATGTTTTTGTATGTAGATATGTTTTATGTTTGGTTTTTTTTCGATGTGTTCGTTATGTTTTTTTATCTACATACATTAATCCTAGAAACTTCAAAATAATATTGATTAAAACTACATAAGCAAGATGGCATTTGTACATGCGAAGAAGTGTCTCAAAATATAGGACTTTATTTTAATTAGACTGATATTACTTTTGAACTTCCTTCTAAAAAGAATGTTCTATGAAGAAGAGCCGACGCAAAACTACATACCTACATATGTAAGTACTCTACTCCAATAATGGAAAAGTGCGTTTTTTTGGTAGGTACATATTGTCCAAACAGGTTGCACAGAAAAAGTTCGTCTTATCCTTAAACAAGTGTGTTTATTTGAGGAAATAAGACGCGTTCAGTATTAAAATGCTCGTCGACTCGAATGTCAACACTCTGCACACATAGATAAAAACAGAGAAAGACAGTTGCATGGTCGCATAACGCTAATTAGTCAATTCCGACAGCAAACCACCCTATGGAACTTCGTTCCAGTAAGTGCGTGAAGTAAATATATAAATATATATATGTATAAATAAATATTTTTTGGACATTATGCCACAATGCCATCTAGTTCCGAGCTAAGCAACGAGGTTTGTGTTACAGATACTAGTTGGTTGATATACTTCATATATCCTTTTTTTTTGTAAATACATACATATTAAGTAAGCAAGGTTACTTAGGTAGGTACCTATGAGGTTACGAAGACAGCAAGGTATCTAACGCGATGGTTAGAAATTAAATAAAACTACTTTTTAGGGATTTTATCCCGGTATATACATATGTTTTTTTTCCTTATGTTTCGTATAGTCTCGGGCAGACTATCATTTATATCGGAATATAATTATTTTTTACTGGATATATCTGTAAGTTTATGTAATCAGTATAATTACTAGTATTTACTTTTCCAGTTTAATGGTTTGGAATGAAAAAAAAAAAATTTTTTTTTTTTTTATTTGTATTTGATTGTCATTAATTGGTGGTATTAGTAACCAAATATCACCAAGTAATTGCAACCAAATACTTCTTTCGTCTCTTCAATCAATTCTTTCAGTCAAGTTTCCTATATTTTCTTTCTTTATATTCTGTACCCGCGGTTAAAATAATAACAAGCGGAAAAACAAGGCCACGTTTGGAGTCATAATTCAACAAATACTCAAGTAGTTCAAGCCATATTTCATTTTACAGCGTGTTATCTAAGACGGTCGGCGCCTTACACTCTTGACTTCGTCGTGTCTAGAACTGCTGTTTATAATCTGTGCCTTTAAATTTTCCCCCGGGAGTTGGGCACTATTTTATAGTATTATAAGTAAGCTGGCTAGTACTTAAAAATCTGTGAAATTTATTTAAAATCGTTACTTTTATGTATTATAAATAATATTATGTTTAATATCATGACTGTCCATTGCTATACCGCCTTATCCTTGCTTAGTTATATACATATATAACAATTACAGCACATCACTCATCAATATTTGTCGGAATAGCCTTAATAATGCACTACATTAAAATTATATTACTGTACTTACTAGATTACTCCTTAAAACTAAACACAAAAACTAAAAAAGAACTACATGCCCCATACGCCAATATAATCACTTGCCAATACTCAGACGGAGTAAAAGGAACATTAGCAATCAATCACCAAATCAGGGAGTCCTTCGCTGTTCTTACAAACTTATCTTTAGGAAAATTTCAGGCCAATTTTACCCATTCATGAATTTACGACATAGAAACAAATCAAAACACGGCACGAAACAATGGTCTATAAATCTTGCCGGCAATTTCAGATGCGATCTTGTGAATCGGGGCAGGTACTGTGTTATCGCGAACAAGTGACGTATTATTTGTTTCAAATGCCCTTCTAATAAAATACACGAGGTGTATAGTTTTGATTTATATCTCTCTTTGTTACGAGGAGGTAAGGGTTCGGAAATATAGATACACATTTGAAAGTTATTTTGATTATAATTGCTGCGTCGTACGACCGTTGATGGTGAAGGAAGCCCAATGAACGCTTGACTAAATTTCGGGCAACCTTAGTCTGGTACAGTAGTGCAACCGGTCGTGGTGTTCCTAAAATTTTGGTTGAGCTATATACGATGACTGCTGTTATAGTGCATTCTTCAAAACGCCCTGTCAGACATTTCCTAAATGGTGACGCATGAATAATAGATACAGTTGTCTGTAAGTCAAGAAGGAAAGACATTTCAAATTTCGTCTAGAAATTTAAACATTGATTTATTGTAAAAGTTCATTAAAAAGATCTAAAGAAATAAATAAGATAGCCCAAAAAAGAGTCCAGTGGACTGAAATAGACTGGATCTAAGCTCATCACTGGAATTCTATAAGTACGATAAAAACAACGTTCTTTGAAGTAAGATCCTAAGTAGGTCGTCAAAAGAGAGTAAAAGAAAATAATTACGATGCCCTGTGGTTTCAAGCAAAGCATAACGTTATTATACATTTATATTTAAATATACAAAGTACCGTATCGTCTGTGTATAAAATCACTAAACCACGTTTAGTAATATTACTAGATATACAAGAACTCAAATATGAATATTCTCTTAATATTATGTACAATTTTACTAACACAGCAACGTTTTGTTAAGCACTGTAACCTATTTGGCAAACCGGTGCACGTACATAAAAATTGTTCTTTGAACTCCAATCCCCAAAGCGTAAGAAATCTGTAGCCATCGTATTTAAAAATTAAACTAGCACAATACACAATTTTAACTTACAAATCGGTACACTCGCGGCCACATTAACGTCATACAAAATAAAAATATATACAAAAGAATTAAGAACGTTTTGGGTGGTGCATTTAAACTGAACACAGGTAGATAGTGTCAGTGGCAAACGCGTAGCCGGGAGCGTTCAGCTCGCAGGTGCACGCCGAATTATACACATAGAAGGCGGAAAACAGCGAATTGAGGCGAGAATTTTGCGCGAATTTCGCCGCGATAACGCCTCGTCCGATTGTCCGCCGCTGACGTCTGGGAACAATTTTCACTGTTTTATTTTTGAACATGTACATTGTTCTTTTGTAGTGTGAAGTGTAGTGTGCAATCGCGTTTCATTTACTGCGGGAATATTGTTGAGAATTTGGTCCTGTGTTATTAAAATCTTTCTAGATTATCTAAGTTTGAGATAAGTGTTAGGCATTCAGACTTCTGTTGAATTGATCCTTAGAGATCCGTTATTATACAAAGAAAGGGTCTTTTCTTGTCCGTATTTAATTCTTTGATCTTTGTACCTAGAAATGTGTTGGGAAAATAGGCGCTATTGTACGTAAGATACAATTTGGAGGTCTGTCACGTCCACACTGACGTATAAATATAAGAAACACCAAATACTAGTGGGCGTAGTTTTATGTAATGTAAAGGACCTTTGACCTTGCTCGCAGAGATATCAAATTATATAAAGAGAAACGTTCTGAGCGAGCGGAAAAGTGTTGAATGGGAAAGTGAAATATTTGTGTACTTTACGTGTTGAGACCCACAGTATGGTTCCGTATCGATCGACTGATATTGTTCGTTCTGTAAGATATGTATGGTATTCTTAACAATTTAATTCTGGGCGGTTTCCTGGCACGGATGTGTAGGATGGGCACGATTGTAATAAATGTTAGTTTTATTTGATTGTAGCAGATTGAAGCTGTGATTTTTATTGTTTTATGCGTACTTATAAGAGATTTGTTTGTATAAAATGGCAAAAAAGCAAATTGGCACGTCGGTTGAGCGATCAGATTCTGCGCCGCGGGTGCTTATTCTATCTCAGCACGGGTCCTATAAAGTTAACTATGAAGCTACTATTGAAAGAAATAATCTGGCTCTAATAACCAGACCTTGGTCTTAACTCTCACCAGTGCCTTCATAGATAGATAGATAGAGAGAGTAGATAGAGTATTCTTTATTTTTCATACCATCATCAACCCATTAATGTCCCACTGCTGGGCACGGGTCTCCTCTCAATTTAGAGGGATAGTTCACCACGCTAGCCTACTGTGGGTTGGCAGACTTCACATGTCATCGAGAAATTCTCAAGCATGCAGGTTTCCTCACGATGTTTTCCTTCACCGTTTGAGCATGTGATAATTAAAACGCACATATTTTCCGAAAAGTTAGTGGATTCTTAGTCCACTGGTCACACCACTAGGCTACCACAGCTTCAGCTTTATTTTTTATACGAATGAGTCTTTAATTAAAACATCAATGTCACAGCATTAGGTATAATAAGAAAAAGATTCAAAAGCGCAAGATGTAACGAAGTTGGACACGCTCGGTCAATGGGTCGACATTCATGACTGTTCTATTCAGCTCCATAATACACAGAGAGTCCCTCTCTACCAATTTCCCCTAGTTAAGGGAGCTGCTTCTATTAATGAAGTTGCATTAAAGCCTTAAAGGGATAGCGTTAAAAGGTCTTGAGAGTCGATGGCGTTTTTGGGAATGCGCTTTGACAACGTGAGCGGGAGAAAAAGAAATGTGTGACGTCATTAAAAGTTGAATATTTGGATTTTTTGTAGAATACATTTAACCGCCTTTAAAAAAATATTGTAAATAAAAAAATTCAGAAAGCCTTGGTGATCAGGAAGGGGCTAAATGGATTAACTTATTCATTACTTACATGGTCTTATATTTTAAATTAGGGGGCGAGCCTTTATTGCCATCCACCGGACACAAATCCAAAGACTTCTTTTTTTTTATGGTGATTAGGCGGCAAACGAGCAGGCGGCTCATCTGATGGTAAGTGATGACCGCCGCCCATGGACATTTGCAACACCAGAGGCTTGCAAATGCGTTGCCAAACCCCTTAGAAACCGTTCAGGTTTCTTAAAATAGGGAGTTACTGAACTGACAGCAAACGGAATTCCCATGCTGTCAGAATAGTCACTCCCCCAATGAGCTCTGGTAACCTTACTCACTCGCAGAAATACAACTATTGTTGATTCACTGCGGTCTTCTGTAAGGCGGAGGTACTTCCCCAGTCGGGAAGCTCAATTTGAGCGAGAAATCTCGCTATGCCCTACCTCCTACAAAACCCCAATAACACATTGCTCGACCTGGGAATTGAAACCAATACCTCTTCCTCAGCAATTGAACGACCACTAGACCAACGAGACAGCGAATATAAAACCTTTAAAATAAACCAGAGATTGTAAAATCTAACACTGTTATTAAAACTCCAACCGATGTTCGTGTTCGGTCAAGCGTGAGCGGGAACTGTTCCAAAGCTTTTAATCCGACCAATAAAGTTGAAGATTCTTTATGAAAAATATTATTGGTTTCATACTTTAGACGGGAGTCGGCCGGCCGGAGCCCTAAGGCAATAGGGATTGATGTCAAATAGATTTTAATTATACGTCCATTTGTGAGAGCCAGAAGTTATTGGAGTAAAGTTCAATCGTGTTTATTGAATTGTTGATAAGATATTGAATATATTTATTTCTGTTAAAGTAGGTATCTTTATTAGATATTGAACCGTCTTTGGCAACCTATTTCTAATCTATCGTTTGATTTGATGATGATAATGATATCGTATTTTTTTTATTTTTTTTATTTTTATACATATTAATGGCTCCATTCGCTTACACACAGAATTTTCACACATACAAATGCCTAAACCAGATGCAACTACCTGTTTATCGTATAAATAATTATATGGATCATTCGAGAATTGATTCCGCGTACCCGCAATCAAGTCAATCCCTTAACCACTGTGCTGATTGAGCGGTGAAATTAATACATAAATTATTATGAATATATCAAGCTTTAGGCACTGTACAGAATTTTTAATAAATCAACTTTTTTCGTATTTATTACTTTTAGTGCGGTATACCGTCGAGCCTTCTCGTCGTCCATACCATATAGTCTGAAGACTAAAGTCTTCAATCAGTGCGTCTTGCCTGTCATGATCTACGGTGCCGAGACACAGACTGTAAAACTAGTCCACAAATATAAAGTCGCTCGGCAAGCTATGGACCGAGCTATGCTCGAAGTCTCCTTGAAGGACAAAATCAGAAATGAGATCATCCGAAGAAGATCTAGAGTGACCGACATAGCTCGCAGGATCAGCAAACTGTACTGTCAGTGGGCTGGTCATATCTGTTGAAACACTGATGGCCACTGGAGCCGACAAGTTCTGTAATGGAGACCACGAATCGGCAAACGTGGTGTAGGACGCCCCCTGGCTAGATGGACTGACGACCTAAAAAAAGTAGCGGGGATAGACTGGATGAGGAAGGTGGAGGACCGAGTGCTATGGCGCAGTTTGGGAGAGGCCTAGGTCTAGCAATGGACTGCGATAGGCTGAGTTGAGTGCGGTATATTGATATTATTAAATTAAATATAACTAGAGCATGTATATATTTTTTAATTGTGATGAATATTGCATGCCAAATGGCGGAATATAGCTGCACTAAATGTTTGTTCTGTAATTAACAAACTATGAATAAACTATGAAAATACCAATTGTATCAACCTATATTCGCAATAAAGTATTTTGAATTTGAATTTGAATTAAATCCTAGCGTTTCAGATCCATTACAATTTTTCTTAGCAATGTGTATTATGTATTATTATAACCTAATATGTGTGCCCCTTTTGAATCAGACAAGGTCTTAACCAATCAATCATTGTTTCCTTTAGATCATGTTTATATTTCTACGCAAGCGTGGGCTTGTACCTATACAAACACCCAACAAATTAATCTCATAGACAGTAAGCAACGAGCCTTTGGTTAGCTATTCATATCCAATAGCTAAGTCTATAAATACAAATTGATAGAAAAATTTAACATAACATACCATCACAAATGTTTGAAGGCAGTTGGAGTTTAGTTTATTAACTACTTACATATACATATATATCACATAAACACTACACTTTCCAAAAATACATTACATTGCCGTGTATGCTCGACATCCCTATGTCATAAGGATCCAGCAGAATATCAGCGTCAGGATATTACATCCTGGCACATGCTGAGCTGGACTTCTCTTTGGTGCGATTGGGTACACACACTTAACTATGTATAATTCTTCTATTTATTTCTAATCTTGTATCTGTGTGAGTATCTCTTTTGCCAAATAAATGTTTTTTCTTTCTTTCTTTCTAACTCATTCATTCATTCATTCATTTCAACCGTTTCTTTCTAATAAAACTTGATAATCAAAATGACTACAATTACTTGTTTTCATAGTTTCCATAAATCAAACTATAAGCCAACTTAACTGGTTAATTTTGCTGGTTAATTATTATCAGGTAGACCGAAAGCGCCTGTAGCGACGAAAATATAAAAATCTCCGTCCAATAATCTATAAAAGCCGCAAATACAAAACCCTCATTCAAGCGTCACTCAGCGAACGATTGAAAAATGTCGTGGCAGCTAACGGACCTATTTAATTAACTTTCCCGGGCATTATGACCGGTTTATACTCGGTTTTTATGCCCGACCCGGGCATTGTGTGGACTCAATATCGGTTGCTTTATCGCAGTCAGTTCGAGGCGCAGTTGGATTCTTTGTCAAGTGGTCTGCCCAGCTACATTATAAGGCCGGGTATTACCGGAATTTAGATACTTGTAACTGGCAATTGTTATCGTTTATTGCCCGTTAAATGATCGATTATTTGGCGTAAACAATAGGTTTGATGTTTGCGAGTCATTCACAGGAATACGTTCAGTAGTTACTATCTTTATTGAGTGATGCCAATGAAAGTGATGTTGTCGTTAAATTGCGCGGTGCTTTGTCCGTAAACTACTTGGAAGATTATATTAGTCTGCGGAAGATAAAGTTGTAGCTTTTAATAGGGTTGCTATGTCTTTGCGCTAGAATTGTAAATAGAAACTGTAACTTTGTTGTGTTCTTGTTGCCTTGGAGGTGAGTACTCTTGCATTTGATTATAAAACTCTAACGTACCGCAAACTTTCATGGATTATTGGGCATCGCTGGGTTTATGGGATTAACCAACAGAGCAATCGTGATTGTGGGTTTCTTGCATAATATTTAAGGAGTGAGCAAGCGCTCACTTATTTTATATGCAAGATGCAAGACAAGGGTCTTGCATCTTGCATATAAAATAAAGATGCCTGTGTGGCAGGTTAGCACCATCCTCTGATAGCGTGATGGAGAGTAAACAGCCAGAAAACTACCTCCCGCAGGGGCCAACTCATTAAGACTGAGGGTTCTGTCAGCAAGCGATAATGAAAGCTGGTAAATAAATAAATTTAACTAATGTGAACTCTTTTAGTGTTTTATTTCAATATCATAACTGTTACATTTATTGATTTTTAGCGATATGTATAATATTATGAGAACTCCTAACTTTTTCATTACAAGAGTAAGGCAGAATATATTGTTTATACAATTTAAAAAACACATAAATCTCCACTTAATAAGACGCGCAACAAATTCTTTAATCATTTTAAAGTTAATTTTCTTTCCTTTAAGTTAATTACCGAGTCAATATTAATTTCAGTTATCGAAAGTTGTTAATTGTCTAAAGCTGTTTAATTTTAGATCTTAAGGGCCGGAGATGGGGACCAAACAAATTTCAAAGTTACAATAGCGTACTGTCATTAATGTAGGTAATAATACAGTTTTAATGGACTCGTTCCATTTATATAATACTAACTTTTGCCCGCGACTTTGTCTGTGTAAAATTGGTAATTATCTAATCTACTTCTTAATCAATCTGCTGATTTATTTTTATATACATACCACCATCATATACATACAACTCCCCTTTTTGTACAATTAATGGCAGATTTCCATGACAAAACTATTCCAGTTCCTTCCCCTGGACTCAAACTATCTCTGTCAAATTTTAGCTAAATCGTTTTAGTTGTAACTCTTAATAGCATGAAGAGGCAACAGACAGACACACTTTTACATTGATGATATTAGTATGGATTGCTTTCAACTTACCTACTTGGAATTTATTCCTTACACCTGTTGGAGACGAATCAATATTAAAGATTTGCCTTTTTCCCAATTATGTATGTATGTAGGTATGTACATATTTGTTTATATTTTATATTAGTATTATATTTATGGAGGTTTTATGTATAATGGTATAGTATAATTGAGTATATATCTAGCGTATTTTACAACATATATTTACTGTGTGCACGGCCAACTACTCCCAATCATTTGTTTGTAGACAACAATGGTTGTCTAGAAGAAATCGCTTTAGGCGATAAGACCGCTAATTGTACTTCATAGCACTGTACCTATATTTTTTTATATTGTTGTATTTTTGGTGAATGTACAATAAAAAATAGTCAATCTATCTATCTATGTTGGAATTGATTTCCAGTGTAGAGCGATTCATCAACACATGAAATAAATACAATGGGTCATAACGTCCGGGTATATTTATTTATATAACATTATTTATTCGTTTCTACCGGGACTTAAACTTGAAGCTTTTATTATTGAAAGCGAATTTAATAGCACTGCATCAGTCGGGTTCCTGAACTAGTCCCAAATATCGTTAAGATTGAATTAGTTGGCATAATTTACAATATTGGTTATACCAATATGAGAATAGTGAAATTTTATGTGAAACGCTGAATTATCATTGAATTACTTTAAATTATCATTCAAAATAATAAAAATAAAAACTAATACCAAAATGCCGGATGCATAGCATGTATGAATCGTCTAATCTCGACTAATAGCACTCATTAATATGATTTTTTTTGTTATCGGTGTGGACACCTTCAAAAAGCGCCTTCTGCACACAAATAGAGGTCTCGGGTTCTCTTAAGAGACCAGCTCCAGAACCCCCTGTGCGACTCCTAAAAGGCACATCCCTGGGGAGACTAAGGGGGTCTCCCCAAGTCACTGCTCACAGCAATACGTGCGTTAATGAGACCTAGATGTAGAACATACATACTGGACCTCATCCATCTCCATAACAAGTCTACTCTAACCTTAATGAGTCAATTCGTCAGTTTTTTTATGTATATGCCTTTTTTTTCAGGCGAATAACTAGATTGAATCTGTTCGTTAAAAGAACCCATATTTTTAAATCCCCAACTACTGACAAAGGAAATTGTGTCCTATTCAGCAAAATATTTCAAACAAAATCCTACCGTGTACCCAAGTTGGGAAGGGATATTTTAACTTTGAAATTTACATTCAGGGGCTACGCCGTAGCAAGTGCTACGATCTACGGGACTACGTGATGTTGCTACGCTACCCCTATCAGTTCTAATTTTAAACACAACGTTTTTATTTGCAAGGTTTCCAAAGTAAGTCATTGGCGGTCTCAAAATTTTACCAACATTTTAAGGCTTCTCTTGAAATATTTTTTTATTATTTTAATGTTTACCTTTGTTGACCTTACTTTTTGAACTTTCCTATAAAAATAAGCACCAATTTATGTTTAAGTACCCGATATTAAACTAAATATTAAATTCATCATCTTCATCAACCCATTATTGTCCCACTGCTGGGCACGGGTCTCCTTTCACTTGAGAGGGATTAGGCTATAGACCACCACGCTAGCCTACTGCGGGTAGACTTCACACGCCATCGACAATATCTCTCAAGCATGCAGGTTTCCTCACGATGTTTTCCTTCACCGTTTGAGCATGTGATAAATATTAAATTACTTGACTACAATAAATATACACCGGGAGAGGAGTCGTGATAATATATCCCGTCTCCCATTGGTATAGATAGAGACTAGGTTTCCACTTGCTACGTTATTTTTATATATTTGTACAAATCTCATAAATCTCTCTGTTATGAAATACATAAGTATAGCCTTTTACTAGCGCTTCAAGAAGATTATTGAATGTAGATTTCAATAACTTTCTTGAAATATTAAAAAAAATAAGAATATCAATAATATTACTTCTCAACTAGGGTTAGACAGCCAGCATTATTTTGCAATGAAGGTTGGGTCAGAACAAATTTTCGCACCGAGTTTAACGATAACTAATTTCGACTAGTAAATAACGCTTTAGGCACTAAAATGAATCCCGACTCACCCACAACCTTGCCCGGTTATAAAATAAACATTTAAGACCCTTTTATAACTAATAAACTATTTTGAACAAACATTTTATGGCCCTGAAATATTTATCCAAAGTAGTTCCGGCTTTTCGAAAGATATTCCGTGTAATTTACGTTGGCGAACCCTTCCTTAATTAAAATCTATGTTCTTTGTTCCAGGTGTTAGAACGTTCTGGAAACTGTGACGTCATGGGGACTGCGTTGTTTTGATGTGAGCGTGGAATAATTTGAATTTGGATGTGTTGTGATGTCACGGTGTGAGTGTGTGAGACTCTGTATGTGAAGATGGGCACGTTGTGGTGCGGAGTTCTCTTACTCATTTGTTGGATATCCGGTGAGTTCTATTTCATTATATTTTTAAATATAAATTAAAAAAAAATATTCTCTTTATTCACCATATCGCACAAAACAAAAATTGTGAGATGAACAACGCGTTGAAAATATCGCAGTAAAATATAAAATGTTTTTTTTTTAAATCATAGTTTGGAAAACTAACTATTATATATATATTTTTTTGTAATAAGAGTTAATTTTTTCTAGCTATATTTTAATAAGTAAATATAAAATCATTGAATACATAGATAGTTGTGGTGTTTAATGTTCAAAATGTGTGAGCTTCGGTGAACTTAATGTTCGTGTGTTTCGTCGCATTTTGTTAGATTTTAAGCCAAACACATGACTGGAAACATTGCGGAAAAAGTACGTGTTTTTTAAGGTATGCGCTACAAGAATTCGACAAGCAATTATTAAAAATTGGAATTCCAAAATTTAAGTCTGACTACCCTAATTAAGACACAAAAAAAAACTTGTTCAATTCGCTATAAATTCGCTCGCTTCTTAATTCAGGAAGTAAAAGAAGGCTTTTAGCTGATTAACTTTTCAACGGGCACTGGAGGCTTTCCAGGAACATAAATCAAGCATAATACAATTACAGTTAATGTTTGATTAAATACGGACGGTCGGTGCGTCGGGCCGCGAAGTAAGCGGGCTATGTACATACGAGTTAATTAGTTCAAACCTAGTGTTTGTTTCTGGAGCTTGAAGAACTTATTATCGTATTAAAATAATTACTCTACGTATAGTTAAGGTATGTTTTAAGAGTAATTTCCGAGATATAGTGAATTATATTCATTGAATATGTTTGTAATATCATTGAAATCATATTTATTCTTTTGTGGTTGTCATTCATCAAGATTGTGGTTTTAGGATAAGGAAGTCTAAAGTATATAATATACTAGTGGCTTGCCCCGGTTTTGCACGGGTATTTCAATCCATATTTACAAAAAATGGAATATATATATAATTATACATGTTCATCATGGATAACTTAGCATTCTACTAGTGTAATTATTTTCATGATCTAGTAGTTTCGGAGCTATTTAATACAAACAAATAACAAATCAAATATATTGCTATTGTAATATTATGTATTATAGGTAGATAGTATAGATAATAAAATTTTGATTTTTGTAGCACTGAAAACGGGTTTATGTGCCAACATTTAAGCACAAAGTTATAATTTGACATTACATTGTTATGATTATCTCTAATACGCATGTATGTATGTAATTAGCCACAAAGTTTGATGTATCTGACCTACAATTCACGATTACGACGATCTAATTAGTCCAGCGGTAGCTAACGCTGTTTTCTGTGCTACGGATCCCGGGTTCGAATCGCGGTAGGGACAAATGTTTGTGTGAGCATGGACATTAGTCCATGCACGACAAAACAAAGTATATATGTAGTATATCAACCTACTAGTATCCATAACACAAGCCTCGTGGCTTACTACGGAACTAGATGGAGCTGTGTCATAATGTCCAGAGATATTTATTATTTATTAATTCAGGTTTTTTCTTTGAAACATGGCTTTGGCTGATTACATCGATAAATCGCAGAAAGCGTGCAATAGCTATTTATTGGTACTTTTGAGGTCTCGAAGCATACACAAGCTAACCTCGTGGCCCCATGACAGGTAACTGAAATAACTTGGTGTAGTTTTAATTGGTCAAAGTCAGACTTTACCCTCCGATGGAATTGTACAGCCAGTTACCGTCAGATTGTGAGGATGAAGTTTAGTGAAATCCTTAAATAATATATAGATCCCAGCAGACATGGTGTCGGTGTAATTTGGAACATAGTAGCGCCATTACAGCGCCATTGTTGCGCCATAAGGAGTATGCATAATAATTTATTTTACTTATTATTTATGCATAACAAATTATTAAGTTGCTTGTAATTATGGTTTCGTCATCTTACAATTTATAGCCAGATTTATTGTTTAATTATTAATAATAAAACAATAAATCTGGCTATAAATTGTAAGATGACGAATACATAATTACAAGCAACTTAATTATTTGTAGATTATTAAATAATTTATTGCAAAAATATCTCAATGATACACACATCTAAATTATTTTTTGTGATAAAGTCGCCGATGTATTCTTAGCACTCTTTTCATATTCACACACTTAGCTTCTGTCATATGTGATTGTTTTCTAACGGAACAATACAATTTCCTTATAATATAAACAAAATAAGCGAGTGATATGTCGATATTGGGTCTCTGCCTACACAATGGGCAAAAGGCGTGAGTACTAGTATACGTAATACACCAAATATATTCACAAATATTGGGTAGGATCACTACTGATACCTAATTTTTTCTCGTGAGTAATGCGAGAGTAGAATAATCCAGTTTCGATACTACAACACCCAGTATTGTGTGGGACGATTGTTCAGTTATTCCAGTCAATGTAGTCAAGCTCAAGTCTCAACGCAAGTGTACCTGATGGCTATTGGATTAAACACTAGCATGGCTGCGTGTTAATGCACTAGGAATTAAACACCTTTGATTTATTCTAGTCAACACTAGTGGCTAGCCCCCGCTTCGCACGTGGTATAAACTTCGAGCGACATATTTTTTCGGTTTTCTTTTATTGTTTTTGCATATGTTAGCTCAAAGGGTCGGGTTAGACAGGGATGATGGTACGTTACGTTAAAATCAACTCCAACCTGCTACTGAGATTTTTATATTACACTGCTTAACCTGGGAATCGAACCCTTACGATCACTAGACCAACGAGGTAGCTAGATTTTTGTGAACAGAAAACCTATGGGTGAGCATAATGCAGTAAATCTGTGCCTAACGTTTCGAAGATAAGGGTAAAGTAATATAATCTTTATGTTATAACAATGAGATTAAGATTATTCCTTTATGTATACAAGTAAGTATATGTCACAAATATTACGCGTCAAAAATCATATTGAAATATCCTCATGGTTATAATATTAAACCATTGTTATAACACAAGAAAGAAGCCACCGACCCAAAAACGCGTTCAGACGACAAAACGGCTGGATACATCGGTCAAATACATTTCAATGTAAGTTAACATTATACACAAAAGCATATCATTCAATTTGGACAAAAATCAAATCACACCGGAACAGAAATTTTGGGACCCGAAAAAATATATTCCAAGGGAAGTCCGATATGATTATTCGTCTTCGGCGAATCCAATAATTCGTTATATTGAAGAAAGTTTCTTTCCTACAGAGTTGCCAGTTCAATATGATTTTCTTTGACCCAGCTTCAGTTATTATTAGTATTATTCTTCGTTGCCAATATCACGATTGGTTTTCGTGCCTAAATGTCAATTCTATTAACTGTTTGTTTTGTGAGATGAAAAGGGATTATTATCTGGCATGTTCATTTTTAACGTTAAGTATGTTTTATGCATCGTTTTGTGAGTACCTATGCTTAATATTTGTATGGCTTTTTTATTGAACAATCAACTTCATGTCTTTATGTAGTATTCGTAAATATTAAGAAAGAATAATAACACTAAACTTAGGTTATTTTATCATTATTATCATCCAATGCTGCTGAGACCAAATTGCTTTACAAAATCAAATAAATCATTGCATCAAAACATAAGCATTGAGAAGTTCCTATTTTTTTTTATAAAAAAATTAAATGCTCTCTACGGCACTGCGGAAGTAAATATGGAAAATGTAAATGCGTACGAAATAACATTAATATAAAAAAAATGTCTGTTAGCGCTCGAATGAACCATTTGCCGGGCCAATGGTCGTACGATTGAGCAAATGAATGAACTGAACATTTAGTTAACTTTACTGAATGTTTACTTAAGAGACATTGATTGAATCGTTCGTGTAGAAGTCATGTCTCGCAACCAATGAGAGGCAATGTTACCCAATAAATAATATGTTTGTGTAATAGGTATTTGAATTCAGAAACGATATACTGACAACGAAATTTCTTAAAATTGGTTTATTCTTTTCATTTCATTCATTCGTTTTTTTTTTCTAAATCAATATCCACGTGATCAAATTGCGTAAGACATTTGTTATTATCTCATCGACCACGTCATCATCAGCACTTTTAATGTGTCTCGGTGTTTGTCGTGTTCTCTTAGATTGACAGGGCTTAGGCTCTATAGTCTAAGTCTACTAAGTGGCCTATTCCACCAAATTGGACTAGTACGGGTTGGTAGGTTTCAACCGCCGCAAAAATCTCTCATGCATGTCTTATCACGATGTGTTCTTTTGCCGTTTGAACATGTAAGACATAAATAAATATGTGGGTATGTTAATAGCATACGAGAAAAAATATAACAAGAATACAAAAAAATATTGTATAGATACTCAATAATTATTATGTACACACAATAATTATGTGTGGGAGATTGGGAAACTTTAAGGTTTGTTTAAATAAACCAACTTAAAGTTTTCTAATTACTTCCGTCAGTTAGAAACATATATAACCGGATACCACCTTATATCGTTTCTACAGAGCAAAGACTGCTTCGATGATCTTGTGGTAGTAAATACGGCTGTTGGGCAAAAGGTCTCAGTTGAGATTCCCAGGTCGAGCTATGTTAGTCAATATACCTTGGAGATAGGATACTTGTCCGGTTGATGGCAATAAGCTGACACCCTATTACATGGGACCTAAAACATACCGAAAAAAACAGTGAGCGGTCACGGGACGCCTGGCAGATGTGAAACATCGACATTATTTTGTAAAAGTAATATGCAGAAAAGAACATATTGTGATAGGAACTAAATATGTCATAATGATAAAATAAAATATTACGATTTTTTTCCACATCAAAAATATATGTGTTAAAAGAAACATATAAACACAAACTCAAAGAGGTTTAATACAATTCACAATTCGAAAAAAAAGGTAAACTTGAAAATAGAACTAAAATCAAATTTAAATTTCGTGGCGACGCTTTCGCCACGCCAGAAATCGGATTTACGTGCGGATATAGATGTTTCACATCAAAATATGGTTGTACATTAGTACACTTCTGCCTAATCCGTAGGGAACGATAGGCGTGATGGCAAAGCTTTTGTAGCAACATATTGGAGGGCCGTTGAAAGTGATGCAATTGTTTCAATACTTCCAGCAACTTGCACTGAATAGTGAGCAGTTGACTACTGTTTGACATCGGCCCCTGCATTTTATTCGCAGACTTTTCCCTTTAACATGTAAAACGTGAGCTCCAGTTCACGTTTCAGCCTACAGTAGCTATTTACGGATGTAAAATGTAGCTTTAGAAAGTGATTGAAGGTTTATTTAGGAGGAAAGGTTTGTGTTACTAAGACTATATAGCTACATGGGGCCCAGAGATATGCCTTTTAAATGTGGCTTCAACGTTGGTCTCTTCAAAGTCCTGGGACCTCTCTTTATATGCTGATGGTGACCACTGGGTTGGTTTTAGTGACATTCCACACACCTCAGACTTTTTCCAGAAGCCGGGTGTCATTTGGTTGGCGCCCGTTTATAAAAAAAGACAGTAAAAGATAAATATAGACAAATAAAGATGATGTTGAAATATTAGCTAGAGGACAGCAGACTACAATGAAAATTTCTTTAGACATCATAGACTATGTCTTTTATCAATAAACGCTGTCTAGTTGTAAATATAATCCCTTAATTCAAATTCAAAACATTTATTTCAAGTAGACCAGTATAACAGGTGCTTTTGGATTGTCAAACTAATTGCACGGTTCCAAAAAGTAGGTCTATGGAGAAGAACCGGCAAGAAACTCCATAGATACTCTTTTAAATAAGTACAAATTACAATATAGGAAGTCAATTCCTTTGCAACATCAATATGAGAATAATGCAGTTTGATGTGAAATGTATGAACTATATACCCTAGACAAAATGAAACGAATTCAGAATGCCATAGCATGTATGAGTCGACCAGCCTCTACCGACAGCATCCGTTCATGAGTATGATGTGTGTACCTTAAACATAAAATATGTTTCTATTAAAGATCACTTACATTACATTTTTTTGCAAGTTATGTAAGTACGTACACCAGTACATACTTACATAAATTGCAAAAAAATAAGTGCTCTATTATAATGACCCCATTATAATAGTGCCGTTAATGTTCTTGATATTGCAAAACAGAATGTCATTGCATTGAGTTTATATAAGTATACGCAGTCGGCCGTCGCGTTTTTTTTCTTTAAAATTGCTTCCATAAAAGGCTACTCGATAACGGTTTTGTAATGCAGATGCTATTATAATATTCTTTTCGTATCTTTTAAGCCTATTATCGTGTTTTATTATGCTTAAGTTTAGCCGCTTACGACTATAGTACATAGATAGAGCTTGTAGTACTTAGTGGAGCTTTTTGATATTCGTGGAAGTTAAGTATTAATATTATTAGTAAGATTAATAGTATTTATGTGAATATTTTATAAATAGATATTTCTTGTCTAGTTGAGTATTAAATTTTAATCTCATCGATACAATATATATAGGCATATTTTATATTTGTGATTGTTGATATTCTAAAGAATTAGGCAACATTGTAACAATTAAATGTCTTTTCAGGCTTTCTAAATAATATATATTGTTTGTATATGAGGTAGGTATCTTATCGACGTATATTAAGAGGTTAAATAGAGAGCAGAATTGAGAGAATAGTGGCAATTGGTCCACAGACAAGAGCTCTTAAATTAATATGACTAATGAGGTATATTGTCAACCGAAGTCATTATTTGTTTGTCGTGCGCTGGTGTCGCACGGTGGCAGGTGATTATGACTATGTTGCCAATGCCAAGCTCGCTGACTCCTCTCAATTGTCTCCTCTGCACCAAGATTGGTGGCCGTTTGTACCATTGGAGTGTCTGTGTTTTTGCGAGAAGAGTTTATAATTGTGTTTATTTTAGTAAAATGGGTATTTCATATAACTTCATTTATTGTAATTGGTCCGTGCTGTTTTAATTGAAGCAATAATAAATATTTAAGACCAACAATAAAGTCACTAGTACTATCTACTTAAAGGTCAACGAACAAAAAATATATACATACAGTCTACCCATTTAAGAAATATACACACAAAAAAAGAGAAAACTAAAACATTCCTTAAATCACCGCGACAGCTGACTTCGCATGTTGAGAACTGGCCACGTCTCGAATTTGTGTGATCATATTAGTCCACTTCGGGCTGACTAATACAGAAAATGATACATGCAAATAGCCACCGCACAGATAACCAAGCCAACCATTCATTGCGTACAATCGCTCTTGAACAACTCACGCATACAACTACAGTCTCACATGTATACTCGTGACGCTTACACAGATAGCCTTCGGTTACAAACAACTTGGTGATGTGTGTAGCGCTTGAAGTGCGTGTAGTGGTGTTGTGTGTGTGCGTGAATGAGTGAAGAGTGAAGTGTTTTTGGTATTTGTGTGCGCTCAGTCAGTGCGACCTATATAACGTTGTGGCGATATAAAATATAGGACCAATTGTTTCCTATATGCCCATTGTGTGTTTCACTGCATTTATTTAGGGGCTATTTCGCTAAAATGACACTCGGCCATTCCTCTTTTTGTGTGTGAAATAAAAGTGAATTTCTATTGACATTTAGAATTTATTGAATTCGTACGGTTACGCTTAATTGGGGCAATTTTATTTGGTTTTTAGATGCAAGAATTGTTCTTTTAATGAAGATAGTTTATTGGTTTAATCAATATTTTTTTTGTAACGGCACTATTACAAAAAAAATCTAGTTATATTTCCTACTCTTAGCTAAATACAGATATATAATTTAAAACCCTATGCCTACAGTGTGAGTCTCTGTTTCAAAGGATCTTGTTGCCACAATTGTTCAGGAATAAACCTACATATTTCTATATTCTACAAATATTACTAATATAAATATTATTATCCCTAATATGAACACGCACCACATTGTTTACGCAGGTGCGTGCATATTTGGACACGTGTTTGCATTAGACGACCCAATTAGCCCGGCGGTAGTTAACACTGCCTTCTGTGCTACGGTTCCCGGGTTTGAATCCTGGTAGGCACAAATGTTTGTGTGATAAGCATCAACATTTGTATCCGAGTCATGGATGTATTATGTATAATAAGTATGTATTTACAAAAAAAGTATTATATCAATGTCAATAGTAATTCAAAATGTAGTTCGTAATTATAACTTCAAGACGACCAACACCTTAGTCTGCCCGTGACCATGGATGCTGTAAAGGATCCGAAACGTCGGGTTAAAATAATATCAAAAATACCGCGATAAAATCCGTAAAAAGTAGTTTTATTTCAATATTATATCAACCTTCTAGTATCCGTAACACAAGCCTTGTTGCTTAGCTCGGAACTAGATAGCGCTGTGTCATAATGTCCAGACATATTTATTTATTTACATTTCCTTTCCAACAAAAAATAAATAAAACTGTAAATTATCAAAAGGTCCCACAAAAAAGAGCCACAAACATTCCGCATCTCCATAACTCGTTTTCGAACGGGCCATAAGAAAATAAGACCACACACGGTATATATTTATTGTTTATTTATGTATGTAAATGGCAATTTCGCAACCTATTTGTCTCCCTTCAGTATGTGTCCCCACGACGCGGATGCGGCGACAGATCGTCGGACACTGTTCCCGTCCCCTAGATAGAATTAAAAGTAATGCTAGAAGGAGACATTTTAATTGATATTTGTACCATCGTGATTGTTCAAGATGAAGGTGGCGTGATTAATATATTATAAATATTTTTTCAAAAAGAAAAGCAATCAAATGGTGTGACTAGTGATATACCACTATTCCCTTCATATGACGGCCACAGAGCTGTGGTAGCCTAGTGACTCTCAGTCTCAAGTTCAACCCGGGCACGCACCACTGACTTTTCAGAAGTTATGTGCGTATTTATCACAGAAACCTACATGCTTGAGATATTTTCTCGATGGCATATGAAGTCTGCCAAGCCGCAGTAGGCTAGCGTGGTGGACAATAGCCTAATCCCTCTCAAATGAGAGGAGGCCCTTGGCAGTGGGACAATAATGGGTTGATGATGAACAGTCACAGTAACGATCCATCGCTGAATATTATATTCTCAAAAAAGCACACTCGTAAAACTTCCCATGTATAATTGAGTAGCATCGGTAGTGTGATTAGGTAAGGTTAGGTTAGAACTGCGACCCCTGCCCAGAACAGATTAAAATGATTGAAATGATTGTTTATTTCTGTAAATAGATCTTTTTAAAGACACTTTCACAAGTCATGTAAGATTTCTTGGTATCTAGATGGCATCGGCATCCTAACTGCCGACCTCTGAGAAGAAATGCCGAAACAAACTCAGAAAATCATGGTCTCTTCTAAAGTCCAAACAGTTTGGTTACTTTATGTGACCCTGACGATGTAGGTTAAGGTCTAAGATGGCCTTTTGAAGAAAGCACCAGTGCAGCTTTGAGTTGACCTGTCTATACTGACAGCACGCAGATCGGCAGAATTCTACGTATTTTGCCAATCTGATGTTTTACAAATATGGTCTTTTGAGAATATGATATTCAGCACCGGAACAAATAATACTATCATGATATTACATACCATCACGCGTGTGTCTTCGATTAGATAAGCGGAGTTACAACAACAGTTTCTTCGTAATATATTTTTAGGTCGCGAGTTTTTGGGCAAGTCAGTACCAGTCTTAAAACCAAACTCTGAGCTGCCATTGACAATTGTATGGCATAGCACCCGAACTCACACTTACACACAATTGTGCTCGCAGTGACTTTATTAATGAAGCTGGTAATAATATCAAAAATAAAAGATATAAAAAGTTCTTGGAAGACCTCGAAATTATCTATTCTTATTCCAATTTATATGTTCATATATCCTCGCTATTTCCCCAACAATACACTAATAACTAGCATTAACTATACTTTACGACGACTTATTACGTAAATTATATTTTCGCGACAATGTAGGTTGGCGGAAAATATTTCTCCCACCGTGATTATTTGTGCCTCTTCTAGAATATTCCGGAATCATACGGGATTATTATCCTGTTGACGTGTTGTGACCAGTAAAGTGATGCATGCGAGTTTGTCGGCGATTGTTTTGATACTAACAAGCTCTTTGTTCACTATTCTGTTGGTTATTTTTGCGTGTTTTGTTGTTATGCTGATTCGTGAAATATGATGCTTTAGGCTGTAACCATATTTTTTTATTGTAGTAAATGATATATTAATATAACCAAGATTTAAGGATCATAATTAATCAATATGTAAGGTTAAGCTGCCTACCGAGGTCAGTCTATGGACGGGAGACCATTATTAACATACCGACACCCTTCTGTGCCCTCTTTTAGATGTTTAGACGTCGGTCCTGGATATCATACGAATACCTAGGTCAAACTGGTAAAATGGATCTACCGAACCATCAATAATTCGGGTCCATGCTTATCACACCAACTTTTGCCTTGGAATTCAAAACTGGGAGCAAATACCCTTATTTTGTAAGACAGCCTTAATACTACCGCGCTAAATGGATCCTCAGAAATAATAAATACACACGACCTTTAGCTTCTAATGGAAGAACATAGGAGTAAGCTACTAGCTAGCTTCCACAAAGCATTGCTGTAAACAGTCGTCACTCGATACATCCGTCGTCATCCGTCACGCCTCTAAAATCACACTAAGGCACGCGTCACATAGATAGCGGGCTGGTCTTGTGTTCTGTTAATATGTATTCATTGTGCTAGGAAATAGTTCAGGAAGAACATAGTCTGATAAGCAAAAAAACTGAAGTTAGAGAAAGAGACAGGTATAGATTTGATGTCATATTTATATGAAATAATCTTTCGGCCTGTTCCTTTTTAAACGATAGAGTAGCATAGCGTTTTTTTTTATGAATGTAAAGTAATGAGATTTTTCTAGTATGGCTATGGATAGACAAAACCACTCATTTTTTTAATAATATGCTAGTGTTAAATACTTTTTACAGTAAACCAAACATCTTTTTTTCCATAGCTTGTCAATGTTACAAACTAGACTAGACCAATGTGTAAGCTGTGATAGCCTAGTGGTGTGGCCAGAGAATTATGAAGTCTCGAATACAATCTCAAGTAGGTATTAACTTTCTGAAGTTACGTGCATATTTATCACAAACTCAAATGGCAAACTAAAATATCGTGAGGGTTTCCTATATACCTGAGTGTTTTTCTCTCTGCCAACGCTTAATACGCCAGCATGGTGGACCATAGCCTAATCCCTCTCAAATGAAAGTAGATGCGCTCATATATAGGAAGACGATGATGATGATGACTAGACCAAAGTGGTTTGACTAACTCAGTATAAATAAAGCTTGATAAAATAGCTACACTCCGACAACAGAGATCAACATTTCGCAACAATATTAAATGAATAACTGGTTGAGCGCTGGCCAATATCGCGGCTGACGTGTAAATCGGTCCTCAGGGCTATGAGAACAGTATTTGGAACCATCAACTGCACCGCGGTCCCCTCGCAATAGTTTCACGAATAATTTGCGCGAAGTGTTTGAACTTACTAGTAGTATTTCCACACTCAAATTTGTCAAATAAAATCCTTCGACTTATAATAAATTTTATTGAATGTGTACTGTATTTATTTGATTACAAATTTATAAACAACTAAAATGCGTCTTTGGTCTAGCGGTAAGTGCGGTTCGTTTCACAGGTTTCGAGCAAAGTATTAAAGTATTATTTTTGATGACTATTTTGTAACACAGTGTTACAAAATAGAATAAACAAGAAAACAACAAACCCCCTTTTTATGAGAACACCTCCCGTTCTATTCTAAAATTAACATTATTAAGATTTTATTATACCGCTTTGTCCGCTAGGTCACCTAACACATACATTCATACATACACTCGCGCCTTTTCCCCATGGGGCTAGGCAGAAACTAATACTTATATGAAATTGGAGCATATTACAAAGAGATAGACAGATCGGACAAAGCCAAATAAATAGATACATACAAACTCCCATTTTTCCCATGGGGGTAGGTAGTAACTGCAGAACGCCACGCACTACAATACCTGCATTCCACTTTTGACTTCCACACTTCTTTAAGTGTTAATGTTCGTCCGTCTTCAGTGTGACTTGTGCTTTATCCATGTCTCTCCGAGTTGACTCTTTCAACTTGCGTGGGATTATAGCCAGCTGATATGCCTTGTTTTTCTTTCATTACTGGATGTTAAGTCTAATATATGTACATATATTATAAGTTTCCTTTCGAATTTATATCCAATTTGGTTATTACTTACTGTCGTAATAATTTTATTTATTTGTTTTTGTATAATATTTACTGTTTAGTGTAAACAATGATGCATATGACATATTTTTTTTGTCTTATTAAAGTTTATTCAATTTTATTTACAAAAAAAAATATTATTGATATATCCATACTTATTGACATCATAAATCCGAAAGTGTGTCTGTCTCTCTGTTACTTCTTCACGCTATAACCACTGAACCGATTTAGATGAAATTTGGTATGGAGATAGTTTGAGTCCCTGGGTAGGACATAGAATACCTTTCATCCCTGAAATCATCCGTTAAAAGAAAGAAAAGGGGGTCTGAAATATTCTTTCAATAAATCTATCTACGACCGAAATCTAATCACGCTTAATCCAGCAAATTCTGATACTTTCCAAAATGCAAGTAGGTATATACTCAGTGCATTCCAATCTCCCCTTTTGTTTTATAATAGTATGCGTCTTGACGTCTGTGTGAGTAATTGTGTAAGTTCAATTTTCACAGATGCCCAAAATGTATATCTACAGAAATGTATATAAGAACAAAAACATCTTTCACATTCTGTAACATAACGCAATAAAGTGTACGTGACGACGCAAAAAAATATTTCGCGAAAAACAAAAAATGTCTGTCACCTTCACTTATTTCGGTGGCAAAATATATTTTGATGGAGAACAACACGACGCCGACGGATAGAAAAACAGACAGACGTTCAAAACAAGCGGAGACGGGCCGTGGGGTAGTATCAAGTATCGCATGAACAGGACATGCCTAGTAACATATTGGTAAAATTATCTACTTAGTTTTAATTGAGTGAATATTGTCAATTTTCAACTCTGAATTAAGTTTTTGACATTTATTGTGGCTTAATGAAGGCTAGTACAGATTGGCAGGCTTCACATACCATCAATCAGCCATTCGGGTTTCCTCGCGGTGTTTTCCTTCACCGTTTGAGCATGTGATAAATACGCACGTAGCTTTGAAAAGTTAATAGTTCAGAACCTTAGACTTACAGTCCACTGGTCACGGCACTGACAACGTACATCCATCATCTACAATTCAAAATGTCAATATGAATTGGCATCTGACGTATGTCCCGTATTTTTAACTGTTGTTCCACTGAAAGTCCCATAAAGGGTACCGGGCCATTGGGCAAGCCGCAACGATAAATCACCGATACATTACTCTTGTTGGCCAAAAAGACATGTGACGTATACAGGTAGAATGAAACAGGTGTATACTACAGAAAGAGAGAGAAGACGTATCAATTTTATTCGTTAATTGGGTAGGAACGATTGAATAGTACCTTGCTTCTAAGTAGGAAGTTTTGATTGGTGGAATGTTCGGGAATATATTGACATATACTTTGGTACTCGTTTTATGGTAGCATATATTATGTACATATAGCAGCTCAGATTGATATTCTGGTTGTACTCCTCCTACCATTTCTCAGGATCTATGCTCCCAATCTGTGACTGACAACAGGCTGACCTAAAACTTAATGGCTAGCTGCAGGTTACAAGGGACCTAAACCATACCGGCGAAATTTAGGTGGTCATTAGTACACCTCTGCCTAACCTTTCGAGGACGACAAGCATGATGAGTTATTTATGTATGTGAAGATTATTTTTTTGTATGACTCAGAGATGAAAGTTCTTGTTCGACATTTACAATTCACACAAAGTAAAATCGGAAATAACGAAAAAATCACGACTTCTTTTAATAAAAATACATCTAGTCCACTCGACTTGAGCTATTGAAGACAATCGAAGCCAAGTTACTGGACGAGTGATTGGTAAAGCGCAGCTCGGCGCAGACAATATGTCTTTTGTCGCTAACTGTACAGTCGAGCGCTCCATTGTAATGGTAAACTGTGGGAGATTGCGATGCAGACCGACATTGCCCCCTGAGATTATACACCCACTGTGCCTGGTTGTACCGCCTAGATACGTAACACTGAGGTGTAGTGTTTGATTTAGCACGGAACGACTCATTACCAGTATTCAAAGATTAAGAGTTTTCATTTGGTATAAGACGGAACAAATATTACTGCCTCCTAATACAGTGGAGGATTCAATAAAAAGACACATTGTTTCTTGAATGTAGTGAGAAATTATTGAAGCTAATAATGCTAACATTGCGCATTGTTTTGCTCACTCTCAATTGTCAATTTATCAACTGTCATTAGTGTCAGTTACATCTGAAATACGGGTAGTTCTTAGGTAATCGACGTCAGTGGGAAGCGAGGAGTGTCCTTTCGGTTCTGTTATATTAATTACTAGCTTTCACTCGTAAAATTAATAATTTTATCCAATCTATTTTTCCAATACGAAGTCCCACCTTCCATTTGATAAATTCAAATCGTTGATTTTCAGAACTAAAACTATTTCGATACCAAATTTCATCTTTATCGGTTCTGCGATTAAAGCGTGAAGAAATAACAGACATACAAAGAAATATACAGATATACTTTCTCATTTAATAGTATGATATTCATTATTAAGTATGGATTCTCTAAGCTAACTCGTTTGTTGACTGTACATACTTTCTCGATATAAAGGGTAACCGTTCCCATTAGATATTATCGAAGGGATTCAAACCTTATTGTGTCACAAACAATGGGTCAAGCCCACGCGACTAGTTTACCAAATACTGTGAATGTGTAAATTTAACTGTAAAGAGATATAGTTCAATAAATCTACGATATTAGCAATTTGCACGCAGTATTGGTTAAAACGGGTTATTAAAGGGGTGATTAATAGACTCGCTACAAGCTCTGATAGCCTAGTACTGTGACTAGTGGATTTGATCCCAAGCTAAGCGATTTTTCTTTTTTTTTTAAATATATATTAAGTTTTTTTTTTTTAGCTTTTCAACTTTTACTTAGATTTATCTTTATTTATTAAAAACTACTATTTACAAACTTAAAAATAAATAAATAAAAAAAATAATATGTTAAGTTATAGGGCGTCAAAAAACTCGTCCCCGAAATTAATATATAGGTAATTAATTTCCAAAAATGGGTTCCGGGTTCGAGTCAAAAAAATCATCAATATTTGTATCCGAGTCATGGTTCATCCATGGAATCTTTGTATAATATGTTTTTTTTTTATGTATAATAATATTTATTAAAAAAAAATTGACATGTAGTACATGGACTATCTATTATCCGTAACACAAGCCTCGTTGCTTACCACGGAACAAGATGGCGCTGTGTCATAATGTCCGGACATATTTAGGTGTATTTATTTATCACATTCGCAACCGAACATTAATGAGAAATTTTCTCAATGGCGTTTTCAGTCAGTTAATACGGACTAGGCTATCGTGATGGTCTATAAGCATTATACTAATGAAACGAGAACACCTGCCTGCTTGGTTTCTTTCGATAGATTTTCTCACTTGGTTAAATATAGAGTATATGTTTTATAGGTAGTATTTTTTACGTCTCATGTTTTTTACTAAAACATATTCAAATTTTTATAAAATATTTTAATAGCTTACCGTATAAAAAACAAAGCTTACGCGCGTTTATTTTTTGCATTGTTTTAAGCGGGGTGTAGAAAAATATTGGGAATATGCTTGCCTAGCTGAAATGTATTTTTTATCGTACAACAATTTGGAAAATTGTGATGTATGTACATCACAATTTTCCAAATTGTTCCATCCATATAAATAATAATGATTATTCTTTATTGAAGTTAATGAATGGTGATTCCTTGCAAATTTTATTGAAATTAATTAATGAAAACTCCACAATAGGATGTTCTCCTGTGTTGTTGTGTTGGGTTCATTTACAACCACATTTTTTTAGGTTTTATGAAGGCGGCAAGTCTATTGCCATCAACCGAGTACGAATCCAAACTGGGAGTTACTACTGAGTATTCCATAGGCAAACCTAATAACACTACTCGACCTTGGAATCGAACCAAAGACCTCTTCCACAGCAGTCGCACTTGACGACCACTAGATCAACGAGGCAGAAATTATAGATAGAGGTATTAATTAAATTAAAAGGTTTAACCATGCACGATCGTGTTTTACGTAACTATATTAGATTTTTTTTTAATTCAAATTCATCGATTATCAGTTAAACGCGAGTTCGATAAAAACAGTATAAAATAAAAAAAAGAACTCATTTTCATAAACAATTTTGTACCCAAATGTTCATGCTCACATAAATTGGAATAAATTTCAATGATTCGATTCGGAATAATATTGATTTGATTAATTTTTTGTGGAATAATTTTATTAGAAGCTATTAATAGATATTTGGAAGCTGCGATTGGCATTTATTTTAGCGTCATTCTATGACTTTCCAAAGTCCTTCATTATTCTTTTTCTTATGGCAAAACGCATTTCAATACAACTTCTTTATTGAAATGCGCTCCAGGGGTCGTAATAAATATAAGTAAGTTTAGAGCTTTATTAAATACATCATAAGATATAATTTGTATTGTGCTGGTCATTAATGTCATTCAAATAATAGGTTATTACGGTTTGGTTCTGTTTACCCTTACATAAATATTTACCTTTTATCTTGTGATAAGTTATTTACCTTGTATCTTTTGATAAGTTTAAGCCGCTTTACATTATTTAATTAGTAAGATTAATTTTGTATATAGAGTATATAGAGTAGGTACGATGGGGCTGACGTAAAAACCGGCTTTACAAAACCAGAACCAAACCATAATATCCTATTATTTAAATGATCTTTTTTTTTCTACTCCGTGTTTCAAACCCTGTAGACGGATAGAGTTCTGTAACAAGTTTTAAAACCTCAAACATTTATTGTTGAACTTCTTTTTTTTAATACGATTTTGAATAGAGAAACAAAATTAATTTGAAACTGCATATGAAAATTGCATTGACTATGATGATTACGTTGACTTAATATTATGTAAATATATATTCAATTTAAATAAAAATATATTCTGGCTTTAAAGATTTTTGGGTAAGCCAATTCATTTAAAAAATATGGCTATTAGACTAACCACAAACCTATATGACTTTTATAGTATAAGTACTATAAAGCTTATATAGGTATGTGGAAATTGAAAGCAATTTTAGCGGCTCTGAAAATCAGTAGCCGGTACATAACAAATTTGTAAAATCACATCCATAAACAAAAAGTTTCTCGATTATTCGCATGTCGATAAGCCGGCAACATCCGAGCTTAACGCCTAACATCCACAAGGGACTGATGCAACGAAGGGCCAACGGTTACTGAACGTCTTATCTTGAACACTGTACATTTACAAAGGTTTAACATATAAATTGCTTCCACAGAATGCACGGGGAGAAAAACTGTGATAGGTCACATGGGAGAAACCTTTTTGAAGGCTAGACAAAGAGGGCTTTTGAACAAGATATTTATCGCGCCGTTTTGGTAATTTTATTGGAACTTAGTCGTGGATTTTTGCTAGCGTCAGAAACTTCTCCATTGTTTTTCTACATTGACAGAGCTGTGGAGGCTTATGGTGTGATGTCAGTATTCCTTATATTCGAACTCAAAGCATGCACTACTGACTACAGTAATATGCGTATTTATCACATGCACAAACGCTAAAAGAAAACATTTTTTGTTTTTTTTTATCTTCTTTGTTTGGCTTTATCATGGGCCTGTCAGATATTTTGAGAGTTTGTGAAAAGAATATTGATGAAACGATTAGCTGTCATTGTCTACTTGGTCATAGATCATAGGTACCACCTACAGGTGGCTCTAGGTTTAGTAAAGCTCTTTATAACAAACGAATAAATAGACGAAAACTGGAATTAGAAAAAAAAAAGGAAATCTATCAAAAAAAAAAAACATATCGAGGCCCTCTTTCTTCACTTAGTTTAAAAAAGTATACTTAAAGTACTTTTAGATAGTAGTTCGCTTTCATAATATATCTTGAAGCTTTAAAATTTGTCTAAAGAACGTTTAATAAGAAATATCTTTATCAGAATCCGCTTGGGTGATTTCTTTACAATTCGCACTCGAAAAAACTCCGTGAAAGGCCTTCGGTTGGCATCAAAGCCCACTTTATTTAGGTCACGTCCCCTTCATTAATGAAAATAATAAGTTTGCTATGAAATTAAGACAGGGAGTGTGCCCTTTTCTTGGTAAAAGTGTTAGGAGTATATTATTTGTATCCGTTCAGCTTGTGTTTTTAAAAGGTGTACCTTACATGCCTTTTTCTGTGAGGGTAGGCTGAATGCCGCATGTTACGATCCCTGCATACCCCTTTAAAAGGTCTAAATTGAAGGAATATAGAAAAAGGAATTTGTAACATACTTTATAATCTTGCTTGCTTGCTTGTAATATTTATACTCGTATATGTAGTATGTAATTACCCCATTTTAATTAAAAATAATTATGTTAAACTATTTCCTCCTCATCTAGAACAGAATGAACCATCACACACAGCGTTTATCCTCGCATCTTTAGAAAGAATAAAAAAAGAACGCCGTATAAAAACATAGACACCACAAAATGCTGTGTAGGTATGCTTCTATGAAGCACCTAAGGGAACCACTTTTCTAGTTGTAAATTAAATTAACTATAGAAGGTGGAATGTAAGGAAAATTACACGCTCCTTTTGTAGAGTCCTCGCTTATTCATTGTAAGCTTCTCTTTAACGATCCCATCCAGGTAAAATATGCACCAAAGCATTTATGTGTAGTTTCGCCAGTTCCAGTGGTACTGTCGCAAGACTATTTTCTCCAATTAAAATGCGGTATGCAACGAGTTACTGGCAAATTTGTGGAGTGTTAAGACGATTCCAATGTGGTTTTTAGTATAATAAATTCAACCATTTATTGCTTCAATGTGGACCTATATAAGTTTGGAGGAGTAAGGAATGCAATGTTATTATATAGGTATGGATAAAAACAATGAATTTTAAAAGAAAATAAAAATCACTTTTAAAATTTAAAGGCATTCCTGCCTTTAAAAAAATTATGATAGGGTAACTTAGATAAATAATTGAGCAGATTACATTTATTATATTGCGTTTTTTAAACTTTTGTCACAGCATAGTGATGTGACAATAGACTGTAGCAATAGGTATAACGAATAGAAATATAACAGTTAAAGGATTTCAGTTCAATTCTGACTGCTAAATTCTAACTATCAGATATCGCGTACCTAAAGTTCACGAGGAAACTATACCACTACTGTATTTTACCCGTCGGCGAAGGTATAAAGTCTCTTAACCAACACCGATATCAGCGTCCATAAAAATGTTGTCCTATGAAAATGGCTGACAAAATGTTTTAAATATTACCTATACAAAAAAAGAAACAAAAGATGAAAGGAGCGACTTGAAATTCTTTAACGGCAATTTGTAGGAAATAACTTGGAAGAGAAACAGACGACATTGTTCAATATTATTTCCTGCAATGCAGAGCAGAATTACCTTCAAGCGTCAATTCCATAATGTTACATTGTAGGCGATGCGTTGCAATGGCGTGGAAATTAAAAAGTGTTGACTTGTTGACGTTTTTTTAAAGTGCGCGAACAATGTGGTAATATGATTTTGTAATGATGTATGATGATGATGCTTAAACATCAACATCTACAGAAAAACAATAAATATATCAGGACATATGACGCAGCGCCATCTAGTTCTGAGCTAAGCAACAAGGCCTGCTACTACTACGTGGACTGTTCGGTAGAGAACTTTGCAACTTTTCCTCTGAAGTGCAGTGGCAGTGCGCTGACGTTACCCTACTCGGAAGTGGATCGGACACGTACACATATGTAAGTGATGCTCATGGTACAACTAGCTGGTTAGATCACTGTGTAGTAACTACAGCAGCTTGGGACTCTATTAAAGACATAAGTGTGGATTATGATGTATCGTGGTCTGATCATTTTCCCTTAAAAGTAAACTGTAAACTTGACATGTTAAAACCTAAATGTACATTGATCCAGTCTCAGTGTAATACAGTAAAGTGGGGATATAGGGACCTTTCGCAAACGGTTAAGTACACTAACCTTTGTAATAGGAAGCTAAGAAAAATTGACTTTCCAACAGAGTTTATTCATTGTAGTCGTAGTGAAAATATTTGTACTAACTTGGAACATCATAGAATTATGAAGTTAGCAAATTATATATAAATATTGTAGATATTCTTTGCGAGGCTGCAACTACTAGTCACAATTATAAAGTTCAGCGCAAAAAATATAATAAAATAGGTTGGAACAAACACGTTAAAGATGCGCACGGGCAGGCTAGGCTTCATTTTCGGACCTGGTCGGCAGCTGGTAGGCCTAGAACGGGGTTGCAATATGAAAATATGGTTGCAAGCAGAAAATTATTTAAAAATAAAGTGAAGTGGTGCCAAAACAATGCAGATCAATTAAAGATGAACGAAATTGCAAGTCATCACGACGCTAAAAATTTTTGTAGTTTTTGGAAAGCCACAAACAACTTGAATCACAAGTCTGCCCTGCCAGTGTGCGTTGGTGGCGTGAGCGACCCTAAGTCTATTGCCAACTTATTTATGACTTCGTTTAGGACAGAGTCACCTCTGGGTCCATCGGCAGGTGGGTCGGCTGCTGGGGGGGGGGGGGTTCAGGGGCACGCATATCCTGTTCACTGCTGGGGAGGTTGGGTCTGTATTGAAGGACCTAAAACGGGGTAAGTCTCCTGGACATGATAGCCTAAGCGCAGAACACTTACGAAATGGAGGTAAGCACTTACCACGTGTCCTAGCTCTCTTGTTCAATTTATGTATGAGTCACTCGTATCTTCCAAAGGACCTTATGAAAACGATTTTTGTTCCTATAATAAAGAATAAGACTGGAGATACGAGTGACAAAAACAACTACAGACCTATCTCATTGGCGACCATTGTTGCGAAAGTGTTGGACAGTTTGATTGATAGGCAGCTGGATAAATATATCACTCTACATGACGCTCAATTTGGGTTTAGGCCGCATTTGTCGACTGAAACTGCGATCCTCTGTCTCAAAAATACTGTCCAATACTACGCAGCAAGGAAAACACCTGTTTATGCATGTTTTCTGGACCTCTTGAAGGCATTCCACCTAGTATCTTATGACTGCCTATGGAGAAAACTCTTCCATGATACGGACCTACCGGGAGGACTGATTGCCATACTGAAGTACTGGTATGGCAACTAGTCCAACTACGTTAGATGGGCAGGTGTAATGTCGGATGTGTACGGGTTGGAGTGCGGAGTGAGGCAGGGGGGGCTTAGCTCACCCAGACTCTTCAACTTTTATCTCAACCGATTGATATGTGAGCTCAGCAACACCCAAGTCGGTTGCTCCATTGACGGACAATGTTTAAATAACATTAGCTACGCGGATGACATGGTGTTGCTATGTTGCCCATCGATCAATGCGCTAAGAAAACTCCTCCGAATCTATGAAGACTATGCGATGGCTCATGGTCTCAGGTATAACTCAACTAAAAGCGAGCTCTTAGTGTTTAGGGCGCAAAATAAAATGTACGATATTGTTCCACCGGTTAACTTAGGCAGAGTTCCGCTGAAAAGAGTTACGCGTTTTAAATACCTGGGGCACTGGGTCACCGATAGGCTGTCGGATGACGATGATATAGAAAAGGAACGTAGAGCTTTGGCAGTCAGGTGTAATATGCTGGCTCGTAGGTTTGCGCGTTGCACGCGAGAAGTGAAAATAACACTTTTTAAGGCGTACTGCCAGTCACTGTATACGTGCGCCTTGTGGGTCAGTTACACACGAGGCTCGTACGGGGCTTTGCGAGTCCAATATAATAATGCCTTCCGGGTTATGTTGGGGTTGCCGCGCTTCTGTAGCGCGTCGGGGATGTTCGCGGAAGCACGCGTCCCGGATTTCGGCTCGTTGTTGCGTGCGCGAATCGCGTCACTAGCGCGTCGGGTGGGCGACAGCCCCAACAGTCTTGTGGCTTCTGTAGCCGGCAGAGTAGATGGCCAAATAATGTGTCACTGGATAGCGGCTCACAGACCGTCACTCAGATATATTATGTAATTATTATTATTTTATTATTTTATTTTTATTACGTGTTTTAGTTCTAGGAAGTGCCAATTAATGTTACTATATTATGGATCTCTGGTCTGAAAATAAAGATTTATTATTATTATTATTATTATACATAGAAAAAGCAATAACTCATTAACATTTGTGCTTACCGGAATTTGAATTCGAATCCGGAACCGTTTTTCAAGCGTTCACGAAACGTTAAGAGTTGCACGATCCCAAAAAATGGATCTTATAAATGAAATAGAATTCGACAAAAAATCTTATAAATACTCTTTTGAAATAAAAGCTACAATACAATAAATATCACCTATTGTTATAGGTACGGAACAAAAATTCATACTAATATTATAAACGCCAAAAGAGGGGTGGAATTCTGCATGGGAAATCAATAAATAAGCATCATTGCATTAAGATTTTTTCTTGTAATAATAGTGTTTAGTATGTGTGATAAATAAATCGTATATATAAAAATAGCGTGTCACGGTGTTTGTCGCTGAACTCCTCCGAAGCGGCTGGACGGATTATTGTTAAATTTTGTATGTATATTTGGTAGGTCTGAGAATCAGTCGTAAGCTATTTTTTATACCCCTCGGTGATAAGGATGTCCGATATTTTTTTTCGTTTCTTTTGACAAAATATTTTTTTATGATTTGGAATTAAAAATACTTATAATTGTAAATTTTCACCTTTTTACTACCAACCCCTATAATGTGGCAGAACAACATTTGCAGGGTCAGTTAGAAAATAAAAACCATTTCTTAAAAAAAGAACTGTTATCATTTGAATTTTCGAAAGAAATAAAAAATGTTTATGCATATTTAACTGACTGACAGATTGGATCAAAATTAAGCTACACAAGTTACGACAGTAACCGCTTATGATCAGGCGGGCCGTGAGATTGTTTATAACCGTGGAATAAAAAAAACACTCTTTATACGCAGAATAAGTCACGGGTAAAACCTAGTAACTACTTCATTAAGTCACAAATCTCAAACTCTAATGATACACGACTAAAGTATTTTAAAAATTATAAAAGTGGAAACAGTATACAATAAATGGAATATGACGTCACAACACACAAAAATGGCGAGTTTTTATCTCGTGATAGAACGACCGCATTGTGGGAATCGAGTTATCATTTATTATTTTTGGTATGTTAGAGGTTTACCGTTACATATCTCAGACTTTTTTCTATTAAATGTTTATCGAAAATAGAATGATGTAGCATATTTTTAATCTGTAGTACTGCGTATTAATATTAGTTCAAAAAACCTTCTCTTATATATGTATATTATCAATAGATGGTCATGAAAAAAATAAAATAATAAAATAGCAATACACCGTGAAATAATCTGTAAAAAAAAATAGTTTTGTATACCCTGTGATTATATTGGCGTAGTTTTATTCACAATAAAAAACACGATACGATTTTTGTTCCCAAACGCTAACCAATGTGCAATGTGGTCAATATACCCGAAGCCAGGTGTGAATAAACAAATATGTACATTTAGCAACGCAAATATATTATTTGGTTATGAAAAAAAAACTACAACGCCCATAAAATAAAATGTTTTTATTGAACATAAAATGTTTAGGAAGTTTGTCATAGCCTAGTGATGGATCAAGGGAAGGTGGAGTTAAAGGTATCGAGTTCAATATCAATATCTTTGACTTTTTAAAATTGCGTGCGTATTTATCTCATACGTAAACGGTAAAGTCAAAAACCGTGAGTCGTGAGATAGATTTTCTGAACGCCGTGTGAACTCTGCCAACCTGCACTAGGATGAGAGAAGACCCGTCCCCTGCAAGAAGACAAAAATTGGTTTCATCATGGTGATTTTAAATCGATATTGCTACTACTTCTTTTGCTTTTATTATTTTGTGGTTTAAAAAACAATACAAAGAGAGTGAAAGAGAGAACTACAAACAAAGGAATATGAGTAGCTTGAAACAAAACCACGTCCAATCTATTCGATCGCTGGTTTGCGCACTGAAAACCGAGGTGTGAGGTGGTGTGTAGCATTTACCTAACCACGAACAAATTGTTGAGCGGGAATGAAAAACATGTTGAATGGTTTTAACTTTTTTGTTGATTGATTTAGAATGAAAGCAAAGACAGACATGTTAACGTTGACTGACTTTGAATAGAACCTATTTAAAATGGTGAGAGGGGTTGATAAATACCCATTGTAGTCTGTAGGTACTTTTTGGGATGTAGACAGATTATGTAGCGTTTTTAAATAAATAATTTATTGCAAATGAAAAAAGGGTAGTTAAATTTTATTAAAACTTCTTATTACAGAGACAATTTTCGTTGTTTTTTTTTATATTGTTGTACTGCAATTAAACTAACTTTTTTGTGGAGTTCATCGTGGCATACTGATAATATTATTTAATACTGACGTTTTGGATAATTCATGGTGGACCATGGATGCTGTACATCCATATTGTGTGTATAATAATTATGATAAACGTAAAGAAGTTATTCATTGGCTGGACATATTTCTTGGCTGAAACCTTTTTAACAAAACGCGATAATGTTATTCCTACAACAGGTATACCTGTTAACAACATTTAATGGAACACCAAAAATGGAGAAACTCGAATTAAATGAAACAAACGAAAGCCAATCGCCGGTTGTCGCGGTTATCGGACAGAGGCCGCGCGTCGGGCGAGCGTGCGGCCGCGCGCCCACCGCGCCAAATTAACATAAAAATCACAGAGCAAACGCTGGTTTAAACCTTTAAATGAAAGAAAGGAAAACTGCTCGAGCGGAATTCATGTAGAATTTCATGATTATTTAGTTCTTTTTTGAAAACTTTGAACCACACTAGGAGTTACACAGAACGAGCTCACCGTATCCTTCGGTCGTGCAGTTTTGTTCTTGGATTTAGATTTAATAGAATCTATGATAGGGTTCCAAGCAGGTGGTAATACCCAGCCATCTTCTCTATTGAAATTTGGGTGTTTTTTAATTTCAATAGCCTCACGAATCATCCTGGGTAGGAATCGGTTTTCTTTTGCGAGGACTTGTGGTTTATCAAATCTGATGTAATGCTGGGGTTTGTCTATGGTATGTTCACAAACTGCTGACTTCTTGGCACGGCAGTGTTTAACATCTGCTATGTGTTCTTTTACGCGGGTCCCTATGCTTCTTTTTGTTTGGCCTATGTAAGAGAGACCGCAATCACAATCGAGTTTGTATACTCCTGCATCTTGTAGAGGTATGTGACACTTGACTGATGGTAAAAACTGACTAATCTTCTTCAGCGGCTTGAAGTAGGTTTTGATTGAAGCGCGCTTCAAGATGTAGCCAATCTTGTCCGTGACTCCTCTTACATATGGTAATACAGCAGGTAAGCGCTCAACTGTGGCACGTTTCACACGGTTTCTATGATGAGGGTGCGGTGTTTGGAGCTTGTTGTCATGCAGTACTTGCTTAACATGTTTAAGCTCAGCAGCCAGGTGTTGCTCATCACAGATCCCACGTGCTCTTTGAAACAATGATTTACCGACAGTAGATAACTGTGTTGGATGGTGGTGCGAGTCACCGTTTAAATATTTGTCTGTATGGGTTTTCTTACGATACACAGTGTGACTCAAGGTGTTGTTGGAGTTATGAATAACTAAAACATCTAAGAAAGCTAAAGAGTTATTTGCCTCCGACTCCATAGTGAATTGAATTTTAGTATGTATGGAGTTCAGGTGATCTAAAAATGCAGTTACTTTATGGGATGGAAGTATAGTGAAAGTATCATCCACATTTCGCTTATAGAACCTAGGTATTACAGGCGCAGATTGTAGGGCTTTCTCCTCAAAATCTTCCATGAAGATGTCGGCGATAATGGGAGATACTGGTGAGCCCATCGCCACACCATCTACTTGCATGTAGAAATGATTATTCCACAATAGATAGCCAGATGTTAGGCAATGTTTTAAAAGTTCAGCATATTCTATAGGCATATTATTCTCTACTAGTTTCTTAGATACAATTCTGATGCAATCTTCAACTGGTAAGCATGTAAATAATGACTGAACATCAAAACTGACCATAGTTTCATTGTCTGCAAGATGTAGGTTTTTTATCTCGCTGACAAAATGGTATGTGTCTTTCACATATGCTGTTGTGTTACCTCTCAGTGGTGAGAGTACCCTAGCTAGGTGTTGAGCCAATCTATAAGTTGGTGAGTCGATTTGGCTGACTATTGGTCGTAAGGGAGCATTAGGTTTGTGTATCTTAGGTAGCCCATACAGTTTTGGTGGTTTTGCGCAACTAGGAATTAAATATTTGACATCGAAATCCAATGTATCGGAGTACTTTTTTATTAAATCGCTAGTTAATTTTAATGTTTTAGTTGTGGGATCGGTCCTCACCTGTTTATATGTACTAACATCCGATAAAAGGTCTTGTATTTTGACATTGTAATCCGATGTATCCATTACCACCGTGGCATTACCTTTATCTGCACGTAGAAAAGTTAATTCGGGCCTGTCGCGGAGGTTCTTTAACGCGGAAAGTTGGTTTTTAGTGAGATTTAGTTTGGGCGGTTTGCAACGACGTAACACAGACGAAATGTCCTGACGTATCGCTTCCAAATCTTGTTTATTTACACTATTTTTATACAGGCACTCTTCTACGTTACATATTATAGTTTCTACCGGTATTTTTCGCGGTGTTATAACAAAATTTAGGCCTTTTGAGAGAACTTGAACCGTGTTTTCATCCAGGTTATGTTTTGACAAGTTGACAACTGCGAGTGACGGGAGCGTTCCGTTTCTGTTAGTGTCATTTTTGACATTTGACTTTGATGTTAAATTTTTGAATTTAGCGATTTGTCGGTATTTGCATTCATTGTATTTGGATTTTTCGCGCTCATCTAGTATTTTAATGCATTTATTAAAGTCAAATGTACCTAGGTCTGATTTTAAAACTCTGGATGACGCGTCGATGTCTTGGTTTAGGGCGTGCAAATCGGATCGTGTATTTTGTACCAACTGTTTTAGTAATTTTAAACTTGCCTGGTGGAAGATCTTTGCGCTTCCTCGTATGTCCTTTCTCGGTGAAATTTTGGCACACGTAGGAATGATGCTGTTGTCTCTGCATCTCTTCAAGAAATTTAAGGATGTTGTAAATCTTGCGCGCTTCGTCTTGAGATCTTCTAACCGGCGTATTTTATTAGCAATCTTCCATCCCATAAAGTAACTGCATTTTTAGATCACCTGAACTCCATACATACTAAAATTCAATTCACTATGGAGTCGGAGGCAAATAACTCTTTAGCTTTCTTAGATGTTTTAGTTATTCATAACTCCAACAACACCTTGAGTCACACTGTGTATCATAAGAAAACCCATACAGACAAATATTTAAACGGTGACTCGCACCACCATCCAACACAGTTATCTACTGTCGGTAAATCATTGTTTCAGAGAGCACGTGGGATCTGTGATGAGCAACACCTGGCTGCTGAGCTTAAACATGTTAAGCAAGTACTGCATGACAACAAGCTCCGAACACCGCACCCTCATCATAGAAACCGTGTGAAACGTGCCACAGTTGAGCGCTTACCTGCTGTATTACCATATGTAAGAGGAGTCACGGACAAGATTGGCTACATCTTGAAGCGCGCTTCAATCAAAACCTACTTCAAGCCGCTGAAGAAGATTAGTCAGTTTTTACCATCAGTCAAGTGTCACATACCTCTACAAGATGCAGGAGTATACAAACTCGATTGTGATTGCGGTCTCTCTTACATAGGCCAAACAAAAAGAAGCATAGGGACCCGCGTAAAAGAACACATAGCAGATGTTAAACACTGCCGTGCCAAGAAGTCAGCAGTTTGTGAACATACCATAGACAAACCCCAGCATTACATCAGATTTGATAAACCACAAGTCCTCGCAAAAGAAAACCGATTCCTACCCAGGATGATTCGTGAGGCTATTGAAATTAAAAAACACCCAAATTTCAATAGAGAAGATGGCTGGGTATTGCCACCTGCTTGGAACCCTATCATAGATTCTATTAAATCTAAATCCAAGAACAAAACTGCACGACCGAAGGATACGGTGAGCTCGTTCTGTGTAAATCGGATTGTCAATAATAATTAAAAATGTAGGGTAGCTGTTAGTAATTATGACTTCAAGACGACCAACACCTCAGTCTGCCCGTGACCATGGATGCTGTAAAGGATCCGAAACGTCGGGTTAAAATAATATCAAATATACCGCGATAAAATCCGTAAAAAGTAGTTTTATTTCAATGTCTAATATTCGCGTAAGTGTACGAAATCAATATATCAATAATGGCTCTTCGCAGTTCCTTGTAATTCGTTTCCTCTTCTTTTCGCCAAAAATATTAGCATTACTGACCTGGCTATTGGATACGATGGAGCAGTGACAAATACGGGTAAATCTCTCGTGGTGTCATAAGGCTAATTGAAAAATGAAAATTATTACGAAATTCGATAGTAGACCGGATTTTTTGTATAAAAATAAATATTTTTTTGATAACCTTTTATGTGTATTTATTTAAATTTATTTTTTTAAATGATAATATATGTCTTTCACTAAATATTTATTATGTTTAAATAGTATTTTAAGTAATTTCTAATAAAGAACTATGCAATTTAGTAATACGTGTTTTGGTGCAAAAACGTATAACTTTGAAACGCATGCGCGGGCTGAAGATGTGTGATTAATTATCCGTTTTTTAGCTAAAACTAAGTTTAATAGTACACTACAACATAATATTACTATTAGAATTTGATTCATTAACTTTTATTTTTTTCCATACTAGAGTGACCCTACTGCATACCCGAGATATTTTGTTAAGAGCGTGTGAAGTCTGCCAACCTGCATTAGGCTAGCGTGGTGGACCAAAGCCTAAGCTGACTCAAATGATAGGATACCCGTGTCCAGTTGTGAAAAATTAAATGGGTTGATGATGACGATTCCACACATAGCCAATTGATTATATAATTCATGTCTCTATTCCACCGTCTTAGAGTTCAAAATTAACATTTCTTTGAAACGAATCCGTATTGCCGTCAATATCTCCACAGGGCACCGTTAAAGGCTGTCGCACACTGAGTTAACAAAACAAAAACATCACGAAACAACATTAACATAGAAAGAGTGATTTTATAAACCGCATGCGTGTTGTCTCACCGAGCACGAGGGAGCATAGGGTTGTTACTGAGTTGGAATTTAGAATTCCGAAAAGTTTATTAGATTTTGTTAGGAAATTTTTAGAGAGAAACACTTAGAGAGAAATGGTGTGTGATGATATTTTGGGTATCATTTATCACGTTTACTTTCTCGTTGATAAAAAAAACGTATTGATGTATTTTTTATCACCAGTTTGGTTCTTCTAGATGATTTTCAATGTTAGATGTTTATCTAGAATATTGATATTTATAGCTCATAATTTCTTTACTAGCTTCGTCTTGCTTCTTCTTAGCTTCTGTTACTTAAAAGTATAACTTCTTCAATACTTGCATTATTTAATAATACATCAGCAGCTGTTGATAAATTAACAATAGTTATTATTATTGTTGTCTTTAAAACTACTTACTTTTACTTTATATAAAATCTTATATTATTTGTTTTATTTCTGACGCCAGCCCTACTAACCGTATAGGTGACGATGATATCAATGTGTGCGTAACCCGTCTATTTTTACGCGTTTCTCCGCGTAATATTACGTAAGCGCCGCTTTATGGGAAACTAGCTTTGTGACCCTTTTCCTACCGTCAAATAGAGTTCATGCCGTTTCCTTGATGTACATGGATTTCGGATTTGTTTTTCTTCCAATCTTTGTCACACAAATAAGACAAGATAGTTCGAGATTGATTGGTTGATTGATATTGTTATTCAACAATGAGTTATATCTTCTAAGCCTTAAGAGGAATGTTTCAAATTTATTGTATTTCAAAAAGTAGATTGTTGTCATATAGTATTATACATATTTATACACACAGATTTAAACTAAAACGTCGTAATACTTGCAAAAGAAAAGAAGTTAGGATCATAGTTCTAACTTCTTTTCTTTTGCAAGTATTACGACTATAACTGACACTTTTGAAGCATTTCTGACTAATAAGAGTCAGTTTAAAATACATCTTACTATGGCGTGTCCCCGGCATTTTCTCAAACATCTACCTTATAAATCTCTATTTCTTTACTTAAACGCAGATCATATTCTCTACTCTAGAACTATTTTTGTCCAGCGCGACAACGATCAAAAATAAGATATTATTATAAAATGCAATTCCAGATCTATAAAAAAAAATAGTTTATTGCAAAAACTCAGTAAATCTTACATAGGGACCTTTTAAGTAAATATTTTACCTGTGCTATTCCTATAGCAAGTAAAACATGTTTATTATAAAGCAACAACATTAATGCCACAAATAGAATTACAGAACAATTACTCCAGGCACATTTTAATTAGTTTTCCTGTACTGGGGTACTTATAATTCATTCAGAGGGTTTATTTTGACACTGCGAACGTTTTCAAAGAAGTTAGTATAAGTCAAACAGTTTCAATATTAATTCTTCTCCTTAGAACCTTAGAGGAAATGTAATAAAGTAAATAATCAGGCACTATGTGGTTGGATAAAATTATATTAATTTTTAATGTAATGGTCTAGTCATGAGGGAGCGCGATATTTTAGGTTCTACGTTTCGATCGGGCTTAGCAGATCTTCAAATCTATTGCTGAACTGCTTGCAATGATTAAAAAGAAAAAATATTACGCCAGTCCAGACACGAAAATCCAAACATTAAAAAAAAATTATTGACCATGTTCATCTTCATATTATATAAATTGTATAAATATTGTTCCATTATTCCATCTGCACTTTATTTAAAAAAAACACTGTTGCTCTGTGCTTAAATGACGTGACTCATCCCAAAATATACGACCACGAAAACTTATAACACAAGCATTACCTTTGTGTAAGTCTGTCTCAAAATGCGCAACATTCGTTAAAAAAACTCTCCACAATTCTTAATGACGTATTTCAGCAACATCGTGTCATAAAAATCTCTGTAGTGTGTTCGAAACTGTTTATATCTACGCCCTTCGGCCCTTCGTTACCTCACTGTGCATTGAAATAGAGTTGTCGAGTATTTTGAACAAAAAAGACTTTTGAAACGAACGCCGTAAATATCAACAGATACCGCACAGTGGTTTAGGAAAATTCGCCGGAATAAAATGCGACATAGAAGGTTTCGAAATATTTTATGTTGGTAGATAAATAAAACATTTGGGCGCTTATACTAGAAATGTTAGTAGTTTTTTTAATGAAGTCAGTAATGTTGTTTAAATAAATATAGCTAGGTAAATCTTTTTTGAAGTACCCACAATATAATGTTTGTTTTATGTTTTGGAACTGCAAAAAGGATTTATAAAAATCTAGGTCTGGTAAACTAGAAATATTTTTTAAGTTTCTCCGAATTTATTTTATATACGAACTATAATATCTTTGTATTTGGTAGCCAACATCAACCAAAAAGCGTGAATAAATGCGTGACAATAACGCTTTAATGTAAGTTATGTCAGTAATTTACTCCCTAGAAACTAGAACCAAACCTAATTTCCAACGCAAGATACATACAAAGTTTCAGTACAGCCCTTAGAATAACATGGAACCATTAAGAAAACGTTGGTCTTGCTTACTGCACCCATTAGGCGTATAAAACTATCGTTAATCCTGCCCTTGACCGAAACAAAACCAATTATGCTTTCAATAAATCTTTGGACGTGTCCAGTGGTCAACCCACGTAGTTAAGCTATACTCTTACATTGTCTTCATTCCTAAACTGCACCTTAAATTGTATGCTTTAAGATTGAAAATGGATTCATATTAGAAATAATTCATTTTTTATTATTGTTCCAACATTTTGACTACAAAAAATGATGTTGCGTAAACACTGGGCGTTGGAATTTCTTTTTTAATGGATTCTTTGAGTTGCTGTTATTCTTTTGCCCGTTTTTTTCTTGATAGGATTTCTCATTTTTTTTATTAGAAAGATCCGTCAAAATATTTATTCGTTAAACTGCGAGGAATCTCGCAAAAGGTAAAATTAAAATTTGGGATCAGTCTGTTTTCACTGCACATAATGTGAAAAAATGAGAAATTATGAAAAGTGGATTTTAAATTATATTCCAAAATTTTAATGAACATTGCTCCTGGGCAATTTGGGGGTTTTATAAAAAAAAATTACGTAAAGTTTGTTAAGGGCAAAGTTTTTAACTTGTAAAAATTTTGCCCAGTATTTTATTAATGTAGATTAGTCACACTAATCAGAAACGGCATTATAATAAATAGTTTTAAATTAATACATTCATGATATTTACATAATAGATCTTTTACTAAACGTATTTAAGACTTTTTGGGTTCTGAACGTTATAGGGCGCATCTAAAAACAAAGCAAAACATACATACATACACTCACGCCTTTTTCCCATGGGGGTAGGCAGAAAATACAGAATGCCACGCGCTACGGTCCCTGCATACCATTTTTGCCTCGTCCACATTCATACATCTCGTCATGCACGCGCGCCGGTTATGAGTACTGCGCACCCGACCTTTTTGAAGGAGTGATAGTGACTTGTTAAACCAAATTTCTTCTTTACATTTGTAATTAGTTATAATTATATAAAGATTAAACTTGCGTTTAGTGTAGACTGTATTGCCTTATTAAACTTTAACCCGGCGTCATGGGGGTTGGGTCTGTGCGACCCGTCACATTTTATTTTCCTTCTAGTTCTGTTACTATGCGTGCGACGTTGCTGCTCTTCTTAATAGCTGGAGCTGTTGAGTTGTTCTATGCATCCCTACCAATAAAATAGTTGTGCGACAGCCGCAGTGGAAGTTACACGTGCATAACATTGAATTAGGTATGTGAGACCCAACCCCGCAGTCAGTGTAACAATTTCGCGCCATTATGTATAGATATTGTTTTAATTATTATCTGCCTTTTTATCCTTTAATATTTGTTTTATTGGTATGGGTTTTGATTGTAATTGTTAATACACAGTTTAATGTATTTTATTTGTATTTTTGCATGTATTTAGTATATAATGGGCCGAGAAGAGGTACTACGACGTCATGTTCTTGCAATTTTGGAAGAGTCTGACTCTGATTTTGAGTTGTCAGACCAGGATGTATGTGACGAAGAAGATCACTTGAGTGAGCGTAGTAATCCTAGTGACACAGAGCAAGATAGCGCATCTAGATCTTAGCCTTGTCATGGAACACCTAAAACTTCGCCAAAATGTATCAGAGCTTCCACGTGAGTTGCGACAGAAAATTGGAAAATTTGTTAGTGAATCTTCAGGGGAACCTCCGGCAAAAAAGGCTAATGTTCGCAAAAGGTGTCAAGTGTGTCCAGCCAAGAAAGACCGTAAGACCAACTACACCTGCGAGAGTTGCAGCAAATATATTTAGAACATATAGTACCTTTCTGTGCTGATTGTACCAAAGATAATGATTTAGAGTGATTAATTCTTTTTTTTTTCATAAGTTAATTTAGTTTCCTATAAAAAAGTTTAATTACAACATGACGACTGATTGTTAATTGTTAATATAATTGCATTTAAGTCGAAGAGAAATTTTTTGTTACCATTTTTCGTTCTTTTTTAAAATTTCTATTAAATATAATAAAAACAATATAATATGATATTTGTGTTTCATTTTTTTAAACATAAATACCTAAAAAACTGAAATCGAATAAAAAAATAAGTAATCATTCATAAACTATTGGAATAAATGTGACATTAACGAGCGGGTCGGTGAGACCCACCCCAACGTCCGTGTAACTCTTTTCCACCCCCATGACGCCGGGTTAAATAAATTAAATTAGTTATCAGATTAGATATTTAACGAAAATACACTATCGTCTTTTTTTCTCTATAAAGTTTCCAAAACACAAGTACCCGTTCATTAAATAATAATTTATGTATGTGTTGATGTGTGTATATATGTATGTATTTATGTATGTATGCTTATTGTCTTTGTTAGTAAGTATATTTATGTATAGGTATGATTTATCACTATTTACATTCAGGAGGCACCTACCATGTTATACCTCTGCGTCACTCTAAGGTTGGCTGGTAGAAAATTCCTATGGCGTTAAGTCCGCTTTTGCACATTTTTTTATGCATAAAGAATAAATCAATAAATAAAATAAATTATCGGTTTTAGTGCGAGGGAGGGAGACGCCATTGCGGACGTTATATGTTTAGGGGTTGAACACAAACAAAGAATTAGTTATCTCTTTCTGCTAGTTCTGCCCGTCAACTAATGGAAATTTATTGTTATGGGGCCAGCGGCCATTGGCTACTATGTTGTAACTGGCCAAAAATAAAACAGAATTCGAAGTTTGAAAATTATAGAAGTAGAAAATATACTCTTTTTCTTTCGAATCTGTGTTCAATTTGACATTATAAATTCTTAATTCAATAAAAAAAGAAGCTTGATCATCTTGATCAAGCTTCTTTTTTTATTATGTGACTTTTATGAAACAAAAATTGTTGGGACTCCGACACCATTCGACGATTTAATCGCGATATTACTTTTAATCCCAAAGGTCCGGATTTTATTTTATTTTACAGCATTTATAGTCACGGGCCGTGTGATGTTCATGAATGTTGTACATGATCCAAATCTTTTTGATATATGTAAATACCTAAGTCAATTAAAATGTAAAAAAAACCAACATATTGACTATACGTTATGCATATGTCACGATTGAGCCAAATATATTTATATTATATATCTTCAAATTAATACTAATTTGAAGATACATATATTTGGCTCAATGTAATATACTGTACTGCTTGACTACAGTCAAGCAGTACAGTATATTACAATACTCAATACATTTATTGCACTCCACAAGTTAAATAGATGTTACAATACAATTATAAGAAACATGTGTGGGCCTTGTCGGGCACGGCAAATGTAGGAGAGAGTTTCACTTCCCTTTTTAACTTTATATTATTTTATATAATGATACATGTAAAAAGGTTTCTCTACCTGATATATATGGTGGGCTATGACGGTCTCCTCTAGCGAAATGAGGAGATCTTTGAGTACTCAATTGAATAGAACTAAAGCCCTTTTGTCTAGAGTGTAGCCGCAGGATTACTTCAAACACCTACTACGAGGTAAAAGTAAATATAGAATTGGAAAATTGAATTGAATTAAGATCTTCTAACCGATTATACGATTTAGGTAAGTGTAAGAAATTTAATCGAATTGAACAGTGTAATGGATGCACTTTTAATCGAATTGCTTGTGTAAGTTACATACTAGCGTCTAACCATTGTATCGTAGATGAGTCTATTTGAAACTATTGACTGAACTTACAATCATCGCTCTGTGTGACTGTGTCAAAGGCATCGACAGGTTGATATCCAATAAAATGGAGTGCCGCCGAAAGCTACCGAATAGCTCCGAATGCGTCCGATACAGCACTTTGACGTGCGCACCGCTACACAACTGTCATTTTATTTGTAACATGTACATAAAACTTTGTTTGTTTTCTGATAGAAAATTGTACGGACATGAATCAGCCATTTAAAATATTAGCCGCAGGGTTGTGTTTTGTTTCGAATGACAGTTGAATTTTGGGTGCACGCTATTATTTAGTAAATTAAAAATGATTTTGTTTTGATAAAAAGTCTATCACCTTGTTAGCCGATTAAAGCTTCACTGTGAATTACATAGAAAAGCCCAATGACACTTAACCCTATAAATGTAGTAATCAAATCCAAAACCCGATGTTTTATAGACATTGCGCTTGCGACTAGGCCAATGTAGCAGTCTTATTGATGAATTTACTATTACTCAAGCCAAGGTTTGGCAAACAGCGATTAGTAACAGAGCAAGGTGTGCTGTTTGAGATTAACTACAGTGACAAACGTTTATATAACAAAGGCTATATCTGCACGTGTAAGCCCAGCCTTAGATAGCCTCAGCTACAGTCTGGCCGAGCCTTAGAATTGGGTACAGGCTAAATTGAATTTACGAACGGCGCTCGTAATTAAGGGTTAGGATTAAGGGTACCTAATATTAGAACGTGATCGTTCATGAAATATGGAACGGAATATGAGTGTTAGGTGGCCTGTTGTTTTATTAATTAATTAATGTGTTCCATTTTCGAAATGTTAAAGAGTCTTTTGTTTTTATTTAGATTACTGGATGTGTACACAATTCTGTTTGAGTTTTTGTAGATAATTATGTTTTAGTTTAATTTATTTCTCTACTTTGTTTCTATACACAACATCAAAACCATAATATATTAACCAACCCAAATACTATTAAGTATATTTTGTTTAAATTTCAATGGATCTCATTTATTCTTTTTTAACGTTATCCATAGAGCATGTATTGTATACATACTTTGGTGCTACAAGCGTAATAGTATATTATTTTATATTTCTAACTTGTCTTTTATATGACATGACTAGATCACATTAGCTAGAAATTTCTAGAACACTGAATCACAATGTCGTTAAACATTGGCACCGTACCGGTGTGACAATGTCAAATCGATTTAAAAAACAAAGTGCAAAGGTATCGAATTCAATGGCTCTATGTGCGCGAACATGGACAAAAACGCACTACAATTTACCTGACCGGACTTTGTTTCGTGATATCTATTGGTCGTGATTGTACCCCTTTTTTTGGTGGAATAAATCATTTCTAACAACACTATCTTCAACCTATTTACTTTCCTGTGTTTAGCAGGAGTCTTCTCTAATTGAGACGGACGTTGGCCTAAGGCGGGTTTGCTGGCTTCACACGCCATCAAGAAAATCTCTCAGGTTTCCGATGTATTCACAATGTTTTCCTCCACCCTTTGAGCATGTGATACTTAAATACTAAACTTCGAAATATCAATTATTGTTAAGCAAGTAGATCATTAGATTCACTCATTATGATTGGTTTCGTTAATTTCAAAACCCATAGAATCGACGACACAACGAAAACCCCAAAACATTTTCATCCTAATATCTTAGTATATTAGATACATAGTTGTACAACATGCAGCGGAGAACATACGTCACCGGTGTCCGGTGTCGCAGGTGTACGTAACTATTGCCTTTGAAGCCACTACACTCGCAATTTATTGTTAATGTGTTCCAGCCTTACTTAGTTAGTGTGTCCTCGGGGAACAGGCCATGTTTCCTCAAGAAACATTAGACAGTTTAGGAAATATTATCCTGAGTGCCTAAACGTCTAACGGTTAACAATTTTATTAATTAAACTATTACTTAAATACTTTTCTGAAACGATTGCCTTTTTTATATTTTATTTTTGGCAAATAAGATAGTAAGTTGAAGACCGAGCTCTGTTGCGTTTACTAGGGGAGGCCTACATCCAGCAGTGGACGAATATAGGCTGATGATGATGATGAAATTAAGTATTTGGACAGAGTCTCCTCTGTGAGATCGTCACACAACTGTCAAAGACGCAGGGACCTATTAGATTCAGTTCCAAGCTGCACAATGTGAAAGCATGAAAGGAAAGTCATGAGATGAGAGATAGATATATTGAGATTAATATGAGGATGGTTACTTAACGTAAAGAAAAAGAGTTTAACGTGGTAAACAATATCAAATATTATAATAACGCTATCTATATCTTTTTTTTTGTAGGAGGCAGGGCATATCGAGATTTTTCGTAGGAGGCAGGGCATAGCGAGATTTCTCGCTCAAATTGAGCTGCGCGACTGGGGAAGTACCTCCGCCTTACAGAAGACCGCAGTGGATCAACAATAGTTGTCTTTCTGCGAGTGAGTAAGATTACCAGAGCTCATTGGGGGAGTGACTATTCTGACAGCATGGAAATTCCGTTTGCTGTCAGTTCAGTAACTCCCTATTTTAAGAAACCTGAACGGTTTCTGAGGGGTTTGGCAACGCATTTGCAAGCCTCTGGTGTTGCAAATGTCCATGGGCGGCGGTCATCACTTACCATCAGGTGAGCCGCCTGCTCGTTTGCCCCCTTATCAACATAAAAATATATATAATAACTATATATCTTTTTTTTTCGAAACTTTGCATGATATTAGGCTTTATAAACTGTAGGTACTGAATTAACTTTATATATTAAAAAGTACTTTCAGAACTCTTATACCAGCTACGTTAAGCAATTAATTAATTAGAAAATAGTAAGAATTGACATTTCTGAGTATTACAACAGTTATTGTAAGCAGGTAAGGACATATTTGAAACTAATATGATTATGATAGATAAACGGTGAGATTTATATTAACTGCGTCAAATTATCATGATCCCACGTAATGTCCTATTAATTAGATATTATGTCAATGCATATTAATGTAACAGTTATGTCGATTACCCAAACCAACCCATCGCTAACCGTTCGTATGTATATTATTTGCATTAACTTAGATTCTTAAATATACAGATTTATTAATATATGAGGACCCAGTTAGTGCAGTGGTAGTTAGTATTGCCTTCTGTGCTATGGGTCCCGGGTATGAATCCCGGTAGAATGCCGCGATAACTTTATCGCGGTATATTTTATATTTATAGTTATATAATAAGGATTTCCGTAATAAGTAGTTATATTTCAACGTTATTTGACCCAAGAATTGAGAGGCTAGGCAGGCAAGCCATGACTTGCCGTTCAATAGTAGTGCTTTTTACCTCTAATACAAAGTTCATTTTTCTATAGTCCAAACTTCACAAACAAAACGTCTATTACATAACCTGAAAACACCTGCCTTAATCCCACGTATCACATCCACCCCCACAATTCACCCCGATTCCCCGAAAATACATAAATCATGTTCGCAAACGACTTGTGACTGCGAAACCACTTCAATTTCACTATAATTTACGACTTTACGACTGTGTCACAGTAACCTGTTTTCATCTGTAATACTGTCAGGCTATTGTTTTTGAAGCTAAGCATCTAGTTCATCTAGTTTGTGGGGATAACTGGGGCGACCGGCTGTGGAAATACTAATTAGCTCGCGAGATGTGTTGGCAGTTTTGTTGGAGTTGAAGTGTGGGGAGGCTGCGGTGAAATGAAGCGTTTATGTTTTATGTAACTAGAGATGTCGACCTGGAAAAAATATGTAGATAATGTTTTATAAAATATGAAGAAATAGCAGGAAAATTATTGTGCGTATAACTGCGGTTTATTTTGCAAGTATGTTGGTATTTATTTAATTACTAGTTTTTTTAGCCTGCTACTTTGTCTGCGTAAAATTAGTATTGAAAGTGTCAGTATCGGTGGCGTCGGTATTGGTGGCGTCGGTATTGGTGGCGTCGGTATTGGTGGCGTCGGTTTTGGTGGCGTCGGTATTGACGGCGTCAGTATAGAAGGCGTCGGTATTGATGGCGTCGGTATTGAAAGCGATGGTCTTGTAAGCGTTGGTATAGATGGCGTCTTTATTGTCGGCGTCGATTTTTATGGCGTCGTTATTGATGGCGCCGTTAATGTTGGCGTCAGTATTGGTGGCGTCGATTTTGGTGGCGTCGGTATTGGTGGCGCCCGTATAGATGGCGTCGGTAGTGTTATTGTCGGTATCGGTGGCGTCGGAATTGTTGGCGACGGTATTGTTGGCATTGGTATTCTTAGCGTTGGTTTTGGTGGCGTCAGTATTGGAGGCGTCGGTATTGGAGGCGTCGGTATTGGAGGCGTCGGTATTGGAGGCGTCGTTATTGGAGGCGTCGGTATTGGAGGCGTCGGTATTGGTGACGTCGGTATATGTGGAGTCGGTATTGTTGGCGTCGGTTTTGGTGGTGTCGGTATTGATGGGTTCAGTATGGGGGGCGCGGTATTGGTGGCGTCTGTATTGATAGCGTGGGTATTGGTGGCGTCGGTATTGGTGGCGTCGGTATTGATTGCTTCGATTTTGGTGGCGTCGGTATTTGTGGCGTCGGTATTGATGCGTAGGTATTGGTGGTGTCATTATTGTTGGTGTTGGTATTGTTGGCGTCGGTATTGGTGGCGTCGGTATTGGTGGCGTCGGTATAGTGGGCATCGGTAGTGGTGGCGTCGTATTGGTGGCGTCGGTATTGATCGCGTCGGTATTGGTGGCGTCGGTTTTGGTGGTGTCGGTATTGATGGGTTCAGTATGGGGGGCGCGGTATTGGTGGCGTCTGTATTGATGGCGTGGGTATTGGTGGCGTCGGTATTGGTGGCGTCGGTATTGATTGCTTCGATATTGATGGCGTCGGTATTTGTGGCGTCGGTATTGATGCGTAGGTATTGGTGGTGTCATTATTGTTGGTGTTGGTATTGTTGGCGTCGGTATTGGTGGCGTCGGTATAGTGGGCATCGGTAGTGGTGGCGTCGTATTGGTGGCGTCGGTATTGATTGCGTCGGTATTGGTGGCGTCGGTATTGGTGGCGACGGTATTGGTGGCGTCGGTATTTATGGTAATATAAACGCAAAAACTATGTATCTACTTTAAACAATCGAGAGTATCGATTTTTTTTCTCGCACATGTTTTGGGTTTTGCTATAATTTCTTCATACCGTCATGCCTATTGATCGCCAAAGGGTTAGGTGGGTGTAAACTATTTTACACCTACATTTTGCCGACTGATAATTTCATTGAAAAATCCAATAACATTTCTCGATCTTGGAATCAAACCTAAAATCTCGTGCACCTAATCGCACTTACGTCCACACAGACCAATGCTACAAAATTAATTTGTTGGTCTACATACCAAAAATTGACCGTAATATCAAAAAGAACGACATATTAAACATTACATACTAATAAAATTGACATCACTTGATCAAGTTTCTCACAAAATGTATTAAGAGTGTTCGTATAAAAAGGCTGAAGTCTTATCGGCACGAAGCAGCCGTTTGAGGCAGGGTCAGCCGTATAAATATGGATTAACCAGAGAAAATATGAGAGAGCATAGTAGGAAGAAACCCTTGTTAGACGTACAGTACACTGCGAGTTATATGACAGTACTTCTTAGATCAGAAGCGATGTTTTCCTTTGAAACTATATGACCTTAATTATTATATTGCAAGGATGTCATAAAACGGTTTTATAAAGACTTTTAAAAAGTTGTGTTTGGAGAGGTGGGGCATAGCGAGATTCCTCGCTCAAATTGAGGTGCCCAACTGGGGAAGTACCTCCGCCTTGAAGACGTTGCAAACGTCTATGGGCTACGGTAACCACTTCCCATCAGGCGGGCCGTGCGCTTGTCTGGCACCCTTATGACATAAAAAAATGTACCAGGAAATAAAATCCGTGAACATTAAACAAGTTTTACTGGATTTCATCCTGACGTTTTAGATCCTTTATAGCATCATAGTCACGATCAGATCTAGTCTACCCGTAACCATGATGTGCTCCGACAAAATCCATTAAACGAAGTTTTATTTCTATGTCTAGTATTCGCTCACGTGTTAGAAACTGGCGATAAAACCTATTTTTATTATAAACTACAATGTTAGCTGTGCAGTTCCACGATCATTAAAAAGGTACCTGCTTGGCCATAGATAACACATGGTATTTGACAGAAGTCGCACATTTAACTGCTAAATTATATAATTTATCAATCAGATAAAAATTAATAGCGGTGATAAATTGATACTAAATAGGCCTAAATCCTAGTGTTCGCATCCAAGCGATTAAAGTAAAGAACTGTGCAGAACTGTCGCTGTTAGTTGTAGCTTCAGACACATCAGTGCTAGGCTCTACAATAAGATTAACAAAGTAATAAAAATATACCCTCTCACGAGACCCATTCTTAGGAAGAAACTAACGGAATGGCTAAAATCAAAGTCTTATGATGAAACCGAAAAACTTATGAAAATATAACATCAGAAACTCATACTAACATTCACACACCCTTACACACCCTCCCACACACACCTCTACACGCCCTCCTACACATACCCTTACACACTTCTACTCACACACATCACGCACGCACAAATCTATTTCACTTTAATTACCTAAATTTTAGTTTCTATAATAATCCTAGTTTTACTTTAGTTCTTAGTGTTCTTACAGACTCTTGTTGTTCTGGAACTGTTTTTGTTGTTTTGTATCTGGAGGTGGGCGCTGATGGCTGCGCCACAGTTTTAAACCATTGCTGCCATCATCGTTACATAAAATTGTTAAATGTATATTTTAGTTCCAAATAAAGATTTTATTATTATTATTAAAGTAAAGCCTATTACTACTTACGAGCTACAAACTCAGCCTCATCAAATCTGCCGAATTCTCGGGTCACTACCGGTAACCATACAAACGTGCTTCTAGAAACAGCAAGCATTAACACCTAGTCACACAATTCCATAACAGTTTAACCTATTTTACTCTTCAACTTAATAAGGAAAGAACTACAAGTGAACCGGAGTTTGAAGCGAGAGAATTCGTTGTTTCACCTAGACGATAAACGCGACAAGACGTTATTTGGTTTACTTTAAATCTCACTAGCAATTTGTACAAATGTCACTAACAAGGACTAACTTGGGAAGTTGAATTTGTTGAATGTTGCTAAGAAGTCGGAGGGTTAACGAAGTCGAATATGTTTTGCTTTATAATGTTTGCAGGAGTTTTTGGAAACAGACATGACATTTTGTTTTAAGTATTTTTGTAATGTTTCGGGAAAATATATGGAAAAAGAAAAGAAAGCCCATTTCCCCTTCTTTTTTGTAGTGTGGAAGACTACAAGAGCACAATAGCTGCTATGACTAAAATGTTTGCCTTATTATCAGGGCCATGGTATTAGTAGATACATTCTACTAGGACCCTGATAGGCTGCAGTCCATTTAAACAGTTAATAGGTCCCCAGACAGGTACAGTCACATAGACGCGTGTGGCACACACGCACCTAGTCTTCTTTTGTATCTATAGGCGTCTACCAAAAACCTCAAATAACCTTTGTTGGACGTGATAAATGGAGGGACGATGTGCCGTAAAATACATTGACACCAATCGTCCTAATTACAACAACAGACCTAAATTACCTAAACACTTTTATCACTGGCAACCCCGAAATCAATCACGTATTCATCACTACACTATTTCGTACTAAACATTTCCGAGAAAAAGGGATACCGTAATAAAATAACTACCCATACATTCTACCCAGCAAAGCTTTCACGACGAAAGGAACCCAACTGGCGTAACGGCCCCAAACCGACGCTAACGTGTATAAATAAGAGCCCGAAATTCCCCAATTTATTTTGCGTCACCCCAAACCCGGCTGAGTAAAATATTCTAGTTGATACCGGCTGTAGTACCGACCACTACGGATCGGATTAGCTTATTTTTCTTCTGGTAGAAAAGGGATTTTGTTCTCTTTTTATGTTGTTAAGCAGTGTATGTGAAGTGAAATGAAAGTGAACTGCCGAACCGTAACTCTGGAGTTCTAATCTAGGGATACGTCATCATCATTATCAACCCGTTTACTTTTCCAAAACCGGGCATGGGATTTAAGAAGTCCAAAGGATCTCTAAGAGCTTTAGTCCACCACGATAGCCAAGTGTGGATGGCCAGACTTTACATGCCGTCAAGAAAATCTCTCTGGCATGCAAGGTTATCACACGTGTGTATATGATAAATACGCAGATAACGTAGAAAATTAAGCGGTGCATTGCTTGGGTTTGAACTCAAGAACATTGTATTTAGCCCAATGGTCTCGCTGTTATGCTATCACTGCTTACTATAAGGTATATATCGGGTATATGAAGGTCCTGACAACAGATTTCAAGTTGAGACGAATAACAAAACGAAGGCTAGCGTGGTAGAACTCACTATCAAGTTGTTCTGTTTGAAAACCTCATGATGTTTTCTTTACCGCACACCTCATCTCACGTTTCTGAAAAGACGTGTTTTGACATCAAAATGACAATTAACAATTGATATTATTGCCCCTAAAATCACAGGAATATACGCAGTAATCATGAATTTTAAACATACTCTTCGCCGTATCCCCATGTACGTCAAAATACTAGTGAAAAAAAGATATCTTAATTCTTGATTTTCAAAATAATAGCGTTAGCAATGTTCGGTTTTATTCAAAACACATTTCAGAAATTGGGTAGTGTTGCCAATATACATTGATAGACTGACGCAAACGATTCAATCTAAATAGTTGTCAGGCCAACATACTGCAGATCTAAACTACGATTCAATTTACATTTTAAAAACCAAACTGGAGAACGTTGACAGCATGAGTTCTCGTCCTAAAATGACTAGTGTAGCTTTAACCCCTAGATCCCCCATATTGTACCCCTAACGGGTCTGTTTTGCTAGGTTAAAGAGTAACGGGGGAGTTCTGTTTATACTGGATGTAGTTTTGGATTTTTTTATGGTAGTTTATCTGGATATACCTACCTAAATAGAGGTCACTGACTTTTTTATGGAATGGATTTCATATTGAGAGGCACTGCGTTTTACCGTTTCGCAGTTTATGATATTCTTGGATGTTGTGGATAGGTGTAACACATTAAATTAAGACAAATAATAGTAATTTATCCTGGAATTCATGTATAATAATATATTATGTAAACATTTAAAGTAGGTAAGTTTTTTTTATGGGTCAAGACCGCCGCTCTAAGCCCATATAATAAAATATCATTTCATAAAATAAATTGGAGGAGTAGAAGAAATCCCTGAACTGGATAGCGCAGCGTGGAATATCCTCCTACCAGACGGCCTGGTAAAATAAGTTGTTAGATACAGTTGGTATAAAACCTACCAAGGATGTCAACTGATTTATAGTATATGTAGGTTAATGATAACATCCAATATAGATGAAACTGGATACAGGGGTTAGGAACCCAATGCTTCGTACCTGACTAGCATCATTTGATATTCTGAATGAATATATCGAATTGACAAAAATCAAATCGTTCGGTAGTGACAACCATTTTTAGAGTAATTCCGGTTCCACGTAAACCTATTGTTCGGAAATCAAACCGTTTGAATTTTTAAACGAATTTCAAAAATTTCGATGCGCTTATTTGACTAACGTTAATTGGTTTTTATACTTAGTGTAAAGTTTTTAAGCCAGGTATGAGTTTTAGTTTAATATTTTTTAATTTATCTTGTAAATATATTTGTAAATATAATTGAGAATAATGATGATTGCTACTTTTTTTAACAAATATTAAAGAATATCACATAATTTTTTTATTTGATTGTACTTTAGTTCACTAAGGGAGGCCTACGTCCAGCAGTGGACGAATATATGATGATGACAGTATTTTAGATAATGAGCCAACTCCCACTTCACATGAGTGCACTATTTTTGGTGTGGTATCAATCTTTTTTTTGACTACAAAACGTCGACCTTATAATTTTATACTTTTACTAGCTGACCCAGCAAACGTTGTTTTGCCACATTATAGGTTGGTGGACAACCCTTATCACTAAGAGGTATGAAAAATAGATGTTGGCCGATTCTCAGACCTACTCAATATGCTCACAAAATTTCATGAAAATCGGTCAAGCCGTTTCGGAGGAGTACGGGAACGAACACGAGAATTTTATATATAAGATGTATTTTTTATTTACTTTTTATAAGTTTGCAATCATGTATTACATAATCTTATTATAAATATATATTAAAATATTCCTCATAGCAGCCTGGAACTTGGATTTGTGTAACTAAGTTTGATAGCTCGCCTCAATTAAAAATCTTCTTTCTTAAGTGAATACAGGCGTGATATTTATTAATCTTAATACTGCCTCGATATAAACTCTTGTAGGATATTTTATTGCTCTAGTGCCTTTAAGAAAAATAAAATCATATTTTGAATGGGTTATTCTTATTTTATGGAGAATTCGTTTGTAGCTTTAAAATGCTAATGATACTATTTTTTTGGGTATACTGTGGTATTATTGAGGTATCTAAACCAATGTATCCGATATATCAAATATCGATTTCTAAAACGAAATATTGTAATATCAACAAATCCATCTTTCTTTTAATCGTTTTGCTCTACTTTTCGTAGAAAACAAATGGTATTAACAAAAGGATATGCAAATATATCACCAAAATCCTCACGAACCAATGTCCACATTACACTATTCATCTTGGCAATTCAATCGGCCCGACTCCAAGCTTCGTTACATTGTTTTCCTTCATTCACGTGATTGGGTAATTAAGTCCCTTCCACTTGATTGCTTGTGGGTTGTCCAACATTAAGTCCTTGAGGACCTTTGGAAGTGAAACACTTAAACCAGGACGTAAAGTTTAAGGAGAAATAAATACGAATTGGGTTTTATGTGCCCTTGTTTTGTTTTAGGTGTAATCTGAATTTGTGACGGTTTTATACTTCACTTTATATAAGGTAGTCAACCATAATTGCATACTTTGTTCTAAAGTACAAATATTTTGACAGAAAATGTAGAATAAATATGTTACCTGTACGAAGATATTGATTGAAATATATAATAAAGATTACTATTTGTATTAAATATTAGATACGGGATTTAGTTTTGTTGTATGAAACAAATATTTGTATAAGTAAAATCTTTTAGATAGTTGGGCACCATTACAATATTAAAAAAATGCAAAGAAGTTTGATATTGATTGCATATCAAACTCCTTTGTAGGAGATTGATATGTAATTAGGATAGGACTAACATTAACTATAACTGCTAAAAAATATGAATGCGATTTTTATTTAAGATATGGTAAATAAATTCTTGTTTACGAGATATTAAATACGCCAGATCTTTTCTGCAAACTAGACAAATATTAGGGCCCAGGACGCTCAGAAATGAAGACAAGACACTCAATACTGTTATGAATATTTTATTTATACGACACGACAAGGTTTTTATTACAGAGCGACACACGTCAAAGATCATAAGGGAAAAAGGAAGTAGATCTTTCGTAGCAGGTGGACGGATGTTAAAACCACAGATATAAACGTGATGTAAAATAATTAAAACTTACGTCAGCGACATCTTGTGACATATCAACATCAACATTTAACAAATCGAATTAGCTGACGAGAAGTTACTTTTAAGATATATAGATGGCAGTATTGTCCATACACCCGCCCGTTACAAAGTAACTTAATAAAATATTATCGTTACATAATGAATTTACATAATATAAGGCATATCTTATAAACTGAAAGAAAACAAACATCTACACAGATGTTATCTATATAAAATAAAGTGAACACAATGTTTCATACAAAGTTTTTAAACTTAACAACTAGTTTGACCACTAATTTTAGGTTTTCTGATACATACTTAATATTATATTAAATAACACTTACATTTTAATTGAAGCTTACAATTTCAGTATCTTACACTGGTTGCTAATATTTATTTAATTTTCTTGTGGCAAAGGTACAATTTTTGTTATAGGCCTTGTATAGTTTCCATTTTTAGTCTTCAACATAACAGATCTTACATTATTATCTTTACCATGAAACAACTTAATTATTCTACCTAAAGGCCATGACTGTGGAGGTACATTGTCATCTTTAATTAATACAATCATGTTTAACAACAAGTTAGGATTATGTTTGTACCATTTATATCTCATTTGGAGAGAGTGAAGATAATCATTTTTCCAAGCTTTCCAGAAAGATTGACGCATTTTACATAATTGGTTAAATATAGATAACTTATTATTTGATACATTAAAGAAATTACCTTCTGGAAGAGAAGTTAAGTTTTCACCTATAATGAAATGTGCAGGAGACAGAAATTGGTCATCAGCATCATCTGTAAGGGGAGTGATGGGCCGGCTATTCACTATGGCCTCTATTTGAATTAACAATGTATTTAAATGTTCATAAGTTAATATGTTGTTACCCATTACCCGCTTCAAGTGATGCTTGACACTTTTAACACTGTTTTCCCATATAGAACCCCAGTGAGGCGAGTAGGGAGGTATAAATACCCATTCAATACCTTCTGAATTGGTAAAGTTTGAAATGGAGTTAAAATCTACTTGAAACATTTTATGCAGTGCTACCAACTCATTTCTAGCACCCTTGAAGGTCGCACCGTTATCACTAAATATTTGTAGACACCTACCGCGCCTGGAAATTAATCGTTTAAGTGCATTCATAAACTCATTAGTTGTGAGATCAGAGGTAAGTTCTATGTGAATAGCTTTAGTGCACATGCATACAAAAATACAAATATATCCCTTAGTAATAAGTGGATTTCTAACACGGGCTACCTTCATTTGAAAAGGACCAGCAAAATCAATACCACACAACAAAAATGGTCTATTGGGGGTTACACGATACCTAGGCAGGTCTGCCATTATTTGCGAAGCTGTCTCACCTCTATATCTACAACATTTTACACATTGGTGTATTATGTGTCGCACAGTATTCCTACCATTTAAAGGCCATACAAATTTACGTAAGCTAGATAATGTCATTTGATTACCAGCATGAAGGAGCCTCTCATGTTCATACCTGATTATTAAAGAAGTAATATGGGTTTTAGAAGGTAATAACAAGGGATGTTTATGTTGTAAAGGGAGACTGGAATGACGCAAGCGACCACCAACCCGTATAAGCATATCTTTATCGATAAAGAGATTTAAATATTGCATTTGTTTAGAACAGTATTTTACATTTGCCTTATTTTGTTTTAACTCATTCAACTCTTTACTGAAGTGTTCATGTTGAACGATGCGAATGATATCGTCAGTTGCTTGTCTGATTTCCTTAGCTGTAAGAAATCCAACACTTTTACATTTATGATTTTTTAAATTAAATATGAAGCGACGAATATAGGCAAATACGCGACATAACCTACTCCAGGAAGAGAATTTTTCAAAAACTTCAGACCAATGCGAAGAAACAATTTGATTTGTGATAAGAGTGACAGTTTTTTCCTCAGGAACAATGACATCTAAATCATAAGAACTTATGTCCCAATGAGAGTCTGACAAGGATAACCAATGGGGGCCATAAAACCATAATTTACAACCAATAAGGTTTTGTGGTTCTAATCCCTTTGATACCAGGTCAGCTGGGTTATCACCTGAACGAACATGTCGCCAATTATCTTTCGGAGACATTTCTTGAATCTCTGTCACACGATTGGATACAAATAAATTCCAACGTGCAGGATCAGCCTTTATCCAACACAAGGTGATCATAGAGTCTGTCCAATAAAACATTTTATTTTTACTTACATGCATAGCCTTTGCAACTTTACTCATCAGCTTAGATAACAACAGCGCAGCACACAGCTCCAACCTGGGTAGAGTGACCAATTTCAATGGAGCAACACGAGATTTTGCAGCAATTAAGTGGACTGTATTTTGAGATTCTTCACAGCAACGAGCGTAAACAACACAACCATACGCTTTAGTAGAGCTGTCTGCAAACCCATGAAGCTCAAAGCTTGTAGCACCAGGTTTTATTAAGCAGCGAGGCACTGAAAGTATATTAAGAGATGCTAAGTTTCTGCAAAAGGATTTCCAGTCTTTTAATATATCTGGAGGAATTTCAGTATCCCAACCAATATTAGACTTCCAAATACGCTGCATAATGATTTTAGCATGAATGGTAACAGGAGCAATAAGACCCAGTGGGTCAAAAACTCTGGCAATATTGGATAAAACATTACATTTCGTCGATTTTTCATCAATAAGCTTGTCAGGCACAACTATTTGGACAGCATCAGCGGCAGGATCCCATTTCAGCCCAAGCGTTTTAATAGATGTATTATTGTTGTTATTAAAGGAAAACGTGCATTTTTCACGTTTCTCTGGAGGCAGAGATTGAAGAATTTGAGCAGAGTTAGAGTGCCATTTATGCAATTCAAATTTCCCACAAGCTAAGCATTCCTCTAATTGACGTATAGTCTCAAGCGCCGTATTAATGTCGTTAGAACCGTGCAAGATGTCATCGACATAACAATTTTCAAGAAGAGCTTTAGCAGCAAGTGGAAAGCTATTACCTTTATCTTCCGCCAACTGAGTTAAGACACGAGTAGCTAAGTAACTAGCTGGAGCCATGCCATACGTGACGCGGGTCAACTGCAAACATTTGATTGGCTCTGCTGGTGTGTCACGCCACAGGATCCTCTGAAGAGGTTGGTGATTACTGGAAACAACAACCTGTCGATACATTTGTTTAATATCCGACACAAAGGCGTATATGAACATCCTAAACCGCAGAAGCACCACAAGCATATCTGGCTGCACCACAGGCCCCACATAAAGAGCATCATTCAGACTTATACCAGTAGAAGAAGGCGCAGATGCGTTGAATACTACCCTAAGCTTAGTTGTAGTAGAAGCATCCTTTATGACAGCATGGTGAGGCATGTAAAACTCAACATGCTTACCTCTGTGAGGTTTAACATTTTCAACTAATTGAGCATGACCAAGATCAACAAACTCATTGATGAATGATTTGTAAGATTGGAAGAACTCAACATTGTTTTTAAACTTTAATTCAAGTGCTTGGAATTGTCTAAAAGCCAAATTAAAAGAGTTACCTAATTTGTTTAATGCATCTTGATTGACCGGCAAATCAACTTGATATCGGCCAGTACCATCACGACAAACAGACTCTTTAAATAACCGTTCACAGTACTTTTCCTGAAATGACAACACAGATTTATCAGAAACCTCCTCCAAACACCAAAATTTAACAATATTGTCTTGAAGTTCAGACAAATGAAAACTATTATCAATATGCATTGAATTGAATGGGACAGACCAATTACCACATAAAACCCATCCAAAAGCAGTATTAAATAGCCTAGGGCAACCCTGCCCTAAATCGATGTTCCCATCACGAAGTGCTACACCAAATATATCAGCCCCCAAAATAACATCAACTTGCTTCGAGAGGTTGTAGTTAGGGTCAGCCAGTTTCACAAAAGAAGGAAAGGTAAGATCTCCTTTCTTTATTGTAGTATTTGGCAACACATCTGTGATAACATCCAAGACACCAAATTCTGATTCTATTTTAAAATCAGAACATTGTGACATAACAGTAAGTTTAATTCTTTGTGATACCTTAGTAACATGACCTCCTACACCAGCTACCAATGAATCAGTGTAGTCAAAGTCTTTAGAAGTAAAATTCCTAGCCAATCTCTTAGTGATATAATTCTTCTGACTACCAACATCTAACAACATTCTACATTTAACATGATTACTATTTGAATCACAAAGATAGCCTTGAATTGTTGGCAGTAATGAAATAACATTAGAATCATAATTTTTAAGAGATGAATGGGCAGAAACTGTATTATTATTCTTCACAAAATTACATATTGAAGAAGACTCATCATCCATATGCAACAAAGTGTGATGTCTCTTTTGACATTTTTTGCAACTATAACTGTTTAGCTTTTGACACTGTGCTAAGTCATGTAGCTGTGACAAACACAAAGTGCAAATTTTTAATTTTTCAACATATTTAAGCCTGTCCAACGGAGAGAGTTTAATAAATTTAAAACACTTACTGGTGGCATGTGCCTTTTGACAAAACAAGCATGATACTTTGCTTACAGCCTGAGAAACATTGGTAGCAACATGAGAGACAGCCCGCTGTGGTAGCAGCTGCTTCCCTTGAACAGCAGGTACATCCCGTGACACCATTTCCAAAGCTTGACATTGTTGCTGTAAGAAATCCACAAAACTTTGTAGGGAGGGAAATTCATTTGTGCTACGCTGCAACTCATAGTCTCTAAGAGAACCATAGTCTATTTTAGTTGATAACAAATGTATCAAAATAACATCTGCTAAATTTTTTATGTCTAATGATAACAGAGAATGATAACACTGCATAAAATCATTAAGGAACCTTCTAAGGTTATAAGATTTGTTTACCTTACTAAGTGATATAATGGAATTTAGATGATGCTGAGCTATGAGTATTTTATTGTCATACCTTTGACTTAGTACCTCCCATGCTTTGATGTAGTTTTCATTAGTGCATTCTAATGTTGACACAAGAGATGCAGCTTCTCCCTTTAAGCAAGATTTTAAATAATAAAATTTTTGAACCGCACTTTCATTGCTATTGTGAACCAGTGACGTATACAAGTCCTTAAACGCCAGCCAGTTTCCATAATCTCCGTCAAACGTAGGCAACGCCACTTTAGGTAGATTCTTGCTCTTACGATCGTCATGCTGACCAGGCCGTGGGCCCTCAGACTGACTGCGCTCGTACCTCTGCAAGTCCATGATCCTACTGGTGATCCGCTTAGCCATGTCCATATATTTACTCTCGATTGTGAGGCCTTCGGCTGTCTCGGTTTCGTCAAGGTTCTCGATTTTCATGTTGATTTCGTCCAGACGAGAGAATATTTCTTTCAGACGGTCATAGGCAACCTGAAGTTCCGCAGCAGAATTGATGACATTTATCTCACCAAGGCTTCGCTCGATATGAGTAATTCGCCCCTTTAAATATCGCCGCGAATTTATCAGGGATTGAATCTCTTCACCCATTCTTAATTCGAGAAATCAGGCGAAAAACCACGACGATGCCACGCCACACACGTTTCACACAGACAAGACGTGTAACAATCTTCAATTATCTCAGTAATCCTCGGGTTTTCCTGCGATATCCGGCTCGGTGGACCAAATAGACAAATATTAGGGCCCAGGACGCTCAGAAATGAAGACAAGACACTCAATACTGTTATGAATATTTTATTTATACGACACGACAAGGTTTTTATTACAGAGCGACACACGTCAAAGATCATAAGGGAAAAAGGAAGTAGATCTTTCGTAGCAGGTGGACGGATGTTAAAACCACAGATATAAACGTGATGTAAAATAATTAAAACTTACGTCAGCGACATCTTGTGACATATCAACATCAACATTTAACAAATCGAATTAGCTGACGAGAAGTTACTTTTAAGATATATAGATGGCAGTATTGTCCACAAACTATGAAATTAAAAATAGTTTGCCTTTACCCATTAATTCTTTCTTCAAGATTAAAATTCTCAGCAATTTTTCAGATTCAAACCAGTTTTTATCGGAACATAGTTATTATACCATATCATGTTTTCCTCTTGATCTTTTAATGAAATATCATAAATGGATTATTTAACTTTATCTACGTTTGTCTATTTGTTTTTTTAATTATTGTAAACCAATTAACAACTTTCGTTACGATCTGTTGTAGTATACTATGTTATAACTGGTTAATTTTATTGTAAACGTCTTTGTGAGTTTATTGAGTGACAAGATTACAATAAATCACTAGCAATCAATCATTTACATAAGATCATATTATACTTAAATGGTATTTTATAATATATGGACATTACCTATTTTATATAATATATTTATATTTGAAATTGAAATAGCAGCAAGAAATTGGAAACTGCGTGTGGTATGATTGGCACTGGCAGGAGCTATATGTACCCCGCGTCGTCTTGCAAGCGTAGCGTCATAAAAAACACTGATAAATGTATATGGTATAGCGCTATCTCTCTCATACATACGCAAATTTCTTCATAAGAACGTTGCCATATTGAAATATGACTCGTCCCATAAGGCTGTGACTCAATATCGTCATTTGCTGTGTGTAGGGACGAAGTATCAGTTTCGTCCCCCTAAAGAATCAAAAGCTGGAGCGTAATAGAAGAACATATATCCATATAATATTCGGCTTTTTATTTAATAACCTATATATATTATATACTGCTTAGTGATGATGTAAATTTATTGAAATAAAACTACTTTTTACGGATCATATCGCGGTATACTTATATTACGTATTTTACCCCGACGTTTTGGATTCTTTACAGTATCTATGGTCACGGAGAGAAGATGGATCCTGTTTAATTTCAATATCTAATATTCGCGTAAATTTAAGAAAACAATGACTTAATTAAACTTAAAAAAGAATACATATTCATTTTAATTTATTTTAATTCATAAATTATTTAATCAATTTTATTTGAGGAACGTCAAAGTTGAAGTCGAATTAACGTTAAAATGTTGTACTGCTGTCTCTGTTGTTAAACGATTTAAAACCCTATTACTTAGTTGTTTAAAACTGTTACAATTTAATAATATAGCTAGCCCTTCCTGGCCCAATTTTTGCCACCTACCTGATCCTTATTTTCCTCCTGTCGTAATAGTACAGGCATAATACTGGCACAAATAAAAATGGCACCATATTATTTGCTAGCCGACAGTGGCAGATCCAATACGGCTCCTTATAAGTTTTCCCTGATTTCAATTTAGGCCAGCCTTGTAATACAATATCGAATGCGTATTATACGAGTTCTCATATGCTGTGGATTCTAGAAAATGCGTTGAGTATTGCTGGTGATTTTATATGAACAAATAAATGCCTAATAAATCTCTTTCTAATCAATTCGGACTACCTGTGTGTGTGCGTAACTAGTGTTACGGATACTAGATGGTTGAAACACTACATCGTTTTTTTTTGTAAATACAAACACAATTATTATACATAGAAATATCCATGACATATTTCTATGTATAATATCAGGTCAAATATACACAAACATTTGCACCTACCGGGTTTCGAGTCCAGGACCCTTACCACAGAAGGCTTTTACCTAATACGACTGCACTAATAGGTTTGTCTCTAACAATAAAAAACATTAGAAAAGAATAGAAGTAATTGAAATCTGTCAAATTAGTCCATTTACGTAGTTGTTTTCAACGTGAATTTAGTTACAAACGAAAATGATCACGTCTATTTTACTATAAATGGCATAGGGTAATTAACAGTAATCAAATATTTGGTAAAGCGAATTGGTTTTATGATTAAAATCTGTGATAGGTATTGATATAGAATTGGTGTCAATTTCTCATTATATGATTTACTTTTTTCGCCAGTAAAAATAATATAGTGTTTTACTTTTACAAGATAAAGGAACTCTTACTGAAGGATTTTGATTGTTTGTTCCAGTATTGAGTGCAACCAAAAAGAAACATTATGTTTGTTCTTTTTATTATGACTCATTTTAATGTTTGCCTTTCATCATCATCATCATCATCATGAAACTGTAAAGTATATTAAAACTACCTAGCTTAAAGACAATTACCTTACATGAATTGTATCAATTAAAACGAGCTCAGAGTTAGAGAAGCGACCCACTATGTCTCTACAAATTAACATTAACTTAAAAGTAGGACGCAACGTCTTAAACCTAGTTACTCAAATTGGGACAGAGGTTCGTACTGCTGTAATTATCATTTCTGCTCCTTATTTCTGTCACAATAAAGCTTAAAAGTCCATGCCACTTATTAGGCTAAAGGGTGGATAATTGAATGAATGCTTAGGCGTTTGTGAATCTTTTTTTTTATGGAAATAAGGGAGCTAACGGGCAGGAGGCTCACCTGATGGTAAGTGATTACCGCCGCCCATGGACATCTGCAACACCAGAAGACGTGCAAATGCGTTGCCGGCCTTTCAGGAAAGAATATACTCTCCTCTTGAAGGTTTCCACGTCGTAACGGTTCGGAAAGACCGCCGGCGACAGCTGGTTCCACAGAGTGGTGGTGCGAGGCAGAAAATGCCTTTAAAACCGCACTGTTGTGGAACGCTGGACATCGAGGTAAAATGGATGGAATTTAGAGTTCTGGCGCGATGTCCGATGGTGAAATTCAGCAGCCGGGATCAAACCAAACAATTCCTCGGAACACTCCCCGTGATAGATGCGGTAGAAGATGCAGAGTGATCCAACATCTCTACGCAGAGCCAAAGGAAGAATTAAGAATTCTTTATCTCCAGCAGTGCTTCGCCGAGTGACAGCTTTAGTATTTTCAACGTAAATTCATACTTTATTATGTAGGTATATAATTTGCAATGCTGTGTAACCGACCCTGGGGTATCAAAGTGGTTTTTTTGGGGTTTTGAAGAGCGAAGAACGTGTTGGTTGCCGGGAATTGGTCCCGAAATACGGCTGGCGGATATCGCAGCATTTGTTAGTTGGTTAGCGGGGGCTTGTCGTGGTGATCATCAAAATCAAAAAAATCAAATCAAAATCAAGAAAAGCAAAACCTCCTCAATGTCCTATCCATCCGCTTATGTACTCTGGCCTTTATTTCTTAAGCGTCAGCCGCACAATAGCAGCCGGGAATTTAGGATTCGGCCAGGTCCATGTAGGAACCTGAAACATCAACACAAACTGTAAGTGTTCAATGTGAAAAAAATCATCGTGAGAAAACCTACATGCCTTAGACATTCTCTCGATGGCATGTGAAGTCTGTCATTTGGCACTAAGCGTGTTGGACTGCCTACAGCCTAATCTCTCTCAAATGAGAGGAGACCCGTACCCCACCGTCGCAAGCATAGCTCCTATACATTATAATAGATTCTAATATCAACTAAACAACAACGTATTAATACCATTGAGCTATAATAATAAATAAACAAATGGAACTCGCGGTCATAAAACGCAATGTATCTCGGTTTCCGTTGAAATAACGGCAACCGCATCGCGGCGCATTTTCGCTGATATTCTGACCAATAATAAATAATCTTCCATGCTTTAGTGATGATATTCATATTAATATTACCGTTTTATTAATTAATTTACATAATTTGTACCTATAGATATTTTGTTGTTTGTCAGTATTGTAATTAACTGTGTTATGAAGCATTAAACTTTAGTCCACTGTAACTCATTAAGCCATTTATTGTCCCACTGCTGGGCACTGGGTCCAGGTCTCATTGGGTTATAATTTACTGCATTAACGTCATCGTTGAAAGGCTTCATACACTATGAAGAAGAAAAAAATCAGGCATGTAGGTCTGATCACCATGTGGAAAACATGGTTCACCGTTTGAGCTGAATTCGGGTTCTATTTCTGCATGGAATTGATATTTTTATGGCTTACTATCAACTATCATTATAATATCTCTAATTTATATGATGCCGTAAGAAATATTACTGTAGAGTACGTTACGAGCAAATGCGTTTTGTACGAGAAAATGTTTTATATGAAAGTATTTGTAAAATTTGACGATTCTCCTCAATTTCTCTGGCGTACCACCGTTAAGATATCTACTTTCCAACAAAAAAAGAATAATCAAAATCTGTTCATAAGCGCAGTAAAAATATATATGGTCGAATTGAGAAACCTTCTCCTTTTTTGAAGTTGGTCAAAAAATCTTAACAAAAGTGAAAGCATTCTAAATTCAGACAAAAAAGTACTAGCAATAAAATTGCACCCTTATAATAAAAATTAAAAAAAAGAGAAAAGAATTTTACTACGTCATTCTACATCCCAGTTAAGATTGTTTACCATTAAAATTATGAGTGTGACGTCCAGAGTTTGGATCCAGCGAGCAGCATGCGTTACTTGGAGCAGAAACATATTTAACTTAGTTCCCAGCTAACAAGAAAAGTTTGTTAGGCACCAGTAATTTTAAAGCTTTTTAAAAAATTGCATGTAACTTACGTAAAAGCATTCATAAAATTTGTTGAAGCAATTTTATTTTTATTTAATAAAGCATTTTATGCGTTGCTCGTCTCGTCTATCTAGTGTGTTTTAAGTTCGCCGCATATTTCATCCCAACATTTCCTTTACAACATCTATTGTCACGGGCAGATTGTCAATTCTCTAATCCGGAGTTTTGATTAATTGATTAATAATGTAAAAAATCTAATAGTTTCCCAAAATTTTGCAAAATAATAATGGAAATAGGCCTTTTGCTCGGCAGGGCAGGGCATCACTTACCGTCACTAGACAAACGAGGCAGTCGACATTTACAATTCACGATTTATATTTCCTTATAGATGCAAATCTTCAGTTGCTTAGCAAACGTCTCATTAAAAACCACTTAGATCAAATCTTGAAAGATCAAGTACAGCCCCCGTTTAACCCCCATTTAAATCGATAATTCACAACCAAGAGAGTACCTCATAACTCTCCGCTCGAACCCATCTTCAAAAACATAAAATCGCATTCCAAAAAAGGCCATTACTCCAAATAAGGCACTCGTACACGATATCTACCTTAATCCGAAATCACTTTGTAAAGGAAACACATTTAGCTCGGATAAACCGAGAAATTGTGAGTGTACGAAGGCTAAGGAATACGAGTTACACTGTTCAGATCAGAAGGTTCGTCCATTACCTAAATAGCCCGCTCTGGCCGATACGAAACCTATTATGTTTTATATAAATCTTTTACAAGTGCACACATGCCATTGAATTGTTCGGACGTACGTTTTCGACTCCATCCCTCGTTAGGTCAGCATTATACTAATAACTTTTATAGAAATCTTTATTTATAAATATTTTGCCGTTGAAATATGTTGTTTATCTTCCCATTTTTGGTGTTTTAGCCAGGATAATAATATATTGTAAACTGTAAAAGTAAAAAAGGTTTAGTTACTCGAATCTACGTACGATGGCAAGACCGCCATCATCATAGCAAAGTAACCATAATGGATAATATAGTAAGTAGAAAAGTATTTGGAAAGTTCATTGTTTCCAGCGTCATATAGGAATGTGTTTCTTGTCATTGTTGAAAGGTAGATGCAGGTTTTTTTCTCTATGATATTGTCAGTATTAAGACTAAATAATAGGTATGACATTTTTCACCGTTTCTCCTCTCATTCTATGTTTTTATATATCATTTAACTACTTACAGTTCCACTACTCAGTACGTTGAGACACACTTAAAGTCTAAAATGTCATATGATACCGCATAGGTTCATAAGAAAAAATGCTCGAAATGTCATATGAACCGATGAGGTTACTATTATTTAGTCTTAATACTGACAATATCATAGAGAAAAAAACCTGCATCTACCTTTCAACAATGACAAGAAACACATTCCTATATGACGCTGGAAACAATGAACTTTCCAAATACTTTTCTACTTACTATATTATCCATTATGGTTACTTTGCTATGATGATGGCGGTCTTGCCATCGTACGTAGATTCGAGTAACTAAACCTTTTTTACTTTTACAGTTTACAATATATTATTATCCTGGCTAAAACACCAAAAATGGGAAGATAAACAACATATTTCAACGGCAAAATATTTATAAATAAAGATTTCTATAAAAGTTATTAGTATAATGCTGACCTAACGAGGGATGGAGTCGAAAACGTACGTCCGAACAATTCAATGGCATGTGTGCACTTGTAAAAGATTTATATAAAACATAATAGGTTTCGTATCGGCCAGAGCGGGCTATTTAGGTAATGGACGAACCTTCTGATCTGAACAGTGTAACTCGTATTCCTTAGCCTTCGTACACTCACAATTTCTCGGTTTATCCGAGCTAAATGTGTTTCCTTTACAAAGTGATTTCGGATTAAGGTAGATATCGTGTACGAGTGCCTTATTTGGAGTAATGGCCTTTTTTGGAATGCGATTTTATGTTTTTGAAGATGGGTTCGAGCGGAGAGTTATGAGGTACTCTCTTGGTTGTGAATTATCGATTTAAATGGGGGTTAAACGGGGGCTGTACTTGATCTTTCAAGATTTGATCTAAGTGGTTTTTAATGAGACGTTTGCTAAGCAACTGAAGATTTGCATCTATAAGGAAATATAAATCGTGAATTGTAAATGTCGACTGCCTCGTTTGTCTAGTGACGGTAAGTGATGCCCTGCCCTGCCGAGCAAAAGGCCTATTTCCATTATTATTTTGCAAAATTTTGGGAAACTATTAGATTTTTTACATTATTAATCAATTAATCAAAACTCCGGATTAGAGAATTGACAATCTGCCCGTGACAATAGATGTTGTAAAGGAAATGTTGGGATGAAATATGCGGCGAACTTAAAACACACTAGATAGACGAGACGAGCAACGCATAAAATGCTTTATTAAATAAAAATAAAATTGCTTCAACAAATTTTATGAATGCTTTTACGTAAGTTACATGCAATTTTTTAAAAAGCTTTAAAATTACTGGTGCCTAACAAACTTTTCTTGTTAGCTGGGAACTAAGTTAAATATGTTTCTGCTCCAAGTAACGCATGCTGCTCGCTGGATCCAAACTCTGGACGTCACACTCATAATTTTAATGGTAAACAATCTTAACTGGGATGTAGAATGACGTAGTAAAATTCTTTTCTCTTTTTTTTAATTTTTATTATAAGGGTGCAATTTTATTGCTAGTACTTTTTTGTCTGAATTTAGAATGCTTTCACTTTTGTTAAGATTTTTTGACCAACTTCAAAAAAGGAGAAGGTTTCTCAATTCGACCATATATATTTTTACTGCGCTTATGAACAGATTTTGATTATTCTTTTTTTGTTGGAAAGTAGATATCTTAACGGTGGTACGAAGGCTAAAATGTCATATGATACCGCATAGGTTCATAAGAAAAAATGCTCGAAATGTCATATGAACCTCATCGGTTCATAAGTGCCCGGTCGGCATTGGTCGTAGATTTCGTGAACATTTTCGGCGTTTTAGGTATTCGGAGGCCGCCGGTCAAAGGGTTAAGTCTATGATTAAATCTACGATGTCTTCTGTAAGTTTCTCGGTGATGTTTTGAAAAGTGCGTACCGTGGTTATGAACTCGAGAACTGTGGCTTGGCAGTCAGTTGTGATATCACATAGCCCATCGTTTTATATTCTTCTGTTATATAGTCTTTGCAGTCTTACTAGCTTTTGCCCGTGACTTCGTCTGCGTAAAATTAGTAATTTCTTTTCCACCCGACCTTTTCCCCCTTTAAAGGGATGATTGTCGGAATAAAAACTATCCTATATCCTTCCCCGGGACTCAAACCATCTCTATACCAAATTTCTTCAAAAACAGTTCAGCGGTTATAGTGTTCACACTATAACCGCTGAACTGTATCTGCCTGTCTGTTAACTCTTCAGAGTTAACAGACAGGCAGACAGACAGACACATTTTCGCATTTATAAATTTAAATAACTATATTTTGTTAATAAGTATATAAAGTTATTATTTTAATGGACCAGAACCTGACTAAGAATAATATTTTATTATGCAAAAATATTTGAACATCACAAGAGATTTAATGTCAGAACGGTCAGTGCCGTGCCAGTGTCAAATCTTAATAAATTCTACAACTACATATTAATAAACATTATGACGTAATCAGAGAATGAGTTCATTTTTTTACTGAATTTTGATGTAGAATACGTTACACTCTACGTATTATATGTTACAAGATGTACGCTATTCCCCAATGGTCCGTCTATACACGTACAACGTGCAATGTAATCAGTGATGTCCTCTGATGCGTTACATCACGCGATAGACTGCGCGGCCAAATCAGCAAATGTTACATTACATTGATTACATTGAGTGCACTCCATAAGGCCGGTATGTTGAACGTAAGAGAAATTTGTCGTGATGAATATGAATAGTTAGTTCAGAGTGTAGTATGAAGGTTACTATCACTAGTCGAATAATACTACTAATATCTCATACTATAACAGACCCGTACCCAGCCGCTAAATATTGTTATTACGCTGTAGAGTCCCACCGCAGGGTAAAGGCCTCCCCACTCCTCCTCTTCTTCCACGAAATTATTAATTATGACCTTTTTACCATTAACTGCCCACTGGGCACGGATGCCCAGTAATATGAGGGATTACCCTATAGTCCGTCACACATCGCATTAGGTGTTGAAAAGATAATTGTATGGTAGAAATAAATAAATAAAAATAAATAACTTAACAAAAAAACTAGGCTATTTTTAGTATTTGTTGGCAGATTACACACTCCATGCACAAAATCTCTAAGACATGCAAGTTTCCTTAAAATAGATTCCTTCTTCACTAGTGTTGCGTGCCTATCAAACTTTACAAAGACTGACTTCGCACTCTAAAGAAAACTCAGCTATAAATTTCAACTGATTTACTTACGCCTTGTTTTTAATCGAGTAATGTCTTCCACTCAATAGACTTCAGATTACTTATCGACTAATTCGAATAATTACGCATCAAGTACTCTCCAATAAATTAAATGAATCTGATAAATATCTGCTACAATCAACCCAAGTCGATTTAATAAATGCGTAGGCAGTAACATTAACATTCTTGGAGGCGTCTATTTTTGAAACTCCCTTGTCCCTTCTTAGAAATTTAAGAATAAGGTTAACAAAATATTCGCTCAGTATTTTGAAAAACTCAAGTGGGTATCTTACTCTTGTACAGAACAATGTTTATTTTGCTTATACATAAATTGCTGATCATTCAAAAGATAAAAAGTAAAGAATTGGGCCACAAATATTTATTACATACTGTCTGAAAATCTTCAAAATAAAAACCTTATTGGCCAGGACCTCATTCCAAAAACTGAGAAATAAAAGGTTGTACCGTACTGAGATTGTAAAGTACTACAAATTGTTAGGTCCTTACAACCTGTTACCACATCTGATATAATATCTTTATTGTTTATTGTTTTTAATTTTACATCTGAAATTAGTTGAAAAAATATTTATATTAATAATCCTTTTACATGACCCATAATTTGCATGCGTACTTTTAAAAAGTCAGTACCTTTGGTTTGAACTCGAGTCCTTTGACGTAACAGTTCATTGGTCACACAACTAGGCTACAGCTCTTCGTTTTATAGTAATTTAGCTTCAAAAGCCTTCAAAAATATAAAATATGGTCATTCAAATACCAGTAATTCCTAGAGTCGATTTTCCCAATATTCTGTGACACAGTTTACAAATTGTAACAGCCCCTAAGAAAGATAAGACGGGCACATAGATATTTCCCGAAGTTACTCTTCGGCACACTGCCTCGCTTAATTTATCATGGGACGTTTGGGTTTCCGTAGTGTCGATCAAAGTTAACTTTTTCCTGTTATGACTTATTAACCGGTATTTGTATCCGAGCATTTATTAATGTTTGCCGGTTTCTATTACATGTACGATATTATGAAAGAATATCTTTACTCGTAATTAAAAGTTGCTATTTGAGATATGAAGCAATAACTGTAGTAGATTTTTTTTTAATTAGTTGGGCTCTTTTGGTAAGAGCTATTAGTTATCAATTACCAAATCTTATTAATTTACGATATTACTAACTACAACCGTAGTATGAGTACATTATAATGTATAAATAAATAATAATACATATATTTTTTTTGTAGTTTTCTCTCTCGCAATAATATGGTTATGTATTACATTCATTTTCAGGAGTCCTATGACATCAACTAGACCATTAGGACAAGGATAAGAACTACAGTTTCTCGTTAGTAAGAGTTCGACAGATTTTCCAGTTGGTCGACCAGGTTTTAGGATGAACAGTACAATACGTAAAAAAAATATCTTATATCGAATATTTTTCTTAAGAAAGCTAATAATTTAGCGTTGCCGCGACGTTTCTGATCGAATTTTTTCGTCTACAAAGTTTTCTCAACTGACAGCTACGTGTTTTGATGAATTGCAAGCCAACACATGTTAACCATCATTCATACCTTCTGTCAAATGTATTTTTTTATATTCCCTAGATGTTTGTCTGCTTCTATATTGGTATGTGTATTTCCCGATGCAAAAGGGTAACGTTATAAGTTTAATGCGTGTATCTATGTGACTCTCTGTGACATCGTAGCCGCTAAACTGATGAACAGATTTTGATTTAGATTTCTTAGCTTTAAGGCACCGATAGGTGGAAGCCTATAGAATGCCCTCGGGTGCCACTGGTCTTTACCATATAGATCGATTGATTTTGAATTGGTTAATACTTTGCCAAGAACCGTAACTTATTAATTATCTAGACTTAAATAGTTATGTACCAATGATGATAAAATGAATCACCTTAGGGTGCAATTAAGATATAACTAAGTTTGCAAAAGCTGTGATATTATACTGGTTTGAATAGTAGACTGACAAGTTTTGAGTTCCAACCACCTTAATGTCTTAATTAAAAAATAAAAACTTAATGTCCCACTGCTGAGCACAAAGCAGTGGGACATTAAGGCTCCTAGCATGTGAGAGGGATTAGACTTCACGCGCTATCGGGAAAATCTCTCAAGGCTGCAAGTTTCTTCACGATATTTTCCTTTACCGTTTGCGCATGTTTATAAATACTTTAATAACTTCCGAAAAGTCAGTGGTGCGTGATGAACTCGAGACCTCTGACATCTCAGTCCACTGGTCAAACCGCTAGGCTACCACAGCTTTTCATCATGTATATAAAGAAAATTAAATGATTTAAACAAATATCTCAAATAACTCATCCAGATTCCGACTGTAACCAACAGAATGTAACCTTGTAAATTTATCTAAACTACTATGTACTCGCCCTCTATTACATGAGGCCTAAAACATACCGGTGAATCGTGGGTGTACATTAGTACACCTCTGCCTAACCCTTCGGGGACGACAGGCGTGATGGTACTATGTAGGTAGGATCTCATAATAAATTTAGTAATTATACTGGCTAATCAAAAGTATGATGGTTCATCATCGTAAATAATAATAATATACCCGGACATTATGACAAAGCGCCATCTAGTTCCGTGGTAAGCAGCAAGACTTGTGTTACAGATACTAGAAGGTTGATATACTATACCTATATATACTTAAATACATCCATGACTCGGATACAAATTTTTATCCCTACCGAGATTCGAGCTCGGTACCCATAGCACAGAAGGCAGTGTTAACTACCGCCAGACTAATTGGGTCGTCGAATATAAATTAATCTAAACTGCTATGTATGTAGGATCTCATAATAAATGTAGTAATTATACTAGCTAATCAAGTGCATTAGCCAGTTACCTGTCAAGCGTAAATGGGTATAATCATAAATAAATCGGACGTCTGTCTCGTAATTGCATTAAGCGCAGGCGTCGCCCGGTGTAATGTAATTGTTTGCGGTCCAAGCTATGTACTGATGCGGTTGGGATGAGGTAGGGTGCTAGATGTAGCGGGCGAAGTGAATATAGTGAACAATTTTGTAATTAAATTGAGAGAGAACCAAGAATGGAATATCTACTTGCTTATTTTTTTGTGCATTTTTATTTATATCAAAGTTAAGTAAATACGGTTATTGTCGTGACTCCGGAATAATATTTTATTTTTGGTTGCTTTTGGTGTGAAATAAACGATAAACATATATCCTGGGTAAAGTTAATATTAACTTAACTTGATGATTAGCTCAGCGTTGTACAGTCTACCGTGGAAAAGTTTCTAGTTTCGAATTCCGGTATTTTTGTCAGCTGGGTATGGACATTTGTATATATGCGTAATATGTATATAGTTTACCAACTTTTTAGTATTGATGAAATATATGGCTGTGTGAAAACGAAAAAACTACTAATATTATAATATTCATTTTATTTTATATACGGACAGTCTGTAAAATAACAATCAAACTAAAATGTTATAGAAATGGACCCGCTACCCGCTTCTGTTTACACCACACGGACACACACCGCAGGATGGTGGCCAAAGGAAAAGAAAATAGGACATTGGAACAAAATGTTTCTGTATATTACTTCGCTAAATTGATTTACCGTTGGTATCAGTTGCTAGATTGGGTCCGAGGACGTACATATTGAATCAAATGTTATTTACAACGAAATAAGATAAAACTCTTCTTTCTTTTTGTTGATCTTTTCATGAAAATGCTACAGTTGTACCAGTGTGAATATGTTTTTAACACTTTATAATTATTATATATATATGTATATATAATAAAAAGAATGAATTATTGGTGTAATAAGAGATAGATTAACGTTTAATTATATAATGAACATAATTCAAGTTTATTATGTTTTTTAAAGCATATTACATTTTGTGACGACTAAATTAACTCTACCACTCTATCCCAATGTGGTTGATAAATTTCAAAGCCTGTCAAGACATTTTTTAGGCAAACAGGTTTCCTTGCATTCTTTTTATCGTTTCAACGTGTGTAAATAAATGCACATGGTTTCGTGAAGTCAAAGATATGTCTTAGATCTGAACTGAAAACTTGTGTCATGAAAGTTTTGAAAGTCAGCCATAAAAGGATCATTACCATTCGCATACGGGTGTACCCTACAGCATCAATCAGACCACATTCCCACCGCTGGGCACGGGTCTCCTCTTATTTGAGAGAGATTAGGCCAAAGTCCACTACGCATAGCGCGAGTGACCAGAGTTCAAACACCATCAAGATAATTTCTCCGGCATGCAAGTTTCCTTACGATGCTTTCCTTCACGGTTGAAACATGTCAAAAATATGAACGTAACTTGGAAAAATGGTGCGTGCCTTGGGTTTGAACTCGAGACTTTTGACTTCACAGTCATAACCATTAAGTCAAACTGGTCATAACCATTAATTTATCACAGTTTCACTGCGTGTTCCTGTAGGTATATGATTTCCTTTTTGAAAAGATATTTATTGTAAGTACTTCAAAGTTTTCTAATTAAGTAACTATTATTAAAATAACAAGAAAATGTTTTACATAAGTTTAATCGAAATAGAAAATTTTAATTGACATTTTACTTTGACAACAACTTATAAAGTTTGTTTAAGTAATTTTTACGAACTAACAGATTCATTTAATAATGACATCAATGTTTTTCTTTGATGGGACATTAATTAGTTAAAGTTTGTAACACTTTTGACAAGAACTTCGAGTACAATACATGACACAAAAAGCTGAGACAAAAGAATTCGTTTCAGAGTCCTAGCAAATATGTTTTGAAACGGTTATAGCTTGACTAGGCATGGAATTCACGGGCTAGAATGTAACATTAGTTCTGTTACGTGTAGCGGCTGCAGTAAGTGAAGCCCTGGATTTGATGCCCAAATTGTGTTATTTTATTTTTTTGTCTGCGCAATGATTTTATGGGAGGTAGACAAGCCGAATCAAATTCAATTTTGCCATACCTATTATTGGAATCAGATATAATAGCTCATATTTTAGGACCCATAAGTTAATAATGTCTTCCGTGGTGCCTGGCAACTGGGCTTAACCCAGTTGTAAACATCTATTCTTATGTCAATGACATGTAAACTCTATTCTGTCTCTCGTTTGGTAAGGAGGGAAGTGGAAAACTGTTATTTTCTTACTCCTCCGATTTAATTTCATGATTAATTTCGCTGCGGGTTCCAAGACAGTTAATATCATTCCCCTGGGACACGTCGAGCTTCATTGTCTCGACGATATTTTGGATGGTTACTATTGTTGATCCTGGCTTACAGGAGTTGCAGACTTAGGGTGGTGGGCACATCCCAAAAAAAAAAAAAAAGCCGAATCAAAAGGGACACTGGTTCTTTTTTCATTGATTTTACTATTGAATTTTCTTTTTAGATGCCTCAAATCAGGAAACACAAAAGGCTTCTTAGCACGAAAAAGTGTCCTCAAAATATATATTTCCAGAATTTAATAATAATAAATAATTATAGAAACCCCTATTTAAACACACTTATTGCATTTTCGAGAAATACAAACACGATAATAAGTACCTTTATACATATATACAAGACAAACATACACTATAACGTTCTATTTTCATTATTGCAGACGTGATAGCCCTGCGCGACGTGCAACTCATAGCCCCATCGGCCGTTAAGCTCGGTGACACGGTGCCACTCGGCTGCAAATGGACTCTAGAAGGCAATGAGACGCTGTACAGCGTTAAATGGTACAGAGGGAGGCAGGAGTTCTTCAGTTATCTGCCCAAAGAGTACCCGTTCACTAGAATCTTCGCGCAGCCTGGGATTGATGTTGATGTGAGTTTTATTCTAAATTTGTTTTGTTATAAGCAAGTTAGTAGTCATTTTCAATCTGTATTTATCTAGGGGGCGAACCCATTGCCATCAATCAGGCACGAAAATTTCATAGGGAAACCCAATTAAATTTTACTCGGAGTCGAACCCAAGAACTCTTGCTCAGGCGTCGCACTTACTTAAATCAGATAGAAATTTATAATTAAAAATAAATAATTATATACCTTATTCAAGCCTAGCAGTACCACATGCGTGCGGCTCTTTTTTTCCTTTAAATTTAACGAGTATTTCTGCCCTTACCTATTAAAAACACCAGCTATTAATGTAATACATAAAATCAATGACGTAAAAATGGCACTTAAAACTTTCTTAATTTAACGGATACACCAAGTACCATAATCTGCAAACTAGCAAAAACACTTAACTCATTTAAGTTAACCTACATCGGGACCATAATTCGATGGCGTTACGTTATCTGTGACCGGCGAACTTTTAACTTGAGTCTCAACTTGAGCAAGTTAAGCATTGGCGGTCGAGTATAATAATTTTTCAAATTGTGTTATTTCGCTGAGTCCAGTTTTAGTTATTTTAATGAATAACCCGCCCGGAGTCGGATTTTTATGAGTCCGCTGAAAAACTTGGAAGTTGGAGAATTATTTAAAAATGGTACGTCGGTCGGTGTATTTCTAGTTTTGTCGCATTTTTCGTCAAAGGAAAAAGTGTTTAATACAAATAAAAGAAATGTGGTTGAAATTGTAGCAAAGAGTTATGTTGTTAGTGGCTTATTCTTTTATAACTGGAGTAAAAGATGAAATACATATTACTAGATAGAGAATGAAAGATTTGTTTTTGCAGTACAAGTGGCGGGTTTGGACCCTGTACGGAACAAATGATGATTTTGGTGTATACGAAAAAATGATTTTCTAAATACACTGAAGTTTAATTTCCAGCTAATATTGGAGTCAGTTTCTAGTCATCAGAATCAGATGCTTTCAAATACTAGTAGTTCATGCGATGTGACTGCCTAGTGCCTAGATCCCCACAACCCTATTACTAGCCAACAGATAGAAAGATAAATTAGGATAAACACGCTTTATGATAACTGGGATTGACGGTGGACTATGGGACAGTAGGGACCGAGGTGTCTTTATGAGTTAATATTGGTCCCCCATCAGGTATCATGGTTCATAATTTACTTAATAAATACAGGATAGTTAGAGTCAATTTCTTGTATTACTCAGATTTCGGATTTCAGATATAAAACAAAATATACAAACATTTTAACCGGGTTAAACGAAGTATTTCCTGAGAAAAAAATATATTGAAGAGCCGATATTCGTTCGTTCTTTAATAAAAAAGAAATATAAAATAAACTAATGAAATTCCTTAGCATTTTGGGTGAACCAAGCTTGGATTACATCATTAAGAAAATGTTTCAGCTATGTCAAAAATATTTCATAATAAAGTAACCATATCGGTCTTGAAGAAAAATGTAAAGAATTTGGCTACAAATTAAATAAGACGATGTTAATGTTAATATATTATTTTAGCATCTTGATTATCAAATTTAATTGGCTTTCATCATCATCATCATCATTTCAACCGTTAGACGTCCACTGCTGGACATAGGTCTCCCCCAAGGATCGCCACGACGACCGGTCATATGCCGCCCGCATCCAGTGGATTCCAGCGACCTTCACCAGGTCGTCAGTCCACCTTGCCGGGGGCCTGCCCACACTGCGTCTTCCAGTACGTGGTCGCCACTCTAGAATCTTCAAGCCCCTTATGAAATTAAATAGGAGGAGTATGAAAAATATATGTTTTCCACCAACATACCTGTATTAAAAACAGTACAGTGTTGTTTCTTAGTCGCACTCCAATTTATTATGCAATCTACGTTCGTTTACTCGGGTGAGTGGTACCAACAACCGACTTACCTAGTAGAGGAAACTTAGTGGGAGTACACACAGGCTAAGAATACCTCAAGAGACTCGCTGTGAAGTGATGCGGTGTATTAGATCAACGTTTCCCGGAAAACATTATTATGGGATCAAGTATGTTAAAGCAAATATTTTTGTATACAAATATAGTATAAAAGGAATATTAAATATATATTTTTTAAATATTATAACGTCATACAGGTAGGTATGTTGGTTAGTTAAGAGGAGTCTTCATGTTCGTGTCAGTGTAGTTCATTGATTGTTTTTTTTTAAGTCAAATGAAGTATGAGATGAACGAGCCTACGAAAATAACTAAATAAATCAGAAAAAAATAACTTAATTTCGATTAAAGGCCTTTTAAGATTGATATGTTTAAAATGTGATTTCTCATAAATTATTAATTTATATAAATACATATGAAGGCTCCAAGTTTTTAAAAATAAATTAACGTTGCGCTATCGCACTTAGAAAGTAAAACCAAAAACAAACCTAACTTAATACGAGCAGATTTTGTTACATCATGGTTAAATGATTATTATTATACATTATAATTTGAAAATATTATAATTTTACGCGTCGTAATTTGCATTCTACCTTGAATTCGCAATTCGTAGTATTACCGTCCAAGCTATCCCCGTAGCAGCCGTAGCACCGCTACGATCGTCTACGGATTTCGTAGCAGCTTCTAACGCTACGTGTGTAGCACACAGATTCTTATAAAAGCACGTGAAGCGTGAATTGTTTCACGAACTTGCCGAGAATGTTAATTAAATAGTTTGTAAATAATTTTGGTTCATTCGTCTGGTGATGGCATTCACGGTTGGATCCTATGGTTTATACTACGAGAGAAAGAGATGGAATAGGTTGATTCGATTTTTTATTTTATAAATAGATATGGGGGTAGACAGAGGCTGTGACTATCTATCTGCCACGATTCTGACAGACGCTTTTTGCATTACAAAAGGTCATTAACCTCTTCATGCATGCTTTCATCTATATTATAATCATGGCGTCACAGACGAATAACGATGTCGGCGAACATTTTAAGTAGGTATTTGTAGAATAGATAGTTTATCGTAAGGTGATTTCCGTAGATGATTTTTTAAATCCTTTGCAAAAAGTAAGCATGTGTTATAGATTGATGAAAATAACAAAGTAAGCAATGACAACGTTCATGTTGTTTATATACTTTAGGTGAACTAAGTGAACACTATGATAACTTATTGGGTGATAAAGGAAAGCATAAAAGAATATATTATTACAGTTTTATTTTTATCACTACAGGTTAATTTAATTTAATACACATATACGTGGGTATTTCTATGTAACAAGAGGCATACCCCAGCAATAAACATATATATATACAAATAGCATATAATCAAGCTTATCGAAGCTTACATACACAAAGAAATATCACAATGTATATACCATATATAACATAGAGTATATATACATATATATTAATAATAATTTTAAGTTGCAACATAGATATTATATAGAATCATAATGAAATGAAATATCCAACAAATAATAATATACTTAACTCTGTATAGATGTGATTCCGTCGGCAGCCAAACAAGAAGTGTCCGATCGGTCACTGTCCATGGCTTTTATACCTTACTCAACTGACATAAATCTAAAATGGCCGACTGATAATAAATGATGTAGGTAGTTTTAAAAAAGTAAAACAAATAATATTAAGCTAAAGATTAAACATATTAGTATACAACTTTAACAGTACATTATTAACATATGAATAATTATCACTTTAAGTACAATTTTAAATAAATCGAAATTACTACGACGTCCGGTAACGGTTGACATTTTGCAAATTACACAATACATATATTAATCGAATTTCTTCTACTTTGTCACGGCCATGCTGACATGTAGTTCGCTCTCGGACTACATAAATAAACTTAGCTAATTATCATTCAAATACATTTTGTAAGAAAACTTAATGCTATTACATAATTCATTGTTATAGTCCTACTTCTCACATTAAGAGGACAAAATAACAACGGTCAGCACTTTGACATCCATCTAACTCCTCACCTGCTGCACATGAGACCGGTTAGAGCAAAGTAACTGACTTCAGCAGTTCCAATCAACCATTTTTCTCGTACAATTCGTCACATCTGACATTAATAACATACATTATTTCATATATACAAAAAATAACATCTCATAATACTGACACAAAAGTTATATTATTCGATATCATCAATCCATTCTCCCGACCATAATCTTAATTTATCTTTGGCTACAATTATACCTCTTAAATTTCCTATTCCTCTTAGGGAGTATCTATCATTAGGCAAGATTGCTATTATCTCATAAGGACCTTTAAATCTCGGACTTAATTTATCATGGCGCCTGTGATCTTGATTTACATAGACTGTATTTCCAACTTCAAAAACCTTATTATCCCGCCTTATTGTATCAAATCGAGTTTTAAATTTGTTTGCCTCAGAACACAGACGTTGATAAGCCAGTCCGCGATCTGCTCTTACATCTATGTTATCTTCGGAAATATTGACGTCATTCAAATGAGCTTGAATAGAGGGGATATTAGCATTACAACCTATAAGCAAACGAATTGGTGTAAAACCCGTAGAACTTTGAATAGTAGTATTAATTGTCTGTTGTACTTTCCACAATCCGTTTGGCCAATCTGACGACCCATTACAAGTAGTATTTAACATATTGATTACTGTAGCAACATATCTCTCTACTTGACCATTACCTCGCGGTGTGCCTGTAGCAACCATATGATGTTCTATTTGTAAATCTCTAAATAAAGAACGAATGTGGTTGGAACTGAAATTGGTTCCCCTATCAGTGATTACTATTGAAGGAGTTCCAAATATAGTGATAGTTTCCCTTATAATGGGCACTAGTTCGATAGAGTTAAGTGTTTTAAGAGGTTTTAGTAAGCAAAATTTAGTGAATCCGTCAACTAAAAGTAGAATATGTTTATATCCCTCACTAGTTTGTGTGAATGGACCTGTACAATCTAGATGGATTGTATGAAAAGGAATAGGAGTTTTATTAATGGGATGCAAATATCCTTGTTTTGGACCAGAGTGACCTTTCCGTTCCACACATATTAAGCAGTGTTTTAAATATTTTCTAACAAAAGCGGCCATGCGAGGAAACCAAAAATGTTCGCAAAGTTTTTTGAATGTTTTAGTAAATCCTATATGGCAGTTTTCATCATGGAATAATTTTAAGAGGTTAAATCTGGATCCTTTAGGAACATATAATTTAGCTTCGTTAGGCTGCACTTTGTAAAATAATAAATTATTTTGAAACAAGTATTGACTTTCGTCTAATTCACCAGCTATGACTTGTTCTATTAAATTTTGAGTCTCTAGATCATTTTGCTGGGCAATTTCTAACCAAGATATTGGTTCTTCTATCAAATTGACTGTGCTGTCCAACTTAAATGATTTATTATTCGTTAGTACAGGGGCATTCTGCGGTGACAAAGATTTAGATACAGCAGGAGCGGAGTTTACCACAGGATTTCGGCTGAGAAAATCTACGTGTCCTATGTATTTACCTTTTTTATAAATGATCTCAAAATTAAAATCTTGTAAGAACGTCCACCATCGGGCAACACGGGGAGATAAATCTTTTTTATTCATTGTGTTTTTAATAGAGTTACAGTCCGTAAAAATCTTAAATTGAATGCCAAGAAGGTATACTCTAAAATGTTTTAAAGCATTGTATATAGCTAAGGTTTCCAAATCATATGAACAGTATTTACATTCCGCGGGTGACGTTCTTCGACTGAAATAAGCTACGACTTTTTTGACATTCTCTAATCTTTGTATTAATATAGCACCATAGCCTAATGAACTTGCATCTGTATAAAGTTCAGTAGGTAAACAGGGATCAAACACAGTTAGCAATGGTTTACTGGACAAATGTTTTATAACATAATCTCTAGCCGCATCCTGTTCGATTCCCCACTCCCATTTCTGGTTGGTTTTTATTAACTTTGTTATAGGTGCAGTTCGAGTTGCAAAATTGGGAACAAATTTGCGAAAGTAGCTAGCCAGCCCCATAAATTGCCTCACTTGCTTAATGTTTTTAGGGACAGGGGAGTTTACTAAATCAGATATTTTTGCCTCACTGGGCCTAATTCCTTCCTGTGATATAATCCTGCCTAAATATTCTATATTTTGAACAAAAAATTTACATTTTTTTATATTTATTGTAAAGCCTGAACAGCATAGTGCCTGAATCGTTTCATCTAAATGGTGAAGGCCTTCCTCTATTGTTGAAAATGGAATTAAGATATCATCTATATATACTAGAAGAAATTTTAAGTGTTGCACAGCTTTTGTGATGGCCCTTTGAAATACTGACGGACCATTGCAAATACCAAATGGCATTCTCAAAAATTCAAAATGACCATCAGGTGTCACAAAAGCTGTGTATTTTATAGAGTCTGATGCAACGGGAATTTGGTAAAATCCATTTTTCATGTCAATAGATATGAAAAACTTTGCTTTACCTAACTTATCGATTTGGTCTTCGATTAGAGGGAGAGGGTAGCGGTCTTTATCCAAAATTTTATTAAGTGCTCGGTAATCTATACATAATCTATCACTGCCGTCTTTTTTCTTAACTAAAATTACTGGATTAGCAAAAGGAGAGTTACTTTCACGAATTATGTTTTGATTTAAAAGTTCTTGAATTATCTCGTTAACCTTCTCTCTCTCTATCGGCGCCAATCGATAAGGACGATAATTGACAATTTCGTCTTTCATTAATCGTAACCTAAGTTCACCAGTTTTTACAGTAGTCGTATCATCCAAGACAGAAGGATACCTTTGAAAGATGCTTCTTATTTTATCTTGTAGCTCAAACTCTAAATGATCAATTTTCGAGGTTAGCTCAATTAAATCAGTCTCATTAGTGGATATCATATTAACCTCTGTCTTAGCTAGAACAGACTTCCTAAACAACCGACTACCTGATGAATTTGTAATAATTTCTATGTCTGAATGTTGAACCACGTTTCTACCTATTAATAAGTTATACTGAAAATCATAGTCTCTAACAACGTGTATATCTAACTCTAAACATAATGCATCGATTTTAACAAGTACGGTAATAATAGCAAAAACGTGTATTTTATTTTGACCTATACCATTCAAATATATTGATATTGGTGAAAAATGGCACCCTAGTTTTTTAGCAATTGATTCTTTTATTAAACTACAATTTGCTCCTGTATCTATAAGACAATCAATTGGTATATCATTTATGAAAACTCTAGTTAATTTGAGTTCCGTTTTTCTAAAAAATTAACCTCTTTATTTGGTACTACAGTCACAGATGAAGAATTACTTGATTCAGCTCTTTGTTTATGATAACAAACAGTCTCAGTGTGCCCAATTTTTTTGCAGTATGTACAAATCCTTGGCCCCATAGGTTTAGGTAATTGTGGGGTTTGACTAGTAGGTGTACGTAAATTTGGCTTATTATTGAGACACTGAGCCTGCACGTGACCAATCTGATTACAAGAAAAACATTTCTTCTCGCTGTTCAATTTAGGTCGCTTTGTTTCAGAGGGCCCAACATTTGGTTTTTCCAAGGGTCTCTTTTTTGCTTTTACGTATATTGAAAGAAGCGAAATAAGGGCAGCAGTTGTAGTGACACCGCTGTTTAATGAAGCCATTCTAACGTCAATATCAGAAATACCTCCACAAACTAATTCTACCAATTGATCATCAGAAAATGAAATTTTAGTATTCCGAAGTAATCGTATTTTTTCTCTACTATATTCACAATAAGAATCTGCCACGTCTGATGTGTATAAAACCGCCTTACTCAGTTTTTCGGATAAGTTTTTTCTTTCGGGATAAGCATCGATGATATCCATACGAAATTTTTCCCAGGATCTGCCTTCAGATGGTTCCCATGATTCGAACCACGTCACGGCAGAACCCTTTAGGGCCTTACCGGCTTTAGCTGCTGTTTTTATGCTGCTCCACTTCAAATCCGCACGGAGAGCCTCGATGCTGTCACACCAACTCTTCGCACCACAGTCGTTTTTATCCGGATCGAACACTGGTAAAGCGATGTCATCATCCTTGTGCTGTGTCGCAGAAACAGCGTTTTGGATAGCCTTAAGAAGATTACCGATTGCTTCAGCGTCCATCCTAGAACATGAAATATTATTAGTAAATGTGATGGTAGTACAATCCCACTTCTGATGTTATAGATTGATGAAAATAACAAAGTAAGCAATGACAACGTTCATGTTGTTTATATACTTTAGGTGAACTAAGTGAACACTATGATAACTTATTGGGTGATAAAGGAAAGCATAAAAGAATATATTATTACAGTTTTATTTTTATCACTACAGGTTAATTTAATTTAATACACATATACGTGGGTATTTCTATGTAACAAGAGGCATACCCCAGCAATAAACATATATATATACAAATAGCATATAATCAAGCTTATCGAAGCTTACATACACAAAGAAATATCACAATGTATATACCATATATAACATAGAGTATATATACATATATATTAATAATAATTTTAAGTTGCAACATAGATATTATATAGAATCATAATGAAATGAAATATCCAACAAATAATAATATACTTAACTCTGTATAGATGTGATTCCGTCGGCAGCCAAACAAGAAGTGTCCGATCGGTCACTGTCCATGGCTTTTATACCTTACTCAACTGACATAAATCTAAAATGGCCGACTGATAATAAATGATGTAGGTAGTTTTAAAAAAGTAAAACAAATAATATTAAGCTAAAGATTAAACATATTAGTATACAACTTTAACAGTACATTATTAACATATGAATAATTATCACTTTAAGTACAATTTTAAATAAATCGAAATTACTACGACGTCCGGTAACGGTTGACATTTTGCAAATTACACAATACATATATTAATCGAATTTCTTCTACTTTGTCACGGCCATGCTGACATGTAGTTCGCTCTCGGACTACATAAATAAACTTAGCTAATTATCATTCAAATACATTTTGTAAGAAAACTTAATGCTATTACATAATTCATTGTTATAGTCCTACTTCTCACATTAAGAGGACAAAATAACAACGGTCAGCACTTTGACATCCATCTAACTCCTCACCTGCTGCACATGAGACCGGTTAGAGCAAAGTAACTGACTTCAGCAGTTCCAATCAACCATTTTTCTCGTACAATTCGTCACATCTGACATTAATAACATACATTATTTCATATATACAAAAAATAACATCTCATAATACTGACACAAAAGTTATATTATTCGATATCATCAATCCATTCTCCCGACCATAATCTTAATTTATCTTTGGCTACAATTATACCTCTTAAATTTCCTATTCCTCTTAGGGAGTATCTATCATTAGGCAAGATTGCTATTATCTCATAAGGACCTTTAAATCTCGGACTTAATTTATCATGGCGCCTGTGATCTTGATTTACATAGACTGTATTTCCAACTTCAAAAACCTTATTATCCCGCCTTATTGTATCAAATCGAGTTTTAAATTTGTTTGCCTCAGAACACAGACGTTGATAAGCCAGTCCGCGATCTGCTCTTACATCTATGTTATCTTCGGAAATATTGACGTCATTCAAATGAGCTTGAATAGAGGGGATATTAGCATTACAACCTATAAGCAAACGAATTGGTGTAAAACCCGTAGAACTTTGAATAGTAGTATTAATTGTCTGTTGTACTTTCCACAATCCGTTTGGCCAATCTGACGACCCATTACAAGTAGTATTTAACATATTGATTACTGTAGCAACATATCTCTCTACTTGACCATTACCTCGCGGTGTGCCTGTAGCAACCATATGATGTTCTATTTGTAAATCTCTAAATAAAGAACGAATGTGGTTGGAACTGAAATTGGTTCCCCTATCAGTGATTACTATTGAAGGAGTTCCAAATATAGTGATAGTTTCCCTTATAATGGGCACTAGTTCGATAGAGTTAAGTGTTTTAAGAGGTTTTAGTAAGCAAAATTTAGTGAATCCGTCAACTAAAAGTAGAATATGTTTATATCCCTCACTAGTTTGTGTGAATGGACCTGTACAATCTAGATGGATTGTATGAAAAGGAATAGGAGTTTTATTAATGGGATGCAAATATCCTTGTTTTGGACCAGAGTGACCTTTCCGTTCCACACATATTAAGCAGTGTTTTAAATATTTTCTAACAAAAGCGGCCATGCGAGGAAACCAAAAATGTTCGCAAAGTTTTTTGAATGTTTTAGTAAATCCTATATGGCAGTTTTCATCATGGAATAATTTTAAGAGGTTAAATCTGGATCCTTTAGGAACATATAATTTAGCTTCGTTAGGCTGCACTTTGTAAAATAATAAATTATTTTGAAACAAGTATTGACTTTCGTCTAATTCACCAGCTATGACTTGTTCTATTAAATTTTGAGTCTCTAGATCATTTTGCTGGGCAATTTCTAACCAAGATATTGGTTCTTCTATCAAATTGACTGTGCTGTCCAACTTAAATGATTTATTATTCGTTAGTACAGGGGCATTCTGCGGTGACAAAGATTTAGATACAGCAGGAGCGGAGTTTACCACAGGATTTCGGCTGAGAAAATCTACGTGTCCTATGTATTTACCTTTTTTATAAATGATCTCAAAATTAAAATCTTGTAAGAACGTCCACCATCGGGCAACACGGGGAGATAAATCTTTTTTATTCATTGTGTTTTTAATAGAGTTACAGTCCGTAAAAATCTTAAATTGAATGCCAAGAAGGTATACTCTAAAATGTTTTAAAGCATTGTATATAGCTAAGGTTTCCAAATCATATGAACAGTATTTACATTCCGCGGGTGACGTTCTTCGACTGAAATAAGCTACGACTTTTTTGACATTCTCTAATCTTTGTATTAATATAGCACCATAGCCTAATGAACTTGCATCTGTATAAAGTTCAGTAGGTAAACAGGGATCAAACACAGTTAGCAATGGTTTACTGGACAAATGTTTTATAACATAATCTCTAGCCGCATCCTGTTCGATTCCCCACTCCCATTTCTGGTTGGTTTTTATTAACTTTGTTATAGGTGCAGTTCGAGTTGCAAAATTGGGAACAAATTTGCGAAAGTAGCTAGCCAGCCCCATAAATTGCCTCACTTGCTTAATGTTTTTAGGGACAGGGGAGTTTACTAAATCAGATATTTTTGCCTCACTGGGCCTAATTCCTTCCTGTGATATAATCCTGCCTAAATATTCTATATTTTGAACAAAAAATTTACATTTTTTTATATTTATTGTAAAGCCTGAACAGCATAGTGCCTGAATCGTTTCATCTAAATGGTGAAGGCCTTCCTCTATTGTTGAAAATGGAATTAAGATATCATCTATATATACTAGAAGAAATTTTAAGTGTTGCACAGCTTTTGTGATGGCCCTTTGAAATACTGACGGACCATTGCAAATACCAAATGGCATTCTCAAAAATTCAAAATGACCATCAGGTGTCACAAAAGCTGTGTATTTTATAGAGTCTGATGCAACGGGAATTTGGTAAAATCCATTTTTCATGTCAATAGATATGAAAAACTTTGCTTTACCTAACTTATCGATTTGGTCTTCGATTAGAGGGAGAGGGTAGCGGTCTTTATCCAAAATTTTATTAAGTGCTCGGTAATCTATACATAATCTATCACTGCCGTCTTTTTTCTTAACTAAAATTACTGGATTAGCAAAAGGAGAGTTACTTTCACGAATTATGTTTTGATTTAAAAGTTCTTGAATTATCTCGTTAACCTTCTCTCTCTCTATCGGCGCCAATCGATAAGGACGATAATTGACAATTTCGTCTTTCATTAATCGTAACCTAAGTTCACCAGTTTTTACAGTAGTCGTATCATCCAAGACAGAAGGATACCTTTGAAAGATGCTTCTTATTTTATCTTGTAGCTCAAACTCTAAATGATCAATTTTCGAGGTTAGCTCAATTAAATCAGTCTCATTAGTGGATATCATATTAACCTCTGTCTTAGCTAGAACAGACTTCCTAAACAACCGACTACCTGATGAATTTGTAATAATTTCTATGTCTGAATGTTGAACCACGTTTCTACCTATTAATAAGTTATACTGAAAATCATAGTCTCTAACAACGTGTATATCTAACTCTAAACATAATGCATCGATTTTAACAAGTACGGTAATAATAGCAAAAACGTGTATTTTATTTTGACCTATACCATTCAAATATATTGATATTGGTGAAAAATGGCACCCTAGTTTTTTAGCAATTGATTCTTTTATTAAACTACAATTTGCTCCTGTATCTATAAGACAATCAATTGGTATATCATTTATGAAAACTCTAGTTAATTTGAGTTCCGTTTTTCTAAAAAATTAACCTCTTTATTTGGTACTACAGTCACAGATGAAGAATTACTTGATTCAGCTCTTTGTTTATGATAACAAACAGTCTCAGTGTGCCCAATTTTTTTGCAGTATGTACAAATCCTTGGCCCCATAGGTTTAGGTAATTGTGGGGTTTGACTAGTAGGTGTACGTAAATTTGGCTTATTATTGAGACACTGAGCCTGCACGTGACCAATCTGATTACAAGAAAAACATTTCTTCTCGCTGTTCAATTTAGGTCGCTTTGTTTCAGAGGGCCCAACATTTGGTTTTTCCAAGGGTCTCTTTTTTGCTTTTACGTATATTGAAAGAAGCGAAATAAGGGCAGCAGTTGTAGTGACACCGCTGTTTAATGAAGCCATTCTAACGTCAATATCAGAAATACCTCCACAAACTAATTCTACCAATTGATCATCAGAAAATGAAATTTTAGTATTCCGAAGTAATCGTATTTTTTCTCTACTATATTCACAATAAGAATCTGCCACGTCTGATGTGTATAAAACCGCCTTACTCAGTTTTTCGGATAAGTTTTTTCTTTCGGGATAAGCATCGATGATATCCATACGAAATTTTTCCCAGGATCTGCCTTCAGATGGTTCCCATGATTCGAACCACGTCACGGCAGAACCCTTTAGGGCCTTACCGGCTTTAGCTGCTGTTTTTATGCTGCTCCACTTCAAATCCGCACGGAGAGCCTCGATGCTGTCACACCAACTCTTCGCACCACAGTCGTTTTTATCCGGATCGAACACTGGTAAAGCGATGTCATCATCCTTGTGCTGTGTCGCAGAAACAGCGTTTTGGATAGCCTTAAGAAGATTACCGATTGCTTCAGCGTCCATCCTAGAACATGAAATATTATTAGTAAATGTGATGGTAGTACAATCCCACTTCTGATGTTATAGATTGATGAAAATAACAAAGTAAGCAATGACAACGTTCATGTTGTTTATATACTTTAGGTGAACTAAGTGAACACTATGATAACTTATTGGGTGATAAAGGAAAGCATAAAAGAATATATTATTACAGTTTTATTTTTATCACTACAGGTTAATTTAATTTAATACACATATACGTGGGTATTTCTATGTAACAAGAGGCATACCCCAGCAATAAACATATATATATACAAATAGCATATAATCAAGCTTATCGAAGCTTACATACACAAAGAAATATCACAATGTATATACCATATATAACATAGAGTATATATACATATATATTAATAATAATTTTAAGTTGCAACATAGATATTATATAGAATCATAATGAAATGAAATATCCAACAAATAATAATATACTTAACTCTGTATAGATGTGATTCCGTCGGCAGCCAAACAAGAAGTGTCCGATCGGTCACTGTCCATGGCTTTTATACCTTACTCAACTGACATAAATCTAAAATGGCCGACTGATAATAAATGATGTAGGTAGTTTTAAAAAAGTAAAACAAATAATATTAAGCTAAAGATTAAACATATTAGTATACAACTTTAACAGTACATTATTAACATATGAATAATTATCACTTTAAGTACAATTTTAAATAAATCGAAATTACTACGACGTCCGGTAACGGTTGACATTTTGCAAATTACACAATACATATATTAATCGAATTTCTTCTACTTTGTCACATGCGTATTGCTAAATTGATGGCTGAATGAAAAAAAAAACAAAATTTATTATGCATATTATAGAATCGAATATATTGTATAAATCAAATTAGAAAATCGATTTTCCAAATTATTGATTGATAACTGCAAAAACTACCAAATACTATCAATCGATGAATACACCCAATGTATTACTGAATATAAAAAAACGCACACACGTAATTTATGCAGTATTTTTTTAATGTATGCATAAATTATGCAGAAACGTATACACGTTTATTTTCCCCCCAAAAAAGGTGATCAAGTACCACCCACGGCAGCGTGACCTCTCCGCCGTCCGATTTTGTTTAACAACTTCCAATAAACAGGTTTTATAGGCCGTTAACGCACTTTTCATGTTTTATTGTCCACCATTGTTAAGAAGATTCGCTTTACGACCGCCACTAAAAACCTTACCGTTTCATATAAATAAGTAACTGCTGATCTAACGTATATTTGTTTGCTATATTTTTATGAAGATTTTATTAGACATGTATGGTAAAATGGGCCTTGATATTACTGGTTGTTACGACGTTTTTGTTTTGCGTTGCTGTTTATTGCCAGTGAAATGTTGGGGCGAATGTCGTAAGTGACTGACCGCAATTAGAGCCAATTCGGAAGGCTGTGTTATGATCTATAGATGTGACATTTTAAAAGCTAAATTTATACATTTATTTCTTTTAACACTTCATATTCAGTTTTTATAAGGAAATCTTGGTTAAGAAAAAGAAGAAGAAAAACACTGTGAGTAAATTTGCATGCCTGAGAGATTGTCTCGATGGCGTTTGAAGTCTGCCAATTCACTCTAGCTTTACTTTATAGCCTAATTGTTCAAATTCAATTGAAATTCAAAAGGTTTTTATTTCAAATAAATTTATACAAGCAGTTTTGAACCTTAACATTCTCGTTGCACAGTTTCAAGTAGTTGGTCTTATGGAGAAGATACCGGGAAGAAACTCCATAGACAAATCTCCAAGAAAAAAAAGAAGGAAAAAAAAAGAAAAGAAAAATAAGAAACGAGATTCGTACCTAACAGTGAGATATTAATGATGATGACGTAGATCATTTAAATAATAATAATAATCGCCATCCCATCTTCCCAGTTTGGTGAGCTATGCTAGCGCTGCTGCTGCAGCTGCGGCACCAACAAGCGGCGAAAATATATCAATTTATTAAATAGTTTTATTTCCGAACCGTTTGGGGTTGAAAAGCTTGGGTCCGAGTGCCTTAGCGATTTTAAGAAAAATATCTAAACGCTTGGTCGACGCTTCACGTGCGTCACCCAAAGGCTAGCCTATATTACGGCCAAAGAATTAGTATTGCCATTCAACGTGGCAATGTCGCCAGTCTTCTGGGCACTCTACCCCCTGACAGCGGCGGGGACGAGGTTTTTGACGCCCTTTAAAATAAGAAATATATATTTTTTATTATATATATATTATTTTTAAGTTTGTAAATAGTAGTTTTTTATTTATTTAATAATGAACTGTATCATGTGGAGCTTTTGGTTGAAATTAAATAAATATGTATTTCACGATATGAAATGAATTACTACAGTGACATCCCCAAAGCTTCCCCAGTTCGGTTTTCTACTTAAAAGGTATCGCTAAGTACGTTACAACCATTTCCACGGGTCGTTCAATTACCTCGCAATCAGGTACAATCAGTTCTTATGATTTTAACGGCGGCACCCGTGTCCATTGCCGCATTAATAGCTCATTCCAAATAAAGACATCGCTAATAAAAAGCAATGCTACCGTAATTGCTCGATATTATCGTATCCAATCAGATAATCCCATTCGGTTTTACGATATTATTTTTACGTGCGGTCTTTGCAAAATTGAATTTTTGGTACATCAATACTTTCGTGCCAAGAGTGAATAATGTTTATGTAAAGTTGAAAGGTTTTTCTTCAAAAAGGAGAAGTTTTTAGAAAGGTCTTGCTTTAAGACTTCTGTTAGTGTTGCTGTGGTATTGCAATACAATTGATAGCTTTCAAATATAATGTGGACATATTCTGGGAGCGCTGAAATTCACGTAAATGTAAAAAAAATCAACACATTTGAAGAACTTAAAATTACGTATTTAAGTAAAACAAATAAGAAATGTTTATTTTACGCTTTAAAGTGTATCATAATATGTATTCGAGTGCAAATATGATAACTTTTTTTTTAATACCAAAAAGACCTAAAACCCAGGAACCTTAAAAGATTTTTATTGTGTTTTACAGTTCATGGTTTTATGTTTAAGATAAGTATTCCCTTAGTGAGTCGTGATTTGATTTCAAATTCACTGTAGAAGGCTTTTTGTGTCAAGAGACTAAATGTACACAAGAATGGCTTGAGATAACGAATTCAATTTGTTTTGTAGTCTTACTTAATCTAAATGTTATTTATAATGTTATTTCAGATTTATTTTGTTCTATGTCGTTTCTTAACTAATTGTATAATTTGAAAAATGAACTTCATTTCCATGGTTATAGTGTTGTTTTTAAGTTGACTATGAGATTTTCTATCGTTCTATCTAATCAACCATAACGAAATATATACTTTAAAAAAACTAATTAATTTCCTTACTTTTACAGTTTTTTTAAGACAGATTTTTCATCAAACGGGTAATACTTACTGCTGAGGTGAGAAACCTCTATTTTATATGCCACAAACTAGTGCAATTCTAACTAACTGATTCCCTCTTTCCCTATTTTAGCAAAACACTTATAACCAACCTCATGGTAAACGACAATCAACCCCCAAAAACTAAGAATAGCAGCTGCAGTACTAGCACTTTACTGAGACTTCAGTTGTTACTTCTTAAACTTTGTCCCTTACAATAATGTATACAAACTCTTGCTTAGCGATAATCACCCTTAAAACATTTGACTTATAAATCAAAGTATGTCACACAAACATTCGTCCTAATTTTCTTCTTGTGACGTCATCGGTCCGTCTCCTCTCGCTCTGCCGGTCAAGGACGCTTATTTACTAGTCACCTTGACGTAACCTTCAACTAACTTTCCTACAATCAACTTTTACGAGAAGATAAGTGGATGATATATTATCTTCCTTTGTATCCGCTTCGCATCAGCATAATAAGAACAGCTATATATCAACGTATAAGTTTTCTGTGCAGGGTGACTATGTCTAAACCAATGTATGTATTTACTTCATATATTAACAAAATATATTTTTTTAAAACAAACCACAAGAAAATTTTAAAACAATTGAATTATTACACAAATATCGTTTATTATGTATATTGTATATACGTAAGCTTCTGATTCCCAGCCAAGCAATGAGTCTTGTGTAGCGAATACTAAATATTCTTATAGTACAGTTTCCCTCTAGTATGAATGAAGAGGGATAATAGGTACTATTGATTTGGCCATTTACCATAAAACCTATAAAATATATATTTTTTTTTATGGTGTTAAGTGGGCAAACAAGCAGGCGGCTCACCTGATGGTAAGTGATCATCACCGCCCATGGACATTTGCAATACCAGCAGGCTTGCATATGCGTTGACAACCCCTGCAGAAACTGTTTAGGTTTCTAAAAAAAAGGGAATTACTAAACTGACAGCAAACGGAACGCCTATACTGTCAGAATAGTCACTCCCCAACGAGCTCTGGTAACCGAACTCACTCACAGAAATACAACTATTGTTGATTCACTGCCGTCTTCTGTAAGGTGGAGCTACTTTCCCAGTCGGACAGCTCAGTTTGAGCGAGGAATCTCACTATGCCCTAACTCTCAAAAATGTCTCAAACGACATAAAATTTGGCATAAAAAAATATCTATGCCAATTATCATCAATCCATTTTCTGACCCACTCCTGTCCTACTGTCTAATCTCTTTTAACGGGGAAAAGGCTATATATAATTCATCACACTAGACTAGTGCGGGTTGGTAGACTTCACATGTCATCAAACATGCTGCGAACATACACATGTGTGCCTATTTATCACAAGCTCAAAAAGTAAAGGAAAATATCGTGAGGAAACCTGCATGATTGCGATATAATGCTGCAAATATAATGGCGTGTGAAGTCTGCCAACCCACAGTAGGCTAGTGTGGTGGACTTTACCCTAACCCCTCTCAAATGAGAGCAGACCCGAGCCCAGCAGTAGATAATAATGGGTTGATTATGATGACACACGCCTATTTGAAAATTCAGTAGTGCGGGCTTTGTAATTCAACTTTTGTCCGCTTTGACTTCACAGTGACATCACTATCACAGCTCCTATAATAATAGCAGAACTAAACTGTGGAGTGCAAGTATCTTCCACTTGAAAGATAAATATTTGTTCAGGCCGACGAGACCTTTGGATTATCAGCCGCTGTCTGAAAGGCTAATTGTTTGAAGGTCCGATTTTAAACTTATTACTTTGTTATTGATGTTTCGTTAAATGGTATTGCTGAAACTAATCAAATAGTCTAGCTAATTCAAATTAATTCTTCATTTAATTAAAACTCTTCGCTGGTTTGTATAAACATTTATCTTATAATACTAAAATGTATATAACAATAAGATCAAAATGAAAGTTAAAATATCCTTTATTTGACGATAAAAAACAGCTATACAATAACTCACTAAACAATAGTCTACTGTCCATCAAGAACATCGCATGTTTAAAAAAAGTGAAAGAATTTATGATAATGAATAATGGTGGAGCTAAACGATGGCTGATGTATGCGTGCTGTCAGTTTGGACAGGTCAACTAGCTCTAAACGACCCAATTAGTTATCGCTGCCTTCTGCTCTATGAGTCCTGGGTTCGAATCCCGGTAGGGACAAATGTGTGTGTGATGAGCATAAACATTTGTTTCCGAGTCATCTATGAATAATACGTATGTATTTACAAAAAAAAGTATATATGTAGTATATGAACCAACTAGTATCCGTAACACAAGCCTCGTTGCTTAGCTCGGGGCTAGATGGTACTGTGTGTCATAATATCCAGGAATATTTATTTATTTATTTAAACAGAGTTGAGAAGCACGCAGCTCTAATAAATACCCTCTTGGGCTCTGGCATTTATATGACGGGGCACAGTAAAACTATTTAGTCTGCACCGCCTTCTGTGCTAAGGGCCCCGCTTAGCACAGAAGGCAGTGTTAACTACCGCTGGACTAACTGGGTCGTCATCATGCTTTGACATCATTTATGTTCTTCATCATGCAAAACTAGATTCTTGCGTGTTCAATCAATTATTCATCGTCAACTGCCTATTTACTAGGCACGAATCTTGACTAAGAACTTGTAGTACATATTTCCAGACTTAAGACATCTGTAAATTTTGATAAAATCCTTCACTGAAAAAAAAAACGACGACCTGACTAGAGTAGAGGTATTAAAGGCTACTTTTATGGTAATAAGGGCATCGAATGCCAGTATCGGGATTCGATGCCCAAATGTTCGCGTAGTGAGCTATGTATATTAATTATGTATTTATATACTAAACACAAAAAAACTATGTAGTGTAGGCATCTAGTATACATAGATGTCGTTGTGTTACGATGTGTGGCTATATTTATAATTATTATAACCAGAAATGTATTTACATCTCCATTAAGCAGATAAAGGCTTGCAGAGGAGCACTTTGCAAGATAACTTTGCCTAATATTAAGTCGATAAAGTTGCCAACTATCGCAAAAGTTCGCAAATTTAATATCGAAACTCATTGGCCCGAAAAACAGGCCTGCTTTATGCTATGTAGAATAAGTAGGTAAGCAGAATACTTTCAACGTAAATGGATACTAGGAACTTGCATCATATTGGGTTTTTTTTTGTGGGTTTTGTTTTAAACGAGGCGAGGCAGCGGATAAGAAACATTTTGAATAGAGAATTTTTCAATATCCTATTTTGTAGTTCTTTTTGGGCTTCCACCATTCGACACTTCAGTAAATTATTAAAATTTAAATTAGAATGTGCATTCAGCGCTCTGATGGTTAGAAGAGCCATAGGCCAGCCAACCCCACGCTAGGAACGTATCTTATACGTTTACTTTTCGACTATAGAACAACACTTGAAATTGGCATTCCGATTTGAATAATAATTTACCTACATATAGACATACCACAACAAAAAATTAACGTTGCGCACCAATAAATACCGCTTAGTAACAATAAAATTGTATAAACAAAAAACGCTCAAATGACACATAAATTCAGGCTAAAAACAACACCGCAAACAAAACGTATCAACAATCTACCAATCACAATCGAATGATCATATCGATAATATTGGATCTCGATTGTAAACATAATAGGCGTACGTAACCAATTGTAAATCGTATTCGATTCGAATTGAATCGATTACTGTAACACCTTCATCGCTGCTATTGCGTGTTTATTAGATTCGGGTCGGTTTTTGTCCGAGTGTGGGGGGTAATAGCCTCGTTTTAATGGGATCCCGTGTAGTAGACGTGTCGTTATCTTTATCGTAACGGTGTCGTATCGTCGAGTATGAGATGGATGGTAATTGGTGGTACGAGATTATGAGCTTTTTGGAGTTATTTTGAAAACTAAAACCTTACACCGACAACAGGACCTGGAAATTTAGTTAATAATGTAGAGGTAAAATATTTTTTTTGAGGAAAATAAATATGAAAGTATTTTTTGTGGAAGATTCCGTCAATTATTTTTTACTGGACGCTGTCACGTCGAGATGGAAATGTAGAGTACTTTTTTTCATAATTTGGGCCTTTTATAAAAGGCCCAAATTCTTTCTTGGAACGTAATACTGCCGATGTCACAAACAAGGAACCATTGTCGTAGATACAGGAGCACTCAGCGCTAAGGACGCTATTCTAAACACAGTAATCCGCTCACGATGGCTCACTACACCTGACCACGGGCGTTAAACCAAATTAACAATGTATATACGCCCTAATTATACACAGGGCTGCCACCAAACCATTATTTGGAACAGCATTATCTGAAGGCTCGTGTTTGGGTTGGAACTCGGATAAAGCTGTTTATGTTGACGACCTTAAGTGCTTGGAGGATATTCGAAAATGTGATATTCTCTTCCATTCTTCTAGAGAAATTGTTTACAATAAGCATAGGAAAAGAGAGCTTTAGTCATAGAAATAAAGGACAAGACACATATGAATTGTTGTTTTCTATATTAACCGGGACACAACGGTTTATTTTTGTGATTTATATATGTGGATGCAGTGTGCTTAATATAGAGTTAATGTGCAAAGGATGAAGTATATTGATTATTATTATTTTTACGATAAAATATTTTTATTTTTTTTATTTTTGAGAAAATAATATAACCATTTTCTAGCTAAATTAAATACAGATACATCTAATCTATACTAATATTATAAAGCTAAATAGTTTGTTTGTTTGAACGGGCTAATCTCAGTAACTACTGGTTGGAATTAAAAGATTCTGTGTTGGATAGTCCATTTATCAAGGAAGGTTATAGGCTATATAACATCACGCTACGACCAATAGGAGCGGAGCATAAATTAAAAATGTTTGAAAAAAAATCTAGGAAAATTCATTACTTAAACATGAGTGGTTTAAATAATGAATTTTCCTAGTTTTAGTTTAGTTGACACAGACGAATTCGCGCGTGTCAGCTAATCACAAATATATCATCCTCATCATTATCAACCCACTTAAGTCCCACAGCTGGGCACGGGTTTTCTTTCATTTAAGAGGGATAAGGCAATACTCCACCACGCTAGCCTACTGCGGGTTGGTCAACTTCACATGCCATCGAGACAAAGCTCTCAAGCATGCAGGTTTTCCTCACGATATTTTACTTCACCGTTTGAGCTTGTGATAAATACGCACGTAACTTTCGAAAAGTCAGTGGTGCGTGCCTCGGGTTCGAACTCAAGACCGTTGACATCTCAGTCCACTGGTCACATCACTAGGCTACCACAGCTCTCAAAAATATATACAAACTAGCTATCAACAATTGTTGTTAGCTATCAAAAATGTTAAATAGTATCAACCCTATGTTGTATAAGGAAGATATTTCAAATATTTATATACGGTCCCATATACGGGTCAACTAGACGCAATCCGTGAACGTTCGCGGTCACTTTATTGAAATGTAACTTTCCGTGAACATATTGACGCACGATTGATCATGTTACGGTTGCGTATCCAAATCGGTGGCACGATACCCTTATAATTTTGTAATGTGCATTTGTCCCTTGAAACTTTGAAGGACGTATTGTGTTAGGTGAGTTATGTGAATGAGGAAATGAGTTAGCAAATAAATTGGTACTTAAATTATTGTGCTTTCGTCTGAGTAAAGTTATTAATGTTTTGATGTGAAACATCTATAGCCGCACGTAAAACTGATTTCTGGCGTGGCGAAAGCGTCGCCACGAAATTTAAATTTGATTTTAGTTCTATTTTCAAGTTTACCTTTTTTTTTTCGAATTGTGAATTGTATTAAACCTCTTTGAGTTTGTGTTAATACATATGTTTCTTTTAACACTTATATATTTTTGATGTGGAAAAAAATCCAAATATTTTATTTTATCATTATGACATATTTAGTTCCTATCACAATATGTTCTTTTCTGCATATTACTTTTACAAAATAATGTCGATGTTTCACATCTGCCAGGCGTCCCGTGACGGCTCACTGTTTTTTTTATCTGCTTTTTCACCAGTTCGCTTATTTATGTACTAGCTATTCCTGCGACTTCGTCCGTGTGCAATTTAACGAAAAAAGAGTTTCATACTAACTTTGCATCTCCGTTTTACACCTCATAGAGTGAATTTTCAAAAATCCTAATGTGTATTGAATAAGGTTATATTTAAAATAATTACTGGGTGCTGTATCAGTAATAATTCCATACTCAAGTACCTATAGAAAATATGACATGAAGTTTATTGCGTTCCAGCTATTGTTTTTAAGACCTCAAACATGGCAGTCCATGAAACACCAATTCTATTACAAGACTTGAAGGAATCGTAAAAAGAATTAAAAATGTCTAATGCTGAAAACACCTACTCAATCCGCATCGATTCTAAAACCTCCTTTCTTTACTATACCTTTCCTGCGGCTTTGTTCCCTGCCCTGTGGGATTACGCGATTTTTTATTACTCAGCCCTCCAAACGTGTCGCGATAAGACAGACTTAATTGGTTACTATGCCCTGTGGATTCCCATACAAAAAAAATGTGCTACGTACATACCATCCAGAGGAAATGTATAGCTACTTTCTATATGAAGAATGATTTTAATTTTTTTTTATGGTGATAAGGCGGCAAACGAGCAGGCGGCTCACCTGATGACCACCGCCCATGGACATTTGCAACACCAGAGGCTTGTAAATGCGTTGCCAAATCCATTAGAAACCGTTCAGGTTTCTTAAAATAGGGAGTCTGAACTGACAGCAAACGGAATTCCCATGCTGGCAGAATAGTCACTCCCCCAATGAGCTCTGGTAACCTTACTCACTCGCAGAAAGACAACTTGTTGATTCACTGCAGTCTTCTGTAAGGCGGAGGTACTTTTCCCCAGTCGGGCAACTGAATTTGAGCGAGAAATCTCGCTATGCCCTACCTCCTACAAGAGTTTTGGTACTTTTATCGTGAGGCTTGTACTCATAAAAATACTGTATTCAGACTTGAATGTGGAAACTTAGTACGTCTACATGGGAACGTACTTTAGTATATTATAATTCTTTAAATAAAAAGGAACTTATCGCGGTGTATTGGTATTATTTTAAGCTCGACTTTTCGGAACAAGACTTTTGACCAGTATAGAATATCTGCAATATATCGTTATTTTTTCACTGACATCTAAAGGCGGAATATGGAAAATACACGTACATCTAAAAGTTTTAACTGCAGCCTACCATTACCGGACCGTATGATTGCCACACACAAAGGAAAACCTTAAAATTAATACTGCATTTTGATTGGTAGTCGTTCAACACAACCTTGACTAAAATAATATAAGTCGGTAAACTGCAAGAATTAGTGCGAGAGACTCTGTCTTATGTACCTAGTCAACGAGTAAAAACTATGATCACTAACCACACTCAATAAGTATAAAATGTTTGCAAAAATGTAAATGAGCATCGAGTTTTTTCTGCAACGCTTCGCGTCATATCTTATCACCGTGAATGCACTCTGTATGGCAACCCATCTTAAAGCGGGTTGCCAAATTGCCTAATATCGTGCAATGGCATCCGATTTAGTATACTTTGTGGCAACGTATAGTGTCGAGAAAATAACCAAACAGTTTTTTAGGAAACCCCGTTGTTATTATTTAGATGGGTGTTGTAAAAAGATAATATAATATATACGGATATTATGACACAGCGCCATCTAGTTCCAAGCTAAGAAACGAGGCTTGTGTTACGGATACTAGATGTTTGATATACTAATGATAATAATAATATATGTATATAGTAATTTGGATCGAAAGGCAGCTCGCACTCGTTGTACTTCTCTGGTATTTAAGATTTGATTATTTTTACATCTAAAAATCCAATGAATATTTGGCACAACAAAAGAAAACAAATTATTAGAACAAGTAATGTCTCAGACTATACTTAATTATTTTTAATCACATTGATAATAATGAAAATGTAATTAAAAAGAGTAACCTAAATAATTCTAATAGTTTATTTAAGCCCATCACCAGAGTAATAACTAAATATTTCGCGCATATTATTTATAAAATAATAATATATGTATATTGATTTTTAACACTTAGGTACTCAAATATTAGACATTGAAATAAAACTATTTGTTTGTACTACGGAATTTATCGATGTTGTTTTACCCGATAATTTTGGCGGATAATGATATTATTTGAACAGATATTGAATACGGTTCCTTTATAAAATAAAATAATTATAGTGAAATATTTTATTCCAGCGGCGATTGCTCCACCGACAAGAGCTGAGCTCTTAAATTAATAATAATAATAAAAAAAAGTACAAACAGTAAGCTTACATGTATTAGATTATTGTAATGTAAGCTTACTGTTTGTGAAGAGAAAATAAATGATCATTATTAATAAAAATAATTTTATTCCATAAAACGAATACACAAGTTTTATTTCCTGAAGAACTTCAAGAAAAGCAAAGTAAAAAATAGAAACCTATACTTAAACCATTTTAAAAGTTCCCTGTTGTTGTTTCGAAGTGTAGGGTGTCGGCGATATAAAAAACTCTTCTTAACTCCCGCTTAAATCACAACCTGGATTGAATCTTGAAACTTAGCTAATAAAGTTTAAAATCGTTTTAAAGTGTGTTGTCCGGATTTACTCCAGCAATGCAGCTTATATTTTTAGTGAGTATTCATACAGTTTGATTAGTTTTAGTTTTTGAATTGCATTTTTTAAATTTCTTCTTAAATAAATGCTACATACATAATTATCAATAATTTTTTTGTAAAATAGTTTAGTAAAAGAAAATATCTAATTCCAATTTCGAACAAAAATTTGACTATAGTTAATTATTTAGCATCAGATGCAGAAATAAGTATGAAGTTATATAGAGCTATGAAAATAAAAGCTATGAAGCTCTTAGGTTTTAAACTTACTTACGTCTTGAAGACTTATGAAGTCGTGTTGTAGTCTTATCTTTAGAAGTCAGTTTTCTTTAACTTTTTAAGCTAATTTCAGGGGTTTCCTCCCATTTGAGAGGGATTAGGCTATAGTCCATCATGCTAGCCTACTGCGGGTTGGCAGACTTCACACATCATCAAGATATATCTAAAGCACGAAGGCTTCCTCACGATGTTTTCCTTTACCATGGGTGAGCAAGTGATAAATACGCTCATAACTTCCGAAAAGTCAGTGGCCTTGGGTTCGAACTCGAGACCTCTGACATCTAAGTCCACTGGTCACACCACTAGGCTACCACAGCTACCAAATCTTAGTTACATAAAATAGGTGTATACAAATATAGTATCTTAGTGGAAGAAAATATAATGCCACAAATACGTATAAGGGCCACACGATTTGACATCTCAGTCCAATGGTCACACCACTAGGCTGTCAGCACTAAGACATACGCGATGGTAACATTCATAAATTAATAGGCCGTTTTATGGTAGAAAATGGTAAAGTATTTATTTTAAGTCTGTTATTTTTTTCTACTGCGACGAAGTTTTTGGCCTATTTAAGTAACCCCGAGGCTACTCTTAGCAAATTGTGTCGAGCTCCGGAATTTAATAACGTTTGTTTTGGGTCACTCGGGGAATGAATGAAAAATGTTCTTTAAGTGTATTAGCTTAGGTCCTGCTAATCTTTTTTCAGTATTTTTTTAGAAGTTTAGAACGTTCTATCTGGAGAAGGAGATAAATTGGTATTTAAATAAATATATCAGTAGGTTCTTAATCATTTGTAAGTGCGTTAATAAACTATAGCAACGTATGTATCGCCAAAACGAAACAAAAATTGCGTCGTTTTTACAAAAAAAACTTATTATTCCTATGGCAACATACAATTATCCCAATACGAATATTTTCTAGTAAAAATCAGTATTCCAAACTAACGTAGTAAAATTTTATCGCGCTATAAAAACGGAGTGATCGAGTTTTGTACGAATATCGACCATCTGAGAAGCGAAGGTCTTGGTCCCAACCCTAGCCGGAACAACGGACAAAATAAAACGCGACAGAAATCTTAGTAATCTCACTGATTCCGATACAATAGAAATTTTTATTCCGCCGTTCGGACGGGGGATTATGAAGCGAGCAACGTTCGAACAATGGGACGTTCAACTCTTCCTGTCATCAAAGATAATAAAGGGGAAAATATCGTGAGAAATTAAAATGAGCTCGGAGCTTGGTCAGTAAACAAGGGGTTGGGTGGCCGGCAATTTTATTTTCCAATGTCGGATCAATAAGGAGAAGTGGGACACAGGATATTGTTGGACATAGAAATGGAGAAAAAAGCGTTTTAATTACGTTCCCGTCGCTTTGAGGAGAACTCGCGCTAAACTTGTGTTGTGGCCATTGGACCGTTTATTTGACACTGTTTTTTTATAAGCTTTCCTAGAATTTACTTTAGTGATTCTTTATTTCTTTTATGGACCTTAAAGTGGTATAAAGACGGTGGGGTAATTAAGTATTGAGCTAAATTATCCCCTAATTATATAAGCAATAAGAACTACACAAGTATTAAATAACAACTCTTTGGATTTATTTCCCTATCTAATCTCTGAAGTAAATTACGTGCCCAAAATGCCCTATAAACTGACGCACGGTGAAGCCGGTTGGCAGTTGAAAACTTTTGAATTTTATCCTTTAAACACTAATAATTATAATTACTGTAGTATATATCGTATACTAATGCGAATTTTATACATAGAAAATTAAAATAAAACTACTTCCGCCTATATAAAGCGATCTGTAAAAAGTAGTTCTATTATAATGACTAATTGTATTCATTAAAATCTAGTAACTTAAAATACGAAGATTATAGAGTTTTATTTCTAAAAACAATAATAAATAATAATAATATTTATAAGGCGGATGTCAGTGGAAACGCCGGGAGGGGGCGCCCTAGAAGGACATACACCGACCTAATTGGTGAACTCCTATAAAAAGGTCAGGTACGCAGTACTCGTAACCGGCGCGCGTGCATGACGAGATGTATGAATGTGGACGAGGCAATAGTGGTATTCAGGGACCGTAGCGCGTGGCATTCTGTAGTTTCTGCCTACCCCTATGGGAAAAAGGCGTGAGTGTATATATGTATGTATAATATTGACTGCCTCGTTCGTCTTGTGATCGTAAGTGCGACTGGGTGTGTGGGTTTTTCAATAAAATTCTCAGTAGCTGTTCGCAGTTTGGATTAGTGCCCGGTTGATGGCGATAGGCTCGCTCCAATTACATGAGACCTAAAACATACCGGCGAAAAGTGGTTAAACATAACTCCTCTAGTTACCCCCTCGAAGACGACAGGCGTGATGGTATTTTATGTTATTTTAATAGTAATACGTTTCTAGGTGTCAAGATCAACGTCCCAGCAAGTAGTGCTTCGCGAGGCGACGCGTGCGCTCGCGGGAAGGTACCGATGCGAAGTGTCCGCAGACGCGCCATCTTTCCACACACAAGTGCGATCAGCCTACATACATGTTGTTGGTAAGTGGACTATACACTTAATAGATAATAAAGCTGATATTCCTTTAATAGTTGATGTACTTACGACTATTAGTGACGGTAATGAATATGCTATCGGTAGTCATAATAAAAGTACATTACGCTCGTTATTCGGATCATTCACGCGAATATGGGTTTAACACATAATAGATCAAAGGAATGATTTTATTAACAACATAAAACATAAAATACTTATGAAGAAATACTAGTTACAAAAGGAATAAGAAAATTATTTACATACGAGTCACACTGTCACGATTTTGTTTCCCTAAAAAGTGAAGCAGATTTGTAATGCTATCCATCCAAAGTTTTCTGGAGTGATTTTAAGTTTCTATAGGTCTCTATCATTAACTGATAGCAAATCCGTCCATTCAAAAACTCTAATATTCTCGCTAACGACTACTGAACCAATAAGCACTTAAATGCTAGCTCATAAAAACACCACGCCGCTCCAGTATTTAGATTTTCCCTTCACCGTTTACTTAATAGTCAATTAGAAAATTCTTTTAACACAAACAACGTTTATACAGTTACCCTTTTAATTAACCGAGCTCGTGGTTAGTTCTGAGATAGTTTATTGTTACCAAACAGCTTTCATTGTTGTGCACTTTACGTCTTTATATTGACAGTGAAAGGTTCAACCTCTTACATACTATCACGCCTGTTGTCCCCGAAGGGTTAGGCAGTAGTGTATTAATGTACACCAACATTTCGCCGGTATGTTTTAGGTCCCATGTAATAGGTGGCGAGCCTATTGCCATTAACCGGGCACGAATCCAAACTCCGAGCCGCTACTGAGAATTTCACAGAAAAACCCGATAACACTTTGCTCGACCTGGGAATCGAACCCAGGACCTTTTGCTCGACAGTCGCACTGTATGACCACTAGACTTGACTAGACCAACGAGACATATAATACAACGAACCTATTACAGACACTAAAAAGTAAAAAATAAAATAAAAAACTGCGTTAAAAAAACCGACTTCAAAACTAAAAAGATAAAAATAACTTAATACAGTTTTAACTTCTTTTTAGTTTTAAAGGTATGAAGTCGGTGCCAGTACCTGGTTGTACACTGCGCCTATACATTTGGCTTGCATACCTTTACATTTGGCTTGGCACCGTCTTCATACCTTTAAAACTAAAAAGAAGTTAAAACTGTATTACGTTATTTTTAACTTTTTAGATTTGAAGTCGGTTTTTTAACGCAGTTTTTTATTTTTTCATAATCATATATCAATGCCTCTCTATACTTACAATTCCGAAACGTTAGTACAAATCAATACAGTCATATAAATAGATAAATAAATAACTATCAATAGATTTCCGAAAACATTTTATTTTTTCCGAATCGAATAAGGGATAATAAATAGGTAAATATACGCCACACACGAATTCAGTAAAGCCTAAAGAATAAATTGCTTAAATCTCAACACAATTTGAAGGTAATCGTATACATTAGCGGGCAAATCTCGCGTTGCCGTAAAAATAGCTACTATTATCATATACACAATGCCTATAAGCTATTGTTGGGGAACTATTTGCATGGCGGAATGGGTAGCCATCGATTTGGGTATACTCATCATTCGTTGACGTACTGTAAACAAGGGCAGTAGTATAACTGATATTTTCAACTTGTGGAGAATGATTGATTGGTTGACTTCTTATTAGGTAAATTGTATAATTTTTGTAGATCCTATATCTATGTCATTGGTAGTATGGACGTAATATGAATTCTCATGCCAAATAATAGCTTTTCAGTACTTGAACTTTGAGATGAGCTGAAACACATGGATAATGGGACGGAGGGACATCCCTCCGTTCGGCAGAAAGGGTTCCTCGTTGATAAAAAAAATACCAAAATCTAATCGAATGCACTAATTTGTAGACATAAAAGCATCAGCAGTGTTATTACAAATTATGTCTAAACACATCGTTTAATAGCAAAAAGGAAAGTACCGACTTTTGTGACATAACGGAGAAAAGTCATATTACGGCTGTGTCGATTAATTAATTACGCAAATACCCCTTTCATCAGATAATCACACGATTAATTGGAATATCAAAGGGCCAAATGGATGAATCATTTATAATATTGGTCATCTAAAAAGGCGATAAACCAAATGCGAAATTCAAATAAATACCTACATCCTGGCTGTTAATAAATGTACATTACGTTCGTTAGCCGTCGAAAAAAAAAACAGAAAATAGAATTTTAAATAAACGTACAAATTGACGAGGTTGTTTAAATTACTCATAATAATTGATAAATGATGATCATGATAATCCATCACTTAATATGGTGATTTTTTTTTCTCATAAGTTTTTTTTGTCATCAAGAATGGGTTAAGCGTTTGACTAAAATCTCACCTGATAGTAACATGTGACGATATTATTTTTAATTTCGACGTTTCGGATCTTTTATAGTCATCAGCAGACATTACTACCGCTAGTGTGTATAGTAACACAGTTGTACTTCTGCAATACGGCCAGATAAGTCGCGTTACCATAGTGTAACGTAAACATGTTTGTTTAACGTTTTATCCTCAGCCGATGTCCGTTATACTGAAACTCTTCAATATTCAAAGTACATATTGGGAATGAGGGGAGCAAAAAATAGTATAAGAAAGTTTTCGAAGTTAAAAACGCGGTCAGGTGTTCCAGCGAAAATGTTTTTATGTGGGAAATTGGTGTGTATAATACGAGTATTGATCGAGTTGTTTGTGAGAACCCGTGGGAGGCACGTAGAAAATTTCTATAGGTATTTGCGGCCACCTAGTTAGGTTATCGCCGTTTCGTTTTAATGAACTATTTATTTACTATAGGTATTGAAACTGTATTATTCAAAGTTCTGTACATAAGTTCTGAAACTTGAGAATACAGTGTAGAGATCGATGAACCAAACCAGGTGTAAATCTGAAATCTGAGTTGTTACTGAGAATTTCATATACCTAATACCTTCAGGTTTATAAATACAATATTGTGAATTTATAATATTCTGAATTAACAATTCGAAATTGCAAAATTGCAATAGGTTATTCTTTCTATATAAGAATACACGTACTCCCACACTAACAAACCGGTGACGTCATCCGACCCGTTTCGCCCAAGGCGGTCGACTATAGCATGATCTTTTTAATTTATTTAAATATTCAGCTTACTACAATGGTTTTCCTTTATATCATTTTATTTTACTCCCACACATCAGATGTTGGGCTTGTATGCCTTTATAAGTGTAAAAGTAAATATTCTTATAACTAAGCTAATCGCTAGAAATGAGGTTCTACTCGAAACAAACCCTGAATCGATATTCATCATCATTATCATCATCATCATCAGCCCATATTCGTCCACTGCTGGACGTAGGCCTCCCCTAGTGAACGCCACAGAGCTCGATCTTCGGCTCTTCTCATCCAGTTACTGCCAGCTGCCTTCCGCAAGACGTCGCTTCATCTGGCCGGCCTACGATACGTTTGCTGAGACGCGGTCTCCACTCTTATTAATCGATATTATTACAACCAAAAATGGCAACGCCACAATTTTGGCTGAAGTCTACTCGAGATATTCATTTTTTTCAAGTGAAGTTATTTTTTTATCGTTAAACTTCACTATACATGATCGGTTTTCAGATAAATGCCCATGTTCAAGTATACACGGTCATGAAATCCCTCGAACAGTATATTGAACAGAGACGGAAAAACATTTGTAAATTATCCGGGATACGAGTTCTTGGCACCAGACTCAGGTACACGAAATGCCAGGAAATTCTGCAGCTTTAAGTGACATTAAAGTGCTTCAAACTGTGTATGTAAGAACATTATCGGTACGGTTTAAAAATGATGATGTTAGAGGTCATTTTCTATGTAATGAAGGGGATAAGTGTCTCTTATTACGCCCATAATATTGGGACTGGATTCTTTCTCATTAGAAAGGGGAAAAGATTTTTCGGAAAAATAGGTTTCTTCACGATGTTTGAGCATGATGTGATGAGTATGAAATTCGAAATGGAAAGGAAGTAAGTTGGTTGTTCAGTTTGTTTGTTGAGATGAATGTCAAGACTTTTGCCTTCATATTTCTCACACCACTTCTACTGCTCCGGTGTTATCAGTGTTTGAGCGATCGTATACGCTACGGGTCATAGGTTTAATTCCAGCACGGAGTCATTATTTATCAAGTTAAATAATATAAGGCAAAAATATGGCTAATTCTCTGTACTAATTATATTGTAAGACAAACTAATTAGTTATGTAGTCAGTAATTTTCATTTTGAAGTTACAAAATCAATTTACCGCAGTCGAAATTAAGATAAAATATAGTTTTCAATAAAAACTTGCGACGCCACTCACCAAAAAATATCAATAACCGCGCAAAGTTTATGAACGTCATTTATCAAAACGTCACGAACAACATTATTATAGCAACAGTAACTTATATAGGGTTTTTTATAGCGCAACGGTCGCAAAATCCTTTAGCACTTTTTTCGCCCAGAGTCGGTCAGCCATTCCGCCTATTTTTTACTGGCAAACTCGCTGCGTACAAATTGAAACGTCTCATTCCTTTGAATATGGTTAATTTAGTAGATTCCCTTATAGACGGGGTTTTTCCTAAAGTTCCATGTAATAAAGTTACGCAAATAAAATTGTATGGCTGTGCGAGTGGCTTTGAATGAAGCGTTGTATTTTAGTATACATTAAGGAAAGGAATATTGATGTATTATATTTATTTCTGTTAGCTCTTTGATCATTGTATAAAATTGCTTATTTGAGAAACTGATTTAATGTAAAATCAGTTTTTGAGTTAGGAAATGCTGATTTGGCTTTTCCAAGAAGGTCACAATCGTTGAGCGTTGCTGGTCATTCTCAACAAATGATTAAACCTAATAAATATTGTATCATTTTCTTTAATTAAATATCAGTTAAAGTCAAATAAGTAACCCTTGATTAAAACGCAAACACGAATATAAAAGTATGCCCACCACCCTAGTCCCCACTACTGCAAGTCTTGTAAGCCAGGATCAACAGTAGTAACCATCCAGAAAATCGTCGAGACAATGAAGCTCGACGACGACGAAATATAAAAGTATATTTAATCAATAGAAAACTTAGCTGCCTCTTTGGTTAAGCAGTGTAAAGTCCGACTCCTAAGCTAAGAGGTCTTGCAATCGATTCCCAGGTCGCGCAAAGTGATTTTAGGTTTCACAAATCTGACTAACCCTTCGGCGATGACAGGCGTAATGTTACTGTATTAACATAATATAAATAAGAATGTATGTATGTTATGTTAAAACAGTTTTAACAAAAAATATTATTTGTTATTTTGTTTGTCTGTTTTTATATGAGCCCATTATTGGCTCAAATTCCACTCAATGTTATTTGAAATCAAAACACCAGTTAAAAAGGCTATTTTCCTCCAATTTCATTTTAAAACTTTTATATTTTTCGAAGAGTTTTTATAGAGAATTTTATTAGTAATTTCTCGTTTACAGCCTTTTAAAAACGCAGGGATTGATGTAGCTATAAATTTTGTGGCTACTTTTTAAAGGCTGAGTTTATACGTCCGTTATTTTGGCCTGGATTTTAATCAAAATAAGTTTTTTTATCATCAACCTGTGGTTTTTGTCGGTGGTGAAACTTGGCTTCCTTATTTTAAAATGTTTCTGCTGGGGTAGGTACTGGCTATATAGTCCAGTAAAAGTATATACTGCATGTAGGCATGCATCATTTATGATGAAACTTTTTAAGGGGCACTTTTTGGACGTTTTCCATAAGCTGTATGACTACTGTGAATATATCTTCATAGATATACGTACCTTCGTGCGTTTTCACTTCTATTGGCAGTTCTCAAAGACTGCCGCATTTTTTTTTAAATATATTCTTGTCAACGACTGATTGCTCAAGCAATATTTTAGATGTTAAGTATTCCGTCATAAATAATACTTGCTCTTTCATCAATGAAAATGTAATTAATATTTTCGTCATCCTGCTAATAAAAAACTAAAACGGCAAAATAAGTTGAATATAACATATTTATAACATTTCCGTAATACGTACAATACTATTTTATGCAATATAAATTCCAATTGCAACTAAAAGCATATAAATCTATTATCAACAAAAAGCATTACATCCAGATATGATCAATTAACCCGAAAAAAGTACATAAACGCCAACGATCTAACACACAAATATATACCAAAATGTGCTTGGTTTAAAATATAGAATATGAATATGGACCAATCTTCGTACGACGTTTATGAATATTTGACCGCGGTGTGTGTACTCGATTACTGTGGAAATAAACGAGGGAGCCGGAGGGCGTAATCACGTATAGGTATTTTATTACGTTATTTGACCGCCCGTGGGTGGGAAAAGTAAATTAGCTTGTTGCTGTGTGATGCTGGGCATTTCGGACAGAAAACTTTTTCTTTTTCATGGCCCTTTTGTATTGCTTTAGGATAAGAACAATAACGATGTCGTTGGAAATGCTTCTTGCTTCTTGGCATTATTTATTAGGACCAATTTATCTGTTATAAATATAACATAACATAATTATCACGCCTGTTGTTCTCGAAGAGTAAGGCAGGTGTACACCCACATATCACCGGTATGTTTTAGGTCCCATGTAAAGTAATAGGCACGAATCCAAACTTCGAGCTGCCACTGAAAATATCACAGAAAAACCCAATAGCACTGTTCGATTTGAAAATCGGAGTTTCTTTCAATCGAAGTTTACGCTCAGAAATTGTACTTACGACCACTGGACATTATCAGCATCAAAATATTCTATTTATCTATTTTAATTCCTCAAAAAGCAGTATTTATAATCGCAATAGTAAAGTCTATACGTCTTTTCTAAAGTTTTGATTTCAAAATTTAGGTACTACCAACCAGGTCGCCTTATAAGATTATTTTAGCACCTAAACTACTCTGCAAGTTAGGGATCAACCAATATTAAAAACAATAAATAAAACCTAGCTCACGCTTTGGGTTTCAATTGAACCCTAAACATTTGCGAGCAGTCCTTTTCACAAAGTGAACTCAACTTTACTTAGTTACGTTACGTAATGTTTTCGCCCGCAGTCAAAGTAACAGCAGTCGATTATTTTAAACAAAGAATTTTGAATAATAAATAATCCTTTTATCTTTTGTCTTCGGCGCAAAAAGGTTTGATATAATATATAGATTTGACTTTCTATTTGTGGCAACATAGTTCGGAAACAGATGAAGCAATTTAGTTATTTTAGTTTTTACTAAATATTTAAGGCATATAATATGTAGTAGTCTAGACGTTTTTGTACAGGATAATTAGTATTTGAAAACGCAAGAAAATCTTAGTAAGTGTTGATAAAAAAATAAAAACAGAAAATAAATTGTTCTTCGTCTGCTAATTTGCTTCCATTATTTGCAACAACAAGGCACACAATTAAGTAGCTGTTAATTCTCTATTTTATTTATTTTGCAAGCCATGTTGAACGTCAAGTTCATGCAAAAATAAGCTGGGAGCGAGCAAAATAAGCCGCTTCGTTGCCCGTGAACTGTTCACAATCGAGACAGCTTTGTTTGTTCGTGTTACGGACGCTGTGTGGTAAGTCACTGTTTTGCAAACAATTTTAAAGCTGTGCAATTTTACAGAGTATATTCCGTTGTTGATTATTTGTTTTCCTACCTATTTGTAATTATGATTGTATTTTATTTCAAGACGAAGACACACACACGCACATATAGAGCCACTCAAACATACAAACACACGCATACACCCTCACTCATACAAATAAAGGACATATTTAGAGAAATAAGTTAAAACTACTAAAAAGGCATACACGCATACACAATATGCTTTTACACGCACAAAACACATACCTACCCACAACATACAAGAATAAATGACGTGTAGTGCTTACACAGATATCCCAAATGTTAGTATCACAAAATTAGCATAACCATTTACTGAGTTTTCACTGAAGATCAAAATATCATAAAAATTCCCGATGAATATTTCTTATCATACGATCGCACTTGAATCTTATTGGTTCAAGGGAGCGAAAGATTCTTTATGCAGTAGCGATTTTTATCGGAACCATTATTAAGATGTGTCTATCCAGGTGGAAAAAAGTTATGGGACCTTCCCCCATTTTATGGGGTTATCTTTAAGACTTAAAAATATTATTATGATGATTTAATAACGCAATTTTTACGCTCTTTGTTTTAAAGGCAGAAAAACAGTTCACAAGGCGTGGAAATTAAATTATTTGTTTTAAGATGCAAAAAAATCGGTTTATACAGCGGATAATGTTTGTAAAGTGTTTGAAGTACTAGCTTTTGTATTTTTTATACATTATTAGGCTGGCAATATTATACCCCGGTTGATGATTTGGATTTCGCAGAATAACAGTTTTGTGGCCTTGTAACCGCAACGTATACTGAGCGACGTCCAAGTTCCGGCACTAATGAGACACACATAATTATCTTTTTAATATATAAAATAATTAGTTTGTAAGTATTGTAATTGTATTTGTTCACTGAAAATATTTAGACATTTAACCAGCAGTGTTGCCAGTGGGCAGTGAGCAGATTCATGTGTGTCTTTTTTGTGTACCGGAATAAATCTTTTTCTTTCTTTCTATGATAAGCAGTTACCGTAGACTATAGACATTTTCAACACCTTTATAAACCGTTATAGGTTTCTTAAAAACTAGAGTAGTTATTACACTGACAGCTAACTGAATTCCCATGCTGTCAGAACAGTCACTTCCTTAACAAGCTCCGGCAATCTTACTCACCCGCAAAACACAACTATTATTGTTGCACTGCGGTCTTCTGTAAGGCAAAATGTACTTACTTAGTCAGCCAGCACAGTTTGAAATAGAAATCTCGTTATGTCCAACCTCTCTTAAATTAAAGTAACTTCAATTAATTGATACTATTTCTTAATTAAAAAATATGTCAAGACCAAATACAGTCTCAATAATCTTCACAAAAAACAATTTTATTACAAAACGAAAATGAAAAATCTTATGATTTAAAATAAACAGCTACTTACCACAACGTGACCAGCCTTTGCTCAGCTTGAGCCTTTTATTCTTTAGTTTGTTTTTTTATTCTCTATTCTTACTGTACATGCAAGCGGTCGCAAATCCGATTTGTGTATCTCAAGGCTTTGAATCGGACCACTGGCATTTTAGTTGTAGATAACTTTGTTCTGTAAAAAAGTCCGATTGTTACCCTGGGAGTAATTTAATCAGACCTAAGTAAGATTGATTTGTTTTGTTTAAAAATTAGCAATTACTTTGAAAGCAGTTTTTAGGGTCGTATTTTTATTGAGCGGTCGTAAGTCTAGACAGAATTAAGAACAATGTGAGTATAAGACACCATATTATCGTCACTATGTTAAATGAAAATAGATCGCAATCTATTAATTGAAATTTAAGATCAAATATAGTTTTATACAGAACTTTAGTATTCAACATCTACTTATGTGCACAATATCTAGTAACGCTGTTGTAGCAGTATTCAAGAGTATTCTAAGAGAAAATTTTCAGATAATAACAGGTACAACATCGGCAATACGTCCCTATATAAGTGAACGTGCAGATGCTAAAAATACCACTTGATTTTCATCGCCATATAGAGTGGTCATCCACTGATGAAATGAATGCAACCCAGCACTGGACAAGAGAATAATATTGAACAGACTGCCGGAAGACATAAGGAATGAAACAAACATAATTAGATTTAGACGTAAATTAAAAATATATTATTTAGAAATGTTATAAATCTTATATAAGTGTAATTTCAAATAATACTTAGTTATTAAAGTATATATTAAGTATGTCTAGAGACTCGTCGACCCCACAGTCAAACCATTGCAACGGTTTTGTGGGGCTTAGCTTATAAGTTACTTACCTTTTTGGAATAATAAAATTATAAATAAAAAATAGAGGATTTTGCGTCGCGTCGTCCGTACATTTTCTTTGAAGCGATGCGCTGTCTTGTACGCTCACAGTTCACTGTCTCTTTTTGTAATTTTTACCTCTCTCATCAACCGAAACTCAAAACCTTTGACTCCTCAGTTACAACAGTAAACTATTACAGCTCTCTTCTTTCAAATGTCTACCTATCTATGTAAAGAAAAGCTAGTACATTTTTGGAAACAAATGTTGATCAATTCCTATTGTTGTCACTTGATATCACATGGATTCTTTTCTCTTTTATACCAGTTGTAAAACCAAATGTAACGGAATCTCTCAAGACTCATTCTTATATTCGCGTCAAAATCATATTCGTATATCACATGACGAATGACCACGCAAGTTTCACCACAAATAAGCGAGTTTTAGTGAAAAACGGTCCCACTTTCCCAATAAAACACCGAAACTTTTGTTACTGTCTGGTTGTCTGTCATCACAAATCCAAGGCGGTATCGAGTTGGGGATCTTTTGTGTGGGGATTTCTTTTACCCCCATCTGATTTATGGAGGGATGCGCTTCCTCCGCCGATTATATGGAGACGTAGAACTGTAAGTCTTATTATTAACTCGTTTTATTTGTCCAATTTCCATTTACGAGTCTGATTATATGGGATGTATGTTGTAATACAAAGTTTTGGCGTTCGCTCGGGTAAGTCATGGTGTTCTTTTATTACTTGTGGGGATTATTATTGTTTAATGAGTTAGGCAGCTGTTTCAAATTTATCCGCATGAATAAGTATTCATTGCCTAGTAATATACCCAAAACATAGGCTAGGCTCCCATTAAAAAGTTAATTTTGAAATTTCGAAAAATTCGAGATTAAATCCAAGCCATATTTGACTTTTTTAAATGATGTATATGTGATCTAATTATCACTCGCTTAAACGGTTCAGACTGGCATATCTAAAATAATCTGATTTACGGCACTTGAAGTGCAGAGTAGTGATGTGTTCTAGGAGTTCATAAGTATGTTCTTAGGTCCCATGTATAAGATATAGTAGATAGTAGGATGTAGGGACAAGTCTGATATGAACCGTGCGCAAAAGGGCTGAAGAGAATTTCGACCGATTGCGACCATAGACCAATGAGAACGTATTTTTTTTTTTTGGAAATACAGACAGAAACAGTAATCACAATCTCTTTGACCACGCAACCTTAAAAAATTAAAGTCCCGTTAAAATCACATACAAAGTTGTCCAATTTAAATCCGATTTACAAACGAACGCGGCATCCATTTCAATTCGATATTAATGACCTCTCGATGTCAAATTGCCTCGAGGACATTCATTTGGGTATTCGCAAAAGATACACACGAATATAGCACATAAGATTATGTGTATAACAACGATGAAAATAATAGTATGCTGAAACTACACAGAGATAAAAACTGTAAATAATACTTACGAGGCATGGCAAATATTGACAGTTTCAGTAAAATACTGTTTTAATAGTTTGTTTTACCCAGCTTTGCATAGCTGTCAAGATATGAGTATGTATGATAGATGATGACTTATTGACAGAATTACACAAGGCGATAATGTATGGGACAGTACGAAGGATTGATTGGCTACCAAACCACAATTAATTAATTAATTAATTTGAATTTGAAATTAAATTCAAGGATTTCTGCAAAAAGGCCAAATACAGAAAGCAAATTAAAAAAACATTCAATTTAATCATGTTTCAGAGCACGTTTAGAATATTAATTATTAGTTTCAAAGTCACAACGGCACTCAAGTTATTATCAATTTCAATTCGCTTTCAAATTATAATTTGCAGCCATTATGAAAATTAAATTCAAATATGGAATCAACTAAGGTGGCAGCGTGAGTGAGCTAATCGTTATGAAATCGATATAAATGATCATCCGAGTCTCGACGTCAATTCATCGATACTCGAGGGAGCTCGTGCATACACATATAGAAAATGCATGTCGTGATACCGAAACCATTTATTATGCGACGACGTGTGAAATACGTTTCGTCGACTAGTGATGTGAAATTCCCAATATTTTTTTTGGTCCTCCATATTGCGAAATGTTGTGAATTTGCCAATGTTAGGAACGCTGTTAGTGTTTCGCAACAAAAGCTACAGAAAAACTAGTTTTTATATCAGTTTTACAGTCGCTAGTTGCTACGCTGTGAAAAGAATAGAAGTCGTATGGTGGTAACACAAAAGCGTGGATTTAAAACAGTATTTTAGAAAAAAAAAAGTGTTGATAGACATTTCTTGTTGTTGTTTGTTTTTTTAATTCATATTTAGATATATCTAATAGTAGTTTTATTAATAAGCAAAGCCCTATTTGTTTTTTTAATACAATTGAACAATGTTTGTCTCAGCAGGCATCCAATGTGGCGCTTCTGGAAAATTTTAGATTTAAAATATTAGATCTACGTTTACGTTAATCGTTTATTAAAGATTTTATCGAGCTGTGACCTCAGCATACGTTCGTCAAGATATATTAGAACTTCATTCATTAGAACCATTAAATATGAAAAAGGCCTCAATTGTTAAAACGAAGAAAAAAAGCAGAATTGAAAATATGTTCAACGATAATTTTCCGATATTTAACATTTAAATTACAAGTAATTTATGCGAAATAAGGCCCGCCATAGGTTCGCGGGTCGTGAAAATCCAATTGACTCGCGACCCGCGATTGAAATCTATTATTGATAGCAAATTCAAAATGGCGACTATTCATTAGTCCCTCGATACGTGAGCTTTGTACGAGTACGTATACGATTCGAATCGATTCTGATGACACGAATATTCGATTTCATGTTAAATGAGAATCGAGTGATGTTACATTATCGTTTTCGAAATTACGTATTAATGTAGCGTGCGATATAATATTGTATCAGATTTAATAGTGGTCTTTGTTTGATTAGCTGTATTGTTTAATTAGCAAAATGTATGCGATTGTAATAGAGGACTGGTCACGTGTATTATGTGTTGAATTTGATTTTAATATTGCAATAGATCAGTCAGCGTGTAGCTTATTTATTTCGTCAACATGATTAGTTTGTATGCAATTATCATAATAATTACTTTGTTTATTATCTTGAATTATATTTATACCGCTGGATGCGGGTGGTGCAGGACTGGTCGTCGTGGCGATCCTTGGGGGAGACCTATGTGCAGCAGTGGACGTCTAACGTTTGGGATGATGATGATGATGATATTTATCTCTATAAATGTTGGACTTTATCTGGCGCTTTTGTCTTTTAAATAATTTCACAAAATCTATCAGTTGCTAGATTTTAGTAAACAATAATAGAAATAAATAAAGTATCATTTCATGTAAAGATCTATTGTTAAACCACATTCAACCTTAACAATGAAGGTCAAATTCTGGAATCAATTGAAGAAAATGCCACAGAGCCCTGAGTTAACTTGTCTCAACTGAAGGCACGCATGCATCAGTTATTTTGCAACTCAATAAGAAGAGCATACATGGAAGATAGTATTACATCATAATATTTAATGCTTAACTTTACTAAACTAACATGTGTGTAGTAAACGTCTTGCCTCGGTATTAAATTCTCAAAATCACGTTAGGTTTAATATCCTACTAATATTATAAACACGAAAGGTTGTAAGTATGGATGGATGGATGGATGGACGTTTGTTACTCTTTCACGCAAAAACCGCTTAACAGATTTGAGTGTAATTTAGCACACATATAGTTTATTACCTGGATTAACACATAAGCTCCTTTTTATCTATGTACCATGCGGAAAAAGCCGCGAGAGGCAGCTAGTCTTAATACACTAGCTGCCTCTCGCGGCAACAAATCTATTGTTGACCACATAATTATAATTAACTAGCTGACCCAGCAAACGTTGTTTTGCCACATTATAGGGGTTGGTGGACTACCCCTAACTTTTAGGGGATGAAAAATAGATGTTGGCCGATTCTCATAGATACCGGATAAGCACAAAAAATTTCATCAAAATCGGTCAAGCCGTTTCGGAAGAGTATGGCAACGAAAACTGTGACACGAGAATTTTATATATTAGATGTGGTCACGATAGATTTGTTTTGTAAAAAATATATTATTTGCTAACTTTTACTGGCGGCTTTTTCTTCACAGATTTTAAGAAGCTTAGTTTTTATTCAAAATCCTTCTCCGGGACTCGAACTATCTCCATAGAGAATCTCTATAAATATATTATATATTTTACCTTTTTACATATTTTTTGGGATTGTTTTGTTTTATCATTACTATTTTTCATTTAATTTTATAAGTGATTACCCCATCATTGGATGGTTTAGTTAAATTTCACCTTGTTATTATAATTTTAGAAATTTTTAAATGTATATTTACGTCTAACCTAATTTATTTGTGAAGTGTTTCAACATATTATTTTATATTACTGTTGTGAATTTCAATGTTTAATAATTATACCTAATTATATCGTCAATTATTGAACAGTAAAACACAACCTCTTACACACAAATTCAAAAGAGCAAAGTAAATCACTAAAACTAAGCACCTAACTTGAGAAACAAAATCCTCATAAAAAACAACTGCATAAAAACTACTTCCAAGCGCAAAATAAGCTCATATATTTTCAAACAATGTACAAATCTTTCAGACCCGACAAGCTGGCGCTTTAACTCGACAAGTTTCAGGCAGGTGGCGCCTCCGGCGTCGCCGGAAGTGGCGGTAACGGCCTACTTCCGGCACGTCGACGCCTCGGGCCCACACCTCGTTATGTTGGTACTACATAGGAATTAGACCTCTTTTGTTTTGCTTTAGAATAATGGTAATGATATAACTGTTAAGTTAATTAATTAAGACTTGTAATGCAGTTGGACGAGGATTTATGGGATATGTTTAGCCAAAAAAATAAAACATTAAGTAAAGAAAAAAAAAACTTTTTTAACAAAAATTATGATGATAATGACAATAGATACAAATATTAAAAAAAATATATATTATCAATAAATTTTAAAAATATTAAAATCAGTTTCAGTAAAATCATAGCGAGATTTTTCGCTCAAATTGAGCTGCCCGACTGGGGAAGTACCTCCACCTTACAGAAGACCGCAGTGAATCAACAATAGTTGTCTTTCTGCGAGTGCGTAAGTTTACCAGGGCTCATTGGGGGAGTGACTATTCTGACAGCATGAGAATTCCGTTTGCTGTCAGTTGAGTAACTCCCTATTTTAAGAAACCTGAACGGTTTCTAAGGGGATTGGCAACGCATTTGCAAGCCTTTGGTGTTGCAAATATCCATGAGCGGCGGTCATCACTTACCATCAGTTGAGCCGGCTGCTGGTTCGCCGCCTTATCACCAAAAAAAAGATAAAATCCCGAACAAAAGCTAGTAATAATATATATATAAAACTACGAATAACTTTTCAACGTAGGGCAAAGTTCGAGCTTTATCTTGACCAGCAAGTATTATAATGCGCTTAACTCAAAGGTTACCGACCTTTTAACAGTATGAAAGTTTAAGTGAAATTAGGATTAAATTTTCTTTAGATGGCAAAGGTTATTGGAAAAGCGTTAAGTTCGTGATTTAAGTGGATACCTCGGGTGTTTTTTTTTATATTTTCCAATTAGTTTATTTAAATAAATTCGATATTCAAATTAACTATAATGTTTATTGTCCACACACGCAAAAACAGCACAGAAATCCTACTAATATTATAAACGCGAAAGTTTGTAAGTATGGATGGATGTTTGTTACTCTTGCACGCAAAAACCGCTTAACAGATTTGAATGAAATTTAGCGTAGGTACATATAGTTTATTACATGGATTAACATATAGGCTACTTTTTATCTATATACAATGCGGGCAAAACCGCGGGAGGCAGCTAGTATTCAATAAAACATTTAAAATGTTGTTAACATATATAAGTACACATCTGCCAAACCCTTCGGATTCGATACAGGATGATAGGTTTATTTTCTGGACATTATGACACAGCGCCATCTAGTTCCGTGGTAAGCAACGAGGCTTGTGTTACGGATACTAGTCGGTTGATATACTACATATTTTTTGTTGTAAATACATACATATTATATGTAAATAGATACATCCATGACTCGGATACAAATGTATTTGCTCTTCACACAAACATTTGTCCCTGCCGGTATTCGAACCCGGGACCCATAGCACAGAAGGCAGTGGTAACTACCACTGGACTAATTGAGTCATCGTTTTTTTATGTTGAGTTAAACATAAAAAAATCTTTATTTTATGTAATCCTGATAAACTCAAACAACAATGTGGTGACTAAAACTACCTAATACAAAAGTTGGTCGGTTCATACCATCGTTTTGAAAATGCACGCCTTTCGTGATTCCCCGCAACATGCAAAAATTTCAATCGGGAATTCTTTGTGAAAGTTTCAAATAAGCGTTTCTCGACTTGCCTCGCTTGCCGCTCACAGTCCGTCAATTTGAGGACGTAGTGTGAAGTTTTAGTTCAAAAACTTTTTCGAAAGAATAACTTTTCTCACGGTATTCTGAAAGCTTTCAATTGATTTGTGAAGTTGGAATATTATTATAGAAACATATTTTTTTTGCTTATACATAAATTATATTAAAAATTATGTCCGGTAATCGTAAGAACTTGGTCTTTTACATACCGTTTTATTATTGTATACTAGCTTTTGCCCACGATTTTGTCAAAAGTTAAATTTTAAGGGTTATGTAGTAAATTTTTAAGAAACCATTGATCCCAATTCAATCTTCTACCTCTCTTTCTCTCTCACTATCGTCCTTTTAAGGAGTGATTTCCGGAAGAAACTCTTTTATCCGGGACTTAAACTATCTCCACACCAAATTTCATTTAAATCGGTTCAGTGATTTAAGCGTAAAAAGGTAACGTACCATTCTCGGTTTGGAGACATACTTGCTTTTATATTATCCGTATTTATTTGTGTTTATTTCTTGCTATTGAATATACCACAGCCTCGTTGAAAATAGAAAATAGCATTAACGAGTGTAATATTGACTACGTTGCAAGACTAGGAAATTTACGAGAAAAAGATTACGGTACGTAGTTGTTCGCAACGGCAAGCAATTTACTACTTCACAATGCAATTTAGTTGCTCCTGAACGATCTGATGGACAAGATGTCGGAAATAAAACGTAAAAACACAAAGCGGAGGCAGGAAACATACAATATAAGTTTATATGAGTTGGAGTATTTTATTTATAATATATAAAAGGAATAAATGAATCTTTTAATAGGCTTGTATAGCATACCTTCTGATTAATTGCACTTACGCGAATATTATACGTGGAAATAAAAGTACCTTTTTCGAACTTTATCGTAGTATATTTTTATTTCGTTATACCTACGTTACAGATCATTTACAGCATGCACGATCAATGCCTTTTACGAAATTTATCGTGATAATGATGCTTTCCGTATAACGTATTTTTACAGAAATTAAATTAATGCTCCAGCGTATTTGGAGAGATATTGTCATATATTTATTTTGTTTCTAATACTTCTACTTTGAGACATCTATACCTATTTGACAATTCTACATACGGAAAAAAATTATAAGTACCTAAAAGAAGGATATGATGTTAGAATGGATAAACTTTATAAAAACACATCTGACACGTGTCTTTTTTTCTTACATCTCTAACAAATATATAGGTAGTTATTTCTTCCCTTGTGAAAACAAATGGTATGGAATATCGCTTCTGGGAAAGTCAACAAAAACTATCGTAATAAGTTAATACACGTCTCACGTATCAACCTTATTAGCGGAACATGGCAAGTGATAATGACTTTTCATAAGTGCAAGAAAAACGATAATATTGGGGAAATAGTATATATATTTTTTGTAAGAAAAAGTAGCTGGTTTTAGCATATTTTTTTTTTAAAACCTGTGACCTATTGAGTTTAAGGTCTTAGGGTTTAATTTCAAGGCACGCACTATTAATTTTACGATATTATGTGTTTATTTATCACATGCTTAATCAATACGCCAATTGTGAGGAATTCTGCATGACTAAGGGATTTATCAATGGCGTGTGAAGTCTGCCAAGCTGCATTAGGGTAGCGCGGTGTACTATATCCTGATCCTAAGATAAACTAACTGTAAAAGTCTCCTTGTTCGAAAAATAAAAGTGCCGGCTGTTGTGCAACATGTTATGTTGTATATGTGCAACATAAGTTGCAACTTACACCGTTCTGCCTAACTTTAATGCGTGAGTCGCTAACTCGTGGCGCAAGCTGTGTAACGAGTCAAACGTAAACGTGATAGTTTTTGTTAATGGTCATTTGAGAAATACTAGCTAGTGTTAAAACGGTCAAGATGTTCGGATAACTCTTAAAAAGAGTTCCTAAATAGTGTGTTTGTTTTTTATTCTTATTAACCCATTGGCTGTCCCACTGCATTCTTATACCACGAACGTGACAGAGACGTTTATAGCCCACCTGATGGTGAGCAGTTACCATAGCCTATATATATTGTAGCTAATGTATCTATAATAAGGTAATACCACTTCAGGACTCCACGAGACAGGCTTGACCTAGTGTAAAATGTAAATCTTTACTTGGTAAATAAATTATTATGATTACTATATTAGCAACATCAGTGGTATCGCTCGCGCGTTACCAATACTATTAAAACCTTTTCACTCCTTTTTTGAAAAACCCTGCTATGGTCGTTTGGAAATCTTCAGCTGGCAGTCCACTCCTCAGTCTGATTTAAATAGAATCAATTCCTGCCGGGCACGTATCCACCACACTGGGCTAGTGTGGCCCCATAAACGTATGATAGGAAAATAACATAATAATAATAATAATAATAATTATTTATTGATATAAATAAAATACATCAGAATAGTAGAATCCCCTAACACCTGCGCTAGTAAATACTGTGTTGCAGGTGCTAGCGTCTTCCCCTCTATATGTTGACATCATTTTTAAATTTATATCAAACAAAATTTATATAAAGCTAATGTTTATGAAATGAAATAAATTAAGTTGATAACAAACCTGCTTGCATGCTAGTGTGTGTGTGTGCATGTGTGTATATGTGTGTATCTGTGTGTGTGTGTGTGTGTGTGTGTGTGTGTGTGTGTGTGTGTACATGTGTGAGTGGGTGCGTGCGTGCGCGTGTGTTTGTGCCAGTGTGTGCGTGTGTGTGCGTGAGTGTGTTTGCGTGGGTGCATGTGTGCGTAAGTGTGAGCAAGTGTGTATGAGCAAGTATATTAGAGTGATCAAGGTTCAACACCCTATAAGATTTTCTACTGCATCATAACTCATTGCTTTTAGCCATGTAGATATAACCACCTTAAATTTGTTATTATTGTTTTTTTTTATTTTATGGATTTTATCACATTTATTATACAAATGGGGAGCTAAATACGTGTAATTTCTTTTAGCGAATGTCGACTTAACACGAGGTACAGGGCAGCGTACTACACGCTTTTGTGATGGAGGCAAGTACGGTACTATCCTTTTATGATATCTTCGTAAAGTTTCGGATACATACATCTTTCTCACAGATAGTACTCCTGCTTGTTCATATACGCTAGATGTGGGATGTCGATACGGTAAGTATAGAAGTACTTTAAGCAGCATACGCTGAGCCCTCTCAACTCCGATCATATGGGTTTTTGCCGCTCCTCCCCATGCGCATATACAGTATCTAATTATGCATTCGCACAGCGCTTGGTATGTCTGTAAAAGTAGTATGCGATTGGCTACTGTGCGTAAATTTTTAAAGACATATACCAGTTTTCTAATTCTTGCTATTGTCGACTGAAGGTGCATAGTCCAGGTAAGTTGATCATCTAACGTCACACCCAAGTACTTTATATTGGCGACTCTATCAAGCGCTGCGCAGTTACAATTCGAGTGGAGCTCTCTTCGGTTGCACGGGAAGGTGTGTATTTTAAGGATATGCGATGTAGCAGGTTTACCCACGGATGTTTTGCTGAAGCAGATATATTTTGTTTTGCTTATGTTCAAGGATAGGAGGTTGTTTTCTAGCCACCTTGTTACCCTAGCTACACCGGTCTCAGCTAATTCAAATACCCCATTCCACGTTTCACCATGAAATACTAACACTGTGTCGTCAGCGAACATAAATAGTTCCAAATATGGCAGGGTAGCCACCTTGCATAAGCCATTAATATATATAAGGAATAACGTTGGTCCTAGTGTGCTACCCTGCGGAACGCCGTAGCTGCACACATAGTCACTACTTTCATAGCCTTCTACCCTTACACATTGGTACCTGTCAGACAAATAATTTGTAAACCAATCTAAAACCACCCCCCTCATACCAGCGTTCTCCAGACGTGTTAATAAGATAGGAATAGATACCGTATCAAAAGCTTTTTGTAGGTCCAAAAAGACACCCAAACACTTGTCTCCTCTATCTAAATACGATACTATGGTTGAGGTTAATGTCAGTACAGCATCTTCAGTAGATTTTGCTTCTCGAAAACCAAATTGAAAATCACTAAAGAAGCTGTTATTTTCAAGGTATTTTTTTAACTCTCCCATTAACAATTTTTTCCAGTATCTTAGATAGAGTTGAGAGGAGGGAGATAGGGCGGTAATTATTCGGCTCCATTTTATTTCCAGTCTTGAAAATCGGACAAACAACGGCCCTTTTAAATATGACTGGGAATGTGCCGGTTGCTAGACTTAGATTGCACATGTGGGTGACAGGTGGAACAAGTGTGTCAATGTTTTGTTTTAATATTTCTGAAGTAATTTTGTCCCATCCGGGTGCACTGTGTGATCTTAGTCCCAAAATAGTACTCCTCACTTCGTGAGGGTCAGTAGGAGTGAACGACATAGAATTAAGAGGAGAAGTATCCATAGCAGTTTCTCGTGTTAGTTCCCGTTCAGTTTTATTCATCCTGCTCAGTATCTCTTGTGCTAATGTACCTCCAACACCAGTGAAAAAATTATTAACTCTATTCAGGGACTCTGTTGGTGAGCTGTCAATATTTAACAGTTCCAAATTAGGTTCCTTGTCCTTCTTCATGTCATAGACTTCCTTAATAATTCTCCATGTTTCCTTAATGTTACCTTTATTGAGATTTAATTTTTCTTGATAATATTGTTTTTTTAGGTCTTTTATTATATAATTACATTTATTTCTGTATTTTTGGTACTTATTTAGTAGAAGTATGTCGGTAGGTGTTTTTGCTGTGGCTTTATGTAACTTATCCCTTCTTCTTATACATTTCACTATTCCTTTCGTTATCCAGGGTTTAAGTGGTTTATATCTATTTGGGATTTTTACAATGTTGGTGTTATATTTAATAATGTTTAATAATTTTGTGGTTATTATTTCTGATGCAATATTAGTGTCATTAGTTGCATAGACAATATCCCAAGACTCTTTTGTGATTAATTTTTTTATTGTTTTGTAGTCTATCATTACTCTACTGCGTACAACATTTTTTATTGATATTTTTGAATTATTAATATATAATAGAATCGGGCTGTGGTCTGTTATTGGCTGCTCGAAAACAACAGTTTTCCATATATTTTTGCATTTAACCATAAAGTGATCGATACATGTTTTGATACGTGTAGGTTTGTTGATACCCTGTTTAAGACCATGCATAGCCATCAAATTTAAATAATCTTGAGCTACCTTTGACAAATTTTCAGGCAATGTATCAATATTTATATCTCCGGTGAAAATTAAGTGTTTTGTGCTAATATCACATAAAACTCTATCAAGCGATTCCAGATAAGGATTCGGATTTTTAAAGCTTGGTGGACGATAGGAACAAATGATTGTGTAATCAGGCTTAAGAGTTACAATTAAACAATTCCCTTCAAGAAATTTAGGCTCTGAAGCACAAGACACTATTTCACTACGAACATATACGACCACACCATCGTTTTTATTAATATGATTCTTAGTCCAATATTTGCTATAACCATTCATATTGGGAGGAGAGTTGTTCATATTAATCCAACACTCGGACAGCACAATAACATCCACTTGTATATTTAGAGCATAGATAAAGGCTACTAGTAGATCGAAGTTACAATTAATACTTCTAATGTTAAGACTGATCATAGTTATTGAGTCATGATTTTTGTTATTATAACCAAGCAGTTTTGAACAAAGACTTGTGTCGCTGACTGACAAACATTCAATCTGATCTGACTTGTCTACTTCTGCTGTTATGGATATATTAAGATTGTGATCGAATTTTAATTATAAATTGAAGTGACTTATAAAATGATGACACCTCGTTAAAAGTAGTCATATTCCACGTTCGAAAAACATTAATTTTAATAGCCTTATATTTGATCTCTGAACTTATTTTGTTTGATTTTAAAGTCTTATTACAACAGTAGTACTTTGTATTTTGGTTGTATAATAGGCATAAATGTGCAGTATGCATAGTACATTTGCAGCGGTACTGGAGTAGTTTATTATATTTAGGATTATAATAGTTGATTTTACTAATAGATTGATCATCAACAGTCTGTACATACTGGATTAGGTTTGGAGGGTTGGTCGCAGTTTCCTGCACCTGGTTTGTGTAGTTAAGAGAAAGCACTTTCATTAGAGTTATGTGTATTTTGTATAAAATGTTAATAAGTGTATATGTGTTCGTATTAATATAGTGAGTGCAATGGAGTATGTGTGTTGTTTGTTGTGATGTGTGTTGACTGAATATAATGTGTATAAAGAGACGTAATGTATTTGTATTTGAGTATGTAAGCATGCTTTTTAAACAGTAAAAGAAAAAACTAAACATAAAAGTAATCATTAAATCTACGGTAACAATGAAATTAGCAACAAGGCCGACTATCAGTATCAAGCTATTAGTTAGGGTGTTCGTTATAGCTAGTCATTTTTCCTGTTGTTTCAGGCACAGAACTTCTAGGTCGGACTCTTTGTCGATCCTCTTTGTAGGCGCTCCTTCTTTCTTTTTAATATAAATTTTGCCATGCGATGTCCAATGATAAGCATAATCGTTCATTTTGGAAAACTCTCGTACCTGGTAGTATAGTTTCTTAGTTGCTGTTGTTAGACTTTCTGAGATGTATATAGGAACATTTCCCTCCATTTTAATGATTGAGCTATTGAGACGATTGGTTTTATTGTTACGGTTGTACTTTTTGATGTTTGTAAGAAGTCTATCTTTAGTTAAAGTGGATATAAATTCGGCTGTTATAGGTCCATTCGTTTGGGGATTTCTATTGCTGCTAAGACGGTATATATCTTTGAGGTCATGTGCTTGAATTTCGTAGTTTACGACAGCACCTATGGTTTTAATAATATTTATGAGATCCTCCTTACTCTCCCCATGTATTTTAGGGACATTGCGAATTTCCAGGCTTGAATTTTTTTCGTTACGTTCTAGATTTTGTACTTTATCCTCCAATGATCTTATGTACCCATATGTGTCCTTTTTTTCTTGCTCCAAATGGGTTATCTTATCCATCAAATTATCATATTTGTGACTTAAAAATTCTACAGTTTTCTGCAGTTCCGTATTTTGGGCCTTTATTTGGTCTAGATCGCTTTGCAGTGTCCTAAATTTTTCGCTTTGCTCTTTCCTCGTGGTTGCAATTGAGGCTATAATATCCTCACGAAGAGCTTGTAACTGATCTCCAAATTCATGTTCATATTTGCGCTTTTGCCGTATAGTAACTCTATCTGCAGTTAGTTCCAATTTAGGTGATGTTAGATCGGGCTCGGAGCTATGGTGAGACATACATTCCGTATTCGATTTTGGTGGTGTCCGTTTTATCATCTTTAAAATCAAACGCCTTACGCTTCTAATAGATTTTAATAGATTCGCGTTAATGCGCGTTGCTCTGTGTAGCTTCTCAGGCGCTGATGTTAATGAGTATACTAGTGGGAGGGGTCAGATATTAATGACTCACGTGTGCTCGACAGAGACGGGTAGCAGTACTTGCTCTTCTCGCCTCGCGCGCTGTATAACTCGATCTCTTGCAGCACTATACGCTCCTGGTACTTCACGCGAATAAATTTTTCTGATTTATTTAATTATTTAAGTTAAATTGACAAATATAATACACTTGGTTAACACGTCCGCATGCATTGGCGATCCAAGGGGAAGGGGATGGTTATATCACAGGGGTGTCACGTAGATTTTTCCACCATCCCATATTTACATTAATAGTTGTATTTAATATTACGAGAATGTGATTATCTTTTTCCTCGGATGATGTTAATTTCTGAGCTTGGAGTAACTTAATCTCCTTGACTATGTGACACAATTTATTCCTGTCATTAGCCCTATGGAATGCTTTGTAGAAATTGGTGTTTGGGGAACAGAGTATATGAACGACTTCACATACTATTATATTCTATAGAAACTTGAAAATTCACTCCAATTTAAACAGCAGCTAAAATGTAATTTTAAATAATGTATTTTTAAATATATATATAAAAATATAAATCTTTTACAGCATCCATGATCACGGACCGACTAAGGAGTCTTGATTTTATGAATACTAACAGCCAGACAGCATTTTTGGTAATTATTGACAATTCGATTTACACAGAACGAATTCACGGTATCCTACATAGGTGACTGAAATGTGTACCTAATGTGAGTGTTTATAAGTTACACTCAAATTTCGCCGGTATGTTTTAGGTTCTATATAAGAGGCGAGCCTATTGCCATTAACCGGGCAACTAAGTCTATTAAGCAAAAACCACTGACTTCCTAACTAAGTAACACATGGTTTGGGAAAAAAGGAAGGCCAGTGTGCGAATCGTGTCTCCTGTAATTAGACGATACATTTTCAGCGGAACGCATTAACCTAAATGGCCGAATTTTTTGTCCCTCTTCCACGGCCTACCGAAAAAAATAAACGTGCCAACAGAGTGGTGGCAGAAGCGATTCGAGAAGCGGAGCAGGTTTTAATTACTTTGTTTTTGTGTAGATAATTATTTTTTCACCAAAAATTTTGGTTTTATTTGTTTTACAAGGGGCTGGTTGCTGCGATTCTATTGATTAAATATGGGTTATATGTAATTCTGAATGTATTTACTATATTTCTATACAGTTTCATAGGCAGTTATAAAAGCTGTGGTAGCATAGTGGTGTGACTTGAGATGTCAAAGATCTCGCTCGAGTTCAAATCCAAGGCACGCGTCTTTGACATTTCGGAAGTTATGTACATCGTGAGGAAACCTGCATGCTTCAGAGATTTTCTCAATGGCATGTGAAGTCTGCCAACCCACAGTAGGCTAGCGTGGTGGACTGTAGCCTAATACGTGTATAATGTGAGGAGACCCGTGCCCAGCAGTGGGACAATAATGGGTTGATGATAACGAAAATAGGCATTATATATTACTAGAAAAAAAATGTCTCTCGTTGTTTATAACACGTGTGAAGCCGGGTTAGGCCGCTAGTATTTAATAAGTACACGGTATACATAATGAAAACGCTTTCGTCACTATGCTCTGACCTTTTCGCCGCAGCTAATGGTAATTAAATTGAATTTTTGTGGTACAGCGTGTACGCAATGAAATGATAACAATCTTGTTTTGTTTCAACAAAGAACAAGATAAAATTAATTGGGTGCAAGTGTTTGGATTTTTTGTGATATATTTATTTACAAAATATATCTAAGTATTGCGTTTTTAAAGCCATTGCTGTTTTAATGAATTAAGAATACGGAATGTAGGCCATGGAGATTAAGGAAAATCATAACAAAATCCAACATGTTGCCAGTTTGAATAATAATAATTATTAAATATTGTCCCTCTGCATGGGTCTTCGCTTATCTACGAGACATAATAGACCTGAATTTTGTCATAAATAATAACGGTTTTTGAAGATTTTTCAATTAAAACTTTGTGTAGTATCAGTTATTTCGTCGTTGTTAAGGTATTGACTCAATTGAATTGGAAGAAGTTTTAAGGGTTTAATAGACACTAATCAATGGTTTAACTATATCACAATTTAACGAGTTTTGAAACTTGTAATTAACAAAGATTGATGATCGATATCTTTTTAAATGTTGCTTCTTCGCTTTGTTCTAAATGTTAATTGTGTCTATATGTTAGTGTGTGTAAAACAAAATTTTTACTAAACGAAAAGCCTCTAGTGTTTGGATAGTAATTTTATGAGAAAAAATAAAGCAACATATCCAGAATTATTTATTAAGATTATATAGGTCCTTTACTTAAAGATCAAGGCTTAAAAGGGTCTCAATACGAGGGGTCCTACAGCGCTCATAATGGACAAACTTTTGGCAATATATATCTACGTACATATATATTATATGGACATACGCTCCCAGATAGTTCCGACGCACAGCTCACAAACGCAACACAAATTAAATCGGCTACTTGGATTACCAGGGTAAATGGTCCAATTAGTGTTTCGGTGGGTCGTAGCTTCGGCGTCAAGACAAACGAGATTGCCCGCTTCGGCCACCTGCTTCGCTGTTTACGAAATGGGATTTTGTGTTCCGTCTTGATTGTGGTCCCCTCTATTTAAGTTGTGACCGCCCGACAATTGGGCGTTTCGTTCTAAAATCAGGAATTAATTGAGTGGTAGGTATTGTATTGAAATTTTGATATAAACTATCAAATGGCATTCATTCAATAACTGACCTAATGCTGGGCTCGAGTCTCCCCTGATTTGAGAGGCATTAGGGTATAGTCTGCCTCACTGGCCTTGTACGCGTTAGCAGCCTTCTCACGCCATTAAGATATATTTTTCTTCACCATTTGAGCATGTGATAAATACGCGCATAACTACGAAATATCAGTGCTGCATGCCTTAGGATTGGTCTTGAGATTGCCTTCATAGTTCACTAGTCAAACCACTGGGCTATTACATATTGTATTGCACACACAAATGCACACACCCATACCACACATAATCTCAATACATCCTGGCAATTGTGTCAATATTGTTAATAACATTCATAAGTCCTGTCTCGATGACTGAAAGAACTGTTTCCTGATATACCTACTTTAAGATTATTATCTATCAAGTCATTATATTATTATGAATATTACCTAGAATGGGATGCAATGGGTTTCACGAAACTTGGTAAAAGACAGTGAGAGTTTTTATTTAAAGATTTTTGTATTGTATTTGTATAAACGCATCTATTTTAGATAGGCTGTCTTTGTTTTTTTTATAGGTATGTCTTTTGTTTATTGTATTGGATAGCATTTGTTTTTTTATTTAAGAGAGTTATTGAAAGTATGAGACTGTGTGTTAATCCACTTAAATATAAATTCAATAAAACAGTTTTAAATCCTTGCCTGCATTGCAGTCATTTTGAGAGCAAATATCTCAAACTTTTGTCACTGCATCGCTTATTTTTGCACGTATTATATTATGTTTGGTTATGAGTTTAGTAAATAAAAAAATACTAACAATAGAACATTTTCAAGTGTCTTTTCACGTTTTCTTAAAAGTTCTTAAATTAAAAATGCGAAATTATATCTGTCTGTTACCTCTTCACACTTAAACCGCTGAACCGGTTTAAATAACACTGGGACCTCCCGATTAGCTCAATGGTAGTTAACGCTGATTTATATACTATGACTCTAATACTATGAATCCTGATAGGGACAAATGTTTGTGTGATGAGCTTCAACCTTGGTAGGCGGGTCATAGATGTAGATACATCCGTATATAATATCTAGATATTTACAAAAAAACTGTGTTATTATAGAAAAAGTTATTTATTACCTGCATACATAGGTACAATTGGAAAACGAACTAAACACAAATTTGATGTCCCAAACCCTATTGCTATTGTCTATCACAATGCAATCAAATGACATAATTGAAAAGCCTATTTGCCCGAATATTCAGAATGTAGGCAATAGTATTTTGTATAGAGTATTAGTTCAAATTTAGCGGTACTCAAAATGATATTTTCACATTAAATTCGATCGCAATTTCAAGAGTTAATTAAATTTTGCATTTATGTGCAGTAGAGTAATTAGTTCACATGTTCATGGTGATACAGAATTACAGAATTTCTGAATCACCTCTGTGGTCCACTTAAAACACGGGGAGACCATTTTGTGAGCAGAGCAGCCCATAATCATAGTACCATTGTCTTCTCTGTGGTCACTTTTGAATATTATACACAAATTAAAATTAAATCGCTTTTTACAAATTGTATTTTCTTTTTCTGATTCTTTACATAATCCAAAACGATGGTCCATCCAAACTATAATGATGTGATAATCGCATTTCCACATTATTACAGTTTTATTTAGAATTCTGTTGCGGTTTTTTTATTACTCGGTTTATACGTGTCAAGTATACTATAATATATATTTAAATGCACATCTTAAAATGCAGAAGCCCGAAACTTACATGCATTGAAACTATTAAAGACCTTGTTGGGCACACAATCGTTTGGTTCAGTAGAAAAGAGGAAGAAACTGATAGTTATTATTTTAGCGCTATAAAGCGTAAAGAACTACAGATAGACTGCGCAATGCATGCTCACTAAAACTCAAAACAACAAAGTCCACAGCCAGGACTGAATCGCCACAGGAAGCTTCAGTAATTACACACGAACCTGAATTACTAACGACATCTGTCGACAAGTTGGCAGTGTCACACACATTTCTTTGCCGTATAACCGTCGGCAATTGGCAAGTTCGGGCTTGTTCAAGGATTAGCTTAGTTGGCATAATGCCACTGTGACAGTTGACCTGCACATATTGAGCAGTATATAGTGCTTAGGACTGAAGCCGTTGACCTAGATACACCAAGTACTGTGTGTATATGGATGGACTCTGATTGTAGGTACTTTGTTTGGATTAAGGAGTAAAGTAGACTGTGTAAAGGTCAAATATTCTGCTGTTAGACAGTAATTTTATACCAGTATTGTTTTCTATTCTAAAGATAAAATTAGGCTTGTAAAATTAAAGTGTAAATAAAGTTATTGTGTTGATGTTTCTCCTTTACCGTTTTACATGTGGTAAATATACGTACACGTAACTTCGAAAAGATAGTGCTGCGTGCCTTGGGATCTAAATTGAGACTTTTGTCATTACCGTGCACTGGTCACATCTTTTCAGATAAACGACGATATTGCTTGCTGCTGCTTATTAAAGAAAAAATATTAAAATAAAAACACGATAAAATTGTGTTCTCCTAAGATTTCCTTTTCAAACACTTTTGAAAGAACTTTAATATGTCGTAAAATGTCTGCCGTAAAATACTTTAAAAATATGAAAATAGTAGTATTTTTCTAGGATTCTTTAACCGTTAATTTACTCTTTACTCGTATAACCAAAGTTCATGTTGTTGCCAACCAAAGTATTAAATAAACTCCTAAACAACTATTAAAAATTAAATATAAACATTTCCATTGAAATATCAAAAGACGTTTTAATAGAAAACTCAAATCCCATTCAAAAATGTTTTTGTACAATGGTAGAAGACATAAAGTCAGTCCATTATTTGATGTACATAATATTCAAACAAAAATTTATTAAAAATAACAAATTAATATGACTATTCATTATACTATTATTATTTATATATTATTGTTTATACCAAAACTGTCAAGCATTAAAGTCCTTAAATTTGCAACAAGTGAAAAGGGCCGTATCTTAAAACATTTTTTTTTATAATTGACTTTTTCACAAAAGAAATCACCCTTAGAGGTTTATCTATACCTACCAGCCGGTTACAAAGTTGTTATTTGACAATATAGGATTAATGGAATGTACCTATGTTCATTTTAAATTTTCTAAACCATCTAACCGATGCGATGTCCCAAGTAGTTTCATTTGAAAAGCACTAATAATGCGTAAAATAAATAAAAAAATCCTTTTTTCATCAAATAAACAAAATAAATTTAGTTTTTATCAAACTATTACACACGCCTGGTATTCGTTAATACCTATTTTATAAAATAACAGAAAATATGTTATTTCAGACTATTATTTATTACAAAAATCACAATAACCATTAGATAAAGTAGCTTTTCGATAGCCTATCGCCGCACCACACAGCCGTAAGCCTAACACATTATATTAAGCGGTTTAGTTCAATCGTCGCGACCCCTGACCACATACCGAGTGTGGTTGGGCTGGACAATTATCGAGTCTAAATCCAGGGCATTAATAACGTAGATAGCCATGCACTTGACTTGTGGTTAAAAGATTGCATATGCTGTCCTCTACAGAACTAGATTTGTGGTCTTGAAATTCTTTACGCTCATTTTCTGTTTGAAAGGACCAGAGCATGGAGACAAAGGGCTAGTTAGAAAAGTCAGTCAGTTGTCAGTACGTTTTGAGATTCCTAAAAGTAGAGAGGTTCTAGCTATATGGTGCTGAGATAGGGGCCTTTTTTTTGTATTTTATGTTTTTAGTTATTTTTGTAATGTATTGTCCTGTGTGAGTCTAGATATAAATATTTTTTCTTTCTTTCTTTCTTTCTTATTTCTATCATGAACTCTGCCACTATAGTCCACTGCTAGACATAGGTCCCACCTAAGTTGTACCATAATATTCAATTCTCTACCTTCTGTATCCTGTCTAACCCTGACACCTTTTAATATGGTCCTTTTTGTGGTTAGCTTTTTTTCAGTTTCACCCTAAGCTGCGTTTCACCGCAGTACTCACTAGCTAGAGGACTTGTATACTCCCAACCCCCATCAGTTCGTGAGAAGACATCCTGCATGATGTCTTTGGAACTTGTTTACTATTCCACTGCTACAAATGTATCTCCTCTCATTTGAGAGCGATTAGGCTGTAGTCCACCACGCTAACCTATTGCAAGTTGCCATTCTTCACATGTTATCGAAAAGATCTCATAGATATGCAACTTTGTCACGATGTTGTCTTTCACCGTTTGGGTATGTGTTAGTTTAGTATGCCACACCCGTTTTATTTTCACTATGTTCCTGTCCATCCAAAGGTTGTCTGAAAGAAATCGCTCTTTAGCGATAAAACCGCCATTGTACCCTTATTTTATGAATAATAATATATTATTAATGTAATTCTTTTTTGGTGTACAATAAAGTATATTCTATCTATCTATCTATCTATATATGTGATAAATACCTACGCACGTAATTTCTAAAAGTCAGTTCTGTTATATTATATTTACCTTTAATCCAAGATCGCAGAAAAGCATCATAACGATTTAATAGGATTCGTTTGAGTATTCATCCTGACTTTTATCGCGATACCTCTTTATTGCTCTATGCCAGGAGGGCTGACCTGAATCAGAAAATATTGTTTTATTCTACAGGTAATGCCGGTGTAGGTATATCAATTTCAATTGATCACATGTTTTAAAGACCTAATATATCTAAAGAGTAGAAGATGGCAACAAATTTGAAAATATTAAAAGGTTACAAAACAAAAAGTTTCCGACGAATTGAGAACCTACTCCTTTTTGAAGTCGGTTAAAAATATTGCATCAACATTTTTATTTATCTTTAATATATTTAAATTTAACGTTAAAAATTAATGAATACTGTAAATTTGTCTACAAACTCAAAACCCTAATAACATAACTAGAAATTATTCCTTAATTCCCCACATTACGGCACCCAAGATGTCAGAAGCAGCGTGCGTTTTTCACCAAATTTTCATAAAACTCGTAATAGTATTCGGGGCACGATCCTACTGGATGTCATGGTTGGTCAAATAAATTAAAATTCCCATTGCAAGTGGCGAGTGAAATCGTGAGGAAACTGCTGTCACCATGTTTTTCACGGAAATAGTATTAAAAACGAAACAAAATTATATTTTTCGTGAATGCACGCAAATTATATCGCACCGCTTTTTTGTAGCGGATTTTTTATGCTGATTTTATGTTTACTTATATCAATATTCAAATAAAATGTTACGTTATTGTTATGTTACATTATTATATCGCCGCAAAATTGTAAGAACTAAATATCGCGAAATCTACATTTACATAATATGCAATATAACGCAATCTAATTCGATAGTTTACAATCTATCAGCACGTAGCCGTTAAATTGTGAACTCGCGGATAAAATAGATGCAAGACGCGTGACGATTGGTTGAATTCCTCCGCCATCTTACGTGATAGTGACGGTTTACAAATTAGTGAACTAGTGGTAATGAGGAGTAGACTGAGAAGACAGAGGTCTCCAGTTTACAAGTTATGTGCATGCACCTGCTTGAACGGTGAAGTAAAATATCTTGAGAAAACCTACAACCCTGAGATTTTTTTTTTATAGTGTGTGTAGTCTGCCAACCCGCACTACACGTGCTGGACTTCAGTCTAATTCCTTTTTAAATGAGAGGTTACTCGTTCCCAGCAATGGGACAAAATACAAATATTATAACAAATCCAGAGAGCTGTAAACCGGAGTTTAATATAAAGTCACGAGATTCTTTGACAAAGGACTCATATCTTGAAGAGATATATGGAATAAGAATTACTTATTATCGCTGGGAAATTGGTACGTTTTATGGCACTGGAGCTACGGTTCATTTAATACGTAGATAATCTCTTTACGTGTAATAAAATCTACGTCACGAGATAGTAAGTCAGGTCGTCAAAAAGTTTTATAGGACAAATTATTAATGTAAGCCAATGAAAAAGTTTTGATTCGATTTAACGAGAAACCGATCGTGTTTGTTGGTGGGTATAAGCATTCGAGATCGGATCAACAGATAAAATGTTGTAAAAACTTTGTTAATCAGTGTTGTACTATGTAGTTTGGATTTTTAATGAGATTTCAAATTTGGTTATGTTCAAAGTTTTTGTGTGTAAATAGAAGTTTACGAGAGATTTGAGTGTATTAGCTTTTGTAGTCTTAAATGTGTTTATACTTTTTTATAAAGGAATTTTTATGCAACGATTAAGCATACCATATAGACAGCCCGCAGGTTAGTGTAAGAGACCTGTCCCGATCAGTTGGACAGTAATTGGGTCCATGATAATAGCATGGATGCGGTAAAGGATTAATTGACGATATAAAATAATATCAACAGTAAAAAATACCGCAATAAAATCTCTAAAACGGAGTTAAGATGATGAATATCTAATATTCAGTATGTCTAAGAAATCGGTACAGGTTACTGTAATTGTCTTTAAAAAACATATATAATTTGTAACTTTTGTAACAATAACGTTACGCTTGTTATAAAAAAGTGTGTTATTTTTTTGGGATGTGTTAGATGTCGGCGTTAATCACCTGCTTCATCCGCAGATACGCGAATATTCGCGAAAGTCCACACAGCTAACAGTTATTGCTACATTCGATGGTTTATTTGCAACGTGCGCTGGGATTTATGGGAATATCCCGGCACTAGTAAACGAAGTCTCTTATTGGAAGTTCAATGATTGTGCTCGCGCGAATGAGTTCTTTTTAATACATCTGTAGTGATTTCACTTTTAGCAGAATTGCCCACAGATCTAGTGCCGTTCAATAAAATTCAAAAAATTTATAATGTGCCCGACACATTATAAAATGTATGAGATTCACGCATGATATGATAATTATGTAATCGAATTTAAGCATTTTAAAATTTCAACGCTATACATATTTGTATTCTTTTTTGTAACTTTTCTACTGAATAACACCTTTTCAAGGGGTGTATACATTTTGAATATAACAAACATAATATATATATAAATCTCAATTTCTATTAGTAATTTACTGAACTATGAATGAGTTATTTTTATTACATACTTCCTGGAAATATTCATGAAGTTTATACAAAGAAACATCACTCGAGAACTATGACAGACAGTTGTAAGGATAGATAATGACTAGTAAAGCCACGTCCTACACTACAGCACATTAATATTCATAAAAGGGGAGTGTTTTAGAGATGAGAAAAGTATACAAAATAATGGTCCGGTTTACGCGCGAGAAAGCTTTAAGGGGATGAGGGCCCGAAGTGGCAACGTCACGATACAATTACCTCCTACGTGCCAATGGAAAACGCTGGGTTTGACAACAACCTAATAACATTTGCCACAAAAAAATTACACATTTAAAGAATTCCATTAAAAACTACTCGGCCGATACTCATCTAACTTTCCCTGATTTTTTTGATAGAGCAATAAATCTTACTTTTCCACGAAAAATATGAATAAAATTGAGTGAATCTGAATAAAGCGAACCGTAAGAAATAATATTTCATTCGAACGCCGATCAGTAGGTACATTTATATGAGACAGAATAAGTCGTGAGAATAAAAGAGCGAATACTGAATTTATGAATGCGATGAACCGTGAGAGTAGTGACGATGGGGCGCCGCGCTGCGGGGGGAGGGGTGCTTGCATATTTGATTTCGTCATAAACTCAATTTACAGCTAATCTCATCTCAGATTGTCGAAGAAATAAAATTTCACACGCCGTTGGTTCACTCGTGAATGTAAATAGGGTAGGCGCGAGGACGTGAGTGGAGCACATCACCGGCCGGGGAGGGGAGGGGAGGCAGCGCTAATAAAATATTCTCGGCAGAGTTCGCGGCTCATTTAGCACGAGGCGCCCGCGCCGGCAAGAAGCTCGGCGACAATTTAATATTTCGCCTTTAATTTCGAGCACTAAATTAAGCACCGGCTCGTAATCTCGAGCTGCGCCGTTAAATTTTTGTCCCCGTGATCAGTATCGGCGGGTGATCGATTTTACGGGCCTACCGGTCTCGCGTTTCGTACGGTTGTAACTTTTTAGTGCTCCTTTTATTACGACAAACGATTTTAATCAAGCGAGTTTTTGTTCAGGGCGGACGCCATTAGCGCCCCGGAGTCGGAATAAAATCGAAGTTAAGTCACATTCGAGACTAGAGAATTTGCTTTTAACTTCGTTTGATAGGTCGCTTCGGGGGCGTTTAGTGACCTTTACGCTAGTCTATAAAATAAATCTATGCAAACAGCTATTTGAATTTTCAATAAAGAATCCGCGGGCGTTCCTCTGAACTTGCAGTTACTCGTGATCTCATTTTGGGTTCCTCAAAGGCGGTGAAAGTCGGTATTGCTGCCAAAGCATCTAAGTTTTAAATTCAAGGAAATCACTCGTGAAACTCTCACTCGTGGCTAACTATCCTCAAAAAGCGTTGTAAGAACAAAGTTAGTCGAACTCCGACGACCTCCTGCGTTGTTCTCAGCTAGACTTGTGACAAGAAAAATCTCGTAAACCTATAACAACAACATCATTTGGTGAACTTTATATAACAAGAGCACTAACAAGGATTCTTGTAACGTAAACCACGAATAATAGTTGAAATATTTCATAAGAAATAAATGGTCTAGAAAATTCTCTTTACAGTTATGAAATATATTGAAGTACTGTATTATATTTTCATTTCACTTCTTTAATGTTTTATTGAATTTCTAGATTTGAGTCGAGTTTGAGTAGAAAACATGAATATTTATGTAATTTTTCATAGACTATCCATTACGATTCTCTTTCGTGAAATTCGTAACGGTAAAAGCAATAATATTTGAGATGAAAAATTGAATTGGAGCGTCGAGTTTTTTCTATGTCGAAAAAAGAATATTGTAAAATTGACTGTTACACAATCAGAATAAATTTAAAACATTATATCTGTTATATAAATTACTATCTCATCTCATAGAACAAAATAATCATATAGTTTTTAAAATCCCAGAATTCCTCGGAATGCTATGCACGAACCAATAATATGATACCTGGTCTATACTTACTGAGTACCTACTTCGGTATCTAACTTACTGAGAAGTTAGAGATTTCAAGTTCGATCCTAAGGCAAATAAAGGCAATTAAAGGTTTTTTTTTTATGGCGCGGCGATGAGGGGGCAAACGAACAGGCGGCTCATCTGATGGTAAGTTATGACCGCCGCTCATGGACATTTGCAACACCAGAGGCTTGCAAATGCATTGCCATACCCCTCAGAAACCAATCAGGTTTCTTAAAATAGGGAGTTACCGAACTGACAGCAAACGGAATTCCCATGCTGTCAGAATAGTCATTCCCCCAATGAGCTCTGGTAACCTTACTCACTCGCAGAAAGACAATTATTGTTGATTCACTGCGGTCTTCTGTAAGGCGGAGGTACTTCCCCAGTCGGGCAAAAAAATATCGTGAGGAAATCAGCATGCCTGAACTATTTTCTCCATAGCGTATATCCAAGTCTGATATCTCGCACTAGGCTCGCGTGGTGGACTATAGCCTAATCTATGTCAATTAAGAAGAGACCCGTGCCCAACAATCGAAAAAATATTAAAAATGGGTTTTTCGAACTTTGAATGATAGCTTAATAATATTTTGACCACCTGGTAAAGGTCACTGGCATTCGCTTGATGCGGGTGGCGCAGGAACGGTCGTCGTGGAAATCATTAGCGGTGGCTTATATCCAACAGTAGATGTTATTTAGTTGAAATGATGATGATGAAATAAAAAACAATGCCAAAGTCACGTACCTATAAGGGCAGCGTAGTGGTAGCGCATACATTGCCATTTTGAGAGGAGACCCGTATCAATAGTGCGACAGTAACAAAATTGATGACAATATCTCAAACTTCTACAAATTCCAACAATGCAAAAGAGAAACTTTACCAAAAAATTCGATTGTGATGTGCGAGAAATTCACTACTTCGAAAAGTTGAAAAACTGGAGTTCTTGGAGCAATACCCTTAAAACTTTTCATGGGCCAACTTTGTCCTAGTAGTTCCTTTGCAACTGTTTCCACCGAATTGTAATGCTCCTTCTAAATTCGTACAAGCCACATATTGTTGGTATTTCGAAAGAATGGGTGTTACCCACACCGGACCAATATTTGTGTACATTATAGTGGATTTTCGTAAAAAAAATAACTTTAAATATTCAATGTGTGAACTGTAGAAACCGTTTGAGTTTATTAAAATAAAGGCGAGTTAGTACACGAGCAGCAAGCGGAATTCATGATTACTAACGACCTTAACCAAATTGTCTAGTCAATTTAAATTTCATACTATTTCCACATCATCATCAGCCTATATTCGTCCACTGCTGGACGTAGGCTTCCCCTAGTGAACGCCACAGAGCTCGATCTTCGGCTCTTTTCCTCCAGTCACTGCCAGCTGCCTTGCGCAAGTCGTCCATATAAACAAACCAAATTTAATTTAAATTGCAGCATAAATAAAGATATTTATGTGCGTGAAAAGTCAGTAGGTACGTGCTTTGGGACCAAACTCATGACCATCGGTTTTTTTTTCGATTTATTTTCTCTATGAATTTGATCTTAGTTTTGCCTGAATAAGCCCTATTCTAGGGCGCCCTTAGCTGCTGTTACTTAGTTTTTAAGTTAAGCCTTAGCTGGAGGCACATCAGGCACTGTTCTGTTTTTCGCCAAATAGTCCGGTCACGTTGTCAAAGCTCGAGCCAACAGCGAAGACCATGTTAAAAAAAATGCCTGAAGTGCATAAACCGAGCGTAAGGTAGAGCACAGAAAGTCCACTTGAGGAAAATAGAAAAAATGTCTAGCTAACACGTGAGGGGGGCAATTAGCGTAGCTGATCAATACATTGCACCACCAAAGACTTTTTACCTTCGCAATCAGCTGTTTATCTAATCAGATGGTAGCATCCACTGCTGCCTTTTCCTGCTACAGTTGCCGATTGCATATCCCACCTATTGATTTCCTTGGCTTATGGTCAACTGTCGAATAATTTGATATTATACTTGAATAACATTATTATATGATTATTATCTATTATTTTATTTATTATAATTTGAACTAATGACGATTTAAGACAAACCTACATTGACTTCGCACACTAGTTACCAGGTTATTATACTGCATACTTACACGCGCGCCTTTTATCCATGGGGGTAGGCAGAAACTACAGAATGCCACGCACTATGATCCCTGCGTACCACTTTTGCTTCGTTCATATTCATACATCTTGTCATGCCTGTGCGCCGGTTGCGAGTACTGCGCACCAGAACTTTTTTCTTTATTTTTACTGAAATACCTACCTTTTATTTTGTAAAAGAGGGTCAATGGAGTTTCTTTCCAGATTCTTCACCGTAAGAACAACTTCTTGGAACCGTGCAGCTAGAATCGTTTCAAAAATCCTGGGAAAAGTTTTTTTATAATAAAATCCCTTTCATTTTGACTACTCGGGTTATTTATGATTTCCATAATAAAACGTCCCCACTCTAAAATTTTCCTGTGTTCTCAGTTGAACGCCAAACACAAGGCACAGACTTGAAACAACTACCTACCTGCAGATCGTACAAATATTTGTTACACGCGGGAACCGAGCTCGAATTCTGTAACGCTCAAGCCCATCGCTCAGCCACTGCGTCGATCGAGTCGTCAAATCTAATTGTTCTTTTACCGAGTCTTCTCCCATCTTTGATCTTTGTTCAACATCTTAAGTCAATGTCTCATATACGACCTACCGGCTCCATCTAAAAGAAAGTATAATACAAACAAATTACCCCTGGCGGTGCCTGTTTATGCTCACACAATTTATATACTGTCGGTATAGAGCTGCTGGCAAATTGTTAGCATATTCAGTTTACGTCGCCAACATAGCTAATACTTGCATTACAGACAGTGTTCTGTGGCATATTCCTGTTGCTTTTAGTTTTTAAATACATAATCATGATACTTTTTAGCATAGTGCATAGCAAGAAGGTTTTATGTCCAACTAATATTCGGCAGGCGTCAAGGAATGTTTATTTATCTACTGGTCACATTTAGGTTATCACAATAGGTCAACTGTTTCGAAATTGATTGCTTGATTGATGTCGTATTTATGATTCGCTACCGCCATTCAGGATTTGTTACGTCAGCATTGTTAGTTTCTCATGAACTAAAACAAATCGTCATACTTGGGGGTATATAAAATGGTAAGGTTACATAAATATCTTATGGTATGGTATCTTTCTGTGACATTTGGTCCTTTAGTCGCTGAAAATATTAGCAATTTGATTGGCCAGCCTGACTACTTTTATCATAAAATTAAAGGTCATTCAAATACCCATATTGGCAGACAGAATCTGAATTAAAGGAAAAGCTTGGCACTTAAGTGTGAGTGAATCTTGTATTGTTGATGAAATGTTAAGTTTTAAGTTCAAGAGAACTTTAGCAATTTACTAGAACAATAGATGACCATATTTAAGTTCAAAATATAGCATAGCTGTGTTTCGTTACTGGTAGTGTTTATAAAGTCTTATTTCGAATTACTTATAAGTTCATGAACCAATGCAGTGGTAGTCTGGAGCCACGCATCAAATTGGCCACGTAATCCTCCCACCGGTGCTCGGCACAAATAGGTGGACGGAATTTGATATTGTACATATTCTAAGAACGATATCAAAACGATGTGTAGAAGTAGATTTTAACGTTATGAAAAACTATGTAATGATAATAGCTTGTTAACTTTGGAAGTTGTCTAGTAATAGAAATAGATACGAGTAGATCAAGATAAGTTAAAAAAAGATTTGCACACTTTTGTGGGACCTTGTTTCTACTAGTTTATAAGAATTATTATGTAAATTATAAAAAAAAATAAAGAAAATAAATAAGTAAATCTGATTTCGGTTTTTATAATTGTTCCATTACAAAAATACTTGGCATATCTCAGAAACCAAAGAAAGTAAAACTCAGCGTGATTGTTAAATAACAAATTAAGTGGGAAACCAATTCTAGTAGAGAGAACAATATACAAAAAGATTAAATAGAAATAGGGTGGTAGGTCACCCTATTTCTATTTAATTACACCTCAGTCCACGACCATAGATGCTGTAAAGGATCCGAACGTCGGGTTAAAATAATATTAATATACCGCGAAAAAAATTGTAGTTTTATTTTAATATCTAATATTCGCTCAAGTGTAAGAAATCAATGTGTTAATATAATTTATTTATGTAAGTGAATTGTTTTATCACATTCTTTATCGGTCCTCCAAATATGACCTCTCAAATGCCAATCCAGTTAGGCATCGCAGGTTTACCGACCTAAATAACATCCATTGCGCCGGCCGAAATGTAGCCGATTGCCGGCCGAATGACCTGTAAGCGTCTGCTTTACAAATTATACTGTGTTTTTATTTCGCAGTACATTAACTTGAATATATGTATATAAGTACATATAGCTGTGGTAGCCTAGTAGTGTGACCAATGGACTAACATGACAAAAGTCTCGATTTAGAACCCAAACCACTGATTTTAACAAACAACCACTGAGTTTTCAGAATTATGTGCGTATTTATCACATACCCAAATGGCGAAGAAAAACATCGTGAGATAACCTGCTTGAGAGATTTTCTCGATGAAATGGAATGGATAGTGTGAAGTCTGCCAACCCGCAGGAGTCCCTAATTCCTCTCAAATGGAAAGGACCCATGCCCAGCGGTGGGATATTAATGGGTTGTTGATGATAATGAAGTACCACTACATACAGCATATAGTTAATTTCTGTCTGTTTTCAAATGGACTCGGCTACTCTTAATATTGATAATAAATTTAAAACCAACTTATATAAAATTTTATAAATGTTTGAAAAGTTAATTTGAAATAATATCTAAAACGTCGTAAATGCATATTGAAACTCCTGTCAATTATAAAAAAATCTTAGAAAAATGTTTTTAACATTGTTAATTTAATAAATGCTTTTAATAAATGTTACATCGGTCATATGTTTTAATTTAATTTGGTAACATCTCATTTATTGTTGTAAATAATATACCAAAATTATATCGTATTATTTATATTCAAATATAAAATTTCCTTTGTTTTAGAATATGTATTTATTTTTTTACCAGTACCTACCTTCCCACGCCTTTTATTACCAGTTCTGTTCTTTTTCCAGAAAATAAAATCAGCATTTTTTTTATATTTACTTCACCCCAACAATTTTTGGTAATCATGATAACACCCCATCATAACCCAATCGCCAAATGTGATCCCTTTTCCATTCCCAAAACTGCATCCCCAAAGAACAGGGGCCTCTAATGGAAACCAAAATAAACCAGACACTGAAATAGCTAAAAAATTGTAAGGCGAAATCGTTCCTTAAACCCGAAACGCACAATTTAACACCGAAGCGAGTATTTCGCCAGCCTATTGCCCATTACCGGGCGACGATACACGAAATTTCAATAAAACGCAATAGACGGGGCTTCGTTACCGCGGGAGGGAACGCTAACCAATTTGGTTATCTGTGATAGTTTGACTGGCTCAACGAGGTGAGTTTTGTATATTTTGTTTATTTTTATTCCGAGCGGTTTTTGTTTAGAAAGCTTTCGCCGTTTGTTTTGTTGTGATTGTTACATTTTCGTCACTGAAACAAAGAGCTTTGCTGCTAAACAATGGATCCACGTGCTTGTAAATCCTCATGTTTTTACAAGGACCGGTTATAAAAAGGAATCTATATATTTTATGTACATATATATTGTATTCTTTGCTGTGTTAATTATAAGTCTTTCGTCTCTGACTTCAAAAGAATAACTATCAATAAAAAATAATTACTTTATCCCGTACAAAGTGAAAACTGTTTTATTGGTCTAGTGATCGCAAGCGGGCATGAAATCCTCTGTGTGATTCCCACCACTACCAGCAAAGCGTTATTTGCTTTTTCAACAAATTCTTAGAAATCAGGAATTAGGCTCAATCAATGGCAACAACCCTGCTAACTCAAACACCTCTACCTATCCCTTTCAGTATGCAAGCGTGATACTATGTTACGTTATAATCAAATAAAACATACATAACAACATTCTTTTATATCAAAGACTATAAAACCTACTCGTTGTTTTATATGAACCCCACAGAAAGTGTATGAAACTTTTTAAAACGTATTAAAAGCTCCTAATTCTATATCAAGCGCGTAATCTTGCTCCACTCGCGTCTTACAGAATCCAAGTTGCTTTTTAAAGAGGGGGAGCTCTAACTTATTATAAAGCGAGGGGCCTAAATGTACCCCAAGGGCAACCGTAATGTCCCGAGGGTTGTGATTTGATGTACTGTAGACATTATTGAATTTTATGGTAACGACATAACGGTGGCAAAACAGAATTTTTAGCTGGTAATTTTGAATATATTTTCTGAAAGTGTGAAGACATCGAACCAGCGACTGTGTTGCGATATGATCGTGAACTGGCAACTCATCGTTATACAGGTGAAAACCAATATAATGTATAGTTTAAGAATCTTTATTATTTTACTGTCCACTGCTGGGCACGGGTCTCCTCTCATTTGGAAAGATTAGGTACCACGCAAATTAACTAAATTTGTCAGTTAGTTGTCAACTAACTGGCAAATTTATACCATCTAAAATATATACTTATGTTATACTTATCCATTTACGTAAACTGTCCCTTCAATGCCAAGAAAATAAAACGACTAAATAAAAATTGCATGCAAAATCAACGAAACAGAACCTTCATAAACTACGATTTTCTTCGCTAATGAATACTTCAGAATTCTTGTGCATTTTTTTCCGCCGCAGTCCAGGTACTTCTCATAACTTAGTGAAGTTAACCAGTACAATTTAGCTTAGTTGCCTTGCGTGTTTACTAAACTTTTTAAAATAATACGGACAAAGGATCTACAAAATGGTTCGCGTGTGTATAAATCATAAGAGTATGTCGTTCAGTCGCTGTTTGGGACTGAAATATATGTGCGCCGGGATATATTTATAGCTCTGCGATCGCCAAAGAAAATTGTCTTTTTCGATCGAAATGTATAGATAATGTTGTGATAGATTGTTTTTTGTTATATTTTTATTAGGTTAATATGTATTGTTTTGACCTACATTGCGAGACACACAATGTATTTATGTATACCAATGTAATATATAATCGGTCTGAATAGAGTTGATAAAGAATTAGAGTTGATAAATTCTTTGAGTTTTTATTCGCCGCTATTTTGTAATTTTCCTTGAATTTAAAAGAGTATCTATGGAGTTTTTGCCGTCTCTTCTCCATAAGACCTTCCTCTTGGAACCGTGCAACTATACTATGCCGTACTACCCGAAAGCTTTTACGACGAAGTGCGAAGTCCACCAACCCACACTAAGCTAGCATGATGAAGTTAATATTATGACCATAAAATAAGAGAAAACCCGTGTCCAACAGTGGGACGGTAGATAAGTTGATGGGAGTCGTATTATGTGGATCTCGAGCACGGAAGGTCACCTTTCTAAACTATATTGTTCGTACCTTAATTGGGTCTTATTCTTTGTAATACGAGCGCAAAAGGACTCTGTGTATTTTGGATAATTTCAACAAAAGATACCAAGGCGAGGATTAGTCCTTTTGTATTATTGTGCATGTCAGAGTTTCAGATATCTTTGTATAGGAATGTGTAGATTAAATTATATAATAAGCTATACAAAAACAAAACGATTTTATCTATTATATAAGGTATTTTTAGTAAAAATTGCTGCAGTTAATATTCGTTTTCATCGGTAAATTAATATACATATTTAATATTTTGATAGTAAGACTAAAGCTGGTATAATTTTAAAACCGTTGCCATCTTCCGCAAAATGACAAATTTGCTCTAAAATTGGTTAAAAAAATGGTTCACTTCAACGTGCAATCAAGCAAAACCGTTTAGCATGTGCGACATCGTCAACTCAAAGACAAGTTACCGACCCAGCTCTTATTATTATTATTATTATAAATGTAAGACAAAATGACTAAAGGAATAACGATTTTTGTAGGCTTATCCGTCTTATTGCCCCTATATTCCAGTAACATCTAATCAAACAATAGAAAGAGAATCCCTTCAATGAATCTCATCACATCTTTCTTTCTGTTGCGTTAGTCTATTCGACACGAGTTTCCGTAAATATTATTGCAATCAGAGAAACTTAGCCACTTTATCATGTTGCGTCTTGATAGATCAGCTCAATCCTATCAATGATAGAAGGAAATGAATAGAAAAACCAGTGGTAAATACCTAAGGGTTTGGTTTATACCTACGTCTGATTATTTTGTCGAATTGCTCCTTCCGTGGAAGTATAATGCGATTATGAACCTTAAAATCACGTTAATTTAACCTTTGAAATACTACACAGTAAAAATATGTTCTTCTCTTCAATTGAAATCGTAATTCATTTTCGTTAATCGGGCAACACTCCGAACCATGAAAAATAAACTCGCCACTCATAACAACATAAGTATTATTAAAAAAACAATAACCCCTCAATTGTGATTCTAACTAAGCCTAAGCAGTCAAACAATTTTTATACGCACATTTGTATATTTTAAATGACAAGATATTATCTGAAGATACATTTTTTTAGGACACAAAAAGCGTTTATGTTGCCTACATGAGACAGAGGCTGGTAATTTCTGCTGAAAGTGTAGCGTCGCGCTCACAGTCAACCAAGTGAAATGAATTGTTGTGGTGCGTCGGGGATAAGCCGGCAATCTGTCACCGCTTATGCGCAATTTACTCTTATCTTAAGCTCCATAACGTCACGGCAAAATGTCTTTCCTGACATATCACGCATAACACGCAGATTTTTTGTTGCCACAGTAAAAACATTTTTGAGAAAATAATTTTAATCATTTTTCATTTTGTTAACCCTAATTGGTTAAAAATGACAGTCAACAGTTGAAATAATTGTTCATATTTTTATACACCTCAATGATCACATATTAAAACAGTGAATATTTCTTACATAAAAAAAAAATAATGAAATCGTATTGGATAAGGTATCGATTGAATCGTATCGGTCGAATTTTTATAAGCGCGTCATTATAGTTCATCATGATTATTCAGATTACATTCGTTCAAAACTAGTAGTAACACAAAGCTTGATTCGATTCTTCGCGAAACAAAAGCACATAGTAGTATTTTATATCGAATCGATTACTACCTACTATCAATCTCAGTGATGGAATAATGCCATATGTTACGTACATTTTATTTAGATTAGTATTTTGTAGATTTTTTTAAGAATTTTGAATATGTACCAGTACTAAAATAAAATAGCAAAAAAAAAACAATGAAGCTTAAGAGGTACCTACCCCATAACTAATTTTACTTAACTTTTTCATTATAAATCCTTCCTTTCAATTCTACTTGGCCGTATTTGGCCGGAAATTAAACTCGCTATAACAAAAAAGTGTGCAAACTTTCTTTGTCTCAAAACAGTGTTATAAATGGCTCACTGTTTAGTTAGGGTTGTTCGTTTCTTAGTACCCTAAAAAAGTTTCTATGCAAATGTTTTTTACGTTCGAATCGATTGTGAGGGGTTCCGTGACAGTGCACAGTTTACAGCCTATTTTATTATTGACTGTGACGATAGGCATAGGGTTGATTACGCGTTGCTTGCATAGAGCTTTTTGTTATTCGAATCTGTTTATATTGGAGTCGTATAGTTGTTGTGAAGTGGTGCCAAGTGTTTATTCGTTTATTGTTTAATCCCCAAAATTTGATTCCTAGTTAGACTAAAATGTTATTGTAATTTTGGATGAATATCAGTAGGTTCTATTACTTGACCTATATAAAGTCTATATATATATATATATATATATATATAAATAGGTAAAGAAAAACACTTCCGAATAACAGTTTTTTTTTCTTATATATTTCCCAACAACCTTTTTAAATGATCTATTCAAGAGCTTAAGACCTGAGTATTTAAAATAGAATAAGAACCTACTGATTTCTTACAGGGTATGTTGATGATATTTATTCACGATATTATGGATCCTTTTTAGCAACCATGATCATATTTGGACCACGTTAGTGGTTAATTACATTCAAATCCGCCAAAAATACTTAATTTTCTTTCCTTGTAAATAAAATAAGAACTTAACTGATAGTATGTTCTATTCATATTATACTTAACGTTAAACAACAATGCTTAACACAATCTATAATCAGTACAAACCACGCGGAACTAAGCTGTGTGAGAAGTATTGCGTCGCAATAGATTCTGACACTCGCTTCCAATCAGTCTTTGAGGCTTTGGCAGCGAGAAAATTGATTATCCACCTTCAAGTTTGATGAAATCCCAGCGTAGGCAATCAATAACTGGAAGCTTTTAGTCTAGAGCGTAGGTTTTCTACACCACTCATTCTAGATTTAAGTTAAATGCTTTTTGAATCACTGAAAAGCGATTGGAATTTTTGATATCCTGAAGAATATTTTAATATCCAAATAATCATCAAGTTGGACCATGGATGTTTCCCGTAATCTTAAATGTCAGAGTAAAATAAGTACTTTTATTTTAATATACATTTCTGTTTTCTTGTTCCATGTGGGGATCTAATCCACTATACGTACGAAGTCTATAGCTAAAATAGGTCATACTACACCAAGTGAGAGTTGGTAATGATTGGTTTGTTAGTTGGTGTTGTTTGGTGCTGTCTATGGAAAATAAAGCTCTATAAATCAAAGAAAAAGCAGTTTGTGACTTATTAATGTATTACTAGTTGTCGCCTAGAAGTCAAATTAGACAATGATTTAAAAAGAAAATGGCATTGCGCACTACTTCTCTCTGAGCTATTTTCCTAAAAAGGGGTAGGTACAAAGTTTTTTTCTCACGTATTAATAGGTATATAGATTATGGTGCACGCTTTAGAAAGAGTTCCTTTAAACTACACACAGGAAATATTTCAGTACTCTCTTTTACTCTCTCTTGTACCTGTGATAAAATACCGTACGAAATAACTTTAATGTATTCTGTTTCCTTTGTTCCAGGTAAGACAGGAGAGCTGACATACTTTATTACACCGCGTTCATTTAAAATATTTTACTAGAAAGCGTCGCAACTGACGCGGTTATAGTTAGCGTCATAATCGAGTATGAGTTTTGGTTTACTGAATACGTAAATATAATTTATACAGGCATTGTTACACAACGCTATCTAGTTTTGGGCAACGAGGCTTGTGTTACCGATAGATACCTAGTTGATACAATACATAGATATTTAGTTTTGTGTAAAAATCTACGATTTATGTAAATACAACATTCATGAATTAGCTACTAATAAGGGGAAAACCAACGGGGATTCAAACCCGGTAGACCCCGGCCTTCTTGATGTATGTATATAGGCTGAACAAGAACAATCCTTGTTATAGCGGTCGTAAATGCGACTGTTGAGCAAGCAGTCGTTGATTTGATTCCCAGGTCAAGCAAACGGTTATAGAGTTTTTCTATTAAAACTCTCAGTAGCAGCTCGGAGCTTTAATTCTTGCTCGGTTGATGGCAATAGACTCCCCGCTTATAATTTATATGGGACCTGAAACATGGGTGTACACACCTTTAGGGTCTACAGGCGAACAATGAACCCACTTGACTCAAAAATAAAAAATATAACAACATATCAGGTATATTGAAAAAAACTTCGCCTTTTAACTTTTCAGAGGTGAAAATGCCTTTGTCCGAGAGATACTTTAAGCTACGTGTGAAAATGGTCTTATAAATAAAAGATCAACCGATTTGAGTGCGGCCGCGAGTGTGATATGAACGTGTTAGTTTATCTTAAGACGGGCTCCTCATACAGTATCTTCACCTAGATCGACCTGAGGGCAAAGATCGCAAGAAATGTGCCTATATTTTTTATTGAGCTATAAGTTTTTTTGGTCGTTAGGGATTATTTTACGCAGTACGGTCAATTGACGACCCAGTTAGTCCAGCGGTAGTTAACACTGCCTTCTGTGATATGGGCCCCGGGTTCGAATCCCGGTAGGGACAAACGTTTGTGTGATGAGCATAAACATTTGTATCCGAGTCATGGATGTATCTATATATAATATGTATGTATTTACAAAAAAAAGTATATATGTAGTATATCAACCAACTAGTATCCGTAAGACAAGCCTCGTTGCTTAGCTCGGAACTAGATGGCGCTGTGTCATAATGTCCAGGAATATTTATTTATTTATTTAATAAGTGTTTAGAATAAATATTTAATGATTGGAGAAAAGATAAAATATGCTTCTTGTAATTCAATAACTAGTACGACTAACATATTTTGGAATAAATGATGTTATGTACTTACGTCAAATTACCGTGATCTTTGTAGTATTCTAACTACCGTTCATGAGTCCTTTAACGTCTGGGGGAGGTGGTGGCAGAATATGTAGGGCTCGTATGATTGGAAAGTATTTGCCTTTCCGTGTAGTAAGTGCCACAAAATTCGTAAACACATTCTCTAAGGTTTTGATAGACTATGGACCTCACAGGGAACAAAGCCATACCTCTAATAAACAGTGTGCTAGGTTATACAGGCTAGGGATACAGACGTTTCAGATCCTAAACAGAATGGTTACAGTTATAGACGTAGGTCCTTAAAATAATATCCATATACCGATATCAAACCGGAAAAAAAATATTAGAATTCCAATGTGTCAATTTCAATAACATTAAGTGTAAGTAGGTACTAATAGCAATTAGTTATATATAGTTGCTAGTTGCGAAAATCAATATTCATTAATACTTTGCTTAGCGAGATACCATTTCATTTTATACACACAAACAGCGCAGTATTTCATAAGCATGGCTATCTGTATTGCCGAAGTTCTGACGCGGCCCCGAAACAGAACAACTTTGTTGCAGAGTTCCAACGTATATTAATGACTAACTTTGTTTTACTAGTGCATTTCATTCAAACATATGACGTCCACGGAATACTTCTACGAGTAAATAATTTTCTACTAATGTTTTTGGTAATACCTACTGTCCACTCTGTGGACGTATACATATACATATATGTATGTAGTCTCTGTGTACATGATATCTTAGGTTCTGTGAGTAACTGAAGATACGCTTTTTTGTTACGCTCTCATAGACATATTATATAGATATATGTTTATGAACACATTTATTAGAAAGGCGTGCTTTCGGTAGTGTACAATTGTTAATGTACATAGTCTATACAGGCTAATAGAATTGCTGGAGATTAAACCAGGTGGGAGCAATGTCTTGCTCCATCAATGCTCCGTTGTTCGTAGCCGTATGCCCGTGGATTGGTTGACCAAATCGTAAGTGCAACTTAGTGCAGCTGTGGATTTGTCTAGCAGTCTCACATGTAGGTGCTAGGCTTGAGAGTTTTTTTCAGAAACAGATAAGCCGTAATCTGTTTTGTCTGTTATGGGAACAAGTTGCTCCTTATAGAATGGGATCTAATATAGTAACAAGAAATCATCGTCCTAGTATCAGTATAGTAGTCTAATTTAACCTTACTGAATAAACATTACGGTTAAAGAAAAAAATATATATACTTAGTTATATTTTAGGCATAAAGTGAGCCTTTTATCTTTAATTACAAACAAAATAACTAATTTGCATATTGTAAGAGTGCTGGTGGATATCAGTTCAGTGACTTGTCCAATGCAAGTCAATGAATAAGTCTAATGTGGGTTCATTACATTTGTAAATACAAAAACCTTTTTCTATTTTAATTACTGTAAGTTTTACGGAACAATTGCTTTGGTTTGTGCGGATTTGTATCTAGACCAATGGAGCAATAGTTTTATTTCATCATATTTTCATTGATTCCATCGTCATTAGAGGTCAAATTGTCAACTCAATTTGAAATTATATTCAATGTGTGGTTTTGACTGTTCGCAAATATTAAGATGGTATGTGTAAACTTCAAGAGCTCTAAAAGTTCTGCATCGAATGAGCTCAAGTTTTGACACAATGTACCACTACAAAGATTGATTTTATCAGTAACCACAATTATGCTACACCGAAGCGTAACACAGCATATAGTATTCTACATACTAGTTTATCAATAAGGGACAGTTTAAGCTTTTATATATACATATATTTTATAATAATTTCTCACAATATTTTTAGCAGAATTAAGCAATGAATCCACAGAAGAGACTGTTAGGTTCACCGATTTACATTAAAAATCGACTTAACTGATATATCGATTATTCGTTAAAAATATTTTATGTGGCAACACCGAGCAGGATGACTTGACAACTAAAAAGTGGTGACATCGGGAGATCGATTCGTTCACTTGGTTTTGGGGCGAGCTGCGCTTCGGACGGCTTGGACATAATATAAGTACCCTATTATACTATTAGATTATAAGTTATAGAGTAGATTATCTTGTAAAGTAGTTGGATATCGGCTGTACAATAAATAATAACATCTACACAAGGAGGTTTTATTACATCTCAGAAGTGGAAGTTATATTTTAACATACCCACATTAACTGCAAGATAAAGTTAAAAGTGTTAAAAGTTTTATTATACTCATTGTGCTACCGTCAACTGGTTTTAGTAATCGAGGACATGGAACACGACTGTGAGGCTCAAGAGCAACGGCGTTTAAAGACGCCCCAAAGAAGATTGCTACGAGTTGAAGCTTCTGGAAGCCATAGTCGACGACGCACCAACGACAGAGATGCTGTTGAAGATCAGAACCCGCGACGCAGTCGCAGCCCGCGGCGCAGCCGTCAACGCAGTCGAAGCCCGCATCGCAGCCGGACGCCGAGCGCCCGAAGTCGTACGAGCCACCGAGCAGAGCAACTCGAACGGGAACGCGAGGCGGCACGGGAGCGTCTGCGGTCCTTGGAGAACGAGTTGCAGCAGGAACGGAGCAGGCGACGTGACGTTACAGCGACTCGAGACAGGAGTTCTAAGGTTAGAGATTATAGTCCTACTTTTTCTTCGAAAGATGTCATGAATATTATCAATTCAATTAGGAACCAACCGTCGGCGGCTGGCCCACTCGATCACTCTAATAACGTTGTTAAAAATCACAAAAATATATTGCCTGATTTTGACCCATCATCGAAAATTCAACGCGTAGATATATGGTTAAGAAAAGTGAACGAGTGTGCCACCGTTTATGGTTGGGATGATAAAACAACCATTCACTTTGCCATGCAGAAACTTCAAGGACTGGCTAAGACTTGGTATGAGAGTTTAGATTCAATATTATATTCTTGGAACGAGTGGCAGGAAAAGTTGTCTCATGCTTTTCCTTTTGAACAAAATTATGGCCAGTCCTTGGAAGATATGCTAAGGCGTAAAAGCAAATATCATGAACCTATTGAAGTATATTACTATGAAAAATTGGCTTTATTGAACCAGTGCGGTATAGTTGGCAAGCGGGCGGTCGATTGTATTATTCACGGTCTAAGTGATAAAACTATGAAATCAAGTTCACTCGCGCTTAGATGCTCACACCCTGATCAACTGTTGCAATTCTTGATGAGCAACAAAGAATCTTCAAATTCCTTGGATCGCTTTAATCCCAACAATAAAGGCAGATTAGGATCCGGAACTATCACTACAGACAAATCCTATAATAAGACAAATATATTGACTGATAATTTTGCATTCTGTTTTAATTGTAAGGAACGAGGTCATGTATATCGAAAATGTCCTAAGCCACTGATTCGTTGTAACCAATGTCATAGAGTAGGGCATAAAATCGATAAATGTCCTACAAAACCTGAGGATAACTACAGTAAATTAGGAGACACACAAAAAACAATGTGCATATCGTTAGCTAAACCGAATTCAAAGTTTTACAAGGATGTCTTAGTGAATGGAGTTTCTGTTAAGGCTTTCATAGATTTTGGTAGTGAAGTATGTCTTTTAGCAAAATCAGAGATTGCGAATTTAATGCTTGAATGTGATGGCGTGCGCACTCCAATAAAGGGATTTGGGAACGACGTGGTTTATTCTTTAGGAAAGGTGACCGTAGAGATTATTATCGATGGCGTTAGTGTTAACACTGTTTGTCAAGTAGTTGAAGATCAACTTTTAGAGGTACCAGTGCTAGTAGGGCAAACTTACACTGAACAGTCGCATGTTTTTGTATTAAAAACCGCAGAAACATTACAATTCATTGATATCTCTCAAGAAATTCCCTTCAATAAAACCGAAATAGACGAGGATCAGTTAGTTAAGCTAGTCTCTGTGGCCAATATCGTAATTCATGGTCCAGCTGCAATCAAACTTCAAACTGAACCCTCATTAAATGGTCATATTATGTTGAACAGTAAGGTCATAGGAAAACCAATGTTTCAATACGTGGTCTGCGGAGGCGTATATGTATCCAAAGGCGGTTTCGTGATGGTCTATGTTATGCCTATGTCGGAATATTGCCATCTATACAAGGGCACAATTATTAGTCGCGCTAGCAATGTCCAATTAGTTAATAGTGTTCTTAATGTAGATAATAAGCCCATAAATGATGGTATTGACAGTAGTAAAGTACATATTGGAGATCATGTTAATCTTGAACACCGGACGAAGCTATTAAAATTACTTAATGAATTTAAAGATTGTTTTGCATCGAATTTAAAGGAACTAGGGAGTACTAACGTTACTGAAATGACCATCGAAATAAATAGCAAACGTCCAATTGTGTATAGGCCTTACCGACTATCGCATAAAGAACGCGACCAAGTTCGTGAAATGGTAGGAGAAATGTTGGAGGCTGGGATTGTAAGAGAATCCACTTCCGAGTATGCTAGTCCCGTAATTCTCGTGCGTAAGAAAGATGGGCGAATGAGAATGTGCATAGATTACAGGATGTTAAACTCTGTGACCGTTAAGGAGCATTATCCAATGCCAGTGATAGAAGACGAAATAGCAAGGCTTTCTGGCCAGGCGGTTTTCATCACGTTAGACCTATTCTCGGGGTACTATCAGGTACCAATATCGGAACAGTCTAAACCGTTGACGTCATTTGTCACTCCCGACGGACAGTTCGAGTTTAATCGAATGCCGTTTGGATTGGCAAATGCGCCCGCGGTGTTCCAACGTATGATGAATAAGATTCTGGGGTCCGCTAGGTATAGCCAAGCAACAGCGTACATAGATGACGTATTGATATATGGCAAAAGTATAGAACAGTGTTTAGAGAGGCTAGAACACGTTTTAAAATTATTTAGGCAGGCTAATTTAACTCTTAATCTATCTAAGTGTGAATTTTTGAAAGATAAAATTGATTATTTAGGTTATGAGATTAGCGCTTTAGGTGTGAGACCGGGTGATAAAAAAATCCAGTGTGCCTTAGACTTTCCTCGCCCTGTCAATGTTCATACTGTAAGACAATTTCTTGGGCTTGTGGGGTATTTCCGCAAATTTATTATGAACTTTGCACATATTGCACAGCCGTTGAGTAAGTTATTGAAAAAGGATGCTGCTTGGATATGGACAGATGAGCAAGAAAAATCGTTTAATATGCTCAAGGAAAAACTGGTCGATCGACCGGTTCTAGCTATTTATAATCCAGGTTGGGAAACGGAATTGCACACGGACGCAAGTAAACATGGCGTTGGTGGGATTCTGCTTCAACGACCAAGGGCAAGTAGTGTTAGTTTTAGGCCCGTAGCGTTTTACAGTCGACAAACCTCTCCAGAGGAAAGAAACTTTCATGCTTACGAGCTTGAGACGTTGGCTGTAGTGTGTGCCTTGCGGAAATTTAGAGTTTACTTGTTAGGTCAAAACTTTAAAATTGTCACCGATTGTAGTGCCTTACGTGCTACATTTATTAAACGCGACATTATACCACGGATCGCGCGCTGGTATCTTTTGATACAAGAATTTCAGTGCGCAATAGAATACAGACCAGGGAATAGAATGGCTCACGTAGATGCTTTGTCGCGAAACCCTATCATAAATGACGGAAACCACACAGTCGAAGATGTCACTGATCAGTATCCAAAAGTGATGATTATTACCGGTGATGATTGGCTGCATACCCTACAGTTAGGCGATAGCGAATTAGGCCGTATTAGAGACATCCTATCTTCAAATTTAGACGTAGAAGGACTTAAGCAAATTAGGGATAATTATATTATAAAGGACAACAAGCTTTATAGGTGCATTGAAGGGGATAAGACAAACTTACGTTGGGTTGTGCCAAAGGGCGCAAGATGGCAATTATGTCGTATGAATCACGACGACATAGGCCACTTTGGTGTGGAAAAGACACTTGAGCGAATAAAGAATACATATTGGTTTCCGAAAATGTCAAAATTCGTAAAGAAATACGTTGAAGCGTGTATTGAATGCGCTTACTCGAAAAAGATTTCTTCTAATGAGGGTTACTTGCATCCAATACCTAAAGTCGAGGTTCCTTTCCACACTATACACATTGACCATCTTGGACCCTTTGTGCGTTCAAAAAGAGGAAATTCATATATCTTAGTGTTGGTTGATGCATTTACTAAGTTCGTTTTTATTAGACCTGTAAGGAATACAAAATCCGTAATAGCGATAAGGGTTCTTGATGAAATTTTTTGTACTTTTAGAGTTCCTGATAGATTAATTAGCGATCGTGGCTCTTGCTTTACTTCTCATGCGTTTAGAAAGTTTTGCTTGGATATAGGGACAAGACATATATTAAATGCGGTTGCTAGTCCACGCTCAAACGGCCAGGTTGAGCGATATAATCGCACAATCCTCGCTTCCTTGACCGCTATAAACCTTAACGACAATGAAAAAGATTGGGACGATAAAGTCGGTAAAATTCAGTGGGGTATTAATAATACAGTTAATAAGACTACGGGGAGAATGGCTGCGGAAGTCATGTTTGGTTGTTGTATAAATAGCGAATTAAATCCGAGATTAAACGTGGTTAGGCAAGAAACGCGAGAAAGTAATGATTTGATTACAATTAGAGAAGAGGTTAAAGATAAAATAGATGAAGAGCAACAAAAACAAAAAGAACAATACGATAAAACCAGACGTCCTTCCCGCGTCTATTCCGAAGGAGAGTTGGTAAAAATCACCAATACAAATTTTAAGAACGACGGGAAAAGTAAAAAGCTCCTTCCTCAATATATAGGTCCTTATCGCGTTGTATCAGTATTAGGAAATGATAGATATAGAATTGTAGCAATACCAGGATTAAGTAGTAGTAAACATAAACGTAAAACGACCGTCGCGGCCGACCGTATGCGCCCTTGGGTTCACGTGGCTGCCTTAAGCCTAAATGACGATAACTCAGAGAGCGAAGATCATGATATTTGCAGTGATTAGGTAACACAGAGCAGAGAGAATTATGTACAACTTAATTATTTTCGTGAGATGATATATCTTTGTGTGAAGCTATTGACCTCACGGTTTTTTTTGGTTGTTTATGATTTTAGTCTGAATCACATAGTTTAAAATTGTAATATGAAATTGTTTATTTATCCATGTAACATTAATGTACAATGACATAGCAACCATGTGATTGGTTTGCCAGCTTAGCAACCATGTGATTGGTTTGCCAGTTTAGCAACCATGTGATTGGTTTGCCAGTTTAGCAACCATGTGATTGGTTTGCCAGTTTAGCAACCATGTGATTGGTTTGCCAGTTTAGCAACCATGTGATTGGTTTGCCAGTTTAGCAACCATGTGATTGGTTTGCCAGTTTAGCAACCATGTGATTGGTTTGCCAGTTTAGCAACCATGTGATTGGTTTGCCAGTTTAGCAACCATGTGATTGGTTTGCCAGTTTAGCAACCATGTGATTGGTTTGCCAGTTTAGTACCATATTATTAGATTAAGTTTCGTCTTTAAAAAGTAATATGCATTAGTAACTTATAGTTAATAAGTTATTGTAAATATAACTAGTAGTTTTGGGCATGAACCAGATTTATTTACTGTCACTAAGCATAAGATTAAAAATTGAGATTAAAGAATACTTTAAATAATAGTAATATATTATATATGTACAATTACATACCTATGTAGTTAGGTACATCGTAATTTAAATATATAAAAAATTTAATAAATGATAAATGAATGTTTACGAGCTATATTTGGATATAATTAATATATGCATATTTATATTTTACTAACTTTTAGAGATTTTATACTGTTTTTTTTTTCCCCTTACCTACTATACTGTAAAACGAATCGATTGCCCGAGTGTTAGGTGCTTCCCGACTTATGTGTATGGGGACATACACAAGGTCAGGATGGACGAGTGTTAGGTTCACCGATTTACATTAAAAATCGACTTAACTGATATATCGATTATTCGTTAAAAATATTTTATGTGGCAACACCGAGCAGGATGACTTGACAACTAAAAAGTGGTGACATCGGGAGATCGATTCGTTCACTTGGTTTTGGGGCGAGCTGCGCTTCGGACGGCTTGGACATAATATAAGTACCCTATTATACTATTAGATTATAAGTTATAGAGTAGATTATCTTGTAAAGTAGTTGGATATCGGCTGTACAATAAATAATAACATCTACACAAGGAGGTTTTATTACAAGACGTTGCAATTGGAGGGGACGTGAAGGGATCGGATTGTGTACATAAATCCTTCGATTGACGTCCTTAAGCATGGGTTGACCTAGATGGTCCTTAGCTAGGCATCGTATGAGGTAGGTATTCTGTCGTTCTACAAATCCTTGTAGTAAAGAGAGTAGTAAATAACGTTATTTGTAACCTCTTTCACATAAGATAAAGAGAAAAGGCAATCCCCTTGATTTTATGAAGATTGAAATGTTTGAACCTTTCTTTTTTTTACCTGTGTGTTTTTTGACGAAGGAATGGTGCTATACCGGTCAAGTAACGTTTTTTTTACATTCTATATTCTACGATAAAACCGACGTTTTCGATGATGTTTATTTCAATATTTGATATTCACATAAGTGTACTCACGAAACGAAATAACTATCGTTATTTCCCGACATATAGAAAAAGTATTATTTATTCTCACCAATGAAACACCAATATCGAATATACAGGTAGTAAAATAGTACAATTGGTGGTCTTATCGCTAAAAACAATTGACAAAAGTTGAGAGAGGGGAAACAGGAGTAGTTAACGGCGTAAATAGTCAATATAAGTTTTAACATACATATACTAACATCGTTTTAGAGTACTTATAAGATGTATTTATACACACGCACGCCTTTTTCCAAGGAGGTAGGAAAATAATACGAACGTCACGCATAACAATCCAATAATATATCCAAAAACTACTTGAAAAAACAAAAGTATATGAACGATTGTTTCTGTATTTAAAATAAGCTCCTTACATAAAATACATTGAATACTTTTTTAAATAAACACCGTACCTAATCGAAATTCTTATCCGAAATTTTCACACAAACTCATTGACAGCCAAATTAAATACACGGTGAGGATCGTTGAGACCAACTTCAGCTAGATAAGTAAGGATAAGCACTTCAAGGCCAGGAAGGTAAACCGGTGCCTTGAAAAGGTTAAGTGGAGTCCCCTAGCGGAATATAAGCGACAACAAAGTAAATTCTCTAAAGATAAGGTACTTGATATTTAGTTGTAATCCAGGGTGAACCCACTCATAGCTTATTGGTTTTCTTGTCATAGAAAAAATCGCTTTAGCTGCGTAGTGTTAAGGTTGAGATTTGTGTGTCGATTATGGTTGTCAGTAATTTTCCTTCATAATTTTCGGCTGTAAAATACATTGTATAGTTACTTAATTATTTACTGAGAAAGGACTTCTGTTTTTTTTATTATATATACAAACATATTCATCTAAAATTAAAATGTCTTGGCTTTGATTTATATATGTATGATATTTATATATATTATAATGAATTCGTTTACAAACACATTACATACAAAAATCTACTTGGAGACCAAAAAAGAATTATTTCCGTACGGGTATCAAACCCATGACCCGTACAGCAGAAGCTATAATTACATATTTATTTAACCATATACAAGTACGTCCAATAGTATCTGTAACACAAACCTAACTTGGAACTAGATAGCACTGTGTAATAATGTACGGATATATTATTATTATTATATTATTATTATTGTAGGGCATAGCGAGGTTTCTCGTTCAAATTGAGCTGCCCGACTGGGGAAGTACCTCCGCCTTACAGAAGACCACAGTGAATCAACAATGTTGTCTTTCTGCGAGTGAGTAAGGTCACCAGAGCTCATTGGTGGAGTGAGTATTCTGACAGCATGGGAATTCCGTTTGCTGTCAGTTCAGTAACTCCCTATTTTAAGAAACCTGAACGGTTTCAAAGGGGTTTGGCAACGCATTTGCAAGGCTCTGGTGTTGCAAATGTCCATGGGCGGCGCTCATCACTTGCCATCAGGTGAGCCGCCTGCTCGTTTGTCCCCTTATCAACATAAAAAAAAACAAAATATTGTCATTATATGCCATGTTGATATACTTTCCTATCTTCTTAACAGTAGACATATCGTGCGTGCTATCATACAAGCAGAGAAACAAACATTAAGTACAAAGAAAATATCTATTACGTTGCTACTATAAGTATACTATATTACTTAGAAGTCGTAATAATATATTCAGAGCGGTCCCTCATAGTAAAAGATAATGGATTTTTCTCTTTATATTAATATTCATAAGCTAGACAAGAGATACTGTTGTTTGTGATCTCTGCTTCGCCAGTTACTTGCGCTTTTAAAGGTAAGTAGAAATACAAATAAATTCAATGGACTGCTTCTACATTGGTCGGTGAGGTCCTAAGTTTGTTTTCCGGTTGAGTAAAGTGTAACTGAGTATTTTCTACGAATAGTCCAAGATCCCAGGGCCGCCAGACGTCACGTATTTTCTGACGAACCAAATGTGGATTATTGAGTAGTGCTAGTATGTACTAAGAACGCATGCCTACCAGCTATCTTGCCTAGTGGGCCAATTTTCAGGTATCAGGTAATCAAGGTACACACAAATATTACTTACCTCACGTAAATTCTCCAAGCTGATTTTTACGTATATTGTAGGCAATATCCTTAAAAATAAGTTGCCAATACTCCCAGACACTTTCCGTCGGCCGTATTGCTTTGCAGACGCTTTAAAGCTCCCGAAGGAATAAATCAACTTCACGTAAATTATGATGTTCCATTGTTTATAGTAGATTCCGGATGATATTGCATTACCTATTATGTCGCCGTAAGACATAAATAACATAAAGAAGGAAAAATTCAACACATCAGGCGGATACCTCGGTGGCTCAGTTGGCAGAGCGTCTGGAGTACCAATCCAGAAGACGCGGGTTCGAGTCCCGCCTGAGGTTGAATTTTTCCTTCTTAATAAAATTTAATAATCTTAGCTTGAAATAAGCTAAAAAATACAAAAATAATCTATTCTTATGTCAATGACATGGTAAACTCTATTCTGTCTCTCGCTTGATAAGGAGGGAAGTGAAAATCTGATATTTTTCTTACTCCTCCTATATAACTTCATGATTAAATTCGCTGCGGGTTCCAAGACGCGGGATCATTCCCCTGAGACACGTTGGACTTCATTCTCTCGATGACTTTCTGGGTAGTTACTATTGTTGATCCTGGTTTACAGGAGTTGCAGTAGTAGGGATTCGGGAGGCGGGCAAGTCCTATAAAAAAGAATCAACCAAGCATCTATGGTGTTGCAAACGTGTATAGGCATCGTAATTGCTTACTATCGGGGGGGCTGAAAGCTTGTTTGGCACCCTCATAAAAAACGTCCTCAAAAGTGCCCAAAGCGTGTAAAAAGTTTTTACTTGAAAAATTCAATGACACTATTTAAAGAATTAGACTGAGTGCCTGGCGCTATGCTACCACCCTTCAGGATACTGGACCAAAAAGGCGGTTAATGTTACCTAACTACCTATTTCCCTGATACATCTTTCACTTAACAAAGTAAGAGCACGGCTCCACAAACACGCTTGACCCGCAAACGAACGGAATCCCAAGAGACGGTCGCGTGCAACTAACAATTCTTTCGACTTTTACCTCGTAAATAGAGTTAGCAAGTTGGTAGACGCGGCAAATTTATTAAAAGGAACGAATATAGCTAAGAAGTGGCGTAATAAGATTGAGTAGTTTGCTGTTAACATCACGGCTAACTTTGACGACATTTTTGTCCCCTCTCTCAAGTTAATAGTGCTTTTATACAATAAAATACGTGATCTTCCTTATTGATTTGGGAAGTGAAGGATGTATATATTTATCTCACATAATAATATCCATTTTTTTTGTTAGTTTCTCTTTAAAACATATAGTACGTGTACCACGTTGCGTCAACATAATTATTTGGATTTTATATAAAATTCCGAAAATAGGCCCGATACCAAAAAGTTTGTCTCCTATGTATTTTATACATTAAGTTACTGTATACACATACAAAATACCTTTAGTAGCCTGTATACTCATGCCTACACGATAGACGAAGAAGAAATATTCTTAAATTCTTATATCATTCATTCTGCTTTTAGAGCACCGAATTAAATAAAAATACTGGATACAGTATTTTTATTTAATTCGGTGTTTTAAATACAATACTTGTAATACGAGAATTTCGACATTTCGAATCCTTTACATTCACAGGCAGGTTTTGCAATAATTCCGTAAAATATAATGTATTTTAGTTGAAAGAAAATAAATAAGTCTGGTCATTATGACACAGCGCCATCTCGTCCCGTGGTAAAGAACGAGGCTTGTGTTACGAATACTAGAAGGTTGATATACCTACTAAATATTATATATTTTTTTATGTTAATACATACATGTTATACATCTGTGACTCGGATACAAACGTTGATGCTCATCACACAAACATTTATCCTTACCGGGATTTGAACCCGAGACCAGAAGAACAGAAGGCAGCGCTAACTACCGCTAGGCTGATCGTGTCGTCAAAAATGTAATAAAGGCTTGTATCACAATATTTTAATTGCATTAAATTGATTCATTACATTTAAAACTCAAAATCTTCATTGTATATTTCAGTTGTAAGTAAGCTTTGTGTAAACAATTCGAAAGCCTTGCATAGTTTGAAATCTGTAAGACTTTCAAAAATGTTGCCTACAACAATTCGAACTCTTTATCAAGTTTTCGGCTATCTAAAAGCATATTAGAATGAATAGTTCGAGTAGAACAAAGGCCCGCATGAGTAATAATTAGCATGTTTTTTTTATGGGTGTAAGGGGGCAAACGTGCAAGCGGCTCACCTGATGGTAAGTGATCACTGCCGCCCATGGACATTTGCGATACCAAAAAGCTTGCATATGCGTTGCCAACCCAGTAGAAACCGTTTATGTTTCTAAAAATAGGGAATTACTAAACTGACAGCAAACGGAATGCCTATGCTGTCAGAATAGTCACTCCCCCAACGAGCTCTGGTAACCTTACTCACTCACAGAAATACAACTATTGTTGATTCACTGCGGTCTTCTATAAGGCGGAGGTACTTCCTCAGTCAGGCAGCTCAGTTTGAGCGAGGAATCTAACTATGCCCTACCTCTCAAAATTAGGTATAACAGAACTAAAGCATCCAGTGAACAGTCTGTGCAAGACTGCACTCTTCATAATATTATTACACAACGCCATTCAGTTGCAAGCTAAGCAACGAGGCTTGTTTTACTGATACTGGATGGTTGATACACATTTTGTTTTGTAAGTACATAACTTATGTATAAAAAAAGATCAAAGGTCAAAACAATGCTCATCACGGGCTCAAAGACCTTTTACAACCATATGCACCCTCAAAACTGCGGCAATTGGGTCATCACAACTAAATTATTTGATGTTTGGTCGACTTGTAATTAAAAAAAAAACTTAGGATCAAATATAATCAAATATAAATTCTGGTGTAGGCACTAGCCTTTTAAGTTTATAAATCTCCTTTAGTATCTCAGGTCTCACTCAGGGTTGTGGTAAATAAGGTCACAAACTCCATAGCCCTGACGAGAAGACAAAGGTAGACGAGTATTGATTGAGTTTGACGACCTCTGTGGTCCAGTGGTTTGAGTACCGGACTGCTGATCACGAGGACGACCTCGGGTTCAATTCCCACAGGACACAAATATTTATGTGATGAATATAAGTGTTTGTGTTCGTCTGGGTGTTTCTTATGTATTATGTATGTATTTACAAAAAGAAGTATATAAGTATTAAATCCATTGTCTAGTACCCGTAGTACAAGCTCTGCTTAGTTTGGGACTAGATGGTGCTGTGTGAAATGTCGCAGAATATTTATATATTTATTTATTTGATTTATTTATGGTGTTTAACCAGTTCGACCTCGCCACCTCCCCAGGCGGCAGACAATTCCTGAGGATATCTCAGCTATAAATAAGGCTTCTTAGGATACTTTCTGTGGTCGCCACATAACCAGTGGACTGAGATGTCAAAGGTCTCAAGTTCAAACCCAAGGCACGAACCACTGACATTTCTGAAGTTATGTGCGTATTTATCACATGTTCGAACGGTGAAGGAATACATTGTGAGGAAACCTGCATGTTGAAGAGATTTTATTGATAGCATGTGAAGTCTGCCAACCTGCAGTAGGGTAGCGTAGTGGACTATAGCCTAATCCCTCTCAAATGAGAGGAGACTCGTGCCCAGTAGGATAACATTGGGTTGATGATGATTAAGATACTTCCATTACCACACCGTTGCCAATATTCAAACATCCCATAAATCCTCACCAATAAAGTCAAGATGTTCGCGCCGTAAAAAATAACAGTACTCATTAAGCACCGATGTTAAAAACGTTTAAATCATCCCGAACGTTTGATGTAATCAAATAAAATCACTGTCTTAAAGATTAAAAGAGCGGCTCGGATCTTGATTTAACATAATTTGTTCCAAGGAGATTTCTCTTTATTCTTTTCGCTGCGTACCACTGATTCGTGACGTCACTCTGATCGCGTAAATCTTTTAAAGTTAGGTCATTAAGCTTAATTGGATTTGGCGGACGGAGTGGATGCGGTTTGTTATATAATGTTATTAACTTAATTATAATCTGTTCGGATTGACGTGTTCATTTTGAATATTCTGTTTAAATATTTGTGACATTATTTTTTGTCACGGTAAGTTCTGCTTACATTTATCACGAGTCACGAGTGAAAAGTTATCTTCTAGTAAGTGTAATTCATCCTAGATCATATCGTCACTTACCATCAAGTGAGATTGTGGTCAAACGCTTACCTATACTGGACAAAAAAGTGTTTTTGTTGTTTATTGATGTCTTCAATCAAGTGTTCAAGTGTTTTCTTCTTCAAGTGTTTTCAATAATAATAAAAAAAATACTTTTTACGCACTTCGTCATATACTTTGGTATATTGATATTGTTTTGATCCCGACGGTTCGGATTCTTTACAGCACACATGGTCACGGACAGATTTTGGTCTAATCTGCCCATTATGACTAATATTCGCGTAAGTATAATAATCAGCATATTTTTCTAGCATGACATTTTCTACTACTGTTCCGTACATAACGTTTTACGTTTCAATAAAAGGAATACTGAATACATTACTTTGAAACGTTTTATTCTAATAGAAATAGCGCCGTCACTGTGGTTACAAGTGATTAATTAATCGATTGATTTATAGCTAGCTCCAACCGTGAATTTCTTGGATACAAATTGGACCTGAATAAAACCTTATTTTTTGGTACAAAGGAGAATTAATCTAATTAAAGATAATTTGGTTTTGGGCTAATAAAGGCGTGACAATCACTAAATGAAATACGAAAAGACGGACTGTTTTTTTAGGCTCCACAAATTAATTGAATTCATTAATACTGCCTTATCGGTGTTTAGGTTGCTAGATTGATTGCTGAGCGTTTGGTCCCGGTCTCAATTCCTAGAATAAGCAAAGTCGTATTGATGTACTAATATCGACATTTCGGATCTTTTACAGCATCCATTGCCACACACCGAGTTGTTTTGATGGTATAATTACTAGTACTAAGTATTATTACTACCGGCTTGTACATTTTAAGGGTTCCGTACCCAAAGGTTACAAACGGGACCCTATTACTAAGATTTTGCTGTCGGTCTGTCCGCTGTTTGTCTGTCACCAGACTGTATCTCAAGAACCGCAATAGCTAGACAGTTGAAATTGTCACAAATTATGTATTTATGTTGCTGCTATAACAACAACTACTTAAAACAAAATTAAATAAAGATTTAAGGGGGGCTCATACGAAAAACTTTTTTTTTTTTTTTTTTTTGGTGGGTACGTGTGAAAAAGTAAACATATATCTCGGAAATTTGATTTAAATTTTTAATTAATTTAACCATTATATTTGTCTATATTCTATGTTATTAATATTGAAAAAGTTCAGTACTCACATTTTCAATAATTTAATGTGAAAACAAGCACTAATTTACACCACCTGCTAGTTCAACAACAATCAACACTTTCACCACTCACTATAAAATAATATTAAATAGAACAATGTCTCAACTTGCTGAGATTTTATCAGTCCAGAAGACCCTTGAAGAGAGCTTCACAAAGAAGATGGCTGAGTTAGAAGCACAAATCCAAGGCGCCGGACCAGCCAAAGACACTGTGGCCAAGATTGCTGAGGAGTTCCGGACATTCAGGGAACTGATGTTTAGCATGCTTGGGTTGCTTCGCAATCAAATCTCCGAGTGTGCTCGCCAAGTTGACGGATTGGAGACCAGACACCGCCGGAAAGCTGTTATAATACAGGGACTGGTTGAGGCCGAAAACGAAGATAGTAAGGCCGTTGTTCTCGATGTATTGAATAACAAGCTCAAAATAAAAGACCTCTCAGCATCTTCCATTAAGGTCTGTCATAGACTAGGTGCAAATAGCACGGAACATCATAGGCCTATGCTGGTAAGATTTTCTAGTTACGATGGTAAATCTGCAGTCTGGAGGGCGAAATCCGGCTTGAAGGGGACCAAGATTTCTATTAAGGAGTTCTTGACCAAGTCCAGACAGTCTGCCTTCGCAAAGGCGCGTCTGCACTTCGGCATGCGATCTTGTTGGACCCAAGACGGGGTCATCTTGATAAAAACCTTGGATGGATGTAAACATAAGATCACAAACATCGAGGAACTTAATCCATTGCTGACAAAATATCCGAAGGCTGCTGGTGACCTGCAAAACAAATCACGTAAATAGTTTCATCTCATAAAATATATATAGCATTTCACTTTTATTCAATTTTTAACAACAAATTACTTACTTGACTCAATTGGGCAGTCAATTCTACAGTAGTAACTTTCTACAAAGTATTTTATTGTATTTGAGAAACCTATTGGGCATAGTTTTATCATACATGTACCGTCTAATTTATGTATTCGATTTGTAATTTAAATTCTAAATTTCTAATAATTATTATGGTTTAAGTTCTTTTTACATAGTCATAGAGCAGTTAGTTTGACAGGTCAGCTAATGTCAATGTCGAAATTCGATGTTCGGATACACACTTCATTAGGGTTAGCGTCTGGGTGCGTTCCGTAACTGCACAGTAGTAATATAAGTTTTTTTTTTTTTTTCTGTTTCTTTCGAGCATCTCATTCGAGTGTTTCATAAATTATATTATTATGTTAACTTAGCTCTGTTAAACTTAATTGTATTGTTTTGTTATTTTCTTATTTTTTTTGTGTTGAAGTGGACTGGCGGGTGGTGCAGAGATGCAACGCCATTCGAATAGTGTCCTTGTGTTATTTTTGTTAACATATATAATATATAAAATTAGGTATTTATTTATTTATATTATTATACTTATATTATTTATCTATGTCCATCAATTCTGATGATTCTTTTTATTCTGCCAACGAATCTTCTTTATCTGATAATGATCTCACATTTAATTCATTAACGGACACCCTTGGTGACCTATTACGCGATAGTTTTAGTAAAAATCCTGACCAGTTATTAAATGTATGTCACATCAACGCGCAGAGCGTAGCTAGTCATTATGGTGAATTATATGACACATTTACAAACAATAATATCCACGCCATCCTGATTTCCGAAAGCTGGCTCAAGCCTAATCTTCTGTCCACTACCTACTCTCTCCCCGGTTTTGTCCTTATCAGAAATGATCGGGTTGGTAGGAGAGGTGGTGGAGTAGCAATTTATTTGCGGGCTGACTTTCCCTTCAAGCAATTAGCTACTTCTTCCGTCAACGATGCCGCTGAGTTCCTTTTTATCGAGGTTTGTGTCAGGGGAGCTAAAGCAGTTCTCGGAGTCGTATACTGCCCGCCTACCGTTGATTATTTCACCGAATTCGAATCGGTATTGGAATCGTTGGGTTCACAGTATGTACATCATATCATCATGGGCGATTTTAACACAAACCTTGCACTCAACTCCCCTCGCTCCCGTAAACTCTTATACCTAATTGAGTCAGCCAGCTTGCATGTGTTGCCTCTTCAACCTACGCACCATAATGCTGTTGGAGATGATACTTGGCTCGACTTAATCCTCACCTCAAATCCTTCCCTTGTTTCGTCCCATGGTCAGTACGCTGCTCCTGGCTTTTCCCACCACGACCTTATATTCCTTTCCTATATCCTTAAACCATTTAAATCTAAGCCTAAAGTTCTGTACCGGCGGGCCTTTGGACGTATCGACGCTGATAAACTTTTAAAGGATGCTTCCGAAATTGATTGGATGCCCCTGGCGGGAGCTAACACAATACAGGATAAAATTTTATACTTTAACCATGCAATTGTTAAACTTTTCGACAAGCATGCTCCTGTTAGAAAAATTAAGCTCAAGCGTCAACCTGCCCCATGGATGACAAAGGGCATTCAAATGGCAATGCGGCGACGGGATCGCGCCTTTCGGAAACATAAGAAAGAGCGCTCTGAAGACAACTGGAATCTCTACAAGACTGCAAGAAATCGCTGTAATCAGATGATACGCAACGCTAAACGCCGCCACATTCTAGACAATATTACTTCCTCTTCTTCTGCCGATATCTGGAAATTTCTCGGAACCCTAGGTATTGGCAAAACGCGGCATTTAGACCTTCCTAATACCGTTAGTTTAGAGGATCTGAATCGCCATTTTTCCACTGTCCCCACTTTAGATCCTGTAACTAAAATTCAAACCCTTGATTTCATTGCTGGTCTAACGCGTCCCAAAATAATTCCTTTCCACTTCACCCCAGTCGACCCAGGAGAGATTAAAAAGATCATTATGTCCATTAAATCGCAAGCCGTGGGCTGTGATAATATAAGCCGACGTATGATTGTGATGGCTCTGGACCACCTCATTCCTGCTATTTCCCACATTGTAAATTTTTCCCTTAGTTCTGGTGTCTTCCCTTCCCTGTGGCGAAATGCTCTTGTAGTTCCTTTACCGAAAATTACTAATCCTTCGCTAGCTAGCCACTTTCGCCCGATATCCATTCTCCCTTTCTTGTCCAAAGTGCTTGAAGCCTGTGCTCACAAACAGTTTTCTCACTTCATCCTTCAAAACTCCCTTATCAGTCCTTTTCAATCTGGGTTCAGACCAGGGCATAGCACCGTTTCCGCCCTTCTTAAAGTGTCTGGTGATGTTAGGGCAGGTATGGAAAATACCAAAGTTTCAGTCTTGGTGTTGATTGATTTCTCTAATGCCTTTAACACCGTCAGTCATGATATCCTGCTATCTATCCTCTCTCAGCTTATGATCTCTCCTGAGGCGCTGGAATGGTTTTCATCCTATCTTCAAGGGCGTCGGCAGTCTGTGCGGGTTGAAAACTCTTCATCGAGTTGGTGTGACCTGCAAGCCGGCGTCCCACAAGGCGGCATTTTATCTCCACTTCTGTTTTCTATTTTCATTAATCTCATAACTACTGAGCTTCAGTGTGCGTATCATCTTTACGCTGATGACTTGCAGTTGTATAGTCAGTCAAGGGTTGATGGTGTATCCGATGCAATTGATGAGCTAAATCGGGATTTAAGAAGCATAAAAGGCTGGTCAGATAGGTTTGGAGTGGCAGTTAACCCTACAAAGTGTCAAGCTATCATCTTAGGAAGCCCCCAAAATATCAGGAAACTAGACAGCTTAACATTACCACCTGTGTTATTTAATGATGTAGTTATCCCGTTTAGCTCCGACGTCAAGAACCTCGGCTTGTACGTTGATTCCACCCTTGATTGGCGAAAACAGATCACTAGTGTCTGTCGGAAGGTTACCGGAACGTTACGATCTCTGTACCGTATGAAAAATCTCCTACCGCCTAACACTAAGTCTATGCTTGTACAGACTTTAATTTTTCCCATTATTGACTATGGTGATGTATGTTGCTATGACCTGAATGCAGATCTCCTCAATAAACTCGACCGACTTCTAAATAACTGCATTCGATTCGTTTTCAAGCTCCGTAAATATGATCATGTAACTGAGTACCGAACGCGCCTTAAGTGGTTGCCGATTCGACAACGGCGAATGCAGAGGGCATTGACTACCTTATTTTCTGTTCTCGATTCTCCCACTACCCCTTCTTATTTGTCTTCTCACTTCCAATACTTGTCCGACAACCACAACAAAAACCTTCGTTCTTCCAACAATCGTCTCTTACAATGCCCCTCGCATCGCTCTGATTTCCTACACTCTTCTTTTTTTGTCCAATCAATCCTCCTTTGGAATGCGCTCCCTCGGGATATCAGGATGGCTACCAATCGGGTGTCATTCAAATTAAAAGTACGCGAACACCTCCGTAACTCGTTGACATAGCTACTGTCAGTTTATCATTCATGTATTCGTTATATTACATATGTATGTATTTATGTATGTGTGTATATATGTATGTATCTATGTATGTATTTATGTATGTATGCTTATTATCTTTGTTAGTAAGTACAGGTATGATTTATTACTTTTTATTATCAGGGTGCACCTACCATGTTATATCTCTGCATCGCCCTAAGGTAGACTGGTAGAAAATGCCTATGGCATTAAGTCCGCCTCTGTACAATTTATTTTTGTGCATAAAGAATAAATAAATAAAAATAAATAAAAACGGAACCCTTCGTGCGCGAGTACGACTCGCACTTTGCCGGTTTTTATCAATGTATGTACCCCTACAAAATCAGTGAAAGTTATTTTAAAATAATAATTTTCACTGAAATGATTAATTATCAATTATTAATTAAAAAAATAATTTTCCACGCCTCAGGGACAAATGCCCGCGCTCAAATGCTCATCACACCAATTACAAATAATAGGTGACCAAGATTTCAGGCCCAAATTTACTACGAAAGGCAGTAACACCGCTCCAATTACAAGGGCCTTAACCCTAAAGATCTATTGCCCAGCATAGTTGTTACTAACCGAAGAACTCCTCACAACAAGGACTTAAATGTAAAGTCGTCTTGACTCAACAACAAAAAGTTAAACGGACCACTCGAGAGTGTCCTGGTTACTCCAGTCTCCACGGTACAAACTGCTAGGTATGCATTTGAAGGCAAGTGGACATTTGTTCCCGTCGCCACTAATGCATCCCGGAGCTATTTGCCCTAATAGATTTTACTTTGTTATTTTAAACTATAAAACTATACTATGTGGTTAGCATGATACAATTTTTCACAATACCAGTAGGTATTGTTGCGGGTCGGGTTGTTGACGATCAGGCTCTTTCCGAACGGCTCGATACTTTGGCTTTGCGTAGAGATGTTGGATCACTCTGCATCTTCTACCGCATCTACCACGGAGAGTGTTCCGAGGAATTGTTTGGTTTGATCCCGGCTGCTGAATTTCACCATCGGACATCGCGCCAGAACTCTAAGTTCCATCCGTATCACCTCGATGTCCAGAGTTCCTCAACAGTACGGTTTTTGAGGCATTTTCTGCCTCGTACTGCTTCTTTGTGGAACCAGCTGTCGCCGGCGGTCTTTCCAAATCGTTACTACGTGGGAAACTTCAAGAGGAGAGCATATTTTTTTCTAAAAGGCCGGCAACGCATTTGCACGTACTCTGGTGTTGCAGATGTCCATGGGCGGCGGTGATCACTTACCATCAGATGAGCCTCCTGCCCGTTTGCCCGTTATTTCCATAAAAAAAACTGTACTATAATTTTATAAAAGAAAGAGAAAGAAAGAAAGTATTTATTTTCGCACAAATAAAAATGCACGACACTTGGGCCAGAAGCCAATGTAACAAAAATAAAAAATCTTAAAAATTAAATTAAAATAGCGGTGACACCCGACCACAGACTCGATATAAAGTTACTCACGCCTTATTTCTAAAAGTGAAGGCAGCAGCTGAAATGTCGCTATGTTGTCTTCATATCACTATCGTTGTAAAGGAATCAAGTTTCTAAGCAAATAACATCAAAATCTTGTATGTAAATAAAAGTAATAGGAATTATCATTGTCATTTAAAAAAAAAGCAAAAGAAAAATCTAAGTTCAAAAACAAATACAAAATTCCACCCGGACTACTACGTGTAACAAAAAATTGTTTTATCTGTTAGGAGAAGAATGACTCTTTTAGGTTAAATAGCGCTATCCTTATTTTACCACCTAAGAAAAACTGCATAAACACGTAATGGTACGACCCTTGTATCTAAGAACTGGAGGACGTTGACAAATACAACAAAACTAGAACTAACTACCTGTAACCCTCAAAATTCGTACAAATATTCTTCTCATAAGGGGGACTGCAAATATCAAGCCTAGATCGAATAGAAGACAGACTGACGAAATCGGTAAAACTAAGATAAAACAAACAAATTGATAACACAAAAATAACTTTGCATATCTCCTTACTTTTCGTGTCCGACCGAATCGATAAATCTCCAAACTCGTAAAGAAAAGATCGCCAATAAGCGATAAGCATGTCACCTGTCACTAAGGGTCGAAAACTTGGGGAAATGCGGGCGGATCCTGGTGTAATCACTGCGACTCGACCCCAATTTTCATCCCCACTCCTAACCGCACTGTAGGTACTTGTAATTAGTTCTTTGTTTGACTGATGAAATTCTTCTGTGGTTTGGGAAGAAGGGGGTAAAGTATTTCACAATATAGGGGGATGTATGACTAGCAATAAATACTACATGGGTGCCATCACGCCTGTCGTCCGCCGGCTTAGGCAGAGGTGTACTAATGTACACTCATATTTCAATTACCAGTATGTTTTAGGACCCATCTAACGAGGAGGCGAGTATATTGCCATCAACTGGACACGAATGTAAACTCCAAGCTGCTACTGAGAATTTCATGAAAAACCCCAATAACACTTTGCTCAACCTGGGACCACTAGACCCGTTGGTCTAGACCAATCACCACCAGACCAATCTAATGATTCTGTAGCATATAGGGAATAATAATGTAGAATGAAATCTATGTACCCCTTCGTCTCCAAAGAGAGAGAGAGAGAGAGAAAGAAAGTGAGCTCTGTCCTACCCATTTCAGAATTCATATGAGGCAAGCTGTAATTGAAAGCGATATTTATTTGATAACTTTATACTATCAAAAAGCAATACTATCAAAAATAAATCAATCTTCAAGCTCAAACTATATCATGCTGGGAATTTGGTAACTAACACAGAAAAGATATGCGGCACTCGCGGGAGTTTATTTTTTGTGTAACATTTTTAATGCTCGAATGTTGAAATTATCTTAAACACAATACTAATTATTTGTTATTATATTAAATTAATTATCAATTATATGAAATATGTAATGGTTAAAATAAATTTATTGTAGTAGTTTAGTGGTGTAAATAAGCTTAAAAACAATCATTTATCGTATAAAATGCAATTTACATCAATTAATTCCAAATTATAACAGATAGGTAACAGATTTAATATTTCCAGAAACGTGAAGTAGCAATCACTCACGAGTTTGCCAACGCTGTGCCGTTTATTTCATTGACACAGAACAATTAAACACAACAGGTTCACTTCAAAATAACTCGAAAATAAATTCTGTCAGGTAATTAATTTTTAAAAAATTGAACGTGGTTGCTCTCCGGATGTTAGGACTTAATTATTTACAGAATATATTTGTACTTTCTGATCAGGTCAAGACAATAAACAATTTACTGGTATCTATGGCAACAAATCAAAAATATCGGAGCCTTAATACTGCTATCTAGAAATATGACGTCACGACATCTATCAACAAAAATAGGAACTTATACGTTTCTAAAATACAATTTATGTTTGGAATGGCGCTTAAACAAGCGGAAACCGACACAAATATTATTATTTTTAATACTTAGTATAGATTAAGTATAAATTAGTATGTGTATATTTTATCATACTCAACTACACAGTGTTTCTTATCGTGTTGATCGTTCTGTAAATATCTGTTGAGGTCAGCTGAAGATCTTCGTTTTGTGAATAGCACGTTAAGCTGTTAGTTTTACTTATCGATATATACACATAGTAAAAAGTTTTATGACATGATTTTCATAAGTCTTATGACAATATTTTGTGGTGTTCAGACACCCAGAAAGAAAGACAATCGATTCTGTTCTCAATTACAATGAAAATTTATTGTTATATTTGATGTTGTACTTCTGTTTCCACTATATTATGTGATAATAACATTACGTTGAACTGCAATATATATTTATATAATTAATGCAATACGAATATAATTACATTCATACTCGTCGATAGAGCAGGATGGCAATACATTTTACATTGAATTTTGTGCAACAGACAAAGATGGCAATAGCTTCAAGTTTGAATCGTGCTCGGTGGCTCTTACAGTTCTCCAGGTATTCGATAGAATTTAGATATTTATCTCTCAAAAGCTTTGTAGTTCTCGTAAAACTTAATAGCAATAATAAACTAGTAATTAATTAAATTGAGTAATTCATCAACTCGTCCTACATGCCTATGGCCCACCTGGGACGACTTGCAGAATATCAAAAAAAAAAATTTTTCTATTCTACAACTCGTCCCACGTTACTATAAATAGTTAAAAGGTACAATCAGCAGCAAAAGTGTTATAAAAAATATTTAATAATCACAAGTTCACAACATATAATCAGAAAATATTAAATAATGACAAATTAGACACTAAATAACACACAAGGTATTCATGAACATTTAAACTTATATATTTATGAATATAGGTTTAATAATAACAAGGTTTTATAATAACAAACGTAAAACTATAAAATATAATTTTTGGTTCTGTCTGGCTGGCAAACATGATTGTCTTCTCTTTTGACCTATTAGTACAAGTAATTATTACAATCGTTTGACAGAGGTGTCAACCGTTGCATGAAAATGCAACGCCAAACAGTTGATTTGTCTTTATTTTTAACCGACTTCAAAAAAAGAGGAGGTTCTTAATTGATCTCATGTCTATAACCACAAAATTTTCCTCCTTGAGAAGTAATTGTTTCAAAAACGTTTTTTGCGTGTCCATAACAGCACCTTGTAAACGTTAATCTAATTTTTATATATATGTATATATTTTAATATTTCATATTCAGATAGGATACTCATTAAAACCTTTCGAGGAATACAGTGAATCTAAATTCAAGTCCAATATGTACAGCCAAAAAAAAACCAAAAGCCAACGTGGACACTCACGGTGAGACTGGTCCACAAGTTTAAAGTCGCTCAGCGAGCTATGGAGAGAGCTATGCTCGGAGTTTCTCTGAGGGATAAAATCCGGAACGAAGTTATCCGCCAGAGGACCAAAGTTACCGACATAGCTCAGAGGATTAGCAAGCTGAAGTGGCAATGGGCCGGTCACATCTCTCGGAGAACCGACAACCGTTGGAGCAAACGAGTTCTTGAGTGGAGACCGCGTCTCGGCAAACGTAGTGTAGGACGGCCGCCGGCCAGGTGGAGCGACGACTTGCGCAAGATAGCTGGCAGTGACTGGAGGAAAAGAGCCGAAGATCGAGCTCTGTGGCGTTCACTAGGGGAGGCCTACGTCCAGCAGTGGACGAATATAGGCTGATGATGATGATGATGATGATGATGATGTACAGCCAAAGTCACAAATTTCATACGTTCATCGGAGTCCAAAATCAAACCCAAAAAGAATTGAAAATTTGGTTCCATATCCGCTAAATAGCCTTTTCTGTCTATTTCTCTTCGTGTCCAGTGTGTGTGCTAATATAAGTAGTTTTATTGCTATATTAATATTTGAACAAAAGATTCATAGGTATGTCCTGTCATAATTTACCAACTTCAAAAGTAACATTGTTTACTTACTGATATAACCGGAGAAACATCACTGGTAAAAACTAAAGATTTTAATTGTATCTCCATGAAAAATATTGTTATAGCTTGTCTTACTAACTGTACCAAACGTTCATAAAGTTCAAAATTCAACACAAAAAGATACGTGGGACGAGATGCAGAATGAAAATATTAATTATTTTGATTTTCTGCAAGTCGTCCTAAATGGGCCGTAGGCATGGAGGACGAGTTGATGAATACTCATTAAATTTTCTGAGAATTTCTGAGTGAATTGTCAAGTAATTTTGTCAGTCATAATGTGGGTCTGGGATTTAACATTGAAGAATTTAATGTTGTTATTAACCACTATTTCATTAGACATCTCAATTTATTATGGGTGTGAATTCTAATCGGTTAAATGGTCAGCGGGGTGATGATGACAGTATGTTTAACAAATAAAAAAGGTATTAGACTATAGAGGGAAGGAGGTGATAGTCCCTCCATTGGAAAAGGAGGATCTTTCGACCAGGCGTGGTATTGTGCCTAGCGGGCTACTGCCCAACGGTTGATGTTAGGTGGTTGTATATATTCAATCTCGCGTGCAAATGTCACTTGCGCGATGTAGGATTAGTAGTTTGAATGTAGCTTGATAGATGTCGCTACAAGACCACTAAGAACTTTTTAATTAGATTACTCTATACTCGCGAAGTTGATGTTTATAATATGCTTAAACTATGTATATACGACTTATAATCTAGGCTCAGATTACCTGGTATGAGTTAAGAACGGATTATAAGTAATTTCATTTAAGGAGTGGAGCAATACAAAGCCACAGGTATGACCTATGAGGCCTAAATTTGGTAGATAAATATGTAGTTCCTAGGTACATTAGCAGAGTAACTATAATCTATATTTGAATTATTATAGACAACGGGTCTAGATCGTGTAATTTTATAATAATATTTTTTTTTTATAATATTTTTTTTTATAATCTATATCTATGACTTCACGGACTTTTAAATACATACATCAAATTAATGCATCATGAAGGAAATTTGCATTGTTAAGGGACTTTCCCGACTTTTTCACGACCTATGTGGTCTAGTGGTTCGAGTACCGGACTGCTGATCACGAGGTCGTGGGTCCAATTCCCACGGGACACAAATTTTTATACGATGAATATAAGTGTTTGTGTTCGTCTGGGTGTTTCCTATGTATTATAAGTATGTATTTACAATAAAAAAGTATATAAATATTTCATCCATTGTCTAGTACCCATAGTACAAGCTCTGCTTAGTTTGGGACTAGATGGTGCTGTGTAAAATGTCCCTGAATATTTATTTATTTATTATTTCCCGATATTATTTATGCAGTCGACCAATGTGATGGGCGGCGGTGATCACTTACCGTCAGGTGAGCCTACTGCCCGGTTGCCCCCTTATTTGCAAAAACCAATGCATGCATGAAATAATGCATGCTTGTTTAGCGATGAGACAGTAAATAAATCGACGGTGATGATGACTAAACATATTTTGTTAACATTTACAACTATGCCGAATATGCGGCTTTTCTAGCGCGCGGATAAGTATTCTTCGTATTTTTATCCGTCCTATCCACGGATAAAGTCCATGTTCAGCTTTGCCACTAATGTATCACCGTTGCAAGTACATGTAGTGTTGCCATTCACTATAATCAAGTGCAACGGACGTAGATGGAGCTCACTTATTAAGCCCGAGCGCTTCCCTGACAAACTATTTGTCTTATAACTCGAGTATATAAAGGAATGAAAACCTTCTATCCAGTGAAAGAAGAGTCTTTTAGGTGTATTCAGTGAGATGAATGAAAAATATTAGTTTAGTATTTCTTAACATGAGTTTCGCTTAGACTCGCTCTAGTAAGTGCGGGAATGAAATTAAAAGAGTATTAACACAATTTGTGTGAAATTCCACGCGCGGAAATATTACGTTACAAATTATTGTAAAAAAAATAGAAGCTCTGGTAATATTATTCGAAGAGTACGGGATACATCGATAAAAGTGGATTTATTTATAATCTAAATATATAAAATGAAAAATCCAGTTATGGCCTTGATTTGTACATGTATATAACTGTGTTTTTGTAATTCTTGTAATCTACAAATAAAATACTTTGGTATTTTATTCCTTTGTTATCACTGTATAAAGTCACAAATGACTACGAAAATACAGACAACATACATATTTGTGAGCACTCGCGTCAGTGATTTTATTGAGACAAAATATCAGTCGCGGAAAGTATTGGTACATTGAGGTATTAAGGGGTGGTCTGACGTGCTAGACATCTAAAGAAGTACTCGTAATGTTACTCGTATCATAAAATGACTATACTGTCTATACGTTTTTACCTAATCTCTTTTAACCTCCCAACCGTTGAATGAAATTAGTTTAATGAATATACCCGGAACCGGACATTATGACACAGCGCCCTCTAGTTCCGAGTTAATCGCTGCTTAACTCGGAACTAGAGGCTTGTGTTACAGATACTAGAAGGTTGATATACTACATATATACTTTTTTTTGTAAATATATACATATTATACATAGATACATCCATGACTCGGATAAATGTTGATGCTCATCACACAAACATTTGTAGGCTACTTTCCTACATATATTTATATTTATTAAACATATATATATATATTCATATAATACATTACACAATCCTTATTCACATAAAATAACAAAAAAACAACAATTTAAATTACCAGTGATCGATATCGATTATCAATAAAATTATCGACCTGACAATCGACTCATCCGTCACCACTAGTTTATAGGCATTGTATTTCCTGGAATTTCACAATTCTAGGAATTTGATTCGCCGCTCGCCCGCCTACGCGCGGTTTCCAACGGTCAACCGACCAGTGTGTCTTGACCTACGACGCGGAGCGCACGCCGCTTGTTTGCACGATCATATTGTCGCGATCTATATAGTCGATACTAGTTTGTTTATGTTGGTGTTATATGCTTTCACCTCCATCACTAACCTTAACTCTGTATTGTTGTTATAATTTACTTACTAAATTCCACTAACTGATATAATATACTAACCAAACTAACTACTAACAGTGCTTGTGCTTGTGCTTGTATTTGTATTCGCAACCTTTTGTGCCTTCTAAACTTAGTGAGTAAGGAGCTTGGGGAATATACGCTATGGTGTTAATGTGAGTTGACTTTATTCATTTATACCTACATCCAAAATCAAACCATACATATCTCCCCCAAACTGGTGACCCCGTATATAAACATGGAAAAGGACTTATGTAAAGATGCGCAAGGCGTAGCCAGCACTAGTGATGCGACTTTGTCGATAAAACCGAGCAATGTTTTTAAGGTCGGCGTTAGAGTGCCACCGTTCTGGGCAGAGGAGCCTGAAATTTGGTTCTCCCAAGTTGAGGGTCAATTTGCCATCGCTGGGATTACAAGCGATGTCACTAAATATAATTATGTGATCGGGCACCTTGACCAGCAGCACTCTAGAGAGATCAAAGACATAATCATAAGCCCGCCAGCGACCAACAGGTACGAGAAGCTTAAGACGGAGTTAATCAAAAGACTCAGCGCGTCCAACGAAAAAAGATCAAGCAGTTATTGATGCATGAAGAGCTTGGCGACCGCAAACCATCTCAATTTCTTCGCCACCTCAAAAGTCTTGCAGGCGTGGACGTGCCTGATGATTTTCTTAAAACCATTTGGACAAGTCGTCTTCCGCATGGCGTTCAGACGGTGCTCGCAGGCCAACCAGGTGCAGCGTCACTAGAGGACCTAGCTGATTTAGCCGATAGAGTGAATGACCTCGCTTCTTCTACTCCAAAGATCGCTGCTGTAAATACCAACACCTTCCCTAGTTCTGTTCTAAACGATCTAACTAAGGAGGTGGCCGAACTAAGAAGACAGTTACAGAAGTTGTCATCAGGTCGGAACGGCAGGTCTCGCTCCCACTCCAAAAGCAATCGCGACACATCAAGGCAGCGCTCTGACTCGAACTATAGGAAGTTCCCACAATGCTGGTACCACAATAAGTTCGGAGACAAAGCCTACACTGTCGCCTCTTCGTCACTGACCGATCTTCGAAGACGCAGTTCCTGGTCGATACTGGAAGCGACCTCTGTGTATTCCCACGGTCAGCGACTCACGATCGTCGTGCTCGGGCTGACTACGAGTTGTGTGCTGCAAATGGTTCCACCATCGCTACGTATGGTTGTATAAATTTAGATTTAGATTTTGGTTTACGTAGAACTTTTCAATGGCGTTTTGTAGTAGCTGATGTAACAAAACCTATCATTGGTGTAGATTTTTAAAATTTTTTCAACCTTGTTGTCGATTGCCGTAATAAACGCCTGATAGACAATTTAACTTCTATCACAGCTAGTGCTACTCTACCTGATTGTAATAATATTTTTTCTGTCAAAGTGGTGACGGGTGAGACTCGGTATCATAAAGTATTGAATGAGTTCCCCGAAATCACACGACCAGCTGGTAAACATCACACAACACCACACCAAACAGTCCACCACATACGCACGACACCTGGCCCTCCAGTCTGCTCACCCCCCCGTCGTTTAGCTCCAGACAAACTTAAGGTTGCTGAAAAGGAATTCCGGTCTATGCTGACTATTGGCACAGCTCGACCATCAGAAAGTCCATGGTCGTCACCCTTACATCTGGCTCCTAAGAAAAACAACGGCTGGCGTCCATGCGGTGACTACCGTAAGTTGAATGCTCGTACAGTGCCTGACAGGTATCCGATTAAACATATCCATGACTTTACCCATAGTATAGCTGGATGTAAAGTCTTTAGCACTTTAGACCTAGAAAAAGCCTACAATCAGATACCTGTCAACCCTGAGGATATTCCTAAAACTGCTATCACAACCCCGTTTGGCCTTTATGAATTTCCTTTTATGACTTTTGGTCTTAGAAACGCAGGTCAAACATTTCAACGTTTTGTGGACGAGATTACCAGGGGGCTCGACTTCGTGTACTGCTATCTCGACGATTTTTTAGTCTTTTCTAGGAGCGAATTAGAGCACGAACAGCATCTACGTGAAATTTTTAAGAGGTTAAAGGAGTATGGTATGCTAATCAACACCGCAAAGTGTGTACTTGGAGCTCAAGAAGTAACTTTTTTAGGATACTGCATCTCTGAAAGTGGCTCCAAGCCCTTAGACTCAAAGGTGCAGGCGGTAAAACAATTCCCTGCTCCAAAAAATGTCCGTCAACTGAGAGGTTTCTTAGGAATGCTTAATTTTTATAGGAGATTCATTCCTCAAGCAGCTCAAATTCAAGCTCCATTGCACGCTCTCTTAAAAGGATCCCTTAAAGGTACCCAGCCAATTAATTTAACAGGAGAGACCCTAGCAGCGTTCGAAGCCTGTGTTAGAATATTGTAATTCATACGACCAAACCTATTCAAATATATTATTTATTTGAAGTTAATTTATAATCTGATATGTGTTTTAAACGTATACCAATATGTATCGACTTATATACATTTAGTTTGATATTTGAAGTTTATTCAAATATCCCCATTTTATTAATTTATTTATATTGTAAATATACTTGATTATTATCAAATTAATATAATTTGTCAGTATAGACAAAAACATGTATTTTTGAGTAAAACTGTCACTTAAATAGTTGATCAGTTGATATCGGCTGAGTGGTGGGGATATTTGTATAAAAGACGTTGCCTCGCCTAAAGCGAGAGCACTTGTTGGACGGCAACCGTAGAGGACAGATATCTACCCTCTCGACTAGAAGCTGAATAAATTAGAGATAAGTATACTTGGTTACTATTGTTATGTTCTATTTATAAATATATACCTATATCTATGTAAATCAGAATATTTTATTTAATGTTATCGGCTAAATCTAATAATATACTAAATGATTAAATTAAAATTCGTATTATTTAAAGAGTGTGTTTAATTTGTAACTTTAACCTTATTCAAATAAACATAAATATTGCTTCCTACTAACATCAGAAGTGGGATATGTTAACAACTTATTGCCCAACTAATTTATTTGTTTTTTGTTTTTAAGACTATGGAGCCATCTCAGTTATTGGAAAGTATGGTGAAAGCCATCCGTGATGCAGTAACAGCAAACCAGCGCCATGACGATATCGCACTACCCCTCTTCGATCCCGATAAAAATGACAACGGAGCAGAAACATGGTGCAAAAGTATCGAGAAACTTGGTGCTGAATTCAAGTGGAGCAGTATTCAACAAGCCGCCAAAGCTGGTAAGGCCCTTCGGGGCTCTGCATTAGCATGGTTCGAGACCTGGGAACCTGAGTTCGAACGTTCTTGGGAAACTTTCCGCAAAGATCTGGTAGATTTATACCCAGAAAAAAAGAACCTTTCTGAAAAATTATCGAAAGCCGTGTTGTATATTTCTGACTGTGCTGAAACCTATTGCGAGTTTGCTAGGGAAAAAGTTAGATTATTACGCAGTACAAAGGTAGCATTTACGCAACCACAGTTGATTGAGCTTGTATGCGGGGGAATAAGTGAAGTAAACGTTAGAATGGCTACCTTAAATAGTTCAATAGATACCATACCCGATTTGATCGCCTTATTTTCGACATATGAAAAGGTCTCTAAGAAAAGATCCTCGGAGACAGTTATAAACTCTAGTCATAGCACTGCTAATAATGCCAAACGATTAAATCGTTTATCGCCTAATAACGAGTTAAAACCTAGAGACGAAAAAACTTGTTACACATGTGGTAAAAGTGGACATTTAATGGCTCGTTGTTTAAAAAATGCAGTTTACCCTACTGACAAGGAATCGAGTAATCAATACAAAAATTTGCAGACTATTAAAACTATTAAGGTTATTTGTTCTTTCTGTAAGAAAGAAGGCCACACATTTGAAAAATGTTTTCATCGTATACCCTGTACAGTTTGTAACAAAATGGGTCATTCATCTGATAGATGTTTTCACCGTTTCCAAAATCGCGAACAAGATAAAAATGAAAATATTTCAGAAACCAAGTGACTAGCCGATAAATTCACTAAAATCTATATTAATGGCGTCGAAATTGATTCGCTGTTAGATACCGGTGCGGACTGTAGTATAATAAAAGAATCCATAGCAGGACGTCTTGGATGTAACTTCTCTCCATGTTCATTATATTTAGATGGTATTGGTGATGGGAAACTTCATGTTTTTGCAAAAATATTAGTTCCCGTTTATTTTCAAGACTTGTGCAAAGAAATAGAATTATATGTAGCAAGGGACGTAGATTTCCGTTACGATTGTATAATTGGACGTAACATAGTAAAATACCCTGATGTAGCTATTGTGTTAGATTCTATAGGCCCTAAATTAGTAAAAATAAATAATAGGGACCTTCAATAAAACATTGCGTCAGTTCAGTCTCACACTGAAGCGTTTATTGACATCAAAAAAATCATGGAGTCTCTCAGTCACTTAGATAAATGCTTACAAAATAATATTATAAATATTTTTCGAAAGTACCCTACCATTATACCGACGGACACTTATATAAGTACAGTAAAAACGGGACAACTTAATATACGTATGAAAACAAATAAGATAATTTATTATCGCCCCTATCGTTTGGCACCGATTGAAAGGGAGAGGGTGAAACAAATAATTGACGATTTGATACAAAAGAAAATCATACAAGAAAGTAAATCTGAATTTGCCAGTCCAGTTCTCTTAGTAAAGAAGAAAGATGGCACTGACAGGCTTTGTATAGATTACAGAGCACTGAACCAAAACATTGAAAAAGAACGATACCCTCTTCCTCTCATCGATGACCAGATAGACCGATTAGGAAAAGCTAAATATTACATTTCAATTGACATGAAAAACGGTTTTTACCAAATTTCTGTAGCACCAGGATCCGTAAGGTATACTGCTTTCGTAACTCTTGATGGCCATTTCGAATTTTTGAAAATGCCGTTTGGCATATGTAATGGACCTTCAGTCTTTCAAAGGGCTATAACAAAGGCAGTACAACATCTTGCGTTTATTCTGGTGTATATTGATGACCTTTTAATACCATTTGGCACTATCCCAGAAGGCCTCGATTATTTAGACCAGACGCTAAAAGCTTTAAGTGACGCAGGATTTTCCATTAATTTAAGTAAGTGTAAGTTTTTTGAAACTAGCATTGAATACCTAGGCCGTACTATTTCACATGAAGGTGTAAAACCTAGCCAGAAAAAGGTATCAGCATTAGTCAATTCCCCAATTCCGGCAAACGTCAGACAAGTTAGACAATTTATGGGGCTCGCAAGTTACTTTAGACGATTCATGCCAGAATTTTCTACTAGGACTTCTTGTATTACTAAACTAGTGAAAAACGACCAAAAGTGGGAATGGGGTTCGGACCAAGAGGAAGCTCGTTATTATATTTTAAAATGTTTAACAAAAGAACCTTTATTATCCATTTTTGATCCGAACTTGGACACAGAGTTGCACACTGATGCTAGTGCAATAGGATACGGTGCCATACTATTACAAAAATATAATGGTCTAAATAAGGTAGTGGCATATTTTAGTAAGAAAACGAGTCCCTGCGAGTCCCGATACCATTCCTATGAACTGGAGACCCTTTCTATATTCAATGCATTAAAACATTTTCGCGTCTATCTTTTGGGAGTTCACTTTAAGATTATTACTGATTGTAATGCCATAAAATCTACAGTTAATAAAAAGGATCTTTCTCCTCGGGTCGCACGATGGTGGACCTATATGCAAGACTTTTCTTTTGAGGTTGTATATAGAAAGGGCCAGTTTGTTAGTCATGTCGATTATCTTAGTCGGAATCCAGAAGTAAACGTAATCCACGGTTTAAATAATACACCTCATTCTATGTCCAGTGTAATAGTTCCTCTCAAAATAGACAATGTATCTATCAATCTGATAAATTCACCCCCACCGCGATCTTGGTTAGAAGCAGCTCAGGACCGGGATCCGGAAACTCAAGTCCTGATAGAAAAAGTTAGAGCTGGAGATTTAGATTTTAATCAGTACATGGTTCGTAATAATTTACTGTATTACAAAACTGATCCAATAGCCACACCTAAATTATATATTCCAAAAGGAAGTAGACTTAGTATTCTTCGTTTGTTTCATGATGAGAATTGCCATGTAGGTTTTAATAAAACTTATGAAAAAATACTTGAATATTTTTGGTTCCCCGGAATATATAAATTCATAAAAAAATACATTGCTCATTGTCTAATTTGTGTAGAAAAGAAAACTCATCATGGACCAAAGCAAGGAATGTTACATCCCATAGAAAAGATACCTATACCTTTCCATACAGTCCATTTAGACTGTACGGGACCATTTCCACAATCTCCTGATGGTTATAGATATTTGCTTATTATAATCGACGGTTTTACAAAATTCTGTATTTTAAAGCCACTAAAAACAATGGGTGCCCAAGAACTAGTCGATATTTTACGAAATTCTCTCACAGATTTTGGTACGCCATCCTTAATTATAACAGATCGTGGAACGAATTTTTGTTCAAGACAAATACAAGAGCTATTTGATAGCTGGCAGGTTAGGCATCATATGATAGCTACCGGTACTCCACGTGGAAACGGGCAAGTAGAACGGTACGTGTCCACAATTACAAATATGATTAGCACCTCTTGTATTGACGTGTCAGACTGGCCGAGCGTTTTGTGGAAAGTCCAACTGTCCCTTAATACTACAATTCAAAAATCAACCGGGTTTTCACCTATGCGTTAGCTCGTGGGCAGGACTTCTAATATTCCTTGTGTACAGGCTCTATTAGACGAAGTAATAGATACTAATGAAAACGAAATTATAGATGTAACCTCCGATAGGCAATTGGCACAACAGCGTCTTATAATGATAGCTGACAAATTTAAAGAGCGTTTTGACCAAACTCGTAGAGATAATATAGAATATAACATAGGCGATACCGTATATGTAAATCAGGACCATAGACGACATGGAAAATTAAATGCAAAATTCAAAGGACCCTATGAGATAATCAGTACCTTAGAAAATGACCGTTTCTCATTAAGGGGTGTAGGAAATTTAAGAAATATAACAGTGGCCAAAGAAAAACTTCGTCTATGGCCTGGTAATTTTGTTGACCAAAATCCAAATGTAGAAGATGATCTTAAATAATGTGTAATTTTATTATGAGTTGGTACCATGATTGTAAAAAGAACTTGGCTAGTAAAGGTGATTATGATTAAATTATGAATTATGTCTTGACTTGTTCAACACCCAACAACAGCATTGAAGATAATTAAGATGATTACAAAATGTACGAATGATACGAAAAGATGATTATGTATATTAATGGATATATTGTTTTGCGATGGGCTTTGTCTTATCTATTATCTGGCATTCACTGACTGCGGGTGATTAAGCTTCACCGACGGCGGGTGTTTGGCCACATACTGTAAGACGTGATTATATGTAAATGATTATATTACGAAAATTTTATTTAAGTTAAATTAACTTCACTATGGATTTTGTAAAGTCATTATTATCTTGTACTTCGAGAACGAAGTACATGTCAGTATGGCCGTGTTAGAATATTGTAATTCATACGACCAAACCTATTCAAATATATTATTTATTTGAAGTTAATTTATAATCTGATATGTGTTTTAAACGTATACCAATATGTATCGACTTATATACATTTAGTTTGATATTTGAAGTTTATTCAAATATCCCCATTTTATTAATTTATTTATATTGTAAATATACTTGATTATTATCAAATTAATATAATTTGTCAGTATAGACAAAAACATGTATTTTTGAGTAAAACTGTCACTTAAATAGTTGATCAGTTGATATCGGCTGAGTGGTGGGGATATTTGTATAAAAGACGTTGCCTCGCCTAAAGCGAGAGCACTTGTTGGACGGCAACCGTAGAGGACAGATATCTACCCTCTCGACTAGAAGCTGAATAAATTAGAGATAAGTATACTTGGTTACTATTGTTATGTTCTATTTATAAATATATACCTATATCTATGTAAATCAGAATATTTTATTTAATGTTATCGGCTAAATCTAATAATATACTAAATGATTAAATTAAAATTCGTATTATTTAAAGAGTGTGTTTAATTTGTAACTTTAACCTTATTCAAATAAACATAAATATTGCTTCCTACTAACACCTGCAAAGATAGCCTCTCTAATGCAACGTTGTTGACCCACCCTAACTGCACCGCTAAACTTGCTGTTGTTACCGATGCCTCAGATAAAGCCATTGGAGCAGTACTCCAACAACTTCAAGACGACATTTGGCAACCTTTAGCATTCTTTTCAAGAAAACTAAGCCCTTCTCAGACCAAATACTCGCCTTACGACAGGGAGCTGCTCGCTATTTACGAGGCAATCAAATATTTCCGGCACATGCTGGAAGCAAGGCATTTTATAGTATTTATACTGACCATAAGCCAATCAGTTTTGCATTCCACGAAAGGAAGAATAACTGTTCGCCTAGACAGTATCGACACCTTGATTTTATCTCCCAGTTCACCACAGACATCCGCCACATATCCGGCAAGGATAATATAGTTGCTGACACTCTGTCCCGCATTGAAGAACTGGAAGATCCAATCAGCCTCGAAAACCTGGCTCAGGTTCAAACTTCTGACCCAGAATTAGATAAACTTCTGAGTGGAGACTCTTCCCTGAAGTTTAAGAAACTTTACGTCCCTGGAAGTAGGATTCCATTGTACTGCGACGTCAGTACGCCAACTTCCAGGCCTTATGTACCCAAATGCTTACGGAAGCAGATGTTTGATAGCCTACATTCCCTCAGCCATCCTGGTACCAACGCGTCAGCCATATTAGTTGCCGAGCGATTCGTTTGGCCAGGCGTACGCAAAGATGGACAGAGAGAATGGGCGCGTGCTTGCATATCGTGTCAGCGGGCAAAAGTCAATCGTCACGTGACTTCCCCCCTTTGCACCTATAACTTACCACGCGCACGTTTCAAGCTGGTCCACATAGACCTTGTGGGACCTCTCCCACTTTCGCAAGGCTATCGGTATTGCTTAACTGCTGTTGACCGATTTACTGGCTGGCCCGAAGTAGTACCGATAGCAGATATCACGGCAGAAACTGTCGCTAAAGCCTTGTTGTCCACTTGGATATCTCGATTTGGTTGTCCGACAGATATCGTAACAGACCGCGGCCGTCAGTTTGAATCGGCTTTATTTCAATGTCTGTCCAAAATTGCCGGATTCGAGCACAAGCGGACAACAGCATATCATCCTGCATGTAACGGCCTAGTTGAACGTTTTCATCGTCAACTTAAAGCTGCAATCGTATGCCATGCAAATGATAAGTGGACTGAGTCATTGCCATGGGTCTTATTAGGTGTAAGAACTGCCTTTAAAGAGGACTTACAAACCTCATCAGCAGAACTAGTGTATGGAGAGCCACTAAGGTTGCCCGGCGAGTTTTTTGAACCTACCACTACCGGCACTACAGACGTCTCCGAATTTACCGCTAGACTAAGGAACATTGCTGAAAAGTTGCGGCCCACACCAGCTTCCCGACATTGTAAGCCCAAAGTTTTCATTTACAAGGAACTTGAGACCTGTGATCATGTCTTCCTCCGAGAAGACGCTTTACGGGGTGCTCTTCAACCTGCATACTCTGGGCCTCACAAAGTTATTTCGAGGGGAGATAAAGTATTTAAAATTTTAATTAATAACAAGGAAAATACAGTGTCCATCAACCGCCTCAAACCTGCCTTCATATTGTCTTCACCGAATGAGGAACTCCCACCGGAAGTACAACAAGATTATGTTACCCGCTCTGGTCGTCGCGTGAGGTTCCCTGATTCTTATCGCCCTTGACGGTCTCTGGAGGGGGGTGGTGTAGGCTACTTTCCTACATATATTTATATTTATTAAACATATATTTATATATTCATATAATACATTACACAATCCTTATTCACATAAAATAACATAAAACAACAATTTAAATTACCAGTGATCGATATCGATTATCAATAAAATTATCGACCTGACAATCGACTCATTCGTCACCACTAGTTTATAGGCATTGTATTTCCTGGAATTTCACAATTCTAGGAAATTGATTCGCCGCTCGCCCGCCTACGCGCGGTTTCCAACGGTCAACCGACCAGTGTGTCTTGACCTACGACGCGGAGCGCACGCCGCTTGTTTGCACGATCATATTGTCGCGATCTATATAGTCGATACTAGTTTGTTTATGTTGGTGTTATATGCTTTCACCTCCATCACTAACCTTAACTCTGTATTGTTGTTATAATTTACTTACTAAATTCCACTAACTGATATAATATACTAACCAAACTAACTACTAACAGTGCTTGTGCTTGTGCTTGTATTTGTATTCGTAACCTTTTGTGCCTTCTAAACTTAGTGAGTAAGGAGCTTGGGGAATATACGCTATGGTGTTAATGTGAGTTGACTTTATTCATTTATACCTACATCCAAAATCAAACCATACATATCTCCCCCAAACATTTGACCCTAACGGGATTCGAACCCAGGACCCGTAGCACAGAAGGCAGCGTTAACTACCGCTGGACTAATCAGGTAGTAATGAAGATCTATTTTATAAAGTTAGTTGCAGTTAAAATATTTTTTAGTCGAGCGGGAACAATTTTCGAGCTTATTAGCGTATTCACAACAACCTAAGCAAAAAAATCGCTTCGTGGTATCGTATTACCTCAATGTACATATTGATATAAGAAATATTCGTAGTTCTAAGAAAGGGTAGGGTTTATTAGTTGCATTATTGGGAATCGGTGAAGAATGAAGTTCAGACGTCTCTCAGAAAGTAATGCGATTTTCCGCCCTTCATTTGTCCCTCTGATTTGCTTTCGTAGTAGTTTGGAGAATTAAGATTTTTTAAGTTTATATTGAGTGCCAAGGTCGAATATGGAGCATATACTTTTCATAAATGTCCTTACAGTTAAACCATAAGATTCAGTAAGTTCGGGATTATATTTATATGTGAAGTTGATAGCTAGCCAGATAAGGTAGGGTATAAAATATGATCACCTAAATTGCTAGGTTGTGTTAACTTTAAAACACGATAATTTTTTCTCCAGCGTGTTGACATAACGTTTTGTATTTAAAATCTTTCTTTCGCAAACAAAAATTGAAAGTTTTCTCGGATCTGGCAAGGGTCAAGGCTCCCATTGACGCAAAGACGAGTCAAAGCCAAGTTTTACATTCTCTACCGGTATCCAAAACTTCATCGTATTTTTCTGCTCAAATACTTTTTTTTGGATAGGAATATATGCATGACGGAAATTGAAATATATGCATTACAGTCACAGAAGTCAATCCATCCGTATCCATACTTCCATCCCTACTTAATATTATAAATGCGGAAGTGTGTCTGTCTGTCTGTGTGTCTGTAACCTCTTCACGCTTAAACTGCTGAGCCGACTAAGATGAAATTTGGTATAGATATAGTTTGGGTCCCGGGGAAGTACAAAGGATCGTTTTCATCTCGGAAATCATCCCTTAAAAGGGGGAGAGTGGGGTGGAAATAAATCTAAATATATCAAGACAATCAATCAAGCACTAGAACTGCAAAATTCAAGTCCGTAAGTTTGAAGTAAGTATTGTTTGAGCATTAATTCGCTCTCATACATCAGTATAGTAACATGTATATTACATAACAAGTTTGACAGTATAATTTCCATCTCCATGATGATTGATGTCGCTAATAATGCGAAGCCGAACATTTTACACATCAAACGATGATTTACGATGTTCTCTTAATTGTATTTTAATCAACGGATTATTCGCGGCAAATTGGAGATCGTTGTATGTAATTTTTATCTGTTTTGCAGTTCATAAATTACAAGCTGTGATAATTGGCGCGAAATATTGAAAAAATCCTTATGGATCATTCGTTACTTAGAACGGAGCTGTGGTATCAGGCGATTTCATCATCTTCATCAACCCATTGTAATTGTCTCACTGATGGGTACGGGTCTCGTCTCATTTGGGAAGGATTAGACTACAGTTCACTACGCTAGTCTACTGCCGGTTGGCACGCTTCATATGCCATCGAGAGAATCTCTTAAGCATGCAGGTTTCCTCACAATGTTTTCCTTCACCGTTTGAGAACGTGATAAATACGCACATAACTTCCAAAAGGTCAGTGTTGAACTCGAGATCTTTGACATCTCTGTCCACTGGTCACCCCACTAAGCTACCACAGCACTATCTGGCGATTTGGCACTCAACAATTGTATTTGAATGAAAGATCTTTACCTTATCGTTGAAGTCATGAGACTCATGGACATATTCCACTGTGACGTTGAACCAAGTGTCTGAAATCATTCACTGATTTAATGCAGAACAGTCTACAGAGAACAAAACTGTCTGAGTATCCTTTTTTTTTCACTTTATACTAAACCATTAAATATTCTTATAATGTTTGATACATTATCGTCTAGTTTTTGATTATACTGTATAGTGGAGCTTTGATGTGACACAAAGCCGTATCACAATGACTTACATCGTATCAGTGTTCAAAGTAACTTGATCTAAGCCTGTTGCCTATGTGAAATTGATCTTATACTAAACAATACATATATTATAGAGGCTTGTATTAATAATTTCGTGAAACTTGAGACTTTACATGAGCCGTATGTTTAGCTAGTAGTCGTAAATAGAGTTTATTTATCTTGTATGTTGTCTGTATTTATGCCTCGTCTATTCATTATGTTCACGTGGAATGTTAAATGAAAATAGACATTGTAAATAAGAATTTAGGCCGCTCAATGGTACCGCTTAATGGTACGTTGTCATACCAGCCAAAATCTGTTTTCGTTTCTAAGAACAACCTTTATATTATACCTGTAGGTTTATATTGTTATGTTAAATCCAGCTTGTAACCGCAACTGCGATAAACATAAACAAATCAAAACATTAGTAAAGCAAAGCTTAGTAGGTAAAATACAGAGCAGCCCAACGTAGGAAATAAGGCTTATTTTGGTGTAAATATAGAAATAATATACTTTTACCTCGTCGTTACCTTTCAACGGGGACATTCGCGTTATAACTCAGTTGTAACCCCGCAAAAATAGTTGGCGACGAACGTTCCATATCCCCTACTAAGGAATTTCAACAAACTATTTATTTTGTAATTGTTTTGTACTTGTCAGACGTGAAATATTTTACCAAATCATCAATAGCAGTATGTGAAATGATAACTAACTAACTACTAAGTTATAACTTTGGTTCAAATTATATCACAATCACTCGCTAAAACGATGACGATATTCCATCATCGCGAGGAATCCTGCTTCCCTGAGAGATTTTCTCAATGGCGTGACCTTCTCCAACCTGTGCCAGGCTAGGTTGTTCAACTAGACTAACCTAACCCTTTTCAATCTAAGAGAAGGTCCATGCCGAGCAGCAGGACCATAATCAGGTGGATGATGAAGTTTGTAGTGTTGTTATGTATTAAGTATGAAAATATACTCAAGAATATCTAGCGCAAACTTTACGTAGTTGCCAATTTATATCACTTGACGACCTCTGGTCTAGTGGTTCGAGTACCGGACTGCTGATCACGAGGACGTGGGTTCGATTCCCACGGGACACAAATATTTATGTGATGAATATAAGTGTTTGTGTTCGTCTGGGTGTTTCCTATGTATTATAAGTATGTATTTACAAAAAAAAGTATATAAGTATTATATCCAATGTCTAGTACCCATAGTACAAGCTCTGCTTAGTTTGGGATTAGATGGTGCTGTGTAAAATGTCGCAGAATATTTATTTATATCAACTTGCAGCCGTATAATAACGTATTTAAGCAGTATTATTTTGGTTAAAAAAGAGGGATGGCAATATTCAACCTATAGAGTGCTATTCCTTTCCTTAGACAATAGTTTATACGGCCCGTGATGTGTGTATGTGAATAATTTTGTGTGTAATAATTTTGTCAAAGCAAGATCTTTGCTTATACACTAAGTCAGCAGATTCTATACCTGGATTCGACGATGTTAACTGTCTCAAAATACTGATGATTTATTTTGAGAAACCGTGAAAACGTACATAAATACACTCACGCCTTTTTCCCATGGGGGTAGGCAAAAACTACAGAATGCCACGCGCCAAGGTCCCTGCATACCACTTTTGCCTCGTCCACATTCATACATCTCGGTAAACGTAGAAAACATCTCCCAAAATTTCATGACACAGCTAATATTTTATTACATACAAAATTAACTGTATACGTGGTTAAAACTCGCCTCAATTTGCAGAAGTAAACCGGTTAGCTACTGCGGCAATCGAGCCATAAAACTTATATTTCATTATGTAACGAAGCCAAACTCGCAAGAAACATTGCCAATATTAACACGCGATACGGAATCGTAAACCAGAAGTACCGATCTACAGCTACCATATAGGGCCGGATGACTTACAGACCACTTACCAAGCGAATTTCGGCAGAGAGCAAAGTTCCCTAAGTTGCTCTATGGTAATATCATGAAGATTTATAATAATTCCACCCCCACGCGTTATGGCGGTCGTTTTTTTATGGTAGCAACAATTTCGTAGGCTAATGCATGCGGAATAAGTATTTTTGGGCAAATTTTCACTGATTCATCGGCCCTTGAAGGCTTTGTGGACGCGTTTGTTTGTTGTACGCAAATTGTAGTGTCTTCGTGTGTAGGTGTTTTTTTATTTATATTTATGATTGGATGGAAATGTTTTGATGTTTAACAAGGAAAATTTTCTTTCGGTGAGCCCCAAATTGGCTTGTCTAAAAATATGTTTGACTTCATATAGACAAATTTGCTCTGACGATGTTTTAACATGAATTGGTAATTTAAAATCGAAAATCAATGATGAATAAACATTCTAAATGTTTGTGTCAAGAAAGCCCATAAAAAAGTCTGAACAGAACTTTTTTTTTCGATGGAAGTGTGAATTCAACCAAAACTTAACAGTTTGATTATTGAGATTGATATAATTTAATCTTTTCTTCTAATGAATGGAAAATATTGAAAGGGTATGGTCAGTGTCTACAAGTAAACAAAGATATAAATATCGAAACTTTTAAATATCGATTTTTTTTAACGTTCACCCTTCGGTTTCATACTGGGACCGCCGAAATAAACCGACCAATAGGCGTTTATTATCTTCATCCATCTATACAGGTGGATGTTGAGAATAATAAAAAAGCCAATTTATCGATCGTACCTTTTTTAATATCATTGTTATATATTTTTTATTGATATGTTATAAAATAAGTTTTAAAAATATTTTCCATTATAAATGTTAGAACTCATTAAAAAAAATCTATGGTGTTCATTTTTGGATCGAACTCAAGATTTGATTTTTAAGTATGGGGGATATACAAAATGGGGTTATATTATATAACTAGACTATCACTTCACATTAGAATTTGATAAAATATTTTTTGTGTCGAATAAAGCTAAAATAAAAAAATCCTTTCAATTTCCAGGCACGAATGTGGAGCGAGAAACCGTGCGTTAAATTTTCAGGTGGAGTAAAATGATATTGGTATTATTTCACCAATTTATTTTTTATCAAGTATAGGTTAGTATTTGACTACAATCTCACTTGACGGTAAGTGACGATATGGTGGCTTACCTAAAAGATTCACTCGTGACTTGAAGACCCCCAAATTATAATAAATTCAATATTTGGGTGAATATTAAAATGTCTACCTCTTCAGATATAATGTGCGATAGTATATACATATAATATTATTAATCTAAAATGTACTCACGAATAATGAATACTAATATGAAGTAATCTACCGAATAATTTATATTCTCGGGTATAAAATGTGAGAGAAGTCGACTTATCTTTCTAATCGGTTCTAAAAACTGGCTAAACCTCACCACACATCCTTCACGCCAAGACACGGGGGTACAAAAAACGTACGACGATTCGGAAGCCAGTGATTAGCATTGCAAATGTTGGGACAGTCCCTTGAAAGATCCGGCCCCCGCATGTAAAGTATCTAAGTGATATTTCGGATTTAAATTGCAAAAACGTGTTGAGAATCAGTAAAATAAGGCACCCATATGTTATGTTGCGGGAATAAATTGAAGTTGCAACTGTTGGCTTATTAAGTAGGTACGTTTTATCTGTTGGAGATGATAATTCATCATCATCAACCCATTAATGTCCCACTGCTGGGCACGGGTCTCCTCTAATTTGAGAGGGATTAGGCTATAGTCTACCAAGCTAGCCTACTGCGGGTTGGCAGACTTCACATGCCATCGAGAATTCTCTCAAGCATGCAGGTTTCCTCACGATGTTTTCCTTCACCGTTTGAGCATGTGATAAATACGCACATAACTTCCGAAAAGTCATAATAATAATTCATTGATGTTTAATTTATATTTCTGAAAGTGGTCTTGTTTTAATGTTATTAATTTAAATAATAATGTACCTTTGTGTTTCTCAGTAATTTTATTTGTTGTCTTGCCAGATGTAAAGTACAAATAGGATTAAAAATTGATTACGTACTTAATTTAATAACCTTGTTGTACTATTATTTCCAAATACGTGGGAGCATATTTGTTGCGGAAAATATTAATTAATGGTTTCAAAGTTATCAAAGCAACATATTGTTATTCTAAATAGTGGCATCCCTCTCTCAAAACTTATAAAAGATTGCTTATATACTCTGCGTTTTGGCACTTGTTTACTGAAAATTTTCCACCTGCTTTTTATTCTTAGCCAAACCACGCACGGAAATAACGAACATCGTAAAGTTTAAAACATTTTCTACGAAAAAATACGTACGAGTACTTATCTAAGGCGAGTTGAAATCTTACAAAGAAAGTATGGACACCTTCGGAAATATTCGCGACGAGGACGAGTAGTTTCGCGTGCAAATAAAAATGTCGCCTCACAAACACGAACGGTTCGCACGTGCAATGTAGTGGGTACAGCGGCGCGACATACACGCACGCGTAGTTAGAGTCACAAAACGTGCATGATTCGTCCGCAAGTGTGCAGCCTTTACCTATTATTAAAATGGATCTGCGGACATTCCTCTTGAATTATAGAAAAATACAGGCTATTATATTGTAGTACAAGACTTTCCGTAGTTTCCTACCTCGAAAAGAAGCAGACTCACATAAGATAAATTTTCAAAGAATTTCCTTGTAAATTCCAAATGAACTAGCGCCCCAATATTGCACTTTACGAAGACTACATAAGGTCCAATTTGTGAAATAGGACAGATTGATGGAAACAAGCATTTGTCAGTGTGAGGGTAATCTGTTTGTCTGTCAGTGCGTCAACACATCGCCCGCTTGACGCAAAGTCGGTGATTCTTCTTTGTGATACTGATTGACTGGTTGATAAGCGAAACTCTACTTTGATTCGAAAGGCTTACAGTTAGGAATCGCTTGATTGATGTGCATCAAAGCGACGGACGCCAAATTAGAAGTTTGAACAGAGATAAGTGGGCGGGTCGTATTTTAATACGTAAAAGAACTTGTATTAATGGTAATGGCAGTCGGCGGTGGCTGGCGAAATTGACATCTTAATGAAAATTACGTCAAATTTTGATAGAGATTATAATTTAATAAAAAAATTATGAGATTGAATGAGGTGAGTCAATCAAAGGGGCATACCTGCCAAAGTATCTACTTCAAATTAAGATGTAAGATGAAGATTAAGATTATTATAAAACCCATTTATTGTCTCAACTATGGGCTCGGGTTTCCTATTGGGCTGATAAGAGTGTTTATAAAAAATAACTTGTTCAAATAATTTGGGATTCTTTCTTTGCCAGTTAATATATTTGATTCCTAGAATTCATCATACAGGGGTTTAACGAGTGCTTCAGGAATTTCATAGCACTTTTGTAACTTAACTTTTGCTTTTTTTGAACCGGTCGTGTCTAAATCGTTCCGTATTTTTGCATCGAAATTTATTTTAAGAAGCTGGATTATATTGATTTCGTACACTTACGCGAATATTAGACATTGAAATAAAACTACTTTTTACGGATTTTATCGCGGTATATTGATATTATTTTAACCCGACGTTTTGGATCCTTTATAAGCGATAAAATCCGTAAAAAGTAGTTTTATTTCAAAGCTGCATTATGTTTGATGTAATTAAATTAAATCGTGTATTTCATCTTTAATTTTGAGATTTCAATGTTTCGCAACGATTCCAGATCTTTACATATAAAAAGAGAAGCTGACTGACTGACTAACATATCAACGCGGGGCCTAAAATATAACTTAGAAGAGCACTACTCTTCTTCTTGTTTGTGTCGATGGAACATGAGTGTTGTCTAATTTAATACCAAGTACTAAGAAAGCATTCTAGAAAATTCATCTCCTAAGGGGGTAAAACGGGGATGCAAAGTTAGTATGAAACTTTTATTTTTTCGTTAAATTACACACGGACGAAGTCGCGGGGATTAGCTAGTGGAAATATAATCATATTTATTTATACAGAGCGAATTATATCAAATAAATAAATATTCGATTTCTGAACTCTACTGTCTTCAACATTTATAAAATTGGTGAGCAAATGGTGCAGAGAGAAATACTATTAATCTCATAAGACAGGGTGCACACGCGCGTCAAAGGAGCGGCTGGTGACTTGAGCGAATATTTCGCGCTGGCAACGTGTAGCGCCGCGCACAATCGATGAATTTATCGGATATGCGAAAAATTGACAATTTTAGTCGGCATTCAATTTTATTGTTCTGTGAGCACAATGTCTGCTTTGTTTCAGTGATATTGCTGAACTGTTACTATATTCACAGTTTACGTTAGGTATATAAAAAAAATTTGACCTTTTTTTTAATTTAGATATATGTTTTTATGTCACAAGGGTGGCAGACAAGCATACGGCCTGCCTAATGGTAAGTAATTGCCGTATAGCCTATAGACATTTGCAACACCAAACGTATCGTTCGCGCGTTGCCGACTCTGTAGAAACCGATTCGGTTTCTTAAAATAAGAGAGTTACTAAACTGACAGCAAACGGAATTCCCATGCCGTCAGAATAGTCAGTCCCCCAGTTTATTAGATTTTTGTGATGAGGTGCACTTTGCACCTAATCACAAAAATCACAAATCCAGGCAATCTGTGTATCTGAAATATTTTCTTTGTACCCTGTACTCACTTGAATACTGAACCAATTATGACCTGATTATGTAAAACGATTTGATTCCAAATGATTTAAAGTTATGTAACTGTAGACTTTTTTGCTTTCGTCATAAAAACCATAACCGAAATGATAGGACAATATTTGTCCCACATCCAGCTGCAGTAGGGCTGGGAAATAATATCAATTATTTAAACGAACAACGACAAGTTCATCGGTGTTATTTCCCGGGAGTTCAGTTTGCGCGCTCCATTTCACAGGAACTAACCGTAACGGTTTGTATTGCGGTGCAAATTAGACTCATCACTAGTTTTAAATATGAAATGGAAATGTATTCCAACGCAATGTGCATTGAAGTATGATTAAAAATGAATATTTTTAAATTGTAAACATGACAAAATATTGGAAGTATAAGTAGACGGTAGAATCTTTGATAACCACATTTATGAAATCTTGATTCAGTTTAGAAGCACAGCCAGCAAGATTCCAAGATATGTACCTATCAAAAATATAATATCCTAAAGTTTTCATGTAGCTACTTATACAGTATATTTTCAATAGAAGCCGAGGCAAATGCTTCCCCACCTATATTATGTTTGTCCTTGAAGCTGATACTTTTTAATTCCACCGCGAAAAAAGAGCTTAACAAAAAATCACCCCCAAAGAAATTCATATCGCGCAAAAGTTGCAACGCAATCGTCACGGCCCGCCACAAGCCGTAATAAAAGTGATCCGGGCTACATATCGATTATCGCGATCGTCGAACCGAGGCGATCGCTGCAATCGCTCCGATAAATCACTCGACTCATACCTTTTGGAATATGCTCGCGGGTCTCGATAAATGATCGCGCGCTGATGCGCTCGTGTGTCCACGGTCTTAGAAAGATTGATGGAAGATTATTGGTAAATATTTTATTATGTAGAAGCTTATCAGTCTTCCCAGAAATTGATAATATCTTACGTGGGCTTGAAATTATTTTTGTGATAGCTTCAGTTAATCCTTCCTTTAAATAGATTCTAACAATATTCTACAAGGAACTTTTGTTATTATTATCTAAGCAATCATCGTTACCTACGTATGGCTATGTTTACCTTTTTGGCTAATTTTTATCCGTGTTCGGTTATTATTCACTTTGAAACACAATTAATATTTGACAAAAGTCGTACTTACATTAATGATTGTACTATGCATAGCATTTGAGGAGATTTAAACTATTACTTACGAATAAAATATTTGGGAATCAAAAATATTATTTTTAATTTTATTGTTATATGATAGGTACACATGTTTATTTTATCCTAAATTTCGCTAAATACTGCAGTTACTATAACAAAAAACTAAATAAATTAAAACATTTACTCAAATAGGTACGTTTCATTTTGTAATCTCTAAAATACCGCTAGCTCCAAGCTGTGATAGTCAAACTTTATCCATACAACGGCACCAGTTCCCAATAGTATCGGTCAGATAAAGCTAGTCGAACTGTCACGATGACAGCTAAGTGACACAATCATAGCTGTCATCGATGCAACTGGACTCAGACTGAAATCGGATCCGGAATCCCACTCAAGTTAAATAGAATTGCTTGGTTGTGACGATTCTGTAGTATGACGAAATCGATTTAAGATAATCGGTTGAATTGATATACTTGCACATGACTTTTGAGGCATTCGATTATTTTATAGTGATTAGTGAGAGGTTCCTGCCAAAGTCTATCCAAAACCGTAGAGCGGTATTGGCATGAAAAAGTAACAACATCCACACGTATGTACATCCACACATACAGTAGCGTTCATTACATTAATAGGAAATTATTAAACACTTATTATGTTGATATTGAGGTGACAATTATACGTATATATGTAAAACACTTTAAGTATTTATGATTATCGAGCTATTGCAAATTGATATTGTTAATTAAATGTCAATCACCCTGACGATGTCTGATAGGAACTAAAATAGCTGCCTTACAAAGACACAATAGCCCTTTATATGTACTTATGTTCAATAATATACTCACATTGTGGAACCAATCAAAGTTTCAGATAACATTGAAACTAACTTTTCAGTCTTAACCGTCACATAATTATGATCGTATATAGTATTTACAAAAATAATTAATGTTGCCAATGGTAAAATTATGCTGAAAATTAAATGTTATTGTAAAAGTTGCCATAATCATCATACAGTAGTTACGTATAATTTATGTATCAGTAACCAGTTTCTAGAAGTCAAATAAAAGGATTCTGGAAATATTTGCGTAAGATCGGAACTGAACAAGTAGGCAACTGGAGTACATCTCACTTAAGCATTTCAATTTTGATCAATAACCCGGCCACCTGTCCCCAAAAAAATCCAATGCGAAATTTTATTTCATTTTCGACAACAGATTTCTTAATAACCATCCGACCCTCGCATCCAAGTTGCAAATTAAATTAATCCAGTGCCGGATTCAATAACGTCGCAGATCGGACCATCAAACTCGGGACATAAACCTTTCGAGATCACCGGCCCATTGAATTCTCCGGGCCGTAGTGAAAGTTTTCAACACCCGCAAATGTGTTTTTCTTGTTACGACTATGTAAGTGTACGGGTATGGTTTTGGCAACTTCTTATATTCTACAGACTAGTAGGCGAGATTGAATCAATTTAAACCTTCGAAGTGTTAATTAAAGGCACCATAGAAATACGTTGTTATCAGTCAACGGCAGTCGCATGTCGACAAGTCTCAATAATAAGTAATCTCGTCCTCGAAATGTTGAGCATTAAGTTTTTTTTATTTAATTTAACAATATCAGATAATAATAATAATAATAATATTTATTTATTGACACAATAAAAAGTAGGTACCTACGTAGTAGAGGATACAAATAAAGGTACAGTATTTCTTAAGTGTATTGGTCTGCTGGTACTTAAAATAGGATTTCCTGTGCTATAAGTACCAGCAACCTTCCAGTGTCACACTTGATCTAGGAATTTACTGTTTGCAATAAGTAGACCTACTTAATTTATTATATACAGACTTATAAAAATGAGATAAAAAGCAATATTTTTTTAACTTTTATTTTATACATAATACCGTCTATGAATGATCCACGAAGGAGAAAAATAGGTACCAGATTTTTTTGCCACTACTGGGTATGGCATCAATAGTTTAGGAGGGATTAGGTTATAGTCAACCACACTAGCCACGTGACGGGACTTCGCACACCATCAAGAAAGTATCTTAGGCAAGCAAGTTTCCTCGCGATGTTTTTCTTCACGGCTGGAGCGTTTGATAAATACAAACGTAACTTCAAATGAATGGTGAATCGTGCGTGTCCTGGGGTTTTTTCACTAAACTTTTGACTTTACAGTCTACTAGACACACTCCTCACAGCTTCAAATTACTAACGTTACCGTTTTCAAAAACACGTTTCTGTTTAAAAAACCTGTTTGACACCGATGTTACGAAAGTCAATTGACTTATTTGACACAGGAACTGGATCTAAATAAAGTCAACGATTGTGTATGCTTGACACTCGAATTTACGTGTCACAATTCAGTGTCGCACCATTTCTTCCGTCTTACCTATATTGACATGCAGCAGGGCTTGTCGGCGTTGAGACGTCGATTTTATATGTACGTGGAAGAATTACGTGACTTATATGAAGTCTATCTCTATAGCGTTTAAGTAGTTACTCAGTAGATTGTTATCCAATCTGGTATTTATGTTCGAAATAAATTCAACAGATTTTATAAGCCTCTTTTTTGCAGTCGGTTCTCAATTTGTCGGAATATTTAAATGTTCATAGTAATGTGTTCCAATACTATTTATTATTATTTTATCAGAAATACATTCACAACAATTTGTTTTTTCCATAATGCCACTTAAACCTCTTGGGTTTGAGTGTGGCACTTACTAGACCCCAGGCCTTTATAAAATTAAGTTCTTATGCTCTTTTAGTGTGTGACACACGGTTTTTTTTGCATTTTTAAGTTTACCCTTAAAATTACTATTCTTTTTTAAACCAATTGAATTGAATTTAAATGACTTTAAAGACCATTTTAAATGTTAACTTACATTGTTAGAATAATATAGGTATTGCAAACAAATATGTCTGCACCTTAAAAGAGACCAAAGTATTCTCTGAGTTTGCTCTAGGCATATTTTATATTTGTATTTTTCTTTCTTTTTCTTCTGTATTTTTGCTCAAATGTACATATTTATCTACAAACTCTAACATTTCAATTCTACAGCATTAGAAATGTTTGTTACGATATTTTTATGAAAAATATTTAACCCAAAATGAGAATATTTATATACCTAAATACATATCCATTTCATATTCCTTAAATTGTAATAAAATGTTCGTTTCACAAAATATAATAATGAAACAGGTATTTCACATTACTTTTATTTAGTACCAAAACGGGTACAATAAGGCGCATTTTGTGAGCAAAATCGACGCTAACCCAAATCCGTAGTTTCCCGGTTGGCTCATTTCGTCGCCACATAATAAGTTTGATATTTCACCTATTTTACATTCAGGGAAGACGTGTGTAAAACGTCCGCCAGGCGCCAAGTAAAGGCAATATTACAATACCGCCACATGGATTTCGCATGGCATATATATAAGCAAAACTTTGGCCGCGCACTAAAATGAAAATGTTGTACACAAATTGGACGAATACGTTTGCATTTCAAAATTACATTTTTAACTAAGTGTAAGCGGTTAAGCCTGAGTTTCTCATCTAGCTAAAGTCAAATGTTATTTGAACTGAACCATAATTATAAGTGCTTTTTAATTGTATGATATGTTAAGTTTTATTTGGTTTTTCGGGATTTAGATCAAAGTAGACTGTAGATTATATATACAGGTGTCAGTACATAAATGCACGCACGTTACATAAATGAATATACTATCCAAACTTATAATTTAGGTATTACTTCTAATTCCAAGCTATTAGCTAATAAAATATGTTTAGACGTTCGAGTTAGTTCGTGAAAACCTTTCTCAAGCAATATCTCACTTCACTATGATAACTTATCTGCATATTTACCTCATAGTACTAATGTTGCATCTGCTAAATATCCTGCTATTACTTATTATAGCAAATTAAAAATTAAGTCCAGAGGTTTACAATTAACAAGCCTGGAAAACGCTTCGTCGAAAACCGTTAAAGACCTCTGAAGACCAATGTTTCACATGGTTTAAAGAAATAAAAATATTTATATCCCAAAAACAACAAATCTAACTAGATTATTATCTTATTTATAAAATACAGAAACTTTTAGTATGACCTAAATATGTGAATATATAATGATTACAATAGTTCCAAAAGTGCGGCCGCCTTTGAAGCTTCTAGGGAGGAAACTTAACGGCGTTCAACTAACACATTCTATTTAAACTCAACAGAATACCGCGGAACAGCTACTTTAGGCTTACTATTACCGAGTTTTCAAACTATTACGAAGTATATGAATACATCATTGTGAAACTGTTTAAGTTAAATGTTTTTTTTACCAATTGCTTTTAATGCGTAAATGTAAGATGGGTAATAAGGCCACACATTGTTTTTTATGTTCAAACAGAAAATCGAATACCAAGGGTGCTCGGTTTTGGGGGCTCTCTTGATCCAATCGACTGGGCCTATCGTAGTCCAATGCTGGACATAGGCCTCGCCCAAACTGATTTTATCGTCAATATTCAAAAGGAGCCAATCAAAGTAACGGTTTAGTTAGTGAAGACAGAATTATAAGAGTCACTTCGATTACAACCGACTATTATACAATAAAAAGCTACTCGATTTACTAATTGTAACCCGGATAGTACTAAAAATACCGACAGTAGGTACTTAAGACGCGCTCCCGACACGATTCCCTATACGCCAATCTTAACGCGAACTCATCGTAACATCATGTAGGTTAACGAGGGTTCGTTTCAAGTGATTTTCGTGTAAAATTTTGACAACGCTTTATTATTATTACGGAGATTACTTTCGGGTAATTATAATTTTATTGTGTAATCATGTGTTCCGCGAAATTGCTTTACTTTGATATTTAAGCCAGCTGTTAGGTTTAACAAGATGTAGGCAAATATTTGTTGAGAATTTCTTTAATATTAAGTTGGTTTCGTGTTGGAAAGCGTAGGGATATTATTGTTCTGACAGGGCTATAGACTATATACTATCCGTCCGATTTCCCCCGGATTTGTCTTAGTTTAGAGAGCGTCCGGGGGGCGTTTGGGAGGAGTTTCATTTGTAGTCCGGGTTTTAGGCTGTTGACGTACCTATCTACCGAAAATATACGGCGCAAATTGTTTGGTAACGTTTTAAGAAGATTGTTTTGTGTCTAAGAAATAAGTAGGTAGATACTGTTGTCCCTATTAAAATGGTTTACAATAATAGAATAGTACTGAAGCGGCCATCGCTATAAGTCCGCATTGCGAGATTGCTAGTTGTAAAACCTGTAGAGTATTGTATGGTCTCGGGTTTTCGAATTCCTTTTGTATGTGACGACTTGATTAGCGCAGTAGCTGAGTGATCGGCTTGTGCGTCATGGGTTGCTGATTCGATCCCCGAACGGAGTATTATACGATGATTGTATATTTGTATGATCTACATAAAATATAGTTTAGCTTATTTATTATCTCGTTTGGGCCCATAAAATCCTCATTAATCTCCAAATAATTCGTTGGTATATACATCAGTAGCCTTTCACAAAAAGGGTGTGTAGTGTAAAAATATGAGATTGAGTGAGATTTTGTAGATAAAACTGTTTTACCGAGAGGTTTACGACTATATTCAAGGTCCAACTAAAGGTAATGAGGCCATCACACGATATCTACGGAATAGAGACCTGCAGCATGGCTCTTAGGTTCGATCCTCATATCTAACAACGGTTCTGAGTCCTATTTGTATATCAAAATGTATTTTTTGAACAAACCTACTATACTGTAGCAGCCTTAGTGGGACCAAATCGTTTAAAAACGGAGCTCTAAGAAAAAAAAACTTAGCAAATATTATTACAGCCGTTTTGGCTTAGTTCTATATTAAACCGTACCCACCTCCCTGCGTCTCGGTCGGCAGCATTTGTATTTACGCGTCGGATGGATTTGAATTACAAAGTCGACCGACGCCTTCTCGTGTCGCGAGCTCGAAATATGAGGTTTGCTAACTAAAGTGGCTGTTGCCTTTGAGTACGGCCCTGGTTTAATAATGCGTCTTATAACGCCTTAAATCTAGTAAATAGTGAATTATTATCGCTTTAGTTGCGTTCTAGTTCGAGATATTTGATTGAAGATGCAAACCTTTCCGTTATCGTATTGAAACCGTAACTTCTTATAAACTACTCCTTATAAAGGTAGAATAGTGACAATAACATAATATATTATCACGCCTGTCGTCCCTATAATTTATACACCCACATTTCGCCGGTATGTTTTAGGTCCCATGTAATAGGGAGCGAGCCTATTTTCATCAACCGGGCACGAATCCAAACTCCGAGCTAATACTGAGAATTTCATAGAAAAACCCAATAACACTGCTCGAACTGGTAATCAAACCCAGGACTTCTCGGCAGTTGCACTGTATGACCACTTGACCAACGAGGCAGTTCAATAGTGAAAAGTAGGCTTAAAAATTGCCAGTCCCGGTTATATTTATATATAAATTTGCGCATCTAGGTATATTATATTCCTGTAGGTGTACGAAGTCCATCAACCCTACACTAGACGTACAAGTTAGACTGCAGTGTTAATACCTCTCAATCTATAGGGAGCCTGATTCCACCAGTAAGACATTTAGTTACACATACACACATAACAAGTGCACACATACACAAGCTTATACTAGACACTTGCTTACGTAAGGCCTTTGCCCGCTATTGGGCAAAGGCCTTATTTCATTTTAGTGTGGGTTGGTAGACTTTACACGCGATACATAAACTCTCTGTCATGCAGGTTTTCCTACGATCGATTTTTCTTTCACCATTCGAGCTTGTCATATCATCATCATCATTATCATCATCAGCCCATATTAGTCATACACCTACACCCAATCAATGTAATCGTGCATCAATACAAAATTTTGATGTTTTATTCTACAACCAGTTATTACGAATAACAATAAATAAATAACAATAATAAATAACAATAATAAATATAATAATAAATCACTACGGACCGTTGTTATCACTAAGCTCAACTGACCTCGGAGCTCAGCACTCACAAAATCCCGTTTTATAACCCCGTGATGTTCCCAGTTAATTTTATAATAGTTTTAGAAGGGATTAGCTCTGGTCTATTAAATGAGTTTCTAATACCTAGGGTTGTTTGCGGAGACCAAACTAGATTATTCCTGGCTTAGAACAAACATGGGTTACTTCTGATTGCTAAAACTGGGTCTACTAACTGTTGAATACGTTATTTTTATGTCATCATTAACCCAATTATTTTCCTACTTTCAGGATCAAGTCTCCTCTCATTTGAGAAGGATTAGTCTATAGTGCATCACGTTAGCCTAGTGAGAATATCTCTCGAGCTATCAGGTTTCCTCACGATTTTTACCTTCACCGTTTGCGCATGTGATGAATACGCACGAAATTCCGAAAAGTAATTTGTGCGTGCCTTTTACAGTCTACTGGTTACATCATTAGGCTATCAGACCAAATTATTTCGTTAACCTCACCGTCTGCCTTTTAATAAGTTATACAGAATTATGTCTAGCCTTCTATAATAATGTAGTAGCAAGCTCAATATCAAAGTACTTAATTAAAAGTTTATTGTAATTATACTTGGATTTCATTTTCAAATTCAATTGAATAATATCTAAAGTTACAAATTTTGTGAAGTGTAGAACTAAATATAAATAACTACCTCATCGGCATGGGTCTCTTCTCATTTCGAAGGGACTAGACTTTAGTCCTCCGTAAGCGTTTCCTCGTTATGATAAATACGCACCTAACTTCAAAAACTTAGTGGTTCGTACCTTAGGATCAAAATTGAGACCTTTCACTTCATAGTTTGTCAGTCACACCATTAGGTTATAACTGCATATATGATAACTAGCTATAGAGAATAATATCGATTCCTCGTTTTTGGGCTTACACCAGATAGTGCTATGAATGAGGTCTAAGTTAATCTGGACATCTATACTTTTTAAAGTAATATTCTGCTTTAATCAAAAGCTTAAAAAACCCAATGATACTGCTACATTCAATAGAATTCATTAACCTGGTACCGTACGATGCTTTACAGTACCCGCAGCTGATATCCAATTAATTAACAGCTCCCTGTTCCAATCAATCAATATTTAACATTCAATTTATCAATCTCGTTCAATCAATTCCAACCTTTCAATTAATTTATATGCATTGCCTGAAGATGTGCAATTAGTCAAAGCAATTGGCTAAAATAATATGTATATTTTTTATGGTTATTAAAATTTTCACTTTAAAGCTTATTTTCATTTCAACCATTATAAAAATCAAGAGAAAATTTAAGTAGTGATTTATATTGACTATATTATTTTATTAAATGAAATTAATGAAGCAAAAAGATCCTAAAATCATCACCATTCGCATTGTCCTATGATAATTAACCAAAATCGAAAAGAAACTAGAATGTAATGAAATAGAAAATAGTATGTGATATAACTTTGACAAAATGGAAATGGAATCCATAACAAAAAAAAACAACTTTTTACCCAAATTTTGGTCCTCGAAAGCCCAGTCACTAAAGTACAGTCGCTGCCCACTTATCAACTCGACTTAGTGTCTCCTAAACGAAGGACATGTGTCACAGCCGGTCTGAGTAAAACGAATGAACTACGCATTATTGCCAAATAAGCAGCGGCACAATAATGTATCTCTTGTGGGTATTAGCGGATTCCCAATGTTTTTGTGTTCCTAGTTTTGTAAGCGTTTTTTGTTTGTAGCGTGGTTTGTACGTAAGGATTTTATATAAGATCAAGCTTTATTCTTCAGAATAAACACTAAAAAAGTTTATTTTATTACACTGTTTTAGACTGTAATAAGAATCAAATGTGACTAGCTGTAATTATATTGAGACTTAGACGTGAGTAAGACACCGTATAACAGTTTTCTTAAAATATACCCATTGCCTATTTAAATTGATATATAGAATGATATATAGAATAGTTTTTAATATCACAGCAATCTAAGATTATTTTTATCATTTGACAAAAACGTAAAATGCCAGCTTAAGACGAAAAAGAAAAAGACTTTTGTCGTGATTTAAATAAATAAGAATAAATGAATTGGCGCCAAATAAGTACATTCAGCTTTGCTCGTTAAATTGCCAGCTATGAAAAACTGAGAGGCTCATTATATGGTAATAAAGTGGATTTTTAAAGGCAAACATCTTATTTTCATCAACATCTTAACTTTTGTGCGGAGATTTTCTGAGAACCAAATTAAAATTTCACTGTGGTGCTGAAAAATCAAGAGTTTTTAGAATTTGCGAACTTTGAGAATGTGATCCTTAGCTACGAGTACGCTAGTGTTGGGAAATGGCATATGTCGATATCCTTTAACATTATAACTTTTTTTTGTTACTGTTTGTCTTTTGATGTGTAGCAATGTAGATCTTTATGTAAATATTGCTCCATTTTCAAAATTTCTCTTGGGCATTTATAAACACAAATATTCATAATGCACATACACTGGATCAATTATGAAGTTGGCTTTAGATATATTTGTTCCATGCGGGGATCAATCACACGTAGCGTAGAAGCCGATCGGTCGACCACGGCACTATCAAAATATTTCTAAATTTCTACACAACGAGTTACAATTTGAAAATGCTTAAGTACAAATATTTTATTTGACAGACTGACTGATTTTTGTAATTTGGAAAGTCGATAATATAATTATCCTGTTTTTTTTTTATTTATACATAATACTATCAAATACAAATACTATCAAACCTGATCTTTTGTAAGTTATTCCTCAGTACATATCTATTTATCTACTTCATATTTTTATATATACCCCAATATTTTATAACAATATAGTATTATAACCAAACCCTTCTTTCATAAAAGAGCTAATATGGACCCCACAAATTTTATTTGAATGATAACCAATGAATATGACTGTGAAATATGGAAGGTATTTGTGGTCATTGAGTGGACGTGGGGCCCTACCTGATAGGACAGATGGGGCCCTTACCAAAGAAGAAATAATTTTAGAATCAGGAGATAAATATCTATGACATTTATTTATTTGAATTGACAGACAATTTGACTTGATTTCAATAAAAAATATACTTTGGTCTTTTTAATAAAATAATGACAATTAAAAGTGTCACTTCAATAAAATCTGCATATTTCAATTCAAGATATAATATTAATAATTTTTTTTACCACTATGGTGGTAAATTTTGCGGTTACCGCAACATATAGATTAGATAGCATTACCAGCGGTTTTGCATGCGCGTTGCTGACCTTAAAAATTAAATTTTAATTTAATTAAAACGACTTCACGCCAAATAAATTTAAAAAAAATATACCGACATCTATCCGCTGCTCTGTCTGTATTTCAGCCATATCGACAATAACGGTTTTCATTCGCCCGCGAGCATGTCACAATCAGGTTTGGCTCCCAAAAGTGCGTTGAATGCACTGAATGTACGCGGGACCGCCGACGACGAGAGCTCGCGTGACAGTACGATACGGGAGCATGGCGCAAATAACATATATATTTTGCAGCAGTTGTAGGTAATTGGTAGGAGGGAATAGATTAATATTTGGTTATGCTTCCTCCTAACTACCAGAAAAATATACCTTAGATTACCCAGTATAAACTTAGTTGGGTACAAAAAAGGGGAAACTTTCATAGAAACTCTTTTAAACGTATTTACGGTGAGATTTTTTATCTTCTCTAAAACTAATAGGTACCTTATCTTTCTTATTTTTCTAAAGATTCCAGGTATAATCTACTGCGAAATACTGCATTAGAATTAAGTTTAATGCTACTGGTATTACTAAATTCTTAGTATAAAGCCCAAAAACCGATAAACACTTTTGTAAACTTTAAAATATTTACTTTCTACTGTAAAATTTTTATTCCAGTTAAAGATATTGCACCTTCAAACACTTTAAACTGATTTTATTATTTTTGAAAAAGCTTACTTACATACTGTAAAATCTATTCGTATTCCTCGATAATTAATCGTAACACACGCACAAACAACACATTCTACTCAAATCAACACAAAATAAAACAAAACACTCACTCATAAACCAATTTCTACATCGACAACAAGCGGGAATCCTCAACGCTTTATTTATTATCTCGTATCTATAAACCATTTTTACCGAATACGACATCCACCCAGATACCTCGTACATAATACATTCAATCCTAAGTCTTTGCATCCGGATGAGTTTGTAGAACCTTTGTAAGGTTTTTACTGTCACGAGTATATATTCGGTCGTAATGCTAGCAATGTATCGGATTATTTTCGTCTGTATAAATGCGATTACTATTGTCTTACTTCGAACGATACACGTGTAAGTACCCGTTTCCTTTTACCGATTTGAATTCTTGTTTTATAAGTATTATACTTACAATACATCGAAAAAATAGGCTGACAGTAGTCATGCTCATATTTTCTAGTAAGAAAACATGAGCGTATTTATAATTAATTATTATTTATAACTCACTGAAGTGTTGAAAGAATAGATACAATTGAAATTTATAAGTAACTGCTAACGTAAAAGTTTTAGCTAAAAATCATCTCTATCACGTCAGGATTTAGAAAAGAAAATGCATCAAACTTGGTCCATTCGACATCGTGACACACAGATACGTCAAACTTATAACACTCCTCTTTTTGTGACGGTGATTGAAAATACCGCAATAAGGATCCAAAATTATTTCTCGACGCCGCGGGCGTGTAAATTCTACCAGTCCACAATGTCAGTTTGAAGAAACTTCGTGTCCAGCGGTGGTGTAGTAAATGGATTTATGAAGCAAGTATTATACAAACTGGGCGATTAACTTAATCGTTTCTAGCTATCATAACTCAAGTTTACTTATACTTCCCCCAATAGCAAGGGCACAACATTAATAATGACTACGTAACACTGTTCCGCTTTATTAGTATTTTTTAAATCTAATATTTATGTATACACAAATTGGTCTTTAGGGGCGTGAAAATTTCAGCAATTAAAAAGGTCCACCCAGTTCAACCCTCGGGTCTTTTTAACCCATCCACATAACAAAATGTCCTTTATTTTGAAGATTTAAATAACTATGGGAGTTTTAACAGCTTTTATTATGAAACAGAATAAACAAGGACGATAACGTAAATTTATTGCAATTAAAAAGCTGTAAAGTTGTTTGTTATTCATGTTACATTCATCTGGGATTTAATTAAATGAATAATTGGGGTGCTTCTCTTGACTGTAAGCAGATAATGATACCTACAGAATTTTTGTAGGTCAGGCCATAAAGTTTGCTGTGATAAACGGATTGGACGAATTGGTATATACGGAATTTAATTATGGTAAAGGATACAATTCTAGTATAAATTATATTAAGTCAAAAGTCTTGAGTTCGATTACAGGACTGACTTTTCGAAGTTACGTGCGTATTTAGCACAAACCTGCATACCTTTTGCAAATGCATGTGAAGTCTGCCAACCAGCATTAGAACGTTTTGGAATATAGCCTAATCTCACTCAAATAAGATGAGACCCGTGTCCAGTGGAACAGTAAAATAGTGGTCGGCCAATTTCAGACGTAATACTAATAATAGTAAGATTGAATTGCATTGCATCAACTTTGTTCAATGTATATACAATAAATGCAACTCATAAATAAATAAACGTTTGAATGTCGTGCGGAACACAAGCAATTCATTCGAGTTTCGAACACTATGAAGCAAAAAAGAAAGATTGCTTCGTTCCGCATCACTCGTCATGCTTCGTAAAAAGTAAAACATTGCCTCTTGGACCCAACGAACTGGCAAAGTCAATACACTCAGCATGAGTGGAAAGCTAGGCTAACGAGCCCCATCACTCGGGACTCATGGCAAATATTATTTCGAGACGGCGGCGTACATTGAAAAACTTCAGTGTATTTAAGGTTTTATGCCTCTTGTTTGATTGAATGTCGTTCTGGTCCTTAAGACTTTTTATGCTGGTTTGGGAGAGTAAATATAAATTTATACTTATATTTTCACGTCTGAATAATTAATTAATACATAAATAAAAGAACGTCATTAAGTAAAAATGTAGGTATCATACTAATTAACTTGGTGCCATTTTTTTCAATACATGGTACCTCACAGTCATAATATTAGATTGTGAAATCTACTAATTAAGAAGTAATAAAATATTATAAGAAAGGTTTGATTTAATTTGCAAATGTTTATTTCAAACTGAATTCGAAATCCCTAGAAACGGGATTTCAAATAGCCAAATATAAAATCATAAATAAATCATTTCAATACTTAGCTATAGAAGAAACTTATACCTATGGGTTTTGAGCCCAAAAAAAACATCTTTTGTTGCTAATACTTCTATGCAAACTTTCACAGCAACAAGATTTATAGACGTTTTAATCTTAAGCTGTTCAAGTCTAGACAAATTTGGGACAAAATGTCCGATGAAACAGCATTCAATAACATGTTGTGGACTTAAAACTCGTATGTGTAATCCCTTAAGGCGATCCGTGGGTTACTTGTCTGTGAAATAAATTAATATAACATGTTCTGAGAGTAATTCAATTGTAGTTTGGCTAGCATTATTAATGTTACATTCGTCTAGTCTATAAATAGAATTGAATTATCATGAAAATTATTCGATTTTGAATTAAAATCTAGTTAAGTAATCATTATGTCTTCTATTAGGGTAGATAATTTAAAATTTATGATTGGTATTTTTTTCGTAAATTCTTAATATTAACAATAAAAAAAACGAAGGCTATGGGGGCCTATTTTGGCATTAAATGGGCACAATTCGAGTTTTAAAGTTGTAAAGAATTCAATAGATAAATCTTGCTCGACCTGTGACCAACCATAGGACATCACATTCACTGATAAGTCAGCTTTGTAATTTATATTAGAAAATGAACACTGTAATGGCTACATAGGCTGATGATTATATTCGTAGAATTATATCCCTTTTGTATAGTCTTTATAAAGCTGAAAGTCAGCTAAAGTTATTTATTTTTCATCGGCGAACATCAAAATCTGCAAGTGACGCTAAAAGACGACGAACAACAGCGCTGTGATTGGAAACTTCGTACAATCTAATTGAATTCTTCAAGAGAGTGAGGGAGCGACGATTACTTAAAAGATTTTTTCAACAAAAATCAAAATTTTACCCGAACAGAGACATCAAAGGAGTTTAACATTCAAGAAATCGTTGAATGGTTTTTTGTTAGATTTTTTCTTGATCTACGGGATGTTGATTTTGGAAGCAAAGGGTTGAGGATATGGGGCAACGTGAAGGGATCATATTTCTAACAATAATGGTAGAATATAGTTTAATATTAAATATTAAGTCATTGATTAATCTTGGGAGGCTTGTGGCCACGTAATAATGATGCAGATTACTCAATCTGCAAGATTAAGATATCGCTACCGACATCAGTCTCTAGATTAGTGGAACTTTGTGTCTCGGAAAGTTTAGCGGCATTAATCTCGGTTGTCATAAGAATACCTGGTGGTATTTACTAGAATGGCAATAATCGTTAGTGGTAGAAAGTAAGCCAAAAAGTCTTGACAATTAGCATAGGTAGTCTTAGAATATCTTCTTCAAAGTACGTCTACTCCAAAAAAGTTATGCGTCCTCTATAGAAACATGTACATCAGAACCTCTTTTATTTTATCTTCGGTTAAAGAAAATATCGGTCACAGTGCAATTACAAGCTTTGCTGTCAAATTCTTTATCAAAAACTCTCATTATCTGAGCTTGTTCCTTTAACTATGTTAAAAAATATTTTGTAAATTTAAAAATAGATATGAATATAAAATATTCATTCATCACCCACGGAGAATAGCTTGTTTTAAACTTCTGTCTGAAGTTCTAGCGACCCGACCGCACAACTAATTCACTTTATTTTCTCTTCATTCTTATATCCAACAGGAAATCTTGAGGATATTCAATGTATTGTTGCTTTTATTTTTGAAACATCACTGGCCTTGTTTGAGGGCCTGAGGGTTGGCAGTTTTCCTTATATAATGCCATAAGCAATCATGTTGCAGAGATCTTGTGTGGCTACGTGAGGGGTTTTATTCGGGTCTGTGTTCATAACGTTTTAACCGCTAGGGTTACTATAACATAATTGTAGCATATATACAATGACATGTAGCATCAGCATATTACGTTCTTAATGAATGCGCGTTTTGTGATTCTAAATGCACGAATATAAAGTTCAAATTGGTTTATTTCCTACTTCCTAACCTACACTTGAATTCTTTGGATTTTTTAGTAGTATAAACCAGTATTAAAAGTATTAACTAGTCATATTTTTATTGTTATGACAATGGTCTTTCAAGTCATAATTATGTCTCGAATTCGGATCCAAGGAACGCATATCTGATTTTCCGAACTCATTTGTGTATTAATTATCACTCGCTAAGTATTGTGAGAGTTTCCTTACAAGTTTGCCAACCAGCGCTAGAATACCGTGACTGACTTTATCCCTCTCATTCTAAGATCATCCGTATCCGGAACCAGATAGAGACTATATGGGTAAATCATTACACATAGTCTTACAAACTATTTAAATTGACGAATAAGTGTAATGGCAAGTTTTAAATCTTATACAGATGTATTTTATTATATACCTATGTTTTTATTATTCATATGAACTTGTTTCCACAAGGTTCAACATCTTTTCCTCCGTCTCTAAAAGATTTGAATCCCCAAAACCTGTGCGTATCTCTTTGTTTCATCCCGTTTAGTACTGTTACGGAATAAATTAGCCTAAAAGCATTTATTAAGAGTTTTCATAATTTATATCCCGATGGTGTCGCCTTAAGCTCCGGATTATTAAGTGGCTACACGTTACATGAGCTGTTACTGTAACAATAATATTACGTATACGATCAAATTTTGGTACTAGCTATTCTTCCAGGTGTCGTCTGCGGTTTTTAGGTCATTTTACGCGGCTTTTTAAGATATTAACGTACTGTCAAATAGGCCCTAGGTCTATTCACACCTTTTTGTTTATCCCTGGTGCCCAAAATCCTATACGAGTGTCAATCTCTGTCTGGCCACGCCTAACGTCATTGAAATAGCCTCTTATTGCTCAAAAATTGCTTAGCTATTGATACGATAAGAGCATCTTTAGAACATCAAACAATATAACAATATACAAACCATTCTCAATATTATTGTTATGCAACACGTAACGTACCCTGTTTTGTTACGCAACATTTTCATACATTAGGTTCGCAACACACGCGCCCGTAACGCTAATACTTCGACCTTAGCTGTGAGCACGTGCCTATGTTTGTAGATCTACTTCACAAGTTTAGCCCTAAAGAAGATATTAGACGTCATACGTATAAAACTGAGTCCTGGAATTCAGGCTTTAACAAATAAAATAACAGCCTTTGTGGATTTTCGGTTAAGATCTAGAAAATATTTGGTACTTTAGACTACTTTACTTTGGTCCTACAAAAATACATATTTATTTTTCTTATTTTACTTTGTTTTTTTTTCGGAGTATTTATTTAAACAAGTTTAATTTATTCGCTAAACTTGATACCAAAATTGTCGTCAATAATTTGATTATTAGGTAAGCTTGGTTTGTTCTCTATTTGTTTGTGTAAAAAAACGATCTTCCTTTACTTTAGGTAGTTACTCTTTGCGAGATGTTGCGACTAATTAATAAGTCTACGTCATGATTTGGTCAAAAGGCAAGGAACCAGGCAAATATTTCGCTCTTAAAACAAGTAAGCAAATAAATAATTTTCTTTCTAAATAAATATAAGTACATTGCGACTAATTTTATTAACTAAGTTTTATTAACTAACGACAATCGCATTAACCAAGTCACCACATTATGGTAACGAACTAATCTCCAAATTAGCCAATTTCATGAACCCCCGCAAAAAATGTGGGAGTATTCATGTCACATTCAGAACCGTTGGGGCCCGAAATAAAATAATTCCCCTGGGGTCTTCCTCATATTTCATCCGACTTATAATTGTACAACGTTTAAGACCTTTGTAATTGGTGGCTTTAAGGCATTAATTAATGTTATGTTGCTTTAACAATTAATTATGCATTTACATATTTTTGTATATCATCACGCTTGTGTCCCCAGAGGAGTGAGCAGAGGCGTAGGAGTAATACATAACTAATACATTAAGTTCCACATTTTGCCAGTATGATTTAGGTCTCATGTAATACGAGGCGATCCAATCGCAATTAACAGAGCACAAATCTAAACTCCAATCTGCTCCTGAGAATTTAATTTTAGAAAAGCTTAATAATATTTTGCTCGAAAAAATAGGGTTCTGAATTCGATACTCAGTTGAATTCAGAACCCAATTTTTTATGGAACGGTATTTACCTCATTGATTCTATGGTTGCAAGCGCAGCTTCGTAGCTTAACATTATAGTATCAAACTATGTAGGTTGAGCAAAGTTTTATACGTTTTACTAAATCTGAGTTTGGGTAGGTACCTGGGCAATGAAAACTTAGACTCAAAACTTTTATATACTACAGAAATAAATTAGTGTCTGTACATCTCATATTCTATTCTATTCTATAGGACTTTTGTTATAATTAAATATTACGAACGAGTACATAGAGATCAAGCACTATTTAGGATGTAACTAATTCAACAATTTTTTCTTATTTTTCTAAAGTTGGATCTCATAGTTTTCCAGTAGGTAAATAAAAGTATTTTTTTACGGATTTTCTCGCGTTATTTTTTATTTTATTGATATTGCTTTCTTCCAAACTTATATAGCATCTATATCTACCAGTAAATCATTACTTTAAAATGTCTATTAACAAATCAATACGCTTGTATACCTACTATTTCATAATAACATTGTTTATACATAAACAAAAACTTTAAATTGTATAATTTTATTAGTTTTGAAATTTACAAATCAATTTTATAATTAATTTTGCAGGCAGAGTAAACAATATCAACTATCAAAACTGTCAACAATTTCAAAGTAATATCAAAGATATAAAAAGTAAATAAAGTAAATTTAATAAAATCTAAGTTATTATAAAACAATTTACTGCTTAGCTTAGGAAATCAGTTTTTTTTACTGTAAATAAAAACGAATGTAAAGGCGTCGGTTGTGTATTCAGGAAGCTCCGTTTCATCAAGTTTTATCTCTCGTGTTTCAGAGTCAGCAAACCCGTTTTTAAATACATATAATATTTACGAATACACCGTGTCTTATAGTAAGCACCAAACAAATTATATGGATGATAGCAACACCACTGGTATTATTCAAGTATTGCCACGTTGAAAAACCAAATTATAAGTCTTTCTTACAACAGAACTGTAATTACTCGGTTTTTGTCAGTGAACGATCTAGTAAGAAAACGTTGATAGCTTGCAGTTTGTTTTAATTTCTATCGTGTATTTTTTATATGTCACAATAATTAGATATTGCAAAAAAAAACTTAAAGTATCATAAAGATGTCAAACCATAATACGACCTGTTTGATGGCAACACCAGAGATATTACTTGCGTGTTGCCACTTAAGAGTAGTGCAATTTGCCAAGTCATTTCGTTGGCTACATTACCTTTAAAACTAGAACACATTTATCTTAGCAAACTTCTACTTAATGCTGGAACATTTGGAAAAAAGGTATTGCTTTAAACAAATACAGCAATTAAATCTTTAACATTATGGAGGGTCTCAAGTATTGCGATGAAGCCTGGTTCAGAGCCCTCAAAGCAAAACACAGGAATGTCATGAAGGTGCCTCAGCAACAGTCACCACAAACTTTCTATGTCAGACATGAGATAGGGCAGGGTGTGTTGCCCTCGCATCGAATTTTTAGCCACCAAAAACGTTGTCTCTAAGACAAAACACCATGAAATTTTCTCGAATAGACATAGAGGCTATATGTATATCTCTAATATTTTTATTTTTTTCTTGTCCACAGAACTTCCTCCAGAGAAGCCAACGATAAAGGCAGAGAAGGGATGGTACGCATCAGGTGATTCACTGAGGGCACAGTGTTCTTCGCCACCAGCAGACCCTCCTGCCAACCTCACGTGGCTACTTAATGGAAGAGATGTAAGTTCTAAACAGTGACAGTATTTTGTCGTGTTTATAAAGCTGTAGGGAAAGGCTTTTGTATCGTGTCATGGATACGCTTCCAAACAGTCTCATGAACATATATAGAAAACCAAAACAAATTCAAACATAAATTTTTAAGCAAGAAAAAATTTTTTTGGAATTCCAAACATGATCTAAAACTTTCAAAGTAAAGCCAACTAGTCATTATATTAAGAAAAAAATAACTTAATTCGAAGATATGTATTTATTTCTCTATTTATTTTATTTTGATTAGTATTGAGTTTCGTTCTACATTCAGAAAAAAACTCACCACTAGTCACTTATGGTTCATTTTACTATTAGCTAGAGCAGTGGTGACTCCCAACAGGAGAAAACCAAACAATGAAAGAATACTTGACATAAACAGCACATACCGACTGTAATGAAATCAATTTGTGTTGTTTCAACGTCACAGCTCGTCGTCGTTACGTCGCTACACTTGATGAATGACTCCGAACCACTATCTCGCTTGTTTTATTTATCTCGTACTCCTGTTTCAATGTATTTTTTATATGAGACGTGAGATATTTCATTTGTTTCAAAACAAAAGTTAGGTTTTGTGTGTTCAATGTAATATTATCATTTTGTTTCATCATTATCGGCTGTAACAAATAAAAGTTCATTTTATTTTAACATTACTATATTTTTAAAGCTTTAGAGCTACATAATGATCTAACAAAGAACATTTTATTATATGTATGTAGAGAATATATAGACGCGAATTGTATTTATTTTAGATAAACAGCAGATAAGCTGATGACAGGGCTTCAAATTATCCCAGTATATTATCTTCTCTACAAAAAATAGTAAATGTTTTATTGATTAACTGATCATATCGAATTCTACGCGGGCAAAAAGTGTTTGTAATAATTGAATGTCACTTATGATTTCATTTAATTAAATTCATTTTATCTCAATTGTTAATCTCAAATTTGATGAATACCTACTTCTATTTTTCATAAATAGAAGTAAGTAGGTATTCATCAAATTTGAGATTTGTAATCTCATTTTCACCCTTAAACTCTTTTTAAAGATATGAAAAAGAAAATTGATTTTGTGTCATTGAATTTTAAATAATTTTTTGATTATAATATTTTTGAGAGACATCGTCCTTCTTGAGCAGCGTCATTTAATAAATGATTTGTACGCGTATTATTTGTATATGAATTGGCAGCGAATTGATCTGGTACTGTGATTTTATTTAGAATCTCGACTGTTAGTTATATTTTAATGTGGGGCAACGTTAAAAGGCAAATGTAGGGAAAACACTTGGATTTTCGCCAGTGTGTCATGGGTGCGTTTACAAACACGAATATTCCCAATGCTCGAAAGCCCAAACACGGAACAACTATCTGTAGACTATACATAATGACATTAGTAAGATTTATGTAAAAAAAAAAACAAATTCATTTGTGCATTTCAATAATGCCATTAGAAAGGCTGTGACCACGGACGCTGGGTTAAAAGACCGATTTACATATTGACAGTATATTGATATAAGAAAGATTTATTATATTATTTGGACATAAATCTAAACTGACTCAGCACAACACATCAACAGAAATTCGATTTTATTTTAACTGTTGCCAGATCAAATCCGATTATATGGTATCCAGGCTTTTACATCGTTCCCTAACAATGTGTTGGAGTTTGAACAAATTGAATTGAATCGAGCAAAATATTGAGTGCTACCCGTCTCTTCCCAGAATGGGATTTTGCTAGTCAAATATTGATATACTCCTGTGCGGGATGGATTAAACGTGCAGTTTAAGTTTTCAAAGTTAAAAGGCTGACGGGAATAAGTAAAGAGGTTGAGAAAGGCGTGTGAGAGTAGATTTTTATTGCACTTTCGAAGTAACGTGAAAAGGTTTCGCCGTATTTTTAAAACGAATATTTTTTTGCCACTCTCGTAAATCAATTTATTGTCCCACTATTGGGCACGTGTTTCCTATTAGGTTGAGACGATTGAGGGAAAGATTAGGCTGTAGTTCCACCATGCTGGACTAATGCGGGTTCCTTTCTGATTTTTACACCTTTGTCCTTTTGAAATACTGTATTATTGTTATGTGTATAACTGTTTGTTTTGTTCTACGAGTTTGGTACCGTAAATACGGTTCTTACTATTTTTGTATTATATAATTTTAATATCATTTCTTTGATGTGCTAGCTACTCCATGATTTGGTTGATTAGAATTTTCAAATTCAGTTATATAACTATTAATTTTTTAAGTTCTCTGTTAAAGCTGCTCTTACTAGATTTTTCATTTAAATAGACTAATATCCTTTGAACCTCAAGAAATTCCGGTGCCTAACCTTAGAATTATACAAATAATATAAAAGTCTGGAATAATAAACAGTGCCAAAGCATCTGTAAACTCAACAAACTACACTCACAAGTAGAGAAAATATAAAAGCCAAAATAAAACACACTTCATCGCGTCGAATTAAAAATATTCTTGCGAACGGAGCCGCGGGCGGGTCTTGTTATAAAATATTACTCACTTGGTTTTAGTGTAAACAGAATTTTAAAAGCCCGTGTTAGTGTGGGGAATATATCGCGTGCTTCGTAAGTGAATATCGGTAGCGGGTTTGGATAGCTGCTATTGCCATTAACATCAACTATATTGGGTACTTAAGCCTCTACGGTTGCTGTTATTGCGATCTTTTAACCGCTATTTTACATAAAGTAAATAAATAGCAGTATACGATAGCGTTTTCGGTACTGATTTCTTTCTCTTACGTGTATATTAGACATTGAAATGAAAGTCTTTTTTATGATTTTTATTGTGATATATTGATATGATTTGATGCCGACGTTTTGGATTCTTTACAGCATCTATGAATATGAATGGATTGAGGTGTTGGTTATATTCTGAAGTATCTGCCTACTCCCATAGGAAAAAGGATGTAAATTTGTTATACAAACACAATCAATTTATTCTTTTCGTAGATTCGTTTGAAGAAAGGTGGGGAAGCCTCTGAAAACGACTGAAAAAAGGCTGTCGTGAAATACTTGCTAAAAATAACGTAACACTAATTTATATTATACCTACTGTTATAAAAATCATATATTATTGAAACTCTAACATACTAATAAGGTTTGTATTTGTGTAACCAGTCAAATTTAACAACACAACAATGAATGTTTAACAATTTATTATTTATTTAACATAAACATAAACTATCTTTACTTTAATGAATTAACGATCGATAGTGCTGTCCCACTTCTAAATCGTTTTAGTAAATATAATAAAGTTTTACTCGAAAAAGGTACTTAGTGGTAACTTAGTTACTATTATTATTTTAAAATGGTATTAGGTACAAAGTTGGTTCACAAAGGACTTTGCTCTGAATGCGAGAAAAACAAGTTCCAACGTCGTCCGAGTTTCCGATAAGTGATCTGGTCGGGAAATGTATGTCTAGTAGGTGCCATGTCTATGAGGAGCATAATGATCATGTATACTTGTAGTATTTTCTTGTTTTTATTCAGTAGGGAAGTATGTTAAGTAGAGAGGTGGAAATAGTTAAGTGATGTCAAGTCTCGCTTGAACTCAACGCACACACAATTTACTTTTTGAAGTTATGAACTCCAATTGAAGATGGAATTCTTGAGAGATTTTCTCGATGGCGTGTTTATTTGCCTACCGTAATGGATAATAGCCTTATTTCTCGCAAATGAGAGGGTGCAATGAGACAGTAATTTGGTTGATCATGAAAGGAAAATATCGTTAGAAAATCTGCAAGTTTGAGAGATTTTCTCGATGTGTGAAGTCGGTCAACCCGCATTAGACTAACATCTAGGAGGAATATTATAGCCTAATCGTTGTCGAAATAGGAGGAAACCCTTGCTACGCTATGGAATAGTAAATGGGTTGATTATTATGATGAAGAGAAGAATTTAAATATCATAAAAAAACTAAATTTATCGAAAGAATATATTTACTCAATAAAACCTACTTCTTGGAACCGTGCAACTAGTTTGACAATTCAAAAGTACCTGAAATATTGGTCTAATTGAAATAAAACGTTTTCTAAACTTTTGTGATGAATTTGGGGGCACTGTGCCCCCGAAAGGCGACGAAAAAAGTAAATTTATTTTGCTGTGTAAAACAATTGTTCGTCCCGATTACCTGCTATTACCCGTAACCCGTAACGTAGTTGAAAAATATAAAACTAAGAATTGAAAGTAAAGTATGAAAACTCACTCCTTTAATAATTGGCTTCAGGAAACAAGCAATACTTTTGCAATAGCAAGTTTCTAAAACAAATAATGAACAAAACCAACAAGCATTATGACTTGTTAGTGCAACAGTATTGTACCTACCTGGCCTTTTTCAATGATCGATCTAGCAAGAAAGTTTTGAACATGCAATAAAACCTTAGAATGTGAAAGTTGGCAACACCAGAGATATTACTTGCTTGCCACTTAAAACAATTAAATTTTCCAAGAAATTTTATCGGCTGCATTAGGTATTTCATCAAAATCAAAACACTACTAGAGTTTTCCTGTATAAAGCATAGGAAACATCATGGAATTTTCAATAAACAGCCACATTTAAGATCACAATCTCAATTTGTAAATCAGCTCGAGCTAAACAAGTTACCTACATAATAAAAAAAAATTAAGGTCCAAGCTGTTTATGCCATGTCAATATTTTGAAATAATTAGTATGCCAACATAACTGAATCTAACCTTCATCTACCAGCCTTTTATCATCGTAATTGGACATGAAAGCGTAAAAATATAATTAACTACCTATTTCCTTATTACCCTCTTCAAAATAAATGAAAGTCGACATCCAAAATTATTGTTACAAACAGATAATTGTATTTTAATGCGGCAAGCTTCGGACACACTCGGCTGATAAACCCGGCCTATTTAATAAACCTTTCAACCCTTCATCGCGATGGGAGTATGAGGTCCCATCGCGGGTCCTTTGTGCCGTTCCTGTCACTTTGTTTGACAACCTTCAACGATTTAGGTCGAAATTTTGACGCTTTCTATGATAAATGTTACGAGCAAGTTTTAGGTTCGTTTGTGGGAATGGATTAAAACGGGTATGGTGTTGTTTATATGTTTAAGTATCACACTTTATTTTCATGTAGTAATGTTTCATTTAGTTTAATTTCAGTTTATGCAAAGATTTATTTTATAATTTGGTGGTGCATTTTGATAAAATACTATTCCATCTGTGTCACTGATGAATTAAAAAGAGGAGTTTATACATACATTCAAATCAATTTAATTGGACTCTATAATGGTTTTAAATCAAGTAACTATTCCAATACCGAGCTGTTATTATAAAATTCATAAAAAACCTGTGATTCTTTGGTTTGAAAATCCAACCAATTATAATTGACGACTACGATTTATATTTTTTTGCTAAAAAAATAATATATTATTATTTCGTCTATTTATTAACTCAATCAGTATATTCACCAACCATAAGTAACATCCGTATGATTTACACACACTATCAAACCACTTAGATTGTCTAACACACCTTTACAGCATAAATTAAACGCCAAAACCCAACACTCGCTACACACACTGATAGGATATCAACCTGTCTGCTTACCTCGTCACGATCCCGGGTAACATAATGGCGGAAATGTAATTAAATGTCAAAATCTGCCCGGATCAAAGGTTAAGCTGAACCCATTACCGGATCACGCACAATTTGGTCCTTATGAAAGTTGTCATACTACGTGACGTGTTTGGAAAAAACCCGTGACGATGTGGAGGTTAGGTATACGGAGTTTTAATTGGTTGGATAACTTTTTAAAACGCCATCAGTAGCATAAATACGAGAATTTAGATTTGTTTTTTTTTTATTATTTATCTACTATAAGTAAGTGTGAATAAAACAGCACGTTACAAATTTTATCGCAGTATATGTATGATCCCAATGTTTAGGGTATATATTTAGATCATCTATTAAAAGGCCAAAGTCTCATTTATTCAAATTAAATTAAATTGGAACTTTTTGGACGTCGTTAAAAAAGACAGCCCTTAAAATCGCCTGCCATTCACCGCTTCCTAGCGTTATTTTTTTCTGGGATAAAGACTGCTCAACAAACTCCCCAGCAACAAGCTCAAAAAGCTAGTTGTAATTTAAATAAATTTAAAATTTAGTTCGCAACACATTTAAATCTATATACTATATAGATATAAATGTGTCTATGTGTAATAAATGATTCTATGTAATAGGTACTTTTTCGTCACAATACCACTAAAAAGTATTTTATTATAATTTTTAACCCCTACGTAAAAACGACAGGGTGTTATAAGATGACGTGTCTGTGTGTGTGTTTGTCTGTCTGTGGCATCGGAGCTCCCTAACGGATGAACCGGTTTTGTTTGATTTTGTTTTTTTTTACGTTTGAAAGGTGAGTTATTCGGGAGTGTTCTTAGCTATGTTTGATGAAATTCGGTCCAAGATAACCGCCACAAAATGTGCCAGTTCTAATTTTTGTTATTAATATTCGCGTTGATAAAGTAGGTATATTATATCATTTCAAATACTTATTGTATTCTTGTTATAATATTACATTTCTTAAAATCAGCATAACCAATACGCTTCTAAACCAGTTACAAAACACACATACAACAACATTCAAAATGTACAAAGAGTAGGACTATAAAATTCTTTTATCGTTAAATAGTAGCTTTTAGAAACTTTGTTAGGCAAATAAAAGTTGCCAGTTTAAAACACCGTTCCTTTGTCTTAGTGTTGTAGCAAACACTCCAGGACGCGATATTTTATTACTTTTTCCGGCTTATTTAAATTGTTAACTTGATTTGCATTAACTTGTATAAAATGTAGGATGTAATTTAATTTTGACTTTAATTTGTTTGACTTAATCTTGCGTCTGGTTTTAGTATTCGCATTTTAAGTAGATACTTTTAGGCTCCGAATTTTACTATAGACGATAGAATATAGTGAGCGTGTAATAAACTTTTTGGTGCACTGATTGTAAGAATGACCGCGAGCAAGAGATCTTGGGTCCGATTCCAAGATCAAGCAAAACGTTTTTAGGATTTTCTATGAAATTCTCAGTAGCAGCTCGGAGTTTGGATTCGTGCCCGATTGTTGGCAACAGGCTCGCAACCTGGGACCTAAAACATACCGGCGAAATTTGGGTGTAGGTACATAAGCAGGTACATTCACCTCTGTCGATCAACTTATTAATATTCTCAAAGAAAATAAATGAAATTCTGTTTTAAATAACTAATCCTACGTTTAAGGAATTCTCTGCTAGAAGGGAAGACATGAAAGAAAATTGATTAGAGCAGGATTTCCATGAATATAAATGATGTTAATCACGTATTTTAATAACGTATTGAAACTACACAAACAGTGGAATTGCTTTACGTGATAAGATTGATGATAGTGATGCTTATACACACTGGTAGGTACATATTTTAGAATCGATAATGCGCGAGTGACTCCTCTGAAATTGCAGATGTCTATAGGTTACGGTAACCGCTTACCATAAAGCGGGACTTAAGCCAGCTGTATACAAAATGATAAGATTATATCCTAGAACTTCGTGAGGAAACCTGCATGCTTGAGAGATTTTCTCGATGGCATGAGAAGTCTGCCAACCTGCAGTAGGCTAGCGTGTGTAGACTATAGTCAAATCACTCTCAAATGAGAGGAGACCCATGCCCAGCAGTGGGACAATAATAGTAGATGATGATGAGGAATGAGACAGCAGAACCGAGTTCTCATAATTCATCATAATATAGGTAGGTGTAGGTATTAATAGTTTCTTTTTTGGTAAAGGTCCCTGGAATCCACTGGATGCGGGCGGCATATGACCGGTCGTAGTGGCGATCCTTGGGGGAGACCTATGTTCAGCAGTGGACGTCTAACGGTTGATGTGATGATTTATTTTTTTAATATTTTTACTACATCCCACGTACTGTCAATATTTTGTCAAACGACCTCCTCGTATTTACCGACGGATGGATTTCTCTGACAAACGCAATCTGATAGTGTGCGCCTGGTCTTATAATAATCTGTCCTGTCCATTATACAATCTCTCGTCAACATTTAATATTATCTACGTAAAGTAGATAACTTTGATGTTTCTTAAAGTAACAGGAAAATGTATTAATTAAGTATCACTTCATCACTTACTAATAATATAATTTATTTCAACAAAACAGTTAACAAATTAAGATTAATTTCATTACCGTTTTCTTGGAATATCATGAAAGAGAGACACATAATATTTCAATAGGTAACTTACTTTTTTCTGACAAGTCTAAATAAACTGTACCTAAGTAAGGTATATAGTTAGAAACTGTAATTGCTAAGTGATTGCAAAAGGTCTTAACTTCGATCCCAAAAGACCACTGAACTTTTCATATTCATTAAATGCTCAAACTGGTGAAGGAAATCATCATGAGCTTGACTTGAGAAACCTGTATGCTTGAGAGATTTTCTCGATAACAAGTCTGCCAACCCGCACAAGACTAGCTGGGCGCTAGTGTGACTGTGAGGCGGTGGGCTTTAGCCTAATTCGTCTTAAATGAACAGAGACCCGCGCCCAGCAGTGGCACCATAAATGGATTGATGATAAACTAAACTATAACAAAGTTCTCATTTTTCTGACAGTTTAAATCGCGGCTTTATTAAAATGTATTCATAAAACCCGTGTCCCATTTTTAAGCTAGTGTAAATCTAGGTATATTTTAAATGTAGACGCGGGGTTGTGACGGAAATGACATAGAATAAAGTCATGAGTAAGACAACGCTTGTCACAAAGGAGTCTGCGGTGAATAAGTTCCTATACTATACGTACCTATTTAAACTCATGAGCGTATATAATGTAATTCATTCAAATTCAAAAGTGGAACTGAATGATTTTCGAACAATCAATTGTGTACTAATACTACGTTTATATACATTACTAGCTGTTTCACCACGGCTTTGCTCGCACTTAATGTAATACTTAAGTAAAGAATAAAGAATGTATGGAGTTGAATTTCGATTTGACGACCCAATTAGTCCAGCGGTAGTTAACACTACCTACTGTGCTCCCCTGCTGTGGGTCCCGGGTTCGAATCCCGGTAGGCACAAATGTTTGTGTGATGAACATCAACATTTGTTTCCGAGTCATGAATGTATCTATGTATAATAAGTATATATTTACAAAAACAAAAAAGTATATATTCAGTATATCAACCTTCTAGTATCCGTAACACAAGCCCCGTTGCTTACCACAGAACTAGATGGCGCTGTGTCATAATGTCCAGATATATTTATTGTGTATTTATTATATTTAATTAAACAAAATATAGGTGGAAACGTATAAAAATCCGTTTCTGAATTATCTTCTTCTGAAAATTTATTTCTGCATCACTGATACGTTTACGTTTCCTTTCAATTATTGTCATCAGGGCATGAATAGAACAATTATACTTTAATCTGTAGGGCGAAGGTAGTATAGGAAGTCACCAAAAACTAACATACTTGTACAAAAAATACTATTTTTTATGGCTATAAATTAATTGTACGCCATTGTGTGGCTATACGGCCAACGCCTCGTGTTTTTGCTACATTGTTGGTCCCCTTCCACTAATTTCTCTGTGGCGGAGGTACAAAAGTCATGTATGTGAAATTTATTCAGGTCTCGTGCGCGGCCGCCTCTTTGTGTTGCTAATTCCATTTTATTATTTTCTATTCTGATGTCATTTACCTCGGGGGCACGTCGTTATAATATTCAACAGGGTCTTCGCAAAATCCTGGTGAAGTAATCTTTTTTTTATTTCGCTTTTTGATGAATGGTCCCTTTCGACGTTTGCTGGTGTTAATTTTGTTAAGAAGACACATTTTTGGAAATGTTTATGTGGAATGTAAAGCATATTAATCTTTGCTAAAATTACAATAGATCACAAAATCGTGCTCTAGGTATGGCTGCCCTATTCGCCGTCTGTAACGCCTCATATGCTGTGGTAGCCTAGCGGTGTGACCAGTGGACTGAGATGTCAGAGGTTCCGAGTTCGAACCCAAGGCTGACTTTTCGGAAGTTATGTGCGTATTTATCACATGCTCAAACGGTGAAGGAAAATATCGTGAGCAAACCTGCATGCTTGAAAGAATTCTCTACGGCATGTGAAGTCTGCCAACCCGCAGTAGGCTAGCGTGGTGGACCATAGCCTAATCACTCTCCAATTGAGAAGAGACCCGTGCCCAGCAGTGGGACATTAATGAGTTGATGATGATGAACGTCTCATCATCAACACTTTGCGCACTTTCATTACAGATAACAGTTCCTATACTTCTTTAAAATAAAATAAGTTTCTTGTTAGCTTTGAGGGGCTCATGGCTATATAACTAAGCTTTATCTATCGTTGTCTATATAAGGTTAAGCCGCGCTTGCTTGCCTGTCTGAGAATGTAAAATTCTTAACACATCTAACTTCTTCTGTGTCTTAGAGAGCATGTTAAACCGATATTCGTTAGTGGTAGCAAAGACCAGATAACCTAGCATTAGTATTGGCTAGAAATCAGATTGCGGTAATCTGATAGAAGCAGCTTCGCGTAAAGAAAATAATTTAGACGCAAACGAGCACATCAATGACTGTATTTTTTTTGTTCCGTACGTAAACATAAAATAATATATTTTATACAGAAAATAACGAAACAATATTCTTTATTAAATTAATAATTGTGTTTTATTTTCAAATGGAGCGTGATAAATCGTTAACAATAACAAATAAAGTAGAATCAACAATAACAGAAAGTTTATTGAAACAACTTATTTATACAAACTTATACTTTTTCTTTATGGCGACTTATATCAAAGCCATAAAGTCAAATAATTCCAAAACAATTTAAATTGCTTTCTTCGTCTCAACAACCTACACGAAAACAACATGTAGGTATTACTTTCACAAGTAATCGACTTATGTTTCGAGTAAGTCAAACTCGATGGAACATCGATAAAATATCGCGTCCCCTAACATCAAAGTAAATAGACATTATATTTTCAAACAAAATAATCTCGAATACTTTGTTGACTGTCCAATACTTCGCGATGAACACAAAAAAATGTCACAGATTATTTTCTTTTTCATACGAATTGACAGCGCGTTCATTGTATCGTATGCTCTACAAAGGAGGCATCGGTCAATATTTCCTTAATTTAATTTTTCTAAAAAAAATATGGCTTTCTGTGTTGTGTTTACTGATGTTTAAAAGATAAACACCTTTTGTTGAAATTGTATGTCGTAAGTATGTGAATTTAATATGTTGTTGTTAAAATCAACAATTCCTTCTTAATTATCACCCAAGTAATTAATTTACTAAGTAGGATAATAATACGATGACTCGATATCCCCATACGAAACAAATGTTTTTACAATCTACAGGTGGCTTATTTGGGTCTGCTCGTTCGTGTCTGTGAACGATGCTTAAAAAAATAAAAATAGTATTTATGTATGTTTTTGCGAGAATCATCACCCAATGTTTACTTTAACGTTTAAAATAATAGTACATAAAAATATATTTCTATTACAAAAACTAAAATCCGTTCCATTTATGTTATACAGTACGTGCGGTCAACCGCATGTGGGTTGGACAAAGCCAGACAAAGATGGCCTTTTATGCAATAGAAATTCCATACTTCGCTAGGCTATCTGATAGTCTACATGTTACTACTAATGTGCAGCCGACTGTACCACAGGCTTACGTCACGTCACTTGACAGATGTCAGGAAGAGTTTACGACAAAGAAAAAATATATCCGTCACACGCATTGAATTAAACGATGCACGACAAAAGTGGGGAAATAAAACTAAAATTAGGCTTCATGTAAATGATGCTGGAGCCGCACCCGCGCCGGACCGCATATTTGTGTAAACGAATGGATATTACGTCTTTAGAATTTCGATGGCAATGCTTAACTGAACAATCCTGTTTAAAATCAGCATCAATGGGGTGTACACGCAGTTTCGGTGCGGCACCGGTGCGGTACATGAGCGATATCCATTCGTATACCCGAATATGCGGTCCGGCGCCCGGCGCGGCTCCGGCGTCATCTACATGGAGCCTTAAAGTGCAGATTACTTTTTTCTTTTTAATATCACGTACAAGCAAATAACACGTACAATTCTTCCTTTTCAGGTAGGAAAGAGTTCCATTTATCCTTTTTAGTTGGCTCCCCTTATAGGATCAGTTAAAACCCTCTTACTCAGAATGGCGTAAAGTTATGAAGTTGAATGAAAATCGGTATATGGAAGCTAAAAAATATCAAGCGGAGCGTATGGCGTATGGTATGTACGTACAATAAGTTTATGGGTTTTGAGAACCAAATTTTCTCAAAATCCATAAACTGTCAATATGACCTACTTAAGTATAAATAATGCGAGTGTGTATTATAAAATTGTTATATTATTTATGTAGACTAGTTTGCAACTGTCATTAACAATCGAACGAGATTCATGTCACTTATGTGTTATTTATTGCGGAAATTTCAGTATGAATGGTAATTAATGAATGAACGAAATTATATTTCTGCATAATGTATGATAGCAGGTCAATCAAATGTATGACTTTTGGTGCACATTTCAATATGAATACATCTATCAACAAACAGTCTTGTAGGTTTCCTCTCTATGTTCTTCTTCACTGCGTCAGCGAATCATGAACAAAAAATCTAACTGAAATTTATTAATCAATTCGGTACTCATTTCTCACTCCGCAGCTCATTACGGTTCGTAACGGAACCTATATAAATACTATCGTAGTAAAACAGCAATGAACGGCAAAACAATGTTTCATGCCACAGTAGGCTCTTGAAACTGAAATTTATGAGGCAATTGGACGTAATAGGCATCCGATGACAGTTCCGTTCATAATAAACGCCGACATTGCCCGCTTGATAAGTAGTGATTGATTTAGTTGTTATCGATAAAATTTATCGACAAATAAATCTTCGCCAATAATGTTATTGTCACTATATATTTATACGAATTGAAATAAAATTGGATTTACTGTGTAGTTTGACATCGAACATTATATTTTTACGCCAGTTTTTCCTTTAACAGTAACTTTGAAGTCACGTTTTATGTAACGTTTTAAAAAAGTTTTTATGTGGGGAAATCGTTGTTACCGGAGTTCCTTTTACCTTAATTTATTAAGCGTTTGTTTTTTTTTGTTTGTTGTATAACATGGCGTATATAATAATTGGTGCTAATTTCATAAGAACTACAAATGAGAAAAAAGTTCGACTCGAATTTGTATAACCATTGATTATACAAATATTCAAGCAATAATATGATGATTCCCGCAAAAGATATATTCGTTGAGTTGTCGTACAGTGCGACTGGTGACCAAGAAGTCAAGAGGGTTTGATTCTCAGGTCTAGCAGTTTTTCTATGAAATTCTCATTAGGAGCTCGGAGTTTGGAGTTGTGCCCGGTTGATGGCATAAGGCTCACCCCATATTACATGGGACTTAAACATACCGGCGACCTAAAGCATACACCTCTGTCTAACCCTTTGGGAACGACAGGCGTAATCGTATGTTATGCTGTGTACGGAAGAAAATAGAAACAAGAAAAGGATTTAAGACTTTTAGACTTTATAGTCTAGAAAGTGATTATGATGAACTTAAAAATAATAATTTAAATACTATACCTTTATATATTTAGTTTTTCAGATAAGAAATAATCTTCTAAATACTTTATTCATTAGTTACAAATTATTTTTTGTCATTCCAGAATCCAGTCAATCCAGAAACGAGATAAAAAAATATCAATAAATAATAATTTACTATACCAATGGTTAGGGGCTATATCATAAATCAGTATATAGAGCAAGTTTAAAAAAAAAACTTGTCCCAAAAATCCTAGGATAGCGCAATTTTTAATATGGCACCTTTTAGCTTCACCCACCGTGAAGATTTCATTGTCAAAATTATTGATTGCAAAAGAAAAACATCTCATAAGTTAAAAAAATGATACTATAAGTTATAATAATAGGTGTAGTTTAATTTTAAGACATATTATGACTCGATTACCTCCCAAAAATGGAAAACTTTATGTTTATCGATAAAGTAAATGGTCTCGTCACTATCGGTAGAGTATTCTGTCCGCAATGAGCGATGTAACACTCAATCATCGCTGCGTCTCTATCGTCGCTATCTAGAGACGCTCGGACTCTATATTACGTTGACTGATCACCGTCTACGTTTAGCTGTAAAGGGTTTTTATTTTACTGCGGGTAGAACGTTGTTTGACGATTTTCGGTATTCCAAATAAAAATACAAATGTATTGTATCACATAAGTCTATCATCATCAACCCATTATTGTTCCATTGCTGGGCACGGGTCTCCTTAAACTTGAGAGGTAATGTCAAATGTCTATAATAATAGTATATGGTGCATAAAAATATATAAATCCTAGTTTGAAATCTAGTTTAAAAAATTAATTTTCAAAAAGAAAATTGTTTCTTGAATCGTCGCAAAAAAAAACAATCGATTAAGCCACCTTTTAAAAATAAAATTAAATCCGTGCATCCGTTTAGTTGCTATAAATCCAGGGGTGATACATATTGAACTCATAGCGGCAGTCGGCGGTGAGCTCTCGCTTCCGGCCGTGATCCTATCCATGGTTGGGAGCGGGAATGCGAGGGATGCCGCCGCCTCTTACTGCAAGCAAGCTATGCGCGCAAAAGAGGAGGCGGAAAGGGAGAAATAAATCACAATCTCTCTCCCGATCCCCAGTAGACATACCGGGCACCAGGGGGCGCCTGAGAATATGATTGATTTTATTTAAATTTGTTACACAAATATAGCCTTTATTCCTTGAATTTGCCAAAAGTTCTTCACCAAATTAGATTCATGATTGACTTCTACCCAAAATAACCATTCTGCTCAAAACTTCATTTAAATTTCCAGCTCAAAATATTGTTAAAGCTTTATTAAATGTAACCCCTTTATATCTAGCTAGACGTCATTAAAATAATGTCTAATATATTTGAGCTGAAACGCCCTCTACGTTACTACATATAACCGCCAAAAACAAAGGGTAAACTTCAAAATGAAAACTAAAACCATAGTATTAGTTACAGTGGCTGACGATTCTGTTCTTAGTAATAAGTTTGGACCAATTAATTATTCTTATAGAACTACTTGCTCTGCCCTGACTTTGTCTGTATAGTATTGGTAATTTGATTTTCGGGTAGTTTTATTTTTTTATTCAATCTGCTTAATGGTGAAAAATACATAAATATTCCTTTTTTAGTTTTTTTTAAGAAATTATTGATTCCTCCGTACAAGATTCTGAAAATGATTTTCGGGATGAAAACACTTCTTTGTGTCTTCTTCGGGAACCGATGACAACCCAGTTAGTCCAGCGGTAATTAACTCTGCCTTCTGTGCTACGGGTCCCGGGTTCGAATCCGGGTACCAATGTTTGTGTGATGAACATAAGCATTTGTATCCGAGTCATGGATGTATGTTTTACAAAAAAAAGTATCTATGTAGTATATCAACCAACTAGTATCCGTAACACAAGCCTCGTTGTTTAGCTCGGGACTAGATGGCGCTGTGTCATAATGTCCATAAATATTTAATGCCAAATTTCATCTAAATCTGTACAGCAAGACTGACGAGACAGAGATATATATACTCGTATATATACCTATTCGCGTTTATAATTATCGATTGAACGAGGATTTAAATTAAAACTATGCAAAGGACACCAGACGAAGCGTGGTCGTCAACTGAAACAGTTAATAAAAAGAAAAAAACGTTTTATTAAAAAATTTAGTCAATCACATTGAGTGAGACCTAATAAAACTTATTGTTTTTCTTATTTCTGTGACATAGAAGTCTAGAAAATATTTATTCAATAAATAAAAGTATTAGGTAAATTGTTTTGACTTTGGAAATAAATAAATATTCCTGGACATTATGACACAGCGCCATCTAGTTCTGAGCTAAGCAACGAGGCTTGTGTTACAGATACTAGTTGTTTGATATACTACATATATATATACTTTTTTTTTGTAAATACATACATATTTTACTTATGTAGATACATACATGATACATTATACATCTATGACTCGGAAACTAATGCTTATGCTCATCACACAAACATTTGTCCCTACCGGGATTCGAACCTAGGACCCATAGAACAGAAGGCAGCGGTAACTACCGCTGGACTAATTGGGTTGGAAAATATCGATACAATTCAATATTAAAAAGAACATTAAAAAAACACAGTCGAATTGATTACCTCCTCCTTTTTCGAAGTAGGTTAAGAAATGATAATAAAAGGTTTGAATTATAGGACATCCGTGCAGGTTAATATAACAATTTCTTCCACTTACACGAATTTTATTAAATATTATATTAAAATAAAACTCCTTTTTACATTTTTTTTGGTGGTATACTTATATGTATCAATAATCGTTAAAAAAAACTAAAGGTAATCGTTTCAGATTCTATACAGTATCAGAAATATTCCGAAATGTTGAGATTAAATAATACAATATATTATATAATATACAATTTACATACATACATGCTGCGATCCCTGCATACCATTTTTACAGGATGATTCTGGATTTAGGTGGCGGTGATCACTTACCATCAGGTGAGCCTCCTGCTCGTTTGCCCGTTATTTCCATAAAAAAAAGGTCAGTGTACCTCCCGGCGTTTCCACTAACATCCGTCACTGGAAAATACCAGTTGTGTCAAATGTCAGTTGAAAATACCGCGTTAAATTCGTAAAAATAATTCAATTTAAATGAATAAACATTTTTGTTATACATATTTATAATCTTTTCTTCTTATAATTGAATAACATTCTTTAGTTCTGTCAAATACATTCCTTGGAAGAAATAACTAACGATATTTTAGTACTTCTAATTTCTAGTCAAGGAAGGCCACGTTTTCGCTAAAAAATAAAAAAAAATCTGCCTTCAACATTATTTTGGGACCCGAATTTGTCTTTGGACTAATTCATTATGTTTAAATATTTAAATAATGATGAATAGGAATTATATGAAGTATTTTTTTCGTAAAAACACTTTTTTTGAGTGGCTGTTTTAAAAAGCAGTCTTTATTTAATCACGAAATCCTTATTAATAAATAAGTGGCCACTTAAATCGTATTCTTAAAACTACCTTAAGGTCTGAACGACTTACATTTAACCTTCTTCCGCGGGTTACTAGTTTTTTTTGCTGGTTTGCGGTCCAACGACAAACATAACCATCGACAACGGCTTAACTTTTCCTCCGACGTAGGCAAGCGGTTATTAGGCCATTATATGGTCGGTGTAGCTTAATCAATTTATTGTTGTGATTCCTGCTAAGTATTTTTCTGTGTTTCTAATGGAAGGTCTCGCGTCTACGACTCGTAATTTTGCAAATGTTCTAAATTTATTTTCACATACGAATCCATGAAAATTATCGATTTAAAAAAATAACAATCCTGCCCAATGCCGCCTCTGGCGCGCGCACTTCGTGGCCTCAATCTCACCCACAACAAGTCAGATCGATTGATTTATACTTTGAGTGAATCCAACAGAGTAGTACTAGCGGCCTATTGTAATTAAATAGGTAGGTATACTGTTCATTCTGGTTGTAATGTGTAATGTCGCAGGCTGTACTGTCGCATTACTTAAAGATATAAGTTTGATAACGTAAATAGATACAACATTGTTATTTTTGTTACAGATCCAGGGTAAGCCGATAATCCAGCAGAGAATTCTGCCCAGTCCTGTGGTGTCAATCGACGCACCGTATAGCCAGAGCAGAAGCACGGCGACTCCGGGAGATGAGCACAACAACATCATATTCAGCCCGTGGAAGGCGTTTGGACCATTCGTCGATACTATACAGGTACGTACGTAAAGAAATAGTCTAGCGATATGACCAAGACTTTCATCTATCTATCTATCTATCTAAGGCATACCTAAATGTTAAGGTCAAGGTCTCGAGTTTAAGGTACCTCTGATGTTTTGAAATCATGATGTGCGTATTAATTTGATCACTTGCTGTAACGCTGAAGGAAAACATCTTGATACAACCTGAATGCAAAATGATAAAATATGTCTATAAGTCTGTAAGCCTGTATTATCACGTGCAGGGTTTTTAGACCCCTCTTATCCTGACTGGAGACACATTCCCAGCATTTTGATAAAAATCGCTAAAGCTATTTTTAATCCTGCTGTCAATTATCGGAGAATGGAACAGATAAAGTATATTGATTGTAAAATCAAAAGTGCGTTAAAAAAACCAACTTCAAAAACGAAAAAGCATGATATAACTTCATACAGTTTTTTTATATTATCTCAATAACCGCGATAGCGAGACATTTGAATTTTTCACATATTATGTATTTCTGTTGCCGCTATAACAACAAATACTAAAAATAAAATAAATATTTATATCCTATACAACAAACGCTTTGTTTTGCCCTTTTTTGCTTGATATCAATAATGGCAACAGTTAGGACACTTGAAATATTCACAAAATAGACATGCGAATTGAGAACCTCCTCCTTTTTGTAGTCGGTTAAAAACTTCGAACAACCAGATTTCATGTAATATGAAGTGAGTTTTTGGCCAGTCATCGGGCTTTAGTTTAAAATATTACGACGAGTGTCGTGATTGAAAAACCCAACAGAATACTCGGCCAATGAAGTCGAGCAGCACTCACTCCTACGACGGACGGACGACCCGATAAGGCAGTAATTAAAAGAATAAGTAATTAAAGAAACAAAAGCTTTAAAAACTACATAATTAATCCCCATTGTACCTAAGTATTGTTACCAAGAATATCTTTTATGTATGTATAACAGTTCATTACAAAATACTAGGAATTAAATTTTGTAATAATAAAGGTAACAAAATGGAAAGACATAATATAGAAATCGTGTTTGTATAAAAATATAAAGAACTTTGTGTAGAAAAATATACATGTATACCATCACGCCTGTCGTCCCTGAAAGGAAAGGCAGAGGTGTACTAACGTATATTCGCATTCCGCCGATATGTTTTAGATCCCATAGAACAAGGAGAACCACAATCCAAACTCGTAGCTGCTACTAAGAATTTCATAGTTTCCGATATTTTGTTACAAAAATGTCATTACAAATTATGTTAATTCAATATTTCCCTTGAATGATAACTACCTCGTTGGCACAGTAGTAGCAAGCGCGACTACTGACCATGACGGATGGTCATGGGTTTAATTCCTTGGTCGAGAAATTTTGTTAGGTCTATCCATTGAATTCTCAGCTTGGGAATAGGACTTTTGCCTCGGTTAGTGGTAATAGAATCGTCCCTATTACATGGGGTACAGTACAAACAAAACGATCATGAAAGAAATATTTTAAAACAAATAAAGTTCATCGTGCCCAGTCAGCTTAAGGTTACCATAATTGATATTTTCAATAGAAAACAGACCCGCAAATTTTCTCACAACGAATATTACTCTCTAATTGGTTTTTGGCGTTGATTAATGATACGATGCTGAAGTGCCAAGTTCCCCCGATCGTTACGCTGCCGTGAATATATTCGCTACGCAGAAGTGAAATTGTTGTATTTTGGCTATGTTTTCATAACATATATACCATCTAGCTTGTTTCCCCAAAGCGGTAGGCAGTAGAGTAGGTACTAATGTGATACTCAAAAACCCATTATTCGACCTGAGTATTGCATCTAGGATCATCTCAGTAGCAACTACTTCATCATCAACCCATTAACGTCCCACTGCTGGGCACGGGTCTCCTCTCATTTGAAAGGGATTAGGCTATAGTCCACCACGCTAGCCAACTACTTACTAACATTATTTACTCACTCGCAACCTTAATCATTACATTATTCTATTATTATTATTAAACGTAAACTTCAGTTTAAATATAACAAATCATAATCAAATAATTGCTTCATTGTCTAGACCAATCTTATAAATATACATATATCTTATTATCAACCCATTATTGTCCCACCCGAGAGGGATTAAGCTATAGTCCACCACGCTAGCCTACTGCGGGTTGGTAAAATTCAAATGCCATCGAGAAATCTCCTCTTCCTCACGTTTTTTTCCTTCACCGTTTAAACATGTGATAAATACGCAGATAGCTTCAGAAAAGTTGGAGCTGTGCCTTGGGTTTGAACTCGAGTCCATTGGCATCTCAGTCCACTCGTCGCACCACTAGGCTACCACAGCGGGAAAAGAATTTCTTTCTAGTAAACAATGTTTATATGTTTGTAGGAGGGTGAACTACTACCAAGTCAAGACACAGTGGTGCTACCGTCACCCAGACATCATGACAGTTCGATGGATGAAGACGCCACAGATCCGATGCCGACTGCTGAGACGTCTAATAAGGTAAAATTGAGAAAAATATATGTAAGATTAGCTTTGAACACATGCCTAGTTAAATAAATACAATTCCTAGAAATGCTTTACTTCTCTTAAAAAACACGTGCCTTAAATAAAAGACTTAATTACTAAACAGTGGTAATTAAATGCTTTAAACGTATGTAATACATTTAAAATGTTTGCTATTATTTATTATATTTAAAACTTAAATAATATTTATTAATAAATTATAAGCACTGTTTATACATATTATTTTTTCTCAAGCTCATTTAAATCGGTTTAAATCGTCTCTGAAATTACAACGATTTTTTTATTTACCTTATTTTGTATCTGCCGATTAGTAAGTGTTGGTTTTATTTAATAGTATTTATATATAATAATAATAATTTCATATAAAATAATAAATATCTCTACGTCACATCGTCATAATTATCCTGTAATGATGTATTTTATTCAACAAATCCGCAGGTGGCTTCAATAAGTCAGCTATCCTTCATGGTGCGGCCGGACAGCTTCGAGCGCGGCCAGCTCAGGCTGACCTGCATCTCCACAGTGCACTCGGTGTACAGCGAGCAGGCTGAGCTGGTCATCAACGAGGAGCGGCCGCAAATAGCCTCGGTCCTTGGGACCAGGGACGCCGCTGGAGGTAAGAATACAATAAGTCACTAGTATTATACCTGCCATCAATATACCGCATCGGTGTCGGTGCCACATGTTCATCTCCGATTGTCAGCAACTCATCAGGTCTCTTCTTAATCATAATCATACGCTCCTTCACACATAATACCTGTCAGATAATAAAAGATGTTTCTTTAAATATAAATTATTTTCAAATTACAATATGCAGTAACAGCTTTAGTAATAACTAATAAATTTGATTCTTAAACTATATTTTGACACCCGCGAACAGCTATATTATACAAAATGCGTAGAACTTAGCTGGGTCTATTGCAGCAAGTCGTAGGTGTTGGTCTCCAGGGCACGTGATCTAGTGTAGGTACTGTAGGTGATCAATACTGAGTCATGGCCTGATAAAGATCCTATTGTTTGTCCTTGTGTTATCTCAACATTGTTGAGCACATGAGAAGGAGGAATAAAAGTATAACAAGTAAAATAAATAAATTTTATGTATGTATAGGTAAAAAAATACTGAAGAAAATTATCACCATCATACATATACAATCAACTTCGCAAGGCATAAACAGAATAACGGCTCAGGTACGCACCGTAAAAGTTAATACAAACTCAATATCAGAAAGGTAATAAAACGTAATAAATACAATAAATACCATTATTACTGTACGTGAAAAACATTACGATTCGTATAAATCATCGCTTTTATCGGTGCATTTAAAGCGTATTTCGACATTAATCACGAACGGATCGAAAGCTTTCACAGATCGTCACGGTCGAATAAACAACATTATGCAGTACCTGAACTCGGCTACTGGAAATATACTAGAAAATTGGCCTCATTCAACACGAACAAACCAAGCTGATATTTTCCATGAGAAAATTTCTTGGATATTTATGGTTGCCTCTCATTACACCGTATCACCATTAACGTAAACTGTAACAGCGTATGTTTTTTTTTCTAATTATATACTTAAAATTCTGTGAAATATAATTGTTCAACTACATATACTCTAAAGCTTAAATATATACTTGGAGACAATGTGCATTATTTATTGAAAGCAATATTATGTATTTCGGCTCAGCTTTTGCTTTCCACCAACAAAAAGATTCATGTACATATGTTGAAATCACTTTAATAAACAAAATATTACGTTACGAAACAGCACCCGTGTTCCGTATAGCTTTATAGTTTGACTCCTGTACGACACATCCAAATTATAGGAACGTTCAAGCAATCAGCCACTCCGCTGACGTTGTTTAACATGAAAGCTTACATACACGTTTCTGCCTTAGTACTTAGTATTGTTTACAAATGAATATGTCAACACATCATTAGTGCCGCTTTAGTACTATGAAATTATAATTATAAATGAAAAATGGTATTTGTATCAGTAAGTTCGATAATGTACATTATGATAAGGTACGATGTAGTGGATGAACGCCATAGACTAGATCTAAGCTGAGTAGCGAATCGCTAAGAATTTTTATTTCTCAACGTAAACAACGTTTGAATACGTAGAAAGCAAACCAATCCCACTATATAATTCAAATATTTGCATCAGCCGACTTGCTCTGCAATTTACTTCGAGAAGTTCTCTAGACCGTTGCATCTTCTGCTTCTGTAAATAGGTGTATGTAAAAATACAAATAGTACATTGTAAATATCATTATGTTGTGATGGAGACTATTAACGAAGGAGTTGCATCGAAGATTGCCGATTGTTTCAAGCACATACTCTCTTAATTAACGCTTGAAATAGTTGTAAAACTTTTGCTTTAAAAATACATTCATTATAATATTATCAGTGCATTCTCAACACATACTTAGGGCGAGGAATTAGCTGTACCAGGCTCCTGATTCCTCTCCTAGCTATTAAAATAGTTTGCCGTTATAGAAGTTAATAAGTACTTCAACATATAATGTGTATTGATTTTGTAGCGTCTCATTGTTTGAAGTGGGTAATACAATGAGCTACTTAGTGTGCTTTTTTCTTTTGTTTGCCATTGCGTAACAAAATATCTTTTAAGTACCGACTTGTAATTCTAAGTAATACAAATATTGTACATTACTTTAATTTGTACCTGCCTTATTTAGTAAATAACCCATTTGTCATAAATAAAATTCATAATATACTTTCTCAGAAAGTAGACACTTGATGATGATATAATCATTATGATAAGATGGAAATTTAATAACTAGGTACAAAATTTGATTTCTTGAAACAGATTATCACAGTAATGTACTGATATAGGTATTGAATAAAATATAAACTTAAAGACAGTAAAACAAATGTTGCTTAACGTTTTAATTAATTAATCACCACGATGTTATTTGAATCAATACAACACTATTTTAGTTTCTCTAAAAGTTGCTTTTATCTTTCAGCATTAATTTACTTATGATTTAAGCGCTATAATTATTTCAATGTCCACTTTAAACTATTAAAATCTAGCGTGAAAACCTTAAGAAGTTTGGTTTGAGGTAAGCGGTTTGTTCGCCTAGCTGGCTCTACCTCCCTATTTAGTTCCAAAAATAGTAGGTGGTTTACGAAACAAATTCCTGAAAGTTAAATTCACACGAATATTAGACATTGAAATAAAACCATTCAAAGAAAACCATACAGATTTTTTCAAAATTCGTATTTGATGGTAACCTCATGCTACTAAACGTTTGAATGAAAAAAAAATACTGTAGCCTACTGTGTAATACAAATAGATTGCTCCCAAAGTGGTGCGCGTATTCACTCGCAACATGAATATTGGCGTTTGTGCCGAGTATTAACGGGTCGTGAAAGGCTGAATCGGCAAATCCTTCTATATGTAGGCAATCACTCAAATATTTGCCGCTGTTGGCTTCTAGCATTGAGACTGTTTGTTGACTACGAACATTCCGGTCCACTAACCAAAGGTAATGTTAGCGATGCCTGTGTTGTAGTCTGGCTGTGAGTCAAGCAAATAGGAAGTACTGTCACCCCCTAGATTATCACGTGTTTGCATGTGTATCTCTTGCTTTTACCAACGAAATTAGCTTTATTGATAGGAAATTGGGGAAGTGCGGCTACTTTGCCAAAAATTATGGCCCAAAGCAGTAGCCAAAGGACGTCCACTGCTGAACAAAATCCTCCCCAGAGCAGTAGGTAGTAAATGTTATTTCTTTTTTATAATATACGATTCGTCGCACTAGGACTTTATCCGATTGAACCACGCAGTGATCAGTAGTGGTAGATACCTACTCATAGCTGTATAGCATGTCGACTGGCCTAAGTGGGTTTGTATGTAGTATGCAGGGATTAGGACTTCAAAAAAGGAGTTTATATGTTCCACTGTATTTTTTCTGTAGTAATTTGGTCCTATTATCATCAAAATGATCCTATGGGTTATCAGGTAAATCGATGGTCCTAAAATTTTATAGGCACTTATTATTCAATCAGGCCTCAAGCCTGTTTAGTGTTTTTTTTTACGTCACATTATTGGCAAATCCATTCTTATGATTTTGAAAAATGTAAACGTTGATAGTTTGTCATTATAAAGAGACTCTCCCGTACTATTCGCTATTTTTAGATAGGTATGTTTATCGAACATAGGTAGTTTGTTGTGTCGCATTCTATCGATAACAGATTCAGAATCGGATACACGTGAAGTACACAATATCAATGGAAAATGTCGGGGCTATTTGTACCTACCGGTACGTTTGTATCGATTTGAATAGTTTGCATTGTTGTTATTGAATGTACATTGTCTGTCTCACTGTACAGCACTACGAAGTTTCGCAAATTTGAGGATTATTCGAGTTTGTGAAAGTTCTGTATTGCTTTACACTTTCGACAGGGTTATTCAAGGTCAGAGTAAATGAGGTTGACTACAGTCTATATAATCCACCACGCACAGTCTAGAGGTACTGTAACGTGTTGCTCGTGACTTTTTATTCACGGTTTAAGTGAATTATATTACTTAAATATCACGAGGTGCATGTTTAAGTTAAGCAGACCCCGCTCTATCTCCTTAGATACCATCAGACTTTCGAAAGCTATATGCATGGGCAGCACCGAAATCCTAACGGCAGACACTGCAGGAACCAGTTTATTGCCAGAAATTTCGGATCTCGGAACAACACTAGAGATTGACATAGGTATTCCTATGACAACCAGATCCGATGGCTTTACTTGCTCTGCGTCGGACCAAAATGGTCATTTTCGTCCCACGCACGTCTGCGAACGTCAATGTAATAATTGGAGACCTAAAATTCTTATAATGACGTTCACAGACGCAGCTTAATTTCACAAATCAATTGATCAGGGTGGTTAGTGGTTTGCCACGAGCCCTACACGACGGAGGGCTTATTCGAAACAAAGTTATTACGTCGGATAGTTGTTATGTCGCATCGTCAACACCAACAACTGGCGCTCCCGGCGACTAATTAAATTGTTTAGCTGTTTGCAATAGTTTACAAACTGCAAACTTCGTTATAGCATGGTTTCATTACCAATTTACTTGATAATTGGTTTTGTATGTTGGCGGAAAAACGGGTGTTGTGTGTGGGTAATTGTGGAGCATATTGAGAGCGTGGAAAGCAGATAGCAATATTAGATTAGTGACAAAACTACTCTGTGTTTTTCTACATCAATTATTGCTCGCTGTGGTTGGACGACCGGCTTTGAATCTTAAAGGTTAATAGTACTGATATACACCCACAAATCCAAACTTTAAATTGGTGTTGAAAAAAGTATATTTTCATACTAATTTTAAAACCCGATGGCATTTTACAAATTGTGCAAATCTTGTTTAGTATTTAAATTATTGTTTTAATAAAAACAGATTCACATTTTAGAACTCTTCAACACAACAACTGCATAGAAACGAATATTAAAACATTGCACTGTTGTTTATGAATGTATTGAATGCTAATGTTGGACGCGTTGAAGCGAGACATAGATTCAGTCTAGACAAAATGCATTAAGCTAGACTTCACCGTCAATATGCAATACAGATAGACAGTAATCGACGTATCGGGGAAATTATTGGTTACAGTGACTTTCCACGAAAGCTAGCACCATTTATTGCCATCAGAGATTTGCTTTTAGCAAATACAAATGTATAATACTATGTCATTTGAGCTTTTCTATCAGTCTTTCATCTTGTCAGTTGAAAAAGACTAGTAATGGTTGATAAATTATATATATATATATTTTTGATGAACATAATATTTATACTGATTACTGGCTGACCCAGCAAACGTTGTTATGCCACATTATAGGGATTGTTGGTAGAATTGTGAAAATTAGGGTTATAAGTATTTTTTGATGCCAAATCATAAAAAAATACAAAAATGTTTTGTCATAAAAAAGGTGAATGATTGTTTGATTGAATGATTGTTTATTTCTGTAAGTAGATCTTTTTAAAGACACTTTTACAAGTCATGTACATTTTTTTAAATATCTAGTTGACATCGGCATTTCCTAACTGACGTGCTGAGGGGCATCCTTATCCTATACCTAGGGGTGTAAAAAATACCCTACGTAAAATTTGATAATAATCCGTCAAGCCGTTTTGGAGGAGTTCAGCGACAAACACCGTGACACTAGATTTTTATGTATAAGATAAGTTTTTTTTTACCTTTACCAAATTACATATTGCAAAAGATCAGACAGACATATAGATCTGGTATATCTGGTAGTGTAGCTATAAGGACTATTTGTTAACAACGGGACCCTTAAATGAAGGACACGGTAAACTCACTAGTTACGAAGAAAATATTTAACAAGACGTCCAGAACATAACAATAATTTTTATTTAAGATGAAAAACATTTACAGAGTAAGCTAATCTCGAACGGAGTAGAAAAACGTGTAAAGCTATGAAATAATTACGTTTAATTTACGATAAAACGTTAAAAAAAACGGAAACAATAATTAAATATTCATTACTAGGAATTATCACGTTTTCTTTCTTTTCCACGAACAAAATTCACGAAAGCCTTCGTACTTTTTTTTTCGAAGCGAGTTTCGTTGGATTACTTGGCTCAAGTCGGGTTTATCGATATCGATATTTAGTTCGATAATTTGTTTTCGTTTTGATAATTTTGCTCTTTCCCCAAAGATTTTGGCCCTTCTTTTTTTGTAATTCACTGCTTTCCCAATTATTATCAGCTAAGATACTGACTTGTTGTATAATGGTATTATTTATTATTCAATCCTTTACTTTTTGTCACGATCAGACGTGTTGATTAACTGCATAATATAAATTAACAGTTTATTTTTTATGCTGAATCTTGACCTCGTTTTTGTGAACAGCCGGTAGTAACATAAACTGTGCCACAATAATTATGTATAAAACTAATATTTCAAAGAAATGTTAAGTGTTATAAACCTATAATGGAAAACAGTCCTTTCAACCGAAGCGGTAGGACTGCTCGCACCCCGCCGCCTACACCGGGACCCGCAACTTCACCCGCACCTACACCTCACCCAAACAACAGTGGCGATAATCTGGAAATTATTTCCACACCTGAGATCCAGAACTGGATGACTGCAATTGAACTGAACCTAAATGAGGTATGCAATATTGCCGAAGGCGGCAAATTGAACTCGGAGCAAAAACTTCGAATTAATGCGCTATCTCGTAAAGTGGGTCACCTTACGTCACAAATGGCTGTCCAGTACCAGTCCCTTAAGGCTAAAGCAATTCAAGCCCATTCGTCTATGCAAGTGCTAAGAAGCCAGGTTGACCTATCCCAGCGCTTACTTGACCTGAAGGAAAGTATTGACCAATCATCGAAACCTGCCGCGGGGTCCTCTTTTGCTGAAATGGTTAAAAAAGGTAACAATAGTTTTATTCAGCCGACAAATCAAAGTGCCGTTGCCATTTATCCAAATGATAAATTGAAGTCCAGCGAGGAGACGAAGTCCCTGGTCCAAAAAATTATCTGTCCTGAGCAGATGAAGCTCCATGTTCGAGGCCTACGGAAGACCAAGAATGGTGGTGTCATAATCAGCACTGACACAAAGGAGGACGCGGAGAAGCTGAAGCAATCGGTGCAGTTGAAGACCTCGGGATTTACTATCGACGAGCCCTTTAAGCGGAAGCCGAGAGTTATAGTAATTGGAGTTCCCACATCAATGCAGGAAAATGAGGTTTTCACCTGCATGTACTACCAAAATTTAGCCGAAAAACTACAGGATTCCTCCCTTGAGAAGTTTTTGACCTGTATAAAATTAAGCCACAAGTCAGGAAGAAAGGATGCTGCGACCTGCAACTACATCATAGAAGTACCTGCAGTCATACGTAAAGCCCTAATCACCAACGACAGAGTATTTGTGAATTGGACTTCTTGCCCAGTCAGAGACTTTACTCTGGTCACAAGATGCTTCAAGTGCCAGCAGTTTGGTCATGCAGCCAAGTCATGTCGGCAGGCTACCTACACTTGCGGCCACTGTGGTGAGCTAGGTCACTCTATTAAGGACTGCTCGAAAAAAGCGGAAGATCCTAAATGCGCTACCTGCTTGTTCTTCAAGAAGCCTTGCAATCATGCTACAGGATCTGCTGACTGCCCGGCGAAAACAATAGCCGAAAAAAGGTACATTAATTCAATAGATTATGGGGGCGCCTAGAGCGCCGTTCTCCCCTTACTTGTCTTAGCAGTTACTAGCGTATATACTTTTCTTTAAATGGCCGACGTTCTAATGAACGATCTAGATAATACTTCTGTATATGAATCTAAACTGTGTGACTCGGAAAGCTGTAAACAATATCTCTCTGATTACAATAACCCATTAACTATACTAACCCAAAACATCCGGAGTATTTATAAGAATATAGATAGTTTATACATTTTTCTCCATAGGCTTAATATCGAGTGTGATATAATTGTGCTTACCGAATGCTGGTTATCCAACCGTGCGGGCCGCATCCCTGAATTACAGGGTTATAATAGTTTTTACAGCTCGTCATCTTTTAACCAGAATGATGGTGTGGTAATATACTCAAAGAAATCTTTACTCCTAACAGTCGAGGAACCAGATGTTCAAGAATGTAATTGCCTTGTAATCAAAATTGGCACTGACATCGTAATTATTGCTATTTATAGACCTCCTTCTTTCAGACACTTAAACGTTTTTAACAGTGAATTAAATAATTTAGTACAGTCCCTTTCCTCTTTTAGAAATATTATTTTAACTGGCGACATAAACATAAATATTAACTCTGATATTAGCGATGCAGGGACCCAGAACTACCTTAATATATGCGCATACCATGGACTTTTCCCTTCCCACACTTTACCAACACACCTAAGCGGCTCTAGTTTGGATCACGTCATGCTTAAAACCAGACTTCCATGTTTAACACTTGTAACTAACTCGACAATAACAGACCATTGCGCTGTCCTACTTACCCTCGATTTGTCGCTGACTAAGCGCATTGCTCACCCGCAACTAAAAACAAAAATTAACATGTGTAGCCTTGAACACAATTTATGCAATATTGATTTTAACCCAGTTTACTGTACTGCTGACGCTAACATTTCCTTGTCATATGTTATTAATCAAGTGCGTGAAGCTATTTTACGAAACACAACGCTTATTAAACTGAGCAAGAAAATGACTAACATTAAACCTTGGATAACCCCGGGCCTTATTCGATGCATACGGCACAGAGACAATTTACATAAGAAAGCTAAGCAATTTCCTGATAATCTTATTCTACAGTTATCTTACAGAAGGTACAGGAATTTCTGTAATAACCTATTGAAAAAAATAAAAATTGAATATGACAAGCAACAACTTCATCTAGCGGGAAATAACAGTAAACAGCTCTGGAAACTGATTAAGAACGTCACTTTCACGTCACAGAATTCTAACTCAGACTCAAGCTTATTGCACACACATTCTAACCCTATCTCCTCTGCAGACAATGCAAATAGATTTTTTGTAAATATTGGGAAGAATCTAGCTGAAAAGATACAAGTGGGCAACAGTAGCTCGACACTCAATCTGTCCAGTGGCCAGAGTGGAAACTCCTTTGTTATGCTAGATCTAGACGAAAGTGAAGTAGACAGAACTATTCTAAGTTTGAAAAACAACCGAGCGGCTGGGTGGGATAACATTAGCAACACAGTCCTGAAAAGATTTCGACATATCTTAGTCCCTCCTTTAACTTACATATTCCAAATCTGCCTACGTGAGGGGATTTTTCCTAAATATCTGAAAAAGGCTGTAGTTATTCCCATTCATAAATCTGGTAGAAAGGATCTCGTCACAAACTATAGGCCTATTTCCCTATTGCCTTCAATCTCTAAAGTTCTGGAAAAAATAGTCAATAATAGACTAGTATCATATCTTGAAAAATATTCCCTTTTCTCCCCTTACCAATTTGGTTTTAGATCTAATTTGTCAACAGCAGACGCGGTTCACCATTTGACCGACTATATCTCTGAGGAACTGGGGAAAGGTAAACATGTAACAGGGATCTTCCTCGACCTGGCCAAAGCTTTTGATACAGTGTCTGTTTCTTTACTTCTAAAAAAGTTAGAGGCAATAGGAATAAGAGGCACACAGCTTCAATTTTTCGAAGATTATCTACGTGATCGATCTCAGTGTGTTAAAATAGGCAATTTTACAAGTGCAGATATGAAAAATCCACCTTTTGGCATTCCTCAAGGAAGTATACTTGGTCCTACCCTATTCCTGGTATATATAAACGATCTCTGTAAGTTAACTATAGACTACGGCAAAATTATTTCGTATGCAGATGACACTGCTCTAATCTTTTCCGCTGACTCGAGCTCGGACGTCCACGATTATGCACAACGAGGTTTTAATGTCGTTATTAACTGGCTAAATCGCAATCTACTAACACTGAACACTGAAAAAACTACTTTTATTAATTTCTGCATGCGTCAGCCTGAGCCTAGTATTAATCAATTATATGCACATTACTGTCATGATCCCCTGGTTGACACTTGCAATTGTCCTATTATTAACAACACTAGTTTTGTTAAATATCTAGGCATTATAATCGATAGCAACCTATCCTTTAAAAAACATATAGCAACTCTAGCTAATAGAATACGTAAGTTAATTTTTGTTTTCAAAAAACTTCGTTATATTGCGGATTACAAATTAATTAAGCAGATATATCAAGCACTTTGTGTATCTATTATTAAATACTGCATTACTTCTTGGGGTGGTGCCCCAAAAACAGTAATGCTAACCATTGAGCGAGCCCAACGTGCTATCTTAAAAGTAGCCACCTCCCGACCTTTCCTTTTCCCCACCGACCTATTGTATAAAAGTTGCAATGTTCTCACAGTCCGACAACTTTTCATAATGCAAACTGTGCTTAAAAAACATGCCACCCTGTCGTATAATGATAACCTCACTAACTCCAAAAGGCGGAAAGATATTGTATGTACTTCACTTTCCGAGTCGAGGTTTGTTTTCACAAATAGGTTTTATTCATTTTTAGCCCCTTTCCTGTACAATAGACTAAATAAGATATTATCCATATATGCCCTTAATTACTATAGTACTAAATCAGTAGTGTATAAACATTTACAATCCTTGTCCTATGATGACACTGAATTTCTAATGACTGTCATAAAATGAAATAAGTTGCTTCCCCTAATAATCTTAGAATTTAATTAATTTAATTTATTCGTTTTTGTGTTTTTAGTTTATGTTACTTACTGTTTGAGTTATTACAATATTTTAATCGTAATTAAAATCGTAGTATTTTATTAATTCATAAATAATCTGTTAAGCACTTGCCGCCTGTGACACAGGTTCATCCTAGTACAGGCACCTAACATTGTATTTACCTCCTAATTATTTTGTAAGTTATTATTGTAATATTTTACCTCTGTATGATCAATAAATTATTATTATTATTATTATTATTACATTACGGGCAGTCTATCCGTGACCTCAGATGCTATAAAAAGGAAATTCCGTTAACAGTCGTTTTATTGTAATATTACCAAATTGTTGATCTTAATTGCATGATTTTGCTTATATACTTATTTGATACTCAGACAAGTATATCTGATGGGACTGAAATTAGCATAATTCAATTAATACTATGGTAATTATGGTCATGCTTTTTTTTAAATTGTTACTTGAAATAAACGTGTTCTTTAACAGCTATTAAGTACCTACACAAGTCTGTAAAAGATGTTCATCAAATAGGCAGCAATACTTTCGTATCAAATTTTATATCGATGTTTTGGGGAAATAATCTCATCACTAGAAGTCTCCCCATTAACGCTATTACGCTAATGATTCGCTGGGGCCGGACGCCCCCTAATTACAAAACAAAGCTTTTAATAAAGATATTTCTTTTAACCGTCCTATGCCCACTTCGTGTTTGACTTGTGTATTGCTTTTGGATCGACGATTGAGTAGTTAATCTTAAATATTTAATATTAGAATTGTTATATGAAGTTATTTACACAATTCTAAATTGTTTGGTGAGTGGGTCTCCTCCGATAGATATAATCTGCGTGTCTCTAGATTTTATTACATTTTTAAGCGCATTCCATCGTAGATATTAGTGACACTTAACTTTTTTTATACGTTGGTAAACGGTCACCGTAGCCTATAGACTATAGGACCGTGTAGAAAAAGTCTAGGTTCCTTAAAATAGGCAGTTACTAAACTGACAGCAAACGCAGCAGCTCTGGTAACTTTAATCACTCGCAGAAGCCCAAGTATTATCGTTTAACTGCGGCCTTCTGTAAGACCGAGGCTTTTCCCTAGTCGGGCACCTCAATTTGAGCGAGGAATGTCGCTATGCTCTACCTATCAAAATCTTCAAGCGAACTGGCGATCAAGCATATGATATTTAAATAAGGAACGGGAAAAACGTAAATCCATATAACCATTACTAATTAAATTCCTCAAAAAGCCGTCAGCTATTAAAACACCAATTACAAAAGAGTCATAATTCAACAAAAACTCATTTCTAAATTGAACAATTCCAAATTCAAACAAAAGTCACGGCGGCCATTAAAACGGAAAACAGTAGTTGCTTGTAGCTTTGTATGCCTACAAATGCGCTCCTCCGAAAAATTAAAAAAAGGCAATTGCCTCGCGCCGCTCGTATATAACCCAGACAATAGTTACTAGAAATATATGAGCCATATTAACAATACACGCAGACATTTTTATACATTTTTGTTCTACCAGCACCGACGCGCTTAAACGGAAGCAATAACCTAACAGCCCGGACGTTTACGCCATTTTATTCATATAAAACGGCTATAATGCCAGTGTTTGCATAGCAAAATATAAAAATGATTCAATTTTTGTGTGTGGACTTTTTTTCACACTTCATCTGACATGTTGACTGTCATGTTGGGTTGTTAAATAAGAGATTTTATTGTTGGAGGCAGTTAAAACCGGCTGCAGAGTGTTTAATGGGGTAAAATATGACAACGTTTTTTGCAATGTCGTAAATGGTTATTTTGATGAAAAATCCTGACGGCTTATTAAAATCACAAGGGTTTGATTGAAGATGTTGTTTCAAAAGAGCATACAGCGTTACTTATGCTATTTCAATTTCCTATTGGTCGTATCTACCTATTTTAATTCATGCCCTACAAATCTGGCTGACAATTGAATAAGTATAAACATTACCCCAGTTGAAGTTATAATATCAATTTCTCTAGATTTGAAGTATTTCGCCCAATCAATTTGGGTGGATAACATTTTTTTTCGCTTAGCATAGTGCGCTTTTTGTCACTAAATCGTGCGTATTATTCATAGCGTCCATATTCAGCTGTGGGACAGAAAGTAGAGAAATGATGAAAAACATTTTACCAAAGATAAACTTAATTAAAATATAATTTAATAGTTATTTCACCGCCAAAATGTAACACATAATATTACCATCAAAAGCCAAAATTGATATGAAATATAAATAATTAATACAATGTTATCTGAAATTTACAAGTCTGTATTAAAATCGCTGTAGCATATATTATGTAAATTTATAAATTTCATTTTCATTCGGTTTAATTAGTTGCGGCATTTAATTACAGACAGATGATGCATTGTAGATCTAGATCAATTAAATAAGTGTGTTTCCCGCAGTGTTGCCTGCATTGAACCCCTTTTCCAAACTTTATAGGAACTACATAATTTAAAAAAAGAAGTAAACGAATTTAACATTCGTGGCCCATCAAAAATCCGGTTTCTCATTAATGGGTACCGACTGTTAAAATCGTTGACTTCTTTTTGCGCAGTCGGGTTTATTGATTTTTATATTAATGTATATTATTTGACACTTAACACTACACTCACGCACAGTAACTTACCCCTCTCAACTTAGTTCGTCGATTTTTAATTTTTTTTATATTAATGTTTTCTTATTTTTTTAAAAGACCGGGCTTGTAACATAAACTTGTAAATCGAATTATAAAAAACATAACATCTTTTGACTCCTAATCTCATTACATTGCCATCAAACTGTAATTCAAAATAATTTTTATTTGAAACAGTTGTCAATATACATATTTTTCTAAATAAATCTTGATTCCTTGAAATGTTTTGAACAATCTCTGTATCGCTTTCGCTGCAGTTACGGGAACGGATGCCTTCTGAACTAAGCTTTGACCTGTGGAAGCTTTGGTATTAAATTATATTTATTTATGATTATGGCCTCCGGCCGACGACCTGGTAAAGGGCGCTGGAACCAGCTGAATGCGGGTGGCCCAAGACCGGTCGTTGTGGAAATCTTTGGGGGAGGTTTATGTCCAGCAGTGGACGTCCTCCAGCTGACATGATGATGATGATGATTATCTTATATCATCTACCAGACCACAAATGCTATAAATTGCATTAATGTTATGCAACCCATTTATTGTCCCACTGCTAGGCTCAAGTCTGTTCATATTAAGATATTGTGCTAAAGTCTACTAGACTAATGCGGATTGGCAAACTAAACACGCTATCAGAAATTATCTTAAGCGGGCAGGCTGCGATGTTTTCCTTCACCGTTTGAGCATGTGAGAAATACGCACGTAGCTTCAAAAATCAGTGGTTGGGTTTCAACTCAAGACCTTTTTAACTTTAAAACCACCGCAACGCTTTCACTCTTAATACATATTATATGTGCATATACCGAATTTTATAAAGGATTTCAAATGTTATTTACAGTAAAAATAAAATGAGAATAAAGACTTTCATTTCGGGTTGATTTAAGCTTGTCTAGCTACAAAGTGAATACCTTAAACTAAGCTGCATCGCTCGCATATTGCAAAATGTTGACTTAATATTGTAATCAAAGCTTAAATCTCGTAAGATAAAGAGTATTTATACTACTTAATGTATTGTTTGACAGTTTTTACTTTTTGCATTTTTTATGTGACGAAAATGCCTTTTATGGACAATGTCAAATATAAGTGTTTTCATTCAGGATAAAATCTGAACACAAACAATTTCATAAACATCAAAACATCACGCCAGTCGTCCCCGAAGGGTTATGCAGAGGTGTACTAATGTACACCCACATTTTGCCGTTATTTTAGGTACCTAGAAATCAAATCTAAGACCTAAAGGCTCAGCAGTCGCACTTATGGCCAGTAGTCCAACCAGTATCTAGTGACTCCAGTTCATAGTATACAGTTTTAAACATTATAATTGTAAATAATAGTACTAGCAGCAATATTTGAAAAAAGATAACACAAGTAATACCAACATTGGGCTTCAATATTTAAACGCCACAGTGATGCCAATAACGATATTTCCACAAACACTCAAAACAAAAAAGGTGGAAAAAAAATGTAATTAAAAACAAATACTTTATCAAAACCAGACGCGTACAACAAACAACTGAAGAGACTTTTAATCTAAAATATCTTCATAAATAAATGAAAATCTTAATCCACACAGGTTTAGTAGGGACATGAAAAATTAACTTTTTCAAACCGCTTGCGAAGTGCTTGCTCGATGCACTCTGAAGAATTAATAAAACGTGCATTACCTACTTTTATTTACGACCGTCAGAGGGTATTGCTTGCATAATACGTTCAAAGATAATGTCTATAAGATCTGTTTTGCATATTTCAGGAGCACTAAAGCAGCTTCGTAAGTTTTGTACCAGCTCCTTCGTTAGTTTGTAGCTTTTGTATATTTTGCTCATTTAAAATGGTCACGGTTCTATAAAACGTTAATAGATATTGGTAAACTGTTATTTTGTGGGAATGTTAGTAAGTCTACTGTTTTAAATGTACTTTTTGTTTTCTTCAGGATATTTATAAATCCAGAAAAATATAATTGATGGCATGTTCGCAGTTCCATTCATGGCAAACGCTCGTGGCACGTCAGCATGGACTGCCATAGGATTTTAGTTCTGATCCAAGGCTTTACAAATTATGAGCATATTTATTTCACTTGCTGAACAATATAGGAAAATACCGTGATAAACCTTCATACCTGATGAATTTACTCTATAACATTTTTGAAGTCTGCCCTGCTCACACTGATTTCAGAGGAAATTCGTGCCTGACAAAAGGCTGGGAAATTGGGCCATGATTTTTTATTAGCTTATTGATGACAAATTTTAAATGATAAGGTTTATGGACGTCCGTGATGTAATCTATTGACACTAAATATCTCCAAAACTAAAATAATCCAATTTATCTCACCTAACGCTCCTAAACCTCCTACTAGCTCTACAAAAATAACCGCACATATTTGTCCCGACATCTCGGCATGCAATTGTTCTACACTTACCTTGGTGCCTAGTATAAAATATTTGGGTGTTCACATTGACGAGAAACTAGATTGGCGAGTTCATACAGAAGCTTTGTGTGCAAGGCTTCGAAAACTACTTTACCTATTCAAAGATTTAAGACATTCGACCGACACAGAAACAGCATCACTTGTTTATCGTTCCCTATGTGAATCTATCATCACTTACTGCATCCCAGTGTGGGGAGGAACGTTCAAAACAGTTATGCTTAGAGTTGAACGAGCTCAACGAGCTGTCCTCAAAGTGATGTACTTCCGAAGGAGAGAGTATCCAACTGACCAGCTGTATAAAGACGCGCAGGTACTTACTGTGAGACAACTTTATATCCTTCGTGCTGTCTCGCGTCGACACTCAATGATGCCACTGGATACCATTGTAACCAAAAGACGAGCCGGCTTCCCTGTTTGTCCTGCATCAGGGTGTCGGTCCGCAATTGCTCGGAGACATTTTATTGCTCAGAGTACTCACGTTTATAATAAAACTAATAAAAAGCTTTCATTCTATAAACTAACCCGCCAAAAAGTCAAGGAGCGCTTAAAAGAGTGGCTAAAATCACTAACATACGATGAAACCGAAAAAATTATATCATCTGAAACATAAACAACTCAACCAAATTGACCAGGCACCTAAAATACTGCTTGCTACCACACATACACATTAGTCACAGACACATACAACCACTAACTCGCACAAACTCACTCTCCTCACCTCACCTCACCACAACACTCACACACAACTACTCATTTGCACAAACTGACTCATTACAACATACACAAAACCACTCACATTAACATACTCACAATACCTGAAACACTTCAAATTACCTACCTTAATAATTCGCTGTTCTCCCCTGTCTGTATTAGTTTTTACTTAAGTTTATTTTCATTTCTTTTAAATTTTGTTTTTCAGTTATCAAGATTGCATGCTCTTGTAGTTATGATTTTATTGCATAAGGAAACATGTAAGCAACATCACCATGAAAGAGGGCACTGACTCCCGTAACACAGGTACATAACCTAGCACGGGAGTCAGGGACTTCAGATTCATATGTACCCAAAAACTTTATGCCAATACAATATTATTAAATATTATTATTAAAAAAAAATATTATTATTATTATTATTAAGTTCTAAAATCGTAAGGAATTACCGGTCTTAATTTAAATAAAGAAGATAAAATAACATTAAACAGTAGGTACCCACCATACTGAAACCACTGAAACCACAAATTAATGATTAACAAATTAGTCAGTTGAAAGTGTAAATGTTGGTACATTGTAAAGTCAATTTGAACGAGTATTCGCTTACAACGCAAACTGATCTGATGATAATAGAACAATGTGGCAAGCGAATAAATTATATGGTTCGGATGTTATCGATGGAATCATGAATTCATGATTCCATTGATAACTCAAGGTCAAGGAATAAAAATTAAACTAATAATTACGACATTATACGTATGTATTTTATTGCATCACATTAATATGAATGATGCTAGGCTCAGACTACCCACCAATACAGCTCACCGAATAACATCAAAGTACACATTATAAGTAGCATCCGTTCAATATTTATAAAACCACTCAACATGTCGCAGACTGCAGTGTGGCTTGATTAAAATTGTAGAAACTGATGTCCTTAATATAAATAATAAATATTTACAATAACACTGAAGTAACTTTAAAGAAAGAGTTACCCAAAATATAAAAAAATCGGATACAGAAAGTTACAAATAGATAAATAACTGCAAATTTTAATCAGACAGTGAATGCACATAGACATTATCTACGCAAATAATGCTATTAGCAGACCCACTCTTATCGACTGCCAAATACAAACAGGCACCATACATCGCAATGTGAGCTCTTACATTACCATATGCCAGTTCACAGGTTTCGTTTCCAATGCGCGATGGATTTCCACTAGTGTTTGACTTTGAAACTCAATATTATATTGAAATTTAATGGGATTTGTGGAACTTAATCAGCAATTCTGGATACCGTTAGATGATGCATATGTAGTAGTGTTTGCTTTGTTCTCAGATCGATCTATATTAGGAATAGATGAAATGGAATATGTGCTGAAATGAAAACATTAAACGCATTGTTAATAGATTTACTTGAAGATAACAATATAGTTATACTTAAATCATTTGCTGTACAGGTACAAAAGTCATGTATATGTTTAGTTGTAATTTCATCAATTAAAAAAACTATTTTGCTCAGTAACCATTTCATGCCCGTAGCACAAGCTTCGTTGCTTACCTCGGAACTAGATGGTGCTGTGAAAAAATAACTGGAAATATTTGACGGTTTTATACACTTTATGCCTGATACGTACAAATTGATAAACTATTGGAACAGCATTAAATAAGAAGTGTGTAGTACGTTAAAAAAACGGTTTATATTTCGAAAAGAAACAAAAGACAGCGTGAACTATATGAAGTTAGGATTTGGTCCTAAAACTGTCCCTTACAGTACTCCATTTAAGATTCCGTATTCCAAAACAAACTAGGTACTTTATTTTTTTCTTTTAATGAACCCATGTTACGTATTAGCTACTTAACTACAATATTAAACTGCTACTCTTACAAAAGCAAGTACTGGAAACGTACTCACCTATAAAATGACGTCATGACATACGCAATCAAACGGTCGATGTAAAACAGTTTAACTAACATTCAACAAATCCCGCCGAGAATTAATTTCCGATGTGGATGATAATGAACCGGCTGTACGAGTCATTTGCATCGATATACCGATGTCGTTCAACGAAATGAGCGCACACTGCAAATTTGCCCGACAAGCCCGCAAAACCAGTGTGAATTGAAGCCTTCTGTAGTTGCAACATGATACAGAAAACGCGTTATGATTTTGTTACTGAATTTTATATTGTGGACTTCATTTTGTGGATTGCAACTTTTAGGGAGTAAAAAATCTTTTTAAGGTTTATGTTGTGTTTTATTCCATCGAGGCTATTTTTTGTTTTAAGTTAAGCTTTTAGCATTTTAGTAACTAGCGGTCTAGACCGGCGTACCCAACATTTTGTTAGAATTAGTCTTTTTTTCTCAATATTCCAATGAAACACTATAAAGTTCAATATTTAATTAATTGCGATGCCAAATACACTAGATGACGTATCGAGTTATATTTTTAAGGCGCAATAATTTTATGGACATACTTCTTGCTTGCTCATATCAGACAACAACAAAGACAGCAACATAACCTACATCAATCCAACGAATAAGTCATTTAGTATTCTGATGTATTTTTGATAATTGTATAATTATATCGATTTTACATATTATGTAGTTTAAAATAAAACATACGAGTATTTCAACTTTGGAAAAACACATGTGATGTGGTATTAATTTTTTATACCTGAACATCTATCGACCATCAGCCCTATAGTGACCCGTGATGGTCTGAAGCCAGTTAAAGCCGGATATTGCACGGCCATTGTTGTAAAATACATATTGGCATATTTACTTTTTGCATGAAGTGTGTGATTGATGTTCAATTTCGAAAGGCCAGCTATACATTTTTTTAAAGCTACGGTGATCCGATGTAAGGGATTTTTAGTTAAATGATATCAAGTAAAATTGATATATTAATTTTATAGTATTGTTATTGATTTTATGGAATTGTGCACTTAGAAAAGATACTTATATTATTTATAATAAAAAAAGAAACATCAAACTTTGCAACTTTTATGACCGCACAGAAATTGCATACGCGTACGGAATGTAATAATAGAATAAGGTATAATTTCCTGTAGCAAATCGAACGCAAACTGATCACAATGTTGAAGTATTCTGGTATTTGTGTCAGAATAATAAAGTACTTAATTGAACAAAAATGCAAATATTAAATGAGGAAAGACTAAAAATAAACCTTAACACAACTAGCTAATTTTTCTAAACTCTCAACCTAAAGGAACTGTGAAGTATGACTGGCATGTTTCAAACACGAAAGGTAATTGCATGACATTGCAACTGTTGCCATCCAATATTGAAACAAAAGCTGTTGGTATTACAGTTCTTAATAAATTTGAATTGCAGATGGGAGATTTTGAATCTGTGTAAGTGGTTCTTAATAATCATTAGCTATATAGAATGAGAATTTTGGCTTAATTTTTAAGTATTACGAAGTGTCAATAGTAATTTGTTTTATTAAATTTTCTGTAGCAGATCGAAATTTTATATTTGTATCTTTAAATTAAGATGTATGTGACCTGTATTTGTTTCTAATATATGGGCCATTTATTCTTATAATGGACACAATTAATAACTAGTGAACTATGAATCTACGTTAGCCCACTTTCAGACCTCACAGATGTGAGGATATGGCTTTTGAACATACTACCACATCGGACAATTAGGCACAAATATGGTCGGACTAGAACCTCACCGCAGTCTGAAAAGGGCTTAAACGTTCCAATGCTTTGATAGAGCATTTAAATGCTGGTCCAATAATAATAATAATAAATAAATAAAAAATCTTATTTTCTCTTATTAGGTATGTAAGCACGACACTAGACACAATATTATCGATACTATGAATGTATAAATTGTTAAAATCAGCAATTTTATGTTTCTGGATACCACAAGCAAAGCAAACACGCCCTCAGCGAGAATGAAATATGATAATACATAGGAATAAAATTCGCGTGCACGTCGTTTTTAGATCATTACATTCGTAAGTCAAATATCAATCTTTGGTTTTGCTGAATCAGTTAGGGTAAGAACATCAGCTTGTAATAATGAAAATACGAACAGGAACGGCAGAGAGAGGGATTCATTAAAACTCGCCTTAGTTTTATTTTTTGCGATCGAACTGATCCTGTTTTAAAATAATTTGTTAATGTGGTTGATGCAGCTTATGCTATACTAGTTAATCAATTTAGCGTCTGTTACTGAACACTTTGTTTTGGTAAATAGAGTGTAAACATAAAAGATTAAGTTTGGAAACTCAATTATTAATAACTTGTGGTATTATTCACGTAAAGTGTGCTTTAATCTAAAATTACATATCTATAATTAAGAACTTTCTGAAATGTTTCAATAATAACCTTTGGAAGATGCATGTTGCAATTGGTCACACATCCCTATAATATAAGAAAATATCTAACGTATATTTGAAAATATTCAATTCAAAATAACATTTTTGTTACGAACTCATCCAGGTTAATATTAAATCTAATCTGTTACTTGGAATTACAGATGTACCAAAAAACTAAATTTATTATTAAATTCGACTCAACTCACGCCCGATAATAGAACGCCGAAAAGAATACACAAAAAAATAAATCTTTTCTACATTACGAAGCAAACGTTTTCGTTGCTAATAAAAGTGCAAGTGCCAACAGCTCGGCGCAATTTGTCACGTAATCTTATCTCGTGACGTGACAAGTGACAGTCATAGCCTCGCAGGACCGTGTTACATGTCACGCTGCCACTCCACCAGGTTTTAGCACTAATATAGGCTGTGTAAGACAGTTTGACGTGCTTCTCCATATTAAATGAGATACTGTGATAAAAACGGCAATATTTTTTTGACTGGGTTGGGCGCGTTCAATATGATACCATTCACCAAACTATCCCCGAAAAGTAAGACATAATAACCAAATTTCGCAAATCACTACGATTTCACAAATTACATCATCACAAGGAGTCGAAGTGAAACTAAAAACTTTATATTAAAAAAGGTGTATAATGTGCATCCTTTTCACGTTTCTCTACTGTTGCTATTAATAGGTTTTAACTTACTATGAAATACTTACCATTAAATTCGGTCAAGCACCCAATTATGTAATATTTTGTCGGCAGCCCTGCGATTAATATTATTAAACTAATTATTCGTTGATTAATTTTATCTGCACGAGTCACTTCTTTTCTAATATGGACACTATATTATGTACCTATGTAAAATATTCTCGTATTACGCCATCATTTTAATTTAATTTTCTAAGAATATTATATCCATTTTAGATGTAATTACAATAGACTCGCTTATTACATCGGTTTTCAAATTTACAACGTAACCGGGCATACATTGCATATTTTTTACATTATCTACTTAACCTTTCCGGTGTATAAACGTGATGGGTATACTATGTTATGACAAACAGAGCCTAACAATTATCAAAACAAAATAACGTGTTTTTGTTTCATTTCCCAATCATAATAAGATTATAATTATACAATCAATATTAAGAAAGTTTATAAAAAATCGAGCCTCAAAACCTCGCGGCCTGATGTTTATGCATAACGCTTTTAAAGAATGGATTAAAAACAAATTTTCGTAAGCCAACAACAAGTCAAAACTCTAACCTCACCCAACTTTAATAGCATTCGGCCTTCATAATCTGTAATTAATTTATATTCAGTATATACTAAATTACCTACTTTTTATCTTATACGGGAATTAAAGGTTTAAACCCGGGGGTGAAAAGAATGTTGTCGCTTTCGAAAGTCCCGAAAAAAGACGGAGTCTGAATAAAAATCACTACATTTGTCACAGCATAAGAATTGGAATTAGACAAATTCGTCCGTTAAATTAAGGCCATTCCGGATAGGGAACGGAATTCGATTTGGGGTAAATCTCCCACCCGGCTGGGGAAATGGGGAATTTTCCTTTACCGCGCCTCGCGAACTTAAGCGTTGCTCGGGATCGCACGTGATTGGATAAAATAGAAAGTGTATTTACTTCTAATTTGATTTTAAATTGGATACAAATGGATGGCGATTTTTTTTTACTTAATCCGCCAAAGAACGAGCGTCCTGAGTAAATTATTTGGCTTAGAGACTCGAGACGTGAAAATTAAATCGATCAATCGTGGACCGTATTCGAATAAACAGTACTTTTAGCTCACTGATAAATATTTAAACAGCTTTTCAATTAAGACCAGACTAAGTAATACTCTTGAGTACATTACAAAATTACTCAATACAAAATGAATTGAAAATTCTGTGTCATAATGTCCGGAAATATTTATTATTATTTATTTTATTTAAGTAAAACTTTCTATTCATAAATAATAAATCTTTATTAAAAACAAACTTTTAAAAAGTTTTGTACTAAACCGAATAAAAGGTAGGTAGTACTAAAAATATTTTATGTTAAATTGTTGACGCGGGAGGCCCAGGCAGAGAGGACGAACTGGACTACAATTTAAGAGATTGGGCCATAAAAGCTTTAAACCGTGAGGAATGGAAGGAAGGTACGGAGGTCTTGCCCAGCAGTGGGATTAATCATCGCCCGGTTGTCACCACTGCGAGGGTTGCCCTGAGGACACGGTGCAGCACACACTCCAGGTCTGCCCGGCCTGGGCAGAGCAGCGCCGTGAACTCATAGCGGCAGTCGGGTGCGGTTTTTTAGTCGGTAAACGCTTAGGCGGAGTCCGACACACCCCGCGTCGCCTCCCTAGGAGACGGGACGGTCTGTGAAGGATATTTCCGCACTAAAAAAAAGGCTACCAAAGCTCATATATTAGTAGTAGTCAGAAACCCAATCCTGACTGAACCAACCAGTATTTCCAGTTGTCGAGATCTAAGGTGGCGACCACGTACTGGAAGACACAGTGTGGGTAGGCCCCCGAAAAGGTGGACTTACGATCTGGTAAATGTCGCTGGAATCCGCTAGATGCGGGCGTCGCTTGACCGGTCGTCGTAGCGATCCTTGGTTGATGAGATGATGATGATGATGAGATCTGGAGAATGCTGTGGTCCGTGTAAAGCAGTGATATTTAGCCGCTATTAGGGGGACTGGAATGTAACTCTAACATAGTTTAGAAAAGGTTCGTACGATGAACAGTACGAAATACAATACACGGTAGATAAATTATGTGTTCATGTAGATATTATTCTCGTTTTATTTACAAACGCCACGTTCGTTACGTATACACTAGTTTGAATAATAGTTAGAGATAATGTGTTGCTATATTGACGCTTATTTACAGTACACGTAGAGTGTGATATTCATTTACATGATACAGTAGCTAGAAATTAGTGTCATAGAATTGGTTATTATATTCAGCGAAATATTTTGTCATAAACAGTAGCTATTATATTTATGTCTATGGAAGTTTAGAATGTATTTTTATGAGGTTCTATGAGTTTTACACTCGAGAACATGTGTAAGAGCCAGTATTTTTTTTCTAAAGTTTTTAACATTGATAAAACTTAAAAGTGTATCGTTTTTAATTTTATTTATAAACATAAAGGTTCTTTGTAGTTCCTTGTTTTTTTTTGTGTATTCAACTATCTTATATCCCTAATACTTATAATTTAATTCGAGGCTTGAATTTGCTTGAAACTATTGTGTAAAAAACAGTTATATTTATTTAATTTTATACAATTAATTTCATTATTCGATTACGGATTCGATTGCGCCCGAAATTTAGGGCCCACACAGCTCGAAGTATACTTCGAGCCTAGACCCAGCGATAGTACTTCGCCTAGGATTATGCCGTGCCTACTGATCCTGGCAATATATTGAGCAGATAGTACAAAAGCCAGCTATACATCAACACGTCTTGATCCTACGTATCGTTTGACATCGAAAAAGTAATATGTCTCTGCGAGCTGTATATAAAACCTTAGCGAAATGAAACGGGTCCGCTATCAAGCTGCGGCCCGTCAATCTTATTGTCATTCAATTTGAATTTCCGCTTAGGACCGATTTTTTGTCAGGCCTCACTAGAGGCCATGAAAGAAGCGATAATGAAAACTTATATTCTGAAGAAATTTGATCGTTATCATTCAAACCAAGCAGGTTTTTGTGGTCCTTAAATAAGTAAGAAAATAGTTAATTATTAGTATCGGCGCCGCGCCACTGACTCCCCTACAAACGTTGTGTTGCAAATGTATATAAACTACGGGACGGGCCGTGAGCTAGTCTATCACCCTGTGGTATGAAATAAAAATATAAATAAAAACGCCGTTGCTCTGTACATATTAGATCTATTTTATTCCTTGCTTTCCGTAAAGATCGAATCACGTTTCATCCCAACAAAAGCTTTTGTATCACCCGCTACTAATTCTCCGCTGTATTCGAGTCCACACACATTTAACCTCACTCGGGCGCCGAAGCTGAGAAAAACCTAACATTTGTCACTGCATCGGAATCTGTTGAATTAGACGCTTCAAGGGGTCCGGATGGATATTTGAGCTTATTTTTTTGTTTCTACGCCATATTATAGAACATTTGAAAACATTTCGTTCGTAATGGCGATACTGTATAGCAATAACGTGTCTCGAACGAGGGTTTTCTTCGCTCTACAATTCTTAGTTGATGCTTTGATATGTTTCGGTTTTAGACTTGTATTAAAGTTCGAAGATTATTAACATTATAATTAAATTTATTATTGATGAGTTTTCATTGAAGTTTGTCATATAGATTTTGATAATGATAGAAAATAGAAGTTTTAAAATCATGTGTCATAACAGTTATAAGGGATTTTTTAGATTTATTTAACAGTACGACAAGGTAATTTTTTTTCGTATATTTTTACTAGTGTTGATGCTTGATTTTTTTAACTTTCATAAGTTAAAAAAATCAGGCATCTTGAGCTGTGGTGGCCAGGTCGTCCTCTAACTGATTAAAATTTGTTTGAAACACATTTCTATAAGCTGTTTGATATGATAATGTTACTTTTGAAAAAGCTGAAGGCATCAGATAAAACGTAACATTAAGTCGCTTTTTAAAAGCTACCACAATCACAATTTTAATGAAACTAGGAGTTTAATTAAAATTTTGATTACAGCCAAAATTTGATTAAACAAATAAATATAATTTTGGAAGAAAACAACACGTTCTCATTATTTCAACTTAAAAAATAAAACACATCTACAATATAATGACGTTAATCCGGGGGTCGATTATTAAAACAAAATTTATTCAGTCAGGTCGTGACTTTCATTTAGGTTTCAGAATTAACCGCTTCGTAAGACGACGGGAATTTTAATTACTTGTACTGTGCTCATAAGAGCAATTTTGCATTAAATGTTGGTGACAAAACAATCATAATAATATTATTATAATGAGCTTTAATTACTTTTATGTGAGAGTTGAAATTAGAATTGTAAAACGCATGTTTATACAATGTAATTACGACTTTAAAGTAGTTTTATTAACGCCTTATGCACTGCTTACCAATATAAACTTTATCAATGCCTCACACTCTCTCTCTCTCTCTAGTAGACAGTAGAGTAGTACGCTTCAAAAGGAGTACCAAGTCTTTCTTCAAATACCTATATTATGTACATATATAGACAGTAACCTTCATTAAATAATTTCGTGGTTGGTAATGCAACGGTTCTATAGATGTAAAAACACATATGTACATAAAGTTTAAATTTGTGTATCTCCGAAAACTAATACCATTTTGCTCAATCTTGCAGTCCAAGCCATGCTGCGTATTATTCTTTCGAACAATGAGGCAATTTACAATCAGGTCCACAGTAGTTTTCACAGAATATAAAAAGGTTGAAATAATACTGAGATTCGAACACGGCCCTTACAACAAAATGCAGTCTTAATCACCACTGCGCCAATTGAACCTTTGGTCCCGACCAAAGGTTCTTTTCGAGACATGGAAGGGTTAATAATATGACCCTTCACTGACCCGATTTTTCTATTAATTCCGAAATTCATTTCTGTTTAATAATCAAAGTACATTTCAAAACTGCCGCACATGAATAAAAATATACTGATTACACTGACTATTAAACAATTTGCGCTTCACGAACATTTCCATATTACGGGAACATCCGATTCAATTTGTGAGTCACTTCATTAGTGATGCTCGCTTGAAGGTACAACGAACCGTAGCCAGTTTGGAGTTCGGTTTTATCATTGATAGATACATTTATGTTGTACATGTGTTGCATTTTATGGTAATTCAGTAAATTTAAAATGGACAATACGCGATTATGACATGCGTATAATAATATGTCAATTATGATGCTGCATAAAGCAAGAAAATTTTCCAAAGAAAGAAAACAAAAATAAGACTCATTTTTGTTTCAGAAAAAGAAAACAAAAATGAGACTCATTTTTGTTTTCTTTTTCTTTCAAAAAATTTCGAATAGCGTAATTCGGGACATAATGTACTTTATTCGAACCTATTAATAACAAGACGTTTTGTGGCTAAAAATTCTTGGCATCTGTTGTCACTATTCAGGTTATAACGGGAAACAATAATTGTATTCAAGGTTCCTAGCTACCATAAGCTTAAACATATTATATTATATTATTATATTATAACTATACTGGCGGATTATAGTGTCCGTCTAAAATGACTTAAGTCACTCATAGAATTTATTTAAATTCACCATTAATGACAATTAAAACTCTAACTTAACTACGCATTTATTGCTACAGTGAAATACAGTTTGTATTTAAATTCATTCTGCAAATACACATTTTGATAACGTTGGTAATTAGTTAAAAAGTTTGGGAGCGCTACTGCTGACATTAACTTTGTAACAGACAAAACAATTATTGTATTAATAAAAGTTTCTGTTCAGTGTTTGGTTATAAAAGTAAGTGTTTTGAGTAAACTTCGCTGACTGTGATTTCTGACTGCACAGTCAGCTAGACTCGAAAACTTTAATTAATTAATTAAATCTATTTGACGTCTTGTTTTTAAAAGATTTTAATTTGAGTCTTATTCTATTGTTCTTACGCATGCAGATACGGTTGAATAAAACAATTAGTTTATACAAATTGTTCTCATAAAAGTATTAATTATCGCACTCAGTTTATTGCGGATCAATTATGTCAACCCTCGGGGACATTAAACCTATTCATCTTACGATCTTCTAAACGACGTCTTTTTTTACAGTAAACAGTGTATACTAATGTATGTTCATGTAACTAAAAAGAGGAAAATATGCAAGACTAGAATTTCATTATAGTTATGCTGTTTTTATAACTGCCAAACGCCTCCGAATTTATAAAATGTGACACACAATGTTCTCGTATAATGAACATTTAATATTCAACCTTAAACACATGAACTAGTAATAAAAAACTTGCACATAATGGTATAATACTTGTTATTCCCTCTTCAATTACAAAACAGTTGCTGAAAAAAGTTTAACGAAAACCTATTCCGATCGAACTTATACAATTAAGCAGACTGTACAACCTCCCAAAACCTACGCATTTACAGGCACAAAATTTCAATTTGGACATAAATAATAACACGACCAACTTGTCAATAGAAATTGGGCCTTGTTATTGAACACTAAGTTACATTTTTCTATGGAACCGTAGTAAATTTTGTAGCAAAGTTATTGTAGCCGTTTGTTTATAAAACAAACAAAAGCGGGAACTTATCGGGAATAAATGAGAGCAATCGGTTAAACTGTGATCGTAAACAAGGTGGGTTACGAACACTCGAGTGTGGGAACAACGGGAACTTGCTTTGTAAATTAAAAATTGTACTAAATTGCTTTCGTGAGTTGTGTGTCGCCGATCTTTCTTTTGTTTTTAGAGCGGGAGTTTTTACTTTACTTATTTATGTTTTAAGTTTGAAATTATATTACACTAAAGAATAACACGTTATTAATAAATGTTTCTTTTTAAAAGTAGTATTTTTTTAATACTTTTATTGATTGAAAGTTCAATACAAGTTATTATTAATTTCAGTTGGCTAATCTGCCCATAATCATGCTATAAAATGGATCCAAAATGTCGGAGTCAAAATATAATAATAAAGGTACCCAGTACCTACAACGATTAAATACTCTTATAGAAACATGGCAAATTATATTATTTTAACACTGGCAATACCTATACATATAAATAAAAACATATATTAATCATTGAAATCTAACACTTTTCGCACATTATTATCAGTACCTACATACATAATATGCCCTTTAATAATACATAAACATCTTCACTCCAAACACAACATCTTCACCACAAAATTCTTAACACCTTAAACAGTGGTTCCATTTAAGTTGTAACGTCAAATCCGGGAACTGCAAAGATTATCATTGGGCGAACTTTTTTAAACTTTTAATAATGTAAGTGAAAAAAAAAACGCGAAACTTGAGCAATAACTCAGCTGGCCCCGGTACAGGTGTTTGTAACGACCCCCAAATGATTCACTCGAGAACTTGTTAAGTGTTGAAATTTTTCTACTTGAACTTTGTAAGGTTTTATTAGGTGGGAAGGATTAGCAATGGGATTTGAATGGGGATTGGAGTAACGTTGCTTATCAAAATTACTTCCTCGTGTATTACGAGAGTTGTTCCAATCAATGAATCTCTCTATTTTTTTTATTTTTTTAAATACATGTATTAATTTGAAATTAGAGCAGGTTAGTAGGAGCTTGCAGCTTTACTACACCTACTACATATGAACATTAGGCAAAGGAACTCTGATGCAAAGCCAGAACAAAAAACAAGCTATAATGCTTTTAAAATTTGTAATTTCATAGAAAAATCTAAAGTAAAATATACCAGACAATCAAATTTGAACCTTAAGCATGCCAGCTGCAACTGTCAAAGACTAATTCAAGTGTTTTGTATATTAATCACAATACAAGAACATCATTCGCACATTAAATATTTATTACCGTCACTACCAAAAAATATTCCTACTTGGCAACATTCGGGAGTAAATTATAAAAAAAACAACCGATTTGGTGTTACTCCGCTGGCTTCCTTCCATTTCCATTAGTGAATGTTTAGCCAAAGTGTTTCCCAAACTTGCTGCCATTAGGCACAGTCGTTTTTGTCTTTGCCCCTAACTTTTTTTTTCATTTGTTCCCTTGGACGTTAAGTGTTTTTTTTTATGCAAGCTAAGGAATGACTCGGGAATAAGTTTTGTTATAGGGCTGTGATTGTATTGATTTGTTTTAAAAATTTATGTAATAGGGCAACCTGCGGCTCGTGAGCGGCTTTTTGAAGGATTATTAGTGGCTCTCGATAAATGTACACGAGTTCCCTTTTCATTTTAGCAAGGGCATAACCAGAATTACTACATAAAAATAATATAAAAAAGCTCGTCTCACTTCAAAAAATCTTATTGATAGTCCGAGCCATATTTTAATGGCTTGGCTACCCCTGCTTTAAGTATTTTCCCAATACCCTGTATGCTCGTGAACGATGATGCTGTACCACCGTTCTAAAATCAGTTTAAAATCGTTTTAATTCAATGTATTCTTGGAGGTGTAAGAATATAGAATAATCGGTGTAATATCTAACTATGCAAACCACAACCCCGTTCGTAGCGAGCTTCGTACAAGCAATAAGAGTAATGAGCGGAGATTCCTGCGTTTACGTCACCACATAACCTGCGACAATAACCTCCCATGATTAATGTGCATGCAGCACCAGTCGCCGCTTTCTGAGGTTGGCTGACATACTTAGGTTACGTTACTACAAAGAGGATCACGGATTTAGGACTTCAAATATTTTATCTATATTGTAGCAGCTCTCTTTCAATCTTTGTATTTATTATTGAATTCGTGTACGTCAAATTCGTAGAATAAAAAATGGTGGCAGGGCTAGATCGGGAGGGCCCAATGTCCGCTCATGCACTACAAACACGATTGCATCCAGTATATAAAATAAATAAATTTGATTCGCTTTCCAATACATTTAAACGCATGTCGATATCAATTATTACGGGTGCATTCTGTCTCGCAAATAAAATTGTGTTGAGTGTTTTTATTACTGTTCCCCTAGTTACAGACACAACTAAAATCCTATTTTATGCTATTTCTGATCTTACATTTCTTCGATTCAGTTTTAACTAATTTTTCTTTTATTTATTTACTAAACAGGTAGGTACATACCAAGAAACAATATAACAGAAATAACAAATCATAAGAAAATTAGGAACAAGAGCTGATTCATAATTAAATATCTATATTTAAATTAAACTTTAAAATAATACAAAAGCGTAGTTCAAAATTAAATAAATTTCAGAAAACATGAAAATTATCTTACAACAAACCTCATTTAGATATTTCCCTAAAAAATATAGGAACTTAATCACACATAATTATAAAAAAGAACTGAGTTACAATAGAAAATATACTTTGGTTAAATACATCAATAATAATTTCTAAAGTATTTTCTAGTCTTTAAAAACATTTTACAATACAGAATCTGTCAAAACTGTGAGCATAACTGAATTTTGTGACACAACGCATCGCATACTAATCAGCGTTGTCTGTACGTCAGGCACGTGTCGTTTTAAACGTAGTTAGACGACAGTCAATCTTAGTTTAAGGCAAATTCACAAAAATACTAAAAATATGAAATATTGTTTCTAGTTGACATTTTTTTCTGTGGTCGTTTCATACACTAGCTAAGTCTTGAACTTGATTTCTGAGGGTTATTCATGAAATTTTCAGCACGCTATTAGGATGAGTTTGGATTCATGTCTGGATAATGACAGTAAACTCGTCTGCTATGACACCAACACATCTCTGCTTAACTGTACGAGGGTACAAGCGCGATAAAATATATGATTGTGCATCTTTTTAGCTGTATTGTTGTGTTATTTTTAACTGACTTCTTCAAAGGAGGAGTTCTCAATTCGACTGTATTTTAATTATTGTTACCTCAGAACTTCCGACTGGGTGAAACGATTTTGATGATTCTTTTTTATTTGAAAGTTGGTGCTTTCAGGGTGGTCTCATTTCAATTTGGTCTTTTTTTGGCAAAATTGTTTATATGAAAATAACTTGTTCAAGGACGTCCTATTTTGTAATATTTTTTAAATCACAAGAGTGGCAAACAACCATACAGCTCGTCTGATGGTAAGCGGTTACTGTAGCCTATAGACGTTTGCAACAATAGAGACGTCGCAATTTGCCGACCCCATAAAAACAGTAAAACTCACAGCAAACGGAGTTTCTAAGCTGTTGGAATAGTCACTTCTCCAACGAGGTCTGGTAACCTTACTTACTCGCGGACACACGTATTGTTGTTTCACTGCGATCACCTGCAAGGCGGAGGTATTTCCACAGTCGAGCAGCTCAATTTGAGCGAGGAATCTTGCTATGTCCTATCTCTAGATAAAAAACATCAATGTCTTTTAGTTAGAATAAAAAAATAACTAAGTTTTATCCTGTACTATATTAACATGAGAGTTTTTTACGAATGACGTAGCGCATACTAAGTATGCAGGTTCCTACTGAAGATTGTCAAACACGTGTCGTTGTTAAACGACAGTTAATCTTAGTTTAACGCGAGTACGCCACGCCTCAATTCTGGAATAATTACAAGTCATGCACTCGGATAAATGTATTCGCTTGAAACCGTGATTAATTGACAAGTTCCGATTCATTTGGAGGATTATGATTAAACCTAGATTAGAGTTGGATTTAATGACCGTATTTTATTTTATCAAAAGAGATAAGTAATCATTTTAAATCATCATCAACCCATTAATGTCCCACTGCTGGGCACGGGTCTCCTCTCAATTGAGAGGGATTAGGCTATAGTCCACCACGCTAGCCTACTGCGGGTTGGCAGACTTCACACGCCATCGAGAATTCTCTCAAGCATGCAGGTTTCCTCACGATGTTTTCCTTCACCGTTTTGAGCATGCGATAAATACGCACATAACTTCCGAAAAGTCAGTGGTGCGTGCCTTGGGTTTGAACTCGAGACCTCTGACATCTCAGTCCACTGGTCACACCGCTAGGCTACCACAGCTCTCTAATAAGTTTAAATGTCTAATAATAATTGTAATATTATTATTTATTATAAACGATTAAAAAGAATACACGAGGTTTTTTTAAGTATCGACGCTATTTCTGTATTATGTAATTTTATGTTTGTTTACCATTATTTTTAGAACAACTTTGAAAAGCTTTCTCTATAAGAAAAGTAATCAAATCCAAAAAATGTAACGCAAGTAATATTACTACATAAAAAACCCTCAATAAGTCGACGAAAATCATCAACACATTTTCCTCCAAAAAAGCTATATTATATTTCATTGCTCCGATTTACGCAACACCAATATCATATATCGTTTTCGAGACGCCAAAATAACCGAATAATTACTTGAAAGCACCCGCGGCGTTAAAAGCAAATAAGTTTTGCAATAAATTATAATAAAACTGTAACCTGAAACTCCATTATTTAGTCGAAGGGAGTAGGAAGGGAGAGGGAGAGGGATCTGTCTTTAAGATAAAGGCGAATTCACACCGGTAATAGCTATAAAAGTAAAAAAATATTTTAAACATGAAATTTACAATCCTACAAGTCTAGAAAAATCAAAACTACCTGTGCTAATGGCCTTTATGGAATTAAAACAATTGTCATTTATAATTCTACTGGTTTTGGATAATCAAAAGTATTTGGAATAAAAAAAAGCATTGTAACTTACTATACTGCCCATAAGGATTCCTTTATTTGTTTTGGCTTCTACTGAACCTTCGTAACAGTCTTAATATCTTCTTGAATTTCGGTGTTTGGGCATGTTCAAAGGATGAATGATAGGCGATTGACGAAAGGAATTTATAAGGCGGATGTCAGTGTAAACTCCGGGAGGAGGCGCCCTAAAAGGACATACACCGACCTAATTGGTGAACTCCTTTAAAAAGGTCAGGTACGCAGTACTCATAACCGACGCGTGTGCATGACGAGATGTATGAATGTGGACGAGGCAAAAGTGGTATGCAGGGACCGTAGCGCGTAGCATTCTGTAGTTTCTGCCTACCCCCATGGGAAAAAGGCGTGAGTGTATGTATGAATTCCGCTGTCTTCTTTTGTATCAGGATTTGGCTCTGAAGCGATTTGATCTGCGTCCTCCTGAAAGTAGTCTATTTTAGTACACTTAAACGAGATGTATGAATGTGGACGAGGCAAAAGTGGTATGCAGGGACCGTAGCGCGTGGCATTCTGTAGTTTCTGCCTACCCCCATGGGAAAAAGGCGTGAGTGTATGTATGAATTCCGTTGTCTTCTTTTGTATCAGGATTTGGCTCTGAAGCGATTTGATCTGCGTCCTCCTGAAAGTAGTCTATTTTAGTAAATTTTAAGCTCAGTGCATACTTACAGCAAATATTAACCTGCGGACCCCTTATTAAGCTCTTAAGCAACATGACTTTTTAAGAAGGCTTAAGATGTAAATTCAACATTAAGATTTCACCAAGACTTATTAGCTAAAAGCGTCAGGTAATTAAAATAATTTATTATACTTTCAACGTTCCTTCGTCCCCTCCGCTTTAACGAATTGATCATCTGGGGCTCTCTAACTCTCTAAATAATATTTTTCCTATGTATTTTTGCATCCGTTTCGGTAGAAATTAGTAATTTTATGCAACATTTACACCTCTTCATCATCACTATTGTATTAAATCATGAATTAAGAAGATAATTAATACCACCAGGATAAAAGTAAGGATTTCATTATAACTAGTTTTAATAGTATCGTTAAAAGAAAAATAAAGTATCTACGAATATAAGTGATGAAGAAGATAGGGGTTTTAGGTCTCAGTGATTTTTTATATTAATTATTGAACTTTACTACTACATAAAACAGTAATAATAATAACACATTTAAATATAAACGTTTCTGTACTATTGATTCACAAAAAACCCAAACATAAGCAGCTCAACCTAAAATTACCTGTAAACATATTTTTTTTGTAAGCCATAGAAATATGCTCCTAATTGAAAGAGAAACCGCGTCTCGAAGTTAAGGAGAAAGAATATCATATCTCCAAAAAGATCCATTATTTTCATTGAATAGGAGAAAGATTGGTAAATCTCGCTTTGAGCCAACTCAAAATTTTATCCAAACACGTCCCCGCTCAACTTCCACGTTAAATTGAATTAAGACATAACGATAAAAGTGTAATTACCATAAAAATTGCGTGCAGATAAATGGGGTAGTAGGGAGGAGCTCATAATTATGTAGGAGCCTTTCATCTCACCCCATAATTATGTTTAAGGGTCGCGAATAGTAAAATGTATTACGGATAATGTTCACTGGCAGCTCCTTTTAAAACCATTTTCTGGAAAGCGATCTTTGGGCACGCGCTTTAGGAAACGAGGAGGCTGACATATACCTAGTTTAGTTCTTGAAGGTCGTGGTGTTACTTATTCGTAATTGGAAGTTATTATAATGGTTATAATCTAGAGTAGAATAAGAGCCTTTTTGGCGTGGAGTGAGATATAAAAAATAATAACGTAGAAATAGTCCCTATGATGAAGAACTTTGAGGATTAAAATGCTCTGTGAGTTGAACTGAGCTAGCGAAAATATGGGTTTGCTGCCATTAGATCAATGATCTTTTGATGGGTGGATAATTCACATTGAATTTTTTTTTGAGTCAAAATATAATGTATCCGTAAAAAGGTTCTGGTAGAAGATGAGGGAAAATGAAGTCCACCTTTTTCGTAAAAATCTACATAAGTGTCGCACAGAATCCAATCTCTAATTTAAATAAATTCTTCTTCGAAGTGCCTCTCCAATTACTGGAGGTTGGCCGTCAGTTCGGAAAACTTCAGTCTATCCTTCGCAAGGCGGAACAGGTCTGCGGCGCTGTTAATGCCGGTCCACTCGCGAATAAATAAATTATCACAAGTTAAACCAGTGATGAAGCGTAGTGAAGAAACCTTAAAGATTGAATTAAAGACTGAAATGGTGCACCAAATTTTTATGGAATTACTATTTTTTAGGGTTCCACACATACCATGAGACATATTATAACCAGCTATACCATGTACTCACAGAGCATGGACAAAAAGTTTTATATTCTTATGACCTAATACGCAAGCTAGTGCCGGTTGGCAGACCTCACACGCTACCGAGATTTTTTCTCATGAAGGATTCCTCACGATTTTTTCCTTTACCATTTGAGTTTGTGATAAATATACATGTAACTTGGAAAAATCAGGTGTTCCATAGGAATTGAACTCGATGCTTGTGAATTCATATTCAAGCCAGTAAAATATCATCACAGCTTCTCAGCAATTTTAGGTCACCCTCAATATAATCCTGCCTCTTTCACTAGGCTGCAAAGTTATAAAGGCGTAACTATATTTAAAGGCTTATTTAAAATTGAATAGCATTTTAGTATTAAGCCGTGAGCCATCCTACCATCTTCATCGTCCGTCCCTAGGGGCAATAATCTTTTCGAACCTCAAAGATGATTTACTAGAACTGCTTATAAAACTTATAAGTAACAATGACTTAAAGCCTATTACCGAAGTTTTATAAAATTACCAACAAATCACGTTTGGCAAGTTTAATAGAATCTTTCCAAGTCACGCCAAATTAATACTTCTAAACACTTCAGAATTATATTTCGTGAATACATAAATCTGTTCTGTGTCATTTTCATTTAGAATTACTATTAAAAGCTCGAATAATTAAAGAGAATAACGTCGAACAACTGCGCTTTGAATATAAATAAATAGGTTGAATTAAAATCTGTTACAAAGTATCTATTTTCATCTAACGGCAGTGTTAGATTAAAGGGAATTAATGCATTTGTGTTATCTGGGATTAAAATAAAAGGGGTTATGTAATCCCGGGTAATATAAATTGTAGAGAAATACCGTGGGAATACATTTGTCCCTAGAATGCGTCTAAAAATAACACGTATGTATTTAGGATCGAGATATGAGCTTTGGATGTTTGTAAACTTAGTGGTAGGGATAGGTTTCTACCAATATAGGGGTTTGTTATGTCTGTTATCACAACTACATATATCAAATTTTAATTTTAAAACGTGTGTGTTTGTAATATAATACAATTACCAAATACTATTACTATTAACTTGTTATTTAGTGAAGTTGTATGTATTTATCATAATTTATGATATTATCAATTCTTACTATTTTAAGCCATTTACCCACAATATTGGGACCAGTGCGCTGTCTACTTATATGCGAATCCATTAGATTATTCGCTATCCAATTCTTATACAATACCGATATCCTACTACACTGGCTACTACACTCCGACTGCCACTAACGATAAACATAGATATTTGTAAGACAACCGACAATAACGTTTAATCTCCAAGACATGGAGGATAGATCTGCTAAGGAACCATTCAAAACTTATGTTAAACTTAATCTTAAACTTACTTATTGATAGTGCAGTCTAGTTATACATAATACTTAGCCACGAATCCTTTATTATCAATGCAAATATTTCCAATTAATTCCCTCCCTCCTCGCGTCGTTTTCCTCATTACTGGGGGTCGTGACTCCCCCGCTGCATCAGTTTCTCCCGTACGATTTCCCTCCATCTGCTTCGATCCTTAGCTTCATGAAGGGCATTGTGGAAGTTGATGTTCAGAGAAGATCGTATTTGGTCCGACCATCTCGTGGGACTGCGTCCTCTGGGACGTTTGCCATCGACCTTGCCTGTCATCATCAGCTGTTCAAGATTGTGACCCTCTTTACGAGCAATATGTCCGAAAAATTCCAGCACCCTACGAAGACATATGGTGGAAAGTCTAGTTTTGACAATTACAATTAATTAGGTTTCTACATTTTCATGCCAAAAATGATTCCATAGTTTGGAAACAGAGTAATCACAGCATAAAATGCAAGACTACCTTTCAAAGGAAAGGACAGTTTAAGTATTTATCAAACAATATTTTGGTCCTCGATACCATCTACCGTTTAAGTAATATATAACTAAAACCAACCACACAACCGCTTAGGCGAAACTGTCAGATATCCCTATTTTATGGGCAAAACCACAGGTAGAAATAAATAAATTTAAACTCATAACCCTAAAATGTTGAGGACCAAAAATTTTTGTACGAGCGTAATTCCGGTCGTATTTTAAGCGGCTCTATAAATTAACTGAGTACAATACATGGTGGATAAATCGTTGTCACATAAGAATGTCGCTAGAGGGGCGGGGGTAGGTGGGAAGTAATAACAGGGGTATACCGCAGTTAGCTCGGCGACTTGTTATTGCGTTGCATTATTTATGTGTGTGTGACAGGCCTTAGTTGAGTGGGGATAGTGGCCGGAATAGGGCACATCGTGAGTGTCTTGAATAGTTTTGAGAAAATAAGGTCGTAGTCTTTTGGGAGCTTATTATGGTCAACTGTCCGGTTATAACTTTGTTTGATAGTACGTCTGTAATGCTACATAGAATTTTATCTTTTTATATAACAACGCTTCTGTAAGCCCTGGGATTATGGCAGAGGAGTATTATTACGTATCTCATAATCAGTGGCGTGTTTTTATCAATAGGGGGTGAGCCATTGCCATTTAACGAGTTATATCAAATTTCTGTACTACAAAGTATTTAACAGAAAAAAACAGTACTGGCAAAGATATTTTATTCTAGTTCTGAGCTAAACAACGTGGTTTGTGTTACGGATACTTGACTATTAAAAAAATAGAAATGAATAATTCGTTAATTCAGCCTATATTCGTCCACTGCTAGACGTAGGCTGACTCTCCTAGTGAACAGCACAGAGCTCGATCTACAAACCTGCATGCGTGAGAGATTTTCTTGATAGTCTGTCAGGTCCACCAACCCATTAGGCTAGCGTGGTAGGCTATAGCCTATTCCCTCCCAAATGGGAGGAGACGCGCGATGATGAATGAATACAAAAAGGAGGAAGAGTATGTATTGTATCCAGTGGGTACGTAATTAACTTTTTAATTGCGTTACCAAGAAATTACAATGTCGGTTTTCAGATTAAATACAGTCTACAAGTTTTGTAGGAAATAGCGAATAATTAATATTTAGTAGAAACCTGCAGGATTAAGTTTTAGTGCTCAACTTTTGTAATAAATTATTAATAATACATTCTAGGTCATATATCTTTCTCAGTGTTCTTGCCAGACGAAAAATGTATATTGTAAGCTATGTTGTCAATATGACCGAAGTTAGAGTTGCGATTGGGACTCGAACTTGATACCTTGGTGGTCATGCGGCCTAGTCTTATCACTGGGCCGTCTATTTTCGTACTACTAGGCTAACAGGTTACTTCAATGTATGAAAATATATTGTATTCTAAACTGGCTTTCTCTTGCCCGAATTCACACTTTAACCATAAATACCTTACCTGTCTATTCTATTCTATCTACCATACTTACTCTACCTACCGATCCAATCATAAACTAGTGAAGCTAAAATCTTTCGGAATTTCTAAAATTTTTTGAGCAACTGTTCAAATTTCATCTAAATTGGTTCAGCGGTTTAAGCATAAGTAACAGACAGACAGAAATACTGCCGCATTAATAATATTAGTAAGTAAGTTAGTATGGATGTAAGCAAAACAATTCTGCTGTTCTGGTGCTAACAAAATTTCATTTTTATTTAGATATACAGATAAATATATTAATAAGGCATTTCGTTTTCACGGCTTTTTTGTCAAAGTTGTGTGAAACGTGTAAGTGTCATAGTTTAAAAGCAAATTGCCATAAAATATAAACTGTCTCTGACAAGCAATCATAAAAAAGTCTTTGAGTAATAAAGAAAATAAAAACTGATTGATGTTGAAAGACAAAGACTTTCAAAAGTTTCCTCTCGAAATAAAATACGGGGAATATAGATATAACGTTCCAATATGTCTCACTTTGAGTTTGATCTAAACTGACTGAATAAATTCATAAATTTATTCAATATTTTTAAGTTTAAAATGTTTTATAGAGACATTTTTGCGTAGTTATTTATGCGTGCTTTTTAAAACTTAGGAAAATAAAATGCTGTCAGTAGATATTTAAAAAAACGTAATTAAATATGTGAAATTCTCAAAATGTAATGATAGGTCTGTCTCAATCTCTTTGTCTCTCTCTCTTTGGCCTCACTTATGTCAACTACATACAGAATTAACTTGGCTATACACTCAGCGAGAATATAAATAAGAAATTCTGTTTAAAAAATCAAGTAAACTCCAGCCCAAAACACTCTCGAGAAGCAATCGATCGTAAAGCAATTAGTCGAAGCAAATTCTCGCTGTTTAACGTAAAAAAAGCGCTTAATTAATCACAAGAGCTTTACTAAGCAGAAAAGAAGTTACGAGAAGTTTCCCCGAAGAAATATTTGAGTTTATACTTGAGGCACTAGTCCCACTGCCGGCGGGAAAGTAACTGGAATTTTCTCGCTTAGGTATTAAGCGATTTGAATTCTTATGGTTCTATACATAAATGGAAGGCTACTATCGCTATAATGAAAGGTTATTTACTTAAAAAGAGTATAATAGCAACTTTACTTTACCCGTATGTTGTATGCTCTTTTAATTTAATGGTAAACATGTTTTTTTTATTTATTTAATTGTTGTTAATTGATTACCCCGATTCCACCCAATACCAAAAAAGAACAATTACAATATTCCTCTTGCTACTTTTAGTTTGGCAGCTATGATACCGATGCCGAAGACAGATAAATAGGCAATGTCTTGACACGGCAAAAAAAAAATTCTTTTGCTAATCGCTCCTCGTATGCGGTGAGACAAAGCCTCACCCCACGGTGGATCAGTCCATGTTTACACTTATGCTCGTCGAATAATACACGATAAAACCATATTTATAGCAAAATAATCGTATTTGCTTTTATGATAATCCAGTTTCTTATTTACTGTGGTTAGTTGTTTGATGGGAGATATCATAATATTGTTTTTGTTTAGAAATTAGGTAATAGATAATTGAGGAACATTTCTCTTGTGTTTGGTTATACAATGTGGAGATGATAACATGGCAATAAATTAAAAGACGAGCCATACTAGTTCAAGAGAGTATTTTAACTCTGTTAATTAAGCCGGTAACATTGATATTAAAAAAAATAAAAGAAATGAGATTTGCGTAAGGAGTTTTTTAAATTGGCGAAAGTCTTTTAAGTGGCTGGTTGGCTACATGTGTTTATACTTATGTTGCAGGTCTTTAACCTTATCTGTGATAGCCTAGTAAACAATACATCATGTTGAAAAATAAAAAAATGGAAAATAATGTCCTGTGTCTAAACTACTGGGTATATTTGATTTATTTTTGTCATACAGCCTTAGAATATTATTAGGAATACTGGGTTTAATTTATTGTCGTGTTATCATCTCCACATAGTATACTAGCATATGTCTGTATGTACATTATATCGATGTCATCATCATCAACCCATTAACGTCCCACTGCTGGGCACGGGTCTCCTCTCATATGAGAGGGATAAGGCTATAGTCCACCACGCTAGCCTACTGCGGGTTGGCAGACTTCACATGCCATCAAGACAAATCTCTCAAGCATGCAGGTTTCCTCACGATGTTTTCCTTCACCGTTTGAGCATGTGATAAATACGCACATAACTTCCGAAAAGTCAGTGGTGCGTGCCTTGGGTTCGAACTCGAGACCTTTGACGTCTCAGTCCACTGGTCACACCGCTAGGCTACCACAGCTGTATATCGATGTATTATAATACATCAACCGATTTTGAATCGAGAACACAACATTTCACAAATATATTATATATTTTGGTATTAGGTAATATGTTACGTTACGTTACATAATACCTCGCTATATCGTTGAAGGGTTGAGCAGAAGTTTACTGGCACGTGGGCAGGAATATTTACGCTGAGTTAGTTTTGAGAATCCCTTGCAATCATCCAACGAATGGAGCAGTCAATGACTATAAAACCGATGAATTAACTCCATGACTATAAATAATACAGTAAAGCCAGGCTTTATGGTGGGAATAAATAAATAATAAATAAATAAATGTCTGGACATTATGACAGCGCCATCTAGTTCCGAGCTAAGCAGCGAGGCGTGTGTTACGGATACTAGTTGGTTGATATACATATATGTATACTTTTTTTTTGTAAATACATTCATATTATACGTAGATACATCCATGACTCGGATACAAATATTGATGCTCATCACACAAACATTTGTCCCTACCGGGATTCGAACCCGGGACCCATAGCACAGAAGGCAGTGTTAACTACCGCTGGAATAGTTAGGTCGTCGAATATATTCAGCAGATCAATACATATTTCCACGAATGAGCTACGCACAGTTTTACTGTATTATATCCTGCACTATGCATGTTATAGCTTATTAACTATAATGGCCTAGTGGCAATTGCAAGATAATGATTGAATTAATTAATATGCGTAGGCATTTATCACATGCTCAAAAGGTGAAAAAAACACAGGAAATTTACATGCGTGAAAGATTCTCTAGGTGGTATGTGAAGTCCGCCAAACTATATTAGACTTGTTTGTGTGAACCTTCTTTCAAATGATAGGACATCCATACCTACCAGTGAGACAATAATTTGACCTTACTCTTAGAAATACGCACTTGATGATAATTAAATAAGTATGTATATAAACAACAACACTCAGAACTGTCGTTTAATATTATCTTTTCAGTCTCGTGAAAGTAAGACAATAAAGACACTGATTCAGAAAATCTACATAAGTGGCCTTAAGAACCAAAATTTGTACAGGCATTACCGAAATCACTAGCAAATCTTATTATTTAGCTATAATTATCATGCAGAAACACAGACCCATAAAACCTTTAGAAAAAAAAATATAACCATCATAAATTAAGCTATTTACTGTACCACTGCTGGGCACGAGTCTCGTCTCATTTGAAAGGGATTAGTCTATAGTCCACCAACCTAGTGTGCATTGGCGGATTTCACACTCCATCAAGAGTATTTGTCAAGCAAGCAGGCTTCCTCACAATGTGTTCCTTCACCGTTTGAGCACGTGATAAATACGCACTTAACTCGAAACTCGACACACCACTACGCTATCACAGCACAAAAAAATGTATTGTACCCTAAATCTTGAATAAATGATGGCCCCTTAACAATATCATTAAATTCTGCTTACTATAAGCACCGCGAAATGGCCTGTGTCAATAGCGCCCAACGACCGACCATTTGTTATACGGAATTCTGTTTTCGATGTTGATAAAAACCCGGAACCCTGATCGATAAAGATATTGTGACATCGACAGAGGTCAACCTAGGGTTGACCCCGTTAAAGTAGTTTTCGTTTTATGAAAGTTTGAATTTACATAACACTAAACGAAAAAGCGATTTAAACACATATTATAACCAATGTATTTTTTAAGTGTGTTGTCTCGCTATGTGATAGAAATTAAATAATAAATCTATTACTGTTCCAACAAAATTTTAGATTGGGAGGAGATACAATTGACTGTGAATACTATTCTTTTAACCGCTTTATTTGTTTGCAATGTGCAATTTCAATTCGCTTTTCATCCAAAATTAATCATGAAAACGTTCCCCTCAAACAAATAACTGAGTTCAAAATAAATAAACCCGATTCAAAAATATATTCACAAAGAGACAAAAGACATTTTCACACCATAAAAAATGTATTTGTTATTTGACCCAGTCCACAGACTCGTGTCATTTAAGGTCACCTTAAAATGAGTAAAAACACCGAAACATTACAATACAAAAAACTTTCGCCAGCCCTAAGTGTTCACAATATTCCACGGGGACGGGTCGTGCTTCTAATACGCTTCTTGTAGCCCCAAATCTATTGTTCATTTGATCAAGTTTATTAAATAAAGATCCTTTGGTAACATGTGGTTTGGGAAAAAGTAATATCACGCGTCCACCGACCGCCGTCCACCACATGTCATGTACACCAGTTTTTGCATTCGTCCAATTTTAACGCCCTGTATTTTTTGTTGAAATTATTTTACTTATATGACTTTTGGTAACCCTAGCTGTGATGCAAATTTGGGTTACGTATTTTTTTCTGTGACTACAATGAAATTGCGTATTTTAAGTAAATTATTTTTTGACTTAACGTGAGTCTTAAATTAAATGTATAAATTTAATTTTGTTGCTATTTTCTGATGATATAATTGAGTAGAAATGGCTGAGGTTGAATATGAGAATCAATGGGTTTTTACTTTTAGCTATCATTTTATATTGGATTTTGTCACGGTATTTGTATGTGACTACGTCCATGACCATGGATGTAGCATAGGATCGTAAGCGTAGGGATTAATTAATTTCCTGGGAAAATATCTGTAAAAACTAGTTTTATTCCAATTTTTGGAATCAGACGATGAAACCCATATTATTGAAGAAATATTTCCTTTATATTTCTTATAACGTCCATGTATTTGTTCTGATAATATCTGAATGTTTTCCCTCTGTTGTTATTTCGAGTCAGGATCCCGAATATATTTGGGTAAAGAATATGGCACACATAAAAAGATTATTGCCACAGAAAATATTGTTGCTATTATAAGTTCCTTATTAAAGACAACTTGTTACAGTTAATTGGCCTGGCCTTATTAAGGTTAAACATCGTTACTAACTGTGTTAGAAAATTGCAACAGAATTTTCTAGAAAGAAGAGACATCGAGTTCGACTTACTTGTTTTTAAAACAAATAAGCGTTTGATATAGATTAAAAGAGACCATGATTCTCTGAGTTTGTTTCGGCATTTCTTCTCAGAGGTCGTCAGTTAGGAAATGCCGATGCCATTTAGTTCCTAAAATATATCTTATACATACATGACTTGTAAAAGTGTCTTTAATAGATGTATTTACAGAAATAAATATCATTTAATCATTTAAATGAGGATTTCTGGAACTGACCACTAGTTATGTATTTTTCTGTTTCACATCGTATGTTTTGTATATCCTTGTTGAGTTCATTAGTGTTAGGCACGAGACTAGAGTTAGAGATATACGGGTAATGATGATATACATAGATGTAATGTACACCAAGATTTCGCCAATATGTTTAAAGTCTCATGTAACTGCCTCGCTGCTCTAGTGACAGTGCGACTGCCGAGCAATATATCAAATTTCATTCAAATCGGTTTAGTGGTTGATAGCTTGAAGCGGTAACAGACAGACAGACAAACACATTTCGCATTTATAAATAAATATTTCCGGACATTATTACACAGCGCCATCTAGTTCCGTGGTACGGATACTATGGATGGTTGATATATTACATAAATATCCCTTTTTTTTGTAAATACATACATATTATACATAGATACATACATAACTCGGATACAAATGTTGATGCTCATCACACAGACATTTGTCCCTACCGGGATTCGAACCCAGTACCCATAGCACAGCAGGCAGCGTTAACAACCGCTGAGCTAAACGGGTCGGCAAAATTTATAATATGATAGTATAGTATAAGTATATGGAGTATGGATTATATTTAAGCTGTTTTTTTCTTTTTTCTAACGTTTGCGTTTGTTTTTTTCGCAGGTCCTGTGGCAACATCATTGCTGCTTCTTCTCGTCAGCTGTATTTTTACTATGCATGACGTCATTCTTAGGTGCGTAGGTACAGATAATAAAAAATAACGTAGCAAAACTTTTTTGTCGTCATATTAGTAAGGATATTTTTTTATAAATTCTGCAGTAGTGTATTCGGAATGTGTGTGCATTCCTTCGCGTAATTAATCATAAAAAAATATTATAACATTATTTTTTTTTAAACAAATGTTTTTTTTATTTTTTTTTGTGGTATTAATACTGTTTGTTGTTTTTGTATTAAAGTCACATTTTTAATTTCAGGAATATCCTGCGATGATGTCTGGCTTCGGACGACTGGGCTGATCCGATTTATATGTAAATAAGAGGGAATTTTTAAAATAATAACTGAGTTTTAAGTTAAATAAAATATTGTAATGTAGGTAACCGTTATATAAGGATACGGGTCAGCTGTAAACGTGGTGATTATAACTATTAACTTTATTATTACTTTATTATTTAAAAATAACAGAAAAATATGTTAGTATGTAGTATCTCTCATAAGACAAAGGTTTACATCTGTGTGTGTGCTTGTTCACATACGCTATATAAATCAACTCGTACGTGCAATATCAACCAATAAAATGAACTTGTAATACGCATACATTCAACTTCTACTCACACCGACGTAAAGATAAAGTCGATCTTTACGTCGGTGTGAGTAGAAGGTTTGGAAAAGAATCCAACAACTGTTTTATCATAAATAATTATGTTGTTTTTATATTATTTTATTGTATACTAAAGCTTTAATAATATATTTTTTAACAAAGAATGGATATTAAAGTTTGTTCTGTGAATGCTAGACTATGGTTTTGGAGGGTTATGTCCACTTTAGTTCAACAAACTAGCGAAGCTAATAAATATAGTGTACGTTTTTGTTTTAAAAAGCTGTAATCATGCTCAATTTTTTATTTCTACCTTTTTGTTCTATAACTGTCACAAAGACGGTGAACAAAACGATAATAATTTCAACAAAAACGAAGCTCAACAATAACAGTAAAACTTTATTAAAATCATTTTATTTTACAGTTACAAAATATTTTCAGTTTAAAATCCTTCGGCTTTTAAAGGTTCAATTAATTTTCAACCTCAAATCTGTAATCCTAAGTTTGAATTTTGATACGTCTAAAATGCGAAAGCTTTACAGGATAGATGATCGATAAACTACGAAGAGGACTTATGTATATGCACCACGCAGTGCTTAAAACCGTAATACCATAGAGGTTAAATCCCAGCGGATTGGCGGACTAATTCTAAATGGGTATACATTATTATAATGGACTTTACCAATTAACATTTATCCATTTACGTTCACCATTAACTTATGCTAGCCTAGTACTTATATAGTTTAACATACCCCAATGTATGACAGCCAAATGCAAAATGAAACATAGATTGCCATCACACATGTCCCCCAACGGTTGGGAAGAGGTGTACTAATGTACACCACTCACATTTAACCCGTATGTTTTAGGTCCCATGTAATGGTGGTGGCGAACCTTTGCCAGCTCGGCACAAATCGAAACTCCGAGCGGCTATTGAGAATTCCTATCGGCTATCTTTTCGAGAGCCCCGTAATTTCCTAATACAAAATAGAGATTTCCCTTATAAAAAGTAACAATTATAAATATTATTTACACAAAAATAACACTACCTACACTAATTTTTTTCAAATTTTACAAATTATACGACATTTTACTATTTTTTTGCTGTTCAATAATTTGACCAGATATTTTATAAAGACTTTTAAGAATGGAAAGATTTTTTTTTCATTGCGATTTTGTTTTTGCCGTGGAACATTTTTACAATTAAATCGCATACAACGAATATCTTCACGTCTGTTTATTATAATAGTTCATTTTGAAACAAGTTTTTTTTATATATTTCTGCAGCCTACCGAGCGCCACGTAATTAAGGATTGTACATAGTTATGTAATATAAATAAGTGATAATAAATTCATGGATGTCCTTGTAATAAATCGTGTGATCTGTAGAATTTAGTAGATGATTAGCCAAAATTAAATTTTAAGTGTAAGTACTCACTAAATGTGGACATAATAAAATTATTTGTGTCTAATTTTGAGACATAAAGACAACTACACACGAAGCTACTATTATTAGCAACTTTGTTTGTGTGTCATTTAAAATTGTAAGGATGAAGTGTAATAACTAATGGGCATTTGAAAAAAAGTGGATTTTTTTCTTTTAAATTCTTATTTTGTAAATGATGTATACATATAGCTACACTGTGACTCTTCATTGAGCTTAGAAAAAGTAACTCATATAATTAAATAATTAAAAGTAACTTTGTTATTGTGAATCGCCAAGGCTAAGATAAAATTGTAATGTAAAATACATAAAATACCTAATTGGAAATCTCAAAACTCATGCTATAATATACGTCTATTGTAAAAATATTTTCTAAGACAGTAAGACCTTTCGTGATTCTTTAAAGCTGAAGAATTTAACCTAGTTCAGACTGCGCTATAAAATAGGGATATAACATTCTATCATGCCTGGATTCCAAACAAGCCTATTTAATCTTAAAACATGACGGTTTTTATATCATTTTTTATAGTGATGCAAGCGTAGAAAGCAAAAAAATATAAAAATACCTATTCAATTTAAGTTATGATATAATATGGTATTGGCTTGCCATAAGCTATAAGCTTAAGTGACCTCTCGACCGTTTCACTCCTTCTCTCCTCTCTGTGTGATCGTGGTAAACTGAAGCACTTGCAATTTGAACGCTATATTGTTTTATCTTAAGGCACAATATTCTGTACATACTATATAAATATTAAGCGCAGTCTGAACTAGACTGTAGATTATATAATAAATAGAATATTGTAATTATTTTCATGGTATGTATGGTGTTGTTTTAATTTATGTCATATTTCTTGTAAAGGATTTATTTTAGGTATACGTAGTGATATTTGTGATAGAATAATAAACCTTAAACTATCTTACACTCATACATTAAATAGCAAAGTTCTGCTTGATAATTCCTAAAACGATCAATACATACCAAAAGAATTGGTTCAAGTAGTTGAAACTTTAAAACAAAATATTAAGATACAAAAATATAAAGTGATAACAAAAAAATCACCACTATTACGCAACTGAAAAGTTGCTCTGATGATCGCTGGGTGTGTAGACATCCTATTTTATAAAAAAAATGCTACACACAACACTACTTAAAAGAAGACCTAAAAATAATGTCTTAGTTACGAAATGGAAATTAATTTTCTTACTTGGAAAGAAATATCAGAACTTAAAGTGTTTTCAAGATTTATTTCTTAATTCAAAGATAACGCAAATACAAGTAAGCATGATCTTTGAACACGAGAAATATGCCCAAAGAAACTTGTAAACTTGCCAACTTTAGCATTAGCATAAAAATGCCAAAAAACTTCTGAACGCTGATAAAAACGTTTTTACGCTTAAAATAATATATTGTGACTGTTTCATGAAAAATGTATATGTGGGTCTTAGGCCGGCGTTACACTGCGCCACAGCGCCACAGATAAAAAAGGAAACAGGAATTTCAGATGATAGAATTTAGCTACTTTTAAATTAACATTTGCACAAAAATAAAATTGTTGAGAAATTTGTGATTATTTTGTAAGCATTTTTTCTGTTAGGATTTCTACAGTTATTATTTTTTCTGTAATAATCGCTTTAGAAATCAATTGGTTATAATTGAGACGAATAATTCATGTATGTTAACCAATTGGAAGTCAAAATAAACTAGCAACGTAACTTTAAATGACATAATTATGTCACTCATACTTATTAGGCATAAAAAAATCAAAACCTCAGTAGTATTGTGTTCAAGATAATTTAAAAAAACTCAACATTTTATCAGCTACATAATAACACCCATAGAATCAATTTGAAAATATAAAAAATGGTTTATTTTATTTCTACTTAAAGTACAATATTTACAAAGGATTAAAAGCAAATTTCAAATTATCTAAAATAATAATAACATCAATTTACTTGTCTCAATTATAAATGCAAATACGTCACGTCAAGACGTCAACTTTAAATAAAGATAAAATGTATGTATTAAAATGATGTAGACAATATTAAATTTGTGTAAGTATTATATAAAAACTACATTGATAAAATAAAAATATTGTTAGTAAAACGTGTCTCTAAATATTCGTTTTTTATGAAATATTTTATTTATAATATATAGCTATTAGAAATAGTAATTATTTCGTTGAAATAAATTTTATACGATGTTTAATATTCTACAGTTAATTTGCTCAATGATATTGTCATTTTCATTTGATGAAGTCTGTTAAATAAATAATATAAATATATTTTGTTGTTTTATTGTTCTATCTTACTGCCCCCTGGTCTAGTGGTATTAAATGCGATTGCTGAGCAATAGGTGGTATTGGGTTCAATTCCCAAGTCGAACAAAGTGTTATTAGTGTTTTCTATAAAATTCTGAGTATTAGTACTGAGTTTGATTTCATGACGGGTTGATAGCACTCCTGTACCTAACACTTCAGGGACGACAGGCGTGATGGTATATATGTATTTGTTGTTCTATTGTCGGGAGTGTTTAGGCTTCTTAAAATAGGGGACCAAAATAGGGTTACCACACGGCTAACAACTCCCTCTCTCTTTTTTTCAACGCTTAAGCAAGTTGTTGGGTAACTCATACCACTAATCAATTGATATCCTATTTATGGACTAACAAAACGGAATTATCAAATATGTAAACAATCTAAATACACCTCTAACACCGCCAAATAAAAATGAAAACAGAATACAATAATAATCCAACAAAACGAGCCGCCACTGGAATTCGGCCACAGTATAATCACACCAGTTTAAAAGTAAACACAAATGCTTACAGAGATAGCAGTGTATAAAATCTTACACGTTTCCTACCTCAGACGTCCGCTCGCAAATATTGCCTAGTGGAATTACAGGTATTACAGTTATTGCAGGTGGAATTACAAGTGTAATTTCAAAGGATTTACTCGGTAGATTACCACCCTGACAGACACTGTGTCGCCGGTTGAAGGAATACAAGAAGTTTTTCCCAACTAGGCTTATATTTTTAGGCTGTGTTGGAAATGTAGGTGTTCTTTTTTTATTACAACGGGGTGTGAATATTGTTTCATCGGGAATACTTTTACTTTTTCTTCCCAGCAAAAACTCTAGGAAGCGCTGGAGGGCGGTCTTTGGGGCTCTCTTTATTGTCGAAGTTCAAATAGAGCCAATCAAATTAGGCCTACTTTGAATAAATTTTATTTTGACTTTGCCTTTGAATTTAGTGTTAGCACATGAGATAGTGCATAATGATAAAATATTGTGGGATTTGGTGCCCGTTGTCTACTAAGATGATCCTCATCTCATCATCATCAAGCTATCAGACTTTCTTACGATATTTTACCTTTAATGAAAGCAGTTCAATTTGAAAACGCGGTTGGTGCGATGGTCGAGCGATGGGCACAGTATAAAAATATGTATAGTCTACTTTACTAGTTTTAGATCTGGGTGTTTGTGCAATGTGAATATTTGTAAGGGAAATGATCCAACAACTCGGATGAAATTCCCAATGTGGTGTAACGTTTAAAAAAACAATGTGTACATGTTAATGTACAAGTATTACATTTATTAATTTATTTAATCACAGTATCTACACCCGATAGCAAATCTTCACAAGCAACATTATGATTTTACACTACGAGGTACTTATAATGAAGATTATTTCATGACAAGAGATTCTAATAAAGGCGTGTACTCACTTAAAATTAAGATACCTTACTCTGTAACCGGGATACAGCATTCAACTATCGTATATAACCTGACCTGCCTCATAAATGATGTTATTTAGTAATACAGCTCAGGATACACTGTTTTACTTAAGTAGATTGTAATAAATGTAAATTTTAATGTTTGTATGAAGTCATTCTACTCTGTTGCTCGTTAACTTTTGTGTGTTATGGTGATGTGATAGGTGAGTCTAGACATTTTAATGTAAGCTACAGATTTGTTTCTGCAACATAAATGTAATATACATTGAAATAAAAGTACTTTCAACTGTTGTATATTAATATTACATCCGTAATCATGGATTCGGGCCTGATCATGGATGCTGTTAAGAATCAGAAACGAACGAATTAAATAATATCACTATACCCAAAAAAACAGCGGAGTAAGTACAGTTATTTAAATATCTAGTATTCGCATAAGTCTATGCAATCGTTATGAATAAAAAAAATATGATACACTCAAAACCTATGATTTAGCAGTCTAAGATTATTGTATAACTGTACTATTAAACACACTTACTTAAACACCGTTGTCACTCAAAAAAGCCTTAATTAATAGTATATCATTTATTTTAGCATGTACTGGTACATAAAAATAACTATTTTGTCTGTAAAGTGCTTTCCAAACATCATAGTATGCTGTACAGAAGCCCCGCATCACGACTTGTAAACGTGTTTACAGGAGCGCGAGTCAGCCGCACCGCGTGCCGCCCCGCTCGACACGCTCGTTGATTACAACGCATTAGATACTAGTTTATTATTGTAAATAAAAGCAATAGGTATATTTTTTATATCTAAAGTCAATAAAAGATGTAACAGGCTCTTCTCAACTGTCTAAATCTATCCATTTGGTGAATAGGTATAATGCTTAGAGTAACGAAAGGGTTTGGATTGCCATATTCATGAGAAATATTTACTGCAGCAGCTTAAAGAAAATCATGCATTTTTTTAGTGCGGAAAAGTCCTTTACGACCTTCCCGTCACCTGGGGAGGCTACGGGGTGTGTCGGACTCCGCTTGAGCGTTTACCGACTAAAAAATCGCACCCGGCATACTACCGCGGCCATGGGATTCGCAAAAGCATGCACCACAACCCCGAAGGGAAAGAAAAAAATCATGCCTAACGGTTTCATTGCCTATTGATAAATAAAAGAGACGCAAGTAATCGTCATCATAGTGACTGTGAAATGCAGCGATCATGATTTTGAGGTGACACTCGAGAAACTCAGTATGTATTGACAAAACAGGCACAGGTACAGGCAAATACATCAACATTACCGCGAAGCCAGCCCCCAAAAGCACGCAAAAGAAGGATGAAAATATTCGTATTTTCGTATATTCTTTCATTTGTTACGTGACTAACGCCACTCAAAGGGGCTTATTACGTTTGACAGGATCCGTGTTCGGCCCCCGCGTTTATTTACTTGAACTCGTGTGAGATTTACTCGTTTGATGTAAACGGACCTGGGTTTAGTAGACTTAGGTAAGATTGGTAGTGTATTGGTTGTGAGAGAATATTTTTTGGCATTGTTTTTTTTTTGTTGTAGCTATGAGGGATTAGTGTGTAAGTTTTGTTATGTTCGATGAAAATAGGTTCAAAGAAAACTGTTTTCATTGAACTTACTTCTAGAGTATAGGCCCTATATATACTTCTTATTTATTTTTTGTTTAAGGGATTGGTTCAAATAAGCAAAAATTGAAACCTTTGGCAATTCAATTCCACCGTTCATTTATCGATGTGTTCACTTCTAATGAAATATATACATACATACCATCACACCTGTTGTCCCCGAAAGGATAGGCAGAGGTGTACTAATGTACACTCACGTTTCGCTGGTATGTATTAAGTCCTATGTAGTAGGGGGCTAGCCTATTGCCATTAACCGAGCAACTGATCCAAACTGCGAATGTTATTGGGTTTTTCTATGAAATTGCTCGACTTTAGTATCGAACCCAAGACCTCTTGCTCGGCAGTCGCACTGTACGACCAAATACAGACCAATGAGGCAGTTAATACCTCTAAAGCATTCTTATTAATAAATGAGCAATATTATCTCTACTGAACCAATAAAAAAGAAGCAGAAATAAACTTCACGGTACATCTATTTCTAAGCCACTATCCATGATACTTCACCTGCGCTCCAACAAAACTTTTAACAGCCCTTCATAACCACGCCACTACTCGATCCATATTGATTCTAAAACTACGAAGTTCACTTAAAACCATTCACATTGAAACTCATTACAGAAACTCTAACAAAACTTTAAAAGCATCTCATTTCGCAGAAGAACTTACCTTTGCGAGTGCATTGCTAATCTATGCAAAGAAAATTCTATAGAATTTCAATATCCTGAAAGAACACTTTGGGTCGAAGTTTTACGATGATATTTTAAAGTTATGGGTCTGTTTGTTAGTAGAATTTATGCTGTTATTCGAGTCATACATTGCTGGGTAACTGTTCTGATCAAGTGAGTCAATTTTAAGATTGAGACCTTTACACAAGAGTATATTATTAAAAAAGAAAAAGATGATAAGAATATGTATGTAGGTATATGAAAAAGTGACTATAGATTTCCAGTGGATAGAAGCAAGGCAACAACTTACAGTTCACTGATCTTAATGATTATGCGCTTCTATTTGATGGTTACAAATTATTCGATATAGATATTTTAAATTTAAACAGAAAACACACCTGTGCTTAGTGACTAGAACCAGTGACCTGTAAATTCATAGGTCTAGAGATCGATTTCATAACATGCACCACTGACTTTTCGAAGAAGAAAAATATCGTTAGAAAACCGTATACTTGAGCGATTTTCTCGATTGCCTGTGATGTCGACTAGCGGGCATATAGCCCGCTGCTAGTCTGCTGGACTCTTAATCTCTCTTTTGATGAGAAGAGATGGTTGCCCAGAACTGGGACTGTAAATGCGTTGATAATATAAGTAAACAGATCACTTTAGAGTTTCCAAGTTCCAACCTGCTTCTTAATAATGCAATAATGTTGAAACATAAATCAAATAAGTGTAAACACTTTATTGGGTTTGAAAATCTAGTTTCACACATCCAAGTAAAAAATACCTTTAAAAAATATATACAATTGGCGCTTTCAAAGAAATTGCCTTTATTTTGCACGAATACTTACTAAGAATACAAATGAAAATTGTATCTACTTTTTCTTTACTTACGCCACTTTGAAACTAATACGATTTGTATTTTCTTTTTTAAATAAGCTATTTGTTTAATCTCGTGTCTTTTAGAGTTAATTTAAAATTGTGATTTATTTGAATACGGAGTCTAAGGTGCTTAGTAATACTTGTTTTGATATTTTGATACTTATTTCAAAAGTATTCAAATATAATATCGTTTGTACCTATAATTATGTAATTAAAAGAAGTATATTATAAATTTGTTTTGTTTTTATAGTTACGCGAAAATTAGACATTGAAATTCTATCTTTTTCAAGATTTTGTTATTGCTAGTAGCGCAGTACAATAGCTACTTAAATGAGAAGCAAATGAGAAACAAGTCACACATGTTACATCTTCTTATGTATAAAAATCTAATGTCACTGTGTTTGTCACTTAACTCCTCCGAAACGGATGGACGGATTATTATGAAATTTTGTATGTATATTTGGTAGGTATGAGAATCGGTCTTAGGCTATTTTTTACACCCTTAGATGTTAAGGACGTTCCTCACCAGATGTTTTTTCAATTTTTTTATGATTTTACCACCAACCCTTATAATATGGCAAAACATCGTTGGCTGGGTCAGCTAGTAGTTATATAAACTTAAAACCCTTTTTATAAACAATTCGATATCAAACAAAAAAACATGTGTGTGTACATGTTTGTTTGTTTGTGTATCGTGGTACCCAATGCTAAAAAACACTGTTTATATTTTCGATAATTTCTATAGTCGTTTTTCTCGTGTTTACACTTCGCACTTAATGAAACTTGGATCATCTGAGTTCTACTTCAAGACTAGTAGTTTGAAAACCCCAATAAAATCTTATTTTGTACCAACTACAGTTTCGAACAGTTGAATAGCTGCCCTAGATTTGAGTTTTGTGCTTTCCATAGAAAAAGATTATCGAAGACAATTTTATTGACACTGTAATAATTGCTATCGGAACAGATCCGATTATTTTGTCTTGTTTTTTGTGTCTCCCAAAAAACAAAAAATAATCCGTTTCCAAAAAAACAAACTTGAAGGAGAAAAATTGTAACAATCTAGATACATATATATTTTTTTATTTATTTTTAATACATACAATATATACCTATTATACATAGAATTAGCCATGACAGGTAGGTACAAATGTCCATGCTTATCACACAAACATTTTCCCCTACCGGGATTCGAACCTAATCGGGTCATCATTGCCGTGCATAGAAGTACAAAAGATATTTATTTACAACATAACGTTAAAACATTATAGAGAATATTCGTTGTAAAAATAACGGTAGGTAGGTATATTAACGTTCGCAGTCAACACCATCAAAATTGAATGCTTATGTAAAAATGTTCACAGAATGAAGCACTTAACACAATTTTCTATTCTCTTTGATGGACACAGCTTAAAATAAAAGAGTAATTCCAACGAACACCTTCAGGAGCAATAAGCAGTTTAATCTTAATTTCGCTTTAGCACCTATTCGGGCGGTATCATTACGGGTTATTTTCATTTATCTGTACAATAATTAAAAAGAAAAACAAAGTGAGAACAAACAAAGATTCGTACACAAAGTGGGCACGTTTGGGCACGCCATTTTCTTCCACGGTTACAACTTGGTGAAGTTTTTAATTTAAATTCGCGTTCTCCTAGGACAATGCAACGCTACATTGTTGAGCAGTGCAGTTGACGAACAAGTTTTCAGAACCTTTGTACACTCGTAAAACATTGATTCGTGGAACAAACACAAATATCGGGGCGTGCTCTGTAAACTCATTAAAAAGTTTTGTGAAACAAAACATAGCCTGTAGTGAGACAAAAAAGTTTAAATTGATTTAGGCGTTTGAAAGTAACTTCCTAATTTGTTTAGGGTGTTGCCATTTTACATAGATTTGTAGTTTCTACACAAACAATCAGCCAGCCCAGGACGGGCGGTCTTGCTATATGCTGTTGCCGCTACTAAGAATTTCATTTTATTGCTCGACCCGGGATTATGCCTAGGAGCTAAGTTTGCGAAGTTTAAACTATAATAATTGCATAAGATTGATTTAGTAAATACTTATATTTTTTCATTTTGTGCTTCAATCAAAAGCAGGTAGTAATTAACGTACGTTTGTGTTTGGCGCTGCCAATTTTTACATAAAACCCTCCACTGACCAAATGAACTGATTTCGGTCAACAAAAACGTAGGCAAGTGTTAATTTACACAGCAAACCAAAACGGTAAAACGGTAGGTAATTTTATAATTGACCATCGCGTTGATTTTACCAATTTTCTCCCGTTTATACTGGATGGTAAATTTAAAAATAAATATGATGGCGGAACACAAAAACAAACGCTGATATTGCGTCATCATTGAATTGAATTACATAAATTGCATAAAATCGCTTCGTGTGTTGGACACAAACTGTATGAATAAACTACTTTACAATCGATTCTCGATAAAATGACGAATATAAACGACAGTGAATGATCGATATTCGATATTTCTGTATTTCATGCAACGAATGGGTTTTAGGTTGACTTAACTTCATCGTTACAAGACTGCTAGATTTTCACAAAGACCGTATACGTGTTATCCTTATTCAATATCTTTGAGAAATCTCTAATAATAATTAGTATTCAAATAACTGAATATTCAAGCTATTAATATATAACTAGACAATAAATATGGTAGACATTTCAAAATTCTCAAAACCAAACCTTGACAGAACGCTCGGTAATAATTCAAAATATTCAAGAAACTTAATACCCCAACTAATAACTAAATGAATAATAATCCTCCTTAAATTATTGTCGCACGGACACCTAAAACTCGAAAGCCGTACCTTTCAATTAATAAATAAGGCTGGCTATACGTAATAATTACTATGTAGCCCGATATATCACGATTTATAACGACAGCGGTGAGTAAGTGAAGGAAATACGCGAGTTCGGGCCAAAGTTTTCGAGCCTCCGAGGGCAAAAACTCACGTTAACGACTCCAACATATCACGAAACATCACCTATATACAGGCTATATCGTAAATAACGGAGCTAGTAGGTAATTCTTTTTTCCGTACCAACAGATAATTTTCACTTTGGGTAACGACGCCGCTTTTAAGCGCAGACGTCACGGCATGTTTGTTGCGTCGAATTGAAATAGCATTGGGTGTTTATTATGTTATGATTTTGTTTTAAATAAGTAAAAGGAAAGTGTTGATATCCTTATCTTCTGTTGTGAATGATTTGTTAGGTGGTGAAGCTGACTACTCAGGTTCGGCAGACATACATTGAAGTAATAGCTATTGAAGCTAATGAGGTGCATTTTAATTAAAATAGAAAGTAAATCTTGATTTGGCTAACCGCACAATTTACCAAGCTACGCTATAAAAGATAAGGAATCAAAATTTGGAATGCAATATATAGTAAATAGTGTTACGTATTTACCTGATGGCAAATAGTACAGTGTATTTCGATTGCTGTAATTTTGGCACATATTAGGTATTGTGTATCTTTGGCAGTCGTGAAGCAAAGTACAAAACCTTATTAAACCAAAAATCGCCAAAGGTCAATTACAATAAATAAATAACCGCTAGAATCGTTTACAAAAGTTTTGGTATGCTAACAAGATCATCCACAAGATTCTTGATTTAAGATAAAAATCATTTTATTTTTAAATATGAGTATAATATGTAGGTACATAAGCACGCAAGAAGCTTTGCGTCGAATGTACAATTAGCTATTCGGTGGTGTACCACTATTGCACCTTATAGGTATAATAATAATAAAAAAATGGCGTATGAGATATTTGAACTATCGAGTTTTACTGTAATAATCTATCAAAATAATATATTTATATGTTAGGAATAAAATCCGAACAGCTGTGTACCCTAGTGATTTGACCAGTGGACTGAGGTGTCAAAGGTCTATGGTCTCTGTCAAGAGTTTGAACCCAAGGCGCGCACCCCTAACTTATTGGAAGTTATGTGCGTATTTGTTACATGCTCAAACGGTGAAGGAAAACATCGTGAGGAAACCTGCATGTTTGAGAGATTTTATCGATGGCATGTGAAGTCTGCCAACTCGCAGTAGGCTAGCGTGGTGGACGATAGCCTAATCCCTCTCAAATGAGAGAAAAGAGAGTACAAATCTATAAAATTACGTTACATGTTACGTTAGACTAGATTCTTGTTAACAGTGTAACTACCTATAGCTAAAATATTGTATATAATAAATAGCATTAATATTACCCCTGATTCACCTTTTATATCCAAAATATATATTCATATTTTCATAAGATGTTGCCTGAAGCGATATACTAGATTACCTCTATTTGCCGAATTAGGATAGCTGTTAGGCTAATTACGTAAAATAATAGATAATAGCTTGTATAAATACATACCTACATATATTGACAAAGACATTGGTTTTCGGTGTTCGTAGCTTTTAATAGTTAAACTTATTTGAATTTAACAATGTATATTATAGATGCCTAAACCAAAATACAAAGTAAAATCACTGTACAGTAGGCTTTTTTCACAGTTTGAGAAAAGTAAATTTTTCCATAAAATACTTTTCCAACGTAAACTGCAAGGATATTCACACAGACACATAACGCAAAAAACCCGTCATTCCTCTCAAAAGTTATCGACAAACACCAAAAGCAGATAAGTAATGGAATATTATTTTTCCATCTCCGTCGCGATAAAGACATTGAGCATCATGGCGCCCATCACTTGCCGTCAGAATTCAGTATTGAGGCAGTCACGGATCTGTTAACGGCAATGTAATGGTGTTTTTTTATGATTCCCCCCCGCCATCAACACAGCCTAAAGCTCTATTGTTTCACGCACCGTGATTTATCTATGCCGGAGACGTATGAGGTGTTTAGAGAAGCGCCAAAGTGGATTTAGACGCGTGCTTCTGTGAAATGATGGCAGTTTATTACCCGGAATGATATGGGAATGCTGGGAGCTTGATTTCCTGACTGTGGTTTTGTTTATTTGACAATGTGGTTTTTATTATTGGGCCCTGTCGGCATGGATTTGAATTGACAATGGTTGAAAATAATTAAATGTATAAATATTATGTGTTTTTGTTTTTTTTTTGTTTAGATAAAACACTGTCATTCTAAGCCATTTTTTCCTATATTATAAGCTCGTTTTAAACACCAATTCACACATATTTTGTCCGTGCGGGAATTGATAATGATTGCAGGTAGTGAGTTATTTAGAAATGGCAATAAATTTTACTATTGTGCCAATAGTATTGTCAACGTTTTGGAAGTGTATGAAAACACCCATTCGGTTTTTGTCCACCAATGGATTACATATCTGAATATTGATTAAAATAAGTAGTGTAATGAGTGACAATATAGTCACTGAAACATTGTTATGTTTACACAACTGTTATGTTTGATTGTATTATGAAAATTCTCTACGATTATCAACTTAGTGGTAGGTATAACATTTTTGAACCTTATGTTATTACAAATAAGAGTGAGAAGAGGTCTACCGCAAAATTGTCTATTTTGTTTCAAATCCCTATTTTGATGTTACGGTTTATGAACAATTGAAAATGACTCAACTGATTTGAATAGTATTTCTTTTGTTACGTTTCCTCAATATCAGCAATCATTCCAAGAACATCAAAGTTAGATAGGTTAAGCGCATCATAGATGTAGATAGGTGTTTATAATGCAAAACTGCATCGATCAATGCTAGTAGTTGATGTCTAAGTCTCGAATATAACAAGGAATATAAATGCAATTCATCATACCACAAAGCACCATTAAAAGCCAATTTGGCCTCAGCATCGCTCTTGTATCCACATCTGCTATCATTATGAAATCGAGATTTGCCTATAGCGCTTATATTTTTATGAATACAATAAAACTCCTTTATATCAATCGCCGATAAAGTGTTACAATTTATAACAATATGATTTTTATTGTCAATTCATTGTGAATACGTAATGTGTTTTGCGTATTGTAAAATTTATTGCGATGCTGCTCTGCGTCGAAGCGTTTTATTGTTGCTAGTTTGAGGGTGCTCATAAAGTTGTCTCTAAACTGCTGTAAGGGCTGTTACTTTTTACTTGCAGTAACGCACACATGTGGGCTTCTCACGCAGACAGAGGCTTGTGAAAACTCATCCCGCATTTGTACACCAACTGGCTTTGGTAAATGTTTGCTTGGCTCGATATTGCACGCCACATGACGCTTTTTGCTCTCCACTCTTGCCACCGACGGCTGTTTGAAATCATGTCCTGTTTACAAAGATAACTTTCCTCACCAATGGTACGGTTACATTTAGTCGTTCGACTGTATTTGCGTCCTCCGGGCGTGAAACTAATTTGGGTGCGATACGTAATGCAGAGGCACAATTTTGAGGGAGTTCGTGATATTGTTTGGGTTGTTTTGTGTTTCTTCCTTATCTCTCTTATCCTTTCAAGTTGTGAAGGTTTAGTAAGGGTTGGTAGTCTTCACAAAATCCGTTTAAATAATTCTTAATACTTAATTGTATTCTCTAATTATAATTTATATCAAGACAACCACGACCACACTGCCAAGAGTGTGACTACAGAGAAGAGAAAGAATGTAATTTATAATAGAGGGGCAATTTTTTGTATTAAAACATTGCCCCTCTCTAAGATTTTCTGTTGTGCAAGTGCACTCAAAAATAAAAAAATATAACTGGTACCGTACACGTATTTGCCCAATGCGGAGATTGTTACCGTAACCCGTGAAAAGCCTATCATTCAGCCACTGCGGTAATCGCGTCTTCGAATATTTTTTTACTTACACAGAAGGTCAAATCCGTAACGACTTAGGGAGTGATAATATTAATACGCAGAAGCTGTTTAAAAACATACCTAACATAACATGCACGCCTATATTCTCGTAGGTCAACGCAGAAAAGAATTGCATTTTTTTCTTTCTTCTCTTTCCATAGCCATACATGTATATTCAGTAATAAGTAGCTATCCTCAGCTTGCTGGTATATCTTAGTTTCTCAGAATAGGGAAAGATCCTATTACCAAAGCGAAAATCTACTGAAATATTCATCGAAATTCTCAACATGAAGCAGTATTATTGAGTTTGAATTTGTAAAAATTAAAGTAAATACGTCAGCTTCTATGGGCCATGAGGAAGCAAGAGATGAAGATAGACTGGAATAAAAAATTAACGAAACTTTAACGTGGTTCATTAAAAAGGTCATTTGTGGGTTCGAGATTAAAGTTGAAACGCAATGAATTAACAAGTGACAGTTTAATGTTGTTGGCGGAAGTCATAGAATGTAATGACACCATAAAACGTTTGGTTCTCTCCTGGAACAGATTTATGAAGCCGAAAGGTATTCTTAATTTAAACTTAAAACTTGGCGGCTGTACTCACAATCTACTAAGCTCAAAATCATTATGTACTATGAAAATGATTGATATTCTGGTACTTCATCATCAAACCGTTAACGGATCTGTTCTCATTTGATACCGGGCCTAGTTCGAGTTGGCTGACTTCACACGCCATCATCAGCAAACTTTCTCACACATACAAGCTTCCTTGCGATGTTGTCTTTTACCGTTTGAGCATCTGAGAAATTCACACGTAACTTCAAAAATCCATTAGTTTTCCATTAGTTCAGCCTTCGGATTGAACTCGAGGCCTTTGTGGACTTCACAGTCCACTGGTCTACGAGGCTATTACATAAATACTTACCAACTTATAAACTTTATTATACCTACGTATATTGATACCATTTGCTAATCGTTCACCATCAAAGTTGTTCGTAATTCCTGAAATCCCTTTCTAATTAACCCGGAAAATAAAATCCCAATACGTGCGGCTTTCAAATACGCATATCAATTTACTATTCACCAAACCATTCCGAAAAAAAGGCCTTTCAGGATGAAAACCATCATTTTGATCCTCGCATTCTGTTATCCAACAATAGACTCAATAATCCCGGCATAAAAAACAGACGTCAGATTGTATAATTCCAAGTAACCCAGTATATAGAACGACGCTTTATTATGTGATGTTTAATGTGATGAAAGTTGGCAATAAAATTGTTGGAGCGGCTGTGTGCGCATGGCCGTTTAGAAGCGTTCACGGGCTCAAAGTTTCAGCTGGCTATTTCAGTCGTGGGTCCAACCTCCCTCATAAATATTAAACAGAACACGAGTTCAGCGCCAAATTTTTATTTTGGACATGTATTTGACGCGTATTTCGTGCTCATATGATCTGCATATTTGTGGATGGAAAACTGCGATGTCAATCAAAGCGAGGTTTTTGTGCTTGCTCAAATTGGGTGAAAATGTATTTGAAGGTAAAAGCGCGTTGAAATATTGAAGCATACATATATTAGACACGTAATAGATATACTACAAAGGAATGGAGCGGGAATTATTACAGATAATAATATAAATAATTATGATGAATGATATTGATTACTCGTATATGGATTTACACAACAAAATTTATTCGAATTTTATTCTGTAAATGTTACATCAAAGTAAAATTATGAATAGGATTGAATTGAAAATGAAAATACGCAGATTTTATTACACTTAAAACGCAACACTCTTTCAATATACCATATATTGTCCCACTGCTGGACATCATCATCATCAACCCATTAACGTCCCACTGCTGGGCACGGGTCTCCTCTCATTTAAGAGGGATTAGGCTATAGTCCACCACGCTAGCCTACTGCGGGTTGGCAGACTTCACATGCCATAGAGACAAAGCTCTCAAGCAAGCAGGTTTCCTCACGATGTTTTCCTTCACCGTTTGAGCATGTGATAAATACGCACATAACTTACGAAAAGTCATTGGTGCATGCCTCGGGTTCGAACTCAAGACCTTTGACATGTCAGTCCACTGGCCACACCACTAGGCTACCACAGCTCCCTATGCTGCTGGACATGGGTCTCCTATAGTTTGAGAGCCACACACTATCCCAGTCCAGGTTGGTCTAGCCTAGCGCGGGTTGGTAAATCTCAACACTAATGATTGTTATAATAATTAGTAAACAATTTTTTTCATTTTACAACTATCAATTCACTCCCTTTCATTTTACAACTATAAATTCTGGATAATAATCGGACGCTTAGTGATAAACTCTCAACTACAAACAAACTGAAGAAATTGTTTTGCGTAAGAACCTTGAAGCTGCTGGTTCTCAGAAATAATAGGTAAATATATTCCATACAAAATGTATAGGAAACGGGCTTCTAGTAGGTAAGCAGTCAGGTTTATTAGTCATGGTTACTGTTGCGTAAACACTAGTTGATAAGTAAAATAAACAAAACACTATTTACTCTTACCTTCTACACTACTTCGCATTTTCCCTCTCGTGCCCAGTACTCATTATATCGTCAAGCATTACCGTCGTGTTTCTGTACAAGATGCTCCCATAATTACGTACTCACCAGTACTTTACTAGTCTGTGGTATAAAGTTACATTGGAAGCAACCAGGACTGACGAGATCCGTTTCCTTATTACTGGAAATGAGATGCAATTATGCTTTATTTGAGCTCAGGACACTTTATGAGGTGATGCGAAGGTAAATAAGGACATTAAAAGAATGACGCGTCAAATGGCACTCGTAAATTATTGTCACTTTGTGTATTGTGACCTTAATTGAAGAAGATATTTTGGGAATGGTTCGTTTGTGTGGAGCTCAAAACATCAGGTGATCAACCACCTCGTGAATATTAAGGAAGAATATTGTTACAATTCATTGCTATAATTATTTTGGCAAAAGGATCAGGAATCATGTTAGTGTTTATAAATATGATATCAATTCAGATAAGTAAAGAAGCTGTGATGGCCTAGACTATGGTGTGATCAGTTGACTTTGAAATCAAAGGCAAAATTCAATCATAAGGCACGCACTGACTTTTTAAAGTTACATGCGTATTTATCAGATAACCAAACGGTGAAGTACTTAAAACAGCGTGAGGAAACCTGCATGCCTGATGGATTTGCTTGATGGCGTGTGAAGTTTGCCAACCCGCATTACTGTCGAGGAGACTGTGCCCAACAGTGGGAATACTCCTTCATATAGATTAAAAGGAGGTACCACCACCCATGAAGAAGTGTTTCTTAAAAAGAAAGCTTACATTGATTGGAACACAATAATTAAGTATTATAGTAAAATCGAAATGTCTAGTAACAAACACAAACATAGGTCACACACTTAGCCTTCCTTCGCAAACCCATTTGTTTCTTGGGAGGTAACTTTAAAAGATAATATCTTCATAGCCCCCGTGTTGAATGGGGAAATTAGTTGTACTTGGAGGCTGTGTTCAGAGCAATCTTCTGTTATCTTAAGGTCCACAGTGCGCACTGAAATATTTAATTGGTTTTTGTAAAAGTACGCTGCCAGGCAAGTATAAAAACTGTAATGTAGTTTAAATCATTTTGCATCAAACATTTGTCTATTTATCGCAAAACTGAATTTTTGAGGACTTGCTATTCTAACAGCATGGGATTTTCGTTTGCTGTCAGTTAAGTAACTCCCCCTACTTTGGGAAACCTAAATGGTATCTATTTAAATGTTTGTCATGGATGTATCTATGTATATTATGTATGTATTTACAAAATAAAACGTATAGATGTAGCATATCAACCAACTAGTATCCGTAACACAAACCTCGTTGCTTAGCTTGGGACTAGATGGCGCTGTGTGTCATAGTTTCCAGGAATGTCCAGAATCGGCAAGGAGCGGGCAACGCCTCTAGTGTTTCAATCGTCTATAGGCTACGGTAACCGTTTACCATCAGAAGGGCCGTAAGCTTGTTTTGCCACCCTTGAGGTATAAGAAAAGAGAGATTGGGAGCTCTCTTTTCTGCCTTTACTGATTTGAGCTAGTATTTGGTGCCGTCTCCGTCCTATAAGTTGGCTCGCCATATAAGTTCCACATGTTCAAACTTTCGACGCATATTGCGTAATAATTTACAGATTACCCAACTCTAGCTGACTAAACATATTACTTTTCATATTTCCTCTGAGAATGGTCATAACAGACGTTAAGGTGCTGTAAATAACTTGGAATCGTTCACCGCAGCTATCCCAATCCTTAAGCCCGATCTTCAACTAAAACTTGGCGATTTTATGTTTCAATACACCTATATATTATGAAAGTTTGATCCTAACTTTGTTGGGATTAGTCGGTGTTTTGTTTGGAGTCCTATGTTTTAGGTATAGATATATTTTTGACGACCCAATTAGTCCAATGGTAGTTGACACCGCGTGCTGTGCTATGGGTCCCCGGTTCGAATCCCGGTAGGAACAAATGTTTGTGTGATGAGCATAAACATTTGTATCCGTGTCATGGATGTATGTATGTATAATATGTATGTATTTACAAAAATAAAGTATATATGTAGTATATAAACCAACTAGTATCCGTAACACAAGCCTCATTGCTTAGCTCGGAACTAGATGGCGCTGTGTCATAATGTCCAGGAATATTTATATTTATTCATATACTAGCTTTTCTCAACGCACGGGTAGCATTAAGTATCTATCGGCATGCTTACTCTATCTATCCTACCTATTTATTTTTCGTTGTAGGCGTTCACAGGAGAATCCACCAAAGTTTATCACAATCGGATTAATGGTTCAGGAACGCACTGAGGACAAACATACTTACATTGATTGTAATTTACATAGAAAAGGTATTACTATAGGCTTATAATTAAGAAGTTAAGGGGTTTCGAGATCAAAGTCGGCGGGCAAAGAGAATGGTTGCTAGTATATTAGTTTACAAAATAATACAGGGTCACTATACTATGCATACTAGCGGAACATAGCGCATATGCGCGCAATACTCGCAACTAGCCTGCGAGCAATATATACAAGAATCGTATATTAAGTACAGGTCCTTCTTACCCCCATGGAAAAAGTTGTATGTCAGTCTACAGTCAATAATCCAACAGAACAACTCATATACGCTTATCATTTAATACGTTCAACCACGTCACCGCCGCCGTGTTCATAACCAAAGCGAACAGTTTGGAAAATACGCCCTCTAGCGGAAATAGATTACACATGACATGATGTAACAGGCTGCGACAGCGCGATGACGTCATGAGTGCGCTTCGATATCACGTGACCACAGCAAAGGACGGGAAATTGCTTTGAGGCAGCGTTGCAATTAGCGTCCAATTGCTGGTATTTTTGGGTACGTACATTCCATAAGAGCACGGTTTATATGTTTGATATTAGTTCCTTATTAAGTGGGGTAACAATTATGCAGTATATGAAATAAGTAACGACTAGTAGACTTAATATGATTTTTAGTTAGAACAAATTAATAGAGACGTTTTTCACTAGTAGGTAGCACTAGATACTAATTTTTAAATGTATTCAAAAAGAAAGCGCACTTATCAATATTTATAGTTTTTATTCCCAATTTCGTTCAAATATATATTTTATTGCAACAATAGTGATCCCTATTAAGCCTAATACGTCGCACTAAAAGCAAGATAACTTAAAACTCTACAAGCATTTACATCGTAAAGGATTTTCTTTTTGTATTATAAAGCTGTTTCTTTCTCCACATTTAACTTGAACGGGCTGTGAACGAAACATAAAGCCCCAAAGATATTCTTAACGTCAAACTGTGCAACTATACGTATTTTCATAAAAATGCGAGATTCACTTTAAAATTTAAATAACTGCTATAGAATTTTAACGAGTTGCTATGAAACAGTTTGCCTTTGAACCTGCCAGTAAGTCTGCTTGGAGTAATTATGCTGGGAGGGGACAGAAACTAAACATAATCCGCACCTCACAGTCCGCCTCAATTACCAACTGGTATCACTTGGCTGAGGGCACGAAAACAACGGATATAGGATTCATTACGTCTAGGTTCGTTAGGTAGGTATATTTACTTCTGAAATGTAGTAACAAATGTGTTGTTTTGGCGATTTTCTACATGCTACTTTGATACAGTGGTTATAGTGGATAAAACTTTATGTAATATCTGGTTCAAAAAATATTAGTACGGGCGTGTGAGGGAGAGGGTAAATTGGTCGTATGAAATCCTACCACCTCAGGACGTGGACTAAAACCTTCTGCAACTACGTAAGCAAGATGACGTTTGTGTTCATACAAATGTGCGGGAAATGTTAAAGCTCATCAACAAGACAACAAACTAAACTAAATGATATTACCACTTCTTCCGGGCCTTTACCATAATAATATTATGTTAGGATCTTAGGCGTACCCAACATTGGCGTTGGGCGTGCGCGTTCCTCAAGCGTGTGAACGACACGTGAGAACGCCGAGTTCTATGAGCGACCTGTCGCAAGGTTAGTGGGTGACGGGCCGCGGGGTCGCGAGCTGCCTGTCACTCATAGACAAGCTCAATGTTGCTGCCGCAGCTCGCACGCGGGGAGAACGCGTTGGTCACATACTCGAGTAAAAGTGCGTACAAACTTAGTAACATGTTATGTAACTTGTGTTTTATAACACGTCCACATTACGTAACATAAATTAAATTGTTATACAACATTGTTATAGAACAATTTTCGTACGGCACTGAAGTTGTTATAAAAAGTTATATACGTGTAAAAATATCACTCACAAACAATAAAATGTATCTTCTTAAACCGTAAAAAAAAGTGAAATTTTCAGCTAAGACGAGGTGGCAATATCAAAAATAAAAGTGGTTACGTATTTTATAAACGTGTAACAAAAATAAACATATTTTTTCATTTGATATAGGAAGGTAAATTGCCATCTTGACGCACCTCTCGGGGCCGCATACCTATAGCTATTTATTGTACACAGGAAATTAAGCCCTTTGTCGTTCATCCGTCTGGCTTTCAAGATTCATTTTTGCTTGCGTGCCACGGATACTGCCTCTTCTGTGTAATATTGCTTACCTTGCTTAAACGTGTAATTGAAATAAAGACTCTAATATGAAACAAATATGGGTGGTTTTCCTGCATTTCGATAGGTGTTGCATATTCTTTTCCCGTTGGTGGAGCGTCCAGTGTATCGCCGCCGAGATACGACTCGCTGTTGTGCACTTAAAGAAGACATTTAGGGCTAGTTCTTACGATTTTCTCGTAATATTACATAAAAAATAAATAATAGAAAAAAACTTTTTCTTTTCATAGATAAAAGTTTGCCTATGGAGCGTAGACTTTTTATTTATTTAATTTATTAATAAACTGGCCTCATTGGTTTACTTAGCCCAAACATGGCTGCTGATCGTGAGGTTTTGGGTTCCATTCCCAGGTCAAACTAACTCAAATTAACTAACTCTAATTATTGTTCTGTAAATCAATTTCAGTAGTCCAACGGAGTTTGGATTTGGATCGCCATAATTACACGCATATTTACATAAGACCTGAAATGTACTAGCAAACTAGAGGCGTAAAGTACTACACCTCTAACAAACCCATAAATGATTCAGGCTTATGTTATGTTTTGTGATTGATTAAAAGATATTTTTTTACATATCTTCACGCCTGTCGTCCTCGCATGTCTAGGCAGACACACAGATTATTACACACGTACTATTACTATTACAGTACACTCACTTTTGGCCGGTATGATGTTAGTCCCATGTAATAGAGGACTAGCCTATTGAAATTTTGTTATATAGAAGATATACTAACTTTTGCTCGCGACTTCATCTGCGTAGAATAAATAATTGTATCCAATTTGCTTATTTAATTCTACCCTCTTTTAAGACATAGACATAGATATAGACATCATTTATTTGTGAGCATAGGTAAAAAAACATGATGACAACATTATTTTACAGAAGTATGTTCTGCCATATAGCTGGCGTACAAATTATACAAATATTAAAATTTATTAAATGTCATTAATTTCGGGGTACATACACACTGGATACATTATATTATTATTAATCTCAATTAAATTCAAAGAACTTATCTTCTATCCTTTTCCCCCTTTTGAGGGATGATTTTCGGGATAAAACCTATCTCTTATTACTATTATGTCTCCTATATCCTTCCCCGGGGCTCAAACTATCTTCATACCAAATTTCATCTAAATCGGTACAGTGATTAAAGCGTGAAGAGGTACGACAGACAGACATACTTTCGCATTTATAATATTCATCATCATCATCATATCAACCGTTAGACGTCCACCCACACTGTCCTGCTGGACATCGGTCTCATAGGTGTGTTTATAATATTAGTAAGTAGTAAGTATGGATATGGATAGTAAAGAAGTAAGGATTTTTCATTTTCTGATACTACTTCTCTGCCAGCCCTACGCTGTTCCCGCTCGCTGCAGCGGCCCAAGTGACACTGCCTCGTTTTTCAGTCCGGTGCACATTACTGCCCACGACTGTACTACAAACAGCATTAAAGTTTTTATCTCTGACTACCCGCTTGTCAGTAAAAACTCTGACTGCGACGGTTCGTGCATATTGTACGGTCATATTTTATAGGTACGGAAATAAATACGCTTTTGATCGTATTTGTTAAAGGGAGATGGCGCTCTACTGGTTAAATAGCGGCATCCTTTTCTAATAACCTAAATATGATTGTTTACATACGTTATGGTGTGAATCCTGATATGACAAAGCTCAGTATAGAAAACCCTGGACTTAGTTAGCATCACCCCATAATCGAATAACAGAGATCTGATACCTAGCAATCGCGTTGTGCCGATACTGTCAGCCGAATCAGGGTGACTAGAAGATAATTCTAACAGAGTAGGAAAATAACTTAGAATAAGATTTAAATAAACATTGAATTGAATTGAGCCAACCCACAGTAGGCTAGCGTGGTGGACTATAGCCTAATCCCTCTCAAATGAGAGGAGATCAGTGCCTAGCAGTGGGACTATAATGGGTTGATGATGAAACATTGAATTAATATTAATGTTACAATAACATTATATTTATGTAAATATTTTATGAGTATGCGTATGTATTACGATTACGGTATTATGATTTTTTGTTGAAGTTACCTACGCTAATCTTATGTGATAAATAAGTACTAGTACATTAAAATATTGCACATAACTTAGTTAAATCAGTGGTGTATTCTTTGGGAACGAACAAGACTTTTAACTCCACAATTGTTTTACTTTTGGTGTTTGCAATAAATATTGGTTTGTCCAATAATTATAATTTAAGAAGAAGACTACCTTCTGCAGCGATTTCGTCATAAATGTTAAACCTAATTGTCTTAAAAAGATTCACATAAATAAATACATACCTATCAGTCATAATTTATATTATAACCAGTGTTAGAAATATCAAACAGTGTCACACATTATAGTCTCCCTTGACTATTCTATTTACGCCCCTCGTTAGACTCAATGACGGGCTAACTTATATAATATTATTCATAATTCGGGAGGGGATCGAATTTTATGTAATGGTGAAAGCTTGGTGTAAATTTTGAACGCGGTCGCCGCGTGGCTATTGGGAGCACTCGCGTCACCTCGCCCGACGATAAAATTGTATGGACACGGCTTAAAATAATGACTATTTACTATTTAGTTTTCTTTGTATGCTCTTATTGTATAGTTGAGAGAGTTTCTGCTTAGTGAAGTTGGGATTGACCGTTAGATCGAGATAAATTTTATTCGATTTTTCTCTCGCATTTTTAGTAGCTCGCTGATGGTTTTGTATTTCTCGTGCTCAAGTTCTTGTTTATATAATGTTTTAAGCTTATTTCTTAAGTCTTTGCTTATATATATTTTGAGTCCCAGGTATTATCAACACATGATAGCAGCAGCTGATCGAATTAATAGCGCAAAGCATAGCGCACTATTTTATTACTAATTAAGACCAATATGTATTACCTATATTTTACAAATAAACAATTCTAATTCTGATTCTGAATTTTTTAGCATTATAGATATGTATTGCATAAATCTCGTTTTAATAATTTTGTACGCCACACCGTGGTCAAATATGTAAGGTCAATTATAAACCAACCTAACCTCTTACATTGCAACTCCTAATTGTAATGTGTACTCATGTTCTACAAATAAATTATCTTTATTTTTATCTTAATAAATACTCTTGTTTAGACTTGTTAAATGATAAAAATGTTGGTCTTGAAAAAAAACTTTAAAAGTTTTGAAATAAGAGTATCATTTTTATCCAATTAAGACATATTTAAAATGAGTTTTGATTTATCTTGTTTCTCCTCTCTTTAAAAACATCAGTGTCAAAGACAATATAGGTATTCATTGAAAGTATAATTTACTAAACACACAATAAAAGAGTCAACACACAGTAAAAGCCCACAAGTGCAAACCTTAATCTTAACGTTACATTTCTTAAACTGAAAAACGACTTAAAAAAGAACAACTTTTTTGACGTCTGTGCAAATAATGACATTTGGGGCTTGTGTGTACCGACTGTCAAACATTGTTTGTCAAACATTCTCGGCGCGCACTTAGTGTAATAAAGAAAATATTTTCATGACAATGTGACTGCGCTGTCTTTAAGTAATTTTCACCATTTTATTTGTAGGTATAATATTTAATTTTGATGCTTTTTTAAAGATTATTTCTGAAAAATATATATAGATACTGGATATAATGTAAAACATTGTTTAAATTATTGTGTCATATCTGTTACCTACAATATATATATCATCAGCCTATAGCCGTCCACTGCTGAACGTAGGCCTCCCCCAAAGAGCGCCAACCATCCCGGTCTTGGGCAGCTCGCATCCATCCGCTAAATAAAGGTTGCGATGTTGGTACCCTGCCGTCACCCGGGGATTCTTAGCACCCCCTGCCGCACCGTTACCGTGACCGGTACCATGGCCAGGAATAGTGCAGCTACCGGGAACTGGGGGCCGCAAAAAAAAAAAAAAAAAAAAAAAAAAAAAAAAAAAAAAAAAAAAAAAAAAAAAAAAAAAAAATCACGGTTATACCGCCATGTATCGGTTTGCCGGCAACCAACAATAGGTGCATCCGTATTCCGGCTTGTATCCTGTAGTCGCCTTTTACGACACCCATAGGAGGAGAAGCCGGGGTGGCCTATTCTACAGCCCGGGGCCACACGGGGGGGACCTACAATATAATGATGAATCATCCCACTTTATGTATAAAATACTATTTAATTCTCACAAATTCAGTAGCAAAAACTTTTATGTTTTTCAGCGTCTAACTTAAGTATCGATTGTAACGCCTAGCTCTAATGTTAGCAAGAAGTTTAATGACTGGCTTTCTCCGTTATTTCCATTAGAGGCGTAGATTGTACCACCTACACAAATTACTTAAATATCACAATAAATAAGTATACACGATGTAAAAAGGTTTTCTTTGTAAAGCTTTAAATGTATCAAGTATTTATTCTTCAATCTAAAACTGACGTTATTTTATATAAAATATATTAATTTTTGTGTGTACCTACTTCAGATGTAGATGCAGGAATTTTACCTATCGGATCAGCAGAAACTATGACTTTAGGAACGCCTTGAACCGTCAATTGTTAAATTTCATTTATCCGTTGTTATGTCAATTGTTAATTCATTTACATTCGTTTTAATAATGGCTTTAACAAAGCATGTACAGTCTATCAACCTAATTGGTATACATGCAACTATCGATCGATCTACATATGGATGAATGTAAACCAATTAGCTTGTTAGACTGTACATTTGTGATTAGCCGAAGAAGAATTAGCTTAGAATTTGGTTTTGTGATTGTAGGTACTTTCCAGTGGTATTGTAAAGACAGTAGCAAGTCGTATCCATACTAAGTAAACGAAGATGGTACGTATATCCACAGTAACACCTCGGCCTCATCCCGCCGGTGGCCACCAGACATTATTTATACGCCGGCAGCGCCCTAACGTGACATATTTTAAAGCGACCGTTTTAATAAGTCGCCTTTAACATGCCACTTTTAGTTCATAGCTTCAATAGAAGAGACCACATTAAGAAATACGTTTGACAGCTGAATAGACGGTTTGGTCAAATTTGTTAAATGTGTGCTCAAAGAAATCAAATATACCTAATGTTTTTTTATTGACAATCCCAAAGTTAAAACTATCATCACGGTTGATACTTTGAAAGTTCGTACAACAAAAATATTTAGTTTTTAAGAGCCCTTTTACATTTCGGCGCTGCGCTGATTTAGGTATTTTCTATGCATCGAGCGGGCGGCTAGTTACGCGACCTCTACCTTCTCTCATATCTTCTCACTCGCTCGCACTATGATGTTGCGAGTGTGGCGACCAAACTATCTTGATCCGCAAATTTTACATTTTTGTAATATAGTAGTTATGAAAGGTTTTTAAATTTGATTTATATTATTCATGACACAATGTTCATTGCTTTATTTATGTACTTATAGGTATTTAATAAGTACATAAATATTTATGGTTTGAAAATCATGTTTCATTTAATTTTCTTACATAATTATTTAGGATAATTTATTTTTTATTCGTATTTTAATATGTACACTGATTTAACAATGAAATTCTTTGATTTAACGATTCCGCATTCCTAAAACCATGCAAATAATTTAATACATTATTTTCTTACACTTGTTAAAATCATACCACGCGTTTTACAACCAAACAGACACGGTAACATAGTTTAATAGATTTAATAATATCAATAATAGATAAATAAACTTTTCGGCTTTTACTATCTGCTAGTAACCACCTGTTATGGATTATCAATAAGCGCTCATTATTCAAATTATATTTTATGACCTCAGCCCAGGTGTTACATCTAAAGAAAAGGTACTAAAAATTCATTATAAGAATGCAAAATACAACCTCGTTAAATTCAGTTGTGCTGGAAATGGGAATATATTTCTATGCAGAAGAAACAATAACATTTAAATTATTCTAAAATACTTGTTTGCATATTATATTTGATGTATAAAACTTGACTTGTGGGACTAAACTTTAAATAAAACACACAGATGTAGGAAAATAACTCAATATTATTTAAAAAAATATTTCCCGCAGCGGCATTGATCGAGCTTTTCTCGTCGTCTAGGTCGTAGTATACGATGATCCTACGCACACAATAGCAGCGTTGACACGGCTAGCAAAGCACACAACGATAGCATCGACACCCGAAAAAACTGACATAGACCCATCCTTGACAAGCGCTCGCGCGATACTGAGCGCACATTGCCGTTGCAGTGAAATTTATAGTAATTTCATTTTATTCATAAAAGGCAAAATTATTTATAAAAAAATCTAAAAAAAAATATACTGTCTTAAACAAATATTGTAGATTATTTAGATATAAATATTATTACAAAATGATAGAGAACTTCGGCAATATTTGGACTTGTTTCGGACCGTTTTCATTAGAAAATTGAATTACGTCAAGTTGGTTTTTTTATATTTTAAAAGCGTAATTATGAAAATATATTCTATTATTATTAAAGGGTATGATATTACTATTACGGGAAAAAAATAATTATGTATGAATAATAGACAGAATTTGCAAATTTGAGCTCCCAAAACAGCTCTCCGTGAGATTTTGCCTAAACATACTTCGGGAGAATGATTATCCCTGAATAAATAAATAAATTATCAATATTTCGCTTTATTATTATTGTAGAAGAGAAAACTCGCTATTTTTAACAATTAATTGTAATTTATATAAAGCATCGATAAGTGTTCAATTTCACCGATGTAAGTATACAATAACGCGTATTTTTGTAAAAGGCCTCTTAAGATAGAGAAGGCGCGACAGTTTACAGTTGTATCATCCCTCTTTTACAGCTTAAATCTTATTGTTTAAACGCGTTCTGGAAATCGCAACACCGAAAGCCATAAACGTATAGGTATGTAAAATTGTAAACATAATAAACCATATGAAAAGTCCGCTGTTTTTGGTAAAAATCTAGCCCTCTAAGCCATAAACTTCTTTTTTGTTCCAAATGATGTACAATCTTCTGAACGACAATCGGACAGGGCCAAAGGTCAGTGTAACTTAATAACTTTGGTCTCATATTCCGCCAGTAACCTATCTGAACGTGATTCGACGCCGGGTCTTGTAAAGTGTGGAGTTTTACAGCCCAGTAGCCGTGCCTCGGCTATTTCTTGCGAATACCGCTTCCGAAATCCGAAGTCCCGGCAGAATATTCTGTACAGAGAAATATAAATTCAGATTCTAGTTTTATTCTACATCCGTGGCCGTCCCTGGCGTCTATATAACTTGCGAGGATTACCCTCGGCACCTCCTAAAATCTAAAGCTAGTGGCATCTGCTACTAATTGATGTGTTCTGTAGGGAATAAAAACTACGCGATTATAACCTTAATAGAGGTACGCTTGTTTATCGGCCGCAGTTTGGAAACTCCGTTTTTGTAACGAAATTGTTTATGCCCGGAATGGTGCGTGCAATTTTCGGCTAACCCAATAAAATATACTGAAATGTTGAGAATTTTCATCTTGCGAAACAGGTTGAATCACTTTTGTTTTCAACTTTTCCGCAAGTTCGGTGTTGGGAGTTGATAATTTAGGGCGTTGGATTGGTGGTCGCCCGTTGGATCTTGTGTATACGGAACCTATAGCTGGCACGATGATATACAGGGCAATAAAGTTTTTAATTTCAAGTGGGAACATTCCATTATCGCAGTTTCGTTTTTAATAAGTGAGGGTCGGAGGTGGACTGGCCAATTTCGCTGTGAAATTGAAAAAGTTAAACGACAATATCTAGTACAATTGGTTTTGGGTCGATGGTACAAACTCATATCGGAGGGCCGGCCAGCTGAGTTATCTGTCGGGTTATAGAAAACGAGGAACCATTATGGAAATTCAACAAAACTGTTCGGTATAAAAAGTTTATCGCACATAGATATTATTAGATATGTATTTACTGAATAAAATGTAACCGAGTGTTTCTAACATTTACTATAGTGTTATTTTATGTTGTGGAATGTAGTAAATCCTTGATTAGTTTTATTTAATTGAATTTTAATTAACCATTTCAACAAGGACCAAGTTAATTGAAGAGTGTTGCACTTCAATTAACTTGGTTCATAATATATAATCTAAGGAAACTGTGCCTGATAAAATGCCAATATTGTATCTGTTCGTTTACCTAACAAAATATAATAAAATAAGCCAAATTGTCAATACTAAATAGATCTCGCCATTGTTATACAGCGCCATCTAGTTCCGAGCTAAGTAATGAGCCGGGTTTTACAAATACTAGATGGTTGATTCATAATCATGATCATCAAGACCTATTTATTTTCTATATAAATAAAAATGAATGTTGCTAAGCGCATAACTCCATAATGGCTCGACCAATTTGGCTAATTTTTTTTGTATGTTTCTTAAGACCCACGGAAGGTTTTTATACTGAAACAAAAAAATCTTTTACATAACGAATTCTGTCCGGACAGCTCGTATACTTATTTTCATTTTTTCTAAAACACTAAGCATAAGAAAATAATTTGAATAACAAATATGATTATCATAACTGTTATAGAAATATTTATTATTAATTTAAATGGTACACCAGCAAGCCCAAGATGATGACTTAATATTTTTTAGTAGCATGTTTCTTCTAAGAGAATGGATTTTTGCAACAGCATTCTAGAACGTCGCTTGTAGAATATGGAACCTTTTTTTTTGTTGTCGGTGTGGAAACCTTCAAAAGGCACCTGGGGAAGAGACCGGGTAGTGTGGGATTTATACCTCACTAAAACCACCCGGTGGTCACCATCTGCACAAGAATGGAGGTCTCGGGTCCTCTTAAGAGACCAGCTCCGGAACCCCCTGTGCGACGCCTAAAAGGCACATCCCTAGGGAGACTAAGGGGGTCTCCCTCAAGTCACTGCTCACAGAACATGGAACCTAAGAATATACTGGCTAAATGTAGGTTACATTAAACCTCTGCGTAACCTTTTGGGTATAAAGGAATGCTTTCACCCAATACATACAAACTTATACTAAAAAGTACACGAGAACAAAGTTGAACTGAAGGAGGTGTATCACCTGAAAATGTTCCCACACAAGTTGTAAAATTCTAATGGCACAAACATTTCACACAAATAGACGAGCCGTTGTAAACTTGTAATGTAATTGTTGCTACATATAAGTGACAGCGTTGATCTAGTGGTCATAAGTAAGACTGCTGAACAAGAGGTCTTGGGTTCGATTCCCTGGTCTGCCTATCCCTTCGGGGACATGTATGTATGTACACATATATAAGTTCGTGTCATGTGACTTCTAAAAACACTAACGAGTCTCTAAAGAGAGAGAACTTGATTCATGCGTACTCGCAAAATGCGAGCATGGAGTTTTGTTGGTGTTTATAACATGTTTATTTTACAGCAGTTTCGTATACATTTAACCACTCTCCATCGACAAAAAGGGCTCGTATCAATATCTTCAACTCATACACTATCCCACTGCTGAGGGTGGGTCTCTTCTCAAATTGATATAGGTTAGCTATACGCTGACCTAGTCTAGTTTGGCAAACTTCAAAGGCTATCAAGAAAATCCATCCAGCATCAATCCGAACTTGAGACCTAAAGACTCGATACACTGCAAACAATAACAGGGCGCTATTATTATAATACCCTTCCTAAATAACCCGGCTTAAGTTATACCTTCACTGACTACGAATTACTAGAATAATCTGGAAATGCTAAACTAGTTTAAACAGATTGATTCCGAATATTGTCGCATCTTCAGATTATACCGTATCTGTATCTCTAAAGGAGCGAGGCACTTGCTTAAATTTACTGTACAGGCAAAACGAAATAGAACCTTAAAAAGCTAGAAGGAAGATTTCAAATAGAATGATTTATTTCTGTGATTATTCGTTAATAATTCTGAAATGGACCCCTAGTGTTAAGGGTAGGCTGGTTATGTTGCCCTCAGGGAATCGGGGGTGACTGATTTCTATCGCATCGACCCGAATCCTGATAGCTTTTGTTGCGTTCCGGATTATTTTTTTGGGCAACCCACTTTTAATCTAATATAGTTCGACCATATACTTTGAAATTGGAAAATGTTATGTAGTCGAAGGTTCATCATGTATAATAGTTTTATCTGGAACTAAGATAGCTTTGACTTACCGAAAAAAATAAAGGACGATATTATCTGGGCTTCTTGCCGACCAACTAATTTATTTTTTTGCTAAGCTCTTCAGTCATCTGTTTAGATGAATGAAGAGGCTGGCAAAGGCCTATTCAAAGAACTTTTTTCAGCTACACTCTGTGAAGAAGACAGGTAGAACTAAACAAACAGATTGATGAACAGGCAAATAAAATTACTAATTCTTCTTAGACGAAGTCGAGGCCAAAACCCCAAAAGGCTTTATATAATTAATAAATCAATCGTAAAATTTAATAAATAAACCTTCTTTAGAGAACAGATACTTGTTGGCTATTATAAAAGACCCACAGTGGCCCCAGTCGTCCCTAGGGCCGCGCCTTGCGCAACAAGTTATAGCATGAATGGTAGACGGTGATTGTTGGCATAACCCTAGTGGTTTTTTAACCGACTTCAAAAAAGGGGGAGTTTCTCAATTCGACTTTTGTAAAGTTGTTTCTATTGTAATGATCAGGGTTCTCGGTATACTGCATTGAAAGACGATCAGTAGGTACAGTAATATTTTTATATAAATTCCTTAAATAACTAAATGACATACCAATAGTTTCGGACAATAATTAACAATTGCAAAGATTGCGTATACCATATATACATAAAATAAAATAAACAAAATGCAAAAAGAATATACTGCTATGAGGATCGAACTTGCGAGTATTGGCGTAGAGGTCGCGGTATGACACCTCTCGACTGTCCGTTTATTTTACACTATGGCGAATATAATGACCGTAAACTCGAACCGGCAAAGTAATAATAATAATATTAATATTCTGCGACATTTTACACATCACCATCTAGTCCCAAACTAAGCAGAGCTAGTACTAAGGGTACTAGACAATGGATATAATACTTATATACTTTTTTTTTTTTTTTAAATAGAATCCTATAATACATAGGAAACACCCAGACGAACACATACACTTATATTCATCACATAAATATTTGTGCCCCGTGGGGATCGAACCCATGACCTCGTGATCAGCAGTCCGGTACTCGAACCACTAGACGACAGAGGTCGTCTAACAGTTTATTATTTCGGGACTCGATATCCTGGATTAATGTCCGGGTAGGAGAGCGTTTCCACAAGCTGAGAACAATAAAAAATGAGTCAGCAGTGTGGGAGAATGCCCAATTACGTCCAAAGCGTCCCGTCAGAAAAATGCAAACACTTACCCCGTTTCTTCCACAACTAGCACTCAAATATTAATACACTCAATACACATGAGAATAACACATATTAACTTTTATTAAAAGTGTGACAATGGCTCAATTTCCAAGCTCTTAAAATTATCTCAAGAGCGAGCAGTAACACGACCGTCACCTTGCTTTTTTTCTTGCTCCGCTTTATTTTTCCGCCACCGTCACTTGTCAAATCTCGAGTTTTAAAAGTTATCAAGTAAGTACATCGACGCCATCTATCTCATTATTCTGGAAGTACTTCCTTGGTTATTTGCGCTACAAATAAATTTACTGCGATATCTCACCTTTAGTTCAAAGAAACATTATATCAAAAAATAAATTATGAATAGTATTGTTTTGTAATGAAAAAAAATAAACAAAGGTTTTTCAGAATTGATAAGCCGCAAGTCCTTACAAAAGAAACTGTTTCTTGCCCAGGATTATTCGAAAAGCTATAGAAATGAAGAAAAACCCAGATTTCGATAAAAAATATGTTTAGGACGACCACTTTCTTGCAACCCCATCGGAGATTGTAATAAATCCAATTATTACATACGACAATATTATATACGACCAAAAATACGGAGAGTTCAGTTGTAGTTGATAATAATTATACCACCAAGACCACGAACATTTCAGTCTGTTCGTGACCACCGATGCTGAAAGGGATTTGAAACGTCAGTATTGAAACTCAAACTCAAAAAATCTGTAGGAGGTAGGACATAGCGAGATTTCTCGCTCAAATTGAGCTGCCCGACTGGGCAAGTACCTCCGTCTTACAGAAGACCGCAGTGAATCAACAATAGTTGTCTTTCTGCGAGTGAGTAAGGTTACCAGAGCTCATTGGGGGAGTGACTATTCTGACAGCATGGGAATTCCAATTTTATAGATATTACAGGTACTTTTGAATGGTCAAAACTAGTTGCACGGTTCCAAGAAGTAGGTTATATGGAGAAAAGCCAGCAAGAAACTCCATAGATACTCCTTTTAAATCAAATACAAAATAGTTGGTCTTGTTTTACAATGCTTTATGTATGTAATATCAATAGAATGATGCAGTACTTTTTTTTAAGTAACATACCACGACAAGTTAAAACCGCAAAAAGTAGTTTGATTTCAAAGGCTCTTTTGCAATGAGTAAAAATAATGACGATCAGAATATCTCACTTACTGAGAATGTATTTCGGCAACGTTTGTGTGGGACGACATGGGAGAAAACCTTCGTTTCGGGTAACTTTTTTTTAAATAATTAAACAAACTAGATCCCTTGAGAATTATTCTAGAACAGTACTAACTCATGTAACAAAAGTCTGTGGTTGTGTAAGGTACGTATGATTTTAGTATCGGACGCTGTCCCGCTGGTATGTCTCCACTTTACGATCAAGACGCTGCAGAGAACCTTCAGTTGTGGCCCAACTCTAACTCGCTCAAATCGTACAATTTAGCCCACTAAATTTGTGCGAACCGGAGTTTCGTCGTATATCCTATTTAAAGTTGTACGCTAAATTAACTCTGCGTTTGCGTTGTTGAAACATTAGTTTAGTAAATAGTTTGGTCTAATGTTTTGTAGACAATACGTGAAATTCCTATTTTTGTTTATATTTTAACGAATCTTTCTTCTGCACGTGTGTATGTCATTGAAGCTGGACCAATTTTAAGTTTTTTTTATCCGAGTTTGTTTTACTGAGGGCCTGGATGTTTAGATTTACTATTAGATCTGCTAAGTAGCATTTCATTCAGGCAACACCCCCTCCCGCCGGGGTTGTGATGCATGCTTTTGCGAATCCCATGGCCCCGGCAATAGGGTTAGTGGCGTTGACGGGTGCGGTTTTTTAGTCGGTAAACGCTCAAGCGGAGTCCGACACATACCGTCGCCTCCCCAGGCAATGGGACTGTCAGTAAAGGATTTTTCCGCACTTAAAAAAAAAAAAGGCAAGACAGCAGCTATACTACAGCGGTACTAACCCACTGCTACTATTGTTTCACAGGATACTCTTAACAGTCGAACTGTATACATATTATTAGGGAAAATAAAATTTAAATGTCTTAAAAAATATACAAAATTATTATGTTAATAAAAAATAGACTGACGACCCCTGAGAAGAAACACCTAAACCAACCAACTCCGACAATCATGGCGTCGTTTCTAGGTCCAGACGTATCAATTCATTAAGCGGATGATAATTGGTAGAGTAATCGCGTAACAATAAGAACATACAAAAAAATTGACAGTCGAATTGAGAATCTTCTTTTCTTTGAAGTCGGTCAAAAAGTCCCATCTCCATAGCTTTGACTGGACCAGTTCCCACCAACGGCACGCATACGTTACAACACGCTTTTACAAAAACCCTTCAGCTATCACAACTTCACTATAACTTGTTCTGAACAAAACCAGAAGAATAAAAGAGAACGCTTCGACACTTCATTACGCTACCCCCAGTTTGTTAGTTCTGAATGGGAGAAAAAAAATAAAAATGTTTCATTTGCCTGTCTTCCCAGAACGCTCGTAAAATCTGAGGCGGAAGAATTATGGGTTTGTTTACTTTTTTTGCGAAATTATTATCACCCAAGCGTAATGCTTAGGTTTTATTAGTGCTTATTATAGGGCCAGTGCTAATTTGGCGGTTAGGAATACTGGTAAATGGAAATACCATTGGCGTGATATTTTATTTACCCGGATGTTTGTCTTTTATATGTGTGTGTTATTGTTAATTAGTGTCTGATTTTTCTCTAGTCTAATCGTAAGGTTTTTTTGCTTTGCTTTGTGAACTCAAACGTTTATTGCGTTTTTTGCATTGAATAGTGGTAATGGTTTGTAATCAGAACCAACATGAAACCTAGTAAAGGCACTGCAATGGAGTCCAGTAGTATTATTACACTATTTTGACGGCACGGATGGTCCAGTGGTCAAGCGAATAGCTTCAGCCCCGCGTGTCGCGGGTCAGTCAGTCTATCCTCGCATATAACAAATTATATGCATCGCCCACAGTCCCGATGCTGGGTTTAGGTGTATGTGCATTGTGGATATTTGTATTTGCCGACACGGGAAAAAAAAAATGTGTGACGCAAATTTAAAAAAAAATACTAAAATATATCTTTTAAATTTTTAGTAAGTTAGTATAGTATATTATGTACATCGTTTATTAATTTTCATATTCATTTTTGATTAAAGTATGTACTCTTCAAATAACTTGATATACTAATCTACGAGTTCCTCTTACAAATAAAAACATACAAAGTTAAACACCAAATAAAACCGCTAGTTTCGATACACGCAGCACTACGAAACAGTTTTCCCAAACTCGTGATGTTCTGATGATGTAAATACGAGTTACGCTGGGAATTTCAGCCACGAGATGTCCGTCCGCTTTATTTATTTCGTATCGATGCACATTGCCGCTATCGCTTCAGGGTAGTTGCGTACATTTAGGGAGCCACTGATAAACTGACGTGTAAAAGACTTTTGCGGCGAATAGGGAAGGGATTATCGATTTAACGATGTTAGGTTGTGCGTAAATAGTTTCGGCTTTTGAATTTCCAAATTATTTCTTGATTTTTTTTAAGATATTTTTATTAGGGCTGTTACTGTGCCATTCGTGTAAGTATTATTTGTATGTGTATATCAAGATAAAACTCTAGGAATAACAAATACTTGAATGGTAAAACAACTAAATAAAACTGATTTGTACAGGTTTTATCGCACTATATAAATATTAAACCCAATGTTTCAGCACCCAGGTCACGACCAGACTTCTGGTTTATATCGCAATAATAACAGTAAAAAATTGTTTTAATCCAATAATTTATATTCGCGAAGTACATAATATACCATAATTAATTATTAGGTTACAAAGTAAAATCAGGAAACTCCAACTAACTTTGCTCAAGTTTGCCGCAATAATGCAGAAAGGTTTTGAAGACTCAATTGGTAGAATTGTTGCGAATTTTTCTTCCATTTTTATTGAATAATCATTAAAAAAGCGAAACAATCAAACTTGGTGACATCATTCGCGCTACTCAATTTATTTATAATTGTAGGTGGAAGGGCATAGTGAGATTTCTCACTCAAATTGAGCTGCCCGACTGGGGAAGTACCTCCGCCTTACAGAAGACCGCAGTGAATCAACAATAGTAGTCTTTCTGTGAGTGAGTAAGGTTACCAGAGCTCATTGGGGAAGTAACTATTCTGACAGCATGGGAATTCCGTTTGCTGTCAGTTCAGCAACTCCCTATTTTAAGAAACCTGAACGGTTTCTAAGGGGTTTGGCAACTCATTTGCAAGCCTCTGGTGTTGCAAATCTCGATGGGCGGCGGTCATCACTTACCAACAGGTAAGCCGCCTGCTCGTTTGTCCCTTCATCACCATAAAAAGAATATCTAAGAAAGAAAAATTGCATGACAAGATGTATGGATGTGGACGAGGTAAAAGAGATATACGGGGATCGTGGTGCGTGGCATTCTGTAGTTTCTGCCTACCCCCGATGGGTAGCAATGGGATACCCCCATGAGTGTATGTATGTAAGAAAATTCCGACTATACCCAATGTATAAATAACACAAAAATGAACCTACAAACATACAAACACACGTACAAGTAAACTCTCATCAATCCTATTCTATATGTTGTATCGGCTATAAACATGCCGTTTACCTGTAAACCATTTAGGTAAGTGTTTTATGCGGAGCACTCTCCATTTGGATATTGAAAAGTTTTCTGTATCAACGAACTTGGATTTTTCGAAAAAGCTGTGATCGCCTAGTGGTGAGGCCAGTGGAATGACATGTCAAAGGTGTTGAGTTCAAACCCAAGGCACACTCCACTGACATTTTGGAAGTAATGTGCAATTATCACATGCTCAAACGGTGAAGGGAACCTGCATGCTTGAGAGATTTTCTCGATGGCATGTGAAGTTTGTCAACCCGCAGTAGGCTAGGGTGGTGGACGTATACACACATTTGCTACCCAAAGACTAGTGATAAGATGAGATAGGCTAGTCGCGTGACCAATGGAAAGTCAACAGTCTTAAGTCTTTTCGAAGTTATGTGCATATTTATCATATAGGTATATGCTCAAACGGTGAAGGAAAACATGGTGAGGAAGTCTGCATGCTTGAGAAATTTTCCTTCACCGTTTGAGCATGTGATAAATACGCATATAACTTTCGAGAAGTACAGACTTTTCAGTCAAGGTCAGCCTCGAACTCGAGACTTTTGACGTTCACAGTCCACTGGTCACTGGGTTGTTGTTATTGTGTCTGAATTAGTAATAAATAAATTTATTTCAAAGATAAGACCGTTGTTTGTTGTGTACTAGTTCATGCCAACCAATATATTTTGTGCGTAATAATTATTATAACATTTAGCATGATAAACAGTCATGTTAGATGTTACTTAAATTACTAGAAATACGAATGTGATCCAAGCAAAGATATACCAGGATTTTAGCGTTTGGTTGACTATAGTTTCTGCCTACTACTATTCTAAAAAGGTGTGAGGGTATATATGAATGTAAAAATTCCAACATTCATATTCTTGAAACACACTAAAAGGTACTTAAGTATTATATTAAAATAATTTCTCAAAACATTTTAAGGTATATTTCTCTCTTATCTAAAGTCCTTCTTTCTGTAATCTAAGTAATTCGTTTCTTTGCAAACTTATGGAAATTATATTTTATATTAATATTACTTAGTTCTATTGTGCAATAGTCTTAAGTAAATCTATTTCTTCCAATGTTTTCAGTTTATCTTTCCTGACTTTTGCGGATAACTGATGCGTGGCTGTTTAGTTTCGACTTAGTTTGGTAATATTACTGATTGAAATGGATCCGTACGATTTCGGCTTCTGCACACAACTTCGATATTTATTGAAACACAAGTTTTGTTTGGAGTACCTGCTCCATTTTTTTCGGGGATGAGATTAAGTAGAGAGTATTACGGGCAGAATCTATTTCAATCTGTGCTGTGATTAAAACCGTAAAACGATATCAATATACAAACACATCCTTAAAAAGGTAGTTTTATTGCAACTATTAATATTTCCACAAGTGTGCAAAATCAGTAAACTTTAGAATAAAATCAATGTCAACATTGTGGCCAAATATATTTTACCGTAATATGCCCGCTAAGAATGCATTAACAACAATAGACATAATTTCCTCTATTATTTCAGGTGAATAGATAACTAACTGATCTGTCACTCACTATCCCACTATCTGTGCAGTAATAACATTGTTATTACTGTACGGAATTATAATAATTTATAATTTCCTCGGAATTAATAATTTATAATTTACACGGAATTATAATAATTAATAATTTCCTCTATTATTATGGTAGTATGGGAGTATGCTCGGCTTGATCCTATTATTTTTACACTTGACCACAATCTTGCCTAATATTCCGTGTGGATGTGTTGAAGATGAAGCGCGTTTACTGACAATGTGCTTATTCTCTCTGAAGGGCAGCTGGCAAATACATAAACTATGTATGTATACTGACTGTTTCTATAATGAGAAATGGTCATCAGGGCTTTATTTATATACAAATTATCAGTTGCAGCCTAGAATTTGGAATAGTTCCCGGTAAATTGTAGGGCTAACCGACGAACTAACAGTAGGGTTACCAGGTTTTAAGACCGAAAAGACGGACAGACCAGCCTGTTTAACCGGGCACTTAGGTAAAAACGTCTAGCCTTTTTCCTTAGTCTTATTTTTATGTCTTAGTATAAACACACTAGCGATACAAGGTGAACCAGGGCGAAAACTGATACATGACGAAAGTCGAATGTAAAAAGTTGAACCAAAGCTCGACGGTGGGATACCGTCTAATTTGGTCGCACATGCAACCCAAATCCTGACTTTGTCCGGATTTATCCGAACGCCTGGCCACACTAACTGGGAGTATACGACAACCTTTTGCGTTATATGTACAGACGTGATGGATGGATGGATATTATTTTTAGTAAACATTTATATACGTAGGATCATGCATACACGGTGTTATATAATTTATTTTTATATAATACATAATAAATTTGACAGCCTATACTATGAAAAGTCTTGAATTGTATCCCACAGCAACGCACAACTGACTTTTCGAAATTATGTGCGTAACTTTCATTTGCTCAAACTGTGAAGAGAGATTCTCTCGATGGTGTACCATAGCCTAGTCCCTCTCAATTGAGAGAAGACCCTTGCCCAGCAGTGGGATGTAAATGGGTAGATAATATTTCCATGAAACGAGGCGTGGATTGTTGAAAACTTTCCCACGGAAATCCCAAAGTTCAATATAGGTCAACAAGTACCCGTATCGGTAAATTCAGTAGGTAAGTAGTTGTCGGCGTACCGATTCAATTTCCTAGTGTGCTGCTAAATGATATAATACGCAGCGAGTTTCCCCTCGGCGGCACATCTCGTGGCGATCAGCACCACGCAATTGTTACAACCTTCGTCCATAGTTCAATATTAAACGGTAGGGAATGTGTTGCCATTATGGGAGGATATCCCTGAACTGTGGGAAAAATCTGATTGTTAATATCCTCTCAGAATTTGCAGTATGATAATAAATGATTTAACATGTGTTAGGGACTGTCCTTAAAACTTGGGAAATATATTTTTATTTGTGATGCGTTTTACAAGACTTAATTTTTTTTTATCTCACTTATCATCAGCAACAGAATGGATGCCTTGGATCCTTATCAGAGACCAACTTTTGAACAGTGCAACGTCTAAAAGCACGCCTTTGGGAAAAACTAATATACCTACTGTCATGATTAAATAACCAAGACCCGTGGGCTATAAGCTTGTTAGAAAACAGATAAAATGAATGTTTTAACACAAAAATCCGTTTATATTTTATGGTTAACTGGAATACACAAAGACAGTTCACCTATAATGAATGATAGTCAAAAATAATAATTTATAAATTCTGTATTCAAACAACATATTCTGGCAACACCAGCTAGGGTCACTAGGAAGGAACGAAGAAGCCCCTTCAATTTGCGAGTCCATAAACATGGTTTACGAGTCGGCCGTGATAGACATAAGAGCATTATTCGTGCGAACACGGACCGGTTACGGCACCATATTATATATCGTCGCCGTACCGCTAATTGTTTCCGCTTTTATCCGGTTTATTGCCGTAGTTTGAACGATTAATTTTGATGACTTTTTTGGGGTTATGTTTTGTCGTGTGTTTATTTTATGAATTGTTTTTATCACATTTGTTTAGTGATCGCAATTGCGACTGCTACCGCAAAGTGTGCGGTCCGATTTCGAGGTCGATTTGTGTTATTGAAATCCTCAGTAAGTAAGCCCGCTGTTAAGATTTGGGACCTAACAATGGGCCCGCCGCGCCAGTTGCATAGGATCTAAAAACACGTGGAACAAAAACAAGATCATGCATCAACTTCAACCGACCTTCATATTCTACTGCTATAAAATACACACTCACATATGCACTCTCAAGCATGTGAATCCTAACTAATGCGAAAGTAACTCTATGAGTTGGCAATTTTATAAAGTCAACCCCTAATTGGGTGAAATGAGGCTGTAATATTTGTATGGGATATATTTTATTTATGAGTGATTTATTTGTATATATAGATTTCATAGACGCCACAAAATAGTAGTCAAAACAAAACACAAAACACCATAAAGTAATTAATAAATGACCATCATTTTATAATACTTACAAATAATTCAAGCAGCGTTTCCTAATACCATCATAGCAATAGTATAGTTTTTGTCGATGCCCAAAGTTATAATTTTAATAGGAGTTTGCAACGGTATCTAGGCTTTTTAGTTGTGCGCTAAACAGGTATACATCTTATTTCATTTAAAAACGTAACACATTGGTAAACGTCACAAATACTATCTACATTTCTTTTATATAGTTAATTTAATGGTTCTAAAAAAAATTTGGGGATTTATGACAATACAAAGTATAGGTAGGGTTGGGTGGCGAGGGTTCGTCGATAATCATACCGTCCCTCGAGCCCAACTCGCTTGATTGGGTGCTTAAGTCTTCGATATAGCGATTAAGTGTAGATCCCTATGGTATTATTATGGATCGTATGTTATGTTACATATTTTAGGGTTCCATACTACAGAATAACAAAACATATCACGTAGAATTACGTCGTGAAAATTGTTGTTGGTAATTTGTTTTAGAAGACGTGAATATACAGTTTAGTGCATGACAAAATATCGACAAAACGATCTTGGTCAAGCTTCAAGTTGACTAATGCGTGTTTTAAACAAGAAATTCCAATTTTATCGACTGGAGAATCGACATAACCTTTGTCCACAATTATATCAGTCTGCTTCATTCAAGATAGATACTCATGTGCTATACCAAGTCTTCATTTTACGGTATAATTGGTGCAGTGGGTAAGCAGTGACAACTGTTTATTGCCTACATGTTCACTGCTACTGATCACTACAGTTATTAAATAAGAGTTTATGTATCTGAAAATAATATACATATTTAAACATACCCATGATTAGGGAGAACTTTCTAGCTTTCAAATAAATTTGGACGCGATGACAAAATGTTGACTTCCAGCTTGAAGCTACTATCTGAATCCGATTCGACAACACGTGGTTTTTATTACTATGAGGTCCGGCCCCTTTGACCTCTAAACAAATATGCTTCACGGAAGTAGTGGTATACTGACTAAAGCTAGCTACAAACTATATTAGAAATTAATAACACCTTGCCACATGATTGATACACAATACATAATCATGTGCATATCCCCTTAATCCCTTATAAAACAGAGCCCATTTAGCAAGTTCCAAATTACTTGAAGCATCTATAGGGATTACCTCGGTGCGTACAAACAGGAATGTCGAGAACAGGTAAACGATTCATTTGTGGGAAAATCCTTTGTAATCCTGATATGTGTTCACTGCTCAGTATGGTTCTACAGTATGGGCTACGTATAACAAGTTTATGTACCGTTTAGGAGATATATAGGAAGTTTTGACCGAGTATCCGTGGAGGAATGAGGAAAGAGTTTCTTTATTTTGATGGTTTTTTCTCGAACAAACGGTGAGTGGCAACGGGTCCATGATCGCAACACGCCGTTTTCAAAATGGCTGCGTTACCGAAATGCGGATAGTCTTTTTACAAGTAAACATTGAAATAAAACTACTTTTTTCGGATTTTATCGCGGTATATTGATGTTATTTTAACCCGACGTTTCGGATCCTTTACAGCATCCATGATCACGGGCCGACTGAGGTGTTGGTCGTCTTGAAGTTATAATTACTAACAACTACCTTACATTTTGAATTATTATTGACAATCCGATTTACACAGAACGAGCTCACTGTGTCCTTCGGCAAAAATTTCTTAAATCCCTGATTTAAGAAATGATTCACGAAGATGTGACGTAATATAAAGATTCTAAATTACGTAATATCTATACTTCTATACTAATATTATAAAGAGGAAAGATTTGATTGTTTGTTTGTTTATATTGAATAGGCTTAGAAACTACTGGACTGATCTGAATAATTCATTCACAATTAGAATGATACGCTATCCTTTATGAACATTGGCTATATTTTATTTGAATAAACAATTCAGAATCCGTATGAAATCTTCAATGTGTAACTCAAGCTGTAAAAAATTTACGTGTATTATCTACCCATGTGACGGCCTGCTAGTAAATAATATTTCCCTTTTCTTTCGTTGTCTTGAGACTGAAATAGTCCAAATAGTCAATTTCGCTGACTAACAGCCGATACATCCAATATATGTGCTAGGTTAATAAGCCAGTGAGCTCACGTCGGGGCAATTTGTGGAGGTACGGAGTCTTACAAAAGTTGCGCTGTAACGAACCAGTCCCAATAAAATTGCTCGTGTTTAAACGCTACTACGTGTCTCTTGTCTGCCTCCAACATAAGCCCAAATAGTTTTTCTTAAACATTAATTTAATAAATTTATCCGGGGAGACAACTCGAGACAGTGAAATATAAAAACGGCACAAGAAAATCGGCTCAACTTAAATTCGTCTTCTTGGCTTTTCTGAACTTCAATAATAAATATATAAATAATTTATAACCGGACATTGAAACAACGTTATCTAGTTCTAAGCTATGCAAGCAACGAGGCTTGTGTTACGCATACTAGTTGGTTGATACACTACATACTAACTGCCTCGTTGACCTAGTGGTGCCGACAGTGCGACTGCCGAGCAAGAGGTCCTGGGTTCGATTCCCAGGTCGAGCAAAGTGTTATTGGGTTTTTCTGTGAAATTCTCAGTAGCAGCTTGGAGTTTGGATTTGTGCCCGGTTAATGGCAATAGGCTCGCCCTCTATTACATGGGACCTAAAACATACCGGCGAAACGTGGGTGTACATTCATATAATCAGATAGAATCATCCATAATTTAGGCACAAGTGTCCATGCTCATCCTAAATGCATTTGCCCCCACCGAGATTCAAACCCCTGGCTCAGAAAGCAGCCTTGAATACTGCTGCGCTAATCGGTCGTCAAATCCATACTAATATTATAAATATAGTGTCTACTTGTATGTCTGTTGCCTCTTCAGGCTTAACCAATTTAGATAAAATTTTGTATGCATAATATGTCCTAAGGAAGGATATAGGCATCATCCTCTGAGAGAGCGAAAAGGGGGATAGAAGTTTATATGCATACGAAATCGCGGGCAAAAGTTATAAATGCGAAAATTTGTATAAATGTTTGTTACTCTTTCAAGTCAAAACCACTAAACCGATTTGGATTAAATTTAGAACAGAGATAGTTCATTACCTTGATTAACGCATAGGGTATAATTTATATAACTTTTTATTTATAAACCATACGAGCAAAGCCGCGGTTGAAGACTAGTATAATATAATTATGTTACAGATGAAGATGAAAACGTTATTTATTCATTACACAATTGTCAAATCTAGGTCCGTGACAATTCGTGTAGGAATCCGGTAAAATTTTATCACCTCGGCGTAATTATACGCGAGGGTGTCTTTGGTTTAAATTTTTACGATCCACCGTGGATCACTTTAGGTTCGCGTTTGTGTACGTTGTGGCATAGAAAGTTACAAAGTCAGGGATATTTTATCCCTAGACTAACTATGTAGGACCCAACATTATTGCAACACTTGAGATACATTTCAGCGGCGTATTTTGTGGAACATGCGTAAATATTAGCATAGTGGTAGTTTGACTACCAATTCAGTGTCGTTGTTGCCTGCGTGGCTGATGAATGTGAGGTCCAAGTTTCGATACATAGGTGAAGTAGCGTTATTTTAGTAGTCTTTAGTTACGCACAGTGGTATTAACGCTGCCTTCCGTGATAAGGCTTCGCAGTAGGGACAAATATTTGTGATGATACTTGTAGGCGATACCTGAGGCATAGATGTTTCTAAGTTTAACATGAAAGTGTTTACAAAAAACACTATTGATCTTATTTAGTCTATCAATCACGTATCTGTAACACAACCCCTTAGCTTGGCTAGACGGCACTGCCTAAAAATGACCGAATATTAGTATTCGTTTATTTTTTATTTACGCTAGTCGATTAATAGCAATAGTGTGAGCCTATAGCTATTAATAGGTTCTTTAGTGGCGACCACGTAGTGGAAGACGAATCGTGGGCAGGCCCTCGGCAAGATGGACTGACGACCTGGTGAAGGTCGATGGAATCCACTGGATGCGGGCGGCGCATGACCGATCGTCGTGGCGATCCTTGAGGGAGACCTATGTCCAGCAGTGGACGTCTAACGGTTGATGTGATGATGATGATGATAGCTATTAATTACTAGCATGACATGACATGGGACTTATCCATTGAATTTGAGACCTTACACTGCGCTGTCCATTTGGCTATCATAGCTTTTGCAATGTTATATGACCACGTGTACTATGACTAAGTCGTGTATTTTCATTATCATCAACCCAATTAGGGAGGAAGTATTAATGATTGTTGGCGAGAAAAGACAGCTATTAAGAACCATAGAGAATAGGAGAGGGAAGATGTTTGGCCATTTGATACGACACGACGTCTTCTTTAGAACCATACTAGAAGATAGAATTGAAGGAAAAAGGGGAAGGGGAAGACCTAGACGAAGTTTCGTTGACCAAGTGAAGGAAAAAGTGGGAATCGAGTCGTATCAAGAAGTCAAACAGAAAGCAGGAGATAGACAACAGTGGCGATTGCTCCACCGACAAGAGCTGAGCTCTGAAATTAATAATAACAACCCAATTATCGTCTTATTGCTGGGCTCGGGTCTCCTCTCATTTGAATAGTACACCACGGTAGCCCAGCGTAGGTAGGCAGACTTCACATGCCATCGAGAGAATCCCTTAGGCATGCAGGTTTCCTTACGATATTTTCCTTAGCTGTATGATCATAAGGTAAATAAAATAGATCGAACTGAGGACATTTGTCGTTTCAGTCCACTAGGCCACCATATCTGTACACAATCGTGTATTTTAATTACCCACCTAGTATAATTTACTCGATACTAATTCCCAAACAGTCGTAGGAAACAAACATTTTAAATTTTGTTGATTTCTTAAACTAGTCTTAACAGGTCCCGTTAAACGGGACATTATGTTGTTTGCTTGAGTCTACCTGAGCCATTTGAAATAGTAATTTAGGTCACTTTTATACTTAGTTTTATACTATATGTACATTGCTTTACGTCTTTCAGCACGCCGCATTTAAACTTTTAACATTCACAATATAAAAGCTTTATCTTATTTAATACTAGCTGGTGCATTACTTCAGGTAGTATTTGTTATTGTTTAAACTGAGAACTTGGACCGACTTGGGTTTAATTCTAAGGTTGAGCAACGGATTCTAAATATAACTTCTATTTATATTTCTATAGTACTATAAAATATGAACGTGAAAGAAAAATTCAATGATACCCCACCACCATAGCCCTCATAATATTTCCTAAAATACTTAAATATTTAATCGAAGCACCGAAACTTTATTTATAGTAAGCAGTTTTTTTTTACTATTCATGCTCTTTATCAACATTCTACCATGATTCATGTTTTTGTCACGTCATAGTTCTGTTACAATATTATACATAGCGAAAACATGTTTTAAAACATCCAACAAACAAACTACTTAAAAGCGACACAATAGCATATTCCTTTTTAATTCGCTCGCAGTAGCCGACGAAGCAAAAGTAGTTAACCAATAGTTTTGGCAAGGGCCAGTGAGAGGAAACCATTCATATTGAGTAATGTTTCCTCGTTGGCCCTTTATCACGCGCAGCCATCCTACTGGAAGATATTTGTAACTAAACTAGCTTCGGTTCAACACCCGAAAGTAAAAATTATTCTTCGAGCTCGATTTTTACGAGCACGCTTTTGCTTAGACAGCCACCTAAGTAATTCAAGAGGTAAGGAGAAGTTTTAAAACATTATAACAACATAATCATGTTTATTACGACATAAAACTTAAAATGTTTCATAATGTTTTTCTAAAAAATTGAAGCAATTATAATGCTGCTGTATCTGTGACATGTTCCAAAACAATTTCATTCACAAATTCGGTTGTGTCGCCCGTTGGAAGAGAGATGTGAACACAGAACAGAGCAGTGAAAACGAAATGAAAAACATCGCCCTCGCATTGAGCGTACCTTGACCGTGCACTAATAGGGCCGCGCGCGTACCCACTGTTTCATATAATGACAGACATCGCTCCAATGGGATAAACGCCTACTTATTGCAAGGTTGTGACGTGGATCCAGGCGGTCCTGCGGGCTACGGGCCACTCTGCTGCCGTGAGCCGACACTACGCCCGGCCAATTGCCTCTAATGATACCACTCGAACGCGTATCCGTCCAATCAACTCTTAAGACAAGAGGATCCTTCAGTCTGCTCGACGGCCCGACACTATCGCACCGTTAGTGAATTGCTGTGGACCAGAATCAGTGAATAAAGAGTGACCGTTTTGTGCAATATGTGAACAATGAGCGTAATGCTATTCGCGGTAATACCTCGTGAGAACCTTAATAACACGAGCCAAAGCATATTTGTAACGATGATTGATTGAACTTTGAAGTGAAGTCACAAATTGAATATCATGAATGGGATAAGCGCGACGGCTGAGAAGCCGGCGACCGGAGTTGGGGCACCATTAAAAGATGAACCCAAACCCAAAAGAACGGGGGTGAAAGAGAAGCTCATGCAGATCCGGTCGAACATAACAGTGGAACCTATCATAGCATGTTACATAATGTCCAACGTATTCTCAGGACTTGCAGTGCAAAATTTGAATTTGGAAAAAGCGTGTAGAGTTAATTTAGGGTACGACGATGAAGTATGTTCCGCGCTAAATAGGCGGCAAACTGAGAACTATACGTTACAAGAGTCCGAAGTTCAGAAGTTAACGGCGTCAGTGCAGGCATGGAAAAATATCGTCCAAACAGCATTTCCGTGTATTTTAGTTCTGTTTGTCGGTTCGTGGAGCGATAAAACGGGGAAAAGGAAAGCGTGCATACTGTTGCCCATTGTCGGGGAAGTGTTGTGTTGTACGAGCTTCATCCTAAACACATATTTCTTCTACGAGTTGCCTTTGGAGATAACGGCCCTTTCTGATCTGTTTCCGTCACTAACAGGCGGGTGGATAACAGTGTGCGTCGGTGTATTTAGCTACATTGGTGATGTAACGACGAAAGAAATGAGGACATTCAGAGTAGGTGTGGCCAATTTGTGTATGTCCCTTGGTATACCTATTGGCATGTCTTTGAGTGGCATTCTGCTGCAGCAAATCGGTTACTACGGCATATTTTTGATATCAAATTGTCTATACCTAACCAGTTTGATATATGGATACATACGTTTGAAAGATCCAATCATATCTTCGGATAGACAAAGAGTAAGTATACTATGACCAGTCTTACTTGATACTTTTGTCATTCATTTTCCATTCTCGGATATACGCTTCAAACATTAAGCCTGACTATACACTGTCCGATAAACCTCATCTAGAGATAGATAGCAAAATCTAAAAAAAAACGTATGTGCAGGCACAAATGAGCAGTCCAAAAAAGTGCAGAAGCGTTTCGGGAATTATCAGAAATTTAAAAACAGTACGGCTGGTCTACCTGTGTTTTAAGCCCAAGCTGTTTGTGAAACTAATTAATTATGGTTTAGCTGTCACTTATGGTATAATATTCCTTAAATATAAATCTGTACGTCGGCTTAGGTTTAAGAATCACATGTCCCATTGGAGTTTCTTCTGTGAGTAAGTGTGTTGTAGTGAACGATATGACGCTCATGTTATTATGTCTAGTATACCCTAACACTACGTCATCATCATCATCATGAATGCTGATCCAAAATACTTTTATATCCTACCCAATATTAGTTCCTTCCTGCTTCAAAAGTGCTCATTTCCTTTTCATGTAAACACGCTAAAAGAAGATGATTAATTAGGATCTGTGGCGGCTTTAGGCTTGAAAGGGTTAATGAAGGTTATTATTTTCCACTCATTAGTATACAGCGATGTAAGATCAAAGTCTAGGGCTAATGGAGTATCGGTGTGTGTCCCAATGAAGTGTAAGGCGCGTTGAGGCAATACATCATTTGCAGAGTAGCGCGACAACCCGGTTAGTCCTATGTCTAAGTGATAAATTGCCGCGCGCCCACTACGCAAATTCGAACGAAGGGGGACATACCAACGCAATCAGCGATTTTACGCGAGGCTCGCATAGGTGTCGACTTGGATTTATATCCCTTCGATCCTTTGACATTGTCTGTAATACTATAAAACCCAACCACGAGACACATTGTTAGATTGTATCCACACATTTCAATAGTTTTTTCACAGTGATTGATGGCAGCAGTAACGTCAAAGTTTATGAAAAATATATTTATTTTCTCTCTTTATTCCCTCAACACGTTAGGCTTTTTGTTGGAAAAAAAATGTTTCGTATGAAATATTTGATAGGCTTTTTTATATTTATTCATCCTTGTGTTTTTTTTATACACCCAAATTATTGACTGTATCTTTTTCGAATTTTGTAATTATTTTCTCATGGCAGTTGCCCATCAAAAGCGCTGTAAACAAAATCTGTATGCATTTCGTGTGCTAAAAGGAACACGTAAATAAAGTGGGGATTATTGAGGGATTTTGTTCGAAACCTGAAATTGCACTTATTTGCTCGTCCGTCCCGGCTGGGGGTAAATTAAATTCACTTCGAATTATAACGAAGTTATGTTGGTGTTTTCTTCTATATGAACATCGGATCTTTTGTTTTCTGAAGCTTATATAAAATTAGATGTTTACATCAGTTTGATACGATAAAATAATATCCATCTTCTATTTCGCACGGGTATGCTCTTCAAATAAAAGAGAATTAGGCTACACCGCAACCATTTAATGTAGGTCGGCAGACTACACAAACCTTCAACAAAATTCTCAGGCATACAGCTCTCAATAACATTATTTTTTATAGTTATACAAGTACCAATTTGTCCTATAAAACGACTATGAAGACTAAGTACTGAAATAATCTGTATATCTAGACGATCTTACCTTGATTTCTATTCTCGGAAGAAATAAACTAGCCACTGGCTCATTATCTTCCTACATGTTGTTAAATCTTCGTGGGTAGCTCACTATGACATTCAATATTACATATTTGTGATATATACATTAATGTTTATGTGTTTAGAAGCTTATACCCAAGGTTCTGTCCGCGTGGTATGTTAAAAAAAAGTAAATTATAGCGTGAGACCATAGGCACATTACAGTGTGTGTAGTTGGCAGCCCCGGGAGTTGTTTCCCCTGCCGCGTAGAGGGCGCGCGAGAGTAGTACGCGCCGACGCGCGGAGAGAGAGTTGCGTTTGAGACGCGTTGCGCGGTGCCACGGCGTTCCCCGCGCTAGCGCTTAAGTATTCGTTGTGACTGTTCTTGTTCGGCTTAGCATTAGTCTGGTTTTATGTGGTGTGACTTTATTTTATATAATAAACGGCTTACAAACCCGACATGCAGTGTTTCAGACCAACCCAATAGCCTACCCAACGCTATAAGTGGCTGCCCAACGTGTGTAGGTATAAAACGCGTAGTGAAAAGTTTGTCGTGTGTTGCAACGAACACTACAAGTGACTATCTGGGACTTATATCGAACCCTGTGTGTGTTTCTTCGGTATTATACGAGTAGCGTGTGTCTTATCGTATCGAAAATGCCGCGAACACGGTCTGAAGATCGCTCGAAGTCGAACAATGATGGCGGCTCGGCCGCAGCCACCAACGTTACAATGTCTCAAGAGACGCTCGCAACTTTGCTTAATAGTATGCAGCAATCCCAACAAGAGTTCTGCCAGCAGTTATTACGCGAGGTGCGGTCGTCAACGCCGCATAGCAACGTGTCTGAAGTCCAAGCATCGGGCTCTGCATTTGGGGCGAACGGAAACTTCGCGAAATGCACAACGCGCTATGGCGGACGCGCGGACGAATCTTTAGAAAATTTCATAGATGCGGTAATTACGTATAAAGATTGCGTCGCCGCCTCCGACGAAAACGCCCTACGTGGTTTCTCTATGTTGTTGGAGGGGCCTGCTGCAGTGTGGTGGCAGGGCGTAAAGCGCTCCACCAAGTCGTGGTCGGAGGCCCTAGAGCGGATAAAGAGTGCCTTTGGCGACCGCGACCCGCCACACCGACTTTACGTAAAACTGTTTTCGTTGACTCAAGGAGAGGAACATACCGACTTGTTCATAGCCAAGGTACGTGCGCTGTTGGCCAAGTTCCCAAAGGATGACCTATCGGAAAAGGTGCAACTGGATATGGCGTACGGGCTGCTAAGTCAACGCATTAGGAAGCGTGTGTGCAGAGAAAATGTCAACAGCTTCGAATAATTATTGCATAAGTGCCGTAACGTGGAAGATTCCCTGAAGGAGGCTAGTCCAGGTCAGGCTAGTAACTCGTCTCTCGCGAGATCACGTACGCAGACGAGTACGCGCGTAGTATCGTCGTCAACGTCGTCGTCGCCACGGAATGTACCGGCCGCCGGCACTGCTGCCGCCGCCGAGTCCGCCGAGACAGCCACCGCCGCCGTCGTCAAGGACAAGAAGCAGTTTTGTACTTACTGCAAACGTTCAGGCCACGTAAAGGATATGTGTGAGAAACTTAAGCGTAATAGTGATAATAATGATAACAATGTTGACAGTCACTTAAAACAAAAAAGTGAAATAAAGTGTTACGGATGTGGTGCCGCGAACGTTATAAAATCTAAGTGTAAAAACTGTTCGGGTCAGCAAGCGTTTTATTCAGTTGACAACACGTCGCATAGCGGAGCCCTAGCTCGCAGCAACGGTTGTTATAAAGCGCGCGAAACCGCCGCCCCCGCCGCCGCTTTCCCCAGCGCCGCCCGCGCTGCCGCACATCGAAGGACCCCGGCTCGCTCGGCCGCCGCTGCCGTCCCCGTTGTCCCCGCATCGCAGCGAGTTAACCCGCCATCGCAAGTGTTTGTACAAGGTAACCCTGCGCGTGCCGCGGGTAATTCAAATGGTTGTAATGTTTATGATAGATCTAGTGTTTCGTTAAAAATTAACCCTAGTCGTGCCGTGGGTGATTTATTCAGTTGTAATAATTATGATAAAAATATTTCGCGTTTTAATAACACTAGTTTGTCCGTTCAAGTTAACCCTACACATGCCGTAGGAGATTTATGTAATGTTAATGTTGATAAAAGTTTACTGTGTATTAATAATACTTGTGTATCTAGTTTAGATGATGGTTATGGGTGTAACTTACCTTTTCGTCGCCCTGTGTTAAATATAAACATTCTGGGAAACTGTGGTACTGCGCTCGTTGATTCTGCAGCTACTAGCTGTATCGCCGGTCACACGCTCTACGCTCTCCTACTAAGGTTAGGACACCCGTTAGTGCCGTCGACGCAAAATGTTAGGTTGGCGGATGGTGTTAGTAGGGAGATGAATGTACTTACCACGGAGGTAAAGGTGACACTACACCATAAAACTAGAATAGTCAAGTTTTTGATTTTTCCTGAAACTAATAATAATGAAAGCTTGTTAGGTATTAATTTCCTTACCTTATTTAACCTTGTGTTTAATTTTGGTGAAAGTAAATGGCACTTTGCGGAAAATAGTAAACAAAAATTTAAAATACAGTTTGAAAAGATCTCGTCACCTGTATCTTCGTGCGCCGCTTTAGAGGTGCTCCGGGACGATGAGGCGACTTCGCTTACTTCCGAACAACGTCAGGTTCTTGCCAACCTCCTCGTGGAATATGAGGATATCTTTGAACCAGGGGGAGACGCGACTCCGTATGCTGAGCATACGATTGATACCGGTGATAACACCCCCATTGCTGTCCCGCCCTATAGGTTGACGCCTGCGAAGAAAGAGATTATGCGGGATGAGCTCGACAAGATGTTGGCTGACAATATAGTCGAGGAGTGTGAGTCTGCTTGGGGATCTCCCGCGCTCCTAGTGCCGAAGGCTAATGGTAAGGTACGTTTTTGTGTTGACTATAGGAAGCTCAATGCGGTTACGAAAACCGACGTCTATCCGATGCCATTGATAGATGAGCTTGTTCAGTCTACAAAAAAGAATTGTTTTATGAGTACCCTCGATATGCGCAGTGGTTTTTGGCAGGTTTCCGTCCGTGAACAGGACAGGGACAAAACAGCCTTTTTGACGCCGTTTGGTTCGTTCCGTTTTAAGCGTATGCCGTTTGGTTTGAAGAACGCGCCGTCAACGTTCCAGCGTCTCATAGACAGGCTTCGTGCAGGTTCGTCACTGAAAGACGTGACCCTGTTAGCGTACCAGGATGATCTCTTGCTGATTTCAGATGGTGGCTTCGAGAAGCATGTCTCAGATCTGCGCGCAGTTTTCGAGAGGTTACGTCTGTTCAAGTTACGCGCTAATAGAGAAAAATGTGTCTTTGCACGGGATAAAGTAAAGTATCTTGGTCATGTTATAACACAGGATGGTGTGTCAGCTGACGAAGATAAGGTCCGTGCTGTCCTAGACATGAAGGCACCCTCGTCGCTGCGTCATCTTAGAACCTTTTTACAGACGTGCTCGTGGTTTAGAAAATTTATTCCTGGTTTCTCCGCTGTCGCTGAGCCGCTGACACGCTTACTGAAGAAGAATCAGCCATGGTCTTGGGGATCTGACCAGGTTCGTGCCTTTGAAGAGTTGAAGACACTGTTGTCTTCGGCACCGATTCTTGTTCAAGCTGACTATAGTAAGCCATTTGTGTTGAGGACGGATGCTAGCAGCTACGCCTTAGGTGCTGTATTGTTGCAGGGCGAGGGTAAAGACGAACGCCCAATAGAGTATGCTAGCCGTCTGCTCATTCCAGCGGAGAGGAATTACAGCACGACGGAGCGAGAGGCACTCGCTGTTGTCTGGGCTGTCGAACGCTTCAGAGGTTATATCGAAGGTCATGAGGTCATCATAGGTAGCGACCATCAGCCGTTAAGGTGGCTCCTTACTCTGAAGTCACCATCGGGTAGGCTCGTACGATGGGCTCTTAAACTACAATGTTTTAACATTCAGTTTCAGTATACGCCTGGTAAAGCCAATGTGATCGCAGATACACTTAGCCGTCCGCCCTGTAAAGAAGAAGAGAAAAGTCAGTGTGGAATTTGCTCTGTCATCGTAGACTTACCTGCTAGAAGTCCAGCTGATCTCCGGCGTGCGCAGCTCGATGATCTGGAACTAAAGAAAATTATTAGTGATCTGGAAGATACGTCTGACGCTGAGTCCATAGGAGTTAAACGATGGTCAGAAAGAGGCTATTTCTTGCAGCAAGGCGTGTTATATATGTATAATCCTGATGTGGATAGTGAAGAGGCGCAGCTGGTGGTTCCGGTTTCCCTCCGCTCAGAAATTTTAAAGGAGTGTCACGACTCCGACTTAGGCGGTCATCATGGAGTCGATAGGACGTACAGTAGGGTCGCTCAAGGTTTCTATTTCCCAGGTATGCGCAGGATCATCACGGACTACATCAAGACCTGCACCACCTGTCAAAAGTATAAATCCTCAAACATGAAGCCATCGGGTCTCTTACAAACTCCTGTTTTAAAACAAAGAGGCGAAGTGTTGGCAATAGATCTGTTCGGCCCGCTTCCTAAAGGAGACAATAATGAGAAATGGATATTGTTGGTAGAGGACACAGCGACTCGTTGGACCGAGCTGTACGCCTTGAAAGAGGCAACCTCGGAGGTATGCGCCCGTACGTTAATTGAAGAATATTTCCTTCGTTATGGATTTCCTCGGCGCATTGTTTCGGACAATGGCGTCCAGTTTGTTTCAGCTGTTATGCAGCAGTGTATGTTCATTTTAGGTATAGGTCAAGAGTTGTTACCTTTATACCATCCGTCAGCTAATCCAGCTGAACGTAAAAATAGGGATTTGAAGTTTCAGTTGTCACGTCTAGTTGATACCAACCACTCTTCATGGCCACAGCACCTTCCTGCAATAAGGTTTACCATGAACTCGTCGGTGTGTCAAACTACTGGGTCGTCTCCAGCTTACCTCATGTTTGCTAGGGAGCTTCGTTCGCCACTCGACGTGCAGCATGACATTAGGTCGATTCTTAATAAGGATAATTTTGTTCCTCAAATTACGCCCTATTTGAAAAGTTTCGTTAGTAGTTTAGTTTCTGTAAGAGAAAGAGTTGAAGCTCAGCAGGACCGACGCAAGATATGTGCGGATAAGTCTAAGAAGCCTGCCGAAGTTTTCGAGATTGGAGATCAGGTGCTCTTAAAGTCTCATGTCCTTAGTAATGCAGCTAAGAATATATCTGCCAAGTTCATTCCGAAAAGAGATGGTCCATATGTTGTTGCAAAAAGGGTTAGTCCTACAGCCTACTGTATTGCAGAGTTAGATAACCCGGAGGGTATCTTAGGCAAGTTTCATGTATCCGAGCTCACGCGTTTTCATTCCCGCGGTGACTCGCCTCCTCGTCCCGTAGTTCCGAAAAGACTCAGAGGACGTCCACGGAAGCACGTTTGTCCTGTTTGTTAATTTTTGTCTTGTGCGAGTTCGTGAGCGAGGGCGTTCTCACGACTCGAGGGGGAGTGTATAGCGTGAGACCATAGGCACATTACAGTGTGTGTAGTTGGCAGCCCCGGGAGTTGTTTCCCCTGCCGCGTAGAGGGCGCGCGAGAGTAGTACGCGCCGACGCGCGGAGAGAGAAAGAGTTGCGTTTGAGACGCGTTGCGCGGTGCCACGGCGTTCCCCGCGCTAGCGCTTAAGTATTCGTTGTGACTGTTCTTGTTCGGCTTAGCATTAGTCTGGTTTTATGTGGTGTGACTTTATTTTATATAATAAACGGCTTACAAACCCGACATGCAGTGTTTCAGACCAACCCAATAGCCTACCCAACGCTATAAAATTTAAATTTTAGCGAAATTTTGTCCAAATCTGGTTTTGAGTGTTTATAATATTAAAGTTAACAATATCTTGCACTAACTAAAAATAGGTGTTATTATGTGTAGTAATGTACATGAAACAAGCCTTGTTATTTAGCGGGAGTTTCTCTTTATATTAATATATCAGCTCATCTTGCGCTAGAAAGTATTTGGTAAAATATTCACATAATTAGAAAGAATAAGATATAAATGTAAATTCAAAAATGTATACAGCGCAGGCACAAGTACACGAAATATGTTTTAAGTCACAGACCTTTAGTTCAAAATCATATGCGTAGTAAATATATTTTTTTTACTACATGTTTACCCAAACGTTGGACGGAAATTTCGTGGAAATAAAGCAAATGACAGTCACAACACAAAACAAAATACAAAACAATACGTCTCTCTTTCGTGTATTCTGGTACTAGTTTTAATATTTTTTAATAAAATCACCTAAACAAATGCCGCTTAACGCACGGAGACCTAACTGACGCCGTAGTTCTCTTTGTTTAAGACATCTATGAATAATAAAACTCGCAAATTTGCTCCATATCTGTCTATCAATTTGAGATGCAAATTGCATCGCCCGCACCGTCCACATAAAATATGCGCATGCAGTAAGGACAGTAGACAATACATGGACAAAATAACATCACCAAATTGAATCTGAGACACCCCTGCCCCCTCCCTCCATTCCCACGGACCATTATTAGTGAAAATTATTCCTGAGACATATGTCCAGCAGTGGACGTCTAACGGTTGATGTAATGATGATGAATCTTGATATAACCCATAGCAGCCAGATAATCTATTAGAGCTATTATAGCCTAGTGGTGCGACCAGTGGAGAAGTCGAAAGGTTACGTGCGTATTTATCACATGCTCAAACGATGAAGAAAAACATCGTGAGGAAACCTGCAAGCCTGAGAGATTTCCTCGATGGCGGATGAAGTCTGCCAATCCGCGTTAGGTCCACCTAGTAATATAGCCTAATCCTCAAATGAGAGGACACCCGTGCTCAGAACTGGTTGATGATGAATAATTTTTTGCTTTTGTTACATACTACCGTATATACATACAGCTAATGATGAACAATATTTTTAAACTCTGACTTATAACAATATCACAAGCGTAATATTTTCTCTACATAAACATACAGGTGTCAGAAGCCTCGTAAGGTTAGGCAGATGTGATCCCGTAATAAAGGCTGAGCTTAAGACTGTCAACCGAGCACGATGCCAAACTCCGAGCTACTACTGAGAATTTCATAAAAAACCCTATAACACTTTACTCAACCTGGGCATGGAACCCAAAACTTCTTGCTCAACTGTCACACTAACGACCACTAGACAAAGGCAGATATTATCTCTCAACGATTTCAAATAGCGTGCTTTAATAATCATGTTTTCTTAGACGTATTGAATTGAAATTAAATTGACAATGTAAACGAAATTTATTATTTGCAGCTGTTGAACATATTCTAACTGTGTAAACAGCGAATCCTTCTATTTTACTCAAAGTTGTTTCACTTAAGTCCTTGCGTGGACCTATCAATCATCATCATCATCATGTCAGCTAGAGGACGTCCACTGCTGGACATAAGCATCCCCCGAAGATTTCCACAACGATCGGTCAAATGCAATCCATTAATTTCCCATTATTTCCAGGAACAGCCAGTGGGTTGTCGAGGTTGGGTGTGTTCGTTCTTCGACGCTCGCCACGTTCGGGAGACGTTGACAGTCGCCTTCAGGAGTGGACCCAGGAGGAGGAGACTCAGGGTCTCACTGCTTATCGTCGTAGTCTGTGTCATATTTGGACCCTTACATGGTGAGTAAAACTTGTCAATCTGCTGGAAAGATTTAGATATTGGGAGCAGACGTGACTATTTACTTGATATCATACATACTCAAATAAATAAATAAAGTAAAAGAAGTATAAAAAGTATATACGGTATTCACATCAAAAATATATATATTTTTAAATTCATTCAAATCGCTAAATTTCACGCTAATACATTCGCGGGAATCGGCTAGTTCTTAAATATAACTTTTTCAAAAAGTTTCTGACTGTCGGATTTCAAAAAAGAGCGGTTCCCTTTGCAAATACTGATTCTCACACACACAAACGCCCAAACCAGGAACAACTGGCAGACCATACGTGAAAACTTAACGCTCAGCACTGCACTGTTGATGTCGTTATAGAGTAGTTTCAATATCGTCTTTATAATTTCCAGGTGAAATGAACGTGCTGTATCTGTTTATGAGGTACAGGTTTAACTGGGACGAGGTGCAGTTCAGCATGTTCTGCACGTATAGCATCATCACCAATTTAGTGGGTAAGTCTATTATCAAATACTGCCTATGTAGAATTATTATGATAACAAATCCATTTTTACTGCTTGAGGTAAAAAGTATAGGAGTAATAAATTATGAACTTTCTTACCGCGGAAACTTGAAGTGAATCATAATTTTCTTCGTTTGGTACCTAATAGATCCTATTGTATTAGATATGTTAACCTTGTGATTGATGTTATAATATGTGGTAAATATAAATATTTATCTTATGTACTGACCAACATTCAAACATTGCTTGACCTACAGATACTGCTTAAGCCAATAGATTTAATAGCTTAAAATTTTGCACAAGCTTTCCTTGATAACTTAAACGAACATTAACGAAGTATTTTTAAAATAATAATTGCCCAGCATTGGGATAGGATTATGTGTTGATGATGATTCTGTGTGTGTATTCTTAACGTTATCTTCATTACCAATATAAAAGAACCTCATGATTTTCTTTGATGGAATGCAATAACTTCAGCAATGTTACGTTAATCAACATTGCTAATCAAAAACCATACAACGGAAATATTGATGGTATGATTTAAAATACACATTATGTCTATTATTACCTATATAAGCCGACTGCAGAATGTACGCCTCCCCAAGGTGATAAACTGTGGCGTTCACTGCGAAGGCCTATATGAATATAGAAAAACATCTAGAGTTTTTCTTATATTTAAAATCCATCTCAACTCAACTCAAATGATTTATTTCAATTAGACCCATATTACAGGTACTTTTAAATTGTCAAAAACTAGTTGCATGGTTCCAAAAGGTAGGTTATATTATGGAGCAGAGCCAGCAAGAAACTCCATAGATACACTTTTAAATAATTGGTTTTCTTTACAATGTTTGTATGTAATATTAATATGAGAATAATGCATTCTGATGTTATCCACTAGCTAACAATAAAATAAATAATAATAATCAATAATTAAATAATTGAGACTAGTGTTCTGTTATACATATATACCTAAAAGTACAATAATTTTAACGGTTACAATAGTGACAGTATCATAAATATGATGAGTTATTTTTTAATAATTTATAATAAAAGAGTGCAGTTACATGATATCAGGGCTTAACGCAATTTATTCTTTATCCAAACTATGCTTAAGCACATATTTAAAAAGTAGTCTCACCTTATGAAGTCGGTATGAATTTTCACAGAATAATTTATTAAACTCAGCGTTCTATGATGAATGCGGCCAGATATTTATTATATCTGACATTTTTATTTTATTATTCCCAAGCAGAATAGATTTTCTCATAATTTATAGTTAAAAAGGTCCCTGGGTCGCTAACAGAGATTTATATAAGTGATTTTGTATTTGGTAGTCCATATTGATAAGAATTATTTTCAGACGAAGTATGGTTTCTGATTTAGTAATACATCTTGAGCACGTCATACTTTATAGAGAAATATTAAGTGTTTTGAACTGTATGAAAATATTTATTGTTATTAGAGTTCAATACAAAAATAAACGTATATATAGTAAAATCGAATAGCAGACTAGAAAATATTTTACTTATGCTAAAACTGCAAGTCGCCTGCTCAACTGCCTTAATAAGTTACGTGTGCGGACTCCTATTCGTTTACTTTCGATTGATTCTTCTCGACACCGTGTTGTGTCTGCTTACCTACTAATCGCCGATGATAAAACTGCAAGATATCGTCTCATGTATGCAGAAAATTACTCTTTCCGACAAGTACCTATGTGTGAAACAACAGCTACCTAATACTGGACTATGAATCATTCCAAATACCTAGCCATGTGCAAGGGAGAGGCCGATGAGTTGACGAGGCCATTAGACTTTTCTTCGAATGCCCATGTTTATCAGCATAACCATAAAACTCTATGTAGCTACTAAGTACATAATAAAATCTGTTTTCAAATGATTAAATCACATTAAAATAGAAAGATCAAAAGAAAATGAAATTATTCAGGTAGGCATGATCCAGTAAAAAAAAAAAATTTTAGAGACAGCACAATTGATTTCTAAGAATGTGTGCCTCCCAACAGCGCTGAAAAGGTTCTGGTTCAACATGTGCTAGACTGAATGGCTGGCACTGGTTTTCAACCCCTAAAGAGTTTTATTGAATTAAAGACGCTGATGACAAAGCCTTTGAAAAAATTAAGAATTATGTTCTTAATTTTTTAAATGTTGAATTAAATAATCAACACGTAATTTTGAATTTTACTAGTTAATTTCGGAAAAATACATCGAAAAGGTCACACAGATGATTTAATCAAGAGAGAAATCAACTTGGCTATCTTTCAAATTGGTTTATATTTAGTTTTTGTGTAAACTCGCCAAAAACAAAGCAACGTAGCATGAGTCTGATGCGCTAACTTATCTGAATGGGCAGATTAATCATTAATTCAGAAACAAAATTGTGGATTAGTCCAAAAAATATATGAGTAACTACAAAAGGAGAAGCTGACTGATTGACTGACATATCAACGCAGGGCCTAAACTATAAGGGTTAGAAACTTGAAATTGCAATTGCACAGGCATTCTTTTTATAACATAGGGGAGAACTAATATAGGATTTTTGCAAATTAACCCCCTAAGGAGGTAAAACGGGGGTGCATTTTTTAAGTTATTCGAGTGAATTTTTTTTCGTTAAATTTCGCGAACGGTGTCGCGGGAATCAGCTAGTTTGGTATATGGCAATTGTTTATGTGCTAGAACAACTTAGTTGACAAGCAATATGTGATTATGGCAATGTTCCAATGTCTGCTGACGGGCATTTGTACCAAAGATGTTTTACAAGCTCATATATTAAAGAAAGTGGTAAAAACAGATTCTACTTACCCGAACTGGATCACGAAAGTCAGTTTAAAGCACGAATTTCACTCACTTTCCGTCATGCTGTATTTCATAGTAATGTTCGATAGCATTCATACTTTATTAATATTATAAATGTGTCTCTTTCTGTCGGTCCGTCTGTTACCTCTTCTCGCTTAAACCGCTGAACCGATTCAGATGAAATTTTGTATATACATAGTTTTAGTCCCGAGAGATAGGATAGTTTTTGCCCCGGAAAGATCCCTTAAAAAGGCGAAAAGGGGGTACAAGTTTGTGTGTGTAATCGATAATTTCTTAATAAAGAGTAGAAATAAATACAACAAAGACAGAAATACAATGATTAATTTTACGTGGACGAACTCGCAGGCAAAAGCTGTAATATAACATATGATAATAAAACGCATACAGAATAATAGATATAAAATTAAAAATACCGCAATTTAATTTCAAGTGAAATATTGCTACACTAAATGCTGTCACTCTATTTCAACAGGCACGCTGTTCTCTATCAGCATATTCAGTGACTTCATGAAGCTGGACGACACTTTGGTTGGCATCATATCCTGCACCAGTAAGATCCTCGCCTCCTTCATCTTCGCCTTCGCTACCACCACCACAGAAATATATATCGGTAAGTTAATCTATATAAATAAAAACGAATGTTGTTAAGTGCATAACTAGAGAATGGCTGAATTTTTTTTGTATGTTCCTTAATGCCCACGGAAGGTTTTGAAAACATCCATTTTCCAAATTCCAAACTCAGCTTAAGAGATAGTTACTTTCAGATTTTCTAAAATGTAAAAACAAATATAATTAGATTTGACTTGCGTAATTGAATAAATTTAGACATTATTTAGACTGTTAACTTTTAATATGGAATTAAAAAAATTGCATACAATTTATGTTACTGAACACCTTGTAAAATACGGTGTCTCTAGCAAATAAAGATTACTATTACTATTACTTGTACTCCTGATGTGGCTAAGATGGTGAGAAGAGGTTAGAAATTGCGCCACAGCTAATTAGATATTTTTTGTGTTATTTTGTGATAAAAAGTAGGTACAAGTACCTTCCTCTAATTACCCGACTGCGCGACGCAAAGGAAGGGTAATAGTGGGATAGTAGGAAGCCAGATTTTTGATGGCTCCCGACTGTTAAAATCGTTTGGTGGACTTACCTAATTGTTTTTTTTTTCTTTTTGGTTTACTTTTTGAACGCAGTTGTGTTTTTTTTAAAACTAATTTATGTTATTTTAAAAAGTAAATGAAGAAGACATTCTGTAAACTTGTCACAGACTAATCCCTGGTTCATATTACCTGGTAATACTTGGTAAAATAAATGTTGTTAATTTCAAAAATGAACACTTTTCTTTCAGCGCCTTTGGTAGAAATCTTCAACGGAACTTCATTCATAGCAATGCGTTCCATTGCATCAAAACTAGTGACCAGTGAAGAGTTGGGTAAGTTTGTCTTTAATATAAGTTCCATCCTGATTTGCAAAGTCGAATTTCTCTTGCTGACATTCAAAACTGGAATGTCCAAAAAGATATACAAATAAACATAATTTTCCTTGTCTCCGTCATAATATTTGGATAATAGTTACGTGAGAAGAACCACGAACGCATATATTGATATTATTCAAATAAAGATTTCGAGGACCAAAAGTTAAGGAAAAGTACTGGGATTAGGTAGGTAAATTAGTTATTTTATCAGTTACTGAGTAATAGGAGATCCCGCCTATAGTGGGTCACACCGCACATTATTTTCCTATACTCCTCAAAATAAATTACACACGCTGACGTCACTCGTTCTGTTTATCTAGGCACGTCATGTGTTCAATTGTTTTACGAGAAATTCGACTTATGTCGGACACCACAAATTACGTATTGTCGGTCAAAAAATCCAATTAGTCTATATATTATTTATGAATGAACCATTGGCCGTAATTAATAATTTTATTATTGTCGTTGAGTTTCATTAAAAACAAAAATACCTACAAACGAAATTGCGTAAGATGCAAACATGGGAAAATGCTTACTCATTTAAAGCTTTACACAAACAAGAGACAAAATTTTACTTCAAATTTATTCAACTAATTGACTTCAAACTTTACCTAATGTTTTCCGCAAATTTTAACGAGAATAACATACGCTGACCTCTTAATAATAAAGTCCTAATTGGCTCGTACTTGACTGGGTCCATTTTTTTTCAGGCAAAGTGAACTCACTGTTCGGTCTGGCGGAGGCAATGATGCCTCTGGTCTACGGGCCCCTATACTCCAGGGTATACATGGCAACACTAACTGTGCTGCCCGGCGCTGTGTTCCTGCTCGGAGCTGCAATGACTGTACCTGCTGTCGCCATATTCGGGTAAATTATGTTGACCAATTATTTCGGAACTGGAAGAGTGTGACTAGATGATAGTACCCATTGTTATCTGAAGAAGAGAACACAATTATGTTACAACACTACAACTTCATCGATAGCATATTCACTGCCCGACTGCTGGGCAAGGCTCATCTGCCATTTGAGAGGGATTTATTAGATTATAGTCTACCACGCTAGTCTAATGCGTGTTGGGAAGACTTTAGAGAAAAATTCTCAGGCATATTAGAACATGAGATAAATAGGTGAGTTATGTAGATGAGCCATGAATGTTTCTGTATATATAATATGTATGTACTTATTATTTTGTTGCTTAGCTCAGAACTAGATGGCGTTATATTTGATTTGTTATTTTACGATCTACCAACACAATCCTGGGTATTTGTATGTATATGAACTACACATATCTGAATATGAACATTTGTTCCCATCAGTCCAACAGCAGAAAGGGAATTTTAGAATAGGAATAATACGGTTTCATTCAAACGAAATAGGTATAAATATGTATGTACCTATAGATTATACAAAATAATACTTACTTGCTATAACTATAGTGTTTATTTTTCTTCGTCTTATAATAGTAGATATACTTACCGAGGTGATAATTACTCATACTATACAAGTCGTTGTATGTTTGTATACACACAAACATTCCACACACATATACTTACATGAAATGATCTACTGATAGATAATAATAAATATACTATATAATAAACTGATTACTCTGATAACAGCTATGGTAGATGCAAAATGCAAATATATGCAATGTAAAAAAGTCGAGTTTATTTGCATTTACTATTAGAATTCAATTTAAAAAAAACTGGTAAGGGGTGGGTTTTTGATAATTTGTTAATGAGGTTAACTTAATTTAATAATTTTGAAATCTATCTAAATATATATAACTCAAAGGTGACTGACTGACTGACATAGTGATCTATCAACGCACAGTCAAAACCACTGGACGGATCGGGATGAAATTTGGCATGCAGGTAGATGTTATGACGTAGGCATCAGTGCCATTTAATATTCAAGTAAATGTAAGAAATCATCATTATTTAAACCACAAGTTATTGCCCGCGACTCTGTCTGCCTAAAATTAGTAATTGTATCGAATCTGCTGAAATAAAGTATTTATTTCTAGCCTCATAAAGAAATGATCAATTCTGCATACAAACTGTCACCCCGTTTTTACCCTTTTAGGGGATGTCTTCCGGGTCATAAACTATACTATGTCCTTTCTCGGGACGCAAACTATCTCCTTACAAAATTTCATCTAAATCGGTTCAGCGGTTTAAGCATGAGGCGGTAACAGACAGACGGGACAGACAGCCACACTTTCGCATTTATAATATAAATGTCGGCTTCCCAAATAAAATACATAAAACCAGTTGCAAGAAGATGATGATATATCTATGACATTTTAAGATATTATTTTAAGTTTCTATGATAATTATTTAAGTGTAAATTTTTAATTCCATTTACCTAAAGATCATTGTACTCTTCTGGGCACATACAAATTGAATCTAAGTTCCGGGTTTATAAATTTACACAGTTTTTAACGAAACCACTTCTGAAATACTTATTATGTAGATTATATTAAATTTATATTACATCTGATCTTACTGTACCTACGTGTAACCATTATAAATCGACGCAGATAACTCGATTAGCACAGTGGCTGAACGATCAGCTTGTGTGTCACGGGTTGCGGGTTCGATCTGCGGACGGCGAAAATATTCTAACGATCTCAGTAGATCCCGTGTAGTTTATGTAGTCTAGACGCTTATGTATGTCAAAAATTGTGTTTTTATTAGATTTTTTTTTAAACATTAGCCCACGCTATTATTTTGTCCCGTGTCATGGGTGCGTTTAAGAACACAAAGTGTCAAACGCAACCCGATACATAGGCCACTGCGTCAATCAAATAGTCAAATTATTATTTTCAATATAAACGTATGGTCTCTAGAAGTTATTGGTTCCTGACAGCATATCTATAATAATCGATCCTTCTAGAAACCTATAGCGGAGGCTTTTGTTCGGCAATAGACGTCTGAAGTAAAACATGGATACTTGTTTGTTATGAGGTCATTGGACTCCTATTTAGCATATTATTCGCTACGTTTGCTTCCCAACGATTCATAGACACGCAAAAGTTCATTGTCACATTAATACATACACACAAAAACTGCCATTTTATTATTCTAGATTGCTGGGAACATTGCATGTAAAAAATATTTAATAACAGAAAAATATTTTTAATTTAAGAAGAAATAGCTAATTCATCATCGTTCGAATTATTGCCCACTGCTGGGAATAGGTCTCCTCTCAATTGAAAGGAAATAGGCTATAGTCCACCACACTAGTCTACTCCGCATTGGCAGACTTCACACCGAGAAAATCTCTCAAGCATGTAGGTTCCTCACGAACGAAAAGCGAACATAGCTTCCGAAAAGTCAAATATGATATATAACAAAAATATAACATAACGTTAGTGTTATGATGGTGATGATCTGGAACACGATAAAAAGTCATCAACTTCTACCAACTCCGGAACTTAGAACCCTTAGAAGAACTAAGCCATCAATTTGTGCCAACACACTTCGTAACTTAGGTAATATACGCGATAATCACTTTGTTGACTTAATACAGTACTATTTACTTTGTGATACCGAAGGAGTTAAAGGAAAACAAACAGTAATATTAAACAACTATAATATAGTAAATAGTACCTTCATTACCTACATTGTAATACTAAACGTCTTATCTGATAGGCTCATTAGTTAATAGACTGCTTTAGTCGTGATTATTACTATTCACTTTATTAATAACAAAACGACAACGACAGCGGATGTATTTTTTAAAGTGGTATTAGTTAATAGACTGCAAATATCGGGATTATGACTAGTGCCATCTCACTTTATTAAGAACAAAATGATAAGGTCACACGTGTTTTGTAGTGTCATTAGTTAATAGTTACAGTCTATTAAATAATGACACTTTAAAAATACAGCAAGTCGGGATTATTCCTATTGCCATTTTACTTTATTAAGAACAAAACAACGAAGACAGATGTATTTTTTTTAAGTTTCATTCATTAATAGACGTTTACAAAACTTATGAAATAAGATCTTAATGACTCATTTATTGATATTTGCACAGATTAAATGAAATTAATCATCGTTGTTGACGTCCTTGTTTTTAACCAACTTCATATTTCTAGCTTTGTGGATATCGATTTCAAATTTAACCAGGTGGTTAATGCTTACTGAATAAACCTTTTCATTAGTTTCCGGGGAGAAAACTTTCAAAATGCACCTGACCATTGGGAGAGGTCTTGAGTTTAATTCAAAATGGAATTCTACATTTGCCTGAGGGACTCTCGATGTTGTGTTAATTGTTGATGTTGTTGTGTTGCAAGCCGCACTAAAATAGTGTCGTGGACTAAAATCTAATCCCTCTCAAATGAGAGGACAACCAGCTATGGACAATAACACTTTTGAGTCCAAACTTACAGTTGCTACTGAGAATTTTATTCTAGAAGCCAAAATCATTTTGCAATCAAACTCAAATTGTCATGCTCAGCCCTTGTATTCTAGGCAAGTGACGCTATATAAGATATCAGTTACGTATTATACTCGTAATACAAGACCTAGTGCTCAATCAGGTCTTACTTCGATATAGATAAACCCTACATTACCTATTATTTAAAAACCTACAGGAAATACTACCTACTCGAGTATTTTAGTAGGAAGAAGTACTTGAACCTAATTGTTTTCTCCGAGAATACTTATATTATAAACTTATAATATATCTCGTATTGTGTATATTACAAATGGGTGATTAGTAACTGTAACATAATAATTAAGTATGTTTTGAATTTTCTTTAAATTGGTTTCGTTAAATGTTTGGTTTCGTCAATTAACTTAAACTAATTACCTCGTGATTGTTTCATAGTGGTATTCTGTTATCAGTAAACAACAAAAATTTTGGATGATTTTTTTGTTATTAAATTATGGTTCTTTGCATTAGTTAATGACAAACAAAGTATTTTAAAATAATAATCCTAATAATAGACCGAATAGGTACAATTAAAAAGTAAAAAGTGCAAGTAAAAAGTTTTCTCTTACAAAAATATATATATTTTTTTTTGTGTCGTATTTATCATGGTAGAAAATTTATTAGACAACAGAATGACGACAAAACTGACTGAAAAATTCCATAACAGTTTCTTAGAATGACCATATTAGGCATCCAGCCTTTTATAATCATTCCAAGAATCTGGAACAGAATTTGTATTGTGTATTTGAACAAAAACAAATCGATGACATTTGTATAAATATACGCACCGAAAGCGTATATTAATTGCGCCTTGAATGCTTGTTACTGCCAAAGTAGGTAATAACGAAAACTCTCTAAAAAAATCCGCCTTCTACCGACTTGTAATGAAAATGACAGACAGGTGATACAACATTTTCAATAATTTACGGTAATATAGCTATACCTATAGCTTCTTGTCCGATTCAGGCTAGCTTACCTTTCCTATCGAACTACATTATTATCATACTAGCAAATAAATATTGTAAACGAAGCCATTTAACGGTTATAAAATTAATTAACGGTTTTTTTATTCGGTAACATTTGTTTACAACAGCATCTATGAAGTCTTTCCAACTCTTTTCTATGATCTACGTGTAGTTTTGATAATTCAAAAGTACATGTTGTAGTATTGGCAGTTGATGACCCATTTAGTCCAGCGGTAGTTAACACTACCTTCTGTGCTAAGAGTCCAGGGCTTGAATCACGGTAGGGACAAATGTTTGTGGGATGAGCATAAACATTTGTAACCGAGTCATGAATGTATATATGTATAATATGTATACCTAAGTAAGAAAGCTTCTTACTTAACACGGAACTAGCTGGCGCTGTGTCACAATGTCCAGAAATATTTAGATATTTAGTTTGTCTTTGATACCATATTGTATTAAACGGGTGCGCCAAAGTTCACCTAAAATTACCAGTTCACCTAAACACGGTACTATTTATAGTCATTGGTTTTTTGATATGGGACGTGCCCACCACCCTAAGTCCCTACTACTGCAACTCCTGTAAGCCAGGATCAACAATAGTAACCATCCAAAATATCGTCGAGACAATGAAGCTCGACGTGTCCCAGGGGAATGATATTAACTGTCTTGGAACCCGCAGCGAAATTAATCATGAAATTAAATCGGAGGAGTAAGAAAATAACAGTTTTCCACTTCCCTCCTTACCAAGCGAGAGACAGAATAGAGTTTACATGTCATTGACATAAGAGTAGATGTTTACAACTGGGTTAAGCCCAGTTGCCAGGCACCACGGATGACATTATTAAGTTATGGGTCCTAAAATATGAGCTATTATATCTGATTCCAATAATAGGTATGGCAAAAACGCCTAAACGCACGGAAATTCATCCTAGTCGCAACAAGGTCCGAGTAGTAAATCACCCCAGATTTAATTTGCAAACTGTCAAACATAATATTGCGTTCACTTTGCCATAAACCACACTCCCACAGTATGTGATGAGCAGATTGCTCGTATTCACAATTAGATGTTGAACATGGACATAATGGTGAGGAAACAAGCTTAAAAGAAAATAACTTGCATTTAAAGTTGCCATGTCCTGTAAGAAATTGGGCAACGCAGTGATCCACCTGCAGCCAAGTCCTCTCCAACCGTTCACGGACGGATGGAAAGAACTGGTGAAGGTGGCGGCCCTTAGAAGAATTATCCCACCTTACTTGCCATTCATCTAAAAGTTCCTCCCATACATCAGCCAGTGGCTTAAATAGTCTAAGAATTTTAGCGCGGTCACGTTCTACAAGAAATTCATTTTTCAAGTGCACTCTCGATGAAAAATACATTGCTGCACGTCGTTGTGCTTCAAGATCGACCGGCAGCACTCCCGCGAGTACTGGTAGTGCTTCCGTACTAACAGTCCTGTATGCTTTACATAAAAATATCAATGCTAAACGCTGACTTTGAAGTAACTTACGTCGTACTGCGCCTATGGTGGCTCTATCGGCCCAAACAGGTGCTCCGTAGCACATACAACCTAGGTAAGTAGCCCCATAGATGGTTTTTAATGTATGAAAAGATAAACCCCATGTAGCCGTTGATATTCTAGTCAAAGCATAAAAGTTACGTTTAGCTTTTTCACCCACAATTTTAATGTGTTCAATAAATGAAAAATTTCTTTCTAGTACGAGACCGAGGTAACATACCGACTCCTTTCTTTTAACGGTGACGTTATCGAATTTGATGCTGGGCGCGGATTTAAGATTACCTTTCAAGATTAGTTGAAAGGTTTTTTGCGGCGCGAAGGTTAAGCGGTTCCGTTTGCCCCACGCGGATATTAAACGTAAACACGAGTGGGCTAAGTTTTCGAGACCAGACCGCGTATTGGACTGGATGAGCAGAAGGCCATCGTCCGCGTAACCAGTCAATGAACAGCCGTGCGGGAGCGGTATCGCGAGAAAATCATCAAATCCCAGATTCCAAAGATACGGCCCGATTACAGATCCTTGAGGACATCCCATAGTCAGTGCCTTCGACATAGAATGGTGCCCAAGTGTCAGTTTAACGGTACCGTGTAAGAAGTACGAGTATATAAGAGTGTAAATATTTCTAAAGCAACCTCGACTTTTCAATTTAAGCAGTAACATTGGCCACCACGCATTGTCGAAAGCACCAGAAATATCGAGGAAGATGCCTACGACGTATTTGCATTTCGATTTATTAACAGTTGTCCTGACAGAAAGCGCGGCGTCAGTTGTAGATTTGCCTATAGTAAACCCGAATTGATTATTATGAAATTTCGGCCCGTTCGGCAACAAACGTGGGACGATTAGGCGTTCGAGGAGTTTCCCTAACGAAGGTAGTAATGTTATAGGCCGATATGACTTAGGGTCATCTGGAGGCTTGTCGCCACTCTTCGGTATTATTCGTATAAAGCCACGACGCCAAACACGCGGGAAAACGCCCTCTGCAATACAACGACAGTAAACAGTTAGTATCATGTCACCAGCGGATTTACATGCTTCTTTAATCATCCGATTTGAAATTTTGTCTTCCCCTGATGATTTATTTACTGGTAGTTTTTTAACAACGTTGGAAAATTCGTCAATAGATGGCAGGTCTGACATAGGTGACATAGGTGGCTCAGCTGCCCACGCTCTAATCTGTTGGTGGTAGTCGTTGTCTTTAGAAACCGAGTCGTCCGGAATAAGACTGTTAAGCAGGCATTCCGTTGTCTCTTCAATACCAGCGGTATGTATGTCGTTTACTTTTATGTTTTGAATGTAAGCTAGGTCGACTGACCTGTTAGCTTTGAACTCGTGGTATAAAGGAGACCACGGACCCTCACTTTCAAGTCGTTCGACAACTTTGTGCAGTAAATTGCTTTTAGATTTTTCAACGTACGCTTTGTATCGAGACTTGGCAACTCTAAACGCATTTAGGGCAACGGTGAACGTGTTTCCCGTAACTTTATGTTTTTTAAGTTTATTTATCTTTCTGCGCGCTCTTCGAAAGCATTTACGTTGTTCAACTAAATAGGCACTCCACCAATCACATCTACGGATATTGGTCATAGATCCGCGACCAATGGCGATATCAGCACAGTAAGTGAAAGTGTCTGACATAATTTCAGCACTCTCTTCCGCCGATAGCCCATCGCGAGTGAAGTCCTTGGCATGTGAGGCGAACAATAAACTAAAAAAATTCCAATCTGCACCCTTAGATTTGTATCTAAAATTTTGACCTTGATGTTGATTAGAACCTTGAGACAACATAGGAATAAACTCGTACACGATTAGGCGATGATCACTACATGACGCGTCTGGGAGGACACGCCACCTATCCAAGCGGACGTCGGCACTAGATAGTGTGACGTCAATACAAGATTCGCCCATGAGGCTGCAATAAGTAGGTGGTGCATCGGGAGTATTATGAATTGATAGGTTCATCTCAGCGATGAAATCCTCAACAGCATTGCGCCGTTCAGTATCTGTGGACCGAACCTTGCCATACCAGAGCGGCGAAGACGCGTTAACGTCTGCGCCGATGATAACTTTGCAGCCCGCAAGTGACCGCAAGACATTACGGAGGTTGTGAATATGAGGACCAACAGGGTCAGAATATTGAAAATAATAGCTCACAACATAAACTTTAAAAGAAGCCGATGAAATCTCTGCTACAGCACAGTGTGGGGTCATGAGATTACGCAATGATGTTACGGTAATGTTTGACGAACGTGATACATAAATTCCAGCCCGTGCCTTACTGTCTAGTTGAACTACATTGTTACGTAAGCTGGCGTTTTGATATTGTTCCTGAATTAGTACAATATCCAAATTATATTCTATAATTAATTTATCTAGCTCAGACGTCGCCACCCTGTCGTTGTGAAGATTTAATTGTCCTATAGCAAAACTAACCATAGTAATTAGTAGTTGGTATTAAGTACAAGTTGCTCTAATTTAAGTTTATATGAAGCACAGTCTTGTGACCCGCAGCGATGGTTGTGTGCTTTTTTAAAACGTTTACACACTACGCAAGTTGGTACGAAATCTATATTATCTCTATGCGGACAGTCTTTGGTGTCATGGGTCTCAGCGCAATTAGCACAGGTGGGCGATTCGGCAGCGCAATGTTTCCTGACATGTCCGAATTGTTGACAATGTAAGCAGCGGACAACATCAATGTCATCTATAAAGCGGCAGGTAGCCCAATCAATAAATAATTTCTCTTTAGTGTTAACTAAATGTTTACGCACCGCAGGCTCTAATTCAATACCTATCCATTTCCTACCATTATCCATAGTACGTTTGCGTATAATCTTTGTGGATTTAATAAATTCTTCCTCAATAATTGATAGTTCATCTTTAATGTTCTGGCGGAATAACGCGGTTAGAAAGGCACCATCCTCCATAGAATAGGGAACGTCTTTTACTAAAATTCGAGGTCTACGGCCTTTTGGCTGTTCGAGACGCAAGCCGGCAGATTTAATCGCGTCGACAGATTGCAATTTTTTTATTTGGGTCTCATTCGCTACACGTAACACGACACCGGATTTAGCGGTTTTTTTAACACCGACGATTTGGAAGCCATCATCAGTTGGTTTAATAGCTTTCATTAGCGCCTGTTTTGTAGCCGACGACGACGCGTAATCAGCTGAGCGCTCCGTGGTGGGATATGCAACTACGCACGGCAGCGGCGGGCGCGACTGTAAAGCGGGAGTAATTTTTGAAGTCCGTAACTTCAATGATTCCGCGTAAGAAATCTTATTATTCGGGCTAACTGTGACATTAGATTTTACTTTTTCTAATTCTCGCTCCATACGAACTAATTTGGTTTCAGTAGAGGAAGATTTAATCGCGAGCAGAGATACAATTGCCGTAATACGCTGAGTCATATCCATAATGGCAGACTTGTTCGCAACGTTAATTCGGGATCCTTGATCGTTGACAAGGTCGTTAATTTTCGATAAATATGCCGATGCCTCCGACACTAGTTCGCAGTAGTCGGCATTGCTCGCGTCACTAGCATTCAATAAGGATGAATTGTTATCAATGACGTTAGATGGTTGTACTTGTAACCGCTTGGATCTATCTTCGGGCGAAATGTAAGACGGAGACATTTCGCTGAATAAGCGTTTAGAACTCGCGGAGGTCGGGGACCTGTTTGTTAGGGCACTTCTGCGAAATACATTCCCACCTCGATCGGGCGGGTCATCATTATACGTAGATGACATGATCTTACTATAAGAATAAACAGGTAACGAGAAACAAAACTAGATACGAATAACCGAACACAAACTAAACGGTCGTAGAAAGTTTTTCACTCCACCCGCAATACTAAAAAAAAAACTAATAATTGTACTTACCGAATCCAATGTTTAACAATAAATCACAAATATTAATATTTACACGTATAAAAACTTACTCAGCCAGCATTTAAAACAATACCACACAACCAAACAACAAACCACGGTCCTGATTCGATCGCGAAACCAATAAATCACGAAATAATATAAGGAGCCGATTTGACGTTTACCGCACCGTACGGAAGCGCGAAGGGAAGTGAAGGGAAGTGATAGTCATTGGTTTAAGTTAAGTTGGAACTGCGACTATAACGCACGAGCCGAGCGAGCAAAACCAGAGTCCTCTCTGGCTCAAATCATTCAGTCAAGTTCCAGAAACGAATTGGTCCTATTCCTAATTATTGGTTTAGGTTAGGTTAGAACTGTGACCATAACGCACGAGCCGAGCGAGCGAAGCGAGCGTGCCGCGGCAGCGGCCGGCGAAGTGCCAGAACCGAATTGAAATTGAAATTTCATTAAAACTATAAATATCATCTTATACCCACATATATTTTTTATTACACTTGGTAAATGTTTCTTTCTGAGTATGAGTGAAAATATTATGGTGAGTATGTTTAGGGATAAAAGCGTTATGATAAAAAAACAGTAGGAGTTTAAATATATTTACATTAATGATGTTATTGATTAAAATGTTCGGAAACATCAGTGTTATGAGCATCGCCGGTAGCACTACAAATAGTATGAATGAAAACTTTAGGATGAAAATTTTTAGGAAGAATGATCATTCGGATTACAAATAGTTAGGAAGAACAATTTCGGGTAAAGAACTTGGCAACTTGGCAGACTAGCCTACATTTTAATAGGATAGTATAAAAAAATTAACAGTGATGACTAAGAAACAGTAACCAAAGTATGTCTCCCATTTACCATGAATGGACAATAAACATTTGTTATTGTTTCATCATATCCCCTCTCTAAATAGATAATTTCGAACGGTATCTTTAAGAAGGACGTTGGTACTTCAAGGATTGTACATTCGTGAAGAACTGATGCTTATCATAAGTCAATACTGCTGAATTTATTGAAATTTTTTGAAGGTAGGGCAAAGCGAGATTCCTCGCTCAAATTGAGCTGTCCGACTGGGTAAGTACCTCCGCCTTACAGAATACCGCTGTGAATCAACAATAGTTGTCTTTCTGCGAGTGAGTAAGGTTACCAGAGCTCGTTGGGGAGTGACTATTCTGACAGCATGGGCATTCCATTTGCTGTCAGTTTAGTAATTCCCTATTATAAGAAACCAAAACGGTTACTGCACGGGTGTGCAACGCATTTGCAAGCCTTCAGGTGTTGCAAAATTTAATGTTTTTTATCCCTGTGATTTTAGGCTCTGCGTTGATGAATCAGACAGGAAAAATAATTAAATATACATAATTTAGATTAATCATCAAATATTCTGTCGGTTTTATTTATTTATTTGGTCAACCAATAGCTGTTACATTGTATATGTCTAAAATATAATTAGTATAATAGAAGTAAAGCACTATATTTTAAGGTCCCCGTAAGCGCTCTGTTTTCTGTGGTATGGGTCCTGGGTTCACATCCTGGTAGGAACAAAGGTTTGTTTTGACATTACTACCTGAATCAAGGATGTTTCTATGTATGTATTTAGATTCTCGATTTATTAGTACGGGTTAATTTACAAGTTAACCTTTGTTAAGATAATGTCGCAATTATTGTACGAAATAATACTTGCGGCTTTTCAAAAACAGATTATAGTCAAAGTTTATCAGTGATAGCCTAGTATAGAGGTCTTGTATAAGACCTCTTCATAAGACCTCTTGGACCACCCAAGTTTAAATCAGAGAGTCCCAACTTTAAATATATATATTTTTTAATTATTTGGTTCACCGAAAATCACTTAAAAGTAAACACCGCATGAATATTAAAATAATTATCAACTATAAGCTAGTATAAATATTATGTATATTTACTAAATTTTTGTGTTATAACCAGTTTCACTTTTTATATAGATGCCTACAGGCATAATAGGAAAGTAATTGCTAATCGATTAAATTGACTACGAAAATTTACACTTTTTAAGTTTTAGATTATACTTACCTACTATTAGGACCGAACATAATGTAACAATCCAAACGTCTAAATTAAGAACCCTCCCTTAAAAATTCCTTCTCTTTTAAGTTGGTTAAAAATTTACTCTACTCAAACTCTGTACGAATAAAACAAGATAACTAAAATAAGTAAATGATCCGAAATGTCGGAATTATACCGTAAAAAATCCTTCAAAACTAGTTTTATTTCAATGGCTAGTATATGCGTAGGTGTAAAAAAATTGTATTTTAGCATTTCAAAGTAAATATTTTCATGCCTTCAGTCAACTCTCATTTGTTACAAAATTGATTATATCACGTTACTGAAATAGTCAGTGTTTTTTTTGCTAACCGTACATAATTACTTACTTACGTACTTACATAATATCATACTTGAATATTGCTGGGGTAGGCAGAGACTATAGTTTTTCACTTGCTCTGTGCTAACAAAACCGAACAAATTCGTCTATGTTTCAAGCATACTCAGTATTTCAGAGAGCTGTTACCCTTTTTCAGAACGTTCATTATACCTACAAACCTAAACAGACTCTATAATTAAAGATCTAAAACACAGATTTGAATAAACCTAAATCAAGCTGGTTACTAAATATAATAATTCAAATTCTCAAGCATTTAATGGATTTCAGCAAACATAGCGATGTCTCTAACTTATAGTTAACTACTATAAATGAGTTATACGAAGAATTAATTAAATTACTAATTATTTTAAATTTGAGTATCATCGACACCTACTATTAACAGCAGCCATCTTAATCTACATTATATACATACACGGCTTTTTTCCATGGAATCGGCAAAAAATACAGAACTCATGCATACCACTGTTGCTTCGTCCACATTCGACTACCCGTTTAGCTCAGCGGTGGTTAACGCTGCCTGCTGTGCTATGGGTCCCGGGTTCGAATCCCGGTATGGACAAATGTGATGAGCATCAATATTTGTTTCCGAGTCATGGATGTATCTATGTATAATATGTATGTATTTACAACAAAAAAAAGTATATATTATGTAGTATATCAACCAACTATAATATCAGTAACACAAGCCTCGTTGCTTAGCACGGAACTAGATGGCGCTGTGTAATAATTTCCAGGAATATTTATTTATTTATTCTTGTGATCTTAATGTAATATGGCTAATTATAATAAGTGAGCTAAGTTTTTTTTGTAAATATATAGGTTATTATTATACTTTTGTACAAATGTTTGTTTCAATTTAACAAGTTAAATAAATAAACCATTCTAAGGAAAAATTGACTGAGGCAACTTTTCGATGGCTGACTACAACCTCCTTAGTTTTAAATAAGAGATCTGTGCAGCACTGTGACAGTAAATGGGTTGATAATAATAATAATTTCATTAATAAAATAATTTAGTTAACTATAATTTTTTACGACAGGAATATACTCTAGAATACATATTTGCTTTAACCTGTCACTATGTTTTTAAGCCTGGTTAAAACGATTTATCGTATAAGCATATACAACTGTTGAAAAACTTATTATAATTAACTTATTATGTTTAAGTTAGACCCAGTTTTACAAAATTTTAACTACATAAATACCCACCATGAGTAGGTAAAACTTAAATAAATAAAAATTCACTTATAATAAACTTATAATTTTAATGTACTCAATAACTTAAAAAATGTAGCCAAATGACCTTAATAATAATTAAAGCAATGAAACAAGAAAAAATGTATTATGAGATATCAGTCAAGCATAGTCTATTCTTTCATGGTATAATTTGATCATTTCTTGTCAAACAACATAAGGTCATCCAAATTTAAAATAATGTATGTACGTCTATTTTCTTAATAATAATGATTTTAAATCCAATTCTCGAGATAAATACCAACACAATTTAATTTGATAAATAATGTTTGAATATAATAAACTAAGATTTAAAAAAATCATATATACCTATTGATAAAAAATATAATGATAAAACAAATTAAATCATTTTTTTTTAATATTTGCGAGCTAGTATAGAGGGAGATTTAATATATTTTTTTAATATATGCAAGCTAAAAGCATTAGTCATTCATATTATTTGTTTATGTAACAACAAGTTTTTGTCATAGACAAGTATGGGTTTTTGTCGTTTGTGCAATTCTGAATGAAATTTCGATTGCAAAAACTTTTGGCCATGTATGTACATAAACTATTTAATTGTTAAAACAGATATTTTCATTCTAAAAGGCAACACAAATATTACCATATGCAAATAAAAATCTCATAAGTTTGCGAAAATTTCTGGCTGCGAGTGTACACGATGATACTATAATACGCGATCGTCATTGTCCATTACATCATTTACAATTGAGCCTTACAGTCGTCACAACTGTACTATTTACGTTTCCCTCGCCAAACGATTATAGTTCATTCATTCGTTACAGATGGATGTATTTCGAACAAAGAGAAGACACCAAGCAAGTCGAAGAAATGGAGAACGTGAATAAAGACGTATAGCCCCCGCTAGTGATTATTGAACTTAAAGCATTTATTATAAGTGGAAGTGTTATTGGACAGTATACAGTGTGTTTTGCTAAAGTGTGTATGTTTAATTAAAAAGCCTGTCAAGTTTCACCGTGGTTTTAATTCACTTTTCTAACGCAAAAACAATCAAATGTTTATAGTATCACAGTGACAGAACGCGACGGATCGCTCAACGTGTTTGAGTTTATCGACGTGTTAAAGTTTATTTTCGATTTCTCCGAGTGTGTTTGTGGACGCATTAAAGACTGATATGGCAACATAAGAGTGTTTGCTTACATACAGCCGAACAATAGGACGCAAGCGACGTCCCAGCGTCGGCGGCTTACCAGTAATTCAATATTATACCGTATTTATCTTGCGCTGTGAGGATGTGCTCTTCAATATAACAACAATGTGACCCAACTTTAAGGATACACTTCAGATCCCGGCGAGGTCTATATTTCTTATTTTATATTTCAATTTCCAGTAAGTATTGACATTATATTTGAAATTTTGATAAAGAATAGATACAGTAAGAGAATTTAAAAAATGGATAAAACGGAAAAGTTTGTCGAGAAAACTTCTCGTGATGATATGACAGAGGAGTTGCCTCTGAAAACGGAAACCAAAAATGACGTGAATAACAAGACATTTTTAGAGAAAATTAAGTTGTTGAAATCAAACATAACGGTGGAACCAGTTCTGGCGCTATTTGTGATGCCGAGTGTGCTAGCGATGCTGGCGACACAGAATTTGAATTTAGAGAAAGCATGCAGAGTGAACTTAAATTTTGGAGATAGTGCGTGTACTGCTTTGAGACTGAGAAAGCGAGCCAATTACACATTTGAAGAAGAAGAAGTACAGAAACTAATAGCTTCCGTACAAGCATGGAAGAGTGTAATACACACAGCAATACCAACACTACTGATGCTCTTTGTAGGCGCATGGAGTGATAAAACGGGGAAGCGCAAGATCTGCATGCTATTACCGATCTTTGGGGAATTCATGACATGCATATTGAACATTATAAACACATACTTCTTCAATGAAGTCCCAGTGGAGTGGACTGTTCTTATGGAGGTCATATTCCCATCTGTCACAGGTGGTTGGTACACAATGTTCCTCGGCACCTTCAGTTATTTAGGGGATATCACGTCTAAGGAAACGAGGACGTTCCGTATGGGGATATTGAACTTGTGCATGACAATGGGATTCCCCATAGGGATGGGACTCAGCGGGATTCTCCTGCGCTATCTCGGCTACTATGGAGTATTTTCCATATCTGCTCTCTTACAGTTTATCAATTTCTGTTACGTATTGTTCCGTATTGATGACCACACTTGGCTCGAGAACAAAGACAAGGTTTGTATGAGTTTACTTATTTACACAGTCGTACGATATTTATTAATCATTTTTATTATTAATGTGGTATTCATCAATTCTTTACAAAACATGATTCCAATTTAGGGTCCAATCAGGTGTATTTTACTATCTTAACTCTTAAGTAAATTTACCATCGAACTCAAGTGGCTGTACAGATTTGTCTTTTTATTATTTAAAATTAGAAAAAACAAGACAATCTACTGGCCAGAAATTATGATAGTGTATATTTCGTTCCCATCAAATAATATAATAGCATAATCTTGACAGTGAATCAGTTCCAGTCTTATTAATATAGCATTAAAGTCGAAAAGTTTGAAACTGCCGAGGATGTTGGTTTCGGATATAACATTCTTTTAATTAATATGTTATATGTTAACTCTTTAGTTAATTCTTATATTATGTTAGTACTACATTTAGTAAAAATTCACCTTTAAATTGTACAAATATCAATCTTTTTAGGTTAAAAGAACAGGCTGCTTGGGTTTTCTGTTGGAATTCTTCGATTTCCACAGTCTAAAAGAGACCGTAGAAATTGCGTTCAAAAAAGGACCGAATAACAGGAGACTACGTATATGTTTAATATTGACTGTGGTCTGTTTGACGTTCGGACCGATGTGGGGTATGTATACAATGCCATATTATATAAAGATATGATGATAAACAAATACCTACTAAACATATAGATGCGCAGAAACTGTAAACCGACTCAAACGAGTACACTAATAAAATACAATCGTATATCTAGGTAAATATATTATAATAAATATAAATCTCTAGGTAAATATATTATCCCACAAATATTATAAATGCGAACGTTTGTATGGATGTTTGTTGCTCTTTCACGCAAAAACCGCTTAACGGATTTGGATGAAATTTGGTCTTTTACCTAAAATAACACTTAGGCTACTTTTTAACCGACTTCAAAAAGGAGGAGGTTCTCAATTCGTCGGAATCTTTTTTTTATCTATATACTTTGCGGGCAATGCTGCGGGTCGATGCTAGTAAAACATATATCAATGAATATGACCAGGGGACTGTGAAGTCAAAAGTCCTGAGTTCGATCCCCAGGCCAAATTTTCGAAGTAACGTGCGTATTTATCATACGCTCAAATGATAAATAAAAACATCGTGAAGAAAGAGAAACCTGCATATCAGAGAGATTATTTTGATGCCATGTAAAGTCTGCCAACCCTACTAGGTTAGCGTGGTGAAATATAGCCTAATCCCTCTTAAATGATAGGAAACCCGTGTCCAGCAGTGGGACAATATAATGGCTTAGATTTATAGGTACATACCTAAATTTAAAGTTGGAACACTCTAGTATAATTAGACATAGTTATTTATAAACGCTTAATGAGAAAAACTTAATGAGGTATAACTCATACAATAAAATACCTACCTAAGTGGAATGTAGTTATAGTACAAATTCGTATAAATCTGCGAAAACTTCGCAAAAAACTGTGATGCCTTTTTGTGTTCGTTTTCTTTATGTGCGTTGTAATAGGATTCAAAATTAAATTACCAAATTTAATTTACCATACACGGCTGTTACTAGGAATTCTCGATAGAAAAAACCCGAGAAAATTTTACCGGACTAGGGTATCGAACCTATGACTTCTGATGATCTATGTAATATTAAAATCAAATAAAAAATATTGAATTGTTAAATATAGTTTGTCTGCTTGAACATTCAATATTGAATGTGAGCTGTATTTCCCAAACAAATATCAATGTGTCAATATTGTACCGATAATAGCATTTGTTATTGAATTACGTTTAGTTTAACTTGGCGGATTTGACCTATGGAAGAATATTCAATCGCTTTTATTAAACGGTATATATTCATGAGCAGTGGTAGCCTAGCGGTGTGACCAGTGGACTGAGATGTCAGAGGTCTCGAGTTCGAACCACAAACTTTTCGGAAGTTATGTGCGTATTTATCACATGCTCAAACGGTGAAGGAAAACATCGTGAGGAAACCTGCATGCTTGAGAGAATTCTCGATGGCATGTGAAGTCTGCCAATCCGCAGTAGGCTAGCGAGGTGGACTATAGCCCAATCCCTCTCAATTGAGAGGAGAACCGTGCCCAGCAGTGGGACATTAATGGGTTGATGATGATGTTATATTCATATTTATTGACGACCCAACTAGCCCAGCGGTAGTTAACACTGCTTTCTGTGCCATGGGTCCCAGGTTCGAATCCCGGTAGGTACAAATGTTTGTGTGATAATCATAAATATTTGTATCCGAGTCATGGATGTATCTATGTATAATAAGTATGTATTTACAAAAAAAAAGTATGTATGTAGAATATCAACCATCTAGTATCCGTAACACAAGCCTCGTTGCTTAGCTCGAAACTAGATGGCGCTGTGTCATGATGTTCAGGAATATTATTATTATTATTATTACTTAGCTGTGAGCCGCTCAACTACCTCACAACGTACTAAAGTAGTTACAATGTTGCATTAGTAAATACGCCAAAGTTAAGACACATAATATCTATGGTATTAACTTATTTGCACTTCGTAATGACTACAATGATTTATGAACGTAATTACATATAATAGATTACACACAGTCACCACTTACATATTATAGTATTTATACTGTTTATAAAGCCGAAATAGTCTATATGATATGACTATGAAGTTCTAAGTTACAGGTCTCGAGATTGAATCCCTTTAACTTTTTCAAAAATGAAAAATATCGTGAGAAAATCTGTATATCTGAAGCTTTTTCCCGAATGTTCCAATAAAAACTAGGCCTGCGAATAGGACTTATAGCCTTATTCCTCCCATTTTGAGAACAAACCTGTGCCCAGTAACACAATTAATTTATACAGGCTCACACAAATCATTGCTTACCAATTTCTATAAATATGTTTTTCCTTAACCATTTAGATATTATACGCAAGGTATTTTCATGCCTATATTTGAGGAAGACTGACTGATTTCCATTGTAAGGTTGAGCAAGATCATGGTTTTTTTTTAAATAGTCAGTTCGAAGTTAGAATTTTTCTTTAATTAATAAGTTAACGATACGGTTACTGCAGTATTTGCGCAGTTTATCGGCTTCCACACCGCGAGCCGCGGTTCAATCACCTCACGGAACAAATGTATGTATCATTGGCCTACATGTAGTTTTTTCTTGTCTGTTTATGCAGTTGTATTTGTAAATTTACCGGAGAAATTCTTAATGTTGGAGGATATCGTATTTAAAAATAAAGAAATAGTACTACGCTGATCTTCTAATAACATACTGCCTATAAACATTACGACGAATTGTGGTTGTACCAAATAACATTATTTCGTTATGGCTTTCTACAAATATAAATTTGAATCGAGAAATAAAACACGCGAGCTAAACGAACGCGGAACGAAAATGATGGCCAGTCACAAGCGCAGTGGTGCATTGCGTTGTTGACACACAACCAACAAATAAATCACATGGACACAGTCATATTGTTGCATGTAGTGGTGTCGCCGTTTACAAACGTCCACCATTCATGTTCATGAATTAAATAATTGACTAGAAGCCATTTGAATTTTGATGAATGAATACTGACACTTGACGCTCCAATTTGTCTGTCTGGCCTGTTTTGTAATATGGGGTGAGGTGTGTATGGAAGTTTTAGACTGTTATGTTACAGCTCGTTTGGAAAACTGTCCAGCTTTAGCGCTAGAAACATTGAACTGTCTTTTTTCTATTGAGTTACGCTCAATACAAAAATAAATCGATACCCTCATGCCGTGTTTTTATATTTGCTACAACGTACGATGCAAACTTTTTTGTAAAAAATAAATAAAATACCAGTCAATTGAATAGAAATAAAATATACCTTTCAAACAATTCTATATAATTGTTACGCCTGAATGGAATAATTAATGTTAGGCCAGATTATTTTGATATTTTATATTAGTCACGAATTGTCTTACAACTCTTTCATTCTAATCGAGTGAGGTAAAACCTTGTCATTTTCTACTTAAAGGGCGCTTTCCTACCATGCCAACTGCCATTGAGAATATCTCTCCGATATGCAGATTATTTCACGAAATTCCTTCGTCATTTAAGTCGAATTATCGACGATAAGCCCAGGTTTACGCCATACAACTAAACTCAGGACTTGTAACAGTCCATTATCACATAACCACAACCCTATCAATGTGTTCCTCTTTTTAAAGTCGGCTAAAAAGTTATTGAAGTCAGCAAATATAGTGAAGAAAATATCATGACTTTAAAAGCATTCATAGTGAAGGTTATTGTAAGTTCTCGTGGGAAATTACAAGAACGCAGTCTGAACTGGCAGCGATTGCTTCTTACTAGAGTTCAAAGTACACATCACTACCAGAACGTATAATATTATTATCATTATTTACGGCTCATGAATTGTTTGCTCTCTCTTGATATAACATGTGTATGTAGTTAATAATTATCTTTTTGTTAGGAAAGTGTAATAGCGTCTTCCAATCACTATTTATCTTTTTAATTGAAACCAGTTACATTATAATTTTCTTATAATTATGGTCGTGGATCCAACAATTCAGACTTATCCGTAAATTGGACGTCTTTTTGTCTCGTCTCCAATGATTGGTTGGATGATTACTGATTTGGATAATGACACATGCAGCGCATATAAATATAATAATATTTCCGGACATTATTGCACAGCGCCATCTAGTTCCGTGGTTAGCAACAAGGCTTGTGTTACGGATACTAGATGATTGATATACTACATATATACTTTTTTTGTTGTAAATACATATTATACAAAGATACAGCCATGACTCGGATACAAATGTTGATGCTCATCACACAAACATTTGTCCCTACCGGGATTCGGAGCTGGGACCCATATCACAGCAGGCAGCGTTAACTACCGCCGAGCTAAACGAGTCGTTATATCACAAGTAAACGAATTTTTGATAAAGTCGATATTTTTGATAATTATTTGGTCTAGGTACTTGATGCAAGCGCAGCTACAGGTAGAGAGAGTACTTAGGTACTCGCAGAGTCATTTGGTTTTCTCCGATACTCTCAGAAAAACTCAGATTTTCCATACATGCCTGGCTACCAGGGTTTAAAAACATACAAGTGAAATAGTGTATCCATAGGAATACTGATTTCTCTGTGTACCAGATACTCAAACTGCATTACTCTCATATTGATATATACAATACATTGTAAAGGAATTGATTTCCTATTTCATAATTGGTATTTTATTTAAAAGCGTATCTATGGAGTTTCTTGCCGGTTCTTCTCCATAAGACCTACCTTTTGGAACCGTGCAACTAAATTCAACTAAATTCGACAATTTAAAAGCACCTGTAATGTTGGTCTATTTGAAATAAACGATTTGACTTTGACTTTGACTGCCATGGTATGTTATGTTTTATTTTTAACTGATTATTTCTTTGCAGGTGAACTAAGTATCATGTATATATTCGCTCGGTACCGTTTCAACTGGGATGAAGTGAAGTACAGCATCTATTCAACATACAGTCTTATTACGCACTCAGTCGGTAAGTGTTGATTGTACATAGTTCATGGCGTAACTATATATCTATCTATGTATGTTATTTATACGTGGAACTGCATTATTAAATAACCTTTTTCTCGATGATTGTTGAGTATTAGTATCGGATGTTGAAGGTGTGTCAATAAAAAGAGTAGATACACAATCGCATTTGTATAATAATATAATTATTATATTTTAAAAAAAATGTTATGTGATTTTGCTTCTTAGTTCATAGGAACTACCATAACATTATATGTATTATAAAGTAAAGAGCAAGAGTTGCCCCATACCAGTTTTTTTAATAGTTATGTACATTATAATAATCTAGGTGTCTTTAAATCTAGATTAAATCAGCTTCTCACTGCATTGTAGATCGCAATTATCACTCAACATCGGGCAAACTGATGGCCAAGCCCAAACCTATTAATAATTTAAAGAAAATTTCACCTAATTCATACTGGAAGACGATGATGATTGTCTGACTACAGCATAAGCCAGTTACACCTTATAGAAGGGATGTAGTAGATAACTTACGCTATTATAATTTATGTTTAATGATGATTGAAATACAACTTGACCTCTTAAAGTTGCTTTCGGACAAACGACTCTCTAGACATTAGGTATTTGGTGCTTCTGCCACTCTAAATCGTAATTTAGTAGAGGACAATACAAAACACCGTTGTTTAAGCCCTTTTTCAAACAAAACACTTCAATGTTCGATGTCCAATACTAGATATAAAGTGCACCCGTTACAGTAAACATTTTAGTCTTCGTACCGTAGAATATTGAAAAATATTAGATTTTATTTAAGATTTTAATTACATGCACATGTCACAGCAAAAATAAAGTACACGTGTTCAAATTTTAAAGCTACTTAAATAATATTAACTACATGCTCATTATTTTTATTGAATAAGTTTTAATATCGTGCATGTGTATTATTGAAAATAAAAATTACAAAATACACGTGTTGCAACAAAAAATATTCCGATTATTATTTTTAATGAATGAAGCGACTTGTTTTACAATACCACAATACACACAAACAGTGAACCTTGTATTACTACTAAGGTCGTAAAACAAATACAATATACAGTTAATAAATAATTATCCTTACCTACGCCATTCATTTGTAATTTTGGTCAGTTTACCTACTGAAGTCTTGTTATGTGGTAACTACTAATAATAATCAATCTGTGGTCTGCTACAACTAATTAACGAGCTATCTTCTAAATAATGAACACGAATAACTTGTAAAATAGCCCCAATTTGTAGTAATTCATTTGATTAATTGATTTTTTTTTATATCACTATTTCATTATTTTGTCTAATAACGAATTCCAAATATTTGTTCGAACTTATAAGTAGCCTTAATTTTTCCAGTCTTTTATGATAGATAATAATTGATTTCGTTAATACCATCACTTTTAAGTAGTTCTAAAATATAGTGTTACCTCTTTCAAACGCCTATTGAGTGAAAGAGACCGAACTATACTTGATGGTCACTTAAAATTTAGTAGTATTTGACTATTTGTTGAAAACATCTATTATTATGACTGCACGGTTGGAAGCAATGGTCGAGCGATCGGCTTTTGCGCCGCATCTCGTGAGTTCGATCACACGTGGATGAAATATATTACATATTTATATTAGGTATTTGTGAACGCACACACGACAAAAGCCAAATTCCTAATGTCGGACAGCGTTTCAAAAAAGGTCTCAGGTCAAAGTCAAAGTCAAAATATCATTTATTTAAAGTAGGCCAAATTTTATTGGCTCTGTTTGTACGTCGACAATAAAGACAGCCCCCAAAAACGCCCGCACTTCACGTTGAGTTGAATTTTACCTAACATAAATTAATGAAAAGTGTAATTTCAGGTACATTATTCTCGATCAGCGTGTTCAGTAGGAAGTTGAAGGCCGATGACGCCGTGCTAGGCATTATATCTACCAGCAGCAAAATCTGTGGAGCACTGATGTTAGCCTTCGCTAGAAATGACTACGAAGTGTACTTATGTAAGTTAGCCTATACTGGGGCTCGGTTTCCGAAGAATTAAGCTATAATTCACCACGCTAGCCTACTTCGAGTTGGCAGGCTTGACATGCCATCGAGAAAGTCTCGCAAGCATGCAGGTTGCCTCACGATGTTTTCCTTCACCGTTTGAGCATGTGATAAACAAGCACACATCTTCCGAAAAATCGGTGGAGCATGACGTGGGTTTGAACACCAGTTTGATATCTCAATCCACTGGTCACACCACTAGGCTACCGCAGCATAGGTCTCTATTATCATTTTAACTCAAAACAATCAATCAATCAATATTTACTTCAATAAAATATTACTCAAAACATTTTACGCAACATATTTTCATTGTATTTATTTTTTAATTTAAATCTTTTGTATTCAGCGTGATACATCAATAGCAGAGTTATTTAATATTGCTTTTATTAAATAATTTATAGATTGCCAGTAAAACAAAAATTGACATAATTGAAATAACTTTGTCCCAACATAATTTTTTTTTTATATCTTTACAAAATGTCTATTGCTTATTTCTTGATCTAACTCTCATAATCGTTTATCAAATCAATCTACTTCTTCTTATCGTGTCAATGACTAAACAATGTTTTAATATATTAATTTCAATATATTATGTTTTAAAAAGCGCTCTTCATCCTCTCCTCTAAAAAAACTAACTTGCTGTGCCCGACAGGGTCCATAATTGTTTCTCTTTAATTTTACCCACCAGCTTTTGTATACATTATGGGATGCAATAAAGTTATTGAGTATTGAGTTTGATAATTCTCTTATTATTCAAACATTGTCAAAAATTCTTATTTAGTAGAGATCATTAGAAGTCCTTGACCGTCCTCAGAATTTATTCTTTCATTTTGTTCAACTTTAGTACATTGCAGTAAAATAGCACAACTATAGCAGTATATGTCCTCTATATATGTTTACATACTACATATATATGTTTAAATGTGTATTACTATATTCATTATTTTATTTTCCAGCGCCACTATTAGAAATATTAAACGGTACCTCAGCGATTGCTCTCAGATCGATCGCATCAAAACTAGTCTCGTATCAAGAATTAGGTAAGTAATACTGATATTTCGAATTTCTATTTATTATTTTGAACCTTCTTGAAAGAAATATATTAGTTTAGAAGACCAAAGTAGCGCAGCAGTATTGAGGGGCATTACGTTAAGGATCCTGAATAGAAATCCTACGTTCTGCAAACGTTTCTGTAATAATATATTTACATCAGTCTTGGATGATTTTATATATACATAAAATATGTATGTACCTACAAAATAAAATGACTCATGTAGTGTATCTATATAATCCGTTACTTAGTTTTATTTCAAACATCGTTATATTTGTATGTTTTTATAGGTAAAGTGTACTCTCTATTCGGTGTCGCTGAAACAATGATGCCTATAATATTTGCACCGCTCTACTCCCGAATATACATCGCCACACTGACTGTGCTGCCCGGGACAGTGTTTCTAATGAGCGTGATGGCTACAGTACCAGCCCTTGGAATATTTAGGTGAGCATGCATTTTAAATCTCCTTATTTCTTCCTCCAAAAAGGACGAAATCAAAGAAGGTTCGCCAATTAATAAAAAACCTTTTTCTCTAGCCTGTTACCGATTTATTTTTAACTAAAATAGCAAGAATCTTTCTTACTATTCGTAAAATTAGAAGAGTTATTTTATATTTTATTTCAACCACAAAAATGTAGTTTTGTTTCTCTATTCTAGTAATCATTGAAACGGCTCCCGTTTCGGTGCCAAAATTCAAAATGGATATTTAAAACATTTTAGATATAATAAAATAGGAACCCTTACAATAATGATGTGAATTTAAGCCGCATTAGACAAAGACGATAATACTGTAGTATTTCTTACGAAGGAATAAATTCTAATAAAAAAAAATAAGGCACGTAAGAATTAACGAACTGTAGTAACGCTGTCTCACTTTATTATAGTTAATATAACGAAGACAAGTATACAATAAATTCTAGCACTTACAGGTAATAATTATTGAAGATAAACAAACAATTTTAATATAGGTATAGTGTTATAAATTTATTACTAAAATAGTTACATACCATTCCTATGTTTCACACAGATGTCATAATATTTGAAGCGCTTAAGAGATTTTATCTGCCATTGTTTACAACAACTGCCATGACACAAGGTCATTCCAAATGACGTGTCCATCGCTGTCACCATACTATTTTGTTTTCGTTTGAATTAATTTAAAAAGTGGTATACTCAAAAATAATCATCGAAATCCGCTTAGAAGTATTTTAAAATTGTTATTTATATCAACTGAAATTTAAAGATTTTTCAAGCATAGGTACTGTTTTATACTTATATAAAAAAAACGAAAGAAATAACCTTGTAGGTGATTAGTGAGGTGTAACGAATCCTAGTGTATGGAACAAAGTTTAAAAAAAAATAAGACTGAAAAATTATTCGAATACACAGAAACTAAAGAAAAAATTCAGAAATTTTGATATCTACATTTATTCGGAGATAAGTCGTAACGTGCTTGTCGCCAGATGTAACGCCGGGAGCTGTTTTGTTAGACCTTTGGTATTGAGCTAACATCTGCGGTATAATTCACGATTATTATTAAGAAAAAATATATATGGAATGTCCTACAACGCTTGAACGAATCGTTATATTAAAAGTTATATAATATTAAGTATTCAATAACTAGATGTAATCATAAGAAATTAAACACGTATTTCATCATGTCTTTAAAACGACCATATAAGAGGGTGAAATAGGGGTTAAAAGTTTATATGGGAAGTCCGTCATTTTTATAGTAAGTCTAATAAAATTGAATACTCGAGCTCCTCAGTGAAAATAATGCATACGTGTTTCGTTGTTTTTTGGAAATTTAAACCGTAACGGGCGACGGAAATGAGGGGGAAAAATTAGTATGAAATTTCGCGGATCAAGCAGCGAGCAACAGCTAGTTAATAGATAATAGATAAACATTTAATAGATAGACATTCGTTTTTTGTCTACATTAGATAGAATTAGATGTGTGTCAGGTTTGTATAGCGTTTTGTATCGTGTGATAGTGTCGTGTGCGATTGACACATGAAGAATACATATATACCTATATATGTTATGTAATTAAATGCATGTATGTATATTTCTACCTAGAAATATACATACATGCATTTAATTTCAACAACGTTATGTATGTAAGAAATTAGAACTATGAATAACATAATTCACAACAGAGGTATGTATAAATGTTATGGCTTACTTTCATGTGAAATAAAAAACATATGCCGTTGTCTGTGACAACAAATACCGGTCGCGTCGGACAAATGATGTTTGTAAACTAGCGTGCGTGTTTCACATTGTTGAATGAACAACGGAAAGAATCTTGTTTGAAATTGTTACGTATGCGCTTCCCTTCCCATGGAAACGAATGTTTTTGGCTATATAATGAAGTATTATATCGGGGAATTCTTAAATTCTATAAGGAAATCAAATACAAATGGTCTGGTTTCTTTTCTTATTTTTTATTCAGTCAAAACAGATCATGACACTTAATTAGTTTGGTGACAAGTATTGATTTTGAAGTTTTGTTTTGTCAACATTAAATTAGTAATGAATGTCGACTATTCATATGGAAAAATAAAATGAAGCTGTTATTTAAATAAAGTCGGAAAAATTTACTAAATTAGAGGTAAGAGGGATGATTTAGCACCAGACTTTACGTTTGCGACTTTAAACACAAAAATGGTTAGAAAATTGTATTTTATACTTAGTAATGGGTGGTAACCTAGCTATGTTAGCTTAGTGGTGTGACCAGCCAGTGGACTGAGATGTCAAAGGTCTCGAGTTCAAACCCAAGGCACGGACCCTTGACTTTTCGGAATCACATGCTAAAACGGTGAAGAAAAACACTGTGAGGAAACCTGCGTGCTTCAGATACTTTCTCGGTGGCATGTGAAGTCTGCAAACCACCAGTAGGCTAGCATGGTGGCCTAATCCCCCTCAAATGAGGGGAGACCTGTGCCCAGTAGTAGGATAATAATGGGTTGATGATGAATGGGTGGTAAATACTCAAATATACGAAGTAAAATGTATAAGTTACTTATACTATATTTTTACTTGCAAAAAACCTATATGCGCGTGTTCTTAATACTTTCCCTTCAAAACAGTTTAATGAACTTCTTCGATTTGAAGTATTGATTTAGTACTTCTGAAGTCATCTGTTCTTAACTAAAATTGAAGCGATTATAATGGTCATGTTGTCTGAATGTATGCACCTGAGCTAAGCCGGAGGCAGTTTGTTCTTTGTCTCGTTACTAATTCACAATATTCATTTGTTTTTCAGTTGGTTCTACCACACGCACAGAAAAGACGAGAAAGAGAAAAGACTGAACGTGCCCAACACGCCGCCTCTCCCTGGAGACATACCCATCGCCCCAGCTTAACTGACATTATTATACTGAAACAAAGATACAGAACGCCAGCTCCCGTAATTGAAAATGTTTCAAATATAGTTTCAATCTATTTCTCATGTCATTGTTCACGTTTGACGTTGTTAGGTAAGAAAATTACCAGTTGTGACATTTACGACATTGAAATTAGATTGAAGCTGTATTTGAATAAGGAGAAATAGTCTTTGTCTGAACAAAATATCGCGTAGAAACGAGTCCGTATAATGAAGCCATGATCTATTTTACAAAGGGATGGTGATATACGTCTTCTATAACTCTATGCCTTTCTTAAAACGGAGAAATGATGTTTTAACGCGTCCCGCAAATAAACAATTCACCCCTTTTTTCTTTTTATTGACGACTATATTCAAATAAAAAAATGCACCTGGGAAAGGTTTTCACTTACAATTACATAAAAGAAGGAATCACCAATCGACCACCATGAAGTTGCATGCGATTGCAATGTATGTATGTACGTAATTAGTAGATATCGAACTTGCATGCAACTTCAGAGTGATACATTTCTCAAAAAATATTTAAGATTTTTAAGGTATATATTTGGCACTAATTAATTTAGAAGATTTGGGAAAAAATTCTAAGATGCATTTGAAAAAAATCAAAGCTTGTCTTAAGCCAAAACATTTTATTGTTGATTACTTTTTAATGAAGTGTTGTGCATCGGCCTTAAGTATTTTACTTTTCAGGCTTATTACACATCAATGACTGTTTTTTAAACTCTTGATTAGGTTACTGAAAACCGTTATCGGGTAATTGAAACTAGTGTAAGTTATTAATCAACAGACATTCCTGTGATCTTTATTGTGTGATTCACTAAAATTTAATTCAAAATACTTTTGTAAAGGTCTATTTACTATCAGATTTTGCAGTATTGTTAAGTTATATTATAAATTGAATTATTTATACTTTTCTTACTGTTTTGTTGTTAATTTAAGAATAAAGTATTCGTTTAATGTGTTGACAAACTGTTATTTTATTCATTGTATTTTTACCTTAAAATCAATAAGATTTTAGTAAAAAGCAGTCAGTCTCATTGGTCAAAAAGTGCTCGACTGCTGAGAAAAGGGTCTTGGTTTCGATTCTCTAATCGAGCATTGATATTAGGTTTTTTTTATGAAATTCTAATTAGCAGCTCAGAGTGCACTCTTGACTGGTTGATGTTCATGCCGGTTGGCGACCGGATGAAAGAGCCTGGTGGACATCCCCGGGAACTAGGACGTCCCCGCAGTCTCCAAACCCCGTTGATGTGGCGTTGTGGCATGTTGGCAACTGGTAGGCAGTATGGCTGAAATGTGGAATGAGCATCTCGAGTGGGTCCTCCCCAATAGATATAATCGAGGTGTCTTTAAATCAAGAGTGAATCGGTTTCATCTAGGTAAGCGCGCTCCATTGTAGACCGCAGTGTTGCAGTCAAGCGTAAACCTAATAATAATAATTTAAAAAAAGGATTTAATAGCACTAGTTTTACCTGACAAAGAACACAGAGAGGGTCTTAGATATAGAACACTACTCAAAATATACCGTTTCGAGCTCTATCTCACACATATACATGACAAAATACAATAAAATTTATTGGCACCGGTTTCACATGGTCTTTGGCTAGGATCACTAGATCCAAAACTACATATAGCTTACATACATACATACGTTTCTTGCATCTTTCTAGCTTTGTTCTTCTCCTTCCTCTAAATCTGTTTGACTTGGAAATTGAACCCAAACTCTCATGCTTAACATCAAAAATTATTGTGTTATATACAAAGGCACGCCATTAATTTGAAAGTTATGTGCGTATTTAGCACGTGCCTAAATTGCGATTATTTTGATAGCGTGTGAAGTCTGCCACGAGCACTAGACTAGGTAACGTAATCTCCCTCCAATATGAGGAAGCCTTGTGAAGTGTTCTCGTTATTTAAGTGTTCATATAAGTCACGAGAACACTTCTCCCAATATACAAAAGGGGTACAAGTACATATATAGTACTTTGTACTCCTTTGCGCGAACGGAGGAGTATGAAATTTCCCATACTAATAGTTTCTTTGGAGAAGTAGTTTTTTTAAACCTTATAATTTTGATTAATTATGGTAGAATTTCGCCCAGTTTGCAACCATTAGTTTAAATAATTACACATCAACCGTTTCCCGTATGACACGACAATAGATCTCGTTGGCGTCGACAGCCCTAATTCATACTGACGTGTACACCAGGTACATTCACGTAAATATCACTTTACTAGAATATCGCGTCACAAACATTGTTGGCCTCGTATGTACCGCGCCATAAATTACTATGATTTTGGAAACAGTTGTGCTCTGCAGTAAATTCATATTTGCATGAATTCAATGGGTAAGGTTTTATGAATACGTTGTTAACTTTAGAATGAGTGACAATAGCAATTATGATACTTATTTACATTGACATAAAACTTTTTTCACAAATTCTCATGGTCACAGAATTAATTTATCGTTGAAAACGATATCTGGAAAGAAAACTTAACAATTAAGAACTGAAAATTTCATCATAAAACTTTTCTCAACCTGTAAATCATAGTGTGCATATTCCCACACTGATACTGATTAAATTCGTGAATTAAATAGTATATATTATATAGTAGGTAGCTCTGCGACTTATAAATGCTATTTTATTAATAAAAAGAATAGTTCTTAGGTTCTTAGTAATAAGTCTGAGTTTACCTTATAGCAACATAATATTATTACAATGAACATCAACTCCCTTTGGGGGTCTATCAAAAGCACCTTCAAACGCTGTCAAAACATTTGTACAGCACCTAAAGTATAACAAATTCTATTCACAGTAATTGGCCCTTTGAGTCAGTGGCGACTGTTTAAGCGGTGCTGTCCTTTTCAGTTAGTTTGGATCAAAAACACTAAATCAAATATGTGAAATATAGAGCGGTTTTTTGTTAACGCCTTTTTTTTAATGTATGATTTTAGGGTTCCGTACCCAAAGGGTAAAAACGGGACGCTATTACTAAGACGTCGCTGTCTGTCCGTCCGTGTGTCTGTCACCAGGCTGTATCTCAAGAACCGCGATATCTAGACAGTTGATTTTTTTACGAACTATGTATTTCTATTGCTGCTATAACAACAAATACTAAGAACAACATAAAATAGATATTTTAAGCGCTTTTTGTATGGTTCCCATACAAAATACGCAATGTTTTTCCTAATTTTGTATGAAACCTTTCGTGCGCGAGTCCGACTCGCACTTGGCCGGTTTTTAGTTAGGATCAAAAACACTAAATCAAATATGTGAAAAAGAGACCGGTTTTTTGTTGATGCTTTTTTTTTAAACTGGATCTTTTTTTTCGTTTTTGCGCTATTTTGAATGGATAGTTCGATGTTCGAATGTGATTTTATGTCCGTCCGATAGAATTTTAATGGCATTATGCATTTCTAAATTGTTTTACAGCGTCGATATGGTCAGTTTGACGTCTCTGTGTATACAGTGGAATCAAAAATTTATAAAATAAAACAATAGTTTTTGTAGCGGCGCGTGTAACGGAAATGTTTTTGAATAAAACATGTATGGGTAAAGAGACATTTTTGCAAAAAAGAACTACTATTTATATGTATAACATGACTTGACGTTTATTATGAGTTACTTAAGTTTGTATAAAGTGCCGTTTCTGAGCTACAACTAATGAATAATAATAATTAATCATATTCATATCATTTATTTGCATTCCACAATGTTTTTAAAAATGGTAACACACAATCTTATGTTAGATACAATTATGGACCCTGTCGGGCACAACAAACATAATTACGCTAATTAAATATACAGTACATATCTATCTTAATTACACATTATATTAAATTTATTTACTGTGCCAAAAATATAGGGTACAATTAAACAAATAAGATTCCCTATGTTGTGGGGTCTAATCTCTTTCAGTCCAGTAGATAATTTGACACAATCATGTAATAGATCAAAAAAAACAAAAAATAGAAAAGTTATCTATTTGAAATAGGTTTATAGCTTGTAAGTGGATGCATGTGAGTGTCTGTATGTGAGTGTATTTTAATTAACCTCCTTCCCTTCATATGTTAAGAAGTTTTCCAACTTCTTCAAAATCAGAAGCCACGCGTGACTCCATCCAAGTGACCTGAACTGTGTAAACCCGACGCGTTATCCGAAATCAGAATAATTGAGTAAAGTTGTAATTTATTCGTAATATAAACCGAGTTTAAAGACGAAGTTAATCAGTAGAGATATGGTATTCGAGTTAATTAACTCTCACACTCGCTATGGAAATAATTGCTCCGTGGAATAAAGTAGTCGGCAATGTGGAAGCGAGGCGTGTAATTTATTTTATAGCCGGCTGAAACCGCAGGTTCGTTTAGAAAGTCCTGAAAAAAAAATTGTACCTTCTCAAACTAACAATAAACGAATTAGAACAAATATATACTCGTATGTTAAAACTATGTTTTAATTTAATTAAAACTTTCCTCAAAAGAACAATAAGTATAACTTCATGTATTGCATTCTAAATTTAATTAAGATTATTCTCACTAAGAATTTTCTACGTGCATCTAATAGTTTAAAAACCCTAACTGAATTAGTGAGAATATACATATGACGTAATTCATAAAAGAAGTCTACCCTTGATAAAACAATATCTATAGCTTTATCAACTCAATTATTATCCCACTGCTCTCTCATTTCAGATAGATTAGGCTATAGTCCACAACGCCAGTGCAGGTTGGCAGAGTTCACACGCCATCGAGACAATCTCTCAGACATACAGGTTTCCTCACGATGTTTTCCTTTGTCGTTTTAGCACGTGACAAGTAATCACGTAACTTAGAAAAGTCAGTAGTGTATGCCGAGGGATTGAACTTCTGGAAATCTGGATTTTTGACCTTACAGTCTTTTGGCCGCACCACTAGATTATCACAGGTCTTTTGGTATCAATATACCGTTATAAAAGAAAATCATTGAAATGTATTAGTCATTTTAACATTCCTTCAAGTCTACCAAAACAGTGTCATGAGTAGAGTTGAAAAATAGTAATTTACTAACAGCATGAAAAAAATTTAACTGCGTTTGAAAGAGAGCCAATAAACTATTTGTCGAATATGTCGATCGCCAGATTAAAAATACAAAAGAACTACAACAAAAGGATCAAAGTTTTACGTCAAAGCGCAGAATTGAATGTCACTATAGATCAGAGTACATACGGATTAGTTGCAAACAATAAAGCCTAACAGACTAACTTTGACCTGTGATGGTTAGTTAGTTTTGAAATTCTGACCCTTTTAGTTAAATCCTATTAGGTATTTTATCGATATCAAATATTTACGTGTCCTTTGTGATCACCTTAGTTAAACTTTGAACTTTGATAAGGGAGCAAACATAATACAACACTTTGGAAAATATAGAAGCAAATTGTGCTAAAAAGTGTTTATGACTAGTACTCGTGCTTATGTAAGCTGCAACAAATCTTTGCGCTATAAGCTTATATTACTACACGCGACATTGACAAGCCCTTGCAGCGCCTGTGCTACGGCCCACGGTTTCTGTGCTACGAATCCGCAATTTCTGTGCTATGACCCACGACTTCTGTGCTACGGCCCACGATTTCTATACTACGGCCCACAGTTTCTGTGCTACGGATCCACAATTTCTGTGCTACGGCCGCGTTGGCTGCTCGACTAAATTCGACAATTCAAAAGCTGTAATATTAGTCTAGGTAATTGATATAAATGATCTGACTTTGACTTTGACTTTGACTGGACTTTGACTTGCGACTTGTATACTACAATTTGTGACTTTTGTTCTACGACAGGCAGTTTCTGATATACAATTTTCTAAGTGCTACGACTCGTAGTTTAAAGACTATGACTCGCGATTTCCACTGAACAAAATATTTGTTATATTTGTTTTTCAGGTTGGTCTGAGAAATAATACCGAATAACCGCAGGTAAAAAGTTATAAAACAGTACGAAGTTCAGGTATAGACTTAAAGAATTATATAAGAGTTTAAAATATAGTTACATGCACGTTGCTCTACTTATTCTTACATCGTAAAGCGTACTCTACAAGACGAACCTAATCTATTCCTAACTCCGCAAGACACCAAAAACTCATGACAAACGACACGAGTGTAAGTGAAAAGCAATGTTTTGCGCGGACTGATTTGCCTAAATCTAAATAATGGCGGTACCTAACTACGTACAATTATATATTCCGAGTGTTTTGCTGAAGGAATTATGCAGACAACTTCGCGCCCAACCCGGCCGATACAACATGCGTGGGCGATATTAAGAGGCGCGAAAGAATTATGATTTTATTGCGATAATCTAATAATATCTATCGACATCAAACAAAGTTGCACGGCGCGTTTTAATATTCATTTTCCAAACCGGACAGTGATTGGGAAAGTGAAATACCTGTTATTGTTATTAGCCCAGTAGCTTCATTAAATTTCTCAATTTCTTTCTGTAAATGACTTTTATAACTTTGTCTTAAATTCGTCTTGAATTACATTTATAGTTACTATGAGTTCGTGAGCGATGTTTTATGTTTTCTAAATATATATGATGTTTTCATTCGTAATTAAAATAATAGTCTATTCTCTATATTAATATACCTATTATTCTATTTTTAAATAGTTTTTGGTTCACTTTAACCCGTGTCGTGATCCGTTGGTTGCTCTTGGCAACCCAAAGCTTTTAGACCCAATTTTCCCTAAGGTTAATCCAGCCCGGTCACCGAAGAATATAGAATTGATCTTAATCATCTGCGATTTAAATTTCCTATCCTAAATATTTTATATTTATGCCATCGTATTTATCCCGTTAGTCATAATATCCCCATGATAAACTGAGTTGTCTTAGAATAAATCTTGTGTGTTTATGATTGTTAGCCAAGTCTGTTTTCAAGGGCTGTAATGGTTGCATATATTATCATATCAATTTCGAAAATGGCGGAAATATGATTTTCCTTTACTCAGCCAAATGCGAAATAAATGATGTATTAGGTACAGGTCTTGTGGTGACGACTCGCGTTGATTCGGGTCTGAATATGTGAGAAATTCAGAAACTGTGGCCTCAAACCCGATTTTTTTCTGAATAGATTGAGGTATAATTTATACACAATGTTGAATTTGAATTGGAGAGTGTTGGTATATTCTTATATATATTTGTTTAATCCTATAAATATAATATATTCGGACATTATGACACAGCGCTATCTAGTTTTGAACTAAGCAACGAAGCTTGTGTTACGGATACTAGCTAGTTTACATATTTTACTTATCATACTCAGGTCAAATGTCCATACTTATCATATAAACATTTGCCCCTACCAGGATTCAAACCCAAGACCCTTACAACAAAAGGCAGCCCTTAATACCGCTGCGCTTATTGGGTCGTTACATACTGCTATCCGTACGAAACAAGTAGTTTTTTAAAAACGTCATTTAAAATAGGGTATTATAAAATTTCACAGTCTAGCCGTGAAACGGCGATCCTAAATATCAGATTTAAATAATATCTATTTACTGCAATACATTACGTATATTAAATGCAAATTCAGTCCGCCCATGACAGAAATCCGATGTGTCGGATTTAAATATTATAGTAAAAATTAGATTTATTAATAAAAAAAAGAAAAAATTCAATGACTTGTGTTCGTGTAAGTGTGATAACTTAAATATAATTTGTCTAGAGGCCATTATAAGGTCTAGAAGACCACATTTACCGATAAGAACTTCACTTAAATTGCTTGGCGATAGAAAATTCAACTAACCAATAATGGTAGGCAAAGTACTAAAACAATAAGCCGACATGAATCAACTTCACAACCTGAACGGATCATTCAAACCACAGGATCGTTAATAAATTTTCAAAGCAGTATTTAAAATTTGTAACCTCATTAAGTTAGGGCGAGCCGCCACATAAAGGGTTTTGGAATAATACAAAAGGTAATTTTCGCTTATTCATTAAATGTAATTAAAAGGGGGCGGTAATGACGTCAGCGTCGTAAAATTAATATCATGCAAAATAACGGGCAAAGTCGGTGGATGGATGTTGGCTTGATAACTGTAAGCGACATACCTCGTTAAGAATCGCTCTAACTTTGTTGGCAGTTTTTTGATGCGATGTAAAGTTCATTATGTATTTTTGATGGGGAGTTCCAGGTCTAGTGGTTAAAGGTTACTTGAGCCTAAGGTTTTGCATTCGATGATGAGGTCGCCTAAAGTTTTACTGACTTTTTCTATGAAATGCTCAGTAGAAGACCTTAGTAATTGTTTATTTAATAAGCTGTGGTAGCCTAGTAGTGTGACCGGTGGACTGACATTTCACATGTCTAGAGTTCAAACTCGGACACGCACCACTGGCTTTTTGGAAGTTATGTGCGTATTTATCACATGCTCAAACGGTGAAGGAAAATATCATGAGGAGACCTGCATGCTGGAGAGATTTTCTCGATGGCATGTGATGTCATATAGGCTGATGATGATGATGATGATGTGATGTCTACCAGCCTGCAGTAGACTAGCGTGGACTACAGCCTAATCCTTATCAAATGAGAGAAAAGCCGTGCCCAGCAGTGGGACAGTAATGAGTTGATTGTAAGTATACATCAGAACAGAATATTTTAATATAGTAGGTACATCTTCATAACCATCAGGCCCTTTTTCGATCTATTGATCAGCGAAATCATGACAAGAAAATACATAAGGGTTTCTTTCTACCACTAACAACCAGTTAACAATGAAAATCACGTTTTTAATTTACCTTAAAAGCATTTATTTAAGGTTTCAATTACGTATATTTATTTTTACAACAGCCCCTGAAAAGAAATACCTCTTTTATTAAATAAACCAATATAAAATCTTTTAATTGGATAAGCTTTTGAAATGTGGTAGATACAAGTATGGCGCCCAGACTCGGGGGAAAAAACCTATCACCTTCTAAATGACACTTAAATTAAGTTATATTAAGATACATTTTACTGAAACGGTTCATATTAGTTTTTTATTGTGATCGTTATTTACTTATTCAAAGCGCGCATAGTGCTTTTGCGGTTTTGCACTGCCATTTCATACATATGTACTTGTACATATACAGTGCTCAAACTTTATACGATATACCAATATGTATTATAATTTCTAATATTAAGTCTGCTTGAATGCCATTTTAGAACATGTAAGTTCATCTAAGATTTGTCTAAAAATAAGTTAGTGTAAATATCTATATCTCCTAACTCATTGGTCAAAACTCAATCTCAAACTCAAACTCAAACTTTATTTTTGCATGCTATAAGTGGTGTTAATTTTAATACAATGGTAGGAACTTAAAACTTAGCGGCCTTTTGCAGGCGTTGCAAAATTGAGGGCTACTATATAAATCATATTTAGTAGCTCTAGTAGTTGTGGTCATAAGTGTGGCTGCATCTTTGTCTAACCCTTCAAGGACCTGGTGGAATATTATCTTCTTATATTTAAAAATCTCGTGTCACGGTGTTTGTCACTGAATTCTTCCGAAACGGGTAAACGAATTATTATGTAATTTTGTATGTGTATATGGTAGGTCTGAGAATCGGTTGTAGGCTATTTTTTATACCCCTAGGTGATAAGAATGTCACCCACCAGATATATTTTTTCTTTTTTTTTGACAAAATGTCTCAAAATATCATATCATCAATCATTGCATGTTGTAACCTTCCACGATCCATAAATTATTATTTACTTGGCGAACTAATTACATATGTATTTACAATATAAATCTTACTAGTTTACAATAGATACACTATCGTGTATCAAATATGGAACAAGGAATGATTATTCTACCAAATAATGTTCGTAAATCTTACATAAAATTAACATACCATCACGCCTAGCATCACCGAAGGGTTAGACAGAAGTGTACTAACGCACACCTATATTTCACCGGTATAATTTTAAGTCCTACGTACGAGTCTATTGCCAGCAACCAGACACGAATCCAAACTCCGAGCTGCTACTAAGAATTTCATAGAAAAACCCTAACACTGCTCAACCTAGAATCGAACCCAAGAGCTCTTACTAAGTCACACTTACGACATTTAGACACACATCGAGTCCAATCGATAGGTATAGTAGTCCCCTTACACCCCGCACCGGCTTGACACCTTACATGAAACATCCTGTATATTAACAACGATAATTATAATTTAAACATAAGACGATTTTATCACGCACATTACAACTTAAGATGTGTGGTAGAAGAAAGATCACGACCACAACAGCTCGTGACCTTCGGACTACGAAGTCAAAAGTCTGCTCGATCCCAAGCCACCTTAGTTTACCTTGAGACCTTTAATTTTCAAAGCCTGCATGCCTATTTATCACTTGTATCACAAACGGCAAAGGTAAAAACATAAGGCAACCTGAATGTCTAGGAGTCTGCCAACCCGTACTAGCGTGGTGGACTGTAGCTTAATTCCTCTCAAAGAAGGAGAGGAGACCCGTGCCCAGCAGTGGGACAATCAATAGCCTGATAGTATAACTACTTTAGGTACACGCTTAAAAATGGATGAATTATTTTCAATTAACAAAAAATAAATCAAGTAATACCATTTCACAATAGTTAATTTAAATCAAATCAAAATTTCGCAGGCACCTACCACGATTTAATTAAATTTACGTATTGATTTTAAGTAAGTGATTAATTATCGTACCTACTATTAGTATAATGATTATAGGTATATTATCAGAATTTACTCTCAGGTAATCAACACTCGTCTGTCGCCTCTTCAGTCGTTAATAATGATCCTAGATACACATAAATACGAGATTATACAATAGAATCTAGATTATTTGAAACATAATATTCTGAATGGCAGATTAGAATTTATTAGTGTAATTAAGATACACTCCGTCTGTCTGGCGGCTTTGGTGTGACATCTCATATATACATAGATGTCGAATTAATGGTACTGTTGTGCGTCCGACATTGACGCCTATAAACTGGTATTGACCAAAGCGAAGACGAATGAACAGAAGAAATGTTCTGTTAAATAAGTGACTGACTGTGTTCTATTAAATAGCAGATTGAGAACTTTCAGTATCAATGCAGATTCAATACTTCATGATCATTACAAACGTTAGACGCCCACTGCTGGACCAAGGTCTCTCCCAAGGATCACCACGACGACCGGTGCAGTGCCACCCGCATCTAGCCGATTCCAGCGACCTTTACCAGGTCGTTGGACTACATTGTGGGGGCCTAGCCCTGTAGGGGATATGGATAGGCAGTGAAAACTCAGCATTTACGAAAGAATGAAGGGTTGGGAGACGCACCCAAAAGTACGTCCGCGCGCAATCATGTGTTAAGGCTACTACTTAAACGGTTTTTTCTGCGTCGCTGTTGCTACGTGCGACGCCCCCCTTTCCCCGCTCGCGCCCGCCTGCACCCGCTCGCGTGCGTCTCCTGCACCTTGTATTTATTTAGAAAAAACAAATGAAATATAACATAAAGGTATATAAGGAAGAATATAATATAAAGATCATTATTTACACGCGTCGCCTACATTCCCCTCCCTAGTGCTGCTACAGCAATCATCACCTATAGGTATAGGCGCGACGCGTGTCGCATTCCGCCGTAGGAGGCCGGTTTTCGTCCATACATCGACCACTCGAACGCGGCCATCCTTGCCAGTTATTACGGCTTGTACTAAGCCTTTAGGCCATACATTTCTTGGTGAGTTAGGATCCACGATCAGAACTAGATCCCCCACTTGCAAGGGTCTCTGTTCATTGTGCCACTTTTTTCTCGGGCGCATATCAGGCAGAACTTCGCGCACCCAGCGCTTCCAAAACATATCAGCTAGTCTCTGTGACAGCCGCCATTGCTTTCTGAGATAGGTTTCAGACTCATCAAAAACTCCCAAAGTAGGTAGGTTGGACGACGATCCCAACAGGAAATGGTTGGGGGTTAATGTTTCCTGACTATTCGGTTCCACTGCGACGTGGGTGAGTGGGCGGCTGTTTATCATTTGTTCAACCTCGGTTAATAATGTTTGAAGTGTCTCATCACGTGGCGCTCGTTCTTTCAGTATAACTTTAAGTGCGACTTTTATGCTTCTGATTAGCCGTTCCCAAGCCCCTCCCCAGTGAGGGCTGGCAGGTGGGATGAAAACCCATGTTGTTGCCGTACTGTAAGTTGTCGCTCCTTCCTTGAGCTTTTCCGTGTCCAGTTCCAGAATACATTTCTTCAGCTCCGTATCAGATCCTCTCAAGTTTGTTCCGTTGTCTGAGTATAGATACCGCGGCCAGCCTCTTCGAGCAGCCATTCGTCTGAGGGCCATTATTAGTGCGTCTGTGGTTAGCTGATTCACCAACTCGATATGGATGGCTCGAACGGTAAGGCAGGTGAAGATAACACCATATCTCTTCTCTCGACGTCGGCCAACCGTTACTTCGAAGGGTCCGAATAGGTCAACTCCAGTGAAAGTAAAAGGGCGGTGGTGATGGGCGAGCCGAGCCTCGGGTAAGTCACCCATTCGGGGCGGATGAGGCTGAGCCCTCTTAATTCTACATATCATACATTTTGAGCTAATATACTTCACAGTAGGTCGTAGTCGTATAATCCAGTATCGTTGTTTTAGTTCATTAACGACCATTTCCTGGTTTCCATGACATGCTTTTACGTGATAGTATTTCACGATGAGGTGAGCGACATGGCAGCGGCCGTGCAGTATCACAGGGCGTTTTATGTTGTTAGGTATATCAGGTGCGGCGTCAATGCGGCCAGACAGTCTTAATAATCCATCATCGTCAATAATTGGCGTCAAGGTAAGTAATTTACTTTTTTTATCTAATCTTATGTTATGTTTCAGGTTGTGTAGGTCATCTGGGAAAGCTTTTATCTGGGAGTACTTCAACAAAATGATCTCGGCGCGTTCCATCATCGCAGCATCTACACAACTAGAAATTTTCTTGCATTTATTTATAAAAGATAAAACCACACACATGGATCTCACCAGTCTAAGCCATGAAGAGAACCTTTCCGGTTCAGGAACAGGTAAGCACACAGGTACAACATGAATAATATTGTTTATATATTCTAGATCCATATCGCTAACTTCCGGTAATCGAATATTTATTTCTCCCGGCCACGATCGCTCTTCTTCATATAAAAATGACGGCCCATATAACCACTCATTTTTTAATGTTTCAAGTTCACAGGTTTCTCGTGTGGCAATATCGGCGATATTCAACTTTGTAGGTATGTATCTCCATTCTTCGATTTTCGTCAGATCGTCTAATTCGCCAAGGCGGTGAGCTATGTAGGCTTTATAACTCCGCGCAGTGTTGCGTATCCAGTGTAAAACTGTAGATGAGTCACACCAAAATATCTTTCGTTCAGTTTTTATTCTATGTTCGTTTATAATATTATCGGCTAATCTTCCCGCCATAACGGCTGCTTGGAGCTCTAAGCGTGGCATCGATACATATTTTACGGGCGCGACTCGACATTTACTAGAGACAAATGCAACTTGAATATTTCGTTTACAATCAAACCAACGCCAGTACGCGACAGCGCACATCGCTTGAGTTGACGCGTCACAAAACACATGTAGTTGTAGGTTCGTATAGCGCTCGGTGGTCGGTGCCGGCGACGCGCTGTTCGGTGCGTTTGCACTAAGGTTCTCTATCTCGCTCTTGCGCGTATGTATTGAGAAGCGCGCACTTCTAGTTGCCGACTCGTAATGTCGAGGTAGGCGAATTTTATCAATTTTCATCATTACGCTCAGCCAATCTGTCCATTTTATAAATATTTGATCGGTTATTTCGTCGTCCCAACTAATTCCTGACCTCCAGGTATCTTGTAAAATTATCTTGCCTTTGATAGTGATAGGCGAAAGGAAGCCGTAGACATCAAATATGGACATTAGTACACGCAGCATTTCTCGTTTAGTAGGTTTTTTCTGTCCATGCAATATGGGCGTGGGAATTCGTTTGAATGACACATCGAATCCCAAGTTATCATTAGTCGGAAACCAAATTAGGCCGAGTGTACGTTCTCCGTCATACAGTTGTCCATTTTTAAATACCACAGACGTCGATTTCAGGTTTTCTTTAGGTAAATCTTTAAGTACCGATAGCATATTAGACGTCCAATTTCTAATCTCGAATCCGCCTTGTTTGTGAATGAATGTGACGTCATTCACAAGTTGATTAGCCGTTTCTTCATCGGGTAAGGAGTCTATATAGTCATCGGCGTAATGTTATGTAAGTACAGCTTGCACAGCGGCCGGCATCGTGGGTTCGAATCGTTCGGCGTTTTTGTTTTTTATAAACTGGGCTATAAATGGCGAACAATTCGCGCCGAATATTAAACTTGTCATGACGTAAGTTTCCACAGGTTTATCTGGTGATTCTCGCCATAAAAAGCGCAAGGCATCTCGATCATTATCTTGTATTTTGATCCTTAAAAACATGTCTTTTATATCGCCCGTGATCGCCACTTTGTTCTCTCGGAATCTCAGCATTATCCCGTACAGGGAGGTAAGTAGGTCGGGACCTTGCAGTAAGTAGTCATTCAAACACATGCCTTTGTTTCTGGCCGCGGCATCAAACACTAGTCGTAGTTTTTGTTTATTAGGGTTGTCGACTCCAAAGTGCGGCAAGTACCATATTCTATTTAGGTTTTTAGTTTCAGTGAGGCGTGATGCAAAATCGTTACTGAACAGATGATCGATTCTTTCTTTGTATCGTTCTGCGAAGCTTGAATTTGCTTTCATTTTCTTTTCAACGCTCTTTAGTCTTGTGAGTGCATTATCGTATGAGTTAGGCATCTCACCAAACGTACCTTTCCATGGGAGACCCACATACCATCTACCGTCCTTCCAAGTGGCGGTATGTTGCAAGCACTCAATAGCTTTCATATCAGGTTGGCTTTGGCGGGGTTTACTTGTGATTCCGACAGACTCCATTTCGAACGACTGGCGCATCTCGTTATGCATTTCCCGCAAAATATGTTCGCATTCATTGTTTTCCCCTGACAGAAACAGTGTAGACTGCAGCTCCACACCGTGATTGACCGCGGGCTCCAAGCGCATGCACCCGTGCATGCACCATCCTAAGGGGGTACGGGTGAAGTAGCGGTCGGTGTGTTTACTCTTAATTATTTCTAAAGGTAAAATTAGATTGTAATTGTCCTGCCCTATTAAAAGTTCCGGTTTGTATTGACCATCACAAATCACATTTTTCATTTCAGGTTTCATCAGTTCGTCACTCATGTCCACCGCACTAACACTTTGTACTGGTAAGTTCATATTTTTTACACTGCGCGCTCGAATTGTAAACTTGTGTCCTTCACAGTTAGATAGTTCAAGGTCGAGTACCTCACTATAGCATACAACTTCACTATTGTCCCACGCACCGCACACACGCATAGATTGTTTATCACCGCGCAATCCGACTTTTGATGCGAGCGCAGCGCTTATCAACGTCACGGTTGAGCCGTCATCGAGGAGCGCGGCACTACGAAAAGTCCCGTTAGGTCCGTGTAGGTAAATAGGCACAGTTTTTAGTAAAACTTTACAGCAGTTCGCTTGAAGATGATTTACAGTTTCCACTCGCGCATCAGTCTCAGTTTCCGTTTCTGTTACATCGGTTATATTCGCACTATTACGCTGCGCCGAGTTTTTGTTTGTAATATAATGTAACAAACGATGGTGGGATAATCCGCAGTTGTCAACATCACAAACCGGTGCGGTACAAGTGTCTTGTTTATGCTGTGACGTCAGACATTTGTAGCATATACCATGCCGTTTTACAAATGCCCAGCGGTCTTTGCGCAACGATTTTTTGAACTTTTTACAGTCTCGTAGTAAGTGCTCGGAAACATGACAGTACCGACACTTCTTATCACTTTTTCCTTCACTGTTCACTTGATCACTATTCACTAATAGAGTACGATATTTAGTGTGTTCGCTGTAGCTTTGTTTACCATGGTGTTGTATGCTCGATATATTCACAGCAGTTTTTGTTATTTTCATGGCCTCATCACTCAGAAACTCGGACATAATAAGTAGTTTAGGTTTTTCTGTGTTACTGATGTGAGGATAACAGTAATCAGCCCACTTTGAGACCAGTATCATCGGTAATTTCGAGAGGATGACCGAAACAATGTTCATTCCCTTTAGGTATTCTTCACGTCCGATGGCAGTCACGGCGGCGACACAATTTTTTATTTTCACGGAGAAGGGAATAATATCCTTCTGATACTCTTGTGCCATGGGGCGTAATTTACTTATGTCCTGCAGGATCCTGGATATAATTACGTCAGGATTTCCAAACTGAAGTTCCAGTGCACTCATTACGTCTACTGCGGAGGTAGCACCAATCAGTAAGGCTGTCACTGCTTCTTTTGCTGGGCCATGTAGACTCCGCCTCAGACGCCACAGGTTTTCCTTGTCACTAAAGTTGCACACTTGAGACGATTCTTCAAAGGCTTGCTTATACTGAAGCCATTCGAGCGGGTCACCAGAGTACTTAGGTAAGTCCCTCGGTGTACACAGGCGATTCAGCATTCTGTCGTTAGATCTACTGGCACCGGTAGCAGAGACGGCGGCAAGATCCTTCAGAGCATTTGCTAGGGCTCGCACGGTTTCATCAGTGCGACCAGCAGTAGGTGGTGGCGGGTGTGCTTCGAGCGAGTGTTTCATAGCGGGGGTATGCGAGCCGGCGGGCTCCACCTGGTGCAGGTGCAGTTCCTGCGGTTCCGGACGTGACACGTCATCGCGAATGTTACAATTGTTGACGCCCTGAATATTCACATCCTGTCGACTACTTTCCAGCCACTTTTCTACTACACGGTCATTTGTATATTTTTCTGACGGTAGACTGCAATTACTGCAGTCGTCTTCTAGTTCTGCTAGATCTGTCTCCAGTTGTTTGTCTATCAACTCCATTCTAATTTGAGCCTTTGCTTGAGCGGCTGCCAGTTCCAGCCTTTTCTTTCTCGCCGTAATGGATGACGTCGATGGCGACTTTTGCACACTTTGCGCTATAGAAGGTCCAGGCTTATTTTCTATCTTGTTCCTGGGTTCACTAGGTTCTATAACTTCTTTTGAAGTGTGTTCGACTTTCAATTGTTGAGTATCTTTTTGTTGCGCTTCATCACGCTGCTCCTCTTCCTTCTTTTTTGCACTCCTAGTGTTCACCATACTTCGCGGTGGTGTGTGATACATCCAGAGATCCGGGATCCGGCTCGAAGACCAATTAATGTAGGGGATATGGATAGGCAGTGAAAACTCAGCATTTACGAAAGAATGAAGGGTTGGGAGACGCACCCAAAAGTACGTCCGCGCGCAATCATGTGTTAAGGCTACTACTTAAACGGTTTTTTTCTGCGTCGCTGTTGCTACGTGCGACGCCCCCCTTTCCCCGCTCGCGCCCGCCTGCACCCGCTCGCGTGCGTCTCCTGCACCTTGTATTTATTTAGAAAAAACAAATGAAATATAACATAAAGGTATATAAGGAAGAATATAATATAAAGATCATTATTTACACGCGTCGCCTACAAGCCCCATAGGCCATCGTGCCATATGCCATAGGGATGTGCCCTGGTCAAGGCTTCAAACAGACTGATGCGCTGACACAATAGAGTCCAAACTGAGAACCGACATTATTGATTTTAAAAATATAATAAATATAACTATTTCTGTACATTATGACACAGCGCCATCTATGAAGTTCCGGGCTAAGCAACGAGGCTTATGTAACGGGTACTAGTTGGTTGATATACAACATATATATTATATATTATTTGTAAATACATACAAATTATACATAGACAGATCCATGACTCAATATCTATCGTATGTCACTACCAGAATTTGAATCCGGGACCCAGGCACAGAAGGCAGTGTTAACTCCCGCTGGACTAATTAGGTGATCAATAATTTCTTACATTAACGCAAATATTAAACATTGAAATAAACAAGCTTATTTATCACGGTACACTGATATTAATATAAGCAGTTAAAAACTAGTTCTATTTTCAGTGTAATAAAAGGATGCAATTATATATTTGGGAGAGGCCTATGTCCAGCAGTGGACTGCGATAAGCTTGATTGAAAAGAAAACTTACTTGCAAATACACAAACGCTACAAAATTTTGAACTGCCCCTCAAATGCTGTGCTGCATCTATCACTTGCCAGCAAAGCCAAAAAGTAGCATATTTAAAGGAGCATACTTAAAATTAAATAGAGTTAGTGAATTTGACCATCAGCTAAAATAAAACTACAAAAAATAACATAACATATTATAATATTTATTCAAATTATAATCAGTCATACAGTTTCTACGCATAGCTCATAAACGCTCCAAAAAATTAATTTCACCTTCAAGTATAACTAATGCCACTTAAATATAACATCTTATCTCCAAAACCAATATCAATTAATTTTTTTTTAAACGTGTACCTACAGTACTATTGAATCACATAGCACCTGAGAAACTGGTGCATCGCAAGTCTAAACACATACAATCGCGACTTTTAAACTACTGTCTGTTGCCTGACGAGGTCAGAAATAAATGTCCTTCGTCCACATGCGTATCTCGGTGTAAATGGGTTCTTTCTGGTTGGGACCAAAAAAAAATTGAGTAACAAATTCTATTAACCAGTTGTGTGTACGTTTTTTTTACATTTTTAGTAAAGGATATAGTGTTCTTTTAGTTATGAGTCCGTTTTGTAAATCCATTTTTCGCACAATAAAAAATATTTAATTAATTTCATTAAAAGTATTATGTACTGATTTCAGTACATAATACTTTTACACCTAAATAATTGTATTTAGGTGTAATAATAAATATTTAGGTGTGTCTAACTGTCGACGTTGATAAAAACACTCCACATATTCACTTAAAATTGAATTTTTCTTCCTGAATAACCTAATTTACGCCGACCTTCAAATCTACTTATTCATAAATTATTCAAATTACTCAGATTTTATTTTAATTGCTCTGTTAGTTGCTTCTCTGTGTCTGCCTTCGCCGCTTCGTTTCTCAATGTATCCTTTTTATGTTCAAAGTAAAGCCATCTGAAAATAAATCGTACGCTTTAAACTCTGAAAGGTTTTTCGAATTAACTCTTATTAAGCCATGAAGTGAATTAAAATCATTATCGCTATACAAGAAGACTTGCATGAAATTGCTATTTTCGTGTCGATGAAAAAGATTTAATATCTATTTTGTTACTTGAGACTGAACGGCTTAAGGTCAACATATAGCTATTGGATCTTTTAATAACCATAATGATGTAAGGTCTATAATCGTTTAACCACTCATCAGAAGATGTAAACATTTAAGTAATAAAATTGTAGCTTTATTTGTATACTAGATAGGCAGAAAGACTGGCCTATTCAGGTGCACGCCATATTTTTAAGGCTATGTAACAGCTGGCGAGTTATTGCTGTTAAACCAGGCACAAATTCAAACCAATCCTGAACAACTACTGGTAATTTCCATACCGATTTAAGTGGAACTTGGATTTTTCTATCTAATTATATAGGTATAAAGGAAAAAAGCTATCGACATAATTATATTTCGTATACTTATGCAAATATTAGACATTAAAATAAAATTATATTATTTAATCCCAACATTTCGGATCCTTATTAACAGGCATGGTCTTTATACAGTGCCTTTTATTCTATAGATGCTGTAAAGGACCCAACCCAACCAAGGTTTTCCTTCACCATTTGAGCATGTTAAAAAATATACATAACTTCCGAAAAGTTATTGGTAACTCATGACCACTTTCACAGTGCACTAGGTTTCACCATAAGGCTTTTTCAACTGTTCACACTATCCCGAAACATCGGAATAACATAAAATCAATAAACATTCCGCTATAAAGTCTTATCAGTAGCACAAAAATGTTAATAATAATGTATTTACCCAAATATTATGATCGAAGGTGCTGTCAGCAATGCTCCGAGAAGAAAAACAGCTCCAGGCAGTATGTTGAGTGTTGCCATGTACACTCTGGAGTATAGAGGTCCGTATACGAGGGGCATTGTGGCTTCGGCCAGGCCGAACAGAGAGTTTACCTTGCCTATAAAAATAAGTATATAATATTGTTTTCTTACACTTAACGCGAATATTCAAATAAAACTACGTTTTATAGATTTTATCGCGGTATATTGATATTGTTTTAACCCGACGTTTCGGGTCCTTTAAAGCATCCATGGTCACGGGCAGACTGAGGTGTTGGTCGTCTTGAAGTTATAATTACTAATAGCTACCTTACATTTTAAATTATTATTGACAATTCGATTTACACACAGTGAGCTCGTTCTATGTAAATCGGATTGTATTGGATCCGAAACGTCGGGTTAAAATAATATCAATATACAACGATGAAATCCGTAAAACGTAGTTTTTTTTTAATAAGTATATAAGATCTAAATCATCATAATGATATAAGGTGTAAGGCACATCAGGTGCGAGACCCAGTATTTTGAATCCTTCAACGTGCAAATTTAAAAAGAAGGCCTGATGATAAGAATTTACCGTAGCCTATGGACGTTTGCAACACTAGTCGCTTGCACATTGTCAACCCAGAAAAATCAATATACTCCTTTTTTGGGGAACCCCCAAAAATATGGAGCGTTTTAGGTTTCTTATAAATCAAACTGGAAACGTACATAAATATTCATATAAATCCTAGCGATTGCAATTATTTTAGTTCAATAAGAACTTACCAAATTCTTCTCCATTGACAAGCTTGCTGGCGATAGACCGCATGGCGATGAACGACGTGCCATTCAAGATCTCTAGAAGAGGAGCTGAAAAGAAAGACATTTTATTTACTTACTAGCTTTTGCTCGCGACTTTATCTGCGTAGAATTATAATTGTATCCAATCTGCTTATTTAACCCTACCCTCTTTTAACAAATTATCGATTCCCTATACAAAATTTCGTCTAAATCGGTACAGCGGTTTAAGCATGGAGCGGTAACAGACAGATAGACATCAAAACAGACAGACACATTTAGAAAGTCAATTTTTTTAATTTAATCTGTTCACCATCAACATAAGCTTCGGGAAAATTGCCCGTAAATTACAACAACATAATATACTAATCTAATCTCTAATGATTTCCTATCCTTTTTCAATTACGTTTAGAAGAAAGAGATGGGAGTGATTAAAATTAGTTAAGTGCAATTTGTTACAGAATAAGCACCACTGTGTACTTAATTTAAAGGTTCACCTTTCCTTATCTCTTATATCCAAAGGTAGTCTGTAAGGGATGGCTCTTTGCGATAAAACCGTCCATTGTACCGCCCTATCTCCTTCGAAACCTATTAAACAGTAGAGTAGTTGTTAGCGAGAAGTCGCCTAAGAATGGGTAACTTCCTTTTGGCACATACAATCATACGTCACGCATGATTAGGCAGAGGTGGGCCTCCTGATGTATACAGATTACCGATATGTTGTTAGGTCCCATATAAATAGGACTGCCTTATTGCCATTAACCGGGCAGGGTCGGAAATTATGAACAGATTTATTTAATTTTCTATAGGTATTTTTTTTTATTATTGATCAAATCACCTTTCAACAAATATCAAAATACTAGCACCCCAGTACCTTTTGAATTACAATAGCAGATTTAATTACAACAAATAAAAATCATCTCAATTGACTAACATCTCGCTACTTAGTACCGCAGTAACCATCAAAGCTTTCTCACAATCGGAAGAATTATAAAAGAGTATTGAGTACAGGCAAACAAACACACATGATACATTTTTATGTACATAATAGTTTTGCTTAAGATCGCAAATACTAACAGACGTAATGTATGACATATACGTATTGTTGATTGTTATACACGAGATAATTTATAACTGCTGATAACCTTCACATTTTATCTTAAGATAAATATACAAATAGTGTGTGTGCGGTAATTATCTTAAGAATACGTTTACGATTGACTCAAAGCGATACAATTACTTATATTACTTAAGAAATGAGTTAACATTATATATTTGCTCACATGTTTAATTTTTCTTATGTATGGAAGTTTTTATATTTATCATTTAAAAATACGCCATTGTTTGAGGCCGTAAAAGTAGTAGTTAACACAAATTTAACTAATCAAAGATAGAGTTTGTTCAGTCAATAAATTATTATTATATTAAATAATAAATAAATAAATATTTCTGGACATTAAGACACAGCGCCATCTAGTTCCGAGCTAAGCAACGAGGCTTGTGTTACGGATACTAGTAGGTTGATCTACATATTATTATATGCTTTTTTTTGTAAATACATACATATTATACATAGATACATCTATGACTCGGATACAAATGTTTATGCTCATCACACAAACAATTATCCCTACCGGGATTCAAACCCAGGACCCTTAGCATAGAAGGCAGAGTTAACTACCACTGGACTAATTGGGTCGTCAAATATTTATTATTATGCTATTATTAATATATAGCATAGCCGATGTATGCGTGACAGACGGGCGAGCAGGGACAGATCAACTCAAAGCTGGCAGAACGACATTATTTTCCATGCCTCAAATGTTACACAAATATTTGTCCAGGACACTTACCACAGTCCTTACAAATCAGGTCGTCAAGAAAAGAATCATCAAAATCGGCCCTGCCGTCTTCGATTAATCGGTGAAAGAATAGCTATATCCGAAATGAGAACCTCCTTTTTGAAGTCGATTAAAAATAGAAACACATCGAAAATTTTAATATGTCACCAACCATTACTTATGCTGGTAAATACTAGGTTCATTTTGCAAATTTACTGCTCAAACATGAATTGCGTTAATTGATTGATGAATACAGTAATACAATTATGGAAAGATTTATTTATACACTCGCGCTATTCACTTTGTAATAATGCAGAGGAAAATTGTATGCTATTTCTGTCTGAGATAAATTATAGTATTTGTCTATAGATTTACGAAATGAGCCAACAAGAGCTTAGTTAAAATAATACACCATATTATCATAGTAAAGATATATATACATAAACTGCATTGTTTATTTGGGTCTTATACGTAAGCGTGATTGTGCCATTACCAGGACACAAATACCAAATTCTGGACCGAATCTGAATTTTTTTTAGCTCCTCTTGCCAAAACCTTATGCGTTACCATACTTAATGTCACATTTATGACTACTATGGCCACTGCACGCTATGGTACATTGTTCAATATGGGAAGTAAATGACAGATTACTCATGAGTGTGAACTTAAACCACTTTTCAACCGACTTCAAAAAAGGAGGAGATTCTCTAGTCCATTGTTTGACTAGCAGATTTTTCGACTGGCTGAATCGATTTTGATTATTCTTTTTTGAAAGTTGGTGCTGGTGATCATGTAAACGTACCGCTATTACCTCAACGATCATTAGCTCCTACTCACACCAAGCTTTCTATTTTCAGAGTTATAAAACTAAAGTTGTTCTGTATTCTTATCCATTTCCGATCGGCGTACCCTTCCTGAATAAGTGCTATAAATATTGAGTATCAAAATCATAGGTAGGTACAAATATATACATAATAATATACATACATAGATTACTGTACTAAATTCAGGGGTCATAAACACTGAAACCTTACTTAGAACTTTCAAATAGCAGTTATAAGTTATACTGCACACAGGTATACGTTAAACGAATTAAACTTCGTTAAGGCTTTGTTAACTATTCATAGTTTATATTTCAGAGGTTAGGCTTGATTTAACTTAATTACTTTTGAGAATAATTTATTATTAATCTATACAATTAGTAGTAGTTTTAGCGTGTTAGCTAAGTGGCTTGATCAATCGATCAAGTGCTTAATTTGAAAAATCGGCCTGGCTAGTCTTGCTATAAATCGCATCTCATAGTATACCATAACGCTAGTATCACAGAAAGGTTTGGCAGAGGTACTCCGATGTGTACCTATTCTTCGCCGGTATGTCTTAGTCAGCCTGTAGCGTTCCTAACGACATTAACCAAGCACAAATCCAAACTGCTGAGTTTCTATTAAGAATTTAATAGGTAACTCCAATAAATTATTGGAATATAATACATACAAATAAGATACCATTATCGTCGGCTGCTATTTGACATTAAGTATGTATTCATTTGATTTTTTTTATTCCTCTCAAAAAGGTACATAATATTTATTATCCCTAATTATTGACAGCATAAACTTAAGCTTTATGAGAGCTGGAGTGTGCACTAGTTTCGAGACCTGTATGACGGATCTCCAGGCAATAAATATATATTAGGGATTAAAAGGTACTCACCTAAATAAATCTCAAAATCATTCCTAGCGAAGGCATAAGCGAAGGATGCGACGATCTTGCTGATGTTGGATATAATGCCGAGGAGAGTATCATCCAGCTTCATGTAGTTGGTGAACAGCGATATCGAGAAGAATGTTCCTGGAATGGCCAAAAGTTTGTTGCATTAACGATGCATTAGATAGATCTATAGACAATGTGTCTCGATGTTCGGTCCTTGCTGTTTAAAGTGTATTTTAAATTTATATTTCATCGTCAATTATTTTCTCACAGCTTGTTACAGAGATATGCACTATTTCTGCAATAATGATTACATAAACAAAACACGTTTCACTTATTTTTCAATATTTAAAGATGAATTGTATTGTGTATAAATCAAAACGTTTACAACGTAAGTTATGGCAAAAACTGTTATAATTAAATTTAATATTAATCCATTGGATAATATTAATTGTGATTCTTTGTTATAACTTCAAACACAAATAATTATTTGTGTCTATACATCAAATGCAAAGAATCCCAATAGTTCATAATTCCAATTACAAATTGTGCATACAAACTTTGTCAAAAATCTATTCGAACTATGGAGAACTATGGATTTATACATATGGATTTGACATAGGTACATGTTTGATATCGAAGTAAACGCTAAAAGTGCTTATCCACTTTTATTGAACAATATCCTTACTAATATTATAAATGCGAAAGTGTGTCTGTCTGTCTGTTACCTCTTTACGCTATAACCGCTAAACTGATTTAGATGAAATTTAGTACAGATATTATAGTTTTAAAGGTATGAAGTCGGTGCCAAGCCAAACGTAATAGTAAGTACACTCACCGCGAGTGACCTTGAGTAGGGTGGTTAAAACCACCACATCATCGGCACCGATTTCATACCTTTAAAACTAAAAAAAAAGGTAAAACTGTATGAAGTTATATTTTGCTTTTTAGTTTTTGAAGTTGGTTTTTCTTTTTTTTTTAAAGTTATTTTTTTTGTATATATTAAACTTTTCATATCAGGTAAATCTAATAGCCTGAAAGAATACAACTATCGATCCATATATACTTATAATTATGAAAGATTTTCCCTTCAACTCCTAACCGTTGAGGAGTTGTACCTTCCATCATCAGAACATTACATGAGATGGTGATTTTCAAATGCAAATACTTGAACAGCTTTAGAGAATACATGTAAATGTAATAAATGCCTATAACTGAAAGACTTTTCTTTTAACTCTTAACTGTTGAGGAGTTCTACCTTCCACCATCAGCTCATCAACATCAAATGATGATTATCAGATGCAAAAACTGGAACAATTTTAGTAAATATATTAAAAACGTGATAATTGCCTTTAAAATTTGAGGGTTGCCCTCGATTTTCCTGGGATCCCATCATCAGATCGTAATGTGGTTACAATGGGACCATCTGTAAAGTATAGCCTTTTAAAAAAAAAGAATTTTGCAAATCGGTTCAGGCGTTTTCAAGTAATTCGTGAACATACATAAAAAAAAACCGACGAATTGAGAACCTCCTCCTTTTTGAAGTCGGTTAAAAAGGGGGGTAGAAGTTTGTATGCGGATAAAATTACAAATTTTACGCAAAGTCGCGGGCAAAAGCTAGTAACCTATTTTAATTTTTTTAACCTATAATTTGATGATCATGTATGTATCACGCTGATGATGTAACCATCTAGTATCTGTAATAGAAGCTGTGTTGCTTAACTCGGAACTAGATGGCGCTGTATCATAATGTCCAGACATTTTTATTTATTTGTATGCTATATCTGTAACGTCTTACAAATACCTAAATAAGACATTCCTTACACTGGCAAATTTTCCTAAACAGAGGTCACTGGTGATTTGCCAATTATTACTGAGGACCTAAACGCTTCCTGCTCACAGGTCTTCCTCATTAACTGGCACAACTGACGTAATAATCTGATTCCTGTTATTCCGATCATGTTGGTACTGAGCTATGTGATGCTGACTCGCAGACGGATGCAGCTCGTCCATTATAATTCCCTTCATTAGTCTGTTCAATGTTCGTCTCTATTTCTTGGAGAACATACATAGTTCGTAAGTTATCACATGTCGTGACGTCATTCAGCCTACGTATACGCCACATAGTATCTATGCATAATCTACCATTGACAATAGAATATATTTTAAGGCCAGGCGCTATTAATGATATTGATACATTTTGCATTCTGAAATAAAATAACTGATTTAAATAAATATTTCTGTTCTACTACAGATATTATTTACATATTTATTTATATATATTTCTAGACATTACGTGAAAATGCCATCTAGTTCCGAGCTAAGCAACGAGGTCTGTGTTACATAGGTATATACATACATCCATGACTCGGATACAAATGTTTATGCTCATTACACAAACATTTGTGCCTCAAACCCGGGACCCATAACCCAGTGTTAACTACCGCTGGAATAATTGAAATTTCGCAAAATAGTTTGGCTCAATTCTGGGGACGCAGGTGCGAATCTAGTCCCAACAAAAATTTCTACTTGCACAGAATAATTGTGTTCGAGTTCTGAAGTATGTGCAGACGCCACTTTATTATCAGCTCAGGTTATCAGTCAAGTGCCGGTATTTGACCCTGACTGCGGTTAATCCTCCATCAATGGACGCTTTTAACAAGTGTAATCATGCGTAAGCCAGTCAATTGGCCCTGTCAATTGTTCCTAGCACTAATATAGACTTAAGCTACTACTAGAACATTTATGCAAAAACTAACATTGCTTACCTGCAACTTGGACCCTGAAAATTTTCAATGGACTAATAACTGAATTGATTGATTTCCTTTTGAAAGTAATACAGAGTAAAACCAATTACATAGAACCTATATGTAAATCAGAATTAAGTCGCCATCTCTAAATGCACGAGGCATGAATTAAACATTTGGTCACGCAAAGACCATATGGAAACCGCGTCAAGGCAAACGTAGTGTAAGACTACCTCCTGGTTTCTAAAGCCTAGTGGAATGACGGTTTACTAAAGGCACCTGACATTGTCTCAATGAGAAGAACCGAAGATCAAGCTCACTTAGGTCTAAATCTAGAAGTAGACAAATAGAAGTTGATGATGATGGTTATATTCCAGCCAATCTTTCAAGTTCATATTTATTATCACCAAAAAGGTTTACTCACCAAACAAATTGGTGATGATGGAATAGGTCGACCACATGCTGTACTGAACCTCATCCCAGTTGAATCTGAACCTCGCAAACAGGTACATGACGGTAAATTCACCTGAAATAATACCATGTGTTAGTGTAATGATCTTGATTCTAAGGCTATCTTGAAGAAACTTATATTAGGTACCTTGTGTGTACATAAAATAAAAACATCTATGGATACCAATTAATGGAGTCCTGAGACTTGTTATACACTAAAGCAGGGAAACAGCAAAAGTTATGTTATTTATCGTATACTCTTCCAGGTGAGACAGATCATCTAGTAAGCTTCAAACGAAGAGGAGAGGAAGAGAATTCCTCCTTCTTGCAACGCTTTAACACTCATGCTTACTGCTGGCAAATCACTCTTTCAGCTCAGATGGAAACATTTTACCCGCTAAACCACTCCTCTGTTATCGGACGGACCACTGGCGAATTGATTTCTGAGTCGGAATGTAAATGATATTTTTTTCTTTAAGGTAAGAGTAGACATCAAAGCGATAATCATCTTTATGGCACAAAAATCTTTTGTTGACCTACATATATATTATGTATAATAAAATAGGCCTATATTTTAATGTCTCCATTCTTCCCCAGCTCTAACCCCGAACACTTTATAAGACACCGGGGAATCGTAAGAATTTCTTTTTATTATGGAAAATTATTTAAATTAGACGAGGTACAAAAAATGACGGAGTCCCTTTGAAAATATTAAATTTAAAGAATTTTTGAATTTTTTCGTCGCAATCTCGTTTGCTTTATATTCTTGGGTAAAGAATGCCTTTTCTTATTTTGAATAATACAATTGAGCACTCGATAAAATAACACTTTTGAAAATAGAATAAACCAAATTCAATCATTCGACTTCGGTCATATATTTATCTTCAGCCACGAAAAGTTATTGTCTTCAAATTAAAACATTAGTCGTAGTTAGTAATTTGGCACTTATTCATAGCGCCTACTCGATGTTTCTGCACTGTGGCTTGCGCTTTCGATTTATTAGCGGATCAAAATTATATAAATTATAACAGGTCAATGACAAATTTTACATGCACATTATTAGCCTTTAAAATACGAGCAAAACTCTTGTGTAGAGTCAAGGTTTTTTTATAAGTGATATATAAAAAAATGCGAGTTCCAAGAAGATGATTTCTTCACTGAGACATTAACTTCATTGTCTTGTTCAGTTTTGAGGTGGTTAACTAAGTAGAGTAAAAGGAGTTGTCGTAAAAAAAATATAAAAATTACCATGCATAGGTCCAAACACCACGCACACCACAACCAGCAGTAAGCAGACTCGAAGCCTTCTGTTGCCGGCTCCTTTACGAAACGCCACCTTAAACGTCTCCATTACCAGCCCTGTGTCGAAGAACTCTCGAAGAAAACATTTCTTTTTGTGTTTTTTATTCTCCTGAAACACATATCAGAGTGTGAGTAGTGTACATTTCTTTAGCAATCGAATTGAGTAGCTTATTAACAATTGAACGTAGATTCAATTTAGACCAGGCCAATTACGGCCGCAAGCGAAAAATGTGACAAACGCCTTATTAATTTACGATTTTTGATAAATTGTGATACCAGGACCTCTGAGCGTTAGCCCAATGTAAGACGGATATCATAGTTTCGATCGACCGACCAACCTGTAATTTATCAAATTTATTTCCAGAACGCCTAATGCGAAATCATTTTTTTGTTGAAAAACTTTGAACTGGCCAATTGCTCGCACTCGGCTTTCAGGTCAGAAATGTGTTATCACTAAAATAAATCATCCTACTTTGTAATAAAAACTATATTGCACCCCATAAATATTTTATAGTAAAACTTAATCGTAGTCAATATCAGAGGAGGTGGAATGAGCCGATGAGTGATGGCCAAAATTAACTAGTTATATAATAAAGATGACTGACTTCTTGAAATCAGTGATACAGACAGAATAGCTTTAAAGGATTTCTTAAATATATCATGTGTTAAATATTGCATATCCATAGTGGCTGATCATTTATAAAAAAAAGCTCAAGGTCACCTAGCGAACTATAAGCCACGGTTGACATTTCTCTACGAATTCAAATTTAATCAAATAAAAAACAAGTAACAGTAAGTAAAAATATTAGTTAGCCGAAAACTAAAATGTTAGTGAGTGGGGTATATAGACCGTAGACTGATTGCCGATGGGACAGCAAAGAGAGTATCCAACTGAAGATGCGATAGCCTCAAACAAAGTAAATGCTGGTAAACTTAAAGGCGTGGTAGGCTGCGGGTGGCATGAACCGATTATTGTTTCCGTCAAATCTATGGAGGAAGAAAGGAGAGTTAGCCAAAGGAGTCTATATTATGTGTCTTTTTTAGTATTTTTTGGTTTCGGTTTATTGTTTGTTGTAATTTGTGTTGTTTGAATATTCTTGTGCGCGTGTAACAAACTACTATTGTTGTCAATCAACAGTCAGGGACCAGCTGAAATCAGTGTTGTGCAATAAGCACATCAACAACTGAGCTGGATTCCTTTGTTACACATATAGCTTTTTTAATTATTACTATTGTTGTGAATGTTTAATGTATTATGTATACGTGTGTAACAAAATAAATGATTTAAATGGTTTTAATATTGTATTTCATAAAAGACACAAGTAATCATTAATTGTATCAGAATAGAATAACTTTTAGTTGAATGGAAAATTTTGCTGGTGATTTGATTATATATATCAAGATATATATAGATATTTATATAGTTTTTTTTTTAAACGCTATCATTATGTGTCTGTTTTTGATTAGATTAATAAAAACATTCGAACGGCGTAGCGTTCAAATTTAAATTAGGAAAATAATATGAGCCGTTATTATAGCAGCCAAATACCATTTGACCTAATTTACTTTTGAATTTATTTTACATTTAGCTTTTTCCCGCGCCTTCGTCTTCGTAGAATTATTAATTGTAAACCAGCTTTCAAAAAAAAAATCGATGCCGCATTTAATAAATCATCACTTTACAAGTTTGCAAAGGGATGATTTCCAAGACAAAAACGTCCTATCGTATGTACTTCTCCGGGACTCAACAGTATCTCCATACAATTGTCATAGAAATCGGTTCAATGGTTTAAGCGTGAAGAGGTAAGAAATTTTCACATTTATAATATTAGTCTGGATGAATTCATGTATGAAACTAAATTTATCTGCATTGATCTTTAAGAAAAAAATGTGTATTAGAAAAATATATTAGGTACTTACAATTTTCTTTATGGCTCTCTGCTTCGGGTCTTTCAAGTAATAGTATCCATATACCAAACTGAACAAATATAAGGATGAAGACACTGCAAATACTCCATAATACCCCACCCAGGACAACATGACACCGCTCAAAGCACTTCCTACAGGGTAGCCTAGTGACATGAACATGTTTACCATCCCTACTCTATACGTCCTGTTCTCTTCAGTAGTGATGTCACCAATATAGCTAAATACACCAATAAAGTTTGTGAACCATCCTCCTGTAATAGCTGGGAATATAGCTTCAGTTAACGCGGCCACTTCCACTGGCAACTCGTAGAAGAAATAAGTGTTAACGATGAAGCCAAGGCAAGCCAAAAATTCTCCAACTATTGGTATCATAATACACGCTTTTCTCTTTCCAGTTTTATCACTCCAAGCTCCAACAAAAAGAATAAGTAGTACAGGAATTGCAGTTTGAACTACATTCTTCCAAACTCCTATACTTGCTGTAAGTTTTTGTACTTCTTCTTCTTCGTAAGTATAATTTTCCGTTTGTCTTAAATTCAAAGCATCACATACTTCTGCAGTAAAATTTAAATTAACACGGCAGGCCTTTTCTAAGTTTAAATTTTGAATTGCCAACGACGCGAGAACACTGGGCATAACATAGCCCACCATAATTGGTTCTACAGTTGTGTTGTCTTTAATCAGTTTAAATCTTTCTTTTAGAGTAAGCTTCTTTTTGACCTCTTCTTTTTTACTTTTTTCATTAGTTTCTCTCTGCTTACTTCCTTGTAAAGGAGATGATTCATCGATGTCTTCTTTATTTTCATCATTTTTTTCTATTGTCATTTTCTCGGGTTCACTTTTTAATGGATCCATTTTTGCAATTATATCTTTACATGTCTGTGTTGTCACTGAGGTGTCAGTAGTATATGTAATGACTACACGCAACAAAGATACCCCTGAATTGCGTTCATTTGTATTTCAACTGTTTGTTGTGATGCTCATAATAATATATATCTTTTGTTCTGTTTCAATATTTATAGAGTAATGTCTCGAGTTGACTACGATAAGGAACATCACAGGAGCCAATTGCGTTCATCTGGCCTTTATCAACGCTTTCTAATACCTGTCATAAAATAATGCCAGGCTTATGCTATGTAAATATTCTTAGATTTTCCTTGAAAAGACTATTACATAAACAAGAATCTATTTTCGTTCGACCTTCGACGTATTTTTTTGTCATTATGCGATGTGCATGTGATAGAAATGTGTAGCAGACATGTTAATGAGCCGGCATTCAGACGAAATGATGTACCGCACGACTTGACTCCCGGGGAGGTCTAAATGAACGCGCGCCGGCCGGGCTTAAAGTGGCTTTACAAACACATAAGCGTCGGTAGCGCGGCGGAGACGGTTTTTGTACTCATTAGTGCAAATATAATTTTCGACTACACTCCAGAACTTACTACCAGAAAGCTAACTAACTGTGTTTAACTTATATACTTACTTTATGGCTACATTGTCTATCATATTTATATATGTGATTATCAGCATTATGAAGACATGTGTATAAAGTTGTGTGTTCTACTAAGGGCGACAAATGTATGCGCAGGTCGTAAATTCCGTTTGATTAATTGTCAGAATTGGAGTCTTATCAAACTTGGCTTATTTTGCAAGATTATTGTGTTAGTCCAATTCTGGAAATGGCACTTGTTTTTCGTGACAGACAGTTTATATTCTCTTTGAGTAAATATTTTCCTTAGTTGTATGAGTAAGCGATTAGATGAGCCATATAATTCTAATAAATAACAAGAAAACACGTGCAAATTTTAGTGCAAATCAAAATAAAAGAAAATATTTGGAGTTTTTTCTGAATAACAAATTTATTCTTAATGGTATTACATCGTATTTTCTGTTTTAATTTTGTTTTTTACTTAAATAAACTATTTTTATGTTTTGAAACTATTTGTAGGCAGATTAACATTATTTTTACCCCAAACATTTTTGTTTAAATGATTTTCTCCTGTGTTGTGGATGCGTGCACAATCAAAAAAATGACATACACATACGCCCAGACCTGGGACAACTAATGCAGGGATTGAACCCGCAACCATTGACAAGCAAGCCGATTGCTCGGCCACTGCGTCAATCGAGTAACCATGGTAATTTTATCTTTTTTTACTCCTACTCTTCACCACAAAACGACTTTGCCAAGTTGTTTCAAAGACTGAGTTAATTTTTCACTTCATGTAAATTATTAAAAATTAAAGGACATGATTATATGTTAATCTTGCTAGCATAAATAGTCTAACTTAAATACAATTATTGACCAATTTACTCAACATTATAACAAAGAATCTACTAAGACTATTGTATCTCATGATAACACGTTAATGATACGGGTATCAATGTGGGCCAAAGTGTCTGCGTATATAAATATGTACACTCTAACAACCTAATTGGTATACATGCAACTAGCGAGCTATCCATGTGTGGATGTAAACCAATTAGCTTGTTAGACTGTACATGTTCTAATCATTATCAAGACAAACAAAAAATATATAAGTTACTAGCGGCCCGTCCCGGCTCCGCACGGGTAGACATTTCTTCTATATCTTTTTTTTTCTGGTAATAAATATACCTAGCCTATGTTACAGGAGGATAATGTAGCATTCTAATGGTGAAAGAATATTTGAAATCGGTCAAGTACTTTTTGAGTTTATTCTTTACAAACATACAAAAATAAAAATACAAATCTTTCCTCTTTATAATATTAGTATCTATAGACTAACTGATCCCCGCGACTTCGTCCGCGTGCAATTTAACGAAAAAGTTTCATACTAACTTTGAAAGAAGAAAGAAAGAAAAAATATTTATTTAGACCCCGTAGAGGGTATGACCAACATCACAAAACACAACAGTAAAAAAAAACAACAGAAGCAGCACCAAAAATAAAAAATAATAAAACAAACAACATATAGAATGATGAAAAATAAATTAAATGATGTCTGGGCAACACCCGCACGAGGCAACTTTGCACTCCTGTTTTACCCCCTTAGGGGATGAATCGTCAAAAATCCTTTCTTAGTGCTTGCCTACGTTATAAAAGGAACCCCTGTACAACAATTCAAGCAAAATTTCTAGCCCTTATAGTTTAGGCCCTGCGTTGATATGCCAGTCAGTCAGACAGCTTCTCCTAAATAAATATTTCTGGACATTATGACACAACGCCATTTAGTACCGAGCTAAGCAACAAGGCTTATGTTACGGATACTAGTTGGTTGATATACTACATATATACGTTTTTTTTGCAAAAACATACCTACATATTATTATTATACATAGATACATCCATGACTCGGATACAAATGTTTATGCTCTTCACACAAACATTTGTCCCTTCCCGGTGATTCGAACCAGGGACCCATAGCACAGCAGGCAGTGTTAACTACCGCTCGACTGATTGGGGCGTCAAATTATGTCAGAGCGATGTCTAGCTCCGGACTAAGCAACAAGGTTTGTTTCTGTTTACAAATACTAGATGGTTGAATTGAACCTATGGTGGGAAGGAGGTGGAAGTCCCTCCATTGGAAAAGGAGGATCTTCCAACCAGGCGAGGTATTTTACCTGGCGGGCTACTGCCGGTTGATGTTGGGTGGTTGTATATATGCTATCTCGCGTGCATATTTCACTTGCGCGATGTAGGATTATTTGCGTCATCGCGCTGAGTCCGTAGTTCTTATGTGGCGGGATAGATGCCGCTACAAACGAATGAATATGTATGTAGAAACATCGATGACTCAGGAGCAAATGTCCATGCTCATCACTCAAACGTTTACCCCTCCCGGGATTCGAACCCGAGAACACAGATGTCAGCCTTTTATACCGCTGCGCTAATCTGTTCGTCACACTGCTGGTACATAACATTTTATTTGTTGTTGTCACGTTTGTAATAGACTAGTCCATTTTTATCATTATATAAACAACGCTGCCCGCTGCACTCTACACACAGCGAATAGCTGTTAAAAAAAATGATTTTGTTTTAAAAAACGATCCCACACTAGGATTTTCTCCTGTATCGTGGGTGCGTTTACAAACACAAATTTTCACATACACAAACGCCCAGAACCGGAACTACTACCTTTCGTACAAATATTTGCGGGTATCGAACCCGCAACCCGTTACGCACAAACCGATCGCTATTCCACAGTGCCACCGACTCGTCGTTGATTTTTTTAACAACTTCAAGAAAGGAATGGGTTTATCGACTCATTGTGATCCCTATACAATATTTTTATTTATTTGGTTTAGTATAGTGTTTACACAAGATTGTATTCTCGTCTATCGACTCCATTGATCGTTTGACAGCTGTATTAAATGAAAATAAAAATGAAAAAAAAAATATTTAAACATACAAATTAAAAATTAATCAACTTGTTACTAGTTTTGTTATAATTATTATTAATGCAGATACATATTTGTCTGCATGGTCGATCTATCCCGGTGTTAGCAAATATTCTTTCACGAAGCTATGGTGCAATATTATTCTGTTGATTTGGATCCATCACTTATTCTTCAATATGTTGGGAGCGTGCATTCATTATGATACTTACATTATACAGCAACTCGAGTCATTACAGATCCCAATAACACATGATCGACCAGGGAAATGAAATTCAGCTTCACTCAGCATTTTTGTATCCAATTATTTATTAGTCTATTTGGAATAGCAATGGAATCTGTCAATACTCCAGTATTGCTTCAATACTTAATTAAAGAAATCATATAAATAACGCGCTATAATAAGAAACAATATAATTATCGCAAAATCAGATTTGATAAATTTAACAAAGAATTATGATCTACATCTCCATATCTGAATTTTACTTGATCCTAGATCCTACACTATAATTTGTTATTAACACTAACTAAATATTAGTCTTAAATTATCCCGGGTAATCTGAAACAGTCTTTGCTTTCGTAAGTCCTTTTCGGTGATCATAAAACAGCCATCTGAAAATAAAATCAAATATTTAATAAATCATCATCAATCCAAATATTTATTATCACAGTGGGCATTAGATAGTCAAAGGTTTCGGATTAGAACCGACCTATCCTTTCTTTCTTCCACTCGCAGCTTTGCCAGACGGTATAGCGATAAAAACTAGCCTATGTGCTAATCCAGGTAATTAACTATCTGTATGCTAAAATCCATCCTAATCTGTTAAGCGGTTTTTGCGTGCAAGAGTAACATCCACACATATATCCATACAAACTTTCGCACTTATAATATTAGTAGGACTAGATCGATGGCTTTGACACGTGACATGGAGTGGTTTCGAAAAATGGCCATCCTATACCTTGGTTATTATGTACCACGACTTTCGACCACTCTCTTCATATCCTTTTTTCGTACCACAAGTCTAGCAAACAAGCTCACGGCCCCATGGTAAGCGGTTCCCGTAGCCTATAGACGCTTGCACATCAGAGTTGTCACTCGTGCATTGCTGATCCTGTAGAAACCATCTAGGTTTCATAAAATAAGGCAGTTCCTAAACTGACGGCAATCTGCCCATGCTGTCAGAATAGTCACCCATCTCCCCCAACGAGGTAACCACAACCTCTGGTAACCATACTCACTCGCAGAAACAATTGTTATTGTTATTGTTGGTTCTCTGCGGTTTTTTGTAAGGTTTAGGTATATCTCAAATCGGGCAGCTCAATATTAGCGAGAAATCTCGCTATGCCTCTCCTAATATATGTACTTACATGAGTACAATAACGGCTGGTAACGTCATGCTGGCTCCGAGGAGGAACACGGCTCCTGGAAGCACCTCCATCGTGGCAGTATATACCTTCGTGTACATCGGCACGTAGATCAGAGGCATCAGGTTTTCCACCAGACCCACCAAGGAATTTACTTTGCCTGCAAGTAGGTTAACGTTACAATATGTATATTAGATTTTTGGTCGCCTATAATTTGCCAACGAAATGTGGGTGTAAATCGTAAGTCAGGACACCTCTGCCTAATCCTTCGGAGACGACAGGCGTGACACCTTCGGCGTGAAACCTTCACGCAGTTTTGCTTACATAGTCAACTAGATGTAGATTTATAACTCTAGTTATCGAAATTCGTAATACCTCTCATTTTCATGGTTTTGTTTTTGCTTTTTGCGCTGTCACTCCATATACACTTTACCTATGAGAAATCTCTCGTTTCTCAGAGCGCAATATTTAAAAAAACCAAAGAAGTCCAAGTACTCATATTGCCATCAACATTTTCCTCTTAAATACTTATAGTTACTTTCTTACTTACCTAGCTCGTTGGGTTCTACTAGCTTCGAGATAATTGACCTCATCGCCAACAGTGAAGTGCCGTTCAGAATTTCAATAAGTGGTGCTGGAAATAACATAAATCGATTATTATTGAGATTCGATACCATTTATCGAAATATTTGATTGTTGTGTGACGTTAATTGTTTCGTGACAGTTGCAATCGAATAGTCTCCATCTACTCTTCAATTCGATCTTTGAAAAGGTCAGGTGCGCGGTACCAACACATAAGCGCCGGTTACGCGTATGAATTTGGACAAAACAAAAATGGTTTGCAGGGTTTGTATCACGTGGCGTACTGTTTACCCCCCTGGGAAAAAGGCGTGAGTTTATGTATGTTTCTTCGTTTTTTATGTCTGTCATCATCACCAACCCTCTGACCCGCTATTGTGCACAGGTCTCCTCTCTCAACAAAAGAGGTAAAATGTAATTCACCATACTGATCTTAAATCGGTTAGCAGACTTCTCACACGTCGAGAAAATGCTTTATACAGGCCATACAGGACTCTTAAGGGTCAAATTCCTCCATCATCTAAACGAGTGACAATTGTTCCTCTAATATTGGTCCCCGAAACTTCGGATTGGTACTCTAATATAACCTTAGACTTTTATAGCTTATGATTACGCCTATAGCCTTTATGTTATCACTTCTATATGACTATCTAATAACTATTATAATATGTATCGTGATTATCACATTTAGTTCTACAAACTACTTACTGAGTACATCAAATTTAGTAATGCCATGATAATAAAGATTAGGATATGGAATGGTTCGGTCACATGATTAGTAACGGCTATCCATGTAATATGGATTATATTACAATCATACAAATATTGTGGGCTGCGGTCATTGAAGTATAATGAAACTTATTATAAATATCAATAGGGTGATAAGATTCGAATGCCATCACATGTATGAGCCGACCAGTCCCAATTCACACCCGACAGCTCCCGTTCACGAGCATGACGTGTGTATCATCACTCTACTCAAAATACAACTGACAAGTATGTCTAATGAATCCAGGATGTGACTGTAAAAAGTCTACTTATTCATCAGGTCAGACTGATTGGCGCGCTGATTCACCTATTTTGATTTCGAGTTACGCGAATATAATTGAACACATTCAGTACTCAATCATTTACCGATTACAAAATTATTTATCGCAAAAATAGTACAAATTAAAGATAATAGTTTCATTATACGTATGAATCACCAGTTTTTGTAAATTTACTCAGATATTGTTACCTAATCATCGGAAAATATGTACTACTATTTCGGACCACGTGTTCAAACCGAATCATAGAAGTGGGGGGACCCCTCCACTATACACACACCTATACATTACTCGATTTTTGACTAATTGAGTAATGAGGAAAATTGTAACAAATGTATTGTGATATTATCACAATAAGGTAAAAGTCATTGAAAAATTTGAGCCGATTGCTATCTAATCTAAATTAGTTAATTATTATTACATACTCAAACGATGAAGGAAAACATCGTGAGGAAACCTGCATTCCTGAGAGATTTTGCGACGGCGCGGGCGGCGGCGGTGACGTCTGCCAATCCGCACTAGGTTAGCGTGATGAACTATAGCCTAATTCCCTCTCAAACAAAAGGAGACCGGTGCTCAGCCGTAAGACAGTAAATTATCATAATCTAAATAGTCATTATTTAGATTATCACAATCAACCCATTTACTAGAATAATGTGTCTACAACTAATATGTAGTTATGTGATTATTATCGCATAACGTTTATAAACTTATCCTCGTGACCCATATTCATTTTTCTTTTCTGACATTTAACCCGTTTCAGTACGATTTATAAGGCGGGCATCGCTATGGAAACCACTTAATCAGAAGGTAGGAAGATTCAGGTTAATACCCACAATAATAGTGTATACTTTCACCCGAGAAGCCCATTTAAGTACCTGTTTTTAAGGCTCCACTGAATTCAATTCAATTCAATTCTGTATTATTTACAATTAAACAATAGAAAATTAGTATAGTAACTACCTGTAGCGAAAGACTTTCCACACGCAGAAAGTTATTAGACAAAACAACCAAACTAAAATACATAATATCATTTTCTTAACCTGTTTTTGATTTCCAGTTACGTTGAACTGATAGTTAATCTTTTCTGTTTTAATTATATTATTATATTTCTTGTAGCGTAGGCAGCATTATTATTGTGAGTGCTATGAACGCCTTAATTGTCATGTGCATTGGTCCTGTTTTTATTATAGTTGTTTTTGGCAAAGTGTAATACATGTGATGTGGCTGGGCTTTAATAAATAAATAAATAAATAGTTATTCAATGCATTCATTGCATAAATGACATCGCAAATGATAAGGGTAAATAGTAAAGATAATCGTTTCCTTTCCAACTAGAAGCACTTAATGGATAACGGGCGCTTAGTCAGAGTTCTATAGATGGGACGGACGACGATATAAAACGGATGTCTCGTGGGTAATCTTTTCTCTCCTCACCCCATTTACTGTCCCACTACTGAGCAAGGTCTCCTCTCATTAGGATAAGGCTTTAGTTCACCACGCTGCTCTGCAGGTAGGCAGATTTAACGCCTCGTTGAGAAAATGGCGGAAGAAACGTGCATACGTTTCCTCCATGCGCCGTTTAAGCACGTGACAAATACGCACATAACTTCGAAGTCAGCAGTAGGCTTTGACTACAACTCTACTGGTCACACAAAATTTTAGTAATAACTATAAGTAGGCTTAGTTAAAATTTATCTTATTGTAAGTAATTGTACGAATTATTCCTTACAAAAAATTTTTATTATAAAAAGGTGTTAAAAAAATGTTATCTGATTTTAAAATTAACAATCTCAATAGATATCTTATCGCGGAATTTCATTCAAGAAGTATAATAAAATGAAGCACTATTTCTGTACCAAGGTACTCAATAATCAACTTATATTATTTTTTTGACAAAATTAATTCTATATAAAAAACTAACCATGTAATAAATATACATAGATTAATAGCTTCCACTTGCGACCTAGCCCTCGTGTAAATAACAAATGAATTATTTTGATGTAATTACTACATTACTGCAAAGTTTCGTCAAAATCCCTTCAGTGGTTTTTGTGTAAAAGAATTACAAACATCCTCACACCTTAACAATACAACCTTACATATTTGTAAGGGTAAATTTAAGAAATAAGATAAGGTATTTACATTAAATTACGTATTAACGTGTATTATGTACGGCTTATGTAGTAAATAGTAAAAATTAATCCTTAAATTACATGTAAATCAACGAATAAACAACTTACCGATAAAGAATATTTTTTCATTTGGAGCAAAACAGTACACAAATGACGCGGCGATTTTGCTCAAGGTAGAGACGATACCCAGCAACGAATCGTGCCACTGCAAGTATTTGCTGAACACCATTATAGAGAATATCGTACCTGAAAAGTAATAATTAGTTTTTACATAACAAATATAAAATATTTATATCGACTTGTTTTTAAATCATTCGGAAAAGTCAGTAGTATTATAAAAAAATATTAATTCTAAGTAGCAGCTCCGAACCAAAACTCGTGTCCCACTAATGGCAATAGGTTTTTTGCTATTATTCAACGGATATCTTACTGGTGAACTATGGAACTGAGAACTGGTGAACCCTTCGAGTATTAGGTATACGTATGGCTCTTCACACAGATACATAAGACTTATGTGTACACTCTAAACCATTATTCGTTCGTTATATAATTATTAAGACGACCTAATTAGTCCAGCGGTAGTTAACACTGCCTTCTGTATTATGAGTGCCGGATTCGAAACCCGGTATGAACAAATGTTTGTGTGATGAGCACAAACATTTGTATCCGAATCAAGGATGTATCATATTACATATACATAATGTAATATGTATGTATGTATTTACAAAAAAGTATTTAGGTATGTAGTATATCAACCAACTAGTATCCGTAACACAAGCCTCGTTGCTTAGCTCGGAATTAGATAGAGTAAATTAAGGTATAATTATCTTAGTACCTTTTCGCGACACAAATAGTCACCAAAACCGAATGAGGCAAGTATTAAGAGAGAAGGACGTTGTTATTGATTTTGGGATGTATTTATTTCAGATTTTAAAATAGTCAATTAAATGTTAGCCTACTTTGAATAGATAACATTTTAAGTTAATACGTTTTAAGATATTATTATCGATACGAACGAAGCATATGTATGTTACAGAAACACAATAACATGACTTGTTGCAATGTGTGCCAGTAAGACATTGAGAGGATTGTATGTGACAATATCATCATTATTTTTGGATAAACATTTCTAGAAAACTACCGGTTGCCCGCGACTTCGTTTGCGTAAATTTAGTAATTTTATTTCACCCCCTTTTCCCCCTTTTAAGAGATCAAAACTATCCTATGTCCTTCCTCGGGACTCAAACTATCTCGATACCAAATTTCATATAAATCGGTTCAGCGGTTAAAGTGCGAAGAGGTAACAAACACACAGACACACATTCGTATTTATAATATTAGTAAAGTATAGATATGGATGACTAACTAAGTTAGCTAAGAATTAGCCAGCCTGATAAAAAAATTGATTTTTTATCCTAAAATGATTAGTACTTTAACCCTTTCCCTGCGCATGGTATTAAATTATGCTGTCAAAGTTATTGTAATAAATAAAACAAAAAGAAAAATATAAAGAAATGGTATAGTTTCCTTATAAATTTTGGAACTGCTATCCATGATGCATAATCGCATCATGCGCCGCGGAGGATTTTTTTTATTTGATGCAACGTTTGCATCATGCGCAGAAAAAGGGTTAAAAGAAATCGAAAAAGAATTCACGTGTACAAGTAATTTTTGTACATACTCGTCATATACTCGTAATTATCATAAGACTCATTGTAGGGCTCTTGATCTCGCTTGGACCCCGCTTGATGGAAGTATTATTGTTAAAAAACTCACCTGCAAACCAATCAAGGTATTGTTCTTAAAACCTTAGTACAACATCAACATTATATGTATTGAACTTACCAATAGTATGTGTAATGAAGTTATAAGTCTGGAACAAACTGAATTTGACCTCGTCCCATCCAAATCTGTACCTTGTCGCCATATACATAACTGATATTTCACCTAAAACAGGATAATAATAGGGTTAATTTGAATATCGGAATCGTTATTATTCTTTTATGTTTTTGATGTTTTAACGGCTTAACAGACTCTAAAGTCTAAAAGGGCAGTCTAAGTTAGCCAAAAGGGAGATTTAAATGTTATTTAACCTCCACAATAGAAACTTAAATAAATTTTCTTTGTGGAGTTTCATTAAAACTAAATCCACACTGCATAATTTAAATAATTTAAAAATGTAATGTAACATATCTATCGCTCCATTCAGTAAACGCTCATACGCGTTTCATATATCTACATATTTACAATAGTAACTATAAGTAAACTAAAACACGACAATGTTCCAGATGATAAATATAAACATGATAATGGAGAAAGATCTTAACGTAACAAGTAATTTCTATAAGAACAACGTCAACAAAGCAAATAATCAAGAGGAAACCAGCCAACTTGAACCACAATCTATTGATGATCAGTACCATGAATGATTTCACGGAACTTCTCTAAAAATAGCTGCGGAAACAACAGCGAAGTACTCAGCTGTTTTTTTTATTTTGTTACCAATACATAGTATTAAACAAAGTAGCGTTCCGTTCGATGTAGGTTTAGATCTTTTAAACTACTCGACGGATTTGAAAGCGGTTTTCATCAATAGATATAGTTTATTCAAGAGGAAAATTAATTTGTTTATTTTGATATTACCTCCTGGAACCGAATTGCATGCGGGGGAAATGAAAGGCGCTCGTGGTTTTACAAAATCAGGTACTTACCATACATAGGTCCAAAGAGTACACTGACGACCCCCAAAAGAACACACAATCTCAATTTTCTGTTATTTGGAGCTTTTTTCACGAGTACACTAACAGTGTCTCTAACATTTTTTAAGTTGAAGAACTGGCGAACTAAGTGACAAAAGCCTCGACGATCGTGCTGCAAACAAAAACAAGTTTCATCTTACGTTCGGAATTATAAAGCAATCATTGGGAATTTTACTTTGTTTAGCGCTATTATTTTATTGGCGAGTGTAAATGTCACATACTTTAAGAGATACAAGTTAAATATCATGGATTTCCTCCAAAAACACAGCTGTTACTTTAAAAGGTCTATTTTATACATAAAAAGATTTTTCGCATCAGTTTTTTTCGCGCGTTTCGTAAGCCTAGATAATAAGTGTGAGGTTCGACTCTCAGGTCGAACAAAACCATGATGTGTTAACGAGGTTTTATCAAAAATGTTGGGTAGCAACTTGGTGTTTGCATTAGTGCACAGTTAATGCCTCTGTCGGTCGCCCGGTCGCCCTCTGAGTGTAGTATCACATGAGTCCTAAGAGATACCGCGAAATTACAGGTGCTACAGGCGTGATAATGTTATAATAATTATCTTCTATTTTATGATAGGAATTTTCCTTACGCGTGTTAGTCCTCAATAGGTAGAGTAAATTAAAGCTTAAATCAACATACGTACGTCAAGAATTGGTATCAAGAATTTTGTAACAATGCTTTTATCAGAAATTAATCTCTTTTGAAGGTAAAAATACACAAATTGTTTAACTCACCTTTTTCTGTTTTTCATTTCTTTTTGGGTCTTTGACCACCAAGATGAGATACCACGCGTTAATAAACTGTAAGGTAGCAGTTAATCCATAACACCCGTAGTAACCGAATGTTTTCAACAATATTCCACTGACACCCATACCAACGGGGAAAGCCACTGTTAAACTAAAACTAACCAGACCTAACCTATAAGTCCTATTCTCGTCTGTAGTGATGGTACTAATATATGCGAAAGCGGTTAAGAGGCAAAGACACCATCCCCCAGTCATACCCTCAATAATAGCTTCCGTGAAGATTAAGACTTCCAATCGGAGTTCCTGGAAGAAATAGACGTTGATCATGTTGTTGATGCTGACCAGGAATTGCCCAAGTACTGATGTAATCATTAAAAATTTTCTATGTCCAGTTTTGTCAGAAAACGATCCAGCAAAAAGTGCTAACACGCAAGGTATAGTTGCTGACAAATAAGTCCTCCATGATAGCGCTGAGGCTAATAGTCGTTGAGTCTCTCTTTCATATATATTTTGGCTGTCAACGTCCTGTGTCTTTAACATATCGCAAATTTCATCTGTATAGTTGAGATTTACACGACATGCCTTCTCCAGAGTCAGATTCTGTGTTGCAGTCGCTATAATCATGGCTGATACCACAAACAGAAACAAACTTGGCTCTACAGTTATGTTTCTAATTGCATCAACAGCCTTCTTACAAAAACTAATTTTATCCTGTTTCTGCCCATTTTGTTGTAGAGGATCTTCTTCTGTGAATTCTTCACGATTATTGTCCTCCCGTTGATTTTCTGTAGCCATTTTTAAAGTCACTTTTAGCTAATCATTGATTTGTTTGTAATATATTTTGAGTAATATTTTAATTCACTCGATTTAACAGGCGCTAAATATGAACTGTATGTTGTGACTTATTTCGTTCCAATAGCATTATAATCTTTAGCGATAGATGGGTATCAGATGTGATATAACATAGGGACCGTACAATGATATGTGAGTACATTATTACACCGACATTGTGTTTATTATCTTTGTGGACTAATCCTAATTTATCTACTCCACGGTATTGTAAATTAACAATTATCAAAGAATGGCACTGTCAGTATGTATGGTTTTCCTTAACCTATTTTTTATTATATTATCGTTTTTTTTATTACGTATATACTCATTAGGTGTGTACTTACATGCGTGTGACACAATGCGATACTATTAATTTTAACGAGCAGTGTTGATGGAGTTCTAGACCTAGACTTTGTCTTTCTCTTTCATCGTAATGTCCAACTGCTGGGAATAAGTCTCATCTTATATGACAGGAACTAGGCTATAATTACAGTCTTTCAAACTAGCCCGGTGTGGACTAGCAGGCTTCAAACGCCATCGAGGATTTTTTTCGTAGATGCAGGTTTCCTCACAAGGGTTTTTTTGAGTTAGGCTTTGGGATCGAACTCCAGACCTTTGACTGAACAGTCACACCACTAGACTAACGATCTTAAGTAACGATATATTCAAACTTAATCTTAAAACGAAAACTAAACTTACTCTTAGGATCGTTAATAGGTAAAAACATTTCAGAACCAACTGTCGCATATGTTTAACGTACAAAACGAAAACAATAAAAAATCCGGAAAATACTCTTCTTTCTCAGAGTAGTAATTAAATTCTATGTACCTAATGCTTACAAGATATAATATGCTTGATTAAGTACATCGCATATAAAAAGTAAAGTTATTTTATTTAATCAAATACTAGACGTTATTTTAAGGTGAATATAGTAATGAAAATGAAAAGCAAACACTGCAATTTTGAATGCAGATATATTCCATATTTTACTTATCAAGCTACAGTATTCATTACATATTGGTCTTGTTCTTCAAAAACATTGAAGCAGCATTAAATTGCTAAGCAGATAATAAAAAATAAATAATAAAAAAATAAATATTCCCGGACATTATGACACAGCGTCATCTAGTTCCGAGCTAAGCAACGAGGCTTGTGTTACAGATACTAGTTGGTTGTATACTACATACATACTTTTTTTTTGTAAATACATACATATTATACATAGATACATCCATGACTCGGATACAAATGTTTATGCTCATCACACAAACATTTGTCCCTACCGGGATTCGAACCCGGGATCCATAGCACAGAAGACAGTGTCAACTACCGCTGGACTAATTGGGTCGTCAAGTGCATTCAGATAAGCTAATTAGATTGGCTTCGATGTGTCAATGACCCAGGATATAGAGATTGGCAAAAGCGATGATTTGCATTATATTTATACATATAAAAAAACGGACGCAAAGGAAACAAACTAATAATAATAATAGTTTATGGACATAAATTATGATACAATGAATTAAGAATTCCCTGACTTCTGCACTAGTTTATACTGTGTTGCAGAAGCCAGTGTCGTCCCCTGATAATTGGGTACAATTAATTTTATGTCTACTACAGCACAAATAAATATTTTATATAATTAATAAAAAAAACTGCACATTGTGTGTGTGTGTATGTGTGTGTGTGTGCGCGCGTGCGTGTGTAACCCTGTGACGTTGGATTGGTATTTGGCATCAATCAGGTAACTATAATATGAATATGAATATATTTTATCAGGTTACAACAGTTACTAGTTTTTCTACAGCGTCATAGTTCATCGTATTTAACCCTTTGACCGCCACGGTCGGCTATACTCGACAAATCAGAACGTGTTCACGACGCTTTCGTCGGCAAATGTCGACAAAAATATAATTATTTTACTGTAGCGTGGCGCAGGGAACATTTTTTTTTCTTTATTGAAGTGGCGGTCAAAGGGTTAACCATGTAACTACAGTATTTCTGAGTTTATTGATATTAAGTTTATTTATTTTATGTACTTTGTTACATTTATGTTAAACTACGCTACTGGATAGGATATATGAAAGAACTATATAAGCTTTACCGACTAGAATAAGGACTTGAATTAAACTCATAAAAGAAGATTTCAATTAACTCAGCTTATCTAAAGCAGCTTATATAACATAAAAATAAAAGTAACTGAAGACTTGTGGGGTTTATCATCTAAAGTTTGTAGTGGAATAATTAATACTATAGCACCCCATCTAGCTAATATATTCAATGAGTGCGTTGACCAGGGGACCTTCCCGGCTCTAATGAAATACAGTAAAGTAATACCCCTATTTAAATCTGGAGATTCTAAAGATCCTGGAAATTTCAGACCAGTTTCCGTTCTACCTGTACTTAGTAAGATTTTTGAAAAAATTATGCTTAATCAAATGTTGACACATTTTAATACAAATAAACTTTTCCATAATCAGCAATATGGATTCACCAAAGGGCGCAATACAACTGACGCCGGAGTGACACTTATAAAGCACATCTTTAATGCCTGGGAAGAGTCGCGAGATGCTGTTGGCATATTTTGCGACCTGTCAAAGGCATTTGATTGCGTGGATCATGATACTTTGTTACTAAAATTTGAACATTATGGATTTAAGCTAAACTCGTTGATGTTAATAAGGTCCTATTTGCAAGGTAGAATACAGAAAGTCCAGATAAACGGAGTCAAATCTTCTGGTTCCACTATTAAAATGGGTGTTCCACAAGGCTCTATCCTAGGTCCGTTCTTGTTTTTAGTATATATTAATGACTTACCGTACATGTGCCAAAATGGATGTGAGATGGTGTTGTTTGCTGATGACACTTCTTTAATTTTTAAATTAGATAGACGTTCACCGAATGTTGTCCATGTAAATAGCGCCCTTCTCAAGGTCCATGAGTGGTTTACTGTTAATAACCTAGTGTTGAATGGGCAGAAGACTAAATGCATAAAATTTTCCTTACCAAATGTTAAAAGTGATGATTGTGACATAATATTGAATAATGAGAAGCTCGAATTCGTAGATCAAACTGTATTCTTAGGAATTAAACTAGATTCCAAACTTCAATGGGGACCGCACATTAAGACTTTAGCAGGACGCTTGAGTTCAGCTGCTTATGCAGTTAGAAAAATTAGACTTCTTACGGATGTTGAAACCGCAAGACTAGTTTATTTTAGCTACTTCCATAGCGTCATGTCTTACGGAATATTGCTCTGGGGCCGTGCTGCAGACATAGACTCAGTCTTCATACTGCAGAAAAGAGCAATAAGGGCCATTTATACCCTAGGTAGTCGTGATTCTCTCAGGGAACTCTTTAAAGAAATAAATATCATGACTGTGCCCTGTCAGTATATCTTTGAAAATATCATGTACGTTAGGAAGAATATATCACTACATTCCAAAAGATGTGAACTGCATAATTATAATACTAGATATAAGTCAAAATTAATGCAGCCACAGCTTCGTCTCGCTAAAGTCCATACCTCTTTCGTGGGATATAGTGTTAGGTTAGGTTATAATAAAATTCCAGAAATAATTTTAAACCTCCCAGAAAACAAATTTAAATCAGTTGTTAAGTCGACCCTATGCAAGAAAGCATATTACAAATTAGAGGATTATCTTCTAGATAAAAAAATTTGGCATAATGCTAGTCCAGCTCCACAGGCTCACTAGGCTCATGAAAAATAATATACTTACATACATTTTTTTTTTTTTTAAATATATTGTTATTTTATATTTTTCTCTTTTTTATATTGACATTTTTACTAATTATACACGTTTACAATTTGACATGTTTGATTATACACTTTTACAAACTGACATGTATTAAATTAATAAATTAGTTTGTAAAATATGAGAATGATGTTGGCTCTAATGCTGTCTTTGTAAAATGTAGAAATGCCCACCCATTGCCAGGCAGTCTGAGCTTGTCATGCTCACTCAAATGTCCTGCTGATGGTGGCGTTGTGTGTCGGGTCTTTTTATTCCCTACAACATGGTTGAGTAGAGCGACGCCGATACACACGTCATGCTCGTGAACGGGTGCTGTCAGTTGGGGCTGGTCGGCTCATACATGTTATGGCAATCTAAAGTGGTTATTATTAGTCTAATTGCCTTTGTATGTAATACGTACGTTTCACATCAATCTGCACCATTCTCATATTGTTATTATATCCATATATAAGCCATTGTAAACGAAAGCAAAAAAAAATGAAATTTTTATATTGTTTAAAAGAGTATCTATGGAGTTTCTTGCCGGTTCTTCTCCATAAGACCTACCTTTTGGAACCGTGCAACTAAATTCAATTTAATTCGACAATTCAAAAGCACCTGTATTGGTCAAATTGAAATAAAGGATTTGAGTTTGAGTTTGAGTTATCGCTGTCCACTGCTGGACATAGGCCTCTCCTAAACTGCGTCATAACACTAACCTCCGCGTTCAAAACAAATCAAATCATTAATTTCAATTAAACCAATACAGGTGCTTTTGAATTGTCGAATTTAATTGAATTTAGTTGCACGGTTCCAAAAGGTAGGTCTTATGGAGATGAACCGGCAAAAAACTCCATAGATACTCTTTTTAAATTAAATACAAAATTACAAAAGTTCCTTTTCTAGTCAATCCCCACTTCCTTTTTTGAAAGAAGTAACTTCTAAGTAATAAATTCATTTTTACTTGACGCAATAGCTCCTGATTCTTTGGATCCTAATTTTGGTGACTTGGTACTTGGTTCGCCAATTCCTAGTGTATCATAGCTCAATAGGTAAAATATTCCGTCACCAGTAGGATGGAGACAATGACTCTTGCACCGGATAAAGATAAAAGCAATTCCGTAATTTATAGAACTAAAAGACTCATGTTTTTAACAAGTTTTATGACGGATTTCCCGCAAATATGAATTCAATTTTTTTTATCGCCCCATATTGATATCACTTTATTCCGCCGTTTTGGATCCTAATCATCATACGGGTATATCTGTCATCATGCTGTGTGTGCATGAAGGTGTTACAGTATTTGTGTTACTATAAGAAATGAGAAAAATAAAATAAATAATTAAAAATATATATTCCATAAATTTACAATAATAATACACTTAGATGAAAATGTATAATAACTAAATTAAGCGATTACAATTAAGCGTAAGTAAGATTTCATTCGTGTTATTGGTATCAGCGCTCTTTTAGCTAATGTTCACAAGTTACATAACGTCTAAAGTTCAAATTTTTAATTTACTAAAATTTTATGTTATTTTAAGTTAAACGAAACAACATCTGTGATAAATACTAGTTAACATATCGTGTAAGCACGTCAGCCAAAATGAATCCTCATTTGAACATGATAATATAAGTACGACTGATCATACTGATTCCTTCAAGCTACGTCACAGCGCACACACACACACATGCAACTATTAGATTGCTGGCACTGGAATTCCGAGTGTTGTAAAGAGAAAACAAGAACTGTGGTAGCCTAGTGGTGCGTCGAGTGGACTGACATGTAAAAGATCTCGAGTTCAACTTTTCAGAAATTATGTGCGTATTTATCACATGCTCAAACGGTGAAGGAAAACATCGTGAGGAAACCTGCATGCTTGAGAGATTTTCTCGATGTCATGTGAAGTGTGCCAACTCGCAGTAGGCTCGCGTGATGGACTATAGCCTAATTCCGGCCGAGGAGACCCGGGCCCAGTAGTGGGACAATAATGGGTTGATGATGATGAAAGAGAGCCACTCATATATTCAAGTAGTATAAAACAATGTCCCGAAAGTGTCTTAGTAGCCGAAATTATTTTAATATTTCTGTTGAATCATTGTCCAGAGCTGTAGTAAGCTTGGCCATTAATCTGCTGACCGCTTAATCTTTTTACGATGGCATAAACCTACCTAATATAGTGTTCCTCGCGCTAACGCGATAGAATCATTCATTTATTAACGTCATATATTTTCACGTCACTTCTCGTTGTCCGCGGGCGACGGGGGACGGAAAGCAACGGGGGTGGCGGCATGTACCTACGTGCGGGACGGGGTTCACCAGACGGGAACGTCAGTCGGCTGCCGTCACATAGCTACAGCAATTAATACTTGACTTTGAATTTATGCATCTGAAGGTTAAATATTGTTATTCTATAAATATGATATTATAATTCCTTTAATCGCTGATTAAATAGGTGTTGTGTGTTTTTAGTTCGTTATATAATACTTTATGAACATGAATGCGTGTGATATATTTGTTATAATTTTAATAATAAATAAATAATCATTTACTTTTAGAATTCAATTTACTTCGTTATTGCCTTAGAATAGCTTTCTTATCACTTACCGTTTCCTAAACTAGCCTTATTTATCTTGTATTTCTATGTAGGTACAAGTTACTATTAAAAATACATTTGAATTCTATTACCACTATTTTTTTGAAGGCAAACCTTTTCTCAACGACATATCTTTTAGGTCATATTCCAGTGTAATCAGGTAGAAGCAATAACAGATTAAAGTGTTAAAAAATATAAAAAGAACTTTAACATCACTACGTTAGTAGGTACCAACTCTAAATCAAAGTAGCTATGTTTTTTTTGTTTTATGCATACTCACACAGACCTCATTTAAAAAATAAAGAAATGTGTTTCGAATCGATTCTGACATTTGCAGGCATTTAAGAGATATTCCAAAAAAAGAAAAGAACTACGAAATTATTTTTATATTATTTCAGAAATTACTTACACGAGTATTCTTTATAGCCTAAGATCCCAGGGCCGCCAAACGTCACGTATTTTCTGACGAACTAAATGTGGATGATTGAGTAGTGCTAGTATGTACTAAAAACCCATGCCTACCAGCTAGCCTGCTTAGTGGGCCAATTTTCAGGTATCTAGTAATCAATGTACACACAAATATTACTTACCTCACGTAAATTCTCCAAGCTGATTTTTACGTATATTTTAGGCAATATCCTTAAAAATAAGTCAATTATATATTATATCTAAAAATAAATTTCTATTAGCTAAAAAAAAAATAAGTGTCCATGGTTATGGGACAATAAAATAACCTTTAGGTTTATGCATAAAAATAATGCTATCAGCTGTTTTTATATATACTTTATTTTTTCTACATACATTCTTTACATTTATCACAGCATTAAATCTAGTCCATTTAACTCAGTGGTGCTTTGAGCTAGACAATAAATCTATCTTGTAATAGGTACATCAATTTGCCAATTTTTTAATGGAAATTGTATTTTTTAGTTTTTACATCAATTTGCCAATTTTTTTTTATGGAAATTGTTTTTTTTTTGTTTTTTAATGTTGCACTTTTGGATAAGCAACACCTTAAACCTTCTGGCCTACATCAATTTATTTCATCACTGTGTTGTTTTACCAATAAATGGTCTTCATGTTTTAATTAGCCCTTTTGCAAAATTCTCTAAATTGTGATTTCTTGAGTTACGTCATACGTGAAAATCTGAATATTAGACATTGAAATAAAACTAAATTTTTACGGATTTTATAGCGGCATATTGATATTAGTCTATATCTGACATTTCGGATCATTTACATCACTCACAGGTCACTAAACTAAATCACATCACGAGAAAATCCGTATTAAGTAAATACTTTAATTTCAATACTCTGAATAGGTTAGGTTAGGTAGGTACCTACTTATTTCATTTCTACAAAAAAATCTAAAAATTATAAAATTAGTATACAGTTTCCAAATGGCACAATAAAAATATTTCGTGAAGATTTCCGAACACCTACAGAACCAGCCCCAACTGTGATTCAAAACGTCAAAAAGCAGAATTTAAGCCTTAACACAGTCTTGCAAGGTATAAACTTAAATACCTCATAATTAATGGCGGACAGTAGGAAGTTAATCACAGCCTTCGGGAATAGCAATTAGCTTTAATAAACTATTTGGATCTCTGGTTGGAACAAGCTGTACTAGCTGGAAAATATCTAAATCCCTAGTTGAATCTGCTTGTTATTATAATTACTTATGTATATCTTTCTAAGGGACAATGCGCTTTGTGCTGAAAATTATTTATTTTTGTTGTTATATTGATTTCTATAAACGCGAATATTGGACATTGGAAATTGATAAAAAAATAGTTTTATTTCAATGTCTTTATGTTATTGTTTCAGACTAGTCAGATCATAAGTTTGAGTAAATATTGAGAGAAATGCATTTTAGTTTATAGAAGATCTCAAGTCGTGGGCATTTTGACGTAACGTTTTTCTGTGGCAAGGCGTATGCTAGTGCAAAAAAAACAGTTTTAAAAACCTGAATCTTTACCTATATTTTGTAATAATCCTAAGAATTTGTGACCACATGTGTATTGGAATACAAATTTACCGTGTTTACATTCATTTCGTTGTTTCCAGTACAATATTAACTCTTGAATAATAAAAATATATTATCATACTTAATTCTCATATTCATTAATATATCTAGCAACTTTTACTTAAAAGTACCGCGCATAAAATTTGATATAATAATTCGATTTTATTCTCAACTTAAAATTAAAATATGGTGTACAAATACTAAGACGTCGTATGTACTAGTAAATACAGCTGTATTTTCAATCATCGCTAATTATAAGTACTCATATAATCACAAGCACATCCTGTGCGGAACAACACAACAACGCGTCGCTCAAGGTTCAAGTAAACGATAGTATGCTGTTCCGCATCGATTCACTTTACGTTATACGAATTATGTGATGCATTTTTAAAATTAATATAGTAGTTTTTCACAAACATGACAACATTCTTTGTCATTTGAAATGTCATTTTACATTTGAAATGACATTTATACAATGTCCTACGATTTAATACGTTTCTTAAGTTGAACAACAACAACCATAATTAAACATAAAAAAAAATATTTATAATTTAAAAATGCAACAACTTACGACATTTTAGTGTTTGTACAGGTAAAACAACAATTTCCTAAATCTACATAAAATACGTTAGCAAAACTCTTTTTATATAATATTTGCATAATTTTAAATTTGGAAGACGAAATTTAAACCTTTTTTTAAGAATACGTTTATTGAGAATACCAATTTGATACTATGATTGGTTTGTTTTTTCTTTAAAATGCTAACTTTTCTTCCCAATGTCTATTTTTTCTTTATCAATCGACGGAATAAAGTGTAATGGCTCGGACTTCTTGACTTCGGCCTCCTTGGCTTCTTTTTTATCTTCTGCTTCTAAAGCTTTCTTCCTCGTGCCCTTTAATTCTGTTCTATGCTGGACGTAGAAGAATCTGGCAAAATAAAAATACAAATTAGTATAATGACTTAATAATATTAATATTTATTTAGCCACCGTAAACATTGTATTTTACTCTCACACAATTTAAAAATAAGTAAATAGAGAAATTGATAAAGCTTGAGTGGCTACAGAAACTAAGATTTTGTAGCCACTACACTTTTACAAAATCAAAGGGAACTTTATTATTCTTTCAAATTCAAATAATTTAAACCTAAACGGTGTTATAGACAAAGGTCATTATTGTGAATTTCTTTTTAATCTGTTCTTTTAACCTCAATGGTTTTTAAAAAAATAACTTAAATAAGTAGCACTTACACAAGTATAATAGACGGTGGGATGGCAATAGCAGCGCTGGTGAGGAACACGGCGCCAGGCAGGACATACAAGGTCTTCATGTACATCCAGGAGTAGAACGGGTGGAACACCAGCGAAGCTATCGTCTCCGTTAGCGAGAACATCGAGTTTATTTTAGCTGAAACATGTAATAATATTCATAAGCTTTATAATCGGAAATCTGACTCCTGTCTATATAAGAACCACGCTAATCAATCGATCTCTAAAGTTAAGCTGCGTCTATCGAGGTCAGACTGTGGATGGGTGTCCATTTTTTTATTGTAAGGCTCTGATTTATCATGTCCCGATAAGTTACGCGCTTAATTTATCTGACACGAATACGTACGTATATTTTTTTCTGAAAATTCATTGAGTTTATAGTTGCTATAAAGCTATTTTCCTGATTCCAAAGACCAAGTATAAAGAAAAACATTTTTCTGATAAACTAAAAATAATCACAATAGACGCTACTACCACGGGCAATTTTTTCTTCGCTAATTTTATTTCTTTAGATGACCACTTGAAGAGAGAATTGTTTATTAAATATTGTAATGATCATATTAGCTTAAAATCGCATTCCTCACATAGATGGCGTTAGTAGATACATTTTAAATAATTATTGCGATAAAACCAGAATCTTAATATTGAGGGTGGCTGAAAAAGTAATAGAGAAAAAGTGGATTGTCATTCGTGAGATGTGCAGGTTTTGAGTGAGTGAACGGACCGTTGCTTTGAAATGAGAAATAATTTATGTTTTTGGCCATTCCGCGATTTCAAGGACGAAATTGATTATTAATATTACCTAAGGATCACCTTCATGGTAAATTGGTGTTAGTTTGGTGCGAGTACATGAAGTTACGGGGTGAGTGTTCATACACATATAATATCTTAGTATTTAGCCTCATAGGTCCGAATATTCTCGCGAGTGCTGATTTGTGTAATGTTTTGTTCTCAGCTTTTGGAAACGCCCTTTACTCTCGTTGGCATACTAAAAGGCAATAGTCATTTTACCAATAACCCAAGAAGTTATCCACATATTCGCCACAGTCTGTAACGAGCTCCGTGGACTGAAATACATCGGCGTGGACTGTGAATTCCGCTGTACTGCGTTCGCTACCGGGCTATGTCAATTTCTTTTTGTGATTTTATTTTTATTTATGTTTTATTTTTCACGAATCAGTTTAAAAGTAGCACCACATTGTTTCTTGTCTGGCTATATATTATAAATTTGTTAATTGTATTATAAAGTACTTGGTAAGGAGATACGTATTAGGGTTTGTACTTTCCTTGGCTAATTATATTAGTGTTATTACTTGTCATGTTTTATTCGAAGAACCCAGGCATTACATTGGCGCCCAACGGGTCAACTGAATGAAGGACACATTGTAGTATACACTTTATAAACTAGTAAGTACTATTTGTTGTGAAATCTTATATACACTTTTCAAGTCTTCATTAATATTTAAGTATAATGTTTAATTATTTTGCATTCACCTACATTCTGTTCTAAATATAATATCCATTGGAATTTTATATAGGTTGTTCTTGTTTCACATGTATAGAAATTATTGTTGTATTATTGTTTGGTAATTTTTTTAAACTTAATTGTTTATACAGGTTGCTCTTATTTCACAAGTATACAAACTGTTGTGGTATATTCAAATAAATTGTTTAGGTTATTAAAAAAAAAAAAAAAAAAAAACACTTAATTGTTATATCGGAAATTTGATATTTATAGTTGTGGTCACACCTTGTTTGACATTACTGTGTTTAATTATGGATGTAAATGCACTGCATAAAGATGAACTTGAATTTGAATTGGCTTGCCGAGGGGTCGCTGATTGTAAGACTGTGGCGACTATGCGAAAATTCTTACGCGAAATATTGCGGCGGGAGGCCAAGGGTGAGTCAACCATTTCTTTTAAAGTCCCTAAATCTTGTATTGACAACCCAGGCGATGAAATTTTAACTTGTGAACATAAATTGACAGTCATAACTTCATTAATATCAGAGATCTCACACAGTCCCGATCAACTCTTTATCAAACGAATTCACTCACGTTTGACACACTTGTCGAATCGCGCTAAACTTATAATTCCTTTCGAAAAAGAGGACATAGATAAGCATTTGACTTTGCTAAGGAATATACAGGAAACTATGTCTACTCTAAAAAATATAGAAGAGGATGAAGAAGAAGGTCCAGATGAGGTCATTTCTGAGTATGATATAAAAATCTTACAAAAGTCTTTAGGCGAGGAAGCCGTATCAATAATGGAACGTTTAGAAACTAGTCAAAGGCCAAATAAAGAGGTCTCAACTAAGGAAAAATATACCGAAATACCTCAAAACGATGATTTGAAATCTCGTGAATCGTCTTCAAATGCAAGAAATCTTACCATTTTGAAGACTCATCAAGGGTTACAGAGGTCATCGACATTTGATAATGACTTCCATAAACGGAAATTAGTTCCCATCAAAGATTGGGGTGTAAAATTTAGTGGTAAGAGCACCATAAGTATAAATGCGTTTTTAGAGAGAATTGAAGAGCTGAAAGAAGCAAGAAATGCGGTTGATGAGGATCTGTTTCGTTACGCCATAGATTTTTTTGAAGATGAGGCATTAATATGGTTTAGAGCAAATAAGAATACGGTGTCAAATTGGTCAGAATTAGTTAGACTCCTCTTAGATACATTTCAACAACCTTACTACCAGGAAGAACTATTGGAGGAGATTCAACTAAGAACTCAGAGCAACAAGGAAAGCGTTTTAATATACATATCTATTATGCAAAACATGTTTAATCGACTACCAGTCCCTATTAGCGAAACACAAAAATTAAGGATATTGAGAAGAAATTTACAACCTTATTTCCAGAAAGCTATATGCCGGGACAATTTTGATTCATTGGCTGAGTTAACTTCTGTTTTGAAAGTTGTTGAACGAACTAAGTTAAGTTGTGACAGTTTTAAGGAACCTACTCCAAATAGTCGGTCTTTGGAGAGGGACTTAGCTTACCAGGGAAATGCGTCAAAATTTTCACAAAATATAAGCGGGGCTGAAATGGTAGCCATTGACAGTAGTGACAAACCTCAACCGAAATGCTGGAACTGCAGAAGTCCTGGACATCGTTTTAGGAATTGCAAATTGCCAAAACAAAGGCTATTCTGTTATAAATGTGGACGTTTTGGTAACACAGTTCAAAAATGTACATGCAACGTCGTCACTAAGGGAAACGATCACTCGGAGTCGATGCCTGCCGATCGTACCCCGAAAAACTAAGTCATTCCAATTCGGAAGACTGGCAGCAATGGCTGTTTACGATTGCAACCTATTTTAGGACGGGTGAAATCAGTAATATAAATAAGAACAAACAAGATAAACGTTTTTATGCTGAAATAAAAATATTGGATCAACCATTTGTAGGATTATTAGATTCCGGAGCTACCGTCTCAGTAATTTCCCATAAATTTGCCATGAAAATATTTGGTTTAGGATTTACTGAGCACAAAGTTAATAAAGAAAAGGTATCAACGGCCGATGGTACTTACCATATATTAGATTCCATGGTTGATTTGCCTATACAGTTTATGGAAAATTATAAAGTAATTGCCTTTTACATAATGGACTCTTTAAAACACGACATAATTTTAGGCATGAATTTTTTTGAGTTGTTTAACTTATCGATAAACACTGAGAAAATAGACGCGGATATTTCGGAAATTAACGTAACGCAGCCAGTAATTTCCCGAAACGAATTATCAGTAAGTCAAAGAGAGCGTCTTGATAGATTATTACAAGAAATGAGCTCAGAAATAGGCAAAGGTTTAGGAAGAACTACATTAATTGAGCATAGAATAGATACTGGAAACAGTCTGCCTACTAATCAAAGACAATATCCATTTGCTCCACCTATTATGAAAGAGCTAGAGAAGGAGATTGAGGACATGCTTGAAAATGACGTAATAGAACCTTCGGTTAGTGCATGGCGATCCCCAGTACTATTAGTCAAGAAAGCTTCAGGAAAAAACCGTCTGTGTTTAGATAGCCGCCAGCTAAACAAGGTGACAATAAAGGATTCCTATCCACTACCAAGAATTACTACCATCCTAGACAGTCTCAAAAACGCTCGTTTCCTTTCGACGATAGACCTTCGCTCTGCTTTCTGGCAGATACCACTTGAGGAGACCAGTAAAGAAAAAACTGCCTTTGGCCTCTCAGGAAAAGGACTTTATCAATTTAAAGTCATGCCATTTGGCTTAAGCAATGCGTCACAAACACAACAACGTTTAATGAACCGCTTGTTTACTCCAGAATTTGAAGGGACAGTATTCTCTTATTTGGATGACGTAGTCATATGTAATGCCAATTTTGAGGAACATCTGGCGTCGTTGAACTTTGTAAAAAATCAACTGAAGGAAGCTGGTCTCACAATAAACCTCGAAAAATGTGTTTTTGCGAGGCCCTCATTAAAATACTTGGGGTATGTGGTAGATAAAGAAGGATTACGTACAGACCCAGATAAAGTAAAGGCTATTCTTGACTACCCTAGACCAACCACCTACACTGAACTAAAGAGATTTATTGGTTTGGCCAGCTGGTATAGACGATTTGTAGAAAATTTTGCTATTGTAGCAGCACCCCTTCATGAGCTGACAAAAGGGGGGAAGAAAGGTAAACATATTGTATGGAATAAAGAAGCTCAAAATTCCTTCATCAATTTAAAAACGGCACTTACTTCTACACCTGTACTAAGAGTACCCGACTTTACAAAACCCTTTTCCATACAATGTGACGCTTCAAACAGGGGTACTGGTGGTGTTTTAATCCAGATAATTGATGGTCTGGAGGCGCCCATTGCATACACCAGCAGAAAACTTACGGAAAGAGAATGCAAATACTCGGCGTCCGAGCGGGAGCTACTAAGTGTTCTCCATGCTGTAGAACAATTTCGGCCTTACGTGGAAGGAAGCCACTTTAAGGTAATTTCAGACCATAGTGCTCTTCAATGGTTACACCGAAATAAAGATCCACATGGACGCTTAGCAAGATGGGCAATGCGGCTACAGCAATTTGATTATGAAATAGTCCACCGAAAGGGGAAGTATAATACTGTACCAGATGCCTTGTCGAGAGCAATTGGGGAAGACATTAACATTCTAGAAATAAAACCGGAAGATAAAGATGACTGGTATAGGGCGAAAGAGGACATGATCTTGGCAGGAAAACATATTGCTGATTGGGAAATAAGTCAAGGACAACTATGGAAATATTTAAAACTGAAACAATTTCCCAATGAAAATGACAGTTGGAAACTTGTCATACCAGAGAAGCTCCGGGACCAAGTTCTAAGAGAATGTCATGATGATCCAACTTCAGGCCATTTAGGAATTAAGAAATCTGTCAATCGCGTGAGACAACATTACTTTTGGCCGACACTAATCCAAGACGTAAAGGATCACGTGTGGAAATGTGAAGTGTGTGCAAAATACAAACATTCACAAACAAAGCCTTCCGGTTTAATGGGCAAGCAACGAGAGGTAACCGAGCCATTTCAGATAATCTCCATGGATTTAATGGGCCCTTTTCCAAAGTCTAAGCATGGCAACACTATGCTCCTGGTAGTTTCATGTTGGTTTAGTAAATTCTGTTTGCTCTACCCACTAAAGAATGGCAAGGCATCAACAATTTCACAAATTTTAGAGGAACAAGTATTCCTAATGTTTGGTACCCCTAACGTCATAATCTGTGACAATGGGAAACAGTTTGTATCCCACCAGTTTAAGGATTTGGTCTCAAGTTATGGTGTAAAGCTATGGTACACTCCCTACTACCATCCTCAAGCTAACCCCACAGAGCGCGTAAATAAAATTATCGGTGCAGCTATAGCCTCCTATGTGGAAAACAACCATAAAGAGTGGGATAAGTACATACCCCACATTGGACATGCGATCAGAACGTCAGTTCATGAAGTGACGGAAAAAACACCTTCTTTTCTATTTTTTGGTCGGGAAACCGCAATTAATGGCAAGAAAGCTTACAGTTTTGATCTTGATGAACCAATTATATTCGACAGGGAAAAATTCGAAAAGGGCATAACCTTTAGAAATCAAGTTTATGACGACGTCTACGAGAGGATACGGCAATCTCATGAAAACAATAGTAAACAGTACAATCGGAGGCGCCGTACTTGTGACTATAAAGTAGGTGATCTCGTTTGGAAACGGACTAAACTATTGTCGAGCAGTGATAAGAATTTCATGTCTAAATTGGCCCCTAAATTTGAAAAAGCAATCATATCAGAGAAGATATCAAGTGATATTTATAGACTTAAAAGCCTCAAGGGCAAGGATTTTGGGAAATGGCATTCATGCGACTTCAAACGTTTAGTTTGAATCCGGTTGGATTCTTTAGAGGAGAGGGGATATGTAATGATCATATTAGCTTAAAATCGCATTCCTCACATAGATGGCGTTAGTAGATACATTTTAAATAATTATTGCGATAAAACCAGAATCTTAATATTGAGGGTGGCTGAAAAAGTAATAGAGAAAAAGTGGATTGTCATTCGTGAGATGTGCAGGTTTTGAGTGAGTGAACGGACCGTTGCTTTGAAATGAGAAATAATTTATGTTTTTGGCCATTCCGCGATTTCAAGGACGAAATTGATTATTAATATTACCTAAGGATCACCTTCATGGTAAATTGGTGTTAGTTTGGTGCGAGTACATGAAGTTACGGGGTGAGTGTTCATACACATATAATATCTTAGTATTTAGCCTCATAGGTCCGAATATTCTCGCGAGTGCTGATTTGTGTAATGTTTTGTTCTCAGCTTTTGGAAACGCCCTTTACTCTCGTTGGCATACTAAAAGGCAATAGTCATTTTACCAATAACCCAAGAAGTTATCCACATATTCGCCCCAGTCTGTAACGAGCTCCGTGGACTGAAATACATCGGCGTGGACTGTGAATTCCGCTGTACTGCGTTCGCTACCGGGCTATGTCAATTTCTTTTTGTGATTTTATTTTTATTTATGTTTTATTTTTCACGAATCAGTTTAAAAGTAGCACCACATTGTTTCTTGTCTGGCTATATATTATAAATTTGTTAATTGTATTATAAAGTACTTGGTAAGGAGATACGTATTAGGGTTTGTACTTTCCTTGGCTAATTATATTAGTGTTATTACTTGTCATGTTTTATTCGAAGAACCCAGGCATTACAATATGAGCGTTCTATCAAGTATTGCTGTACTATGTTCAAAGAGATGAGACTTTAATCGCAGTTGGTTTTACAGACCTGAAGCTTGGCTACTTCATTGAACTTAGTAGTGATCCAATTCCATTAAAAATCCAAGAATCCACAATCCAAGAGTAACACAACTCAACCTGGGAATCGAACCCAAGTTCTCTTGCTCATCAGTTCTATTTATGACTATTGAGCCAGTCTTTTACGGAAAGCAAAGAGCTTTTACAAGCACAGCAGCAATATTAAATAAACAACTCATTATTGTGTACTGACCAGTCTCCTGCTTTTCCACTAATTTGGAAATGATGGAGCGGAGTGACGTGAACGTGGTAGCGTTCAGTAGCTCGGCGACAGGCACTGCAATTGTGAACGCAATCAAATTAATACCCGCCATTGAACCAGCCATTATTCAAATGCACATTATCATAATAAAACGGGAATATGAGCCAGAGATGGCTCGATGACGCTTTGTATGATAGCTAGCATAATTCTGCTTGTTAATTTATTAACAAAAGGCGATGTCTAGTGTATATTTGCAGAACTGCATGCTTTGTTATGCAATATAATTCCCACATAAATATTAGAGCAGAAAGTTATGTTAACAAATACGAAAAAGTCGTATCTCTAGCCAAGTCACGTCTATCCCTGTATTTTGACGTGCTCGAGGCAGCATTTGAAACATATAAAGAGCTGTACAAAAGCGTGACATAGCTCTGGTATCTCAAATTCAATCCCTAAACCACTGACTTTTCGAAATTTTGTGCGTGTTTATCGCATGATGCCCAATCATTATCAACCCATTGACGTCCCACTGCTGGGCACGGGTCTCCTCTCATTTGAGAGGGATTAGGCTATAGTCCACCACGCTAGCCTACTGCGGGTTGGCAGACTTCACATGCCATTGAGACCAATCTCTCAAGCATGCAGGTTTCCTCACGATGTTTTCTTTCATCGTTAGAGCTTGTGATAAATACGCACATAACTTACGAAAAGTCAGTGGTGCGTGCCTTGGGTTCGAACTCGAGACTTTTGACATCTCAGTCACTGGTCACACCACTAGGCCACCACAGCATGATGCCCAAACCCTGAAGGAAACCGGCGGTCGGGAGGAAATCTGTATGCCTACTAATCCACGCTAGGTTAACGTAGTAGACTATAGTCTAATCTCTTTCAAATGTGAGGAGACCCATGCCCAGTAGAGAAACACTGGTAATGATCTGTACCCCTCATTAGATTTTTCGTCTGTCTGCTTTTAGGTAAATAATTGTATGGGTCCTTACCGAGATACATTTCGATGTCGGTGCTCACAAATGCAGTCCATATGGAGCCAACGAACTTGCTGATGACAGAGATGAGGCACAGCATTGAGTCATCTATCTGCATCTTCTTACTCAGTATCGTTATTGAGAACATTGCACCTGGAGAAGAAAAACAGCATTCTTAATTCAAAAAGCATTTTTAACCTCATTTATATCCCACTGCTATTTATTCATACTGTCGTTCCTCAATGCTGAGGATCGTGACCACTTTGTCTTTAAAGGATGACAATATGCTGTTCATCCGGCCCGCTTACTCGCAGACTGGAGACTGATATGACAAAACATAGGACTACCATGCATTATGCCATGTCATTATTGAAATCAAAAATCTCCGTTTTTAGGGTTCCGTACCTCAAGAGGAAAAAACGGAACCCTTATAAGATCACTTTGTTGTCCGTCTGTCTGTCTGTCCGCCGTCCGTCTGTCTGTCTGTCAAGACCCTTTATTTTAAATAATTAGCATATTTTTGACTGGTTCGATTTTGATAATTTAATACATAGCCGACTTTCATTTTAATTAAATCTAAAAAATTTCGAAAGGCCTTTTCAAAGATGCACTAAATACCCTAGTCCATTATTTTTTTCAATTGTTACGAAGACGAAAGACTTTGTCGTTAACTCTCAATGTTGAAAACTCAAAAGGTACCCCAAATCTTTCAACGTTGCACGAACTTTATGAGATTAACGATTTAAACTCCCTTTGAAAAATCAGGAGCGACCGTCTTTACTCCTAACATTTCATTAAAGGACAGAAGGTCTTCGAGCCATGTTTAATTCACTTGCAAGGTGGGCAGTATTCATTGGAATCATCATCATCAGTGCAAATTGAATTTTAATAATTATGTTCAATTCAAAATGTTATTGATTTAAAAAAAAATCAAGACCTGTCTTATTAAGATTGCGACATTACTCTATCCGTATATAATAAACAAATTAATTGAATTTAACATTTCTGTGCGTATACTTTAACCGATTTAATTGGGCCCCTCGACAATTAGACTTTCAAAACGGGAGCGCACGGCAGGTAAAAATCTCTCAGAACGGACAAGAGTGAGTGAGTTTGAAATAGCATTCCAAATTCAGAGGAGTCCAGTTAAATTGTACGGACCATATACACATATGCTCGACGTACATATTTATTGCATTCTGCGCTGTGATTGGCCCGCTCCGAGATCTTTGACCAATCGGTACACCGAATATGTTAATGCAACTTAAATTTAATTCACACTTGCACAAGCCACATCTTTCTCAAAGGTGTTTGGGACGGATTTCAGTCTACAAGATGCGTCTGATTATCAGTAATTTGAACCAAGCGACTCCTATCAGACATCAAGCAACACACACGATACATTTAAGATACAATCAACATTTTTAGATACAATTAAGATGGAGAAAATTGTAAATTCGTGGGCCTCTTACCAAACGAATGAAGCACTATGGAGTAACTGAGATAGACGCTGAACTTGACCATGTCCCAGTTGAGACGATTTCTCACAAACAGGTAGAATACAGTGTGCTCGGCTGAAACGTAACATTATTAAATTTTATTTTATGACTCTGTCAATAAATAAATTGAAGGTTCACTTCTTATTTCCCTTTTGTATATAAAGAGGTGTTAGTTAGTTTCATAACCATCGATTACTGTATATCGTCATATAAACAATGTAGGATTTTTACTTAAATTCATTGTTAAATGTCAAAATGATATTATCATTTTGAATTCATTTGTTCGTAGGAATTTCCTTAAATCCAATCTCGCCAGGACGAGCTAACAAACATGGCTATCCTTTTCTCAAGTCTTTTTTAATACACATCGGAGATGACAAGGTTACGGCCCGGCTGCTTTTAAGCAATTACTGTAGCCTATGGATTTTTGCAACACCAAAAGTATACCTTATGCGTTGCAAACCATTTTACTACTCTTTTAGAGAACCCCGTGCAAGTATTATGGAAAAATCTCGGCAGGAAGCTTTACACAGCCTGTTCGTACATGGAATGAAGTTCTTTTGGAGCAGAACACGTGATATTGGTCGTAAGGTGTAAATTTGCTATATATATGGCAAGAGGTGCAAATAAGCCACCACGATAAAAGTAAAGGATTTGCTGAAATGGTGGTGCCTAAATTGCACTAATTAATTTATTCCTTTGATTTCTTGAGGCTTGCTTGGAAAATTATGGCGAACGTCAATAAGAAGTATAAAATACGAGGCATAAATAAAAAAATAAATTAAATTTGGAACTCACATGAAGTAGGGCCAAAGAGTAGGAAGACCATCAGCAAAGTGAGAATGACCTTGACCTTCCTGTTGAATGCCCGCGGTCGGAACGCGACCGACACTGTGTCCACAACATGGGATATATCGAAGAACGACACCTTCTTGTTGTCCGGCCTTTCTATCTGGAAACAGAAGAATATAAATCGTAGAGTAACAGTGAAAAAATTAATAAAATAATATAAAATGTGTATCTGAAAATCAAGATATAGAAGGCGATTCTCACCGCAGAAGTAGCAGATTTATTTTGTCAATCTATCTAAGGGGCACAATTAATGCTACCTCTTGCTTATAATAAATACAGTAACTAATATTTTCTACATTTAACTAATATTACCAAATATTAGTTTAATTTTATAATCAACCTATTTATTGTAGGTTTAATTGATTCACTGTCTCTTGTTATTCGAGACGAATTCCAAACAAAGAAAGACAAACCTCCACGCAATTACATATACATATGCGCCATCGAAAAAATCTCAAGCAGGCAGATTTTCGTACGTATCAAGCGCATGAGCATTTATCGAGGGGTGGTTACAAAGTCCGAGTGTTTAAAAACCATATTTCATCAAAAGGATCTGTTTGCGTTTTCCTAACTTTTAAAAAACATACCTACCTATAATAAAGTACACCCGCACTTTTCTGGTATATTTTTAGGTTCCATATGTGTATATAGGAAGCTTACTGCCGATGACACTACCCTACTAAACTAGTAGTAGAATACTAAACTGCAGATGATACTACCCTACTTTTCAGTGCGGACACATGGAGTGAGGTCTTCTCATACGCGCAGTTGGGCTTCAATACCGTGACAGAGTGGTTACGAAATATGAAGTTAACATTAAATGCTGATAAAACGAACTACATAACATTCACTCTAAGAGTCAATAATAATACTCCCACATCTGTAACACCATATGCAATCATAGCACACTCTTGTCCAATACCACATGGTGAAAATATATGTTCTTGTCCGCACCTTCGAAGCACCAAACTGGTAAAATACCTGGGTGTGGGTATTGATAACTCCCTTAGTTTTCGGGAACACATTGATTCGCTTAATACTAGGTTACGCAAGTTGATATACATCTTTAAAACTTTGAGGCAAGTGGCGGATGCGAAGCTAAAAAAAACCGTATACTTTGCCCTTGCTCAGTCACTATTAACCTATTGTATCAATGTATGGGGTGGAGCTCCGAAGTCCACACTTCTTGTCTTGGAGAGAACGCAAAGAGCCATACTGAAAGTGTCTTCATCCCTTCCTTACCGTTACCCCACAGAAAACCTATATAAGGATGCGAGGGTCCTGACAGTGCGTCAATTATTCATTAAAAGCATAATATTAAAACAACATTCGATGCTAACATACCACCCTTCGACTGCACAACATAAGAGACGATATAATCCCGTTGATCGACGCAACATACGTCATTCTACTCGTTTCTCTATGCGCTTCTTTTGCTATCTAGGTGGATTTCTTTATAATAAAATTAATAGGATAATACCGATAGTTAACCTCACAAAGACTATGTGTAAAAAGAAAATAACCTCATTTCTACAAGACCTAAATTATGATGACACCGAAAAATTACTAGCTACCTTCGTGTTATAGCATAAATGTAACTCATACAAACACAAACACACACTGGCACACACACACACACACACACGCACACACACTCGCACACACTCGCACACACTCGCACACACAGGTGCACACACACAGGTGCGCGCGCGCTCTCGCGCTAACATACTTAGCTACTAACTGAAATCGTAAGCCCTGTACTTGTTCACCGCTCAATGACTTCTTCTTTTTTTTTTTAAAATAACTTTTGTTGTACTTAACCTACCCAATGTTAATATAGCAAATAATCATTTTATTGTATTGCCGCCTAGTTTAGGCACCAGTCTCCCACAATAATAAAAGGATATTAACATAACATTTTAAAATGATGTATTGTATAATATTGTGGTGAGAAATAAACATATTATTATTATTATTATTATTACTTATTGTGAGAATAAAAATTAGCCTATTACGACCACCGAATAAACGAGGCCGTATTAATTAAATCAATAAAGTAGGAGGTACGGCATAGCGAGATTTCTCGCTCAAATTGAGCTGCCCGACTGGGAAAGTACCTCTGCCTTTCTGCGAGTGAGTAAGGTTACCAGAGCTCATTGGGGGAGTGACTATTCTGACAGCATGGGAATTCCGTTTGCTGTCAGTTCAGTAAATCCCTATTTTAAGAAACCTGAACGGTTTCTAAGGGGTTTGGCAACGCATTTGCAAGCCTCTGGTGTTGCAAATGTCCATGGGCGGCTGTCATCACTTACCACCAGGTGAGCCGCCTGCTCGTTTGCCCTGAGGGGGCAACATCAACATAAAAAAACAAAAAAAACTGCCCCCACAGCTTATCACGGGCCTTTTCTCATTTGACATGTATTAGGCAATACAGTCCACCACGCGTGGTGGCACTACCCAGCAGACACTAGTCTAGTGCGAGGTGGCAGACTGTACACGCAGAAAATCTCTCCGGCATGCCTCACAATGATTTTCTTCCATTTGAGCATGTGATAAATACGCAAATAACTTTTAAAAGTCAGTGATGCGTGCCTTTGACTTTACAATCCACAGGTCACACTTCTAGATTATCACAGATTGAAATAAGAATTAGATCAGAGAGATAAAATAGGGTGGACCGTAGGTACCTACTATTATTATAGGTTTTATATATTTTCAACTCCATCATGTATACTTTTTACTTAGTAACAATTGGATAATGTTATCGGGCATCTATGTTATCAAAATGTCATTGACTCAAAGATATCAATGACATATTAAAAGTTTTTTTTTTAATTGAAAGGACTATGTAACAACAGTAATCTGTTTTAAGTCTCATGAATTATTCTCTGGTTATACTATGACAGCATACAACATATTAGATTATTCCTAATTATCATAGACTGTACATATTACGTATAGATCATCATCAACCCATTATTGTCCCACTGCTGGGCACGGGTCTCCTCTCATTTGAGAGGCCTTAGGCTATAGTCCACCACGCTAGCCTACTGCGGGATGGCAGACTTCACATGCCATCGAGAAAATCTCTCAAGCATGCAGGTTTCCTCACGATGTTTTCCTTCACCGTTTGAGTATGTGATAAATACGCACATAACTTCCAAAAAGTCAATGGTGCATGCCCGGGTATGACCTCGAGACCTTTGACATGTCAGTCCACTGGTCACACCACTAGGCTTTTTTTTTTTTTTTTTTTGGGACGTGCCCACCACCCTAAGTCCCTACTACTGCAACTCCTGTAAGCCAGGATCAACAATAGTAACCATCCAAAATATCGTCGAGACAATGAAGCTCGACGTGTCCCAGGGGAATGATATTAACTGTCTTGGAACCCGCAGCGAAATTAATCATGAAATTAAATCGGAGGAGTAAGAAAATAACAGTTTTCCACTTCCCTCCTTACCAAGCGAGAGACAGAATAGAGTTTACATGTCATTGACATAAGAGTAGATGTTTACAACTGGGTTAAGCCCAGTTGCCAGGCACCACGGATGACATTATTAAGTTATGGGTCCTAAAATATGAGCTATTATATCTGATTCCAATAATAGGTATGGCAAAAACGCCTAAACGCACGGAAATTCATCCTAGTCGCAACAAGGTCCGAGTAGTAAATCACCCCAGATATAATTTGCAAACTGTCAAACATAATATTGCGTTCACTTTGCCATAAACCACACTCCCACAGTATGTGATGAGCAGATTGCTCGTATTCACAATTAGATGTTGAACATGGACATAATGGTGAGGAAACAAGCTTAAAAGAAAATAACTTGCATTTAAAGTTGCCATGTCCTGTAAGAAATTGGGCAACGCAGTGATCCACCTGCAGCCAAGTCCTCTCCAACCGTTCACGGACGGATGGAAAGAACAGGTGAAGGTGGCGGCCCTTAGAAGAATTATCCCACCTTACTTGCCATTCATCTAAAAGTTCCTCCCATACATCAGCCAGTGGCTTAAATAGTCTAAGAATTTTAGCGCGGTCACGTTCTACAAGAAATTCATTTTTCAAGTGCACTCTCGATGAAAAATACATTGCTGCACGTCGTTGTGCTTCAAGATCGACCGGCAGCACTCCCGCGAGTACTGGTAGTGCTTCCGTACTAACAGTCCTGTATGCTTTACATAAAAATATCAATGCTAAACGCTGACTTTGAAGTAACTTACGTCGTACTGCGCCTATGGTGGCTCTATCGGCCCAAACAGGTGCTCCGTAGCACATACAACCTAGGTAAGTAGCCCCATAGATGGTTTTTAATGTATGAAAAGATAAACCCCATGTAGCCGTTGATATTCTAGTCAAAGCATAAAAGTTACGTTTAGCTTTTTCACCCACAATTTTAATGTGTTCAATAAATGAAAAATTTCTTTCTAGTACGAGACCGAGGTAACATACCGACTCCTTTCTTTTAACGGTGACGTTATCGAATTTGATGCTGGGCGCGGATTTAAGATTACCTTTCAAGATTAGTTGAAAGGTTTTTTGCGGCGCGAAGGTTAAGCGGTTCCGTTTGCCCCACGCGGATATTAAACGTAAACACGAGTGGGCTAAGTTTTCGAGACCAGACCGCGTATTGGACTGGATGAGCAGAAGGCCATCGTCCGCGTAACCAGTCAATGAACAGCCGTGCGGGAGCGGTATCGCGAGAAAATCATCAAATCCCAGATTCCAAAGATACGGCCCGATTACAGATCCTTGAGGACATCCCATAGTCAGTGCCTTCGACATAGAATGGTGCCCAAGTGTCAGTTTAACAGTACCGTGTAAGAAGTACGAGTATATAAGAGTGTAAATATTTCTAAAGCAACCTCGACTTTTCAATTTAAGCAGTAACATTGGCCACCACGCATTGTCGAAAGCACCAGAAATATCGAGGAAGATGCCTACGACGTATTTGCATTTCGATTTATTAACAGTTGTCCTAACAGAAAGCGCGGCGTCAGTTGTAGATTTGCCTATAGTAAACCCGAATTGATTATTATGAAATTTCGGCCCGTTCGGCAACAAACGTGGGACGATTAGGCGTTCGAGGAGTTTCCCTAACGACCACTAGGCTACCACAACTTTTTTATATTACGTATAGTTGAGACAGATTATTATGGTTAAACCAACGAGTGGTTTTATAGTCTTTGGGTTAAACCCGGGAGAAGTCAGGTGCGGTCTGATCATTATAACATACTTAACACAATCGCAATAAAAACATAACCTATCTTTATATTAATAGGGTAAAACAAACACAGACTACGTCGCGTCGTGTGTTTAATAATTTTCTAACACAATAGCACTTTAAATATTTGCTGCAATATGAAAATTATAAATTATCATTATTATTGCCCTAAATACATAACGCCATATGTAAATACAGCAACTATCAAGCTAATAACATCGTAAAATGATATGTGTCGCAAACGTATTAATATCAAGTTACGTATATAATTTATGACAATCAGTCTAAATCCTTATAATACTTTCGACATTGTTAATTTATTGTATTAGGTATAGATTAATATTTATTTTGGCACATTATACTGTACATTATTAAATTAATTAAAAACTACTATTCACAAACTCAAAAATAAATAAATAAAATATATATTTTATGTTAGAGGGCGTCGAAAAACTCGTCCCGGTCGCTGTCAGGGGGTAGAGTGCCCAGAAGACTGGCGGCATTGCCACGTTGAATGCCAATGCTAATTCTTTGGCCGAAATATAGGCCAGCCTTTGGTTCACGTGAAACGTCGACCAAGCGTTTAGATATTTCTTTAAAAGGCTAAGGCACTTGGGCCCCATCTATCTAAATATATATAACTCAAAGGTGACTGACTGACTGACATAGTGATCTATCAACGCACAGCCCAAACCACTGGACGGATCAGGCTGAAATTTGGCATGAAGGTAGATGTTATGACATAGACATCCGCTAAGAAAGAATATTAGAAAATTCACCCCCTAAGGTGGTAAAACGGGGGTGCAAAGTTAATATGAAACTTTTTATTTTTTTAGTTAAATTGCACGCGGACGAAGTCCGGGAATCGGCTAGTTAGTTATATTATTTGTAAAAACTGTCCCGTCTGGAATGATTTTAAATAGTAGCTGTAAATACACACAACTGTTATTTGGTAACTGCTAAATGGGCTCTATGAATTTTGGACGTGATCGTCATACGTTAGCTGTCATAGCCATGGTTGAATATAAAGTCCAAGGTATCGAATTTTGATCCCAAAATCAGTGTGATTTTACCGAAGTTTTGTTATTATCACATCCTCAAACAGTAAAGAAAAACATCGTGAGAAAACAATAATGTGACAGTTCAGAGATGGTTTCTACCCATGCTACCCTAGTGCGGATTGACTGACTCACATACCGCCGAAAAAATCTCTTAATCATGCAGGATTCTTGACGATGTTTTCTTTTACCATTTGAGCTTGAATTCATTTAAATGATTCTCTAGCTTTAGCTTTTCTTCATTTTTTACATTTTTATTTAGATTTCATTTCAATACGCACATAAGTTTTCAACACATAGTTAAAAGTCAACGGTGCTTTGGATTTCAACTCGAGACCTTTGACATATCATTCCACTGGTCACACCTTTTTTGCTATCACCGCTTTTGATATTTTTTCACTACAATTGATCATACAACAGAGTAATTATTAGGACTTATTATACATATGCTTACTAATAGAATCGTTAATCTATTTATCGAAAATAATCGTCAAAATATGTATGTATCGCCGATAGTTAATCCACCGGAAATGTTGTTTGATGTTTCTTTGTTTTTCAACAGTTTGCGATTTAATAAACTTGTATAAAGGGTATCAGTTGGTATTGCATAAGCAGATAATAATATTCCTGTACATCATGACACAGCGCCATCTAGTTCCGTGGTAAGCAATGAGGCTTGTGTTACGGATACTAGTTGGTTGATATACTAACATATTTATATACTTTTTTTGTTGTAAATACATACATATTATACATAGTCATGGATGTATCTATGTATAATATGTATGCATTTACATATGTGTAATAATGTCCGGAAATATTTATTTAGATACATCCATGACTCGGATACAAATGTTGATGTTCATCACACAAACATTTGTCCCTACCGGGATTCGAACCCGGGACCCATAGCACAGAAGTCAGTGTTAACTACCGCTGGACTAATTGGGTCGTCAGAAGAATATACCGACTTATGTTTATAAATGTAAATTAATTAAAATCATAGCTCTAGATGATAGTCGCTGTGATAGCCTAGTGGTGTGACCAGTGGACTGACATGTCAAAGGTCTCGAGTTCAAACCCGGGCACGCACCACTGACTTTTCGGAAGTTATGTGCGTATTTATCACATGCTCAAACGGTGAAGGAAAACATCGTGCGGAAACCTGCATGCTTGAGAGATTTCTCGATGGTATGTGAAGTCTGCCAACCCGCAGTAGGCTAGCGTGGTGGACTATAGCCTAATGAGAGGAGACCCGTGCCCAGCAGTGGGACGTCAATGGGTTGGTGATGATGATGATATAGCTCTAGAGTTCAGAGGGAATCTTTTAGGATTACAAGGCTACCAAATAATTGTGCTACCCATTTTGAAATTAAATTTTAATTAAATTTTATTTTAAGCAATTGTCTCGTTAGACTGGTGGTCGTATCGACTACTAAGATAGAAGTCTTTGGTTCGATTCCCGGGTCGAGCAAAGAGTTCTTGGGTTTTTCATGACCATGGTCTAGGCACAAACGTCTATGTTTCACACAAACATTTCCTCTTGCTGTGATTCGATCCCAGGATCCTTACAGCAGAAGAACCTTTGATACCGCTGCACTATCGTCGTCTATCTATATATCTATCTATCTCTTTTCGTCCATCAATTATGCATTCAAAATTATCTATAGTTTTAAGTTACATAACAAAACGCTTCATATAAATACAAAACTAGCGTATGAAAATAAAAATAAATACATTACATCCTGTTATGACTATGATGACATTTTAGCGATTGCAAACAAAACAATAGGTTTTTTTTTTAAAAACACGTTGAAATAGGTCGTAATGGACTTATGATGACACATAATGACATTTATTTTTTGCCTTTCAATAAAGAAAATAATGTTGTAAATCTGTCAAATTATCTAAAATGACATTGTGCCGATAAACGGGTGGGAATTTGGGAATACACGTATTTATGTAATGCATCTAGTTTAATATTTGTTTATCTGTAATATTGTGGAAATTATGTATGTGGTGAAGATGTATGTTTTATTTCATAGGCGAATGAATGATTTTCATTTTATTATCATCGGCAACAAATTTACTGTTCACCTGCTGGGGTTAGATAAGGCTATAAACCAACCATAATACGGGTTGGCAGACTTCACAGGCCGTAGAGACATTTTCTCTCAGGCATGCATATTACTGCATGTAATAATTTGAGGTAATAAAGAGAATTTGACGGTTTTAATTCTCTTGTTTGTGATCACTTGTGAACATAAATTGGTTTAGTAGTTGGTAGCGCTGAGGCTGAAACCGCTGGCGTCGATTCCCTTGTCGAACAAATTGGTATTGAATTTCAGCTTGAAGATAATTTATTTATAGGATAGTAAAGTTCAATGAAAATTTAACATTTATGTAACTAAAGCTATGATGTACTAGTCGCGTGACCCGTGGACCGTAACAGTAGGTCTCGAGTTTGAACTCAAGGCATGCACCACCGACTTTTCAGAAGTTATGTGCGTATTTATCAGATTCCCAAACGGTGAAGGAAAACATTGAGAGGAAACCTGCATGCTTGAGAGATTATCTCGATTGCGTGTCAAGTCTGCCAACCCGCAGTAGGCTAGCGTGATGGACTATAGCCTAATCCCTCTCAAATGTCAGGAGACCCGTGCCCAGCAGGGATAATAATTGGGTTGATGATGGTGATAAGTTTTGCAATAATTCGTAAAAGAACTGATGAAACTAAAATAATAACAACGATGCCAAGGCGCTTTGCTGATCTAACTTTTTGCAAACATTTTCCTTACATCCTGTGTATTATATGTGTACGTGCGTATGTACGTTAACCCTTAATGCTACATACATAGATTATATTAATAGACGAATGTTCAGTGACAAATAGCTATTGTCGGGTTTTCCGGTACCTAGCTATCACAATAGTGTCCAATTTATCAAGCAATTTGCTTCTCTTGGCCATTGAACTTCAACTAGTTGGGACTTAGGAGATTTAGGACGCCTATCTATCTATAACATAATGCTTTAGAGACATTTTGGACAAACTGTGTGAAAATTACATCAATGAACGTCCGAAGTGACGTAAGATTATGTAATTTCCCGTACATATCAGTTCCGTACATATCGTTTAGAATCGTTGTCGTTTTTAAACTTACATTAAATCTTAAATATACTAGTTATAATTTAAAATAAACTGTGTATTAGACATTTATTTCTATGAATATATAGATAATACACGCTAAACAGTGTTTAATTGAGTTTCCTTTCCTAAAACACTATTTCCAATCCCCTTTTAGGTATATTTAAAAAAATAATTAGTTAATGTATCACAAAATACCTACACACACGCGCACGTGTGTGCGCGTGTGTGTAGGTGTGCGTGTGTCTATGTGTGTGTGTGTGTTCGTGTGTCTTTGTGTCTGTGTGTGGGTGTGTGGTGAAGATAAATCTTTGTGCGTGAGATATTTCCGCCATTTTATTTCGTAACTAGTATTGAGTCTATTGATCATCATTAACAGCTGTAAGATGTAATCTCCTGAATGTACTTATTTTGGTATTAAATATATCTAAGCCCAAGTAGAGTATATTCCTGTATGTGGTTTAATATTTTTCTTAACATAAATCCTGGCACCTCTGTCCTAAGAGTTAAGCACAAGTGATATACAGTCAAGTTTTTAGTCACTTCTGCATTTGCATCTGCGATTGCGAACGTGACTGTTATTCTATTTCTGTTACTATTATACTGTTTGTTAAAGAAAAAATGAGATTTTGCTAACAGAAAGTTCAATAACACTACTATAACGGATCATCGAACCTCTCAGTAGGTAACTTCGCTACCACTAGTAAGTACTAATAAAGGAATCAATAAATCAATGCACACTCAAAAATAGAATAGTATATTTAATATATTTAAACTTCTATAATTTTTTTGAAACCTAAAGCGTAGAAATACATTTTATCTCATTGTATGCGTCATCTTACTACGATTTTTTATCGTATCTAAATCCTATAATTATAGTGTTTGTCTTACACCACAAAACTAACAACTGATTAAGTGAGTTGATAAAATAATTAGATTATTGACCAAACTACCGGTCGGGTTCCATATAGATAATTATTGAAAATTGTTATTATATATGATATGGGTATCAATTCCGAATTTTCTTACGGAAATATGTAGAATAAATTTCCAATTCCAAGATGATAGACAATTTTTGTTTTAAATAATATGCCTTGGATGTTGGTTTTGACATGTCTCGAGGTGCTAATTACAAAAATTAGAAACAAATATCGATTTTGAAAATATATCAATAAATAACAATATTTAATACATCAAAAAAAGAAACTCATTTATGAGAAAATTGGTTCCAAGTTTTTGGTTTATAAACGGACTTTTAATATGTAGTATTAATAATTCGCCTTTTATTATAATACATAATTACATACATTATGCTACATTATGATGTTGATCTCAAATAATAATTAATAAATATTTTCCTTATCATAGCCTTAGGCTGTATTTATTCCAAGTTGCTATCATTGTCAGCTATTACCACGAGATCAAAGGCGTCGTCCTTCTGAATAACTCTTTATACTCTGGTTATATTATTATCTAGCCTACTACAGCACAATAATCATTATTAATGTAAATTTTATTCCTACATAGCCATCAAGAATCTCAAAAGGCCTTTTACAGTCATTGTTTTACATTAAAACAATAATTTATTTATAACTAACTTTTGGCTGTGACTTTGTTTACGTAGATTTCATAATTATATCCAAATAATAAATTAGAAATAATACATTGATTGATTAAAAAGATTACGAAATGGAAACGAGACTGACATTTGATTTTTCATTGAGGCAATTTCGTTTCTAAAACAAAGGTCTTATTTAAAACCGACGAAAAAGCGAAGGAGGTTTTGAAGTCGACGCGTATTTTGAAATGTTATTTTTTTATTAAGAATTAAGATGTTATAGCAGTGTTTCAAATATAAATTCTAATTTCAAACATTCAAACATTCTAATTTCTATATTGAAGAAGATCTAATTATAAAACATTGAATGGATAAAAACAACTATAAGTAGATAGAGTTCTAAAAATTCAATACATTAAAGTGCGGAACCACGCGAGAGTGCCTACGCACTAATCCATTTTACTTTTCAATAGTGCAAATATACACACATTAACAAAACATCTTAATGCTATAATTCTCTGATTAACGTATGAGTTTTTTTTTTGTATGTTAACCTTCTTTGAGAAATAATGTTAGTATTAATATCCTTTTTAACCGACTTCAAAAAGGAGGAGGTTCTCAATTCGTCGGAATCTTTTTTTTTTTATGTATGTTCACAAATTACTTCAAAACGCCTGGACCGATTTACAAAATGTTTTTTTTGTTCAAAAGAGTAGACTGCACAGATGGTCCCATTGTAACCACATCACGATCTGATGATGGGATCCCAGGGAAATCGAGGGCAACCCTCAAATTTTATAGGCAATTATCACGTTTTGAATATATTTACTAAAATTGTTCCAGTATTTGTGTCTGATAATCATCATTTGTGGTTGATGAGCTGATGATGGAAGGTAGAACTCCTCAACAGTTAAGATTTAAAAGAAAATTCTTTCAGTTATAAGCATTTATTACATTAACATGTATTCTCCAAAGCTGTTCAAGTATTTGCATCTGAAAATCAACATTTCATGTAATGACCTGATGATGGAAGGTACAACTCCTCAACGGTTAGGAGTTGAAGAAAAAATCTTTCATAATTATAAGTATATATGGATCGATAGTTCTATTCTTTAAGGCTATTAGATTGACCTGATATGATAAGTTTAATATATATATATACAACACACGGTGGTTGTAACCACCCCGCTCAAGGTCACTCGCGAAGAGTGTACTTAGGTACTATTACGTTTGGCTTTGCACCGATTACATACCTTTAAATCTAAAAAAAAGGTACAACTGTATGAAGTTATTTTTGACAACCATATTAACGTAGCGATATTAAAGGCCGCCTTCTATGTTAAGGGTCCTTGGTTCGAATCTCGGTTTGACCTGGGACATGGATATTTCTATGTATAATATGTATTTATAAAAAAGTGTTCGTAACACCAGTCTCGTGGCTTAGCTCGGGAGTAGATGGCGCGTAGTAATGTCTGAATATATTTATTAATTATTATTTATATCCTTCCAGCCTGCACGCATTTCATTAAATTCAACGTAAGACAGTTGTGGCTGTGCAGCAGTATACCTGTGCCTCATTCAGGGGAATGACAGGTATAGATAATTTAAAAAATTCACACACCAAAAACCGCGCAACTGGTACATTCACCTGCTCGTTATCATCACCTAATTAATACACAAAGATAAGCGCTATGCCCATAAAAATAGAGTTTTCTTTATCATTATTCAGATTAAGGTAACACTCGCTTACAATACAATGCTATTACCAAATATCATTTCGATAACCTCTTATCATAACTATAGTTTAATTTAATCTAATTATTTTTATAATAAAATATTTATCTAATTTGTTATAAAAAAAAACATCATTATCGTCATCAACCCATTTACGATCCCACTGCTGGGCTAAGGATAAGTCCATAGTCCACCTAGTGGGGGTTGGCAGACTTCACATGCCATCGAGAAAATCTCACTGGCACGCAGGATTCCTCATGATGTTCAAAGAAATATACACTTAACTATATTTTAAAACTAGAATGTACGGTGATTTGCAACATTTGGCTTTCGTCCTAATCAACAAACGCTTCCAGTCATTGAGTTAGGTACACCCAAAAAGTTTGTCTACATGATTTAATATCTTATGTATACGGTACATTAAACAGGCATAAATGCAACTGAGAATTTGATAGAAAAATAAAATAAAATTTTCAAGCCCTTGATCTCAAACAAGGCACTGACATCCAACTAACATCCTGAGGCAGGCGACTATCGTGGCACGCACGCCACGATAGTGGCGCCTCTCAAGCAACTCACGATAGAGTGGCTTGAGAGGCGCCACGGGGCTCTCAGCTTCCGGCTGACGCAGGTCTTGTCTGGGCATATGTGCTTCGGCTAGTACCTTTGTCGCATAGGCCGGGAGCCATCGCCCGGTTGTCACCACTACGTGGATAGCCCTGAGGACACGGCGCAGCACACACTCCAAGCCAGCCCGGTCTGGGTAGAGCAGCGCCGTGAACTCATTGCGGCAGTTGGTGGTGACCTCCCGCTTTTGGCCGTGATCCTATCTATGGCCGGGAGCTGGAACGCTTATGTAGGTGTATACTAGTATTCCATTTGTCATAGGTTCCAGTATCTATCATACTCTAATGTATACATAATATAGTTATTATATATGTATGTTACTTTTAAATATAAGTAGGTTATATTTAAAAGTAACATACATATTCGTTGCCTTATTCGCGTGCTTAAATAAACAAAATAGTAAACAGCAAAAAAGAGAATGTTGTAATCATTAGCGTTTTGTTTTAAAGAGAGAGACGAAGATTTAAATTAGTGACCGATAAAAAGTAAGAATCAAGACCTCTTTTTGGCAACGTGGAACATGTTTTTGACGATTCAAAGTATATCATTTAAATTTCGACTTTTATTAACTCGCGTTATGGTTCAAATCTCAAAAGCAAGTGGAAAATTCTAGTAGAAGTCGGTTCCCGCTATACAAACTTGCCTTATACTAATATGGCGTCGCTTTCACGTTTGCAAAACATTGACTTTCTCCAATTATGATATACAAATATTTGTATATCAACATAAATGTTTCCTTCCATTTTTTTCCCGTTTCAGGGTATTTTTTTGCCCAAAAGCTTTAATCATGAATCATACTTGTTACTTCTAAAAGTATAGAGTTCCATGCCATTTTATTTTACTTTTACAGTGGGATATCATTGGAATTTCCAAAAAATGCGATAAATACCACTGGCTGCCACAGCCTAATGCAAAAAAGATGAAAGCCTCTCATCAAAATTTTATATTTCTGATATCTTTGAATAATTAATGATGAATTTACAGAAATAAACAATCTATTTACAGAAATAAACAATAATTCAATCAATCGAATGAATGACTCAAGCTTCGTTGCTTACCACGGAACTAGATGGCACTGTGTAATAATATCCGGAAATATTTATTTTATATTTATTATTTAGTAACTGTGTGAAATCATCCCAAGAACCGCTACAGTAAAATTGTCGCTCCCTTTTAAATAAATAATCGAGGTACATACCCTTAATTCTTCAATTGCCCCGTATAACTTACAATATCAACTGCCTCATTGGTCTACTGGTCATAAATGCGATTGCACATCAAGAAGTTTTGGGTTCGATCTTCCAGATCGGGCAGTGTTATTGGGTTTTTCTATGAAATTCTATTCTAAAGTAGCAGCAATTGGGGCCCGATTGATGACAATTTAGGCTGGCCATCTATTACATGCGACCTAAAAATCATACCCGTACAATGTGGGTGTACCTTACCAGTACTTTTCCCTTTGGGAATTACTTGCGTGATACTACCTACATATGTAATTATGTATGTAACTTAATGTACTAGAGAATACTATAAGACGAATTTCAGAATATTGATTCTGACAATGTACTTGGAAATTCCGGGTTCCTCTCTATTCAGGAAAGAACTCTGTGTGGTTTTAGTTGGCAAAACTCACAGACATGATGCATCTCTGTCTTTTAGACGGAGAAAATCTTCAATACGGTTACTAAACTTCCAATAGTGTACATTTACAAGAAAGATCAGACTATCCATCTTTTATCAATAAGCAATCGTCATTATGATGGCTTCCGTGTGTACTTTCATATCATATCTTTAAGATAGGTTCGACGGTATTTGCAGACATATCTCTAGAAGCGTCTACATATTTACTCGTAAATTATAGGGACAATCGTTCATAGACATTTGTATTATAAACTATTATTTGACCAATCACAGCATGTGGTTACCATCACCAAGGTCTATGATAGCATGGATATTTTCTGCCTACCTAATGTAATGGGTTTTTAATTCTCATGGCATTGAATTTTATACGCATTTTCTATTCCAATACCATCATATCTGCTTTTGCTTGTTGTATGGACGCCTACATGATAAAAAATATCTACGACACTTATCTTAATCCTGTCCTTCTGTAATCGCAAAATACTATGTCATTGAAATGGAAATTAATTAAATACAATGTTGTTCCATTTTGCTTCTAATAAAAACATAGAATGATGGCACAAAGTCCACTTACCTTAGGCAGTCCTTTATCCTGAAGCCACTGGTCAGGTTCTTTTAAGCAGAAAGTACCATACAGAAGCACTAGAGCAAACATTCCCGTTGTCATTGAAAATATTCCATAGTAACCCATCTTCTGCAGCAAAAATCCACTTAAACCAATCCCGATAGGTAGACCAGCAGTCATACAAAAGTTGACTAGCCCCACTCTGAATGTCCTCAATTCCTCTGAAGTAATATCACTGATATAACTAAAGACACCCAAGAACATAGTCACCCACCCACCGGTGATCGCGGGAAATAACGTCTCTAGAAACACAGTTACTTGCACGGGAATTTCATAGAAAAAGTATACGTTGACCAAATTGTTCAGGGATGTTAAAACTTCGCCATATATTGGCAGCATTATGCATATCTTCCTTTTACCAGTTCTATCACTCCAGGCTCCTAAAAACATTATTATGATGCAGGGCAAAGCCGTTTGGATGACTCCTTTCCAGATATCTATAGAAGATATCAGTTGCTGGACTTCTCTCTCATATGATGTGTAGTTTTTACTAGTTTTCTTTATTAAAGCATCGCAAATCTCATCTCCAAAACCTAAGTTAACACGGCAAGCTTTATCCAAATTAAGATTGCCCATAGCAAATCTTGATATGACACTAGGTATGATCAGACCAGCTAGCAGAGGTTCCACAGTGATATTTTCTTTAATGTGTTCCAACTTCTCTCCAAAAGTTTTATCTTTATATTTCTTCTGAATGTCATCTTTATTCAATGGTTTTTCTTCAACGTCAACGGGCTTTGGTTTTTCTTCGGCCATTTTTGAAATATTTCTCAACACACGTATTATTTGTCCTACCTATATCACGTCCATTGTTTATAAACAGCACTCGAGCACGACCGACTGTCACTGTTGCAATGTTTGATTTCACATTATGTCTGGTACGTTGACAGACCGAATAGGTGCCTTATTATTTGTCTTACCGATATAATGTGTTTGGTATCAATTACTCGTCTATAATGATAAAGTAGAATTCCAATTAGATAACGTGCTTTGTTGTTGGTGATTATTGTATGTGCCACTATTTTCATATATTTCAGGTAGAACTATAGTTTTTTTTGCAAGTCTTGGTACTATTTTTCTGATATGACTGATCAGGTTAACGGCTGGTCCACAACTGGCATCTGCATCAAAAAATCAGCGTTAATATAAAGTAGGATGTTTTGAGATTACATCGGGCTATGTACACATACACTGAAAAGTTTATTTTTTAACTGTGTTATTTCAGTTAACGGAAGCGAAGGCTTTGTAGCACTTTCAACTTTAATAGCAGGGCAAGTGAATGCAGTGTACTTTATCATCATTTAATCTTCTTGCACAAGGCAAGATGCTATATCAACGTAGGTATTTAAAATTATGTGTGTGTGTGAATTTTTTTGATATTCATTGTAATGACATTTACTTTGGAAGGACAATAAAGTAGCATAGGTGATCTCTTCTCTTTTGATATTATTTTAAATGTATTACCTACTATAAGTTAGATATATCAAACGCTATTCTAATTAAACAATCCTGAAGACGACTGACGTATGTTTCTCTTTTTTATGTGCTGTTTTGCTTTAACACTTTTATCCTCTGTAGTTAATTTCATGATTGATTAGCGTTGTGGTTTTATATACCAGAAATAGATTCAAATTAGAATGATTCACGTGTCTTCTTAAAGTACAATGAGTTAGCAGGATTTTTCCCATATTTACTGTCAGTATTCTAAACTCGGCAGTATATGTTTTCGTATGTTACTTTGTAATACTGGAAATTACATTGCGTTCGTGTAAAAAACAAATAACTCCTAAGGTTAGTCAATGGTCACATTTGTAGTTTCTGGGTGTGTTCTAGTTATATCGAGTAAGAACTAATTTATTGTTGTTTCCACAATCCTGATCTTACTTCTGTGAGTTTCAATAATACTGTTGCCTATTTTAGGCTTATTTAGTTTACCTTAAGGGCTAACGTTAATAGTTGCACTCGCATAACAGCCGCTAAAACTAAGATTTGTTTCAACTGGCCATTCCGCGATAAGGATACGTAGAGAACTAGGTACATTGCCTCTTTGAAGGGGCAAATGCCCCTTCAAAGAGGCAATGTACCTTGTAGTTATCCTTTTGTAGGGTAAATACCCTACAAAAGGATAACTACAAGCAGCATTATTAGTTATAACTGTATTGTTTGTTCCAGTATCAGCCGTAATATGTACACAGTCGATATTATCTACTAATATGATCTTACCAACACGTGTCTGTTTGTCAAGGGTTTCATTATGTTTGTTGTCTGTTACGAAACTTGTATCGTAATTCGCACGCTGAGGGGAATTAGGGACGATTCAATCACAAAGGAGATTATGTAAATATCGTTTGGATATGTACATGCTGAATAGGTAGAAATTATCTATGCCATAGTGTCTTTTTTTTTCATTAAAATGTATATTTAAAGATCTTACTCCATCAGCCTCATATCAGTTTGTGTGCTTATTTTTACGCAACCGTTTTTTTTTTGTAATATACTCAAATTAAATGCTTTTTAATCAACTCTTATATAATAAGATTAGTAGGTAATAATGCTAGTCGTAAATAAAAAATGAAATACGTCATTACGATTGTCATGAGAATTCTCGGGCCCGGACAATAGCTATTATTGTTATTTTTTATAACAATATCAACACCATCGTAGCCCTTTCCTAACATATCAATGCTAGTGTGAGGTCATGTTATATCTCGCTGCGGCTGATTATCATTATTCTACAAAAACGCCTTTGCAATCCGCCCTCTACAACCCGAATACAGGCAATAAGTATCAATATCCTATAGATACATAGATTGTCAAGGTTTTCAGTTTGGACACACGTAAGCCGTGTGCCATTCACTGTTCTGCGGCGGATTCCCCTAATCCCAGAAGCTACCTAGCGCCCAAAGCCTAATCAGCTAATCAGGAGAGTGTGCACCATTAAATTTAGACATCTCCTTTTTACCTTCGGCCAACCAGGCACCAGTACAAGGTAGAAATCCCCGAAACCCGCGCTAAAAGTTTCGCTTCGTATTTTTTAATTCGCACAGCAAGGGAATGGAATCAGCTGTATCTGGTGAGACCACATCGTCTCTTAGCAGCTGAGATTGCAGACTTCAGACACATGTCGTGCTCGGAATAGGAGATAGTAGCTTCTCCTGTAATCTCTTCCAATCATCATGAATCAAGGCTGGACGACAAAAGGAGACACAGTTTTAAATCATTCCCGTAGTCAAATTATTTCAAAATAACACAAAACCTATTGATGATTTTTTTTCGCAGCAGTTTACTAAATCGCATCATTTTACACAGTCATCTAAATAAATGACAGGTCTAAAATATTGTGAGCACGTGCGTGATGATGCTGACCATATGATTAAGAGACATTTACAATCACGAGTCGGTCACAGAGTTGTGAACTGGAAAACTACTGGAAAAAACGTCGTAACGTATGTTTTTGTCATTATTCAAATTATATACCTTATTTATGGAGTAAATAAAGTATCTTTAACCATTTTTGCATATTGTCATTGTCAACATGACCACTTTAAGGATTAGGGCAGTCTATCCACACGGAACAGAGTAAGCACACTTTAAACATGTTTAAACAGGCGAGATATTTGAATGGGTTTTTCCATTGTTGAATCAAGTTCTAAAAAAAGTGTATTTTCTAGATTCGCAAAGGACGTAGGTAAGTCAGCTCCACGATAAAAATGAAAATTTCCAATAAGACGATGTGGGTTATTGAATTAGTTTATTTACTAACAGTTTGTTCTGGTAAAGTATATTATAGTAACTGTACTATTTAAAACAGAAAATACAAGCCAAATATATTTATTTTACGCTCAACAGGTCAGTTAAACTCATGAAAATATATTAAAAATAATCTGAACCTACTAAATGTACCTATATCACATTATAGAAAAAATATTGTGCAATAGACACCGTTCTGTCTATATTATTAAGGTGCGGCTGAGGGGGCTAAATCACTTATCATTGTGTGTGAAAATGGATGACATCCTTCATCCTTAAAATAAACATAGGTAGGTATATATTTAAATATAGAAATCTCCACATTGACCTTCAATGCCATACGATAGAAACACACTTCAAGGTAATCAACGTAGAAAAAGTCAACAAAAACTGCGGTTTTATGTAAATAGAAATATACCTAGTTTTTATTTGTAGGAATGTTTCTTAGAAACGTTTTGGTCTAGGGAAGCACAGAGGTACCTACTTTGGTTTCTAAGCAACAGAGGTGTTATTGGGCTTTAAGTTGTAAGTGTAAGATGACGTTTTCCGTACATTGTCGGTTCATGACGAGCGATGCATGAAAGTCATGAAATACTTTTAGAGGAAAGAGGATCTATATATTTGCGATGTTTAACGAATTAGAGGAATGAACATCAGCTATATATTTGCGATGTTAATTGTTTAATAAGACTATAAAAAAACTCGCGGACTAATTTTGTTTGGCACTTCGGCAAAAATAGATTCTTGAGTCTTAAATATACCTAAAAATAGATTTTGACTATGTACGCTATGAAGATAGTGATTTTGCAGCCGGATCTCGATCAGCTTTACTAAATAAATATGGATTTGAAAGAATTGTCATAAATCAATTTGTTTATTACTTCCCATTAATGGCAATAGCCCAATACTCACCACACAATGCTCACCTATGGGCCTATGGGATTATATAGGATTAATAAACACGTACGTGTATAATTATTTTGATACACGCGTAAAATAATGTAAGTTATGTCATGTTTACAACAAATCACTTAAAATTACACTTTTTACCAGAAGTTCATGGCTAAATATTAACTACATAATAAGCAAACTGATTGATTGAACTATAAATTTAACCTGCACATGCCAAGGCCAGCCCATGGATGAATTGACCGTACACAATGAGACCCTCTTCGAACTTGGAAAAGCAGATAAGCCCATTGGTTCCACTTGTCTAACGTACACCAGAACCATCGTGAGTGGTAGTAAAAAACCCAGTTTATCCTTAGGATACTAGAATTACTGGTATTGCCCATTAATTGAGTTACAGAGGTCTGATAACAGTCACAGAACCGTATCCACGTAGACTGAAAACCGACCGAAGAAGAAGATTCAATGATACACACGCGTTTCTCGGGTGGATCTTCCTCGATAAAAATAATCTGGGTGTCTTTGAATCACAAATTAAGTAATCGGTTTCTTCTAGGTTCATATCATATTAGATCGCAGTGTCACTTAATATCTGGCAATCAAGCATAAACCCATAAAAACAAATAAACTAACCTTTGCAAAGACACCATTTCTCTCCGCGCCTCGGTCAGGTAAACACAATATAAGCCACGCTTAAACCTCTCGTAACATGTATGCAGTAGTACGGTACGCCAATGAATGGTCATTCTATTCATTCTTATTTACCAATTACCTACTTGCGCCGTTAGTGAAGTCGGATGGCCGTTTGGGGTCATACCTCACATCTATTCGGCTATACCCGTGTTTACACACGTGATGTATGTTTTAATAAGATGATTGGCAGTTAAGTGGCTTTGTTATAAGATCGCTCATCAATCGGTAAGGTCATCAATTTTCGTCCCACTGCTGGACATGAGTCTCCTTTTATTTGAGAGGGATTAGGCTATCCTAATCCCTCTATCTTTTATAGCTTAATGTATGTAGGTTGCCAAACTTCACACACCATCCAGAAAATGTCTCAGGTTTTCAGGTTTCCTTCACAATGTTTTATTCTACGTTTGAGCATTATGATACCTTGGGTTTCAATTAAGGAATTTTGACTTCAAAGTCGACTGGTCTCAACATTAGGCTGAAGTTATTCTAAATATCAGAATTATCGCTTTCTGTCCGCGTCTCGTAGCTATTTGGTTAAGCTATCGGCCTCAAATGGTACGACAATGCTTTGACCATAATTAGGAAAAGTTGTCAACCAGTTTATACTTGGTTACTGGTGTGCCCAGTAGTCACGTTTTGAATCTTGAGGCAGCCGATGCGTGTTACCTACTGATAATAATCAGCCGCATCTTGATAGTCTGGAAGGTGCTCCCAATACAATGTAGAATAAGTTGTTCTGCCACCGGTCGTGGGTACAGTCATCGCATTTAGCAAATATTTATACTTATATTTCTTAAAGGTATTTCTATTTGTTTATGTATGTGATTTCTGTTAAAATACGTCATGAGAAAACCCTAACAAATAGCCAAATAAGCCAAATTCTTTTTAATGACGAAATAAAATCTTGTAACTGCCTCGTTGGTCTAGTGATCGTACAGTACGACTGCCGAGCAAGAGGTCTTGGGTTCGATTCCCAGGTCGAGCAAATTGTTATTGGGTTTTTTTTATAAAAATTGACAGTAGCAGTTCGGAGTTTGGATTTGTGCCCGGTTACTGGCCATAGGCTCGCCCCCTATTACATGGGACTTAAAACATGCCGGCGAAACGTGGGTGTACATTAGTACACAGATGTGTACTAATGTACACCTACGTTAGGTAGATACCTAACCCTTCGGGGACCACAGGCGTATTGATATATTATGTTATGTTTATAAATCTTGTATTTATTCGATTCGCACATTATGGCCGTAATACCGCAAAGAAAGTGGACATTGGGAGAATGGACACGAACCGGTGGACAAGACGAGCCCTAGAATGGAGACCCAGAGGACACCCGAGGGCGAGGAAGACCACCACAACGCTGGGTAGACATCTGACATCACGGTGGTCGACAGGATCAGATGAAGAGGAAAAAGGCCTACATCCAAGATTGGATATCAAAAGGCCTCGATGATACGCACAATATAAATGGCTTATTTAAAATAATAATAAAGTTATTTTCATAAAAAAAAAAAAAAAAACTGTTAGTTATGTGAAGTATTTCTCACCATTAGAACATTGTCATTTTCTTTTTTGCTGTGACTGGTCTAGTGGACACAAGAACAATAAACAAGTTTTATGACGTAAGCTATTAAAAACGTTTGTTTATTTTTTGTTATGTTAAGAGTAAGCAACTATTTGGTTTTCAAATAATAATAATATTCCATGAGAATTAAATGTTTAATGAAAACAGATAATTAAATATAAAAATATATTTCTTTCAATCTGATAGATAGGCACAGGTATTTTTTATTAATGGTCATACTCATTATTATGCACTAGACGAAGGAGGTTTTGATTTAGTCCGGGTCACACACCAGGACACAATTTTTGCTTTACAAGTAGTGCGTAAGATATAATTCGACAGTCACGATCTTATTTACCTATTCATTAGGTCATTGATTATATTAACTATCATCAATGACCAGGAGAATTTTACACCGCCATTTATTTTCGTGAATAATTTTGGAAACTTTATTTTATACGAACCTTGTCCTGATAATAACTAATCGAAAAAAAAAATTACCAATTTGGTGCAGTCATTCGGAACTGGTACATACATTTCGCTGATTTATATTTGTTAGATTCGACGAACAATCGGTTAGATGAAGGAATTTATATTGGAACAGTATTAGAAAGTCAATAAACTATTACTTACTTACTTTTACTGCACAGTAAAACACGTTATACTCTCACAAATAGTATACACGTACTGTAGCAGTTAAGTAATAGGTAAATAGAGGTGCACCAAACTTTGTATCCGAATGCCGAATATTGAATATTAGGCAGTAGACATTAAAATATCAGGCAATTCATCCATCGATACACTAGAAACATTTGATCTTTTTGCGAATGTTTTGAGTACCTTTTTATAAAGACATTTGAGATCGTAAATAAGATATTAATCAAAAAATTACTTTCAAATAAAATACGTAATTATGACATACGTTGTGTTTAGCATTTTAACACGAGACTAGAGCCAAGTTAAAAGATTCTGAATAAAGGAAAAAAAACTAAAAATAATAAGAGAGCGAGGAGGTAAAACGTTTATCTCATTATCAGCCTTAATGCACTTGTCAAAACCAGTTACCTACTGTAATGTTACCTACGAATCGTCGTGGAAAGGAATATAATAATAATATTTCTGGCCATTATGACACACAGCGCCATCTAGTTCCGAGCTAAGCAACGAGGCTTGTGTTACGGATACTAGTTGGTTGATATACTACACAAATACTTTTTTTTTTTGTAATTACGTACTTATTATACATAGATACATCCATGACTCCGAAACAAATGTATATGCTCATCACACAAAAATTTGTCCCTACCGGGATTTGAACCCGGGACCCATAGCGCAGAAGGCAGTGGCAACTACCGCTGAACTAATTGGGTCGTCAAATTAATATTCCCGCCATATTAACATAATTACTGTGAACTGTGATAGCCTAGCGGTGTGGCCAGTGTACTGGGATGTCAGAGATATTGACTCCAAACCCAAGGCACGCACAACTGACTTTTCGGAAGTTATGTGCGTATTTACATGCTCAAACGGTGATGGAAAACATCGTGAGTAAACCTGCATGCTTGAGAGATTTTCTCGGTGGCATGTAATGTCTGCAAACCCGCAATAGGCTAGCGTGGAGACCCGTGCCCAGTGGGACAATAATGGGTTCATGATGACGATTAACATAATTATATGTATCTATTTTTGTATTAAACCTTTGCTTATTATATCACTGCGGGAATTGAAAGATCGTTTCATAATGTTCGTTGGTTGGTGGTTTTCCAAATCATTCACGCAGCATCGTATATTGAACTTATTATGTGGTTATATGCAAATGTGGTCTCACATGATTCAATACTAAATATTAGGACTTTAAGAGACTACTGATTTTTATGCTACATATCTTTTGTGTGGTCGTCTGTTGGGAACCGACACACATACGAATTTTACGATAAAATGATATTTTCCTTACCTGGTTCGCCAATACCAATACCGCATACAACTACACACGCAAGAATAAATAAATAAATACTTCGCGCTCGTTCGTCTAGTCCTTTTTTAAAGGCAACGAAGTATACGACCATATAGTGTACTAGGCCTTAGGATATTTAAATTAGAGTAGGGTAACTAAGTGGCAATTGATTACGTAGTATTATAAGTTATTCTGTGGTTATGTCAATATTTGTTCTGCTAGACAATGCACGAATGATTAAGAATGTATCAATGCAATGCCATAACTCATTATTTAAACAGACACTCTATAATATGATCGCATTCTTTGCCGACTTCTTCAAAGTATGACAATAGACAGCTGTTTATACGAACACGCATAAAGTATTCATATTAATTTATTTTGCAATCATATTGTTTACAAAGAAGGTGGTAAATACATATCATGTGGTAAACAACGTTAGGGCAGAGCAAATTAAATTAGAAATTTAAAAATTAATTCAAATTTTCGTAGATTCAAATTGGTATTAACCCAAAAATGTCGGCCCCTTCGCCCTATATTTTATACTAGACCCCACAGTACATAGCCAGAATACTCTCATACATTTCACCGCCAGATAAGCTATAAGGGAAAGACGTTTTGGACCGTTTTTGAAGTTTATCCGAAACTTCAAAAACGGTCGAAATCATCTTTATCTCCATGCTAGTTTCCTTATGATGTTTCAGTTCACTATTTCAGGGAAAGAGGACACACATGGTTTCAAAAACTCGGATGACTTGACTATTTACTTAAATAAGGTATAGCTTGGTATCAATCAAATCAAATCATTTATTTCAATTAGATCAATACAGGTGCTTTTGAATTGTCTTATTTAATTGAATTTAGTTGCACGGTTCCAAAAGGTAGGTCTCATGGAGAAGAACCGGCAAGATACTCTTTTTAAATTAAATACAAAATTGTTGGTTTTGTTTTACAAAGATTTATATATGTAATGTAATATCAATATGAGACTGGTGCAGTTCGATGTGAAACGTATGATTAATGTAGAGAGGAAATAACTAAAACCAATTTAGGTTGCCATACCATGTATGAATCAATAATTATCAATTAAGTAGGTACTGAATGAAAATACCGCATCGACTATTGAGCGTAAAGCTCCTACTGGGTCATTGCAGCAACCAGTTGTAGGAAACACATTGCTATTACCGAAATGCTCGCAATCGGAATGAAGACAGAGAAGCAAACTTTGTCTCTGTTTGGTTCCAAATAAATGTTATTAACACTAATTTTTCGGGTGGTCCATTTTTGTGGGGTTATTATGGATCTAGAAGTTACAATATGTGACAATTTGGGTGCCCTTTATAATTTCTACTATAAATGCTATTCATAAAATATATACCTAGCTTGTTTAATCGTTTTGCCAACAGTCACATTTTCCGTTGGTATTATAGAGGGCTCTGAAGTGAGGATGCGTCATTTCTATAGAATGCATCCATAAATATGATCAAATATAGTGGTCTGTAGAAAAATGTTGGTGCAGGCTGGTGAGAATATTTAGACATGTCTCCGAATTATAATCTTGATACAAAAGTTGTTGACGGATATTGAAGAGACCTTATATAAATATTGGTGAGTAAGTGAATAATTATTAATAATTCTAGTACGCCACGCCCGTTTAATTTAACTTATTTCTTGCCCATTCAAAGGTTGTCTTGTAGATTTCGCTGTTTATGTAGAAGATTGCCACTATACCCTTTATTAAAACAATATATTAATTATAATATCATTAATATATTTTTTATATTGAGATTACTAAGAGCATATTATGTTCTTACTAGCTGACCCAGCAAACGTTGTTTTGGCACATTATAGGGGTTGATGGACAACCTTTATCACTAAGGGGTATGAAAAATAGATGTTGGCCGATTCTCGGACCTACTCAATATGCTCACAAAATTTCATGAGAATCGGTCAAGCCGTTTCGGAGGAGTACGGGAACGAACATTGTGACACGAGAATACGATAAAACATAATATTTTAAGTCCTGAGAATTATTTTGACTAGCGCTTTCCCAAATGTACTGAATTATTACCGAATATAATATTGGTCCTAAGGTCCAGCACTAGTAATGACGTTACAGAACTGGTTTTTAATAAGCTCATCGGTACCGAGGTGAACCGACTAACCAGTTTTTTGCATGACAAATAAATTTACCGTTTGATTCGACATCCAAGACGGTCGACCAGTGTGATACGATATCCTATTTATATTCAAATATTACTATCACAGGAACTGCCTCGTCGGCAGATCACTAGATGATTGCACAGTGCAATTGCGGACAAAAGGTCCTGGGTTCGATTCCCAGGTCGAGCAAAGTGATATTGGATTTTTCTATGAAATTTTCGGTAACAGCTCCGAGTTTGGATGAGTGCCGGGTTGATGGCGATAGGCTCGCCCCCTATTACATGGGACCTAACACATACTGGTAAAATGTGAGTGTACATTAGTACACCTGTGCCTAACCCTTCGGGGACGACAGGCGTGATGGTATGTTTATTATCAGTTAGACTCCATTAAGAAAGTTGACCTGATTATTTTACAAACATAAAGTATATTATTGTAATTTATCAACCTTCTAGTATCCGTAACACAAGCCTCATTGCTTATCCCGAAACTGGATGGCGCTGTGTCATAATGTCCAGATACATAAAAAAATTATTTAAAAAAAAAGATCTGAGGCATACAAGTTTTCTCACAGTATTCTCCTTCTCTGTTTGGGCGATATAGGTGGTAGGTATTGCGAACCAACCTATAGTCCACCACGCTAGCTTACTGCGGGTTGGCAGACTTCACATGCCAATGAGAATTCTCTCAAGCATGCAGGTTTTCTCACGATGTTTTCCTTCACCGTTTGAGCATGTGATAAATACGCACATAACTTCCGAAAAGTCAGTGTTACGTGCCTTGAGTTCGAACTCGAGACCTCTGACAACTCAGTCCACTGGTCACACCGCTAGGCTACCACAGCTCTACAAAACCAATCATTACTCAGTTTTAATAGTGGTAAAATAATATAATAACAAACTACAAAAGAACATTTTAATATCAATTGGTATATTTTTCAGTTTTTGGAACACTTTCATACAAGGCTTCGTTGTCTTTTGACTGGATCCGTTTCTTATCCCGCAACTCGCGCCGATGCTGAACGAAAAACCATCTGGAATTATAAAAAAGTTAGATAAATTAAGAATTCCTATTTCTCTTTAATCTATGGAGGTCCTGGATCGTTGCCACAGTGTCTTAATTAAATTCTAATCGCAAGCATTTGACGACCCGTTTAGCTCAGCGGTAGTTAACGCTGCCTGCTGTGCTATGGGTCCCGGGTTCGAATCCCGGTAAGGACAAATGTTTATGTGATGAGCATCAACATTTGTATCCGAGTCATGGATGTATCTATGTATAATATGTAAGTATTTACAAAAAAAAATTGTAGTATATCAACCAACTAGTATCCGTAACACAAGCCTCGTTGCTTAGCTCGGAACTAGGTGGCGCTGTGTCATAATGTCCGGAAAAAAAAAATTATTGCTCCCGGTTTCAAATCCCGGTAGGGACAAATGTTTATGTGATGAGCATCAACATTTTGTATCCGAGTCATGGTTGTATCTATGCATAATAATAAATAGTAATTACAAAAAAATAAAGTATATGTGTAGTATATCAACTATCTAGTGTCCGTAACACAAGGCCACAAGCCTCGTTGCGTACCACGGAACTAGATAGCGCTGTGTAATAATGTCCAGAAATATTTATTATTTGCCTTTTTTTAAATAAACTAAGCGAATGTCGGTGGGTTCATCAACAACTTTTGTAATAAAGAAAACCATAACGAGGGAACCAAAATACTAGGCGATCAGAAGAGACGACGTTTATTCATTATCCTAAAACATAACATTTATGTTTTGTACAGCACCAAACAAATCTAAATATATATAACTCAAAGGTGACTGACTGACATAGTGATCTATCAACGCACAGCCCAAACCACTGGACGGATCGGGCAGAAATTTGGCATGCAGGTAGATGTTATGACGTAGGCATCCGCTAAGAAAGGATTTTAATTAATTCTACCCCCAAGGGGATAAAATAGGGGATGAAAGTTTCCAAGAAAACTATACCTAATTAATAATAATAGTTTTTAACGCGAGCGAAGCCGCGGGCAAGAGTTAGTAAAACATGAACCGACAGCTGCGTGAACCTCACATCAAGGCAAGATTGGTCATGCATGAATGCACACTATGCAATTGATGTTCCCAGAATCAAAATCAAAATATTTTGATAACTTTGTCTTGTCTGTCCAGATTGTTTCCCATCAGGATTGTCACTGCCAACAATATCCGCAATGATTTAAATAAAAGAAGGTTTTATATAAAAGTGTTCAAATATAATATTAAAATATAAATATATATGTACATATATAAAATAAGTGTGTATTAATATAACAGAGAATATTGGAAACAAAAATATTGGCCAAATGAAGTAGCGCTGACTATTTCTAAATAGCTGTAATAGTGTAATAGCTAAACAAGAGGTCTTGGATCCGATTCCCAGGTCGAGCAAAATGTTATTGGGTTTTTCAATAAATTTTTCAGTAGCAGCTCCGAGTTTGGTTTCGTGCCCGGTTGATATTATATTACATGGGACCTTAACGATGCCGGCAAAGTGTGTTACATTTCTACATTTGTTCACCTTTGCCTAACCCTTCGGGGAAGACAGGCGTGATGGTATGTTATGTTCCATAAAAATATTTATTTAAACACTGGCGCTACTTGTAATGCGGTCGAATGACACTTAGTTTAGTGTGGAATAAGCATTAGGATCAGTAATTATTACAATTTGTTCACTTTGTCCCCTCTATAAGTTCATATTTTAAAGTATTATAGATTCTAGATAGAAGAGAGATTACGCATGTCGAGACTCCTCGCTCAAATTGAACTGCCTGACTGGGAAAAACCTTAAAGAAAAGTGTAGTGGAATAACAATAGTTGAGTTTCTGCGAGTGAGTACGGTTACCACCAGAGCTTGTTAGGGGAGTGACCGTCTATAAGTTCATATTTAAAGTTTTATATTGTACATTTTGTTTTTTTTTCAATTGAGAAAATTGTCAAAGCTTTTATACGACTACTATCTGATTTTAATATTATCATCCACATATTCTATAGTTTTCTGATGAAAACATGTGCCCATAGCGGCTCACGCTATAGCCACATTCCGTGGATTCGTTTGACTGAAGTAACTTACACGAGTATGCTGATGGCTGGCAATGTCATCGACGCACTGAATATGTAGACCGCACCACTAAACACAGTGAGTGTGTGTGAGTACATCGCAGAGTACGTAGGGTCGAATATCAAGGCTGCCAGCGTTTCTACCAGACTGAACAGCGAATTCATTTTACCTGAAGGAATGCAGACGTTTATTAGCAAGCTATTTTTGTTGTGACATACTTGCTTTCTATGGTAGTCTACTGGTGTGATGAGCGTGATGTTTGTGACTAGTGGACTGTTAAGTCAAAGGTCTTGAGTTCAATCCCAAGTGCGTGGCTTTTCGAGAAGACCACTGTCTTTTTGAAGTTACATATGTATTTATCATATGCTTAAACGAAGAACTACCAACTCGCACTAGTCTAGCGTGATAGACTAGCTCTCAAATGAAAGGAGACCTACACCTAGGTGTAGGTCTCCTTTCAACCTATGTATATACTGCTAGCAGTAAATAGGTTGATGATGATGGTATGATACCTGCTGGTACCTTAAATGTTTCTAAAAGGTTTTTTTTTTATTGAAAGGGCTTTATTAATAAACGAGCATATAATTATTGACATAAATATTCTCCCTAAAAAAGTGAGAATTAAATGAAGTAACATTGAAGTTTACTGTGTTACCAGGTGATTGTTTGTCGATGATTTGTTTAGAACTATGTATAATAGAAAATTGAATGTAAAAGAAGACAAGAAGGGAAGACATAGGCAAAGTTTTGTAGAAGAACTAATGGATAAGTAAGATAAGTGGATATCAAAATCATATCAAGAGGAAAATGGAAAGCAGAAGATAGAGAATGGTGGCGGTCGCACCACCGAGAAAAAATAATTCCTTGAATGAATTAAGTAGTAAGTTCTTACTATAGAAACAACTTGTAATGACTTACCCATCTCCTCACTGGGCACCAGTTTTGATGCCATCGACCTCAGAGATGTGAACGTGGTGGCGTTCAAAATTTCCACTAACGGAACTGTAACAGAACATACAATAATAATAATATAGGACCCGGTCGACGTATGAAGTGACTCAAAAACTGGCCCATTTTCGGCCAGGGGATTAGCTTTGCCATACAACGTGGCGATCCCGCCCGTCTTCTGGCCACTCTACCGCCTGACAGTGACGGGGACGAGTTTTTTTGAGCCCTCAAATATATGCATTTCTTCTTATCCATTTTTATTTTATTTTATTTTTTAAATGTGAAAATTTATCTACATCTACATCTTACATATATTTATCTAATATTTATTAGTAATACTCTTTGGAGTTAATAATATCCTCTAGGCTAGGACATCAATAATAGAATCGACTGACTTCCTATCATATCTATGTCATCATAAGATGTACTGAAACCCTACTTTCAGTGTCCTTATCATATTGATTATTATCATTAAATACCACTGCATATTAAGTATCTATTGAAATGTAAAATCTACATATTTACATCGCAATATTAATTACATTAGTTTGAATAACAAGACTACTTACCCATAAACATGTGAAAATCTGTCTGCACGAAGCAGATGAGTACAGAGCCAACTAACTTGCTGACGATGGAAATGAGGCACAGCATCGAGTCGTGGAAGCCCCAACGTTTGCTGAACATGCTGATAGAAAATAAAGCACCTGAAAATTACATTCTTATTAAAGCAATATTTTGAGAATTTTTTACTAGGGAATAGAAGACTAGATAATATAATATGGCCATTTGATCTGGTATTTAAATCCAAGTTCTGTCTAGCAGTGCGTAATGGTAGGCCCATGCAAATACGTAATCGCTGGAAAGCATCTCCGTCATAATTACTTATATTTTTTAATAGTAGTGTGGTTATATTTGTCATGTATGTATTTTTTTGTTGAATGGATGGATGGATGTTGAACGCCCAACAAAACAAGACATACATGTTTATACTTGCAGTTGTAAGTACCATGTTCAATAAACTATAAACAGCAGCTTACAAACAAAGGTAGCTGAGATATGATAATTAACTTAACAATTTACAGACACATTAATAAACAAGAACTCCGTCATGCGCGCTGGTTGCGCTTTTGATATGATATAATGACGTAAAACTATTGTATTTAATTAAAAACATATTTAAATACCAAAAGAAAGAAAAAATGTTTATGAAAAACCGTTTATTCGCGTGAAACGTGACGCACATATGCACACAAAAAAATAAAAAAATAACAAAAAAATCTAATATATAAAATTCTCGTGTCACAGTTTTCGTTGCCGAAACGGCTTGACCGATTTTGATGATTTTTTTTGTGCTTATCCGGTATCTATGAGAATCGGCCAACATCTATTTTTCATCCCCCTAAAAGTTAGGGGTAGTCCACCAACCCCTATAATGTGGCAAAACAACGTTTGCTGGGTCAGCTAGTAATTTATAAAATGTATGCGCTACAACCCACCCGAAACGGCTCAACGCTCAGCTTATAGCCGTGGCTTGTGCGCGCAGGCACGAAACCTCGGCGCTGGTTTTCAGCGTTAGCCGATATTCAGTTTGTCTCGGAACAGATAAGTAACATGATCAATCTGTTACCCATCTGTTTCGAGGCACAGAGTAAAAAAACAAATATCAGTTAGAACTGAGACTCTGTATCGGCACGGCGCGGGCGTACAGATAAATAAAGTTAAAAACAAATATAATATAGAAATAAATAACATAAATAGTTATTTATAAAATGCATATTTTAAACAGAACAATAAATATAAATAGTTATAAATTTGCATTAAACCTATATAATTAAATTAAAAACAAGAAATATAAAAGAAGTTAAAACTTATGGCAACATTACAGGTACGCGTCACCAAAGACAAGTGAGCTAAATTGATAGGTGATCGACCAACCACAGTCATGAGAACTGTAACAAAATTATATAAGCAAGCAGAAATGGCGTAAGATATTACAGAATGATGATGTAATAGACTCAAAATGTGAAAGGAAACTATTGTAAAATATCTTAAATTTATTCCTGTCCGGGAAGACTGCAAGCCGACCCAAACACACTTGAGGAAAAGCTAGAAACAAAAAAAAAGTGACAGCTACAACTTTTTTATGGGACAATCCCGCGACACTACTACTGCAACTCCTGTAAGCCAGGATCAACAATAGCTACCAGCCAGAAAATCGTCAAGACAATGAAGTCAATATAATATAATAAATAAAAAAATAGAATCCAGCAGAATAATTTAAACTGTCTTGGAACCGCAGCGAAATTAATCATGAAATGAAATAGGAGGAGTCAGAAAAGTCAGTTTTCCATCTCCCTCTTTATAAAGCGAGAGACAGCTGAAAAATTAAATACCATAGACGCTAGATCATATGTTTATTGGGTTAAGACCAGTTGCCAGTTTTTAAGTTATACATCGTAATTAAGTGACTTATTACAACTATCTAGGGAACTATGATTTCAATATGAAATTCATCCCAGTCGCAACAAGTTTCGAGTAGTAAATAAATAACCCCAGATATAATTTGCAAACTGTCAAACATAATACAGCAAGCAACTAAGTACTTATTAATAACTAGGTATGTATAAATAATTTTCCAACTTACCTAGTGAATGTGTAATGATGCTGTAAGTAGAATACAAGCTGTACTTGATCGCATCCCATTTCAGTCTGTACCTAACAAACATGTATGTTATAATTCGCTCACCTGAAAAAAAATGATATTAGATGAGGTATACAATACACTTACAATAAAAGACATAGGCGTGAAAACTCTTGCACCTGATATTCAAAATGCCTATTGATGAATCGGACTTCTCTATCATCAAGATCGAGAGACTAAATTCAACAATGCAAAACTAGAAACATAATCAGTCTCCTCTCTTTTGAGAGGAATAAGGCTGTACTCAACCCTGCTAGCCTAATCGGTTAGCAAACTTCGCATTCCATTGAGATAATTTGTCAAGCATGCAGGTTTCCTCACAATGATTTCCGTCACAGTTTGCGAATTTGCGTAAGGCCGTATGTAAATACGGCTGACTTCAAAAAGTCAGTGTTCAGCCTTCGAGCTCAAACTCAACAGGGTCGTACTCCAAACTTTAATTACTAAAAAATTCAAGAATTTAAAAATACCTTTACGGTGAAGTAATTTTTCGATGTTGAACTACTCACCATGATTTGGCCCATACACAATGGCCACAACTAGTAGAGTTAATATTATTTTCTTCCTATAGTTTGTCTGTCTCTTTTTTAATGCCACTTCTCCAGTTTCTTTTACCAATGTCACTAATTCTGAACAAGTTACCGGTTTGACCTGGCCCTGAAATAGGAAATGATTATTTTGTTTCACTGTAAAGTCATCATAAGAAAATATGGTACTTTAAGAGCTTTTCAATGTTTATTCTCAGGCAGAGATTTTAATCAAAATTAAAGTTATCATGAAAGGTTATTAATTTGTTCCACTGTCAGATGGACTTACTTATTTATTTAAAGAATATACGAAAAAAAGTATTTACCTCTTTATTCTTATCATTCCGTGGCTTCGTGTTACTATCCAAATAGAAATAACCATAAGAAAATGTTATCATATAAATAAATCCAGAAATCATAAATATGCCATAATATCCCCACAGTTTCAACAGAATCCCGCTTAACGCTGTCCCAATTGGTACGCCTGCAGTCATGCAAAGATTTACAAGTCCCACTCGAAATGTTCTAGACTTTTCATCAGTAATATCACTTATGTAGCTGAAGACGCCCAAATAGACCATGACCCAACCGCCTGTAACAGCTGGGAACAAAGCCTCAAAGAACATTGTCACTTCAACACCGATTTGATCGAAGAAGTAAGTGCTCAGCAAATTGCTCACGCAGACCATGAATTCTCCAAAGATTGGCATCAGTATACACACTTTTCTGTTCCCGGTCCTGTCACTCCAAGCGCCCATAAATATCACAAGCAACGTTGGAATTGCAGTTTGTATAACACTCTTCCATGATTCAATGTTGGATATAACCTTTTGGACATCTGCTTCAATCATCGTCAGATTCCCTGTCCTATCAATCAATGCATCACATATGGAATCATTATAGTTTAATTTCACTCGGCAAGATTTATCCAGGTTCAGATTTTGGACAGCCAATCTGGCTAACATTGACGGTATTATTAAACCCGCCAATATAGGTTCTACTGTTATGCTTGATTTTATTTGCCATAGTTTTATTATAAAGCCTTCGTCATTTGCATCTCTTGTTTTGCCATGTTTTTCTTTTAATGACTGATCTTCTATCAGTTCTTCTTTCTTTTTTTCTGAATCAGCCATATTCTGTGCTCTCTCAGCGAACCTATTAATGTCACTAACAGATAAAGTGTTATTGTTACTAAAGTTTATTCTTTACATAATATTATCATGATTACTTTTATTTGATGAGTAGTAGAATCATATTATACGGTTAGTTGAAAAATTCTTACACAAAAATCTATAAAAGGTGTTGTTTTTAAGTTTAATATCTATAGATATATAAAATCCTTTGTCCTGAATGACTGTAAGATCATCGCACAGCCTAAACCACTGATCGCAGAGACCTGAAATTTGGAGGGTGTGTTCTTCGAATGACGGAGACATCCGATAAAAAGGGATTTTTCGAAATTCTAACCCTAAGGGGGTGAAAATGGGAGGCAAAGTTTGTATGGAACAACGTGATTCCTTGGTTCAATCTACTTCAAATTTTGCATAAATATTCTCAACAAAATTTATGGTAGACGTTTTTCGTATTTTATCGAAATTCATCCCCTTATGGGATTAGAAAGGGATAGAAAAATATTTTGGTGGTGATTCGCTTCGAAGTTGATAACAATACTCCTTATTTTTACTCCTTATTATATTAGTCTGACACATGTTTGGAAACTCAATTCGATTTTATTTAATAAAGGTTGAACAAAAGAGATTTTAAATGCTGGTGTAATACAAATACTCTTTAAAATTGGCTAAGAACACTCTCAATAAAATAAAACTATATTTATGATACAAATAAAATTGTATTGTCTGTTTGTTAATAAGCGGTACTCACATCAAAAAAATATGTTTTTAAATTTTAGTCTGTTACTTCCAGCTAATCCAGCGAAGCGGCAGGATCGATTTTGACGGGACTTTCACTCGCAGATACTTAATGTTATTAGGAGTATCCTCCCTTAATTAAAGAAAACAATTGAGGCGGTTTGGGGATCCGCGGAACTAAAATCGCCTGACTTAAGAACGCAGTAGCGGGCAAAGGTAATGAATATGAAAAAAAAAGTTTTCGTAGTCAACACTAATATTATAAATGCGAAAGTGTATCTTTCTTTCTATATGTCTGTCACCTCTTCTCGCTTTAACCGCTGAACCGATTTAGATGAAATTTACATCTAAATTGGTTCAGCGGTTAAAGCAAGAATTTCAAGTTGGAGATATGTAGTTTGAGACCTGAAGAAGGAAATAAGATAGTTTTTGTTCCGAAATTTACCGCGAAATAGGCGAAAACGGGGGTGCAAGTTTATGTAGAATAGAAATAAGTAAGCAGGTTGGATACAATTATTAATTGTACACAAACGAAGTCGCGAGCAAAAGCTAGTAGAAAATAAAACAATAAACGATTAACAAACAATTCTTGTCATTTTATAAATATCTGGGAATGCAAGGCATCCTAGATTAATTCCTCGTCATTTATGTAACTTTGTTTCTAGTCTTGCATACCTTACCATGAACATGATCAATTTTATTTTAAAAAGATGTAGTTTTATTTATGGTCTCAACTTCTATAGGTCCAAATAAAAGAACTTTATCTACCTCTCCTGGACTCGCGTAAAATTTCGTATGAGATCTTTCCGTCCGTCACAGCTAATCAGTTGCTCCAACGAAATCGCAAGTCTAAACTAATTTGCTACAATATCATCCTGTATAGAAAATGAGTTATCAAAGACAAACAATATTAGTAGATAAATATTTACACAAAGTATTTATTCAGCTACTGCACCTTGATATCTTGACGGAACTATACAAACAACGCAATCAATTGTCTCGTCTTTGCTGTTAAATACCTGCGTTGCCTAAGAGTAGGCAATTTAGAAATATTAGATAGATATCAATTCATTCAAACTGTCTTCGTAATCAGGAGTAATGTTTATTTGCTTGAATTCCTTCTGGGAACATGACTTATTTGATATCAAATGAATATAAAAATAATAATAAATTTGGTAGTTTCTTATTTACACGCACTGACTACTTTTTTTTAAATGCGGTAAAATCGTTTACGGCGCACCCAGCAATGCCAGCAAACCTGTTGCCGGGGCCATGGGATTCGTAAAAGCATGCACCACAACCCTGGCTAGGAGCGAGGTATCACTTGCCTCGCATCCTCCGCGCAGGCGCACGTGTGACGAACACGCGTGCCGCCTACTTGGGACCATTTTCAGGTCGGGCGACGGACTCCCCTAATCGCGCCCACCCGCTGGCCTCAGCTCATGGAGGCTGGAGGTCTGTTTGCGCCCTCCGGCGCCCGGACGCACTGACTACCAGGGCAATCGTGAGATTTAGCAAGAATATTGCTTCCTTAACAATTACTAGGATACTCGAAGTCAACAATACTATACATAATAATCTAATACAACGTATATATTTGTTATACGTTGTATAACAAAAAATCTTGGGAAATTCTTGCGGTTAGTAAGATATTCCCTTGACAGAGTTAAAACTAGGTCTTAGTTTTAACTCTGGAAAATATTATTATGCATAATCATAATCGATAGAAACATTTAATCGGAATGATATAAGTTTAAGTAATATCCATGTTGTAAATGAAAATGATACCATGTAAAATGTTGCCCAGTCCGTTATAGCAATAATTAAATAATAATAAAATTGCTACCAAATATTTTGGTCATAGCTGTGACAACGATACCAGTCCTTCATGGTCACAAAAGACCGTTGTGACAAGGATACCAATCCTATATATGTTGATACAAGCCTGTTGTTACAACGATTCCAGTCCTTTAACGTGATAACGTTAAAGGACTGGAATCAATGCCAACATATCTAGGTGCGGTATAAGTTACGAAAATCGCAGCGTTTTGTAATGTTAATACTTTAGGTGTTGACTATTATAGTAATTAATTATACAGTCATTTATATGCGCTTTAAATACAAGTAATATAATATAATTTTAAATGAAATATGTAAAAAGTTGTAGGTAGGTATTATAATATAGTATATACACACAGGTGTTTTTTTTATATGCCGATAGTGTCATATACAAATTGTGGGAAATAATGACAGATGTCAAAGTGACGGTAAGATCACATTTTGAACAAAATACTGTTTCTTTTTTTACATTACTTACCTAGGGTAAAACACCCATTTATTGGCACTTTAAGGAGTAGCTTGTATAAAACATTAAAATTAGGCATGTACTTTTAATTTTAACAAGGTAATGAGTATCCATATTGGTTAAATACACATAGAAGATTGATTATATGTACTTTTTATTTCAGTTTAAAGTAGATTATTGCATAGTTTTTATGTTTTAAAGAAATGTCTCAAAAAACCAAATGTTGGCATAGGTAACCCTTTTATTGGCAGTTGAAATTACCTATTATTGGCCCCTCATTCATTTTGTGGGTATACACTTAAATGAGTAGAAGACAATATTACAGCTATTCTAAATTCTAAAGCTTTAATTAATATAATATATAGATATAGGTATATTTGCGTAAGAACATTAATTAGTTCAAAAATATTAGAAACAAAGTCATTTTTATTGGAAAGAGTTATTCTTTTTAAATAATTAGTAATAAAAAATCAGTCATATATCATGTAACTATGTAATTTTAAGTCATTCATCTTCGATTAGTCTTCCATTTCAGATAAAAGTTTTTCAACACAAGTATATCATTAAGGATTTACGCTTAAAGCACACTTTCCTCTGTATACACCTTACGCCTCACCTTTACTGATTTTATTTTTACATAATTTCTCGACCTTTGTTTCATGTTAGTTAACTGAAACGAATATCAATGTTACCAATCATGAACACAACAGAATTATCAATTATTGATACCTGCCAATAAATAGATCTAACATCATTGGCAGGGGCCAATAAAAGGTTAATGGCATATTTTTGATACCAAATGTTAGCACGGTTAAAAAATATGAAAATCGCCATTAATACAATAATTTGTGTACGGCTAAAATAAGATTAAGCACTCTTAAATCACATGAAATAACATTTGTAGTCAAAATTCAAAAGATCAACAAATATACACAAGAATAAAATTAGTCTTACCTTAGCAAAAAATCAAAATTTTATTTATTTTTTCCACGAACGTTCAGACACGTCACTTAATTTCTTATTGAGGCACCATATTGAAAATACACCTGTTACTATGCTAGCAGGTCAATAGAGTATAAAACTACCGATGTTTTCCTATTTGAAAAAATATGATTTGCGTTCTGATAATCTTAATATAGTTAAAATTGTGTAAGGTGCCAATAAATTGGTAGGGTGCCAACATTAGGGTAGTTTACCCTACCTATCAAAATTTAAAATGTATAAAGCAATGTAAAGCTGACTGCGATGCGGTTGTTTTCTTTTAACTGAAATGTCATTATTACCAACTAGGCGTTCGTAACGTAATAATTACCATCTAAGTTTTTCTTTAGATTGCTGTACGTAAGGATTTGAATATCGGATGTTGTAAGTTCATATTATGAAGTATGTTTTTCTATAACACGCTAATAACATCTTCACCTTTGTGCATGCCCGTACGTTTGTACCGGAATCTTTAAACTAGGTACAAAATTATAGAAAAGTATACCACACATTTTAAAAATATTTTCTACTCTTAGTTCGGTTATCTATGAAAAATTTAAACTGTAATGTATAAAACTTAGCACCGAATTAGTTGATTTACAAAATCGATTAATTCGGTTCCTGCCTTGGATACTGATTTTATTCAAGATCCAATTTGCATTGTTTAAGTTTTCCTCATTTATGTCATGGGGTCCAAGACTCGTTTGTGTATATTTCGCTATACCTTTAATTATTAAGCCAAAATTAATAAATGGTCTACTAAAATAGTTATTCAACCTGTATAAGGAAAACTCAGTTGTCATAAAAATCTTTAACTAAATATATATAAGGTTATTTGCAAACATTATACATGCGCTAACCTCGGTTATAGATAATCTTACCAAATCCAAATAAATACTCTACTCTGCTGAATACTATAAATGAAATATTGTTATTGTAATGACAACTAGCAAGCCCACCTACATGGTATAAACCTTCATGAGTCATTGCATCCATTGGCAAAAACCGTACAAAAATAGAGTAAAGGATTTATGATTAGATTATTATTTTAATGAGGATCTTAATATATATTGTGAATAAATCTTATGATAATATTATTTTCTTTTTTGTATCAAGATCCTTGGGAAGAACCATGGAAAATGTAATTACTATTCTGATCTCTATAAGTATTATGCGAATTCTTCTGGCTAATAACTAGGTACATTAAATTAAAAAATTAATAACTCCCAATGACGGCCATCTTGGACCGATTACCATCAAACAATTACCGACTAATTCACTTTTCAGACAAAGAAAACAAAATCGAAATCGGTTCATCCGTTCGGGAGCTACGATGCCACAGACAGACACACAGACACATCAAAGTTATTAAAACGTCTGGCCAATGAAGGTAGCCGAAATATTGCTTATAAATTGAACTCTTACAGACTCTCATCGAGTCCAAGTGGCGGTTTTATAAAAGTAACAATGCCCATTTTATACACACACACAAACACATACTATTTTGACTAAAGTCACTGGACCTACGTACGGTAATGAAAATACACAAGAGATTAAGACAACGCAATATTATTACTACGATGATAACTCTTGGAACAACCACTTCGAAGACAATATGCGCTAGTCTAATGAGGTCCAATAAGGTATGTGCAACGACTGCAGTACGATCCTGCATGTTAGATAGATCAGTAATAGGGATATGCATATCTGCCTCACCTCCCGAATACCGCGCCCCGCCCGTACAAAGTCTTATCCTTAGAGTACACGACCCAATGAAAGCGCATAGACACGATTAATTACCTTATATGATCAAACAACGGGCAGTACCCACTCCCGACATTTGATATAAACTACTATCGACAAGGAAATCTTAGAATTGAGTCTCTGAACGCCCCACCATTTTCAACAAATTTATGAAAAATAGAATATACAATACAAGGTTTTAACAACTAAATAGTTTGTCTTAGAAGTTTAGAACGAGCTTATACTGTCCTATTGTAGGAAATAAGAATCCATGACAGGCTTTTTTTTAAAAAAAAAAAACGTTGCCCCACACTAGGATTTTCTCCTGTATCGTGGGTGCGTTTATAAACACAAATTTTCTCAAATACAAACGCCCAGACCTGGGCAACTACCTGTAGTACGTACAAATATTTTGCTCCGTGCGGGTATCGAACCCGCAACCCGTGACGCACAAGCCGGTCGCTCAGCCTCTGCCCCAATCCGGTCGTCAAATTGTCGTGGACTGGTTATGGCAAGTTTTAAGTCGATGAGTCCAATTTAATTGTTCTGTAGAAGAAAACATAAATTCCTTATCATCAACCCATTATTGTCCCACTGCTGGGCATGGGTCTCCTCTTATTTGAGAGGCATTAAGCTATAGTCCACCACGCTAGCCTACTGCGGGTTGGTAGACTTCACATGCTATCGAGAAAATCTGTCAAGCATGCAGGTTTCCTCACGTTGTTTTCTTCACCGTTTGAGTATGTGATGAATACGTATATAACTTCCGAAAAGTCAGTGGTACGTGCCCGGGTTTGAACTCGAGACTTTTGACATGTCAGTCCAATATTCAATATTTTTGTAATATTTTATTTTTCAATATTTTTATTTAGTTTCGTTAAATTTCCGATTTAAATGTTTAGTCTATTTTAATGAGGTATAAGAAATGCTAAAATGCCTGTATCAAACGATTGCCTTTCAATAAGGTATTTTACTGTCTTGAGACAGTAAAAGCTTCTCCACATATTTTTGGGGCATCTCATAATATCTTTAGAAGAAACGTACGGAAGAAAAGAAAAGATAATAAATCAACAAAATATTATAATTTATTCTTTTTTCTAGCACTATTCAACTAGAACCGCTTCATGATCCAGATCGATACTGTTAATGAGACTATCTTCCCTCTTTTTGGTCTCCAGTTCAATTCCTGTGGGTTTACCTTTAGCTGTTTTGGATTTGGCAGTATCTTTCTTGTCCTGAATGAAGAACCAGCTGAAAATAAATAGAAATTATATAACAACAGATTTTTAAATATAATGGCGCCAGATTTTGATATAGTTTTCTTAGTTTGTACTTGATACATATTATTATAATATCGTTAAACAATTGAGGCAATAACACTAGGACAAATATATATTTGAAGACAGTAGCACAGTGGTGACGTGTTGCTGTGAGCAGTGACTTGGGGGAGACCCCCTTAGTCTCCCTAGGGATGTGCCTTTTAGGCGTCGCACAGGGGGTTCCGGAGCTGGTCTCTTAAGAGGACCTGGGACGTTCAATCGTGTGCAGATGGTGGCCACTGGGGTGGTTTTAGTGAGGTAAAAATCCCACACTACCCGGTCTCTTCCCCAGATGCCTTTTGAAGGTTTCCACACCGATAACGTGCAAGTGACAACCAATTTATAATTTTGGGAATATAAACTACGAACATAAATCACGAAACTCTTAAGATGATTAATTTATTTTTGTAATTGCATCAAGTAGAAGCCAAGACAAAGAACAATGTTTGTTGATCTCGTCTAATTTAACTTTAATCTTTTGGCAGAACACATTTTACGCGTAATTACTAATGAAAGAAATGTTTTATTTTATTTTAAATGATTTTGTTTCGAAGTTAAAGTTGACTTTTGTTTGGCATAGCTTTAATACACACACACATACCTACTTTATTTAATCATATTAATCTCGTCCATTCAATGTAATAAATGAATGAAATAAATTAACGATTTAAAAATTGTTACTGATTTCTGAAACTGCGAATATATGCCATTATAATAAAAGTATTTTTTGAATTTTGTCGCGGTATATTGATAACTTTTTAATCCTGACGTTTCAAATCCTAGGTTTTCTCCCCTATCGTGGGTACGATGACATTTTTATTTCACATACATACATAAATATCCACTCTGCTCCATACGAGGATAAACCTGCAACCCATGACACACAACCCGTCATAATTATAATATTACATTAACACCAGTAGTCTAAAAACTCACAAAAAGAACAGCAGAGGTGGTATTGTGAGGGCAGTGCTCAGATAGTATACGATCCCCGCATCTATATCTAAGGTGAGCATGTATATCGACGAGTACGTCGGCCCAAAGACCATTGACGTCATCACCTCCATCAGATTGAAGAACGACGTCATTTTACCTGAAAACACACCATCATAATATAACCTGCCATCACGAAATGCGGGTGTACATTAATACACCTCTGCCAAACCATTCGGCGATGACAGGCGTGTTGGTATGTTGATTTAATATTCGCAGTGCGCAACTATGCCAAAATACGTATTCACATAAATGGAAACATATGCAGTCCTTCTTTATTTATTTTATTTTTATTTATTTAAACCGACTTCAGAAGAAAAAGGAGGAGGTTCTCAATTATACTGTATTTTTTTTATGTTCTTTACCTCATAACTTTCAACTGGGTGGACCAATTTTGATCATTATTTTTGTATTTGCTCGAATTAATACCATTTTATTCGGTCCAGTTCTTACATTTAAAGTCGGTTTTTTGCCAGAATAAACAGTATTACATACCAAACAAAGCGTATCTAGTTCTAATTAAGTAATATATTGTAATCAAAGAATGGTTTGTGTCTCCAAACAGTCTATTGTTGCTTGTAGACTATTACAAAACGAGAACTTGTATAAACAGACAAACTTATCTGACTTCTTGACCGCAATCGACACTACGGCACGTTGAACGTCGTCATTACGATAAATGCTTATTGAAATTGTTGTTTCCATTATTATTTTTATATGTCTTAAAATCAAACTGTTATATAAAAATATTCCTGGACATTATGACACAGCGCCATCTAGTTCCGAGCTAAGCAACGAGGCTTGTGTTACGGATACTAGTCGGTTGATATACTACATATATATATACACTTTTTTTTTGTAAATACATACATATTATACATAGATACATCCATGACTTGGATACAAATGTTTATGCTCATCACACAAACATTTGTCCCTGCCGGGATTCGAACCCGGGACCCATAGCACAGCAGGCAGTGTTAACTAGACTAATTGGGTCGTCAAGAAGGTAATAAATAATATTTTTGGTCATAACATGGTAGCCCATCAATAAGAAATACTTATTTATATACATAAGATACCATCACGCCTGTCGTTAGGCAGAGGTGTACTAATGTACACCCACATTACGCCGGTATGTTTAAAATCCTGCGTAATAGGGGGCGAGCCCATTGCCATCAACCGGGCACACATCCAAACTTCAAGCTCTGAGCTGCCACTGAGAATTTTATAGAAATACCCAAAGATATTTACATAAATAAATATCATTTAACAAAGGAACTTGTGTCGTTACTAGGTCAGATAATTATGTTGTACTTTAATATGACATTTTCATATTTATGTCTAATTATTACAATAAAATCATCATCATCATATCAATCGTAACACGTCCACTGCTGGACATAGACCTCCCCCAATGATTGCCGCGTTCTACGTCCTCCGTTGGCCATGGGCCATCCGTTCTTCGAGCGATGTGCCCTGCCCATTGCCACTTGAGTTTAGCGATCTTCGGGCTATGTCAGAGACCCGGATTTTTTATTATAATATACGGAATGCTTATCACACAAAATTACGTTTACCAAGTTCATCACTAGTCACTAATTTGGATGAGATCGATCGCAATGCCGTGAAAGACGTTGCGTTGAACATTTCAACGGCTACAGCTGAAAAAGAAAATTAACATCGCATAAATTTAGAATGTTGTCTTCAAATATTGTATGTAGAAAGTAAGGCAACTGTATCTACACAATAGCCGGTCTAGGGACATAGATTTACGAACCATAATTATGGCCCATGACCATGAAGGAAGGCAAGGAAATGAAATGAAATCAAGTGCTGTTTTCTTTCGGTGCCCCGTTAGTGCCCCGTTTATATTATATGCCCAGCCTGCTTTTAACTTTCGCAATGGAGGAGGAGGTAAGAATTTCCCATAGGTACTTCATTACTTTAGATGTATAAACAGATAATAGTACAAACAGATTTAAGCAAAGATACAAGTAAATCAAAGACAATTATAACACCGATTTTCATTCGGAATATTAAAAAGTTTACGTTTTTGAACATGTATGTTCTCATACCTATGTACATATCCATGGAATTTCTGGCGAGACCAGTGTAGAGACCACCGACTATCTTGCTGACATTGGATATGATGCCCAGCACTGAGTCGTTCCATTTCAGACGATGGCTGAACACGCTTATTGAGATCAGAGCACCTGAAATAGAAGAACGAAATCAAAAGAAAGACACACTAACTAACAAATATATTTCGGATTTATATTGAGCCAGTTTAAGAATAAAAAGCACAGGTACGCTGCAACAAATTAATCATATAATAAATTCAATTCAAGACACAGATCGCGTGAGAAGCTTTACTTTTATCAGAACTATGAAACAGAAAAAACATAGAGTAGTGTCTGAAAGAGACTTTGTCCTTTGCCTAGTAGCAGGAGAAACCGAAAAAAAACGAAATAAAAATATAATAACGAATTGCTTCACTGCCGTGCTGTACACAGCGCCTAATAGCACAAGCCAAGCAAGCTCTCCACATTCTACTTAGAACTTTGTTCTAGAATTTTCTGGATCCAGGCGCATACTGTATAACGTATATGACGCATCTACTAATAATTTATACTGTGGTAAAAAGATTACCGTGAAAATTATCAAAGAGGTTGATGACATGCCCAAGCCTTCATCTGTTACGGCTGTGCCAGCAGTGTTATTATTATTATTTAAATATCCACATTCGTGTAGACTCTTATTTTCTTGGATAATGGTATATTTTGATAAGGTTAGCATTAAGCTTATACACAAGGGGCCATAAAATAAATACTATGTGGAGATGATAACTCGACAATAAATTACACCCCTAATTTTATTCTAAGTCAGCCAAAAATCATACCAAAAATCAATCAAATATACCCAGTAGTTTAGACACAGGACATTTTTTTCCATTTTTTTAATTTTCAATATCATGTATTGTTTACAAGGCTATCACAGATAAGGTTAAAGACCTGCAACATAAGTATAACATGTTTAACATGTTGCCAACTCGCCACTTAAAAGACCTGCGCCAATCTTAAAAATCTCCTTACGCAAATCTATTTTTTTGCATATTTGTGCTATTTAGTTTGTTTGAAAAAAAAATGTTTAATATCTATGTTACGACTTATTTAATAGAGTCAAAATACTCTCTTGAACTAGTATGGCTCGACTTTTCATTTATTGTCGTGTTATCGTCTCCACATTGCACACACCAAGAGAAATATAGAACATACCAAGTGAATGAGCGCAAATGTAGAAAGTGCTGTAGAAGCTGAACTTGAGAGCATCCCAGTTGAAACGGTAGCGGGTGTAGAGATATCGTACCGTATTTTCCCCTGAAAATAATTAAATTAATTATATAAAAATAAAAATATTTTATATGGATATCATCGAATTATATTGCAATTGTTTTTATTGACAAAATTTAAAAATTTGAGTGTCTAAAACAAAAATACTATATTTATTGGTTCATTTTTATTGGAAAAATAAAAACCAAAAATACGTTGTGACGTCACATATACGGCAGAATGAGGTCTTACCTTTGTCTTTACTTTTTGAACGAAAGTTATAGACAGTGACATTTGTAATGTCATTTTTATTTTCTAATAAACAATACATCACTCTAAGTAATCTAAATATAAATGAGTCCTAGTTAGAAGTAAACGTTTATGAAGAATCTCAAATATTGTGCTGTGCCAGCTTGCAAAAACAGTTCTAGAGATGATCAAAACCGTTAAAAGTGTGAAGACAGTTTTTAAAAGGAATGTAACAAGGGCTTTTTGCTAATCTGTCGTATATAATATGACGTCACGTCTTTTTAGAGTTATACAACTTTTATAGAGGAAATCATTAATGAAAACAACCTGATATGGGTCTCTTTATTATACATTTAGTTTCAATTAAAGTGATAATTTATGTATTTAAAATAATTAAATGTTGTCAATTCCAACGTTTCACATTCTGTGCGTGACCGTGGATGTAGTAAAGGATTCAAAACATCAATATTAAAACGATATCAATATAGCGCGATAAAATCCGTGAAAGCAGTTTTATTTTAACGATCGATATTCCCATAAATATCTATAACAAAATGAAGTAATACTTGATAAACTAAAGACTGACATAAATAATTCTATAGGATCCCAATGGTAATTTAGATTTATGTCCACATTCAGTATCAAAGTTGAATAAAATATACGACTAGAAACGAATACGTACCGTGAGCTGGGCCGTATATAAATGCGATGGATGCCAACACCAAAATGGACCGTGTCCTGCGTTTATTAGGTCCCTTTTTGAATGCGACAGTCAATGTGTCTTTTACGTGTCTTATGTCGAAAAAGGATTTTAGGAAGCCTCGTACGTTGAACGATTCATTCTGTAATTATAAATCCCATTATAAGGCGCCTTCTACATAAATGGCTTCTTGCAGGGCATTTGTGACATATGAAATATTTCGTAGTAATAAATATAAGTCGAAATTATGCAAGCTGTCAATTTCAAATCATGTATTTCAAGTAGACCAGTATTACAGGTGCTTTTGAATTGTCAAACTAGTTGCAAATTCTGACAACTGAGCGATGCTCAATCTTTGACTCACGGTAGTAGTCCAAAGTCAAGTGAGTGTGAGTGAGTCAGTCTGAGAGAGATTAGGCCATAATGCAACACGCCAGATTTCCTCACGATCTCTTCCACTGTTTGAGCATGTGATAAATGCGCACGTAACTTCGAAAAGTCAATGGTACGTGCTCGGAAGCTGAATTCAATACCTTTGACTTCATAGTCTACTGGTCAGAAACTGTTAGATTATCACAGTTTTTTCAATAAATATGATTTACTATTTTTATTCTAACAGATTACAAATCCGATCAACTTACTGGATGATAAAAAAAAAATGGGTGCGTGTACTTATGTACGCGCGTGAGAAGTTATACTTCTTTGTTTATTCAATTTAATAGCAAATATTAAAAATTAATATTATAATTTGATGTCCAATTTTAATTTTTATCACAAACTTTGTATTAAATGTTTTATTAAATTTATTTCTTTATTTTGTAAATATTAACCAATAATAAGTATTTAACATTAATAATTTAATAATATTTAGTGTTAATTATATTAAATAAAAGTATTTTAATTTATATCAATAAATAATACATACGGATAGTTAACCTCAATTATATTGGAGCACTTGAAAAACTATATGAGCACAATTTTTTTCACAAATATTCACAAATAGTAAGTAATATCAATCAAAATATTCAATTTAAATCACTACTGAATATAATTTATTAGCACATATATAATTCGCACTTGTATGAAACTAAAACACGTGTTGTGAATGTATAAACTAGAAACATGTTGATAAATATTATAAATATGAAAATATAAATATGAAAACAGTGATCAGAGGTGACGAGCGTACCAACATGCGCGACTAATATCGAGGTTCAATTTCTATTTTGTTGGTAGCTTTTTTTTCGAGACTTAATGAGCGGTTAAGCAGACAGCTTCATACTGTTAATTTTGTGTCACAGATGCGCGCGCATCTTAAAATTTCACTCTCATCATTCATTAAGCAGACAGCTTCATACTGTTAATTTTGTGTCACAGATGCGCGCGCATCTTAAAATTTCACTCTCATCATTTTTTCATAGCGCGCCTAAAGAAGTATAAAAATAATCTTTAATACACATATCCAAAAATTAACGCCTCTTACTTATACAAGACAGAAACTACAGAACGTCAATTGCTAAGATACTTTTGTTTTGTCTTCGGTCATATTCCATTCCACTAACATTAAACGTGAAAGTTTACTGTATAGATGATGTATGGATGTTTGTTACTCTTTCATACAAAAACTGCTTAACGGATTCAGATAGAATTTGGCTTGCAGTTATTTTATTACTAAGATTAACACATAAGCTAATGTTATCTATATACCATGCGGGCTAAGCCGCGAGTGGAACCTAGTTATATCATACATATCTACCAGGTAGCTGCAAATACTACATAACTGATCTTTGAAAGAAGGTTTTTCTTAAAGGACCTCAGCCGTTTTAGTAGGTGTATGTCATTCTAGGTTGCCACCAAAATCTGGTGTTTCTACTGACATTCGCCTCATATATCATTTGGCTTACATATCTAATGTTTGTAAATGCATTTATTCGTTATCACCGACACTATTTGATGACAAATATTACGCATCGGTATAACAATAGGGTTTTATAGCTCCATTAAAATGTAATCTAGTTGCATATATGTACTTAAACAATCGTACATGGGTATTACCGAAGATGAACCTATTGCAGAATAGAGACACAATGACGACCCGATTAGCCCAGTGGTAGTTAACGCTGCCTTCTGTGCTACAGGTCCCGGGTTCGAATCCCGGTTTGGACAAATGTTTGTGTGATGAGCATAAACATTTGTATCAACCTTCTGGTATCCGTAACACAAGCTTCGTTGCTTACCACGGAACTAGAGGGCGCTGTGTCATAATGTCCAGAGATATTATATATTAATGTTAAAGTAATTTAATAACGACTTTGTTCTATCGAATTTCCGAGAAAAGAATATCTTCAAATGACAAAACATTGGTCAGTTACTTGAAGTATCGATTGAAATCCGATTAATCGATAAATAATCGAGTCCCCGTCACAGTACTGAAATCAGTTTATGTAGTTTTTTACCGTCGCTTTCTTCGCATAATATTTTGCGTTTTAGGAGGGCCAAGAATACGAGACGAGACGAGGGACGCGAAGAATTGTAGGCATTATCAAAACCCAACAGATATACTATCTCTACTTACCATCAGACATAACACAACATACGCTATAATATTCATTTTCGGCAGACAAAATGCTGTGCATCGTTTTCTTTTAAATTAAGCTACATACAACTGACCTGCTTAGATTTCTCTGTGATTGGCCGCTCCGGTTCCTTTATGTAAACAAATCCGTAGATAATACTAAAGAGGTACAGCAAAGAGCTGATCGTGAATACACCATAATAGCCTGTAAATTTCAGAAGAATGCCGCTGAGTACGGATCCTATAGGTCCACCGGCAGTCAAACACAAGTTGGCTACTCCCACTCTAAACGTCCTGGACTCCTCACTGGAAATATCACTAATGTAGGCAAAGATTCCCATGTATGTGGTGATCCAACCTCCAGTTATTGCAGGGAAAAAACCTTCAAAAAACATGGTCACTTGCACTGGCAATTCATAAAAGTAGTATGCATTGAGAATGTTACTTAAACACATCAGTAAATCTCCAATAATTGGAACAAGTATGCATATCTTCCTTTTCCCGGTCCTGTCACTCCAAGCTCCTACGAAGAGAATCAAAAGACTTGGTAGTGCTGTCAAGAGAATGCTCTTCCAACTCTCCATTCCCGCTATAAGTTCTTGGACGGCCAATTCTTCTCTTCGATACTTATTCCCTTCCCTAGCAATAAGAGCATCGCAAACCTTTTCGCCAAATCCCATGTTCACCCGGCACGCTTTATCCAGATTCAAATTCTGAGTCGCTAATCTTGACAACACTCCAGGTATGACATAACAGGCCAGGACAGGTTCTACGGTAATATTATCCTTTATTTTATTAAACTTTTCTTTAAAAGTTTTCTTCTTAGGTTTCTCTTTAAGTTTCAAAGGTTGCTCTTCTGCAGTACCCATCTTTGCCGACGGTGCCATGCCGACTAAGGCTTACGGGACATTCAAAGTTCACCGTGACACGTTGATTGTCACTTAAATATTAGCACATTATGAAAGACTTAACTACTGTTAATTATAGAAATTTTATCAGTTTTTCAAAGACGTATCTGAGGAGACAAATATTGTTTCATTTGCTCAATATGTTTATAAAGGAGCTTGCTATTTACTCTGTGGTAGCAATTATAGAAGCGTATAAGTATAAATGAAATATTATCTTATTGATCATACTGCATTTTAGCAATATGGCTTTCTGTTATAGTTGCTGGAAAAACCATTATAAAAATGTAGCTATACTACAGTAATCTAGAGATTACGAACAATCAAATTAACTCCTACTTGAGTTAATCTCTCTTTCTCCCTTTTTCTATCTATATCCATCCCCTTTCAATAGTTTAACTTCACTAGCAATCTAAAAAGCGTTAGAAACATAGTCCTATTCTCTACCGCATCCAATTTGTCCAGTATAAAAAATAGACCAAGCAATCTAGATCGCAGCCATCTTAATTTGCGGTTTAACAAAGCCAGATGGGGTTTTTCATTAAAAAGTTAATTTTTTAAATCCTGCATGTGATATAATGAACAATGTACATGCGCGTTAATAAAGTTACTGTTTTTGATCGAAATAAACTTTTAACTGCCTAGATTCATACGTACGGTCGTATGGTGTAAGCTGTTGCTATAATTATTATTCTCTACGTTGACTTGACAAGACCAACAAAATATTCTCGTTTTTCATCCCTGCACCTACTTCCATCACTATACTTACAAATTCGCATTGAATTGGAAAGATGTCCTCAAGTTCATCTAGCAAGTCATCGGCGTCTTTTAATAGTTATCTCTTAGGTACCTACCTGACCATCTTCGTAGACGCTCTGCGAAACTAAGTAAATTCGTCCATGGTTGGTGTTTAATTTATATTAGACCATTATTTCTGGTATTTTTGAACCATCAAAAGAAGTTGCATGATTCGAAAAACCAACAAGATAACTCCATGATTTTTTTTAGTATATATCTGTGGTAGACAATAGTATATGTTGCGTTACAGAAAATGCTACTCTTGAGTCAATGCACTTTTATTTAGATGTAGGGACCACACTATGATACCACATCGTGGACTGTAACCAATAGGAACCGTTTTATAATACCAATCTAAGACTCTGTTCTATATTACATATGAGTATTATTATAACCACTATTACAGAATGTCTTCAGATATAATCTATGACTTTGAAGGGGCTTTACATAATTTAAGTAGTACTTTTATTTGATAATGATTGTCTATGTCAATATGACATTATGTTACATATACATTGCACTCTTTTTGCCGACTCTATAAGCGCAGTGGTGTTAAAGGCTACCTTCTGTCGTTAGCGTCTTGGGTTCAAATTCCGGTATATGCAAATACATCTGACCTGAGTCAGTATACCTGTATGTAATGGAGACCTATTTTTTAGAGTACAGGTTTACAATGTCGTAATTGAAGAAAAATAATAAGAAGAATCTAATATGTAAACTATGAATAAAAACAATTGTGTGGTTTAAAAGAACGTTTTTTTTGTTGTTAATAATAATAAGATCTGCCAAAACTGACTACACTTCAAGTGAGCCCTGGTCACCGTAGCTCGTTGAAAAATGTTCTAGAACGTTCGTTGCGCGTCCCCATTGTTTTCTAACACTAATTTACTGCCGACATATTTTTCTGCTTACTGTGAAAAATAGTTGGATACTGTTTCTTTACACCTACATTTTCGCTATAAAGGTGTTTTGTGGAAGAGGTTTTGTTTTAACAAATATAGCTTTTATAACAATAATATTCCATAATTTGACTCAGTAATTGCCTTGTTATCTAAACTGTTATCACTCGTAATGTTCGGGTCTAGATTTCATTAGATACATATTGCGAGCTGATTTCCACAAATCCACGCCAAAGTGCGTATTTTGCATAAATCCACTAATTCAATATCGTCATCATCATCATCATCATCAGCCTATATTCGTCTACTGCTGGACGCAGGCCTCCCCTAGTGAACGCCACAGAGCTCGATCCAATATCGTACATCTTCTTTATTTCTGGCGGATATTTTGTCAGACATACGACTTGTACAAAACTTTTTATAACATTTGAAAAATGTCTGCTAGCAGTCAATCTGTAGTAAAATTTCCATGGAGCTTGATAACTTGAACTCAAAAGACTTGCTTAAATTGCGTGTGCCATCACAGATATTATATATCTTGTAGGATCCTGTAGGTCCAATCGCATTCAATAGGTTTATAGGACGACATTCGTCACTTACGGGAACAATCATCATCATCAACCCATTATTGTCCCACTGCTGGGCACGGGTCTCCTCTCATTTGAGAGGGATTAGAATATAGTCTACCACGCTAGCCTACTGCGGGTTAGCAGACTTCACATGCCATCGAGACAAATCTCCCAAGCATGCAGGTTTCCTCACGATGTTTTCCTTCACTGTTTGAGCATGATTGTGATAAATACGCACATAACTTCCGAAAAGTCATTGGTGCGTGCCTTGGGTTTGAACTCGAGACCTTTGACATCTCAGTCCACTGGTCTCAACAATAGATTAGATTAATATTATTTAACACAGTTCAGGGAGAAGAATAAATAATTAAAACAGTACCTACTCATTTGCAGTTGTCAACCAAGAAACGAGTTCCCTGCATTCCTTTTATAAATTAGTGGTCCCAGTTAAAAGATTTTACATGTTCAATTTATTTTAATGCTTTTAAAATAAACAACATATCTTTTAGAACTTGAGAAGAAAAGAATACATGTAGTAAAATTCCAGGAATTATTAAAAATAAATTATTTAATAGATCGATCGCTTTATTTTTAATTTTCAGAAACACTTTCATATACGACCTCGATATCTCTTGTTTGCATCCGCTTCTTCTCCCGCACTTCACGCCGATGTTGCATGAAAAACCAACTGCAAGTAAAAGTTTTAATAAATAAAATGCTTTTAACAATTCTTCAGCAACGCAGTCCTAAACCTCACACTTACACGAGTATGACAACAGCCGGCAGTAACAAGGACGCGCTGAACACGTAGACCGCTGCATTGAATACGGTGAGAGAGTGTGAGTACACCAAAAAGTAGATGGGGTTGAATATCAGGGCTGACAGCGTCTGCACCAGACTGAACATTGAGTTAAATTTGCCTAAAATAACCATGCTGATTTTTAGAAACGAGTTACACGTGCGTACCATCGCGTCTGTCGTCAAATTCAAATTCAAATTCAAATTATTTATTGCACTCCATAAACATGTTAGATATTGTTTGTCCCATGTAGTACATATGGACCCAGCAATTTAAAAGAGAGGAGGATACTATTTATTTATTTATTAGGTGACAAAAAACAGTTACATGCTCAGAATTACAAAGAAATACTTAAACTAGGATTTTTCAAACACGTAACCCACACCATTGTCCACGTGTTAACATAGGTAATAAGAAGTGATAAAGCGAGTTACATTAACATTATTGAATAAACAAGAAATATGTTAAAAAATACTGTGATTGCTTAGCTTAACTTAATTTAACCTATTATATTTGATTTACTTGGTAGTCAAAATATCAATAGCTTGTTTTTTAAATGATTGCCTAGAAAGAGAAAATATGTCCAAGTCCATAAAGTGTGTGTTATAATTATCAACAAGGCGATAAAGAGGTGCTCGTTCCCCAGCATTAGTCTTACATAAATCTGTATGAAAGAGCCGAGGAACGCGCACTCCTCTCATTACTACACTTCTGGGCACTTTGTAACATAATTTATTAGTAATATCAGTGCAATCGAATTTGATACATATATTGTGCAGCGTAATGACATCAAGTAATAATCGTCTGGATTTCAAATCCAGGATGCTATACCGTTTCAATAACTGCAAATAGGGTACCTTTGATTGAAAGCATTTATAGTTCATAGATCGTAAGAACTTCTTCTGTACCAATTCAATTCTTGTGCTGTATTTATCATAGAATGGGTTCCAGATCGGAATGGCGTATTCTAACTGGGAACGAACCAGGGTCTTATAAAGCAGTAGGAACGTGGAGGGTCGCACAAAGTCACGTGATGATCTCATTACGAAACCATACATCTGAAACGCCTTGTTCACTATATTGTCAACGTGGATGTCAAAGTGTAAACTGGCATCAAAAGTAACACCTTAATCACGTATGAAACTAACTCTACTCAAGTCTGTGTTGTTAATAGAATAATTAAAACTAATTTTATTTATCTTCTTAGTAAATGAGATGGAATTGTATTTAGGTAGACTTAAAAAGAACTTATTTTCGAGACAGTATGTGTTTGTAAATAAAAAAAAACCCGTTGTGGGGTATTGTAATAGAAATGTAGTGTAACGATTAATTAATGTACCTATTATACCCACGAGAATGCTGCCGACAAACTCCAATGCAGTTTGGCAGGTGATTAGTTTTAGATTTGTCTGTATTTTATGAGAATAAAGAAATAAAAAAAATAAAAATAAAATAAAAAATATAGCCTATCTAAGTCTTCCTGCAGAAGTAGACTATGACTATTACGTTATCGCGCATTTGTATCAATGTATTTTTATATAAAAATATATAGAAGATATATGTAATATAATATAATATTTATGTGATGATTAGATTTATTGAATTTTTCTAGATTTTATAGTAGTTTTATCTTATAAAACTATATAGTGTAATTAAATTATTTATGGATTTAAATATTTGTTTAAATGTATTAGTATAATATAGTATATTTTTTAATTCAGTTAAGTGAGTGTATTATTTTAATTATAAAAATATTTATTTGTGTACCTCGTCCTCGAAGGGCTAAGCAGTGACTAATGTACACCCACATTTTGTAAGCATGTTTTAGGTCAAGGTTTTTGCGCAATTATTGTGCATTTCTAAACACTTTTCGATATGAATGTTTCATCATCATCATCATCAACAACCCATTAACGTCCCACTGCTGGGCACGGGTCTCCTCTCATTTGAGAGGGATTAGGCTATAGTCCACCACGCTAGCCTACTGCGGGTTGGCAGACTTCACATGCCATCAAGACAAATCTGTCAAGCATGCAGGTTTCCTCACGATGTTTTCCTTCACCGTTTGAACTTGTGACAAATACGCACATAACTTCCGAAAAGTCAGTGTCTGTCCAGTCTCAGTCCAGTGGTCACACCGCTAGGCTACCACAGCTCCATCCATTATATATCCATTATATATGAATGTTTGTTTAACATTTATTTCATAAGATACAATTAAAAACACATTATACAGATCTTAAGTTAATGTTTGTTAATATGTGATTCTGTAAATAGGTTAATGGGAAAGTAATTTATTAAGATCTAAATCAAGCCGCAAGATTACCTACACTCTACTAATAAGTAATACATTACCAATCTCGTCACTGGATATCAGTTTTGATCCCAGCGATCTCAAAAACACATTAGGGGTCGCGTTCAGTATTTCGACTAAAGGAACTGTAACAATACATACAATTAAGTTAACTATCTGAAATATAGTAATATAGCTAGATAATAGTTTTTTTTTCACGACCGAATCACGATAAGGTAGCGCGTTGTCATTTGACGGTGGTAGAGCATGGCGAAGTTCCTCGCTCACATTGTGCTGCCCGACTGGGGCAGTACCTCCGCCTTACAGAAGACCGCAGTGAAGCAACAATAGTTGTGTTTCTGAGAGTAAGGTTACCAGAGCTGGTTAGGGAAGTGACTATTCTGACAGAATGGGAATAATGTTTGCTATAATTTAAGTAAATCCCCTATTTTATGAAATCTTTTTTTTTATGGTGATAAGCGGGCAAACGAGCAGGCGGCTCACATGATGGTAAGTGATCACCGCCGCCCATGGACATTTGCAATACCAGAAGGCTTGCATATGCGTTGCCAACCCCTGCAGAAACCGTTTAGGTTTCTAAAAATAGGGAATTACTAAACTGACAGCAAACGGAATGCCTATACTGTCAGAATAGTAATGTCACTGCGGTTTTCTGTAAGGTCGAGGTGCTTCCCCAGTCGTGCAGCTCAGTTTGAGTGAGGAATCTCACTATGCCCTACCTCTCAGAAACCTAGACGGTTTCTACAGGGTCGGCAACTGTGAGCGACACCTCTGTGCAAAAGACTATAGGCTCTGGCAAGCACTAATCATCAAATAGGCTATAAGATTGTTTGTATTGATCAGCCCGTTTGGCAAGAAACTGTGTTGAATTGCACCAGCTCTAGACGGTAAATTTTTGTTCACGCCATTGTTTTAGTGCCGAATTTTTTAACGCTTGCGATTTAGAATCATGCACAAAATCTATTTTGCGTCGCAGGTGTGTTTCAAAATGCTTTCATGTGCCATTTAAATGCAACATGAAAACAAAACGCTCATCAATGAACAAATGACTAATTTTGAAAAAGAATTCTATGTATACAATGTGGAGATGATAACACGACAATAAATGAAAAGACAAGCAATATAGGTATACTAGTTCAAGAGAGTATTTTGACTCTATTAAATAAGTCGTAACATAGATATATATTTTTTTTCAAACGTAATAAATAGCACAAATATGCAAAAGAACTTAGATTTGCGTAAGGAGTTTTTTAAGATTGGCGAAGGTCTTTTAAGTGGCGAGTTGGCAACATGTGTTTATACTTATGTTGCAGGTCTTTAACCTTATCTGTGATAGCCTAGTAAACAATACATCACGTTGAAAATTAAAAAAATACTGGGTATATTTGATTGATTTTTGGTATAGAGACTTAGAATATCATTAGGTATACTAGGTTTAATTTATTGTCGTGTTATATTCTCCACATAGTATAAAATAAATTTTAAGTGAGAATTCTTAGTCAAATAAAACATATTTTGATTTGAAATGGCCAGTCCTGCTGCAGAACGGCAATTTCAATGTTATAATATACGATGAAACAGACATACAACATTACTTGAAATACTTAAAAAAATAAAGAATAGCTAAAATTACTATTTTGTATATAATTGCAAACTCAAATTATGGCAATCGTCACTTTGTCGATCCAATTGAATCTATATCTTACGCTTTCGAATGTAATTATCACAGTATATAATGTTTTTTAATAATAATGTTATGTCAAACTCAAACGTTTTAAACCATTATCTATGACTTTAAAATAGCCTACACACGTTCCACGGGTGCAAAAAGTAAGTCTTATGAAGAAGATAATGGGTTGATGATGATGATGATAAATGGAGAAGTGATAGTCTTGATTAAAATAATTTATCTACTCACCTAGTAAATGTGTAATGATACTGTATGTATAATAAATGCTGTATTGTACTGCATTCCAATTCAGTATATACCTCACATACAAATAAGTTATTGGGCTTTCACCTAAAAAGGATTAAAAAAAATCGCTATTTCACAGACACACTATGTTATACTTACACGCAAAGGTGATTTAGTAATAATATTGCAAATTTTATTGTTGATGATTCATCAAATCAAAAGGCGATATTTGAGATTCCTAATTCTTAGGCTCATTTTAGTTGAGCAAATTGTGTGTACAACCCCTTTTGCTGACGTTATTTGTCCGTTTGGTTGACCTACTTACTATGGGTCGGTCCATACATAATGAGGAGCACAAGAAGATTTAAGAGTAATTGCTTCCTGTAGTTCTTCTGTCTCTTTTTTAATACCACTTCTCCAGTTTCTTTTACCAATGTCACTAGTTCTGAATAGACTGCTGGTTTAACATGAACCTGAAAAATATGGGATTTTTAGATTTACCCCAATAACTAGCCATAAAATGTCTTGTGCATAAATGAGCAAATTTCATTCGCTCAAACGCCTACGCCGAGCATATTCTTTACCTTTCCACTTTTATCTGTCCGTGGTTTTGTATTATTATCTAAGTAATAAAAACCATAAAAAAAGGATAATATATACATCAATCCAGCAAATGCGAAGACTCCATAATATCCCCACAGTTTTAAGAGAATCCCGCTTAACGCTGTTCCAATTGAATTGCCTGTAGTCATGCATACATTCACTAGTCCCACTCGGAAAGTCCTGGATTCTTCATCAATAATATCAGCAACGTAGCTGAAAACACCTACAAATATCAGGACCCAGTTGCCTGTAATAGCCGGAAATATAGCCTCGCAGAACATCGTCACTTCAATACTAATTTGATCGAAGAAGTAGGTGCTCAGCAAATTGCTTATGCAAACCATGAATTTTCCAAAGATGGGCATGAGGTTACACACTTTTCTGTTCCCGGTTCTGTCACTCCAAGCGCCCATAAATATTACCAGCAGCAATGGAATTGCAGTTTGTATAACACTCTTCCATGATTCAATATTTGATACAACTTTTTGAACATCTGCCTCGAACATCGTCAGATTCCCTTTCTTATCCATCAATCCATTACAGATAGAGTTATTAAAATTTAATTTTACTCGGCAAGATTTATCCAAGTTTAGATCCTGGATAGCTAATTTATCTATCATATTCGATATTGATATACCAAATAATACAGGTTCTACAGTTATGCTTGATCTTATTTGCTGTAGTTTTGATACGAAGTTCTTGTCTTTGGCATCCTTTTTTTCCTTTAATGGCACTTCTTCTAAAGACTCTTCTTTCATTCTGTCTGGACCGGCCATGTTCTATGTATTGTAATTTTAGCTGTGTTTTTCCGCAAAACTGTAAAGGCGTTTATTTAGTCAATAAGAATTTATTCATAGCCTTAATACGTTTCTGATATAAGTGACCTATTCAATGTAAGTTCGCTACTCACAGTTAATTTAAGATTAATTGTAATTAACTCTGACCCGAATAACTAGTCTCAAAAATGCATATATTTTCAGCATGTTACAATACAGCATAATACTTTGGGAGAACCTGCTTTACACAACTACGAAGTCAACAACAGATTCTAGATCTACTCAAACGTCCACGTATAAATTATAAAATAAATATCCTCATAGAAAGGCAATCTTAACTTACTGCCCTAAATTGGATTCACAAGGGTTCTAAATAATAAAATGAACTTTTGATTGTCTAAGCACGGTATGTTAGAAAATAATCTAAGAAGGCTGCTAAAAAAGGGTGTCCGTAAAACACTCTGAAAGCCCTAAGACAGAGTCTCCTTCATTCACGATCAAGGTGTATTTAATGTTAATGTGTTTATTGTTTTCCTATACTTAGTTACTGTCGCTATATTTTTCTACTTCGCCATTGACATTCACACTATTTGGTAATTTCTCTATTTGATAGCGTTATGTATATCATTTTAATATACTGACGACCCGATTATCCCACCGGTAGTTAACGCTGCCTTCTGTGCTATGGCTCCCGTATTCGAAATATTTGTGTGATGAGCATGAACATTTGGCCTGAGTCATGGATGTTGCTATTTATAGTATGAATGTATTAACAACAAAAAGACATCTATGTAGTACAGTAGAACGCCGACTATCCGAACGCCGAGTAACCGAATCGCCAATTATCCGAATTGCTTTCTGCTACTTTTTTATAGAATCTTTATTCTTTGTATTTTTGTGAATGCCTGATGGGGTTGCAACTTACTCTGATCGAGTGTCCAAGGGAGCGTTATTAGAGAACTGTGTTTGTAAAGTTTAATTAAGTTTATTCTATGTGTGACAGTTCGTTTTCTTTATTACCGGTCTATGTCTTATCCGAATCGACCCCGGTCCCAATTAATTCGGATAGTCGGCGTTGTACTGTACATCAGCCATCTAGTACATAACCATCACACACCTCGTTGCTTAGCTCGGAACTAGATGGCTCTGTGTCATAATGTCTGTATCATAATATTATTTATTTATTATGATATATTGCTAGGCTTATGTATTGCCTTCTGTAAAAAAAAAAGGTTTTAAAGAGGTTTTGTGACATTGATATATTTGACTGTGTACCTAATTTCACAGTATATACGAGTAGACTTTATCATTAGTACCTAACTGTGGTTTTCCTGCATGACGTGATCAAGTGGTACTACAAAAACTGATACGTAGCCTTGTTTGATATATAAATAAATGAATTTATTTCAGGATATTAGCAGTAACGGCATGTTTTGTGTATGATGTAGTTTGTTTCAAATATTAGAATAACATGAACTATTGCTTTTCAATTTTTTCCTACTATTTGTTGAAATGAAAATAAAGAATATAAAAGAAGATGCCGAAAAATAAAATATTAATCGTACATAAAAACTATTTATCAGTAGTTCACTTCCTCCAGTTAACCAAGGACATGGTTTCCCACCGAGGAAATTCCGTCTTCCAAATGGTTAATTTTGTTGCTATCATACGTACTAAACACTATCTACTACGATTTTTATAAACAATGCATTACGCTTATATTATCAATAACGTTAAAAAAATATACATAATAATAATTTATTAATATTTCCTTACACTGGTCAACCCATGTAGCTTCTCTAGAAATAACACACTATTATATAACTTGGTAATTTCAAATACTTGGTAATGTCACTAAGTGCAATATCATGTCTTGTTCACGTGCAGTCAAGCCTTTGCATCATCAGTAGCAATAACTTGATGTTTCGAGAACATGCTGTAAAAGTTTGCTCTAAAGCATACATAAATTTAGGCTTTGTAATGAGAGACAATAAAGATTTTAAAAGTATATCGGCAATAAAGGGATTGTACAATACATTGGTTAGAAGTTAGAAGTCAGTTAGAGACCCCTATGAAGTTAAATATAGCCTCATGGTGGAGAAGATGCAAAACAAATTGACACCCAACCCTATTTGTCATAGGTATGGTTGGGTACTATAAGTTGGAAGTTAGGCGCGAGGTGGCGCTAGCTAAATATATATTCGAGGTCTTCAGGGGTAAATTGAACAATCCATCTGTACTAGCTTCTTTGAGGCTGCTTGTCCCAAGCGGTGGGCTGAGACTCAGTGCAAGGCAAAGGCTGTTAGAGGTTCCTGTGGCCCGCACTAACATAGGTAAATATGCTCCAATCGCGAGAGCTATAAAAGTAATTAACATTTATGGGCGAAGAATCGATGTTTTTAATTGTTCATTGGTGGAGTTTCTAAAAGTGACCACTGACATTGTCAGTTATTTATTTATTTATTATTTATTTATTTTACAAGTCATGTAATTTTTTTGGTATATCTAGTTGACATCGGCATTTCCTAACTGATGACCTCTGAGAAGAAATGCCGAAACAAACTCAGAGAATTATGGTCTCTTTTAAATTCCAAACATTTTGGTTACAATATGTGAGCCTGACTATGTAGGTTAAAGTCTGAGATGGCCTTTTGAAGAAAGCACCAGTGCAGCTTTGAGTTGACCTGTCCATACTGACAGCACGCATACGTCAGCCATCGTTCAACTCAACGATTATTGTGGGAGCCCAACGACCCGACGCACGTCTATGCAAGATCAGCGGGACATTTGCGTAGGCCATTTCAAAAACCCAAAGCCACCAGACATTAGTTTGTAAGCGTATGTTTATCTACCTACAAAGTGCTCACATTCACATAGATATGTATATTATAAATAATCCCATTGCATAAAAATCAACATAATGTCAAATATAAAATAATTATGTTAAAAACATAACATTAATAAACATAATGTCAAAAATATAAAATAAATAAAAACAAATAATAATAATAATTAAAAATCTATAGGTATAGGTTACCTATACAATTCATGTCAAGTAATTTGATTTTATAATTTTGTTTTCTTATTATAATTTTGCAAATTGTTAATTTAATTTATTATTTTTATTCTTTAATAACATTTAATATCATAGCTATTATATTCATTCTATTGTGTTATTGTAATTGTCGTAAATTTTAATGTGTATGTGTATGTAAACAAAGTGAGAAAACATTCCATAAAAATTTTCTCTATTTTTGATGATGATAGAAAAATTAAGCACACTGGAGTCTGATTTGGATTCTTAATCACAACAAAGACTGAATTTCCTTTCAAAACATTACCTTATAGTAGTTTTATTGCTCTCATTATTACACCGGCTCATCTGCTATATTTTTATTTATTTATATCACCATCATTCTAACAGGTTGACACCCAATGCGATAATGTTGTCATACTGTAAGTATGACAACATTATCGCATTATTATTATATTATTATATTATAATATATATAATAATATATAATAATATATTATAATATTATTATATATTAAAGTCAACCTGTTAGAATGATGGTGATATAAATAAATAAAAATATAGCAGATGAGCCGGTGTAATAATGAGAGCAATAAAACTACTATAAGGTAATGTTTTGAAAGGAAATTCAGTCTTTGTTGTGATTAAGAATCCAAATCAGACTCCAGTGTGCTTAATTTTTCTATCATCATCAAAAATAGAGAAAATTTTTATGGAATGTTTTCTCACTTTGTTTTGCTCCACCATTTTAACATATGGTAAATACGCACGTAACTTTGAAACGTCCGTGGTGAGTGCTTTAGAAGTGAACTCGAGACCTTTAGTTGTACAGTCTATTGGTCACACTACTAAGCTATCACAGCGTCTATAAATATATGTTTAAAAAACCCAAGAACCCCAAATCAGTCTACTCGAACTAGACCAGTGTGGTCTTATAGGTATATAAGCATAATCATTAATGAGAAAAAAAATCAAAATAACTCAAATAGGATGAGTAAATTCAAAATGCCATTTTATGTGGCCATGCAAGGCCTTTGCAAGATTTCACTTTATTTGTTAAAGATACAATGCCAGTTTCGTCGAAATATTATAATCGCTTACATCTAAAAGGAGCAGACTCTTGGGTAGGAAGACAACATAATGATGAACATTTACAAAAACAAAATATGATTAGAAAGATATACAATCCTCTACTCTATCCTACTCACTTTATATGAAGGCACTTTGTACAGAAAATATATGGTTTATAATTATGATTTGTGACACGTAGGTAATTAATTGAAGATTATACAAAATAAATAAAAAAGTATCCACATGATCAGGACAATACGACACGAGGTTTTTACGCCGCAGGCTTCTTCTCATCGGACACGACAGTAGCTCCTGTGGCCACAGAACCACCTTCGTCGGGTGAAACCTGGCATGCCAGCGACGGGAATTTTTGATACAAAACAGCGCGATACTTCGGGTGGCTAATACCATATACAATAGGATTGTAAACGGCATTGGCTTTAGCAAACAGTGAACCCCAGATCGTAGCAAGAGGACTAATCGGTGCACTCTCGAATACTCCCGTGTAGTTAATCACAAGGTATGGGGTCCACGCCATGAACCACAGTGAAATGGTCATCAATGCAACCTTCGCCAATTTGCACTCAGCACTGGTATTTGCCGCTTCAGATGACCTTAAAGAAGCAACGTTCATTTTCTTGGCTTGTTCCCTCATCGCTTTTTCGTGAGCGGATACAGCCTGCACGATGAAGTAGTAAGAATAGATGATAAGCAGAAGAGGTAAGAAGTACACGAAGACGGAGTAGACGATGATGTAGCTTCGACTGAACCAATCCTTTGATAAGTAATCAGTGCCGCACGCTGTCATGTTTCCCTCGGGTACATAGCGGTTCCAGCCGAAGAATGGCGCAAGCGTCCATGCAAGTGAGAAAGCCCAGATACCTAATATGCGCTGAAGAGCTCCGTTCTTGGTCATTGGCTTGGCTGCGATACCCTTCACAATCACATTGTATCGGTCAAAGGCTATCATGGTCATCGTCCAGATAGATGCGCATCCAAATAAAGAGCCTGCGCAACCATATAGTTCGCATGCGAAAGGACCAAATACCCATGTTTCGTTGTAACAATTTATAACCATAGCTGGAGCCATAGCACACATCATAAGAAAATCGGAGAAAGCTAAATTCACTACTAACAAGTTAGATGGTGTCTTGAGGCTCTTGGTGCTTGAAAATATATAAATAACCATACCATTGCCAGTAATAGATATGAATCCAAGAACGCCGATTGTGAAACCCAAGAGCGCGTGCCAGAGCGGGTTCATAGGAGGAAACTGGTACCAGTGGGCGTCGACCATGTGGAGCATGTCGGGCGGAACTTTGTCCACGACGGTCTGGTTTCCTGCTCCAAACGCCGCAGCTTGGCCTCCCCATGCTTGCAGGGCTGACATACCTGGTCCGGACTCAGAAGCCATCGCCATCTTCGTGTCAGGTAGATAGATAAGAAGGGTTCTCGGCTCGAGATGGTTATTACAAGAGTACTGGAGAAAATCGTTGAACGAACTACTCCAGACTGTAATGGAACCAAACTCGTAATGCGTTGAAGCAGCCGAGGCTGTGGAGTCTACTCATCGTTTGCTGTTCCTCCAGCGTCTTATATACGCACACTTTCAGGATTAAAAGTGACGTCGCCAAGAAAATCAATATTCATAATGAGATATACGAATCTAAGAAGGTAAGCTTACGACTTAGTGAAATTAGTTTAAGAGGGACAAGTTCTTTGTTTTGGTAAGATAAGTAGTTCAAAGTGCCTTGGATAATGAATACACGGTACGGCTGAAAATAATAAAATATTTACATTAATTATAACGAGAGGCTTATATTAAGTACCTAATATTGATACATTATTGGCTTAATTAGAAAATTTGGCGGTATTTTTTAACACATTTACTGCCCAGTACCCGGATCTGGGCCGATATTATAGCAAGGCTCTGGGTATTTAATTATAATTACTTTATTATATTTACGAAGACTTTTTGATATTCTTTTCATATATGTCAAAAAGTCTTAATAAGTAAAATTTAATTTTTAATGCCCCAGAGCCTTTCAATAATATCGACCCAGATCCGGGTGTTGGGCAGTGAATGTGTCAAGTATTCGGTATTTAATAGATAGATAGATATTTGATAGATCAGATATTAAAGAGATTTCGCTATTATCTTATCGATCAATCTCGCTCGGAAATTGAGTTCCCCAATTGGGGAAGTACCTCCGCAGTCCAAACAACAGAACGTAGTACCTAGAATACCATTAGTTGTGGTTCTAGGAGTGAGTAGGATTGCCAGATCTCATTAGGGGAGTGGCTATTCCGACAGCATAGGAATTCCAATATATATTCAATATTGCTGTCTATGCATAATAACTCCGCTATTTTTATGAAACCTAAACGGTTTCTACTGGATTGGCAACGCGTGAGCGATACGTCTGTTGTTGCAAACGTTTAGAGCCTACGATAACCGGTTACCATCAGGCAGGCACTAACCTTGTTTGCTATGCTTGTGGTATACAAAAAAACACTGTAATGCTGTAAAATAATATGTCAGTCCTAAAGTAAACACTGGTATCATTATTTTACCATCCTCAACAATATATAAAATCATACCAATAATTCAAGATACTTTAAAAAGATATTGAATATGATGGTAACTTAACTATTTTTTTTTATGGCGATAATGAGGCAAACTAGCAGGCGGCTCACCTGATGGTATATGATGACCGCCACCCATGGACATTTGCAACACCAAAGGCTGGCAAATGTGTTGCCAAACCCCTTAGAAACCGTTCGGGTTGCTTAAAATAGGGAGTTACTGAACTGACAGCAAACGGAATTCCTATGCTGTCAGAATAGTCACTCCCCCAATGAGCTCTGGTGACCTCACTCACTCGCAGAAAGATAACTATTGTTGATTCACTGCGGTCTTCTGTAAGGCGGAGGTACTTCCCCAGTCGGGCAGCTCAATTTGAGCGAGAAATCTCGCTATGCCCTACCTATAACTAAAATCAAAGTAGATAACGTTGAATATTATTTCAGGCAACAAGAAATTATATGTAACTACCAGGAAGATAAAACTTTATCATACCATCACGCCTGTCGCCCCCGGAAGGTTAGGCAGAGGTGTACATCCACATTTCGCCGGTATGTTTTAGATCCAATGTAATAGGTGGCGAGCCTATTGCCATTAACCGGGCACAACTCCGAGCTGCTACTGAGAATTTCATAGAAAAGCTCAATAACACTTTGCTCGACCTGGGAATCCAACCCAAGACCTTGGGTCTTGGGTTGACTTGGCGGTCGCACTGTACGGCCACTAGACCAACGAGGCAGTTAAAAAAACCAACCATCGTAAACTAACAATTTTTTTTTTTTTTTTATATGAAAACTGCTTGGAATTGTATTGTTCTAATGACGGGCTATACAAACAATTTTTGTTATTACAATTAGAATATTTATTTTTTTATTTTGACATTGATTTGGTTTTTGATAATATAATACGAGTATGTGACATGATTGTTATGTTCTGACATTTTGTACTTTGTCGAAATGAGCATAGGTTGCCATTTAAAAAAAATGGCATTATTTATTGTTGTCTAAATAATTATGATAAAAATGTAATATGAGCACTATGTAGTTAAACAAACGATGGCTGATGTATGCGTGCTGTCGATATGGACAGGTCAACTCAAAGCTGCACTGGTGTTTTCTTAAAAAGCCATTTCAGACTGACCTACGTTGTTGGGCTCATATATCGTAAACAAAGATGTTTGTACCTTAGAAGAGACCATGATTATTTGAGTTGGGTTCAGAATTTCTTCTCAGAGGTCGTCAGTTAAGAAATACCGATGTTATCTCAATCCTAAAATAATCTTAAACATGACTTATAATAGTGCTTTTACAAGCACCTGTATAGGCTGCATTTAGAATTAATCAAGGAACAGTATTTGACTGTTTAGACAATTGAAACTATTCTATTTACTTTAAAATTTAAGTTATACGTAAAATTTAATTATACGTTAATGTATATATTTTATGTATATATTATGTATTTATTAGTATAATACATACAATACATATTTATGTGTATGATATCTAGTGTATCTTTAACTTATATTGATTTTCCCTTCTCTTAACTCTAAGACTGCTAATTGTACTTTTACTATCAGCTGTATATTTAATTTTGTAGTGTGTGTTTTTTATTTGTGTACAATAAAAAATCCTCTATCCATCTATATAATACTAGCTGACCCAGCAAACGTTGTTTTGCCACATTATAGAGGTTGGTGGACAACCCTTATCACTAAGGGGTATGAAAAAAAAAAAAAAAAAAAAAAAAAAAATTTCATCAAAATCGGTCAAGCCGTTTCGGAGGAGTATAGCAACGAAAACTGTGACACGAGAATTTTATATATGTCGTCGATTACGATAATTAAACAATAATTAGACACTCAATTGATATTGTTGTAAGGGTGGGGAGTGAACGCCGTGACGTAACGAGTCACGTGATCGGAATCGTTTGGAGGGGCAACTGTTACATTTTAAATATTAGAGAGCGATGAGTTCAGTTAACGACAGATAGCGATACAGTTCGGACCTTCCTAGCGAGACCGTTGGTTCACTCAAATTCTGTTAGTGCTACGTGTTACTTTGTGATTTGTCATTATTAATTACCTGCATAAAATACAAAGACTGTAATATAGCATCTCTGTGGTTTAATTGCCTGTGACCCGCGCCATGAACCCTGTACCAGAAACTCCTACCGATGACGGGTGTGCCGCTAATCTATCGCAGTCGCCGTCATATATTAGATATCACACTAATTTAGAACAATTGACTGAGTGTTATCAGTATTAGTATACTAGTGTACTCGTCGTTCGATAACATATCCGGCAAATTATCGTTCGCATTATTAATCTGAAGTTCAAGCGAATCAGTTCATTGTCAGGAAGCATAAATATAATTAATTGAAAATGCAGAATCCACGTAGAAATAACCGTAATAGTTCGTCTACGTCCGCGAAATTTATGAAGTTTGTTGATACCCCAATGAGCAATAAGCGTGTAACTGATGTACCCGGCATTGGGAAAGTGCTAGGAGGAAAGATGGAACGAAAGGGAGTTGGGCAGGTGAGTGTCATTTTAGCGACCACGGCAAATTAATATCTACTAGCGGCCCGCCCAGACTTCGCACGGGTAGGTGTAGGTATTTAAACCTACAATAATATTTATTTTTAAGAATGTTTTGTTCATCACAGATAATGTAGCATTCTAAAGGTTTTTTTAATCATCATAATAAAAATTCTTTAAACAATCTTTTTTTGTATTTTTTAGCTTATTTCAAGCTAAGATTTTTAAATTTTTATTAAGTAAGAAAAATTCAACCTCAGGCGGGACTCGAACCGGCGTCTTCTGGATTGGTACTCCAGACGCTCTGCCAACTGAGCCACCGAGGTATCCGCCTGATGTGTTGAATTTTTCTTTCTTTATGTTACTTATGTCTTTACGGCGACATAGCAACATCGATTGGACAATTCTGCCCAACCCAGAATTCTCCCTTTACAGCGAGTAGATTCCGGATGATATTGCATTACCTTTATACAATCTTTTTTTGTATTTTTTAGCTTATTTCAAGCTAAGATTTTTAAATTTTTATTAAGAAAGAAAAATTCAACCTCAGGCGGGACTCGAACCCGCGTCTTCTGGATTGGTACTCCAGACGCTCTGCCAACTGAGCCACCGAGGTATCCGCCTGATGTGTTGATTTTTTCTTTCTTTATGTTACTTATGTCTTTACGACGACATAGCAACATCGATTGGACAATTCTGCCCAACCCAGAATTCTCCCTTTACAGCGAGTAGATTCCGGATGATATTGCATTACCTTTATACAATCTTTTTTTGTATTTTTTAGCTTATTTCAAGCTAAGATTTTTAAATTTTTATTAAGAAAGAAAAATTCAACCTCAGGCGGGACTCGAACCCGCGTCTTCTGGATTGGTACTCCAGACGCTCTGCCAACTGAGCCACCGAGGTATCCGCCTGATGTGTTGAATTTTTCTTTCTTTATGTTACTTATGTCTTTACGGCGACATAGCAACATCGATTGGACAATTCTGCCCAACCCAGAATTCTCCCTTTACAGCGAGTATATTCCGGATGATATTGCATTACCTTTATACAATCTTTTTTTGTATTTTTTAGCTTATATCAAGCTAAGATTTTTAAATTTTTATTAAGAAAGAAAAATTCAACCTCAGGCGGGACTCGAACCCGCGTCTTCTGGATTGGTACTCCAGACGCTCTGCCAACTGAGCCACCGAGGTATCCGCCTGATGTGTTGAATTTTTCTTTCTTTATGTTACTTATGTCTTTACGACGACATAGCAACATCGATTGGACAATTCTGCCCAACCCAGAATTCTCCCTTTACAGCGAGTAGATTCCGGATGATATTGCATTACCTTTATACAATCTTTTTTTGTATTTTTTAGCTTATTTCAAGCTAAGATTTTTAAATTTTTATTAAGAAAGAAAAATTCAACCTCAGGCGGGACTCGAACCCGCGTCTTCTGGATTGGTACTCCAGACGCTCTGCCAACTGAGCCACCAAGGTATCCGCCTGATGTGTTGAATTTTTCTTTCTTTATGTTACTTATGTCTTTACGGCGACATAGCAACATCGATTGGACAATTCTGCCCAACCCAGAATTCTCCCTTTACAGCGAGTAGATTCCGGATGATATTGCATTACCTTTATACAATCTTTTTTTGTATTATTTAGCTTATTTCAAGCTAAGATTTTTAAATTTTTATTAAGAAAAAAATTCAACACATCAGGCGGATACCTCGGTGGCTCAGTTGGCAGAGCGTCTGGAGTACCAATCTAGAAGACGCGGGTTCGAGTCCCGCCTGTCCCGCCTTGACAACTAAAAACTATACCTTTTCCAATACACCAAGACCATTTGTTTTTCTATTGAGAACTTGCTATTGGTTGAGACATCGACGTTTTGATAAATAGAAGATTATGATTGGTTCCCACTATTATTTGGAACTGACAGAGCTACAAATCGAAGACTATTAATTTAAACGCTCTTTTTAAATTCAATGTTATTCGAGTAGATATTGATATATTACCTATATCAATAATCATAAAATACAGTTGGAAAACAACTAGTTTAACCAATGCATGTCTATTATAATAAAAGCCTTTTGCATAAACTTTATCTAATTTAGCTTTATTCAACCAATTTCTGTGAAGTTGTAAGTAGTAAATCATTTTTCGAAAAATGATGTCATAAAGCAGTTTCACTTCTGACGTGTGTACACTAATACACACCATTTTTTTTTTCTATTACTATGTTTAGTTACTTCTGCCCACGCTTTAAAAAATGCTGGACACGCAAGATTGTCGCTCTTATTATATAGATTATTAAATAAAATACATTAATGTTTTAGTAACGAGATATATATATTTATTTCAATATTATAGTGATTACCCAGACTAAATAAGTAGGTAGCGGATGTTTAGCTTTATCTCAGGATGACTCACTAAATACTCAAATATATATGAAGTCATAACATAACATTTTAATTATAAGTATATGTATGAAACAAAAATACATTGATAATGTATTTATATTGACAAATATGTATCGTTTTATTATTAATAAAATAGTTAGCGCTAATCCTGAACCAAAAAACATCTATATATGTTTGCAAAACCAACGTATTATAAGAACCTTTATATAAGGTTTAAATAGTCACCTCGCAGTAAGTAAATGAAATTCCCGATGCTGTCAGAATAGTCACTGCTCTCACAAGCTCTGGCTACCTTTCTCACTGACACAACCAGAGACACAACTATTTAATATTTTTGTTCCACTGCGGTTTTCTATGATCGGGAGTACTTCTCCAGTCGAGCGGCTCAATTTGAGCGAGAAATCTCGCGTTGCCCTACCTCTTCTGGGTACAAAAATATTTTGTTTTTAAAACTAGAACTAAACATATTTTTAAGTAACTGTAAGAAATCGATATCATTTGACTATCTAATATTCGTACAATTCAAAAGGCATGCCATACAATTAACATTAACGCGATAGTTTGTATGGATGTTTGTTACTCTTTCACGCAAAAACCGCTCGATGAATTTGGATGACTTTTAGCATACAGATGGTTTATTACCTGGATTAACACATAGGCTAATTTTTATCTACATAACATGTGGGTAAAGCCGCGTTTTAAATGTTATTATTTTACTGGTTAAAGGGTTTTGAAATGGAATAATAAAAAAAAAATCATATACAGATATTTAATACCTATATAATTATGTGTGATGATGTAATATGTATATAATGATCCAGCTTTCATTGCATGTCGTAGCATACTTCTCCGACAAGAGCACTTTAATTATGATATCAATACGTATCAAGTCTGAAAAGCTTAAAAGTTGATATCAGCGATAACAACTATCTATCTACCTACCTATTATTATAGGTTTGCATAATAACACGGCATCCCCAAATGGTTAAGCTGAAACTGTTTCCCTGGGTACTTTAAACCTAGACACTAAACGTCTATTGAGTTTTTTTTAACTTTCTGGCTTGTCCAAATAGTCCGTCCTAGTAATGGAACCTTCTTAGATTAGTAGCCAGGCCAGACGAAATTATTTTATTCTCAAACACTCCCGACGCAAAGGAAAAATATCCTGGTGTGCTAGTTTTTCTTTAAATCAAATAATTATAATGATTGCTTTTTACATTTACAGGCTTCTGAATTGTACGGGACATTTCTGACCATGAAGAAAGACCAACAGCGATTTGAGTCATATCTGCAAACCAACTATGGGGCTAATAGAAAACAGGCTGGAGAAGCCACTAAGGCCATTTGTGAATGGAACCATTCGTTCGCTGAATGAACATACTTTTTGAAACCTGTCATATTACATTTAAAAATTTAAATTTGGAGCATATACCTACCTATTGTAATATAAACCTAAGAACTTTGGCTGTTATGATGATAATATGAATAAACATTAATGTGTTAAAGTTTTTTTTTGTATGACTAAGCGGTAAACAAAATGTACATTCATCTGATAGCAAACGTTAGTTATAGTCTACTGGGATTTGCGACTTCATCTGCATAAAATTTGTTTTAGGCGCACACAAACTTCCAACCCCTTTTTCTCTCTTTAAGGGATGATTTTCATGATGAAAACTATCCAATGTCCTTCCCCAGGATTTAAATTATCTCTATACCAAATATCATCTAAATCGGTTCAGCGGTTGTAGCGTGTAGAGTTAACAGATAGACAGACACACTTTCGCATTTATAATATTAGTATGGATAGACTCTGGCATCAAAAATATTATTTTTTGTTATTATTGACAAATCGATTTGTAATAAAACAACAACAATGTAGGATAACTGTTATTAATCTTGTTATTTCTAAAAATCTCGTGTTTGTATTTGGTGTTTGTCGCTTAACTCCTCTGAAGCGACTGGACAGATTATTATGAAATTTTGTATGTATATTTGGTAGATCTTTTTTATACCCCTAGGTGATAAGGATGTCCCTCACCAGTTTTTTTTATGATTTGGCATAAAAAAATACTCATAATTCTAAACTTTCACGTTTCTACCACCAACCCCTATAATGTGACAAAACAACGTTTACTGGGTCAGCTAATATAAAGATATCCAGCACCACATTTTCTCCTAACCATGGTTACTGTAAACTACCGTTGGACTAATTGGATCGTCAAAATAATAGTAATAAATATAATCCTATACTACCTATCTATACAAATTTTCCTGTCAATCCCCCTAGATAGAATCATGACACAGGCCTGAGACAGATCAAAGACCGCACTTCACATCGTTACTGCTATATCCAAACCGAACAACCAACCTGATTATTAAAATATATGTAGGTAATTTGAGTTTATTTTTAGCCACGAGTGGCCGAGTGAAGGTGTAGGTTTCTTCAAGCGTGCTTCATATTAAACCACATCGTCACTTACCATCAGGTGAAATTGTGATCAAACGCTTGCCTATCCTTGATAAAAAAAAAATATAAGTAGGCAATCTATTGTTTAACATCAGCTAATAATTTTGAAATTATCGTTAGATTCTGGGCCCTCATATCCTCACTCTTGTAAATGGATTAAGCTACTGATTTCTTGAAAACTACCGAGAACCCTCCTGGTGCAAGTGCAAGGCTAAGAAATATAGAATATAGTGCCTGGAGGCCCAGACTTTTTTAACTTTAAGTACGAGGCTTTCTATATCATCACTATAAGTTTCAAATACTTCCATAGAGTGTATAAATGAAAGTTGAATTAGACAATAATAAAATATATCCCGACATTATGACACAGCGCCATCTAGTTCCGAACTCAGCAACGAGGCTTGTGTTACGGATACTAGAAGGTTGTTAAACTACATATATACTTTTTTTTGTAAATACATACATATTGTACATAGATACATCCATGACTCGGATACAAATGTTGAACTCATCACACAAACATTTGTCCCTACCGGGATTCGAACCCAGGACCCGTTGCACAGAAGGCAGCGTTAACTGCCGTTGGGCTATCCGGGTCGTCAAACAACAACAAAACAAAAATGTTTCACTTGCGAAAAATGTGCAGATAAACCCGTGTAACACGAGATTGTAAATTTAAAATACATTAAATAGAATTTATATAGTAGCCCTCATATTTGCAACGCCTGTAAAAGGTCGCTAAGTTTTAAGTGCTTACCATTGTAATAAGACCAATTTTGTACACTTTGTATGATAATGATTGATATGGTAGAGATCAGTTGGAGCATAAAGAGGTAACAGACAGAAATATATATTAAGCAAGTATACTGTTTATTAGTTCCAAGCCATAAGACTAACAAACAGTAATATAATGGCGATGATTGGCACTGTGCCTGCAGCCTGAGCCATATGCTTTTACACCACATCCACGCGTTAAATTATTTTTAATCAATCAGGGCCCAGTTTATTACGTGCGGGGCAAATGAAATATAATAATAATAATATTTAGTTTATTTCTCTCAAAAAGGTACATTACGAACATTATGAACATATGAATTGTAAGTAAGTATGTTTTTGTTTTACATTATATGTTGCCATAATAAATAAAAAAACTTCTGATTAATACAGAGTAAAAAGTCTAAAACCCAGGCCATTAAGTATATTTCAGTAATGTCAGTTGTCACGCACGACGGATGACGCAATTGCTTGCTGTCATATTGCAATCGCAAATGCAAAACTTTCGATATTCCTATTAAATTTAAATTTACGTTTTACTCAATGGTGTTTTTATAAACAATCAAATTTAGTTATCTACGGACTCTTTCGCTATCACAAGAAGACTAACGCTTTGACCTCAAAATAGGTTAGTATTCACGATGTGTTAAGCTACCACTTTTCGTAGATTTTAGTATGACTTTGAGTTATATCCGACGATTTTTAGATAAAATGAGCTCATCCGCTGCTTTTGCCTTGGCGCCCGTTGGCGTGCGTGGTATGAAGGTACTCGATCGAGAAAAATTCTTGCGCAATGTGAAAGTGCCTGTTCTAAAGGTCAAAGAAGAAAATCTGTGTAAAATAACTCAAATATGCAAATCTTATTTCTTAAAACTAGCTGCTTTTAAACCTGTGAGGAATATCGAAGGTGAGGATGACTTGTTATTCAAGAAATGCATTTATATGAACCCAGAGAAAGTGAACAAATGGATTGATATCACTGAACTTGACCGCATTGCTTTGAAGGAGTTGGATGTTACTGAAAATAATTTCGATAGCAAAGAAGTCCAGTTGGTATACGAAAATTGGTGCTTTGAAACCATATTCAAAGCAGTTCTTCCTGACAACAACGAAGGACTCAGTGGCTTTTCTCAAATTGGACACATAATACATGTCAATTTACGGGATCATCTGCTAGAATACCGAATGCTTATTGGACAGGTACTTGTGGATAAAATAAAGACATGTCGAACTGTAGTCAACAAAAGCAATACAATAGATAATACATACAGGAACTTCAGTATGGAATTGATTGGGGGAGAAGAAGATTACTTTGTGACGGTTAAAGAAAACCACTGCATATTTCAGTTTGATTTCTCCAAAGTATACTGGAATCCCCGTCTAGGAAAGGAACATGAGAGGATTTTAAGTTATTTAAAACCTGGTGATGTACTGTTCGATGTTTTCTGTGGAGTTGGCCCTTTTGCAGTCCCAGCAGCTAAATGTAACAAAACCAAAGTATTTGCAAATGACTTAAACCCTGAATCTTTTAAGTGGTTGAATCACAATGCTAAAAACAATAAAGTAAATATGTCCTTTTTTAAATCATTCAATCAGGATGGCAAAGACTTTATTACTGGTGAATTCAAGGATTACATAATAAATTTATGTAAAAATAAAGAGAAGTTGGAAGGTAAAATTTATATCACCATGAATCTACCCGCATTGGCAGTGGAATTTTTAAAACATTTTAATGGTTTGATAAAGGATGAAATTCTACTTCAAAATTTTCATCATGAAATCATTGTTTATGTATACTGTTTTGTGTTAGGCGAAGATCATGTTGAAATTGCAAAGAAATTGGTGAGTGAAAACATAGGATGTGACATGTCTACATATATTACCGATGTGTTTGATGTGCGAAATGTGTCTCCGAAAAAGGAAATGATGAGAGTGACATTTAAATTGACAAAAGAGGTTTTATTTGGTCATAGTGATGTTGTGAGTGAACCACCCCTTAAAAAGTTATGTGTGTAATTAAAAAAAACACATGTTATAATTTGATAATATTTTTAAGGTGTTATGTGAAATGTTACAGCAAATATGGCAATATAACTAATATTTGTCTATGTTAGAATTTTATTTTACCAAACACGAACTGATTCATTTTTGATTACAATTTTTCAATATCAGTATACTTGTTGTTATCAGCTAAATCGTATTATATCTGTTTGTAATCCCTATTATGACAAAACTAGAATTCTGAAAATGATTTAATATACAAAAAATAACAAAAGGAAAAAATATTTTAGCACTTTTTGGACCCTTTAGATAGGTGTTATAGTTTTAATAATAACCTTGTCTATTATAAAATTACATATAATGTAAAATAGTGTCAAAACACAAATCATCGAGTTTTGATTTAAATACTCAAACACATAATATTTTATCAGTTTTAAATTTGCTGTGAATAATTTAATAACAATCACTCTTAAGCTCCACACTAGATGGAAGTTAATCTGTCTTCAATGTTTATTTAATTAAATGTTTATTTAAAATAATGTTACAATTTGTAATGTTCATGCTTATTTAATGAGCTTTTGAGGTGTTGTAATAAGTTTTATATTGTGCAATGGACCATCGTCACATTATTATTTAATATGGTAGAGCTATGGTACCATATTATGTCTTGAAAATATAGTACAAAATCGAGCAAAAATTGTCTGAACGGCCCTTCAGTCACATCGAAGAATATATATTAGATTTTTATATAGTATAGAGAAAAAATATTTAACAGTAAAGCAATATAATTATTAATTGTCTTGGCATTTCGATATTACGGCAACAGTCCAATATTTTTAAATCAATAAAATTAATCAAATATATGATACACAACATCAATATCATTGTTATAATATTTAGGTGCTATATGACCGAAAACAAATCCAAACTCCAAGCTGCCATAGCCTCCTAATAAAAAAATAGATAAATACTACCTTGACAACATACAATACATGACAGTGCTCTCAAGGACCGATATTAGGACCACACGCTCTACTGACAATGAACCAACCATAATAAAGACAGTCATGGTAATTCATTGAGATCAAAACATTCAGTCCAGGAAACGAGATAATAACAGATTAGTTATATACATGGTATCTACGTTAGATATAATCTGCCCGTGACCATGAATGCTGTGAAGAATCCAAAACGGCGAGATTTAAATAATAACAGCACACTGCGATAAAGTCTGTTAAAAGTCGATTTATTTCAGAGATAATCAGTATTAAAGATAAAGATGAACTTATCTTAGTTTTAACACATCAAATGACGTTACCTCATCTATTGTTTGTTTTGATATTTCTTTTTTTTAACACGTTGGTACCAAACTACATTACGGCTCACCTAATGGTAAGTGGTTAATGTAGCCAATGGACGTTTGCAACACCAAAGGTGCAGTCTATTGATTTTTTAATGTTTTTTGACGAATGAAACCATTTTCTTATTGCGCATAATAATAATAATAATAATAATAAAGCCTTTATTTCCGAATTTTACAATCTTTCTTTCTACTAATTAAACATCATAGCACTAATCATAATAAGTCTCTAAGTTCGGTGTGCCTTACGGCATAGGCCTCCTCCAACATCTTCCACTGTTTTCTGTCTGTTGCAATTCTTAGCCAAAGGGGACCTAGAGTCAACTTTAGATCATCCTCCCATCTTCTCATTTTGCGACCTCGGCTCCTTGACCCGTCTCTAGGATACCAGACCGTTACCTGTTTGCTCCATTTTTCGTGTTTGCAACGGAGCATATGCCCGGTCCATCTCCATTTTAGTTGGTCGATATGTGTTAGGATGTCCGTTAATTTAATTTAGTTTTACATTCCTGACTCTATCTTTTAATTTTAGTCCCAGTATGCTCCTTTCCATGGCTCGTTGACATTTCGCAAGTTTCTCCCTTTGATTTTTTGTCAAAGCCCAGGTTTCACAGCCGTATGTAATGCAAGGAAGAATGCATGTATCAAAAGTTTTTTTCTTGATCTTGATGCCAAGTTCTTTGCTTTTCATTATTTCTTTCAAAGCCCAAAATTTTTTCCACCCGGTAGCGATTCTTTTATCGATTTCTTTGGACATTTGGTCACTTGGAGATATGATTTGGCCCAGATATACATATTCCTCAACATATTCAAGTTTTTGTCCGTTGACACTTATGTCTACAGCTGTTGCATTTGTCATCATTTTTGTTTTGCTTGAGTTCATTTCTAAACCTAATTCTCGGCTTCTGTCTGCTAGCATTTGTATCATGGATTCCAGTAGTCTTGGGTTCTCCTCCAGTATGACCAGGTCATCAGCGAATCTGAGATGGTTTAGTCGCGATCCGTTAATGTTTAGCCCTAAATGCTTCCAATCCAATTTTCTAAACATTTGTTCTAGTACTGCTGAAAATAACTTTGGTGAGAGAGGGTCACCTTGCCTGACTCCCCTGTCGATCGGAAAAGTGTCCCCCAGAGATTCCAACTTGATGCTAGCTTTACTCTCGCTGTAGATATTTCTGATGACATTTACGTAAGCATACTGTACTCCCTGCTTCATGAGACTTTGCCATACAAACCTATGTTTAAGGCTGTCGAAGGCTTTTGAATAATCTATGAAGGCTAGATAGATAGGTTTGTTGTACTCGTTGTATTTTTGTAAAAGCTGTTTAATGGTATGTATATGGTCGATTGTGCTAAAGTTTTTCCTGAACCCTGCCTGTTCCACGGGTTGGTTTTCGTCAAGAGTGTTCGATATTCTGTTCAGTATCACTTTCGCAAAAACCTTATACACATTTGAGATGAGAGATATGGGTCTGTAATTTCCAATATCCTCCTTTGAACCTTTCTTATATAGAAGTATAATGTGTGATTCTGCCCATTGGCTTGGGATATTGCCAGTAAATAGTATCTCATTGAACATCTTTGTTAGTATCGGACTTAACTCGTTGACTGTTCCTCGCATCAGTTCATTTGGAATTCTATCAGGGCCAGGAGATTTTTCCATCTTTTGACTATTTATAGCTTTTACTACTTCTGATTTTAGTATTTCTGGTACTTCTGCGGTATTTTTTATTGCGTTTTCCAGTCTAGGTTCTCTATTGGGTGACTCTATATTAGGCTGAATAGAATATAACCGACGATAGTAGTCTGTTGCAATGTTTAGAATCGTACTGCGTGTTGAGGTTAGTCTATGTTTGTCTCTTAATTTTGGTATCCATTCTTTTCCCTTTTCTCGGAGTTCCTTGAGAGCTTTGCGTGTGCCTCCCGTTGTGATAATATGTTTTTCTAGGGTTTTGATTCTTCTATTTTTCCTGTCTTTCCTCATGTTTAAACGAATGCATTTGCTTAAGTGCGAAATATCTTTAATGTTTTCTTCCTTCTTCTTTTTTGCTATTAAATTCCTTCTATCTTCAATTAATTTTAGAGTTTCTTGGCTTAGATGGGATCCTTTGTTCTTTTCTGTTCTTGTTTTTATCTGTTCTTGGAGCTTATTTTCTACTCTGGCATATTTTTCATTTAGTTTCTTGTTGGAAGTAACAATTTCCATCAGGTTCTCCGTAGAATCTTCTGGAACCTTCACATTGCTGAGCGTTTGTATGTGGTTAGCTTGAAATGCTTTCGGCCTAGGTTTCCTTGGAGTCTGCTCAGAAAGACAACATCGTACCATACGATGGTTAGTATTGAAGTTCAGGTATTGTATTACACTCGTGTCACTGAACAGTCTTGTTTTGTTACACAGGATGTAGTCTATCTCGTTTTTAACCTTTCCATCTGGAGATATCCAAGTCCATTTAGATTTTTGTTTTTTGCGGAATATGGAGTTTAGCAGCGTTAAGTTATGTTCGAGCAGGAATTCTACTAGTTTTTTACCATTATTGCTTCGTTTGCCTCTTCCAAATTTTCCTATTACATGTTCTTCTCCAGGTGTTTGAACACCTACTTGAGCATTAAAATCTCCCATGATTACTATATTATTGTCCGAGTATTTTTCAGTAACTTCACTAAGACCGTTGTAAAAATATTCTATATCTTGTGCAGCAGCTTGTTCCGTCGGTGAATATACTTGAATAATGGTCCACTGTTTTGTATGTTTCGGTATGTTCATGTGAACTATTGCTATTCGGTCCGATATGCCTTCAAACCCAATAATTAGTTTTTTTAGTTTTGACTTTATCATGAAGCCTACTCCTCTGTGTCCAGCCACTTCACCTTTGTAGAACATAACATAGTGGGTCCTTTCTTCTATTCCTTCACCCAGTCTCCGCATCTCGCTTATACCCAGGATGTCCCATTTAATATTTTCAACGGCCAACTCTAGCTCTTGTAAGCTTTCTGGTGTTCTCAGCGTTCGTGTGTTCAACGTACATAAATATAGATTATATTCAGTTCGATTCTGTTTTGTTTTATTTGTTGGAGGGTAGCGGTCTTCTTCCCCCACGGTGACCAGCCGGCTTGGGGTGTGTTTTTCCGTTGTTTGTTTTGATAAAGTTGTGGTTTGTGATTTGGTTTGATTTCGGTTGCCGGTGGTCATCACAGGTTTTTTGGGTTATCAGACAAAGATGATGTTCTGCCTCGTGCAGCATATTTTAGAATATTGGGTATAATTTCCTTTGAAGTTCCCTGGGTAGTTTGGGGTGTCTGAGTGTCTTTACTGTTAATTTTTTTCTGAGTTGATGAGTTGGGTGAGCCCGACTCCTCCCTTTTTCTTTTATCCCTGGATTTGTCTGTAGGCTGTTTCACTATTATTTTATCATATTTTAGATAGGCTACATTTCCCTTCTTCTTTTCTTCCATAACATGGGTTTGAAGCTGCTTCCTCTTTTCAAGAATTTCTTTAGGGAAATCTTCTTTGATGTATATTCCTGGTGGTAATTCTCTCTTGTTCTTTAGTATGATATGTTTTTTCCACATGGATGTAATTGACACAATAACAGGCCGATTTTTGTTGGTATCTTTCTTGCCAATTCTGTATATGTTACTGATTTCTTGGCTATCCAGATGTGTTCCTGTACCTATTACTGTTTCCTTAATGTAGTCCACCAGCTCTGCTTCTGATTTTTCTATTTCTTCTACTCCAAAAAACACTAGGTTGTATTTCCGTTTTTCCTTATCCATTACGCTGATTTTCTGTTCGAGTAAAGATACTTTCGCTTTAAGTTGAGTATTTTCTTCTGTTATTGTTTTGAGTCTTTCGTCTAACGCTTCCATAACGCATTTTGTCACTGATGCAGTGATTATTTTTGTTTGTTGTTTTAATTTTTCGTCTAGTTTTGACAACAATAACTCCATGCTCTTTTCCATTTTTCGTAAGTGGCAACTCTGTTTTGTCTATCGGCGTATAGTCTGTAGCTGTCAGTGCCAAATTAACGTTAAAGTGACAGTTGACACTTTGTTGGTTAGGTTGGTATCACTGCTGGCTGATTTGAATAGCACTTTTAGGTTATGTCTTTTTATGGAGAAAACTACAGTTTTTACGACAATATATATGTTTCTTACTGTGATCCTTTTCTAATCGTGTTTTCCGATGGCTTATCCAGCGGATCTTATGACGCAAGACGTTCACAAAGCACTCTTTGCACTGTTTACAATTAATATTTACGGAGCACGGTAACGTATGTAGCTTAAATTAATCAAAAACAAAAACTGTCTTATTGCGCATACTTTTCTCTAAAGCTAGCTGCAAGCTTCATTGATATAAGATCAGGATGAGACCCACTGTTAGTAATGCTTGGAACAATAGGTATAGGGTAACAGCTGGCTGCCTTTAGTTATGTATGTTGGGACATTTTGTTTGCTGATAGAAAAGATAGTCCTCGTTTCATCACTGGAACCTAGTTCTCTCTCTAGAACTAGATACCAAAGATTTGCGTTGTGTCCATTATATTTTCAATAGAAAATCTTCTTACATTATCAATAATATGTAGCTATGTTGCACAGTACGTGCCCTAATCAATTTTATAGAAATTTTATAAAAATAGCAATGTGTGAAATTTTTAATAACACAAATATATATTTCGATTTTGTTTTTAATTAAATCCTTTCGCCTGTGCTATTCGACCAATAAACATCAACTACTAAAGGTAATCCTTTTTATATCCGTTAAAGCATTTTATAAGCTCTTGATAAATAATATCCGAAATTTTACATCATCTTTCGCCTGTGCTATTCGACCAATAAACATCAACTACTAAAGGTAATCCTTTTTATATCCGTTAAAGCATTTTATAAGCTCTTGATAAATAATATCCGAAATTTTACATCATCTATGTCCTGCAGTAACAGTGGGTACGTCAAAAGCTAGGAGCATCCGAAGATTTATTAGGAAGTTCAAACATTATTCTGGAACAGCATCGTCTTTTAAAGTATGAATAATTTTCATATAAAGGGTAGCTTGCTGGAGTTTTGTTGAGCCTCTGGCATTTCGATTATTTCCACCAAAGACTTGACATATTTGAATTCTTATTATAAAACCTTATAACTATAATTTTAAATCAAAATGATTCGCTTCGCTTTTTAAAATGATTTATGAATTTTAACTTAGTCTACAACTTCTTCATCATCACCATCACCTATGTCGGTCGGGGTCGGTATTAGTAGGGTTGGGTCATAAAATCTCCTCAACCTAATTGCCTTCAGGCCTTTTAAGTTTCTGACCACCAATGACGATGCTCATAAGTATTTGTATGCCAACTGGGACCCTACGAGGTAAACAGGGGTCTTATTCTGTTAACAATGGTCAACCATCTATACACTGAATTCAGCAAGCGAAGCTTAAACTTACAAATTAATTTATCAGTTTGGTTATTACTTAGCCCCGAGTCCCTTTGCTAACTTTGTCAACAAGATGCCTATGTAGGTATATTTTCCCCTCATGAAGTTATTTGGATGGTTCTTATTCTCGGTCATTAATACTGGCGCTACCCGTGCTGGGTATATTCCATGTATAAACTCAGCTGCCGTATGTTTATATCTTTAAACCTCGCAAAATTTGTCGATGGTTTGTATTTAAAATGTTGAATACTTATATTTACCTAATCATTTCGCTGCTTATACTTATGATATCAATTGCCCTTCAGTCTATGCTACTCGATATACAACAACGTATTGAAGTACCTATAACTGCGCTGACTTCTCGAAAACAAGGGAATTTGAATAGAAAATTAAGTCGGTTAAAAAAAACAACAATTTTTTGGCGTCGATGCACAGAAATAAAGAGAAAACAAACCATTTGTAAGGAAAACAAGCGTCACTTGAGCTAAAATCGGCCATTACGCCACGTAGCAGAGTCACAGAGCTGTTTAATACACACATCTACATGCAATGCGATTGTCATAATGACATCTACCGATGTAGAATGTAAATAAAATATAATGTTTATTAAAATTAAATGCTCTATTGAATTTTCTGAAAGTTTTTGCTGCAAATCTCTCTTCCTCAAGGATGCCGCCGACCTTACTGCGTCGCGTGCGGGTAAATTTGTAATAGGTTAATTAATACTAACATCATGCACAAACTACACTCAAATTAACAAAATCACAACCTATTGGGTATTATAAGAGTGATTGAAAATATAGGGAATGAGAAAGTTGGGCGCAAATGGACTGTTTTAGAAGGCAAAGATAGCTTAATTTGCCCGGGCAAGTTAAACTACGGCAATATATTCGCGCCGGTTTACGGATAGAACGATACCAAACACTTTCGGATTTTTCGCTTACTGTAATTCGACTTCTGATCAAATATGCTTTACTTAACAGCAAGGAACATGAGCTCGCTTGGCCACCAAAAATAAATTTGTATTACGTTTTATTAATGTATTATCACGTTATCTTCATTGCTATTAGATGATGACGAAGACATTTATACACAAGGAGCTTACCTAGATTGCATTTGAGTGGTTTTCAGAATCACCATAGTTCAATTCAATTCAATTCAATTCAATTCAAATTTATTGCATTCCATAATGTTATAAATACAGGTGTTAAGGCTTAGTTCTAGATACAATTATGGACCCTGTCGGGCACAGCAAAAGTATAGTAAGAGAGAGGAGGAAAAGTGATTTTTTAGCAATTTATTTTATGTTATAGTATATAGTTGCGTATCTAGTCAAACCATTTACTATCCTATATCTGGTCATGGGTCTTTTCTCATTTGAGAGGTATTAAGACAACCATGTTAGGCTCGTATGAGTTGGCTTCAGAATCAATCGAGAAAAAAACTCAGGTACATAGGTAGCTTAATACATATACAACTATTTGACGACCCAATTAGTCCAGCGGTAGTTAACACTGCCTTCTGTGCTATGGGTCCCGATTTCGAATCCCGGTAGGGACAAATGTTTGTGTGATGAGCATAAACATTTGTATCCGAGTCATAGATGTATTTATGTATGTATATACATGGAAAAAAAGTACATATTTAGTAACACAAGCCTCGTTGCTTAGCTCAGAAGTAGGTGGCGCCGTGTCATAATATCCATAAATATTTATTTATTTATTCCAGTTACCGGACTGAACATTAATAATAATTTCGTATTATTGCATAATTATAAAAAAAAACGCGATAGATATATATAGGTGTACGCACAATATACGTACCTGACAGCTAGTATGTGGTAGGACAACACAAAGTACAATAACGAAAATGGGGTAAAAACAAAGCAAAAACTGAAAGTGAGTACAGACTCACACGCTTGTCAAAGACATTATGTGGTGAAAATTAAATAAGGGCGATTATCACCTGTCATTATGTGGTGAAAAATTTATAAGGGCGCATATACCTGTCATTATGTAGTGAAAATTAAATAAGGGCACATATCACCTGTCATTATGTGGTGAAAATTAAATAAGGGCACATATCACCTGTCATTATGTGGTGAAATTTTAATAAAGGCGCATATCACCTGTTAAGGAAAGTTTCTTAGGGTTTTGATTCGGTAGACACCCAAACGTGGGGGTTACGCCGGTTCCTACTTTTACATACACATTTAACTTTTCAGTTCACGGTCAGCTTCCTTATAACCATTGCTTGACGGAATCTCCAATCGAATTAGCTGCAATAGCCTAGTTGTGACCAGTAGGTTGTGAAGGCGAAAGTCGAGTTCAGTCGTACGTAGTGCGTATTTATCACATTCTCAAACGGTGAAGAAAAGCATTGTGTGTACTAGGCTAGCGTAGATATATGAATATCTCTCTCAAATCAGATGAGACCCTTGTCCAGAAGTGGGACAGCGAAAATGTGGATCAGCCGCTCAGCAAAAACAAGTAGAAAAAGCAACTAATAATAATAATAATAATAAATAATCTTTATTACTCTATAAAAATTACACAATTGACATGGTAACATTTATGCACTTCAAAATATGTAATTACATCAGTAGTTAACCCTGACCTCTGAACTAGGATAGACCTGTATTTCAGAAGTCAGTGCCCTCACCATAAGATTTCATATAAACATATTTGATGATCTTATTTGAAATAAAAAACTAAATTGTAAACTTATTCACATTTCTCGTTCTAACTAGTGGCGCATTTTACGTATAAGCGTGCTTCAGAGAGAGTTCGTCCAGTTGTCACACGAATTAGGTTCCTGTGTCAATTGGGATAGTCATAAACCCGAAAATCCCAGCAACTTAGCATGATACGGCTTAAAAATGGAAAACACATACATAATGTAGGTATATAATTAGCTTAGCGATTGTATTTTTGATATATATAATATGTTCGTCTGTAAGGTATATATATGGGCCACAGTAGCCTGAAAATAAAGGATTTATTATTATTATTATATTATTATTATTCGTATACCGAGAGCAAACTATAACTTGACTTTATTTATTTAACACCAACTGAAATAGCTGCATAATAAGTGAATTAATTTATCAATATAATTCAAAAACAACGATAAGGCGTTGAACACGGGACGAGGTACCGTTTGAAACTTTAATATAATTAATTAGGTTTACCGATTAAAATTTTAAATCGTGAAATACTAAACTCTCGTCGACATTTTATTATTTATAAATATTATAAATGAGAACTATTTTATTCGAGTTATATGTCATTTTCAAGTCCTGCACCGTTTCAAATGCCGCACCGCTTTTAGAAAGGTAGCGAGATTAAGAGAACATAGCGAGATTGACCTCGCTCCAATTGAGCTTAAACTGCCGTACAGAACACCGCAGTGAAAATATTCTGACAACATGAAGGCTACGGTAACTGCCCACCATCAGACAGGCGTAAGCTTATTTGGCACCATAGTGGTAAAAGTAAGCAACATATTAGCAATAATACCATATGTATCTAAATTGCTTAGACAAATTCTTCTATTGATTTATCTAAGGTCTGACTCCTATAAGCGCCAGATGGAAATCGCTTCTGCTACCAAAGCAACTCAAACTAGCTCTGTACAAAACTTACCTTGAGAAAACTTAAATAAGACTTGATAACATACCATATGAATATAAAATATCTGTAATACACGTTTCTCATTATAATATTATGATTACATCTTTATCATTATCACAATGAACGTCCTTGGGCTGCAAACAAACAATGTAAAAACATACACATGATACAACGCCACGTAATAATTGGAAATAAATAAAGACTGTTCCACGTTTTCAGTTCAGACCACGTCATGCTGCCGAACAGTAAAGTGACTGACATGGATCTACCTGACATCACAGATGTCCTGCGGGAAACTAAACAGGTAAATATATTGATAGTAAATAATTTATTACTCTGCCTAGTAAGACTTACATCGTACCTATACCAGAAAAGTTTTGTTTTACTATCTTTTTTAAGATCATAAATAACTAATTAGCTAAACTTTTTATATAACCCAACAAATATAATAGTAAATAGCACAACAAACAAGTTTTCTTTTTGCATGGAGTTTCCGATATTTGGTTCCGACGCTATTGGAATAAACATGTTCATAGATAACGCTTATCATAGTAATTATCCTGTTTTAAATGCTGTTTTGTTAACCCGGTAAGAAAGTAACTATTCTACTACTGACAGACAGTATAAGAAATATACATATATACGTAAGAGTCAATGTTTGCAATAGGTATTTTGAGACAATTTTCAGACAGTGCTTAGCCCAAAGATTGATCAACAAAATCGACCTCTGGGATAAGTTGCACGCGATCGGATCGTAAGTTTTTGTAATTTTGTGTTATATTTCTTCTACAAAATAATAATAGGGTAGGTAGCGTAAGCAAGATAGGCTCACTGGACATAATTAGTGTTTAATACCCGTGCGAAACCTCGCCGGTTAAATCTCTTAATTTAAGTACAGGGGGTAGGTCCCTGGAAGTTTTAGTACTCTCATAGATTCATATCAATCGGAGCGTAACTGCACAGCACACTATAGAGCCTCTAATGAACTGAACAGAAGTGAACTTGAACTGTACTTAGTAGTACGCGGTCCACTTCGCACATAATTTATATTTGTGTGTGTCACTTTGTGCCGTATAAAATATCAGCTGTTAAATTGAAAGTAAATGATGCTGATGCTGTCGCAATAACATTGATATGTCAATTAACCCGCAGGGCAATTACGCTCTAGTGTAGTCTAACCTTTAGCCTTATTAAGTGGCTTTTTAACAACATTGTATAAGATAATAATCTTATATTATTTATCAAATTTACGAATAAAAACGATATATGTATATATCACCCATTGCGCAAAAACTCAAACTCAAATGATTTATTTCATCACACATTACAGGTACTTTTGAATTCTCAAAAACTAGTTGCGCCACCAGTAAGATCTATTTTTAAACCCAAACGACGGGGTGTTATAAGTTTGACGTGTCTGTGTCTGTCTGTGACATCGTAGCTCCCGAACGGATGAGCCGTTTTTGATTATATTTTTTGTATGACAGGTGAATTAGTTGGTAGTGTTCTTAGCTATGTTTGATGGAAATTGGTCCAAGATGGCCGCCGTTGAATGTTTAATATTTTTTATTTATATCAAAATACTAAGCTTTCCCTCTGCCCGGTAAGAAGATATGCATGTTGTACAAGTAAACACTATCAATTTTAAAAACCGACAAAGCTAATCTTATAACATTTAAATAGATTTATTTATTCATAGCTAAGACATAGACACATAGGTATATACGCAGATAAACCTAATTATTTTATTCTTTTTGCGTCGGTATACTGGTGGAGTCTCGTGACCGGCCTAGGCCTAGCTAAGTAGCTACTACTCCCCTCTCACATGTGGAACTGGTGACAAACAGTTCTACTGATACTTAGTATCAATAGATAATTGGTATAATGTAGCAAGAAATACTAATATTCCTTGCTACATTATAATCAATGCTCCCACCAAAATGTTAGATATCAGTACACAATTGGAACGTTTGAAAATTCTACAGCTAAAGATCCTGAAACCTTTCAGAAAACTGGAATATTTTATTTTATTTGATGAAGAATGGCAGAAGGTTAAACATCTTCGTTCTATGGCCATTATCTTGCACCAATTTCCATTCCCTTGAAATTTTGATTCATAAAGAGAACAAAAAACATTTCTTTATTCCAGGTACTCAAGAATTGCTTCACAAAGTATTCAATAGACCAAGTATTCCTTTCATTCAACGGCGGAAAAGACTGCACAGTGCTCTTGGACATAACTTTAAATGTGTTACGCGAAATATACAAACGCGAGGACATTGCTAGTGAACTGAAAATTGTGTATATACGTACAAAAGGACCGTTTAGAGAAATTGAACATTTTGTGGAACAAATTAAAGAACATTATGGTGTGACTCTCATGGTGACTGATGGGGAACTGAAGAATACGCTGCAGAGGTTGCTGGATCAGGACGACCGGCTCAAAGCGTGCCTCATGGGCACACGGCGGACAGACCCCTTCAGTGAGCACTTAGAGTTCATGCAGGTAACCTTACTATCTATCATCATCATGAACCCAACTATTGTCCCACTGCTGCTCATGGTTCTCCTCTCATTTGAGAGGTATTAGGCTATCGTCCACCACTATTGCCTAGTGCAGTCTTCCCACGCCATCGAGAAAGACTCGTTAAACATGGAATTTACCTCACGATGTTTTCGTTCACCGTTTGAGCGTGTGATAAATACGCACATAAATTTAGTCAGCGGTGCGTGAACTCGAGACCTATGACATCTCAGCCCACTTGTCACACCTCACTATACTACACTCAAAATCATCATCAGCCTGCGGCAGTTTACTTCTGAGATTAGCTTCTCCAAAAGCGAGCAATTTAGCTCTTTCTTCCGTTACCCGTATAGTGGTTTCCGATGACCTTCCATAGGTTATCGCCACTATGGGTTTACCTACCGTCCCACGCCATGCTCAAAATACTCCACGGAAACTCCGATAACGATAACGCCTGTATAACTACCATCCTCAAATATGATACTGGCCAATAATACATTTAACCCTTTGACCGCCACGCTAATTACGAGAAACTGTGGTCTAAAAAGTCAAAACATTTAGCGTTTGATTACTAAGATTTCTCACATAGTTATGTTTTTAATAAAAAACTAATGTAGCTCCGTACATGCCTGTACAGGTAGAACAGTAAACCAGGTTTTTTTATATCCATACTTCCATCCGTATGTCTGTCACCTCTTAACCGTTCAACCGAATTAGATGAAATTTGGTATGGAGATAGGTTGAGCCCCGAGGTAGGTTATAGGATTTGTCAAGCAAGTCATCCCTTAAAAGGTGAAAAACGGGAGGATGAAAGTTTGAACACAAAACCGATATTTTTTTAAAAGGGGAGGTTAAATAAATAAGCAGATTTGATAAAATACTAATTTGAAGCAGAAGGTCTTTTCTGTCTCTCGCTTGACAAGGAGGGAAGTGGAAAACTCATATATTTTTCTTACTCCTCCTATATAATTTCATGATTAAATTCGCTGCGGGTTCCAAGACAGTTAAACCCATTCCCCTGGGACGCATCGGACTTCATTGTCTCAACGATTTTCTGGTTGATTACTATTGTTGGTAATGGCTTACAGGAGTAACGGTAGTAGGGACTTAAGGTGACGGGCATGCCCCAAAAAATAGGTAGGCAGAAGCAAGTTATTATATGTGTCGTATAAAACCTGTTTTTTACCGTTTACGCCTTAACCTTGATTACACTTGTGAGGATTCTCGTTGCGTGTCGTGCCGTAACTAATTGCCCAAGTACTTCTTAACCTTGGTATAAGTAATTTTGTTAGTCGTATATTCTATACCATGTGCCTCTAAAATCTTTATCTCTATACAACCCGTATAGAGAAAAGGAGGTTTTAAAATTAGCAGGGGGTATGGTAATCTGATATAGTGGATATTCTTTTTGTGAATACTCGACGGTGGTCTTTATTATTATTCTATAGTAGGTACTAATATAATATTATCAAATTTGTTTTTTTTTAACGCGTTAAACTGTAAGATTCCGTTTTTTCAAATTCGATTTGCCATCCACTTATTTTTATTGTATCCATAATAATATCTAATTCATTATAGACGATGGCAACACAAAATCTCACGTTTCATTATTCGTCGCATTCATACACACGCCTTTTTTCCATGGGGGTAGGCAGAAACTATAGAACGCCATGCACTACGATCTCTTAATCTGGACTTACACTTACTAGTGTTTTTTTTATGAACAGAAAACAGACCCAACCTGGCCACAAATAGTTAGGGTGTCTCCTCTCCTCAACTGGAACTACCATCACATTTGGAGCTATACCCTGCAGCGTGGAGTGCCTTATTGTAGTCTTTACGATAAAGGGTAAGTTTCTTTTAATCTCTAAAGCAGTAGTTTGTCATGAGGGACCGCTAGACAAAATTTCTGACTACACATGGACCATACCATCGTTGGCTTTGAATAATTTAATACGTATTAAATTATTCAAAGCCAACAGTTTAATTTACTTTTTTTTATGGACGTCTCTACGGATCACCAGTTAAGAACCACTGCTCGCTCATAAGTGTTTGTTGATATTTCCTCTTTCTCTGAAACTGATAAAACCTACCTGTTAAGTTCCTATTACGATAAATACAATAACGCAATAACGCAGAATGGCTACACACGACTATCTGTATCTGTGAGTGGTACTTCAATTTCATTCTGTACGACTCAGAATCATTGATATAACGATATTGTTAAAAAGTATTAACCACGATAATAATATGATAGATATACTCTTTGATCATCTAGAGCATGTAAACCTTAATTATTTATTTATTGTGAGAACTTACGTAAATTGTTGCAATGGTATTCGTTATGTACCTAAATCGAACAGATTAGTTTCTGATGCGTGCGCGCATCTCTGACAAAAAAGGGGAATAAAACTGTGGTTTTATTTGTCATAATATATAAGATTTCTTTCTTTCCTTCAAGTAGAGATCATTTTTTCATCGCACATTGCTGCTGTTATAAAACGTTTCATACGTTTTCACAGGTACACATCAATAGGCAGTGTACAAAACACATGGCCGAACCCCGCACTAGCATACACAGACAATTTCAGTTGCGTGGCGTACTTGCCGGCGTGGCGGCTATCCGATGGCTCCCTAGAAAGGGCGGGCCGCGGCAGTTCGCCGAAGCTACCCATCAATGGACACAGCACCTACAATACGAACAACAATCACGTCGGAAACGGTATCGAAAACAATCATATAAGTAACGGTGATCATATACATCCGTCATGTGTGTAATTTGAAGACGTAATTGGTTACGCGGCTACTGGCTTGTGTATTATAGTGATATAACCACAGAGGTTTAGGCAACAAACTCGCCACCAAAGGTAGAACCAAGGCCTCCTCTTATATATTTCAACAAATAAATACACCAGGCATATTATAATGCGAAAAGTGCTCAACTAGCAATTTTGATGATTTTAATTTGAACACATGATGCAAATTCGTCCCCAGCATAATTTAATAATATTTTTCTATCGATTTTATAATTTCTCAGTCTATCAACTCGAATCATAATCGATTATTGTGTAAATCGATTCGTTTTTTGAATCGATTTGGTGCGGAGCGTTATCCACAATTAAATTGTCTGATGATGCCATGATCAGTTTACAATAAATAAGTCTCTAGATTTTAGAAAAGAAGAGGTTTTTTTTGTTATCATCTGGTTAGCTATCAATGTTCTTAATCTCCATAAATGCAGATAATTATTTAAGATTATATGTATTAGACATTGATACGGCACGCAATCATTATCTAAAGTGTTGATGAACTCATGCAGCCAACTTTTGAAGTGAGTTGGACACGAGGTATTCGAAAAAAACTTCAAAACGACGCAAAATAATCATGTTATTTTATGTTACAATAATATAATTATATGCTTAATGACAGTCAGTAGCTGATTAGCTGATTACTCAGTGTCAATGTGAACGCGTCCTTAGTCCGAATTAAATCTCTAGTTATAATTTATTGGGTCATTAAATACCCAATAATATAGACAATTATTTTTACTTTTACAAAAATTACTCTGAACTTGTAACCCTATCGTTATCATATAAAATGTATAAACATAGTAATTTGTGTGATAAAATAATAAAAATAAATATATATCCACCGATGTCTATTTGCAAAACAAAAAAAATGTATTATGAAAGAAATCTCCGTAAAAAAAATCGATCAATGGTCGTTCAGTAATGCTTAAAATAGCAGAATTTAATCATAGTATTTATTTAGAAAAAAAATAGTTACTCTTATCTAAGTTATTGATTATGACTTGTTAGTGTTTGAAAATTGGGTTGCATTGTACACTTTATTACTCGACATCAATAGGTACTGAAATTTAAAATACTTATTTTCCGTACTGTAATGCAATAGGTTATTTTATTACTTTTTTAAACTCGTTATATTCTTGTGATTGGCGTACCTACCGTTAAAAAGTATGAAAAGATATTTTTTTATTAAAGAATGATTATTCGTCAGTTAATGAGACGAATTCTAATTAAGGAATTAAATGAAGGAAGAGAATTATACTCGATCTTTTCTCTTCCAATCAAAAAACCATTCTTATACTGTTTAAAATTAACTTGAAAATAAAACACAAGACAGTATGAAAAACAATTTTCAACTCTGTTTGAATAGGCAAAACAGTCATGTATTTTTCGGCTGCAAACTGTGCAGTCCGATATTTACGTTGAATTTAGATAACTGTGATGTTAGTATATGATTATTCATTTCTGCAGCAAATTATTTATGTACTTAGAAAATTAAGACTTATGTAGGTTGTATTTTATAGTAGCACGAAATAAACTGCCTAATTATGTTCTAGGTGAGAACCGTAGCCTAAGGTAGGGTTCTGATCCTAATTCTCACTAGGGCTTTCTGGTTTTGAGTGAGTTATTTGTGTTATTTTGGAACTGTGCTTGTTAAATAAATTCGTGTATGGCATGCTGTGTTCTTCGGTCTTCTAAAATAGATATGAAATCGAACCGAGGTGGCAGCTAATCGGCCAATACCAAATAGGAATTTTAGACTTTCGTTGTTAGAAACAGCTCAGTGGTACACTACCATCTCGGTAAGAATTCATACTAACGTGAAAGTTTTGTATACTGACAACATATTTCTCGCATCCGCAATCTTACAAATTTGAGACAAAATCGAAGTAGACATAACATAATATCTCTATTTTCCTCGCATGTTCTTCGAACAAATGACTGTAATGTCAGAGCCTTAGAACTTATATTACCAATGCAGCAATTCACTTAATTTTTAGCTTTAAAATTAGTTACTTTTAATTATTTTTCCTAATATAGTTTTAATATTACATTAGAATTCAATGATATTTATTCCAACATACAAATTTTAAGTATGACTGACCTCTTTGGTGTAAATATGTTTGTTAATTAGTCATTGTATCGTCTTATTTATTTTTCGATATAGGTACTTATGTGACATTTAAATTATTTTGTGAAAGTATTTTGATTTCTATGCAGGCAACATTAAATAACGAAAGTATTTTAGAAGAATACATAGTACTCATTTCGATTTTGACAATATACATTGTAAAATTATCAATTTTAATATTTCCAACAAGTATTTTGTAATGAAAGCTCACTTAGCACATATTTTTTAATTTATTTTAACTTAAAATTAAATTCTGTATATGTAGTTGCAAATATATTTTTATGCATGGTTGTGTTATCAAATTTATTTTTATTTTAATAAAAACACCTTATTCTAGAAATTGTATGAATTTTATTTTCATATTTTTTAAAAAGTTAATTAACATTCACAAGCAGTGAATTATGAAATAACATCATAAGTTGCGTAAAGTATCTAATACGTCAGGATTAAATAACAAATTCAATTCGAGGATTTTTATCAAACAACAAAATCAAAACTTGCCGAATACTCAGTAATCTGACAATATTGTGTATGGCAACACTTAAGTTGGCGAGAGTAACCTCTACACGGCAAATCTCTTTTCCATATTATTTAATGTATTGTAGTAAAGATAGTCTTATCTATATTATGTACAATCGTCTTACTAATTATATGTAGTTACGTGTTGTTGCCGGTGTTATTAGGTTTCACATGTTTCCTAAGGAACTCTTGGAACATTGCCACATCAGCTGGCTTATCATCTGGAACAAATAACAATGTTAATTATTATATGACTGATCTACTGGCCGAGTGAGCGATTTCTATAGCACGGTACGCGAGGCCAAATTCCGTTCGGTACAAATAATTTTTATGCGCTGTAGATTGTTATTCCTGAATGTTTGTGCGCGCGATACTGGCTTGGGAGCAAATTTAAACAAATGTCGGTTACATCAAAATAACAAGAAATGATATAATACATATAATGTTGGGCATTTGTTAATAAAAGTTAGGCAATTAAGAAAGAGTGTTATGGTGTACTTTGGGAGAGGCCTGTGTCCAGCAGTGGACTACGATAGGCTGAGATGATGAATTAAGAAAGATTGACTCAAGTCATGCACAATTTATAGACCAGATTAGAGCAGCGATATTAAAGGTTGTCTGTGGTAAGGGTCCTGGGTTTGAATACCGGTAGAGACAAATATTTCACGGTCATTAGACTTGAGTTAAGGATAAGTCATTTTATGTATAATACATATGTACTTACAAAATTAAAGTATTTATGTATGTAGTGTATCAACCATCTGGTATACGTAACATAAGCCTCGTTGCTTAGCTCTGAACTAGATGGCGCTGTGTCATAATGTCCGGATATATTTATTATTATTAGTACCCGCAACCGGCGCGCATGCAAGACAAGATGTATGAAAGTGGACGATGCAAAAGTGGTATGCAGGGATCGTAGCGCGTGGCATTCTGTGTTTTCTGCCTATCCCGTGGGAAAAAGGCGTGAGTGTATTTATTTATTATTATTAACTACCTTTTCCCCCGTTTAAGGGATGATTTCCGGGATGTAAACTATCCTATGTCCTTCCCCGGGAGTCAAACTATCTCTATACCAAATTTCATCTAAATCGGTTTAGCGGTTATAGCGTGAAGAGTTAACAAACAGACAGACACCCTTTCGCATTTATAATATTAAGTAAGGATGTTTATCATCACAGAGTAATGAATGAGATACATACCAGCCTCCGGTTGGTTCTCCGTACCCTCCTCGTCACTAGAGCTCTCGTTACCAGGGTGCTTGAGGTACATATCGCTGATCTCGCGACCGCTAGACACCTCATCAATTAACTTCTTTTTATCTATCACTGTGTCCTCTGGTCCTAAAGGCATATAGTAAAATATCATAATATAAGTTCTAAAAATATTATGTACGTAATGTAAAATTATTTCTAATGAAATCTCTTGCAGACGTTCCGGCTAAAATGTCAGCCTATGAATGACTACATGACGTATTACGTTAACGTAAAAAAATATGATGTTCTTACTTAAATCGGGCAACTGAACTTCTGCGTTATTATTAAATAAAACTTATAGAAAAATTGAGTTACCAATGCAGCCTATTATTCTTGTTATGATGCTTTACGTATTCGCCATTTACCTTTATTTTTTAATTCTTCTTGTTTCCTTTGTTCTTCTTCTAATTTTTCTGCGCGCATTTTCAACCAATCGGCTTTATACTCCCTATAATACAGAAAAATATACATTTTTATATCTGTATCCACTTAAGTATCGAAAAAATAATGATTTTGGAAATGTTAAGCTAACATACTTTTCATATTCTTCTGCAGCATCGTCCACTTGTTTGAAGAATTCATCTAAACCCTGCAACAATTGTTAAGGGATCACTCGAAAATATGTAATTTTGGAAGGTATTAATCATCCATAATACATCAACATTTGTGTAAATTATTTATTTGAATTTATGCCTTTAACAAGCTATTTTAGAACTTGCATATTAATTGCTCGAAATATTAGTGACCCGATTAGAATCCCGGCAAAGGGGAAATGTTTGTATGATGGGCATGGACATTTGTACCTGAGAGTAAATAGATATATACTAAGCATTTAAATATATGGACGTTTCTATGCATAATATTTATGTATTTACAACAACAAAGGAACTACGAACTAGATGGCGCTGTGTCGTATCACAGAACATTAATTTATTTTGAAAACAAATAATATTTGATTTGTCTTACTTCACCAGTATGCGCGCTGACTCCACAGCACCGGAGATCAGTGTAGAATGTATCAAGTGCAAGCGCCATAGATCGCGTCAGGTTGCCAATGTACGTACTCCCCCCTTCCGTCTCCCCCTCCCCCTCCGCGTCCAGCGCCTCTTGGAATGCCTCGAAGTCTCGCATCCATTCTACTGCATATGAGTTGTTGACTACATCAGTCTGAAAGAGAAGACAGTAGGTATATTTTTATTAGAGAATATTTTATTGAACATCAATGACATCTTGTCAAAGTTTTCTTAAGTTCACAATATTCCTATGCATACCATACACACATTCAAACAGTGAAGGAAAACATCATCAGGAAACCTGCATATCTGAGAGATTTTCTTGATGGTGTGTGAAGAATGCCAACCCGCAGTAGGCTAATATGACGGACTATTGCCCAATTCCTCTTAAATGGGAGGGGACCTATGCCTATGGTAATAATTATAAATAGTCCGATCTGTTATCATATGTAATTTTCTTTTGGAAAACAAAAATCAGTCTCTTATTCACTCAAACTCACCTTATTCATAACAACTATGAATGGCAACCGTGTCTTGTACAGAATCGAGCAGGCATACAGCATATTGGACATGAATGTGACCGGGGACACACTACGGACTGTGTCCATTACATATACAACTACTGTGGGACAGCTTGCCGCTAGTGCTTCAGTTACTATTGTACCAGACGCAGACCAAGTGAAAACTTCTATTTGACCTGCAAAATATAAATTGAAGAGTTTGTTGAATTGTGAATAAACATTGTTTTGGTATTTTTGTGTATAAAGAATAAGGGCCTGAACACATCCTGATAAGTTTTGGAAGATTTATCTACAGATATTTATTTATTTATTTATTTAAATCATAACTTATACTAGCATTACAGGTTACCAATTCGCTAGTATAGTAACTTATATACAATCTAATTTAATAAAAATATTAAGAATCATGAAATAAAAAGGAATATAATCTATACATGGTCATTGTGAACTCATTCAGCGAACAAGAAAACAGATCTAGTTGGTCCGCCACTGCATTGAGCGCCCGCAGCGCTCGCGTCAATGGCGCGCGCTGTATTAGGTTGGTGCGTGCGCAAGGTACCAGTAATAGCGGCGGTCGTAGCCGTCGCCCTCTGTACTCGTCGGGGATACATAGTCGGACCTCCTGAAGGATGGCTGGATTGTGTATTTTTCCACGTAGAACTTTGAAAATATAGGTAGCACAAGCTACCTCTCTCCGGACTTCTAATTTAGTGCAACCTACCATCCCTAGCACGAATAAGGTAGGATAGAGCAGCGGATATCCTGGATACACGCCATACAGCTTGAGATACAAAAATCTATTGAATTTATTTTGGATTCTTTCTAACATGGATATGTATTTTGCCTCGTGTGGTGACCAAATAATAGAATTATGTTCTAGATGAGACCGTACTAGCGTCTGGTATAGTGCCTTTAACGCATTGATGTTAGTGAATCGGCCAGCCTCGCGCAACACTAAACCTAGACCGCGAAATGCTTTTTTTGATAATTCATTGATGTGTGTTCTGAATGTTAAATTGGAATTAAATTGTATACCCAGGTCCTTAACCTCAGTGGTACGCGTCAGTGGCTCGTCGTTGATATAGTACTGGTACTCATACGGAGTGCGCGAGCGGCTGAATGATACCATTGAGCACTTGGCTATATTGAAATACAACTTGTTTATATATAAATTGCTATACATTTCTGTTATATTCAAAGTACCTAGTTAGATCTATAATATTGTTTTAATTCGTATTTTTTATGAATATCATGTAGTTCATGTTTAGCATATTTCATATTAGGGTTAACACCATATTTTCAATATGAAATAAATTCGAAAAATTGCAGAACAAAACCATATTTCAAATTTAATACCCTCACACCCCGAAGGGTAAAAATGGTTATATACACCCAAATTTTGTTGGTATGTTTTAGGTCCCATATACTAGAGGGCAAGCCTATTACCATCAACCAGGCACAAATCCAATCATAGAAAACCCCAATAACACTGTTCAACAATATCAAGAGGTCTTAGATCTCTTGCTTAGATGTCGTACTTTACAACCACTAGACTAATGAGGCAATTACTCAAATTTAAAAGAAATAAATCACCTGGTGTATCAATAATGCAGTACTTATGTTTCTTGCCAGCTTTCTCTATCAGGTCTACAACCTGACCAAACTTAGTGGAGAATAAGTTGAGAGCTGTCACTATGCCTCCATTGGGACCAAGCCCATATTGTTTCATCACTTCTTTGTAGTTCACTGTATCTCTTATATCTGAAAATTATATACATCTAAAGATGCAGGGCTTACAGAAGGGGTTGGTACGTACAAAGGGGGAGTGACACTGACCGGGAGACCAGTTGGTTACTCGTGGTTTATCACCATCTAAAGCTCACCTATGTTAGCCGGATATGGCACTTCCCGACAGGCTGGATCCAGGTTAATCAGATAAGGTCTGGAGCCGTCAACGACCTTCCCAGAGAGCCGACGTGTAAACGATGTCTTTCCAGCGCCGGCCATACCTATTAAGTAAGAAAACATTCAGTAAAAGCAAGCTAAACTGCTTATAACAAGTACATACGTAGTTAATCCTAACCTAAAATAATTAAACATATCGGTTTTCTTGAGTCTTCCTCCATAGATTCAGGTTTGGATTCATTAGTAGACATTTTTGCTACTATTGGCGGGGATAAATTATTCAATAAATAGTTAAATCACTTCCAATGTTTATGTAGGTTTAACAATGATTCAATGAGACATCAAAATATAAACATGCGAAATTGACAAATGACACTTGACAGTTTGTTTTTTGCTAATTTTTTTTTTTTTTTTTTTTTTCGCCCATTGGGCAGGCTAAAGTCTTTCGACCATACCGCCTAGTCTTTCGTAGGTAAATTTTCTAACGTGAACTTTATACATTATCATTCATATTTTTCCGTGTAATATTTGTTTTATTTTTATTTCTTTCGTAGTCAAAATCAAGTTTTTCTATCAACATTTTTTTTGTCATAGATAAGTATAATCCAGGGTAAACGTCATTTAAAATAAATAAATATACTTTTTTTTTTTAGCTATCTCTACAAACATGCATGTCTTTCCCAAGTATTATGTATATGTAGGCACTCAGCCCACAAACTCAGAAACCATTTCAAACAATTTTTATACTGAACTATGTTCTAGTAATACTAATACTAAATAGTAATAATTATTTTGATAATGTACATAGATATACCTAACATAGAGAATTATATATCATTTACAGTTTCCAATATAAATTTGTACAAATATATATATGTGGAAGCATTCATAAGCAAAGACTACAATATATATACGGGTTCATAAGTAACTCCTGTATTCGCGACGGGACCATAACGGGCGTTTTATAAATTTTTAGAAGTTCATCCGACAACACAAGGCGCTGAATGTTGAAAGACGAACACTCGAAGAAGATATGATGCAGTGACTGAACTTTTTGTGATTGACAATAATCACAGTACGGCGAGCTAACCATTTTAAGACGATGAAGATGATAATTTAAACGACAATGACCAAAGCGCATACGACAGATAGTCGAATAAAATTTTCTATTTATGTATATACAGTTTTTACAAAACCAAGATATGGAGTTAATTTGAACATCAAGAACCAAGAACCCTTGTTTTCAACATGTGTATAGTGGTATGAATGTCTCCCCCAAGCTTCGCACATACGCCGCCTTAGAAGACTAACTACGTCTGTGTGTGGTAGGGAAACACTCGCATCAGTGTTACTAATAAATTCTTCTAATTCAACGATTTTTTTAGCAAGATAATCTGCTTTTTCATTTCCTACAACACCAATATGTGATGGTACCCAAACAAAACGAACAACAATATTCGACTGTGACAATTCATACCATATTTGCTTTATCCAATAAATTATATAGTTGGTATTAGCATGTAATTTATTATTCGCCAGATTCTTAAGAACACTCATGCTATCACTCACTATAAGCCATTTTCTATGTCTTAAATTACAATTTTTAATATGTTTCATAGCACTTAAAATAGCAACTGCTTCAGCTGTAAAAATACTAGCATTTGTATCAATTCTCGGACCAATAGCAATATTTGAAGAGGGCTCATAAATAGCAAAAGACACTCCTCTATCACTCTTGGAACCATCAGTATATATCAATTTATGATCTGGCCACTGTAATAACAAAGCATAAACTTCTTCTTTTGAAGGCAAATCTTTTCTATCCTTTATAATTATATCAATTGCTGGGAATTTACTATTGAAAGTTCCCTCATAACAAGGCAAAATATGTTTTGATTGATAAATGTTAACATTTTGAATAAAATTCATAAAACTTTGGAGGCCTAGTAATATATAGAACGGCTTTGAAGCAATATAAGTAGTTGAATGCAACAAATTAATTAGTAGACTATTACCAGATACACTATAAAGTTTCAATAGAAATTTTTCTTTTAAGTAATCAAAACATATAAGTAATGGTGGAACATTACATTCAATTTGCATTGCATTTACAGGAGTACTTCTGAATGCCCCAGTTATTACACGCAAACACTTGCTTTGTAAAATATTTAATTTATTTACATGTTTAGAATCTGCAGAATAGCAATAAAAGCCATATTCAAAGTGACTACGAACTAAAGATTTATATAACAGTAACAAAATTTTAGGATCTGCACCCCAGTATGTACCACACAAGGATTTTAATATATTATGAGCTTTATTAGCTTTACCAATTATATGTTTAATATAATTGTTCCAGGTTAAATTATGTGAAAAAATAACTCCCAAAAATTTTACCTCAAGCAAAATGGGTAGAGCGCAATCATTATACAAAATATCATGCATATTATGATTCTGTTTACCAAAAACAACAACTTTGGATTTCAATGGACTGATGCTAAGATCAAGGTAAGAAAAATATTTATACAAATTTGCTAATGCAGCATTGACTATTTCAACTACATGTAATATATTTTTCCCAGATGCATATACTACTAGATCATCTGCAAACTGTAGGTTTTTAACACGAGACCCCAAAATTAAATTTAATCTACGTATATACAATATAAATATTAGTGGCGATAATATACCTCCTTGACAAACTCCTTTCGAAGATAATCTAGGTCCATAGAGGTGTCTGTTAAATTTAACAAATACTTCCCTATTATAAAGAAATTGTTTAACCCAATTTGTAATTTTCCCAGGTATCCCAATCTGTGACAACTCATTACATAGGATATCTATATTTACATTATTAAAAGCACCTGCAACATCAAAAAATACTCCAACCAAATTATCGTTTGTGGATAAAGAGTTAAATATATCAAGATGCAATTGACAGATACTTTCCCTAGCAGAATAATTCCTACGAAAACCAAATTGATTTGACGGCAGGATTGAATGTTTTTCAATATAAAACTAAGTGTTGTTTTAATAACTGTTCAAATAACTTCCCAACACAAGAAGTCAAAGCTATGGGACGATAAGAATCAGGACACATTTTAGGCTTATCAGGTTTTAAAACAGGTACAAGACAATCCACCTTCCAGTTATGAGGTAAAATATCATTTTCCCATAATGAATTCAAAAGTTGTAAGAAAATATCCAAACTAGTAATACTTAATTTTTTGAAAAGTATATATGGCATTCCATCAAGACCATGGATGGTATCTCTTCTAGACGATATGGCCGATATTAATTCTTGCATTGAAAAAGGATTAAGTAGAAAACTATTGCTGGAATTAGTACTGGGAATGGAAGAAGATTTTAAGTCTTGTGATACAAAGTCTGGTGTGTATTTCTTAAGAAAATCTAAGACCCATGAATCGTCCTCATGAGTATTAAAATTATATGTTTTATTATACTTGCGCATAAATTTCCATATAACAGACAATGGAGTGCATCTATTAAACGTTTCACAAAGGGTGAACCAACTTTTTTGCCTTTCTGTTTTTAATAAAAGTTTTTTAACTGCACGAAGCCTTTTAAATTCTATGTAATTTTCTTCAGATGAATTAACTTTAAACCTTAGATATGCATTTTTAAAATTTAATACAGCTTCTGTGCATTTTTGACTCCACCAAGGAAGTGAAGCCCCTTTGGAATTATTTCTATAGCATGTTTGTGAAGTGTTGGCAAAATGACTGAAATTGGAATGATTGAAGTTTGGTATAGAATTCGCAGCAGCTGTGCGCAAAATGGTACAAAATTTGATGTATGAATTGGGAAGACTTAAGTAATCAACTTTAAAATCCAGTAACAATTCACTAACACAATTACTATACTTCTGCCAATCTACCAATTTATAATTTGGGTAGATAGGCAAATGTTCAGCATTAGTACAATTATTGCTATTATCAATATTATAACTTTTGCTAATAAATACTTGTATCATTACAGGGATGTGATAACTACTACCAAGAGGAAAATCATGTACATTCCATTCACAATTAATTGCCAAAGAAGAAGAAACTAATGTCAAATCCAACGCATTAGGTCGCCAAGTTAAAGAACCAATTGTTGTTGCCTGACCATTATTGAGCAGAACTAAATTATTATCATCAATTACGTCCAGAACATTCCGACCTCGTATAGAGTCAGAGCCACAGCCCCAAGAAGTATGATGTGCATTAAAATCACCGGCAATTATAAAAGGTTCAGGAATAGATTTTATTAATAAGTCAAAATTTTCTTTTTTGAATACTGGACTACAATTCAAAGGACTATAAACACTTACTATATTTATCTCTTTGTTCATAACTTTAATTTTTACACAGATGTTTTGTAATGAGTTATCAAAGTAGGTATTGACTTTAGTGTATGAAATACTTTTGTGAATAATTATTGCTACTCCATTATGTTTGTTTCCAGTGTCATTTCTTTCAATATTATAATGTTTGATTTTAAAATTTTGTTGAGGTTTAAGCCAAGTTTCACTGATAATTGCTATATGTATTTTGTAATTGTATAAAAAATCGATAAGTATATGTTTATTACTATTTAAACTTTGAGCGTTCCATTGTACTATTTTTAATTCAGAAAAATCCATTAAGAGGTGGAAGAAAATTTTTTACCTAGAGTTGTTTTCAATGCTTCTTTTATCGACGCCGAATTAATAGGAGTATCCTTATTGCTAACTATTCTAGTAATAGTTTCAACTAAACTATTCACAAATTTGTCAGATTTCATCAAATTGCTTACTTGTGTATCTAAATTCCGCGCAGATAGCGCTGGAAATGCATTAATGTTAAATAGATCAGAATATGTTGCATTTCTACTTTTAATTTTGTTTTCTTCTATTTTTTGTTTTTTTATAGGGCATGTTGTAGAGATAGCCAAATGATTACCATTGCAGTTTATACATTTAGCATCCTTTGAATTAACCTGACACACTTTGTAACTGTGATTTGCAGTGCAAATAGAACATATTTCAGAATTTTTACAAAATTTAGCGATGTGACCATACTGCATGCATTTAAGGCATTGCTTAACAGGTGGAATGTATCTTTTTAATTCATGCCGCCAAGAGTCTAAATAAATATAATCAGGTAGGATGGTTGAAGCAAACGTCACAGCAACAGCCTGTGTGGGGATAAAGGACAAGCCTTCACCACTTCTGACCCTGCGCATGAAACGCCTCACTTGTATTACATTTTTAGAACTGCCCATCAACGAAAATATTTCCTTATTTGACATATCAATAGGAACCGAGGTGAGAACCCCAGTGACCTCTGTGTCACCAGCAGGTATTGTAGCTTTTAAGCTTAACTGATCAAGCATTTTTTTATTGTTTAAGAACATGTTAGCATTATTCAATGGCAAGGGCAAGTCGAATGTTACCCCAACCTTATATTTATTAATGGTACGCAGGTGCATTACTCCTGACACACCATGCTCCCTTATACCTTTAGACAAGGCCATGCGATCCTTGTCACTGTAAATTCTAGTATCGTCCAGATGTGTAAGGAAAACTATGAACTCTGTCTGTTTGGAGTCCTCGGCGTACTTGCGCATGTACCCCTTTACCTTGAATATTTAAAATTTGTCTTTAGATTCCTTAGCTGCTGAGGGTTCCCTGTCAGTAGCGTCCCTGTATTTTCGACTGGAGTTCGTTGAACCTATGGACTCTGTGGAGTCAGAGTCCGAAGATTCCGGCAGCTTTTTATCCGGTGGGACCACCTCATCCTTCCTTCTTCTTTTCTTCCCCATTTCAGGAAGCCAGTGGACCAATGGACAGAAAACACTTATATAAACTTAAACAAAACTAATCAATGAAATACTAATATAACTTGTGTTCAATAAACTTAAAAAAAACTATTTTTTTTCCAAAAGTTTTATAAAAGCGCGCCTTTCCCTATCAACAAGTTCCCGCCTTTTTCGTTTTTTGCTAAGTCCATGATCCGTCAAATGAAATGTCATTTTTTGTTTTTTCTTCGCTTAGGCTAAGGTCTTAGACCATACCGCCAAATGAAATGACTGGAATCTGGAATAAATTACTGGCCAGCCCGTGACCACGTCTGCGTAGAATTAGTAATTTACCCAATCTGCTTTTTTATCAATCTGTTGAATCTGTTCATTTCTACCCTCTTTTAAGAAAATCCCAATCCCTTTTTGCCCTCGTAAGGAATGACTGCCAGGATAATAATTCTCTCTCGACAAAAAAACCAACTTCAAATTGGACGAAAGACGTGCGAGTGGGTAAGGACGATTATTACTGGACGACACAGGAGGCACTAACTTTCAAATAAAAAAATAATTATCAAAATTGGTCCACCCACCCAGTCGAAAGTTATGAGGTAACAAACATAAAAAAAAAACTGGTTCCGAGCTAAGCAACGAGGCTTGTGTTACAGATACTAGATGGTTGATATACTAAATATATACTTTATTTTTGTAAATTCATACATATTATACATAGTGGAAAAATACAGTGGAATTGATAACCTCCTCCTCTTTTCAAGTCGGTTAAAAACTATCTTATGTCCTTCCCCGGGACTAAAACTCTCTCTAATCAAAATTTAATCAATACAGCGGTTTAAGCGTGAAGACATAACAGACTGAAAAATAGACACTGTCGTATTTAAGACTCGAGAACAAGGTATTTTAATAATAACTATTATTAATTGTATGTTCTTCTTTAGCTAGTCATTATCATTAAGTCCATAGTCCGTACTACATACATACATACACTCACGCCTTTTTCCCATGGGGGTAGGCAGAAACTACAGAATGCCACGCGCTACGGTCCCTGTCCTTTAGTCCATACTAAATGCCCATAAACTTTGTCTTCTTACTATTATAACACACAAGATATTTTGACAGTATTATTGGGCGCAGATATAGTGTGAAAAGGCCCAGGACCAGGAGTACGGCTCCGGATAATATACCAAAGGATTAATACAAATATTTTAAAAGCTTTTTATTTTTTCATTTAGGTATTTACATATTATTTACAATGGAGAGCGTAATTACATTCTTTATTTAAACTTATAATTAGCTCTCTTTTTCAAGATTCAAAAACATTATCGGATACAAATGTCCAAGTTTAGATATTCTTTTCTGTATTATCAATCGCAGAGTGTCTGTGTATGTGGCTGGCGGCTTGCAAGTAGAAGGATCGCGCCAGTGTAAACCTGCAATACAATAAAATGGTTATATTTTACCAACAAATTGGTAGTATATTGTATTTAGTATATAGTATATTGTATTGAATATATCTGGATATGCTTATGACACAGCACCATCTAGTTCCGAGCTAAGCAACAAAACTATAGTTACGGATGCTAGATGGGTAATACACTGAACATATTATACGGAGTATCTCAGGTACAATAGCCATGCACATCAAACAAATATTTACATCAACTTAGCACCGAACGCACCCTTAAAAAGTGCAGTTTGAATAAAACACAAATTACCAGTAGAATCACAAGCGAATAACGCAGGCGACGGAACATGATCTCGTGTGTAGTTCCACAAACAGTCACGGAGAACTTGCACTATCTGAAACGCAAAACGGCATGAAATTAACTAAAATCATATATTTTATTTAAGCAGTGGACGAATATGGGCTGATGATGATATTTATTTCAGTCAGTAGATCTTTGGAGACACATTTATGAAAATGATATTATTTTTTAAATTGTCATTATTTGACTACTACTACTACTGGCAGTGATAGCCAAGTAGTGTCTGAGAAATCAAAGGTTTCGAGTTAAAACCCAAGGCATACACCACTTTTCGAACTTTTTGCACTTTAGGTGCGTGATAAATACGCACGGAAGTTCGCAGTAATGCTGTAAAGGAAAATATCCTGACGAAACCTGCATGACAGAGAAATGGCGATCTCGATGGCGTGTAAAGTCTGCCAACCAGCACTAAGCTAGCGTGATGGACATAAATATTATACTTCCGTACATTTTCACTTTTATTGGCAGTCCCCAAAGAATGCCCCGCATATTTTTAAATAGATCATAATTGTGACGTATAAGTTGTCCGGTTATAATATTATTATTTACGATACAACTTTATCCTATATCTCTAAAAAGTCATAGAACTTGTATGTTGTGGTGTTTACCTCACTGGCTGTCAGTTCAGGCGCTAGCTCGAGCATATGGCTGAGTGGATGTGGCAGTAGTTGTCCCAATGTCATCGTAGACAACAGCTCTGTCAGCGCGGCGCGTTCTTTCGCCATTTCTGCTGAATGCGTGTGACGATCTGAAAAGTATACGGTTGTTATTTTCTAGAAGATATATTTTTGCAAACATTATATTTTAAAGTCTAGTCTAGTAATTGATGCTGATGTTAAGCGTTTACTGAAGTAAGCTTATAGACGTAAATATTATTATATAATATTTACGTCTATAAGCTTCAGCTTATAGACGTAAGCAACACCAGAGAAGTCGGTCGAGCGTTGCTGACTGTGTAAAAATCTTTTTACTGTTTTTTGTAGACCCTCATACTATAATTGTTTGGGCAAACCCCAGATAGTTCATTAAATGTTGCTAAGAAGCGTGATGCGTTGTTTCTTCTTCTCAAAAAAATAATAGGATTCGGTAAAGGGCTGTCTTTAATGTCGACGTCCAAGAAAGGCGAATTACAAATAAATAAATTTACATATAGCCTACTTTGTATCAATGATATTTTTAATTTGACTTTGAAATTATGGCAATAAAATACCGCTACCATCAGGCGATTCGTTTGCTAGTTTGCCTCCCGTACGACATTTAAAAAAAAGGTGAAGGCAGTAAGTACCGAGGTAGGCCCGGAGGCGGTGCAGCAGCGTGGCGGCCGTGGCGCGCAGCAGCGCGGACGCGAGGCACAGCGCGGGCCGCGCCGCCGCCGCGCGCCGCAGCGCCGCGCGCGACACCGCGCAGCTCTCCAGCGCGCCGCGCATGTACAGCTCGCGCTCGATACTCACTTGCTACACAATAAACGGACTACTCAGTGCGGAACAATCCTTTACGGACCGTCCGTCGCCTGGGGAGGCGACGGGGTGTGTCGGACTCCGCTTGAGCGTTTACCGACTAAAAAACTGCACCCGTCAACGCCACCGACCCTATTGCCGGGGCCATGGGATTCGCAAAAGCATGCACCACAACCCCGGCGGACTTCCGTCCAGTTCTTATCCCTGGAAGCTGTTATAGCCTAGGGGCATAGCGTGACTAGTTAGATAGAGAGCTGGTAAACATTTTTGAGTAGGTATTTGAGGCATTGAGGTGGTGTGACCAATAGACTGACTTATCAAGGGTCTCGATTTTATATCCGGACCACTGACTTTTCGAAAGTTATATGCGTATTTATCACATGCTCAAACGGTGAAGGCAAACGTCGTGAAGAAACCTGCATGCTTGAAACATTTTCTCGGCTAGCCCCTATAACCCCTCTCAAATGTGAGGAGACCCGTGCCCAACAGTGAGACAATAATGGGTTGATGATGATGATGAAAATGTGTCAGATACCTCTTCCATAATATCATAATAAAATAACATAATACGGTAATGCAGACCAGGCTGGCGGATAGCGGTCATTTCACAACCCCTAAATTATACAGCATATATTTTTTATATAATATATATAGGGAGAGAGTAGAAGTAAAATAAACGTAGCTCACCTTAGTGAAATCTTCGTCGGGCCACGGCAACCCGTTGTACATAACGTCAGGCGACACCAACTCCACTAACAGTAGCGATACCGACGTCGCGCCTTCCACTAACCCGCTATTTCCATCCTGATAGAGTTCAAAATAAGTAACTGACTAGTAGTGCAACTAGTGTTGGCATACTTAAAAAAAAGTTTGAATTTGATATAGTTTCTCCTTGCAATTATGCCTCATTTGTCGAGTAGTCTCGTGACTGTTGGACCGCAAGGTCTTGGTTCCCAGACCCGATAAGAATGCGATAAAACTTGGTTCTCATTAAGAAATTCTCAGTAGCACCTAGGAGTTTTGATTTCTGCCCGTTTAAAATAAACGGAATATTGAAACACGATAAATACGAACACTAGAGACCAATTAACGTAACTACGAACCAATGAGACAGTTTCAGGCACTTATTTGTAAGCCTAGAACATAAATAAATAATAATAAAATGAAAATTTTAAAATAACAATGAGCTCTGTTAACTTTCATAAAAGATATAAGTAAAGAATACAGCTTTTTTTATCATGTGGCAAGTTTTCGACAAAATTTTTGTTTAGATATAAAATAACCATAACCAAAATCCCAAAAATAAAAAATGTCTGTTTGATCTACTTACACTTACCATGCAGGACGTGAGCGCGCCCATCAGCAGTTCGTTATTGGTTGTCAGTATAGGAGGAATATCGTTCACATCCAGTTCATTTTGCTTCCTCACACCTTTCCCAATAATGCCGGCATGGAACACTGATGTGTGACTCTGAGTCAACTGGGTTATAGGACCCTGGGGTGAATGAAAAATAATTCGATTATTTTTACGGAACAAATTATCAAGAAGGTTGTAGTGCAGATGGTAAATTCGATTCGGATTCGTACTGGCAACACACAATGGTATAATAGGGCAGTTGAATAAATATTTTTTTAAATAATTAAAAAGTTACGTTATGCAAATTGTATTTTTTTTAATCCGTTCAGTAATAAGTAAATCAGAAATCTTTCAAATCACTAGCATTTGATAGATATCTGATTTGGTGATTAGTTGATTGCCAAGTAACGATATATTAAATACCCTATATTTACGAGTCTCCGAATCATACCGAATCAAAAGGATAAAATGTTCAGAGATTTGTAAATTTTTTTCACCCGACATTTGCTTTGTTTTTTTTTCTTCTGTTTGATGCTTTTTAAGGTGAACTGAAGAGTCCTGAAGACCTGGTGAAAGTCGCAGGAATCTGCTGGATGCGGGCGGCGCATGAGCGGTCGTGACGGCGATCTTTGGGGGAGACCTATGTTCAGTAGTGGCCGTCTAACGGTTGATGTGATGATGAAGAATTTTATATGACTATCAATTAACACGTCACATAAAATTATGGTTCAAAGGGTTGACGATGATACTCACATGTTTCTGATTGAGATGTATGAGCAAGTCGTCGTTCCTCCAGTCTTTAGCGGCGGCTAGTGTTGCCATGACGGGGCGGCTGCCGAACGCCGCGTCTTCTCTAAACATAGCGGTCTCCAACAGCTCCCTGAGAGCTAGGGCTCGGGCCAACTTGCTATGCAAACACAGTTTACGAAGGAGGCGGCAAGCAGTCGCCACGCCGCGCAGTTTCTCCATCGTATCTAAGTTAAGAAAAACACGTGTTCATTTAAGCTGTTTTTTAATTGGTATTAATAAGGACGTTATTACTATTATTATTTAAGTAAACTTAAAACCATGTTGGTCTCTGATTATGTGATTTTCAAGCTGTCCCTTTAAATACTATATTAATTTACATACAAAATTGAGTTATTTTACATAGAACAACATACATAATGAAAGTAAATAAAAATAAATAAATAAATATTTCCGGACATTATGACACAGCGCCATCTAGTTCCGAGCTAAGCAACGAGGCTTGTGTTACGGATACTAGATGGTTGATATACTACATATATACTTTTTTTTTTTTGTAAATAAATACATATTATATATAGATACATCCATGACTCGGATACAAACGTTTATGCTCATCACAGAAACATTTGTCCCAACCGGGATTCGAACCCGGGACCCATAGCACAGCAGGCAGCGTTAACTACCGCTGAGCTAAACGGGTCGTCACGGTAGTAGTAAGTATATTAACCTGATTCAAAATACGAATAACAATGTGCTAAGGTGCTAAGTTAAATATCGTTAGGAAATAAAATAACTTTTACCTTTTAAATGCAAGCACCTAAAGAAATATTTGACAGTGGCTTGCACCACTTTGAGTATAACTTCTACGCTGGGCGGTGGCGCTTTCGTTCCGGACATATCCACTCGGTCTAGAACCTGTCACAAAAAGCACACAGTATGTAATAAAACACAATAACACATTAAAAAAGTGACCAAATACTTAAGCTGGCAATTTTTCACACTTATTCTAATAACAATAAGGTTAAAACACCGCCAACATTCGACCTTACCTCAGCTAATGCATGGCATGTGGGCATTTCCGACAGCGATGCCATGGTACACTCCTTCCTGATTCTCAACAGGGACGTATACTCCTGCAGCGCGCCGCCGATGCGGTACAAGTTGGCCTCGACCGCGCGGCCGACGGGGCGCGTGCGCAAGTGGGACACGCGGTTGGAATTCTCCCATCTGTGGATAAATTCAAATTCAAAGGGTTTTTATTTGAAATACAATTTTTCAAAAGATTTTTTTTTTCAAACCGTTTCAATTTTAAATTATTTAAAAAAAAATGGTTTCAATTTTTTATTTTGTGAGATTCTATTCTATTCTTGGGGGAGATCGATGTCCAGTGGACGTATCACGGTTGATGATGAAGATTTTAGTCGCACTGTTCCATTTTGATATTATGGAGAAGAAAGAATCCGGGAAGAAACTCTATAGACACCCTTTTAAAAAAAAATGATTACAGTACAGTATTGTAGTAACAGGTGTGCGAGGGCAATATAAAGGACCATTTAACCTCTTATTCAAACAAAACCAATTTATCAAAACATTCCAAAAGCCTTTGGCACTTAATATAACTACACAAAAAATATAATTCATAGCGCATTATTGACGGGTATATAGATGGATAGAGTAGCTGTGGTAACCTAATAGTATATCCAGTGGACTATGACCTGACGTCAAAGATCTCGAGTTCAATATCAAGGCACGCATCGCTAAAATTTCCAAACTATGTGCGTACTTATCACATGCTCAATCGGTGAAGAAAAACATCGTGAGGAAACTTGCTTGAGAGATTTTCTCGATGGTGTGTGAAGTCTGCCAACCCGCATTAGGCTAGCGTGGTTGACTATCCCCTAATCCCTACCAGATGAAATGTGACGTGTGTTCAGCTGATAACGCATTATTTACCTCAATAACTTGATTATATTCAAACAAAAATGGTGCAAGTATGTTTTCTGGTCCTTCGGTACGGCGCTTTCGAGGAAGCAGCTCTTGATCTCGTTGTCAGACATCATGGCGTCTCTCAAAGCGTACTCCACACCCGTCTTCACAAAGTTCTGGTACCGCTCTGTGTCCATGCTTATATCGGGACTGTCGTTGGGCACATGCATGGTGATAGTGCCGGAGATAATGCGGACCAAAAGTGCCAATGTGGTGTCATCCCTAGAGTATTGAAGGAGATAGCTGATGGTGCTCACGAATTCAGATGGAAGGTTGTAACCTGAAATAGGAGTACCAAGGTTATTAATATGATATTTTTTAAAGCGATATTGTATTAACAAGCAAGGACAAAAAGTATTGAGCCAAGAAGTTCGGATTCAAGCATAAATTCTGAAGATATTTTATTATCAAAAAACTTATCAGCAAACTCCACATTCACAGAACTTTTTTTCTTCTGTCAGGAGTTAAATATTTTTAATCAAGGCTTTAATTACTCGTGCAGATTTGAGCACAAGGAACAAATCAGTAACTGTGACTAACAATATTATGATATTTTTATAAGAAATTAAATCCTTATTGTTATTTTAAATAATAAATCAGTCTTAGTGCTTTAATAAAACATTTTTGAATATTATTCCTTGTCCACCCTATGGTCATTTAGCGAAAAGGCGGCCATTTTACCCTTATTTTACTAATCATTATTTTAATGTAATGCAATATTTGTTTTAATATTATAGGTACAATAAAGCATTTTTCTATGTCTCTAGAACATAATATATGTATCAACAATAAAATAATAATGCTACTTACTGACTAATATTAGTATTCTAGTCAGAGAATACTTCTCCAGTTGGTTTCCATCAATCAACTTGTCTCTAACTAAATTAATTTCTTCGGCGGCGCTCGTCAACAACGGTATGTTTTTATCAGGGAATAGACACTCGTATTCTAGTTTCTGAAGTAGATACTCTGTAACAAATAATATTACTCATACAAAAGTGGTATGCAGGGACCGTAGCGCGTGGCATTCTGTAGTTTCTGCCTACCCCCATGGGAAAAAGGTGTGAGTGTATGTATGTATTATTATCAAATCAATCTTCATCAGTACTGATATTGGTAACTTCTGGCACACATTATTATAAGAAACATAGAAAACTTAGTTCCTGCAACCTTTGTTAGTATGGTTGCTGAGTGTTATGAGTGAGACTCATCACATTTTCATTCAATGAAATTTTCAATAAGATTTATGTTCGAAAAACCAGCAATGAGTAAAAAGAAATAAATTGGTTATAAATTAAATGTCCGTTTTTTTCTATATTAACAGATGTGTATGTGTTTTTTTATGTCACAAGGGTGGCATACAAGCATACAGCTCGCCTGATGGTAAGCGGGTACTGTAGCCTAGAGACGTTTGCAACAACAAAGGTGTCGCTCGCGCGTTGCCTACCATGTAAAAACTGTCTAGGTTTCTTAAAATAAGAGAGTTACTAAACTGACAGCAAACAAAATTCCCATGCTGTGAGAATAGTCACTCCCCCAAGCTCTGGTAACCTTACTCACTCGCAGAAATACAAATTTTGTTCTGTAAGGTGGAGTATCCAGTCGGGATGCTCAATTTGAGCTAGTAATCTCGCTATGCCCTACCTCTCCAGTGTGTATCTAAATGTATGTGCGTGACTTGTGCGTGCGTGTCGTATGTATGTGAATATAGTGGGTATGTGTGTGTGGGCTAAACTTATACTCACCCAACAATTGCCTACAGAACACGTTGGTGAGCGCGTGACGTAGCAGCAGCAAAAGGCAGCGCACATCGGCGCGGAGCAACAGCGACACCAGCGCGGGAGGGTCGGCGTCCGCCCACATCACTGAGTTGCGCTGAGATGCGCACAAGGCGCATAATCGCTCCATCACCTCATCTGTCACTGGAATAACACATACTCTTCATATTTGAGCACACCTACAAAATGTTATATCCTGGATTTAATTATCAGAATATGCTGTGCTTAATGTGTAATGTTATTATAATAACATTACACATTAAAACATTTTTCGCTCCATTTGAGCTCAGCAATTTGCTGGCCCCGGATAACAGACAAGTAACTATAACCTGAAACTATTGTCGGTAAGGAAATATATGACAGTATCAACATAAAACCTAAAAGATTATTTTTAAAATTTTATTACAAATAATAAGGAAGTTTTTGATGCATTTATTTAAATGTTTTAAACTGTATAACAAAAAAAGGAACCGGTAGACTGGTTAGTGAAGGACGATGGATTAAATAAAAAAATGATCCATGAAATGGTATATAAATCGAGAAATTTATAATACTTGACTTACATGTTTGTTCAATGTCTTGTGTGAGAGCTTTCAATACTATATCGGATTTCGAAGCCAAGTTCAGCAGGTATGGGATTACTTCTCTTTTCTTCTCCGGTTTACTGTCCTCTTTGATCGCTTCCTGTACCAATGTATATTACAATTTAAAAGGTTATATCTGGGTTAGATACGTCTGACAGAATGTGTATCTCTATATTATTCTTATACCGAATTTTCATTACGAAACTTGTGGCATGAAAGTAGTTCCGGGACAATAATTTCATCAACAATTTCACGTGTAAACGTCAAGATTTACAAAGCATGCAACAATTTTTTGATGAAATTAATGTCACGGTACTAGTTTTTAACCCTCGACGCAAAAACGACGGGGTGTTATAAATAAGTTTGACGTGTCTGTGTGTGTGTTTGTCTGTCTGTGGCATCGTAGCTCCCGAACGGATGAACCGATTTTGATTTTGCTTATTTTTTTTTTTGTTTGAAAGGTGAGTTAGTCGGGCTTGTTCTTAATTATATTTAATGAAAATCGGTCAAAAAAATGTGTCGGGGGTTTTTAAAATTTATTTCAGTTATATGCCACAAGTTTCATAATGTAATTCCGGCTTGAGGCGCGAGGACTTTTGCGGTGGCCCACACCACCCACGCCTTATTTAGCGACAGGGTGCACAATACATACGTGGAACATATCCAGCACGGCGACGCGCACGTGGTGCGTGGCGGGCGGGTGGTGCGCCAGGTGCGCCAGCACGGCGCGCGCCGCGTCCGCGCCCAGCTGAAGAGCACGCGGCGCCACCAGCGCCGGCTCGGCGCGCCCCACCCACCCCACCGCCCACGAACACGCCCAGGCTCCTTTATAACATTGTTATTATTATTATTGAAATAAAACTACTTTTTACGAAATTTATCGCGGTATATTGATATTATTTTAACCCGTCGTTTCGGATCCTTTACAGCATTTATGGTCGCGGGCAGACTGAGCTGTTGGTCGTCTTGAAGTTATAATTACTAACAGCTACCTTACATTTTTAATTATTATTGACAATCGGATTTACACAGAACGAGCTCAGCGTCGCTTACAGTCTTGCAGTTTTGTTCTTGAATTTAATAGAATCTATGATGGGGTTCCAAGTCTAATATTCGCGTAAGTGTAAGAAAATAATATTTTTATTATTTTATATACCACATGGTGGCAAACAAGCTTATGGGGGTAGGGCCCTGGTGCAAACCCTGTAAGATTTGTTTCAATGCTTTTTTGAAGAACCCCAAAAAAAACAAACCATGCCGTTTTGCAGTTTCTACCTATGTATAGTTCTATGGGGGTCCGTAGGAAAAATGTCCCATAATTGATCATAGGTCTCCACTCCAAGTAAGAGAGGTTTGACTATAGTCCTATAGTATTACACAAGCCTGTTGCGTTTTCATAATCTCTCAATAAAATATCTCAACCATGCAGGTTATTGTGGAAAATAGTTCATCCATTGGTTTAAGCTCGGAAGAATATATAATTCAGAGCATAATTTTGATGCAGTACTGTAAAACTTCATGTACGCAGGACTGTAATTCTAACATGAAACCTGTGACTTGGCATGCCATACCATTACCTTTATGCTGCAACTGCTAACAAGTAGCATCAATAAACTTTAGTCATTAAATAATATCTATTTAACCTTCTACTTGAGTTAGAGTGCAGTGAAAACAGAATCAGAGCTTCAAATAATTGGGTATGAAATCCTTCATCGTAAAAAAGGGGGAATGTACATTTGGAAGAGTATTTAATACTTACCTAACATCATGTCAATACATTTTGCCCTCTCTTCTGAGTTAAGCAGGGTTAAATTCTGTGTTGTTATGTCCAGCAGAATTCTAACGGGCTCTGCATTTTGTAGTGTTGTACCTGTGGGTAAAAAGGATAATATTTTTTCAAATAATTAAAAAAAAAATTTCAACTGATAAGGAATATTAAACTAATTCTTATAACAAAAATACTTTTTTTTTAAACTATTACCAATATAAAAATACAAGATAATAAATTAAAATTGTATGGTGAAGTGCATACATTTTTGGGGTTGATTTTATTATCGGCAATCAAAAAGAACTAATTTTATTATGGTTACTTTGATTAAATTATACATTGACTTTGTAACATCAGATGAAATATTCAGAATAATGATAAAACTCAATCATCATCAACCCAATACTGTCCCACTGCTGGGCACGGGTCTGCTCAAATTTTTTTTATAGGGATATTAGGCTATAGTCTGCCCCGCTAACCTACTGCAGGTTGGCAGACTTCACATGCCATAGAGAATATATCTCATTCATGCAAGTTTCCGTCACCATTTGAGCATGTAATAAATAAGCACATAACTTTCAAAAAGTCAGTAGTGCGAGCCTTGGGTTTGAACTCAAGACATTTGGCATATCAGTTCACTGGTCTCACCACCAGGCTACCATAAAACTCAAAAATGACACATAAATACTAACTTGAAACATTAGACTTCTTGGTGGCTATATCCATGATCAAGCTGATACACCATGGAGCAATAAATGGTGCCCAAGATTGCCCCAGGCCACATAACTCAGGACCAATCATACTAGCACTCTCTAGGGAACCATTTCCACCTAAATCTGTCTAAAAAACATAAAAAAATACACTTTTGAGTCTGCATAGTAATAATATAGTAAGTAACTGACAGATAGAATATTCGGTAATGTATTGACCAAATTACAACATATTGCAACAAACAGTTTATAACGTGAGTGTTACAAAGTGAAGAAACATTTAGGTACCAAGTATATAAATAAATAAATATTCTGTGACATTTCACACAGCACCATCTAGTCCCAAAGTCCCTAAGGGTACTAGACAATGGGTATATATAATACTTATAAAAATATAATTTGTAAATACATACTTATAATACATAAGGCACACCCAGATGAACACAAACACTTATACTGATCGCATAAATATTTGTGTCCTGTGGGAATAATACCCACAACCTCGTGATCAGTACTTGAACCACTAGACCACAGAAGTCGTCATAAAGGACAGTTAAAAAAAAAAAAAAAAAAAAAAAAAAAAAAAAAAAAAATGCTAGATAGAAATCTGTTTTTTATTTTGATAATAGCTTGGTACTTACCTCATAATCCGTTTGTGTGATAGATACATTCACAGCGTCATGAAACACCATAGCAAAGTATTCCAACACAGCATCTCTAGCGGCTGGGAAATTCTTTAGTAAATTTAAACCAGTTTTAGTTAAGTCTGGCGCGTTCTGGGCATTTCTCCTAGAAACTCCATAAATAAAGTTGTTCAAATCGGCAGACAATGCCGTTGATTTATTTTGTTGATTCATCACAATACAAGAATTATACTTTCATATTCAAGATAATTCAGGAAAATAAACAAAATATTTCCAATCACACGCTACACAGACAGCAAGCCAAGGAAATGATCAAATGACAGCGTACGCTGATGACATGACAGTGACAAACGGACAACGTTTTTTCTTTTCGCTCATTTTAATAAGCAGACTTGAATCCTTGGCCATACCGCCTCGTCTTGCAGATATAGTTTTATAATTTATTCATTTGTAAGCATTTCATTTCATATATAATAAATCCAATTTTCAAAGGACTCCATTTCTTTCGCTTTGTATTATCATTTTATACTTTTTACACTTTATTTTTTATGTATCCGGACATTATGACACAGCGCCATCTAATTCGTAGCTAAGCAAAGAGGATTGTATTACGGATTACGTAGGGTAAATACGTACATATTATACATAGATACATCCATGATTCGGATACGAATGTAGATGCTCATCGCATCTAAAATTGGTTCCTACCAGGCTTTGAATCCGGGAGCTATAGCACAGAAGACTCGGTATATATACTAATTATCTCACGCTATGTGTATGTGACACAAGGTGCACATTCACGTAACAGTTTTGAGGACAGATTATAAAACGTAATAAAGAAATAAATTTTAAAATATATACGGACGAATACTCGTCAAAATTCAACATTGAACCTAAGAAACCAATCTAGAGTGACCATTTAAAGGAATTACAGATAGGGTTTTTACCCAATAATTACTGCGTAGGAGGTAGGGACCTGTAAACAATCAGTGCCGGAGTAAGCTAGCGCGGGGCCCGTAGCAAATTCTATCAAGTGGCCATTGCTTTAGTTAGCTTATCAATGGGCAATAGGCAATAATATAATACTGTTACAAACTTTTTAGGGGGTTAATTTTGCTCGCCCCAGATTTCTCATACGTGAGCCCTGTGTGGCGCTATTATTGGTGGTAAGCCGCAGCTTTTTACCACCTAGGGGCGAAATTCGTGTCGCTAAACAGACACATCCGTGTTCCATCACATCGGTGAAGCCTCCGAGGGAAGACGGATCGGGACCGGTGTGTCATTGAATGCTGAGCAGTCTTCGCACACTGAAAACCCCGCATCGGGAGATTGTTCGTGGAAAGTTACAAGATACCAGGCACGATGCACCGCTTTACGACCTCAGTTACGGGCTGAAGTAGATAACTAGCCAGCCGTGAAAGGCAGCCCCGTCAACGAGGTAGTTCTGACCTCTGGTGAAGTCAGTTTGCGTCTTCTCTCCATTCAAAGGCACACAGCGAGTATCGAGATACTGCTTGCTGCCTTCTACTGTATCGCCATACAAGTCAGCAGATTGGGATGAGATGTGACAGATTTGCTTCTCTTTTTCAAGATCCCTTTAGTTGCTTGGATGCTGTGTTGGATGTGCTGCGTCAGGGAATAGAATATTATATTCCTTTTTCTGAGGTATCACTGTCAAGGAAGCAGCTGAGTGTAAATGTGCTGAGGCGTTAAAACACGATGCACCTGACTTGGATTGACGACCGACACCGTAAAAGTATGGACGTTTTTGAGAAGAATGCATACTTTGATTATTTTATTAATAACCTGGTACTTTAGAAATACCCCTGTAAAGCGTATAAACAGGTGCTAGTTATCTGACTATAATAACATAATTACACGCTTCTATCTAAACTAATATTTCTTACGGTCAGAAAAGTTTAATGCGCGGGGGCCCGAAAGGCTTGGGGCCTGTAGCATTTGCTACTCTTACAACGTGGCTAATCCGCCACTGTAAACAATGCTAGGAAATGATATCCGCTAAACTTAAGACCACTGAATTTAGAACAATTTTAATCATTTCCAATCTGTGTGATTCATTTCATTCCTAGTAATGAAAATTTGAAGCATTCATATCCCCTTACATCATACATACACTCACGCCTTTTTCTCATGGGGGTAGGCAGAAACTACAGAATGCCACGCGCTACGGTCCCTGCATACCACTTTTGCCTCGTCCACATTCATACATCTCGTCATGCACGCGCGCCGTTTATGAGTACTGCGTACCTGACCTTTTTGATGAGTTCACCAATTAAATCGGTGTATGTCCTTCTAGGGCGCCCCCTCCCGGCGTTTCCACTAACATCCGTCTTATAAATTCCTTTCGTCAATCGCCTATCATTCATCCTTTCAACATGCCCAAACCATCTCAGTACATTCTTCTCAACTTTTGTCACTACGTCGTCTTTCAAACCACAACGGTTTCTTATCACATCTTTCATATTGAAGTAGTTAGTGGCTGTAGTGCTTGACGTAGGTTACGTCCGTAAAATAAATAATATATAATTTCATTTATTAGGGTTCCGTACCCAAAGGGTAAAAACGGAACCCTGTTACTAAGACTTCACTATCTGTCCGTCCGTCTGTCTGTCACCAAGCTGTATCTCAATAACCGCGGTAGATAGACAGTTAAAATTCACAGATTATGTATTTCTGTTGCCGCTATGACAACAAATACTAAAAACAAAATAAAATTAATATTTAAGGGGGGCTCCCATACAAACAATGCCATTTTTGCCTAATTTTGTACGGAACCCTTCGTGCGCGAGTCCGACTCGTACTTAGCCGGTTTTTTATTTTTATATTTCCGAATAGCAATAGCTCTTTAATGCCTTAGGAACTCGCCATTCAGCAAAACTGTATCTCTTTATAAAAAAAAATCTATTACATTTTTTTAATAAATATCCTGTCTACGGCAGTATATTGACAACTGCGAGCAATTTATGAATTTGGGATTTTTAATAAACTTTATAAAGCTGATTATTTTTTTCTTCCTAGAGTTCAATTTTTTGACGACTCAAGTAGTAGAAAAAAGTAAAATGTGTTTTTAAATATATACAAACAGGGATTTAACGGCCAGCGGCTATTTCATCAGGGATGTTTGCGGAAGCTCGAGTTGATTGTTTTTATACAACTATGAGAAAACGGTGCGCCGCGTACGGGCCAGCCCCAACCTTATCCTGAGCTGTGTGGCCAGCAGACTCGATTGTCTGTACGTGAGTCGCTGCTGCAAGCTGTCCACCTCAGTGTTAAGAGAGTGGCAGTGATCGTGTTTGCACATAGGTTTAATGAATTATTGTTACTAAGTGAGTCAAGTTACTTTAAATAAATAAATTATTATTATTATTATTAAATCCCAAATGGCCATTAAATTCCTGTTTGTATATATTTTTTTATAATAGGTACTTTTATAATCATTAAATAAGTACTTAATGTCAATTATAAACAGATAAATCTTTTTTTATAAACACATTTTATTTTTTTTCTCCCAAAATCTAACGCGTGTGCGCATTGTGCGATATGTCAAAAAATGCAAAAAATAAGGGGTAATCGTGCCAAAGGAAATTAGGGGCACTCGTACGAAAGTCGAAATATATCCCTTTTTACATTTTTCTCCATACATTTTTTTCAAAGCAAGTGCTGTAAAATAAAGAAAAACGTTTATTGAAAAGTAATATATCACTAACTTGATCAATAAACGATACCTAAACCCATTACCGCTAAGAAAATATAAGATTTACGAAGTTGATTCCAATGTCTATGAAGATCGATTTTCGATCCACTGTGCACCGCGGCCGTCGCGCGTCGCGCGTCCCACTCGGTCGGCGCGGCGGCGCGCCCCGCTGCACGGTCGAGAAAATCACCCAGGCGTGCACATTTTCCCACGATGTTTTCCATCACAGTGTTAATAATAATAAATCATTGATTTGTATTAGTAGGTAAACGCTAATATATTTATTATTTACTCGTGTATCCTTATAGTACTAATGAATAAATAAATATAAATATTTCTACATCTACATCTAGTTCCGTGGTAAGCAACGAGGCTTGTGTTACGAATACTAGATAGTTGATATACTACATATACATATACTTTTTTTGTAAATACATGATTATTATACATAGATACGTCCATGACTCGGATACAAATGTTGATGCTCATCACACAAACATTTGTCCTTACCGGGATTCGAACCCGGGACCCATAGCACAGCAGGCAGCGTTAACTACCGCTGAGCTAAATGGGTCGTCAAAATCGACATTCTCATGTCTAATATCGACATTCTATAATATAAGTAATACGAATGTTGATAGTTGAAAACAACGAAGCCACCAAGATAGTTCTTGTCATAGTTGTAACAAAACCCATACTACTAAATTTAATTAATTTTATTATTAAATTGATGTTCCGTCCAATAACAAAAATATATCTTAGTTCTATATGTGGATAATTAACGTTGCTAATTGTTTTCTTTCAACTATCGATTACCTTATTATATTCCCCACCTGTTACATTTTTATTTTAAACTAGGTGATTCCCGCGACTTCGCCCGCGTGCAATTTAACGAATAAAACGTCATTTATCAATTTCCAAAAATCCTTTCTTAGTGCTCCCCTACGTTATAAAAGGAACCCCTGTACAGTTTTCAAGTTTCTAACCCTTATAGTTTAGGCCCTGCGTTGATATGTCAGTCAGTCAGTCAGCTTCTCCATAAAAATATATTATAGAAGATAGGTATGTACATACGTTTTCAGTCAAAGATAACTAAGCATTTTGTACTAAATTACAAGTGGCTAATTAATTGCTTACTTGTGCGTAAATACCTAGTATACCATACTTTAGATGAGTTCGTTGTTAGGTATATAAATTAAACAAAGTAAAGTAACATTTCAAAGCGAACCGAAACAAATAAATAAGCAATTAATTTTCCTATTATTCTGGCTCGCGAAGGCCTGCAAGCGACGCTTCACGTTTCTGGATCACGTGTTTTGAAACTTATTTGCTTACATAACAACCTGGGGATTGACCAACATTGGGATTGACTAACTGGTACATTGTACCTTTGGTATGTCTCAGCTAGCGGCAAAATTTGTTGTATGATTAATTAAAATTAATTAGTGACCTTGTTTTACTTATAATACTTAATCGCACTAATATTCTAAATCTGAAAGTTTGTATGGATATTTGTTACTCTCACGTAAAAACCGTTTAATAGATTTGCATGAAATTTAGCATTGATACAGTTTATTACCTGGATTGATTATTTTTAGAGTTCCGTACCCAAATGGTAAAAACGGGACCCTATTACTACGACTTCGCTGTCTGTCCACCGTCTGTCTGTCTGTCACCAGGCTGTATCTCAAGAACTGTGATAGCTAGACAGTTGAAATTTTCACAAATTATGGATTACTATTGCTGCTATAACAACAATTACTAAAAACAAAATAAAATAAATATTTAAGGGGGGCTCCCATATAAAAAATTGCAATTTTTTGCCTAATTTTGTACGGAACCCTTCGTGCGCGAGTCCGACTCGCACTTGGCCGGTTTTATCTATATACCATGCGGGCAAAGCTGCAGGAAGCAACTAGTACTACATGATAATACTTGAAATTTCATTCCGTGCGACGCGGGTCAGCGGGTGTGACAAAATAATACAGGTGATAGCTATTTATTGCAAAATTGTATGATACCATTTAAATTCAATCTAAATAGTTATGTATATAATACGGTTTTCACAATGTATAACAATATGTTTTCTACATTTCCTAATCTTCACGTCTTACGTCAGCAAAATTTACGGCAATGGATAAAATGTCAAATGATGATAATAAAAAATGTTATACTGCATTTTGCCTATTCAATAACTGTGCGGCAATGCATGTTGTTCGTCTATCATGTACATCGTAGGTAGGGGGATGTAACATGAAAGTGTGGGGTCAGAAAGAAAATCAATATTGTGTGCGCACGCGATCCGCGCAAGCCCGCCCTACGGCGAGGCGCGCTATAGAACGACTTGCTCAATATAACTTCATATAACTACGCCATTTTATAGAACACCATGGCCTTCAATATAAAAAAGAAAAAATATTAATTTGTAATACCAAAGAGTAATGGAACAAAATAAAAAACAATAAAGTAATTGCGTATTTAGTTATACTTGAAGTAATAAGTATTCTCTGAATAAAAATGGCTTTTTTATAATTTCAAACTCGTATACATATTATAAGTACTTATACCTGGATTAGCCCATAAGTTATTTAAACAATTGCTTAGAGGGGCACGCGAACGAGAAATAAAAGGCTAGGGCTAAAAAAGCTCATTATTATGTTTATAAGTGATAAGCTTTTTTTAAGCCCCCGCCCTCGAATTAAGAAAGATTGCTTAGAGCATCCAGCTATCTCAATGCGGCACTGTAAGTATTATTCAGTATGAAATTCCTACTTTAGAAGTAGGCATTTCAAACTGCACAAGTGCCCTGTGTGTACGAAGTATTTGAGAAAGTAAGTCTTGTCATTAAGTAGAGAGCTTCAATAAAACGAAGTCGTCTATTTATCTACAATCGGCAACAGTAGGGTGACAAGATCTTATTTCCAGTTTTCCGGGACAACTGCTTTGAAAATACGGGATTCGAGGTCAAAATACGGGACAAGCCTTTTTTAATAAAAATCAACATTATTATTTTGTTACTAAAATGCTAAGTTAAGTATCCTATACAATTGCTAGTTTTTTAAATGATTGCCTTTAAAGAACAATATTAATTATATAAAAACACTAAAATTGTCGTATCATCTGGAAAAGAAAATATGAAATACACAACTAAATAACCATTGAATCATAAAATTACGGGACAATGAAAAACTCGTGTCTGAAATACGGGACATCACGTCACCCTAATATGAAAGTAATCGAACAAAGTAATATTCAATTATTTTACTTTATAATTTAATTTTTAATTGTGTTGCCTATAGTCATATGTCCCGGAAATTATTTCGGAGTCGGACCTCTGCGTACGTTACGCTTGCTTTCTAACAACAGTAGGACTAGGTACTTTAATACCAGTCTCGCACTATTTACCTACTTACTAAATCAAAATTATTTATTGTCAAAATATGGTACAATAGATGTTTTAATATTGGTTCCAGCATATTATATTTTATTTATTTATTTAATTCTTTTCTAATAGAAGTCTGAATAATACTCTTTTGAACAATGGCAGTGGCAAATCTTGTGTATTATTTGGTAAGTGGTTAAATATAGTAATTGCCATGCAATAAATATTTCTTTTAAATAGCGTTAATTTAATTTGGCGTAATTTTAGTTTGTCTTTGTGTCGTGTTCTGCTATTTGTTCTATAGATGCTTTTTTCGAATAAACTATAAACCATATACTATACAAAAACCAATAAAGTATACATCCTATTAATCCTACTAATATTATAAACGCGAAAGTTTGTAAGTACTAAGTATGGATGCATGGATGGTTGTTTGTTACTCTTTCACGCAAAAACCGGTTAATAGATTTGAATGAAATTTAGCATACATATTAGATAGTTTATTACCTGGATAAACACATAGACTAGGTACTTTTTATCTACCATGCGGGCAAAGCCGCGGGAGGCAGCTAGTGTTATACATAAAAATCTCGTGTCAGAGTAAGTATTTGTCGCTGAACCTCCGACACAGATTGTTATGAAATTTTGTATGTTTATTTGGTGGGTCTGAAAATCGGTCGTAGGCTATTTTTTACACCCCTATGTGATAAGGATGTCACTCACCAGCCTTTTTTTATTATTTTTGACATAACCTTTTCTTTTATATTTTTTTATGATTTAGCATCGAAAATACTTACAACCCTATATTTTCACTTTTCTGTTACCAACCCCTATAATGTGACTACACAACGTTTGTTAGGTCAGCTCTAATTCTGTATTTATATACTTAGCTATATTACCAGAATGCATTCAGAGCGCGCGCACCCCTCACTTGCGTTACGCTTACGCTGTGCCCACCCCTCGCCTACCTAGAAATACATAGCGTACCTAAACAGAAATATGGATGTATTTTTCTTTTGTATGTATGCAATCTATTTTTATGTCAGAAAGTAGGTACATTCTTACAGAATAGTATCAAAAAATTATGCACTGAAGATGAAGATAGATGCTTTATGTATTAAGTTACGTACGATTATAGTAGTTTAGTTGGTAGTAGTACGTTTACAATGAACGGTAATAAATCCAAGGTGCTTTAATTACAATAGTAGACCGACAACATCACAATTATCCAATTGGTTAGCGTGATGATTAGATCAGGCTATAAATATGTCTTAATGATAAATTGATTTTTACATTTTAAAAACTGGATGCGTGTGTGCCTAATAGAGTGAGCCGCACGCGGGTTTTTTTATAGATATTAAGCTTAAATTTAATGTAGCAATGTTATGTAGCTCATCACATTAATAAGTTTGATAAAGTCAGTTTGTCATTAATGGATTGATGATCACATAATAGCATCATACGTACGTACTCATAAAGTACCTCTGGATTGAGTAGGTAAAAAAAGAGTCGTGGAATAAAAGCAATTTGCGCGTGAACAGGGTGGCCGGTCGGTGGTGCGACGCGATGGCGATGCGGCACGCGGCGTCAGGGCGGGCGCCGGTGGTGACCGAACGCGCCCCTCGCAATACGACGCAGGCGCGCTCCGCTCAACCGACGCTCAGTTGGATCGATAAGATAAACGCGCAACCCCAGTCTACGAGTTAAATCAATATAAATTCTATCGATTTTTGTAGCCGCAGCCGCCGCACACCAGATTTGAGGGTCGCAAGCGGTGGATGCGCGCATTGCGTTGTTTGAAATTATTTGAATGTGAAGTTATATTTTTCAAATTCAGTGATATTTGTGAAACATTATTTAATGTGAGTGCTTTACTTATTGGAAATTAAAGTTCAAAGTTTAGAAGTGATTGTCAACTTTATCGATTGCCGGTTGTTTACGGTAAATATTACTTTTTTTTTACTTACGTGGAAATATTACAACTTATGATCAATCATTATAAACAGAGCATTATAATTTTACAGTATTGGTTTTGTACTTGTATTAATACAGTTTGACGTATTTGGGTATGAAAAAATATCAATGAATTAAAAGTATTTTATCGTTTTCACAATGGCTCACTGCGTCACCAGTCAATTACAAAATTAATAAACACGGTGTTTTATGTTGTTTTTATTTGATTTATTTGTTTTTCTCATTGCACATTTAGTTACGGTACGCTGGTTTACAAATTAGTTTTTGTTCGTTTTATAATAGATTGTTTTTATAGCAAAATCAATTAATAGGTAATAAAATGTCGGAAGTTGAAAACAACCAATATCCTTTTCCTGTTTGAAAAGTAAAAAAAATACATAAACAAACAAGGCGCGCGCGTAATTTTGCTAAAGTGTATCTGTTGTGGTGTATCTTAAAATGGTAAACAATTTGATGCAGATGGTGTGAAATGTAGGAGAGAAAGAAAAATGACGTCCACGGACACATATCAATTAAAATGGCACTCGCACAGCTCTCATTTGAATGGGTCCGTGGCGGCGTTGCTCCGGTCGGAGCGGTTCACGGATGTGGTGTTGTGCACACTGGATGGATCGCAAATCCCGGCGCACAAGTTCATCCTGAGCTCGTGCAGCGTGTATCTATGCAACCTGTTCGAGGGCCAGCGCTCGGTGACGCGCATGGGTGGCATGCTCTATGTCGTGCTGCCCTCCGAGATATCCACGAAAGCGCTCAAAATCCTCGTAGAGTATATGTATAAAGGTCAGTACATTTTATTTGTGATCATTCTATTGTGTTTAATAATGTATTTCGGTGATGTTTTTAATCCAGATTTTGCGTGTTTAAATCTTAGATTTGTTTTTGTTCTATCTGGGTCTCCTGTGTTGGAAAACTAAAAACTAGTGCATGTAGGATGGCTAGTCATTGTCACCTTAGAGGAGCGCCAGGGTCACCTTCGGCAGTACTGTTCTGCAGCCAGTATTGAAGTATTTTATGTAGTTTTTCCGTCCGTATATTTCGTATGCTTCCTGACATAATATATGCGTATGCTAATGACATACAAATACATCATTTAAATTATGCTGAAAAAATAATTAGGATATTTTGATAGTATTTTTCAACAACACTGATTAGACAAAAGACATGTATAGACAACCCTAGCTAAGTACTTGATAGTTCCTTCTTCCAAAAGCCATACACACACATATTTATTATTACCTAATTTCAGGAGAAACAACAGTATCAAATGAGGTTTTAGACACAGTCTTGAAAGCTGGTGAAGTGCTCAAAATCCGCGGTCTATGGAGACAGACAGATGATTCCAGTGGGGATGCAACAGCTGCGGAGAAGACTGCTACACAAGCTGCAGCCACCACTAGTGTCAACAAGCAAGGCACAGCCAAGAAATCAGATGAGATACAAATTCAACCTAAAATAGCTGTAAAGAAAGATGATAAGTTGCTGAAAGCCTTTAATCCTGGCCAACCTGGTTCAAGGTAATTGCTCTCCATACTAATATTATAAATGCGAAAGTGTGTCTGTCTTGTCTATTACCTCTTCACGCAACCACTGAACAGAATTAGATGAAATCTTGTATAGAGGTAGTTTGAATCCCGGGGTAAGACAAAATATAGTGATAGGATATCATCAATTAATAGGGTGAAACTTTGAGGGTGGAAGTTGGTAAAAAAACAGATTGTATACAATGATGATACAATTCTATGCAGACGAAGTATCAACCAAAAGCTAGTCAAGTATATTATAATCTATTTTCTTAATGAAAATTTGCCACATAGTCATATTTTCTGGTGAGCTCACAAACCCAAGAATTTTAAACCCAACTTAGAACAACTACTTGTAGGCAAGATAATATTTAATCATCAAACCATTATTGTCCCACTGCTACTTCATCAGTTCCCTTACTGTTATATACAATTTTGTCTTTTGAGATCTAAAGTAACAGTATAAATATTATTCTCACAGGCCTATGTTCATTGGTCCTCCAAAACTAGTCTTCATCAAAACGACTGAAGGAGGTACACAGGCAGCAATTAGACCTGGGGCACCTAAGGGTCAAACCATTCTAGTGGCACCTGCACCAACCCCAACTGCTGAGGCATCTGTTTCGGCTGTTACTTCTCCAGCCGCCGCGGCAACGACAGTAGCAACTTCTACAGTTAGTGAGGACTCCTCAGACGAACCGTTGACACCAAGGATCCTGCGGAAACATGCAGAAAGAAAGTATGGAAAGAGGCAAAAGACTGAAACCAAATCGGATAATGAAGATACTAAAGAATCTGAGGAAGCACAAGACAATGCATCCCAGGCTTCAAGTAAGTTAATTACAAATTTTACCGGCAAATAATTATATATGCAATATAATAAAGAATCTAGAACCTACACTTAATTAGTTCTCATTATCATATACAGTCCACTGCTGAACAAAGGCCTAACCTCTGGTTGTATACAACAATCAGTATAGAGATGAAAAACTATTGTTGTTACAATCATCCTATTGTTAAAGTTGGGAAAGTTAAAACATTGATCACTTGCCAACATCATAATTTTTAATTAATACCTCTGGCAGTTTTTTTTACTCTGAATAGTCAACAAGTTATGTAAAGGTAGCTTACAGAGTTCTGTGACCTATCGGTACATGAGTCTAGTTACTCATGATATGCTTTCTGAACATGATTTTTCTGTTCCCATTAGAAAAATCAACACAAAGTTCTGTGGAAAGCGAAGTGCAAATAAAAGAAGAGCCAGAGTGGGACGCCAGCAGCATTGAAGAGGAGGAGCGCTCCATTGCTGAAATGTTTCAGGCAGAGATGAGCGTCAAGAATGAACCAGCCGACGACGTCGATATTGAGGAAGAAAGCTTGGTAAGATTGTAAGATTTTCAACTAATATTTGGTGATCAATAGATTGTTGATGTAATACATTCGCCCCCTACTATATGGGACCTTAAACATTGCCATCAACCGGGCACGAATCCGAACTCCGAGCTCACACTAAGCCAATAACACTCCTCGACCTGAGAATTGAAACCATGACGCTCAGCACTCGCACTTGCAATGCGACCACTAGCCCAAGGAGGCAATTTATTTAATTTAATAGTTCTAAAGAAAATTATAGTGGTAGTAAAATTATTGTGATTGTTTTCTCCAGATGTACAGTCCGCTGGCGTGTGAGCTGTGCGCGGAGGTGTTCACGGTGCCGGCCGCCTGGGTGCGCCACGTGCAGGCCCACGCGCGCAACCACACCACGCACGCGCGCAAGAGGAAACTCAGATCTGCCGTTAGTATATTATTATATCATATATATTTACGACGACTTGAGAACGTGAGTGGCGGATGGCTGCTAGCCGTCTTTTTGGGAGGCCTACATGCAGCAGTGGACGGCAATAGGCTGATCTCAGCCTGATGATTGATGATCACAGAACGATGGTCATTGTTATAGAATAGTTAAATTTCGAAACACTGGTCTTAAATTACATTTTTTTTTCTCTTCACGCGTCCTTGCCCTTTGACATTGCCGTACTACGTCTACAGATATTTAGAGTAGCCATATTTTTACGATGGCTGAATTAGACATGTCTATCACTGATAGGACACAAACTATTCTTATATTATCTTTTTGTATTTTTTAGCATATTTCAAGCTAAGATTTTTAAATTTTTATTAAGAAAGAAAAATTCAACCTCAGGCGGGACTCGAACCCGCGTGTTCTGGATAAGTACTCCAGACGCTCTGCCAACTGATATTATTATAATCTTATATTACTGTACGAACCTGTACAGATAGACAAAAATGCACACCAAAAACGATTGACATTGGCAAGCTAAGAGGACGGGAGAGAAAAATCCTTTCGCAGAGCATAACTTTAATACAACATTGTACACTGTACTATAGTCAGTTGATTTTAACAAAATTTAGTGTGAGAAGGGTCGTTGGCGGAGGTGAGACCAAAGCCTTTGTTCTTGTTTTGAATTTGTTAAGTAGAGAAAATTAAATTGTTATTTTATGATTTATAGCATTCAAGACCATTTTTTATTAAACAAATCTACTTTATTCCCCAGAGCGACGACACAGAAGAGACAATGGCACTGCTCCGCTGCGATCTATGTCAGAAACACTTCCCCAACCCCGCCGAGTGGGTACGGCACATACAGAGCACACATACGGAGTCTGGTCAGTAATTGTAATTTAAATATTTATGTTACCTTGTCATTGCTAGGATAAAAACAAAGGTCCAACCTGCAAATTGTCGTGACAAAAGCAATTAAAAAGCAAAATCAAAACCCGAAAAACTATGGTTACCGATATTTTAAAAATATGCAGGGCTAGCAGATATACAACTGATTAAAATATTAACATTTATGTTTGAGTAAAAAGATTTAATGTAAATAGTGTATAATGCGATTTAATACTCAAGAAAAGAGTATTTATAAAGACTTAATTTAGATTTCTTTTTGTTTTAGATAATGTTCATTTAAATATTCAGTTAGAATTAAGCTTGCTATTATATTCAGTTATCATTATTTCGACTAGCAAAATTCCTAGGATAGCCTAGGCAGCAGCAACATGTAGATATTACTATCATAATGCTTTAACAATATAAATGACTAATTAGCTAGTGCCTAGTAGTATGTTATAGTGTTATCGTAATTAAAGTACATATTGGGTTTTTATTTTTAAATAAATATCTGACATTTAAATTACTTCCCTTGAGGGATTGGTTGTACTAAGTTCGGCGATAAAGTCTATGACATAAAGCAATGAAATTCGAGATTTGACTCGCATTTCAAAATATTTGTATTTAGATAGTGTCTGAACGGCGTTTAATCTGTTCTATAGACACAAAATTTCAATTAGAAAAGCGATACAATTAGATTGCAGTCCTTGTTTTTCTCCTTTGCTTATCCTGAGAAAATCATAGATCTTTTAGACCCTCAAATGTACCTTTTATTAAGAAATATTATTATAATAGGCTAATTCTCGACAAACGAACATCCTGTCGCCTTTAGAATAGTATTAATGAATACTCATTTTATTTTACTTTCGCTAATACGTTGCTTATATTTAAGGTTGAACATAGATGGACTGTATCTGATACTACAAGCGAGATTGGGGTCCCGCCGAGATAAAATACGAGAGTAATACAGATGTGACATAGTTTATACACTATCTGAAAGTCTTTAATGATACCATGACGACAGGCCGCACATTCGCTTACATGCAAAATTTATATATGTATAAGAGAATCATTACCACGGTGGTGTTTTAACATGAATACGTTATTGTGTCTCGAATTCTAGATAAGTCCATCTATGTACCCTTAATAATCAATTTCTTTAAAATGCGCTATTTTTTTACACTACTTTTACCCTGCTCTGCTACTCATGATAATCACTTGAGATTTATTATTAAAATGTAACATTGGAATGCTTTGTTTGCTTATACTGTTGTTGCTATTGAAAACTTATTTATTTTGCCATGACCAAACAAAGTGTTGCATATTGTGTGATTGTCTGCCTGACTGAACCCTGTTCTAAATGTTCGTTCGATGTCGATTGTCTAGAATTGGCCATATCAAACAACAGTGCCCCACCAAAACGTCACAATCGTTTCACAGAGGGCGCGCAAAACAAGAGTTGCACGCAATGTAAGAAAACATTCCCGTCGCACGCCTCGATGCTCATACATATGCGAACACATACAGGTAAGTAAAGGTTTTTCACACGTTTTACTAAAAACGTAGGTCGAAAATGGTTAACTGCCAATACTCTACTGAAAAAATATAGTTGAAACTAATAATAATCCTCTCATTTACCATCCCACTGCTGGGCAAGGGCCTCCTCTCATTTGAGAGGGATTATCTGCATGTACACTTAGTTTGCAATAAACAATTTGACTTTGTAGTCTACCACGCTAGCCTAGTACGAGTTAGCAGACCTCACACGCCACCGAGAAAATCTTTCAGGCGCGCAGCTTTCCTCGCGATATTTTCCTTCACCGTTTGTGCTTAAGATAAACTAACAATGGTTAAATAACACTGGGTTCGATGCCCTACTCAATCACATTAATTGTGACACTACGTCACTTAATACGTATTGGGTGATGAGAAGCATACAAACAAAAATATAACGTTAAACATGCATATTCAGTATGTTAATGAAAAAGTCATAGCTAGCTAAATAAGCTCGCACCCAACACTCAAGCACATCATCATCAACCCATTATTGACCCACTGGAACGACCATATTTAATTTCAAATTTTTAACATGGCGATCCCATCTATAACAAATTCGTAACTCTTCTCCAGGTGAGCGTCCGTTCGTATGCGGTCTGTGCAACAAAGGATTCAACGTAAAGTCGAACTTGCTGCGGCACCTGCGCACGCTGCACGACCAGCTGATCAGCCCCGCGCAGGTGGACGAGGGCGAGGAGGAGGAGGCCGCGCCCGGACCCTCCGAGGTCAAGCGCGAGTCCTGAGGACGTGGAGGGGGGGCAGGTATGATATTATATCACGACACTCCATTTGCGGAACAATATTGACGACCCAATTAGTCCAGCGGTAGTTAACAATGCCTTCTGTGTTATAGGTCCCGGGTTCGAATCCCAGTAGGGACAAATATTTGTGTTATGAGCATCAACATTTGTATCCCAGTCATGGATGTATCTGTAATAAATATATATAATGTATTTAGAACCAAAGTATCCATAATACAAGTCTCGTTCCTTAGCTCGGAACTAGATGGCGCTGAGTTATAATGTCCGGATATATTTTAACTAATATCTTACATTTACGCGAGTATTAGACAAATGAAACTTCTTTTACGGATTTTATCGCGGTATATTTATTTATATAATTTTAACCTGACGTTTAGGATCCTATACAGCATCCATAAAGGTCTAAAAGCCAAATTACCGAATTCCCTATAAGAAATACAATTCGGAATGAGTACCTACCTATATTTTTCTATTATACCTATACATATAATATGGTAAAAGTGTACATAATATTTTAAAAACACTCATTGTCACCACCTATGTCAACATAGGGCGTTAAACAGAACATTGTATTAACATTGACATTGTAAACACAAATAATTGAAGAATTTGAAACATTTCGAGGATATGCTCGTCAACCAAATTCAGTTAATAATGTTAATATACATATAAGACATACTATGCAAAATTCCTTTAAATCTAAAATATTTTTTGTAGTTATTAAGCCAACGTTACTTATAGAAAGGTAAGAGTGTACTGATGATTTAGCACTAGGTACATTTATATGTAAATTAAATCTGTATAGAATCATCGTAAAAATATTCGTATTCATATTACCTATGTATACTGAAGCCCTTAGTCAGGTCTAATGATGTTATAAGTTTGGACGTTTAGTAAAATAACAAGTAACTGTTGATGATAATAGATTATAAACTATTCTCAAGACGATTCAAATTCTAATTTTCATTCAAAATATCTTGTTACAGGTAGAGGGCGCGGTCGTCGATTGGCAAATGCTATGACAGACGTAAACCGCCGCGCCATTGAAAAGAAAAGGCAAGCCGACAACGCTTCGCCTTCAAACGTTCCACGCAAGCAGAGCTATTCACTCTTCTTGAAGCAACGTGCGGTACTTTTCTCTGCCAAAAAGTGGAAACAGTGAAACACGGGGTGGCAACTTGCTACAACATTACTTTCTTTCATTTTATATCTTTCACTCTACTTGAGTTTGTTAGAAAAAGTTGTAGCAACGTCGCTATTCATTCGTTTGTTCACGTATACCTGCCCACCCTCCTTTTAAAATTTTAACGGTTACTTATTTTATAGTATTATTCTTATTGAGTGAATTATTTTTATAATCCCCTAGTTAATATTGTTTCAAGTATCTCGACATCTAGTCATGTATGTTATTAAAACGTATAACGATAGGTTATTATTTTATTTACGTAAGTGCACATTGGTATTACATTACGCATGTATACCAAACACATTTAAAATAAGAAGTTGTAGATGTGTTAAAACTTAATGATGTGGGCAATTCTTTGTTTTACTTCATGTTATTATGTGGTAACTTTGTCAAATATATATACATGAATGTGTCAATTTAACAGTTATTATATGTTAACAGCTATTATAAAATTCTAATTTATACATCTTTGTCGATATTTATATATCTATCACGCCTGGCATGCACTGGACATTTTGGGTAAACAAAAACTCATCATAATTTTAACTAGCACACATTCCAAGAGTAACCTGTTTTCACTAAAATGTTGGTGTATACCAAGCCTTATTAAAAACCCATAGGACTAAATGCATGTTTCAATTTGTACTTAAGCCAAAATATTTTAATACTATGTGTAATTTGTATAAACGCTAGAGGGAATATAATTTTGTAGATGTAAGGAATGATTAATAATATATTCGTATGATTAAATTTGCGAAGCTTTAAGTTCAGCATTCCATTGTGTTAGAAGTGATTATTTATTTTGATTGAACATGTGTATCAGTAGATACTGTACACTTTTATTGCTAATTTTTTGACATTTAATTCAATACTCATGTGAAACATGGACATGATTGAAGTAATTTGTACTATTGTGGAAAATAAAAGTGATTTATGTCAATATTGTTTTATTTAATAAGATTCCACGAGCTTCTATTAACGAATAGCATGCTATACATGCATGTTTTACAGATCAAATTAGCACTGGGACACTGCACGGACACGGCAGAAAATGTTATATAAGGTCTATTCCAATTTTATAATTTGAGCGTTAGTGGAGAATCCTTTTTTTTTATTTTCTCTATCCCCACTGTCGAAAATACATATATCATGTTTGTGCGCAAAAAGCTCGTCTAAATATGTAGGTGTCGACGACGAGACCGATTCTCACTAACATTATCTACTTCTAAATGCAAAAATGACCAAATAGGTACGTGTAGTGGAAGTATTTGTGTTCGTCGCCCCAGCAAGAAAGTAGCTCCTAGAGTGATATGAGTGGTACGTATAATTAGTGCGTAGTATGCTGTAAATGGGCGCCAAATAAAAAATTTGTGCGCCCTGTCGTTTTGGAAAAACACGGAAAAAACCGTTTCTGCTGGGGGAACGCTGTTCCAGCAAGAAAATTCTAAACGAATGATCGGAGGGAGAACATTTGTGCATGGGTAGAGAGCTTATATTTGTGCATAAATGTGCGCCAAAAATAAAATTTGTGCGTCTTCAGGTTTCCGAGATATTGAGATTCCTGCTGGGGCGACGTTTTGCAAAATCGTGTATCTCGGAAACCATTGTATGTGCGCCTGTAGAATAAAGACACACGAATAGCTCTTAATTTGTGCCGGAGTTAGATTTAAGAAAATATTTATGATTTCGAAGTAATCGCGCTTTTTCGAAATACCTAAAACCTATCGCAGCGCCCACACAAGAAGACGTATACACTCGCTGAAAACGGTATTCGGTGCTCCTGGACGATTATATTAACCATACGGAGTTTCAAAAATGTGCATGCATGCGTTACTGAATAATATTCATATGAGTCAATACGACGGTGTCGTAACTTTGACGGCGAAATACGAGAAACCGGCTCAACCCAGGATGTGCAGGTGTAAAACAATAATTAGTGCGTTTAGTCAAGAATGTATGGTGAAAATATTGAGCTTGAAATGTTTCGCATTAAGTAGATATCAACAGAAAACAAAACAAATAAACAACGGCTGGCTATCCGACCAAATTCGAATGACTACAAAAAAGCGGCGGTTTCATACATATCGATGACCTTCTTAACCTTCCTGGTTAACGTGTTGTGTCTAAGTACACTGAACTAGAAAAGTATTTTTATTACTATTAGTTTTATATTGTATCAACCTTCTAGTATCTCAGAGCTATATTATTATTAAATAGGTGTACAAGTTTTCGCTTCACGTATTAATCATAATATATATATCCCTAATAAAACTTATAAATACATATAACCTTATTGATACAACTACTTTTTTACTTTTTCATAAGATGTATAAACATCGACACAACAGTATTGCGTTACTATACATGCCGTATATTATCTATGTACTATGCAGCAAAACCGCGGGAGGCAGATAGTAATATAACCTACTACCATACGTTTGAATTTACACAAGATTTTCACTGTCAGTTTAATTTCCATAGTGACTAACTGTTATTACTCTTAACATAATATGTTCAAATTTCGATCAACAGGCGGCTAACAGTATTTTTAATAAGCCCCTAAAAGTTAGGCCAACTTGCTTTTGATCGCGACTGTATGGACAGCAGCTTAGGTTTAATACGTCAAATGAAGAAGGTCATCGATATGTATGAAACCGCCGCTTTTTTGTAGTCATTCGAATTTGGTCGGATAGCCAGCCGTTGTTTATTTGTTTTGTTTTCTGTTGATATCTACTTAATGCGAAACATTTCAAGCTCAATATTTTCACCATACATTCTTGACTAAACGCACTAATTATTGTTTTACACCTGCACATCCTGGGTTGAGCCGGTTTCTCGTATTTCGCCGTCAAAGTTACGACACCGTCGTATTGACTCATATGAATATTATTCAGTAACGCATGCATGCACATTTTTGAAACTCCGTATGGTTAATATAATCGTCCAGGAGCACCGAATACCGTTTTCAGCGAGTGTATACGTCTTCTTGTGTGGGCGCTGCGATAGGTTTTAGGTATTCTGAAAAAGCGCGATTACTTCGAAATCATAAATATTTTCTTAAATCTAACTCCGGCACAAATTCGCACAAATTAAGAGCTATTCGTGTGTCTTTATTCTACAGGCGCACATACAATGGTTTCCGAGATACACGATTTTGCAAAACGTCGCCCCAGCAGGAATCTCAATATCTCGGAAACCTGAAGACGCACAAATTTTATTTTTGGCGCACTTTTATGCACAAATATAAGCTCTCTACCCATGCACAAATTTTCTCCCTCCGATCATTCGTTTAGAATTTTCTTGCTGGAACAGCGTTCCCCCAGCAGAAACGGTTTTTTCCGTTTTTTTCCAAAACGACAGGGCGCACAAATTTTTTATTTGGCGCACATTTACAGCATACTACGCACTAATTATACGTACCACTCATATCACTCTAGGAGCTACTTTCTTGCTGGGGCGACGTACACGAAGTATTTTGGTCTCGTTTCGTTAGAACGTGACTTATGTGAAATTGGATCCTGGAATTGGAGTATATATAATACATAATTAGGTGTAGTATATTTTCCACAGGGTTTTGATATTGATTACCTATATGATTTAGGATGATTGTATAGATAGACAAAGAATTTTATATGTATTTTAAATTTCATTAATTCTTTGGATTGAGCTGCTGCTTGGAGGTAGAATGGCTTTTTGTACAACATTATTTTCTACAGTATGGTATACATTGACCATATTATTACTGTGTATAATAAAAACACCAGAATTCAGTTTGAAAATAATTATGTTTATCTAAGTAGTACAGCTGTAATAAGAAGCAAGGGAAACAGCCCGCAGTAGAATCACGGAATGCCAATAAAAGTCGCATAGTAATAATATTGACGAATGTTTATTGTTTCTTAAAAATATTATTTTATTTATCACAAGTTTTAGTGATACACACAGTGTAGCAGTGGAGGTTTCAAGTACGGAATAGGAAACTGAACATGATGTTATAGCAAGACAATACAACATAATATGCGCGATTACAATATAAACCTTCAAATAACAAATACGAACTTAATTTAACTATCTTCTTCCTCAATCTTAGGCGCCAGGTAATAGCGGATGTGACCTATGTCTGGAATGCGGTACTCTACAACAAGTGGGACATCAGCAGACATCGACAGCTGAACCTAAAACAAAAACGTAAAACTTTTAACATCCTACTTCAGTACAATATCTAAGCAAAATTTATTTATATGCATACTAATATTATAAATGCGAAAGTGTATCTGTCTGTTGCCTCTGCATGTTATAACAACTGAACTGATTTAGATAAAATTTTGTACTGAGATAGTTTGTGTCCTGGGGAGGACATAGGATAGTTTTCATACTGGAAATTGTCCCTTATAAGGAAGAAAAGGAGGGTGGAAATTTGTATGCGAAAAAAAATAATAGTTTTATGCAAAAGCCAGTATTGTTTAAATAATGATCTATTATTATATTACCTGTGGACTGAGTGATGTGGCTTTAGTAAAGTAATTCAGGTACTGGCAGGCGAATGTGAGAGTAACTGGCTCTTCCATCTCAATGACCACTGCTTCATCTTCTTTGTCGATTGACGCGGTCTGTGCTAGCTTGATGTTTGCTGACCCAATGTCACCAGAGGCTGAGAACTTCACTCCTGTGGCAAGAAAAATAGAATAGTTTATTTTCGATATTTGGTATGCCTGGCAGGATCTGACAGACCTTTACACAAGAAGCTTTGTTTTTCATTCAAACTTTTATGTGTCCAGGTGACTGCCCATTTGAATGACTCCCCTACAGTAGTAAAAGCAAACAGCAATACATACACTTTAATATTTATTAAAGTGATAATAAATATTAAAGTGATAAATAAAATTAAATATATATTTTTTTCCAAATACATTTAGTAATGTGTGGTGATCCTATATATTCTTCAATAACTTAAAATACTAACTTATAGGTAAATTCATGTCAAGTTTCCTATAAAAATATATAAGACCTAATACTGACCCTCTTTGGTGCATGATATGACCATGGATTCTCCAAACTGTGACAGATCACGGCAGATTCGAGCAAATTCACCACTTGGCAACCGAATAGTGCAGCTATACTCAGTCTCAGGAATACCTGTAATATTGAGCTTATTTAAATAATATCTTGGAAAAGTGGAAAAATATAAATAATGTAATAATTTAATAATATTCCAATCTGTTGTAATAAAGTTACAATTTTTTTTTAAATGATAAAAAACTATGTCTTAGTTGTCTTAATTGAATTGTCTATGATAAAAGACATGAAAGACTGGATGCTTTTGGATTAATGAGAAAATAAAAAATGAGTGTATGAAAAACAAAATTTTACCTAAATGTTCAAGATCCAAGTTCATGAGCTTCATCTCATAGTCGGAAACTTTTTCCTGGTTGGGGCTCTCGAAGACAAATGTGACTGTGTCAGCATTGTCCTGTGCCTTGATTGTCACCGTGTCTTTGTCACCAGCACACTTCAGGATCTTGGACATACTGGAAAATATTGTGATCATCAAATCAAACTTTATTTTGCATACCATACTAAGTGTACAAAAATAGGACTTAATACAACAAATAAGCAGGCACTTAAAACAATATTAAGGCTTGGTGAACAGATGTAAAACTAGGGAATATTTCCTTTACTAAGATACATTAGAAAATTAATTGATAGTAGTTCTAGAATAATTTACGACAAGTAGTGGCTATATACAAATGAGAGTTGTAGAAAGAAATTGCTCTCAACTTTATACTCATTATAGTTAAAGGTTAAAAGTAATCAAGTAGATTGCCAATAATACATACCTGCCTAAGTTCATGCCCATGGAAATGTTTCGGTCACATCTGTATCTATCAAAGCCATCTGCTCTGAGAGTGAGGGACACAAGTGACACATGGGAGTTGTCCATTGCCTAAAACAATAAATAGTATTTTACATTTTGTAAAAAGTCAGTCATTAGGAACTTTCAGTGTACCTGAATTAAGGTGATCTCTGACAAAGCATTTAGACCACATAGATACATCAGATTTAGTTATATGAAGAGAATTAATCACTCAAGTCCAACAAGACTTAGAACTTATAAAGACACGGTCAGTGTTGCAGAATTGAGTGAATGACATGGTCTATTAAGGAATGTGCTGCCATGATACATCACTAATTCAAGTGTAGCCTTAATCTTATCGTACCTGCAATTGGATTCCATTGTCGTCGCAGTCAAATGTGGCCTGTGTGAGCAGATCTTTGATAGCTTCCAACACCTTCTTCAAAATGACGCTACGGAGAAGACGCGCTTCGAACATTCTGTCTGTATAAAAAAGTACTTTTAGGAATCTTGTTCACCAATGTTAAAACTAGCAGTAAAAGATACAGTGTACGACGGTATGAAATGAAACAGTTGCTCATATCCAAATAACCGATTATCAAAGATATCCGCGCACAGTATGGAAAGCCCTTCTAATTACTTATATCATATTACTACAAAAACAAGATAAAAACACTTACATTTATAAAAATAACGAGTACAACAAATTAAAATAAGATATGATGCGTTAATGTCGCTGACCTCGCCAACATTAATGACAATAATGACAGCCGGTCGCGGGAAAATAAGGCGCGAAAAAGTGATGCGAAACACAACTTTCCAGATTCTATTTCAAAACTTTAGCATATGGACCTACCACGTTATGATTATTTCTTGCTCCAATGGCACACTATCCGGAAATCCCTGAAGAAAAGCTTGGCAGATAGTTCTCACATTATATTCAGAAAACCAACAGAATTTTACCATATTGAGCATATATCTCATCAATGTAGAGAAGTAATTATAATTCTTATTAAAATACTAGAAAGAGATAGCAACGTCATGAAAGTCATGTTTAGAATTGCGAGTGTTTCAATCAACGCTGTACCACAGACTGTTTAGACTTAGAGATACATATTTTTTAACGGTCGCGGCGTAGTATCTATTAGTCTGTGGTCGCGGCACTGTCTAACTTCAAAAAATTATCTGTGCTACAAACGTTCGAAAATAAAGATTTCCCAGTTTAGAAATCAATTATTTATACTTTTAGTGGTCAAATAATTACATTACGAATATAATGATTTATTTAAATAATTATGCAGAGGATAACTAAAATTCATTCAATTTTATAGAAGAATATCTACAAGGTGACGGAAAGATTAGAGACTTACCAATATTTGTATGGGATTCAGTGATCGCTGGCCGAAAACATTTAAAAAGCAAATCCAATTTGATAGGTTAACCACGGCGTGGGCAGCTTAGGCCATAAAATAAATATGTACCAGATAATAATTAATAGGACCTGGGCAATGGGATGAGAACAACAGATTTAATGACAGTACATATATTAATAAGTTGTACACATGAAAAACAACAAGTATAAACAAATAGTTTATTGGATAAATATCATAAACGTCTTGTAGACAACCCCAGAAAACTTAAAAAATAAAATATCCCAATAAATTAACAAGACAACTGTACTACTTGATCTTGACAAGGGTAGGATGGTAATCTAAGATAATATTTTTTTAGAATCCCAGGTGGTAAGAATCTTCCTCCTAGGAAATGTTTAGCTTCCTGTATGAACTCTGGTTGGGCACACATTTTAGGTGCTGAAAGTGATATTAGAAGGTCAGGTTTAAGGGCCCTACCAATTCCTGGGCCTTTTTCAACATTCCATCCACTGGGTATGTCCACACTGCAATGGGATAAAAATATTTTGATTATTGTACAAAGGGAAACCCTGTATCATTCTAAAAAAAAATGTAAAAAGGATAATTACCAACAGACAGGTAATCCAGCGTCAATGAGTGCATCAAGTGCAGGTTTTAGTTCCGCCCTCACGGGTGGTTTGAAACTGAATCCAAAGAGAGCATCTACAAGCACTTGGTATTCATTACACAAGTTTTTAGATGGAGGTAGTGTTTCAATAACGTCAACTTCAAATGCGATACACTGGGCTAGAAGATTTTCATACAAAGGTTTAGGTGTACGCTTTGGGTAGTAGATAGACACTTTGTATCCAAATAGTTTCATATGACGAGCTGCAACTAACCCATCTCCTCCATTATTTCCTGGTCCACAAATAACTAATGCTGAAGCATGCCTGAAATGTTTTATTATTTATTTTTATGTGGTTTGAAATAAATAAAAAAATTATTAAATAAGATCATCTAAAATATACTTATTGTACAATACTCAAACGCTCAACACTATATGTATTTGACAGCTAGTTTAATTTGAGGTTTTGGCCATTAATAAATGTAATGCAAAAGGTGGACAGTAATTAATCCATTATACCTTAAATAGTGAAAATAAGTGACGATAATCTGTAAGAAACATACGTAGATGGTGGATAAGTACGTGCTATAGCCGTAGCCACGCTAAGCCCCGCAAGCTCCATCAGCTGGTCAACACTAAACTTATATTCATTGAATAGATCTAAGTCCAAATCTATAGCCTCCTTTTGCGTCAAGTATCGCAATCTGGTAGTGCTGCATTGCTTCCCCCCGGATGCCATCACGCCCCCAACGTTAGCTACACGTAACTGAAAAGTGAAAACCAGTAAATATAATAAAAAAAAATATCATGACATATATTATTTAGAAATATTTCGGCAAAATAATGCGATGATCATACCAATAATCCACTACTTATGAACCGTAAAAGCATTTGTGAACAAGTTTTCAGCAATACAACCGAAGTATAGTGCCGAAAACACTGTTCTGTTAAAAAATATTGTAAAAAATGTAAACAAATATATGGTCAAATAATTAAATGATTACGAGTTTATTATCAGTTGCCATTTCATTTTCATTTGTCAATTTTATGTGACTTTAGCTTGACATGATATTTGTTAACGGTGCTTTCAGATAATTGAGAACAACAGTAATAACTATACTAATTAATTGTATATCAGATAAATTAATTAATTTAGCTATGTCAAACCTATGTCCAGCAGTGCACTGCGATAGGCTAAGTTCGGTTCCAAATCGGTATATCCAAGTAGAGGACGTCAGACGTCCTCTGCGTGAAATTATACGTCTTAAATGACAAATTGACAAATTCTGTCTGGTTGACGTTTCAACTATCTGTCAGTTTTGATTTTTCGCTTTCTCGCTTATCCATCCGTCACAAAAATGGCTGCGCTTAGGGTTTTCAGTCGTAATTTACCGTATTTACGACAGCAATTCTCCGCTTTATTAGGAAACACGTCGCCATCGGTGAAATTTATTTGTGTTGTGGTTATCATAGGATACGTTCTATCGTTTTTGGAAGATGTGGTGGACTTTTTCAGTGTCACTCCAGGGTATTTGATTCCACCTTCGTTTCAATGGTGGTCCGTTTTCACATTTTGGTTTCTCGAGATACATTTATGGGAAGTGATTATCGACATTGTGACAGTGGGACTGTGTGGGAAACTTATAGAACCGCTATGGGGTCAAATAGAAATGATGAAGTTTTTCGCCCTGACTAACGCTGGTGTTGCATTTCTTACTACATTCTACTATTTAGTGATATTTGCGTGTACAGGACAAACGTCCTACTTGTTTGATATTCACGTACATGGGCTGGCCGGTTACCTGGCTGCAGTATGTGTAGCTGTAAAGCAGATAATGCCTGATCATTTGCTAATAAAAACACCATTAGGTAAGATTCACATTTGATAAGTATTTACATTTTTAAACAAGTTTGATTATCGAGATTATTATGGCTAACACATTTGCCAATTGTTTTGAATACTGTTGAATATCATTATACAATAACATTAAAACCAAACCGGTTTCTGTTCACAAAGTAATGACTATTTTGTTAAGATTATCAGTATAATTCTCAATGCTAACTGTCACTAATTATAAAAACGATCTGGTCAACCAATCAAAAACAATTATCCTAACTGATACTAGTGTACATAGTACATGTTTTATTTTCTTTATTTTTTCTTTTAGGGAAGCTGACAAACAGGTCATTGCCTCTTCTGATCCTCATAATGGCTATCATTCTATGGGCTATTGGCATGTTGGAAGGCACATACCCTTGCATGTGGGGTAGTGGCACTATCTTGTCCTGGATATACCTGAGGTTCTGGCAGAGGCACAGCAGTGGAACCAAAGGAGACATGGCAGATAATTTCAGTTTTGATAAGTATGTTATTAATCATATATCTTTATTTACTTAGGTGTTTATAGAAAACAAGTAGTAGTTGTTCTCTACAAGATTTAAATGATATCAAGTTTTTAGGGATATATTCTAAAGCTAAATTACAACAATATTTAAAAAGAAAATTGTAGAGTAAATGTTTTTCCTTCATTTTTTATTTACTCAGTTCCAAGTTCTAGTTTTACTACTCACTACTAGTTCATTCTATTTATTCTCCTTCATTAACTTTTATGGCTTAAACTATTTGATAATATATTTAACTGTATTATTATTTCGAGATTGGAAAAAGTGTGCTCTTGTTATGTTAGGAATTGAAGAAAAATGTATTGTCTTCATTGTTTGCCATCTGAAGCAAGTTATGAAGTTGAGACAATGGTCTGTAATCTGAAACTACCTGTTTTCATTTATCTACTGATACTTCAAAACTCACTTCTTAAGTAGTAAACATAATACAAGAACACAAAAGGTTAAAGCATTTGATAATATATTTTTAATATTGAAATTAGAACTAATAATAATCAATGAAAGTATCATAAATGAAAAGGGACCATTTTTCTGTTTATTGTATTTATACTTGCTGAACCAGCATACATTGTTTTGCATTATAGGGGTTGGTGGTAGAAAAGAAAATACAAAATAATGTTTAGTCAATAAATAAAAAAGTTTGTTGAGGGACATCCTTATCATCTAGGGATGTAAAAAATAGCCTACAACCGATTCTCAGACCTACCAAATATACATACAAAATTTCATAATAATCTGTCTAGCTATTTGGGAGGAGTTTAGCGACAAACACTGTGATACAAGATTTTTATATATAAGATTACTATAATTATTATATTTTAGTGGTTGTTCAAGTTGTTCCACTTGAACAACCACTAAAATATAACCAAAGAATCTACCTCACTCTAAATTTAGTATATATCCAAAAAGTTAAAACAACATAAGAATCGTAAAATACCAACTGATAAAATAATTATAATTATATCCCTTTAAAAAAGAGATATCATAGATCGATTGAAGTTTACCAAATAAGCATGTGGTGGTGTCTGGATGGTTTATTATATTATGATTCTGGGTTCTATAAATGAATATACACACTAAATTTTTCAAACATGTGAGTGACTGGCCAAATCCAAATCTTTAGGGAATATAAAAAAATCTTATTAGACCTAGACTTCCACTTTCACCTGGCCAGGCGGGTGATAATATTGAATACCTGATGATTATTATTCGTATTCTCAATCATCATTAGACCAAAGTATAATGACTAAAAATAAAATAAACTAAAATATTTTTGTACATGTTTGGCTATGACAATAGATGTATATTCTTTACACGTATCTATGCAAATTAGTTACTATATGCGTGTTAATGTATTTGTGTGAAATGGCCTTATTTTGTGTCGTTATAGTCGTAGTTTACACAAACACGGGTTTCAAAGTCAAATAATAATGAACAGACATTCAATTTGCGACAATTTAAGTTAAATTTCAGGAGTTTCGCCCAAAAAAGTGTAGTGTTTGTGTGTTTCAGACTATAGTTAAGTTAGCCAAGTTTCGACTTCTGAGGAATTTACCAATGCGAGATAGATCAGTATGATTGACTAAACACTTCAATGCCTAGCACTCGGCTGACGCTGACTGAATTTTTGTGTCTTTTTAAGTCATTTAATCTAACAAATTTGTTCATAGAACCAACTCGGGTAACAAGTACGTCTGCAACGTGCATTGACAATGTCTTCTGCAGCTGTGATTACTCAGATAAAGCGATTGTAAATTGTATGTCTTCTGATCACAGCGGACAAACTGTCTCATTTAATACCAGTATAAGTTTAAGTAAAACACAAATAAATACAAGGCAGATTACAAAGAATAAAATTGTTAATTACAATAAATGTCTAAATACTAAGTTAGCCGGTCAAAACATAAATAAAAATAATTGTGATAAACAATATTCACGTTTTTTCGAGATTGTAAGAAATGAATTTAATAAACATTTCAAACTAAAAACCAAGAACGTAAACATTAGATTCAAATTTAGTGACTGGGCAACTATAGGCATTCGTAAAAGTCGGGAACACTTATTTGAATTATATGAATTAAAGTCATTTAATAAAAGTGAAGAGTTTACTCAATATGTTAGTAAATATTCAAAAACTTTTAAAATAGTGTGTCAATTAGCAAAAAAAATATACATAAGTAACAAAATCAAGAATGCTGAAAATAAGATAAAAACGACTTGGACAATAATAAATAATGAAAATAATAAATCTAAAGTATGTCATAACAATAACGCACTGCAAACGGCACGTGGTCTTATAACCACAAATTCTGAAGTAGCTCAAGAATTTGAGACATATTTTGCGAACATACCCCTTACAATAACTAAGAGTTTAAATTCTTCTTCCGCACTTTCCGTTGCTGTACTTAAACAGAATGTTACTTTCTGTCCAACTACTTTTAAATTTAGGTATGTTAGTCCAGAGTCAGTCATTAAAGTTTTTAAAGATATAAAAATAAAATTAACTGAAGACTTATGGGGTTTATCATCTAAAGTTTGTAGTGGAATCATTGATACTATAGCACCCCATCTAGCAAATATATTTAATGAATGCGTTGACCAGGGGACCTTCCCGGATCTTATGAAACACAGTAAAATAGTACCCTTATTTAAATCTGGAGATACTGAAGATCCTGGAAATTTCAGACCAGTTTCCATTCTACCAGTATTTAGTAAAATTTTTGAAAAAATGATGCTTAATCAAATGTTGTCACATTTCAATATACATAAACTTTTTCATGACCAGCAATATGGGTTCACCAAAGGGCGCAATACAACTGACGCCGGAGTGACGCTTATAAAGCACATCTTTGATGCTTGGGAAGAGTCACAAGATGCCGTTGGCATATTTTGTGATCTTTCAAAAGCATTTGATTGCGTGGATCATGATACACTACTACTAAAATTGGAACATTATGGATTTAAGCTAAACTCTTTAAAGTTATTAAAATCATATTTGCAAGGTAGAGTACAGAAAGTCCAAATAAACGGAATTAAATCATCTGGATCCAAAATTAAAATGGGTGTTCCGCAAGGCTCTATCCTGGGCCCGTTCTTGTTTTTGGTATATATTAATGACTTACCTTATATGTGCCAGAATGGATGTGGGATGGTGTTATTTGCTGATGATACCTCCTTAATTTTTAGATTAGATAGACGGTCACCAAATGTTGACGATGTAAATAGCGCCCTTCTAAAGGTCCATGAGTGGTTCACTGTTAATAATCTGGTATTGAATGGGCAGAAGACTAAATGCATAAAGTTTTCCTTACCAAATGTTAGAAGTGAGGATTGTAATATAATATTAAATAATGAAAAGCTCGAATTCGTCGATCAGACTGTATTTTTAGGAATCAAACTAGATTCCAAACTTCAATGGGGACCGCACATTAAGGCTTTGTCGGGATGCCTGAGTTCAGCTGCTTATGCAGTTAGAAAAATCAGACTACTTACGGATGTAGAAACCGCAAGACTAGTTTATTATAGCTACTTTCATAGCGTCATGTCTTACGGAATATTGCTGTGGGGCCGTGCTGCAGACATAGAATCAGTTTTCGTTCTGCAGAAAAGAGCAATAAGAGCCATTTATAACCTAAGTAGTCGTGATTCACTCAGGGAACTCTTTAAAGAAATAAATATTATGACAGTGCCCTGTCAGTATATCTTTGAAAATATAATGTACGTTAGAAAAAATATATCACATCATACGAAAAGATGTGAACTGCATAATTATAATACTAGATATAAGTCAAAATTAATGCAGCCACAGCTTCGTCTCGCTAAAGTCCATACCTCTTTTGTGGGATATAGTGTCAGGTTTTATAATAAGATTCCGGAAATAATTTTAAACCTCCCGGAAAATAAATTCAAATCCATCGTAAAGTCTACTCTATGCAAGAAAGCATACTACAAATTAGAAGATTATCTTGTAGATAAAAAAGTTTGGCAAAATGCTGGTCCAGCTCCACAGGTTTGCTAGCCTCATGATTATTATATTTTCTTTTATTTATTTTTTTATTTATTGGTTTGACTTCTTTTTGTTTTACATAAAGATATTTATAATTTTTTACAGTTTGACATGCTCAATTATACACTTATACAATTTGACATGTTTAGTTATACACCTTTACTGATTGACATGCAAATTATTTATTAATGTAATTTATTATTTATTAACGCAATAGTTACTGATTAGTAAAATAACTTGTAAAATATGAGACTGATGTTGGCTTTGATGTTGTTTTATTAATTTTTTTTTAATGTGAAAATGCCTGCCGGTTGCCGGGCATTCTGGGCTTGTCATGCTCACTCAAATGTCCTGCTGATGGTGGCGTTGTGTGTCGGGTCTTTTTATTCCCTACAACATGGTTGAGTAGACAGACGCCGATACACACGTCATGCTCGTGAACGGGTGCTATCAGTTGGGACTGGTCGGCTCATACATGTTATGGCAACCGAAATTGGTTTTAGTTATTTCTTTTACTTTCATAAATAATACGTTTCACATCGAACTGCACCAGTCTCATATTGATATTACATACATAAAGCATTGTAAAACAAAACCAACAATTTTGTATTTAATTTAAAAAGAGTATCTATGGAGTTTCTTGCCGGTTCTTCTCCATAAGACCTACCTTTTGGAACCGTGCAACTAAATTCAATTTAATTCGACAATTCAAAAGTACCTGTATTGGTCTAATTGAAATAAATGATTTGATTTGATTTGATTTGATTTGACGTAATTCGTCCGTGTGACGACAACTCTTCTCCCGAGTCGTATTTATATGCGACTTAAATTTCGGCATTCGAATTGTCAATGAAAGGGTTAATGCCTCTCTTCCAAGGCCCGGTATCCACCAAAGCGGAAAGGAGAAGAGACGAGAGATGTGTTTTGAATAACTAATCAGAATTCGTTTTTTCCACGTCTCCTTTTCGGAACTATATCTGATTAGTTATTCAAATAATATCTCCGCACGTCTCCTCTCCTCTCCGCTTCGGTGGAAAGCGGGCCTAAGAAGAGACCCATGCCCAGTCAGAGAGAAAAAAATAATAATTGTGACTCGCACAGGTATACACTTGTGGGCTATTATTTTTATTAACCTTTAATTGTTATAATTTGGCAGTTTCTTCCCGACGGTGCTACAGCCGGTGGTGCGCGGTATCGTGGGCCCGCCACACCGCTGCCTGGTGCGGCTGGGCGTGTGCTCGCCGAGCCCGCGCCGCGTGCACCTCGCGCTGAGCCCCCGGGGCGTCACTATATCGATGCCCGGCGTCGAACCGCAAGACATGGAGAGGCGAAGGTGATTGTTTAGCTGTAATTTCATCGTATCCGTTAAGTATCGATATGTGCGCATCTAGTCCAAGATGTGGACAAGGTGCCCAAGGTGGGCACAGTCCATTTCTCATTGGTGCCCCAACATCCTGGGGTGAGCACTGGACATTCTGGGTTCTGGGGTGGGTCCGGCCCGATTTTTTAGGATACATTTTAAGTATCTACATTTGTTTTACTACGTTATTTTTACTACATGTGTACTTCTTATCATTATCTTATAGATATTAACAGCCTATAATTTCTTGCCTGCATGATAATTTTGCAAGATATGTGAAGTGTTATCGTAAATAATTAACATTACCGACGTGATTAGCGCAGCGGTAGTAAAGGCTGCCTTCTTCTAAAGGGTTCTGGGTTCGAATTCCGGTAGTATCAAATGTTTGTGTAATGAGCATGAAAATTATACAATATACAAATCTATGTTTAATATGTATGTATAAAATATATATATTCTACGTAGTGTATCAACCATCTTGCATCCGTACCAAGACTCCTGTGTCACTGACATTTTGTGTGTGGATTAGCTTTGTTGTTCCACATTATTTAGAATCGTATGTGCCGAACAGTTAAGTGTAGAGCAAGCTTAACCTCACACATTATCAGGAACTTCGTGTGCTAATCAACTGATCATGATCTGCGCGTATTCAATGAACTGTTACTAAATATCTGTAGTATTTGAGCATTCCACCATTTTTATTCTCCTGTATGATCCAACTGGATTCAACATTTAAAATATATTTTTGGTAACATGCTTCTAGACAAATCGCGCTCAAGGCGTTGAGCGAGAGATTATCGAAGACTTCCGAACAGACACGACAGAAGAACTTATCAACCAAAGTGAATATGGAGGCGGTGAGGAAGGCGCAGTCGCAGGTGACGCCACAGTTCCCGGTGGAGGTGCCGCCGCCCGGCGAGGCGGCTCCAGTTCCCTCGGAAGCCACGCTCGTGGACCTCAGCGACCCCGACCCGCCCGCCGCCAAGCTCTCATGATCCTCACAGAGCCCAACCTTACACTAAAACGAAAGGCTGTTCACAGAACCAATGTAGAAATAGGTACGGTTGATGTTTTTTAAGTGTGAGACGATCTCAAATGTTAAAAATTCCATGTTGTATGAAATTATTATGAGGAGTCTGTCAATTGGTGAATAGGTTGTTGTTGAGCATTTCATGTACATCACGTTAACTGTGCATTTTGATTTATTAGTGTATAAGCATTAGCATTTCTGCAGTGGCACTGTGAATCTATACGAGCTAGTATTCATTTTATTTTCTTTTTATAAAAATCCAATAGTTATGGTAACAGTTGAATGTATGGGTATAAAAAAGTAAATATTTTTTGCAGATTTTATTGAATTTGTTGATTGTGTCTAGCTGAGGAGTGTGAATGATGTGACTTATTGTAAATATAATTGATATTGATTAGTGTTAATTAATAAAATAAATATCTAATCACTTTCTCAAGAGTTTTATTGCTTTTCTTAAATTCTTACAAAATCTTCAGATCAACAGAAACAAGGACACATATAAAAGTAGTAACGAAAATATTTTGGGAGGTAAAATAATATCTTCAATTGGTTGCAAATACGCTTTTTACGATATGTAAAATAAAAATGTCAACTGTTTGACTTGAAAATATATTGATCTATTGATGTAATCTAAGTACCCAATCACAGAAGAATATAAAGTAAAACATAAGAAAACTTAAAAGTGGTTTTTAGGTTGATCATATTTACTTTGTATCACCAATCAAAATATACATTTGCAACCGATAGATTACCGCCTAAAATGTTTTCTAATATTAAAATAAGGCCTTGTACTGGCATATAGGCTTCAGTTGATAAAACATTGCACTATATTATATCAAATTAAGGATAAATCACTTCGATGCACACACATTAACGTGCACGAACGCATGACTACGTGCCTCCTGTGTGTCTTGGCCTTAAATATAGTTCAACAGCCTACTTGCACAACTATAACCTCTATTATTGGGTAAATATATTTAACACTATAATAAATCCATATTCATGTACAGAAAATTGAAATAAAACTATCAGCTGATGAAAAAAATACTATTCAAATATTAAGAAGACTTAAATGAAAATGTAATATAAATACTCTTGTAACTTATATATATGTAAATATACTATGAGATTATATAGTACATTTAAACATGTTGCTATAATACATACAATAAAGGTTCTTCACAATTTCACCAAGAACATTGATATAAGTTATCTGTAGCTGCTGTGACCTACAAATATTTTTGTAAGGGAAGAATAAGATAATGTTCTTAATTAGTTTTTCATAGGCTGTAAATTAAAAATTATGCCTTCAACTTTTCCGATGAGTGTTACAAAAAACAATATACATATGAATTATTAGTTAAAGAGACAACAGTCTGGCAACACTGGATACAAAAATTAATTCGACTGCTACAACGAATTATTTAGGTGTAATTAATTTACTTTGCACTTGATAAGGTATTTTGCCGAATCGCAATCATTCAAGCATGAGTGTAACGCACTGCAATGTCGCCTAGATGCTCACATTTTACATATCATTCAATATCATTACGACACGATTGCGTCTCCAATTATCCACAAATAACATAACAAATCCCTGATACATTTTACATCCGCTCTATTAGTCTAGTCACAATACCAATATGTCTACATTCGTTTCACGTGTTCGAGTGAACAGTATCCACGGTCGCACGTCACTCGCGTTCCCGCCAGGAATAGCGGCGCTTGAACAGGGGCTACCTGTAGTAATGGTGCTGGCCTTGCGGAGGCCACTGTTGGACCGGCACTGACGGTTGCTGGTAACCTTCGCCCCAGCGAGAACTCTCGCCCATAGTGTTCACAGATCCCATGGGAACCGATGACGTCATCGGTGTCACGCCTGACACGTTTGTTGACATGTTGCTACCTGCAAGAGATAAAGATTGAATTGAGGTTATACATGGAATACATTTTCTAACACTAACTAGTAATTTTGTTATTGAAGATCGTTGGTTAATCATACTCAGGAAGTTGATTACCGAGCGTTAACAATGGATAATTATCTAAACTGGCTACATAATCCTACGGCTGGATAAAGATCTATAGTAAAAATAGCGAAATCGACAGCATGGATAATTTTTGGAACTACCTCGTTGGATGTAAGTGCGACTACTGATTAAGAGGTCTTGTTAAGAGTTGGTTAACTGTTATTGGGTTCTTCCTATGAAAATTTCAGTAGTAGCTCGAAGTTAGGATTCTTGCCGGTTGATAGTAATTATTAGCATTATTTATTTATTTATTTATATTATATGACGCCTAAAAAACTGGTGAAATGTGGATACATTAATACACCTTGCCTACCCCTTTGGGGATGCCGAGTGTGGTGTTTATTATCATTCATAATAATTATATAATATACTATGTAGTTACCAGGATGAACGTAGGCGGGCGGGGCGGAATAGGGCGGCGCAGTCGCGTAGTAGGTGGGCGGCGGCACGCTCATGTTGTGCAGTACGGCCACCGACGACACCGGCAGCGGCGCCGGGCCCACCGGCTGTGGTGTAAACACGGAATCATTATAAAATACCCATTGAAAGGGTAGAGAGCACATGTAGAAAATTGGCAATGTCGCATACTTGTCAAAAAATTTACTGCTGCAATATTGAGAAATATCGCTCTATGTTGCACAACTAGAATCTTGATTAGCATATAATGCAATAATTTCTATCGTTTACCTGAATATAACGATATTTCATATAATTTACACTAAGAAATATTGAAAACCAAAACGAGACAATGTAAAAACAGAAAATTAAATGAAAGTTATTAGCAACTTTGCCACCTTTTTGCTGGAAACCAATATGACAGGTTTATAGGAAGTTGTAGAAGCCACTTTGGTAGGGAATACTGACCGGGTAGTAGTTGTAGTAAGCGTGCGAGTCGGGCTGGTCCTGTATGGGCACGGTGATGAGGTTGGTGCGCGCGCGCGGCCGCTCCGAGCCGCCGTGCGCCGCGCCGTGGGCACGCGGGTCGTTCGCGCTCGGCGCCAGCTGGCACAACAAACATATTACAGTTATTATTAATTATATTCTATTATTATTTCGACGGGTCAGCTAGTAGACCTGGCAAAATCCATAGTCGAAAGTATTTATTGCAAACCAATTGTACATGAATTCTTAAAATAATGGATAAGAACATGTCAATAATAGACGACCTCTGTGGTCTACTGGTTCGAGTACCGGACTGCTGATCGCGAGGTTATGGGTTCTAATCCCACGGGACACAAATATTTATGTGATGAATATAAGTGTTTGTGTTCGTCTAGGTGTTTCCTACGTATTATAAGTATGTATTTACAAAAAAAAAAGTAGATAAGTATTATATCCGTTGTCTAGTACCCATAGTACAAGCTCTGCTTAGTTTGGGACTAGATGGTGCTGTGTAAAATGTCGCAGAATATATTTATATTTAAACTTATCTAAGAATACATTAAATATTAATTACTAGCTGCATCTAGCGGCTTTGCCCGCATAGTATATAGATAAAAGTAGCCTATGTGTTAATCCAGGTAATAAACTATATCTATGCTAAATTTCATTCAAATCTGTTAAGCGGTTCTTGCGTAAAAGTGTAACAATCATCCATCCATCCATACACAACTTTCGCGTTTATAATATTAGTAGAATTTATAATTTACCAAATGTTGTAATAGCTTTCTACAAACAATGCTTACATTTAAAGGTTTTACAATTGCAACAGTATTTGATGGCGCCTCAGGCTCAGGTTTTGTCTCAGTTGTTCCCGAAGACACATGCCTATGGTTGATGTGCGCTTGTAAGTCTCTCTAGAAGAAAACAGAAGTTTATAAATGTTAATTTTATAAGTACATTATCAATATATTTACTGTACTCCATTGCTAGACGCAGGTCTCATTTCGATATTGCAGTACTGGTTGACACACTTCCCTCTGTGGGTGTATCTAGACTTTTCCTTTAGGCTAGGTTTGACCCCAGCACTTAGTAGGCACAGTTCACTTCAGAATTTTTATTGGTAGCTCAACGTCGGGGGGGCACTGGACCATTCTGGGTGGACACGGCCCAATAATAATATCTCAGGCATGCGGGTTTCTTCTCTGTTTTTCCCTCACCATATAAAGATGTGATAAATGTACACATAACACAAATTTTGGCGGTACATGCCTTGGGATTGAACCAAAATTTTGATATAGTACCTACTTAGAAACAATTTTTAATTTAATATTTAGACTGGATCATGTTACCTGTGATAAGTAAGTTCTTCTACATCCTGTATTTCCATACCGTGTACCAGAGTGGGTACACATAAACACTGTACCTAATCCTGTTTGTTCTACTCTAAGGACCTGAAAGTAGAAAACAATGTTGTTCAAGATATAACATACAAAATTGAACATCAATATAATATAACAGTGTTTTAAAACTCACACAGACATAATATGTATGTGTGATACTTCTCAATTCAACTCAGCTCTATAATATTTCTTCCAGACTAAATTTTTGTAAGCACATAGCAGATTTCAGATTTTACATACACAATATATATTACTGAATTATCTTCTACGATGTATTAGCAGTACACATTGAGTTTGTGTACTGCTAAGCTGATTGCCGGTATTCTGCTATATCAAACTAGTTTATCCTTTTGAAGATATGATTATCAAATTAGTTCTTGTGAAGTAGACAATTTGGGTTTAATTATTATCTCAAGTTTTTGATTGGTCAGAAACTGTTTGTGAGGCTTTTTGTACACCATAGTGGCTACAGTGTAAAAGTGGTGGCCTCATATGAACTTTTTCGGAATATTTTTTTAATGTAATATGCAAATTTCTGTTCACTATGGTCTTAACATCACTAGGCTATAAAGGCACACATTATTTATATTTCCTTAGTTTAATTAAAAAAATATTACCTTTTCTCTACATCTCGGGCAATGAGTATGTTCAGATCTGGCACATGACAGACAAAATACATGTTTGCATGGTATCTGGAAAACAATAAATTACATTAAATAATGATAAAGAAAATGTTACTATAGAAAGTCATAATAAGCTATATATAGTCATCAACCTGAAAAAAATAACACTAGAAAGTAGAAACTATTTATGAACAAAAGTGACAATCACTATGTCCCTGACAATGTATTATGATCTACATAACAAAACATATCAACTGGTTTGTATCCCCCCTCCAGACACAAAACCAAACTCTGACCAGAAACTGAGAATTTCATATAAAATTCCATTATTACTTTCGTTAACCTGGTGATTGAAGCCAGGAGCTCATATGCCTATCAGTGGGCCTTGTAAATTTTTGACTAATAACGCAGTTATGAATATGATCCATGATTAAAATAACAAATAAAATTTTAATTTGGTATCCGTATCTAGAATATCAGCTTTAAAGTTAATAATTTGTGTTCTGTTATACTCACCATTCTTCCATATATGAGTATAGGTTTAGAGCATATATCACAGCAATAGATCATAGGGTTGAGGACTTTTTCTCCAATAAGTGTCGCCCGGTGACTCCAATCTAACCTGAGCATAGGCTCTGGAGGTCCACGCTGTAGTGTTGTGAACACTGGTGCCTCCAGTTGGGATATATCTGATGGTACTTCCACTGAAAATGCAAAAGGGTCCATAAGAACAATTTTAAACATTGTAAGTTCAGATTTTTGGAATGGTATATCCAAATGGGGCCTACGTCCAGCAGTGGATGAATATATGTTGTAAACAAAAAATGGTCTGTTGATAGCTAAATTAATAGCCTAATCTTTGACTAATCGTATTTGAGTTTCAAAACATTATTGTATGTTACAAGTTGGTCCATTTGAAATATTGTATAATATACAGTAAAAGTAATCAGGTGAAAAAAAAGTCAATATAAAGTTTATTACTTTTATCTGTCATCTTTCTAATGGCACTGGACTCTTGAGGATTGGTATACTTATTCATGCTTTTATTTTTTTACAATTTTACAGGGTACTAACTTTTGCTGTTATGAATTGAGGTGCTATTCCCACCATATCTTTGTGATAACTGATAAAATATAATGATAAAATTGATAATGTTCAACTGATAATTTTAAAGGCATTATTATTCAGTTTGCTTCAAGTGAATATTCTACATTATTTATATATAATGATGCTTATATATTATAGTACTTTTTGATTGACTCCTAAATTCCTTGGCAAATCTGAATAATTTTAAATTATTATGTATGTAACATTGATACATTAATCATTATATTTCAATCTCATTATTCATATCAAAATGTTGTTGGTTGTAAAATATAAATTACAGATTTAATTACATTTAGGTGGTTCGGCCGGTTCAGGTTCTTCCTTAGCATCTTCAACAACCGTTTCTTCTTGTTCCTGTGAGGTTTCTTCGACGGAACATTCCTCCTCATCACTAGACATAACTTTAGGCACTTTTTTTCCTCGGCCTCTTCCTCGACCCCTGCCTCGGCCTCGACCTCGGCCACGACCCCTTCCGCGAGCATTCCTCTTTTCACTATTCATATTTTTAAGAAAAAGATCTACGCTTGCAACGCTTCAAAGTTTATCAAAGTAACAGTCCACACCTAACCTATATATCAACAATGGACATAATTAAAGTAAGCTAGGAATTATTGTTTGCAACAAAAACTATACGTATTATTTTACTATAAATAATTATTTGGAGGGACTCAGTTTTACAAAATACATAGAGTAATTACAATTTACAATCGTCACGAACGAAAAGCGCTTCAGTTCAGTAAGTTCAGTTCAGTTCAGACTTCAGTGACACTAGTGACTGACAGACTGACAGTCCGATAATATATATTTCATTCATAGATCGACAATGTGGCAGAGAGGCGTAATACCGAGTACAGACTATAGTAATGAATGGGCTTGCCTATTGTATGACGTTTTCTTGAAAGTAAAGTAACGTTATTTTCATAATATTCTAATAAAAATTCTATTGATCAGGTATAAAATCTGTAAAATGTTGTATTTTAACGTCTAACATTAAACGTAGTGTAAGCCAGCCAGACGACTTGTAGAAGGCAGCTGGTTGTAACTGGATGAGAAGAGCTGATGATCGAGCTCTGTAGCGTTCACTAGGGGAGGCCTACCTCCAACTGTAGACGAATATAGGCTGATGATGATGATTCAGTATGAAGAAAATAGGTACGACTAAGCTTAAAAGACTTTTTTAACGTGCAGAAAATCCGTTTGCTGAAAACGGAGCAAGGCATTTTCTGCCTCGCACCACCGCTCTGTGGAAGCTGCTGTCGCATGCGGTCTTTCCGAACCGTTACGACATGGTAACTCCGTTGGTGTTGCAAATGTCCATGGGTGGCGGTAATCATTTACCATCAGGTGAGCCTCCTGCCCGTCTGTCCCCTTATTTCCATAAAAAAAAAATGGGTTTTCCGCACGATAAAAAAGTCTTTTAAGCTACGTATAAGCTATTATAGTTACGCTTTGTACAGAACATCCTTATTCGTGACGTTCCATTTTAATGACATAGCTATTTTCTTGATACTGAATCATCATCATCAGCCTATACTTTTCCACTGAACACTGAACATATTTAAGCCTCTCTTAATGAAAGCCACAGAATTGGCAGAACTTTGAGGTAATAAGTATAAATGTATAAATAAGTAAATGTTTATTTGACATTCCTGAACAGTGATTGTGTGTACTTTTTACATTAATTTGTTGTAGATAACTTTTCGATGTATAGAATCGTAATGGAGAAAAAATAAGTTCTGTCAAAATGTCAATTCAAACGTCAATTCTATAAACAAAAACAGAATTGCCGGTTCTACCTGTGTGGTAAACTACCTATATTAAATCTATTAATTTTTTCAATATGACTGACGATGGCTGAACTAAAACTACCCATCTCTTTTGTGAGTATTTACACTTCTATTATTCCAGGTATCCAATTGTTAGCAATAAAGTTTTTACCGTAGAAGTCTGAATGTTATACAAACAGACTGGATTAAATTATATTTCATTCTTTCTATACCACAATCACAGTCTTAAATATTTAGTCGCTTGCAAATAAATTATTGTATTATGTTCTCTCAACTTGAAACTCATAAATTCAGTTTATTTGTCAGGTACAGGTTATGTAAATATTTTGAGTATGTTTATACAAACAGCTATCTAACTAGCTTATCTAAATCAGAGAGAGCCTAGTGTGTGTTTTTTTAAGATGATGACTTGCAACATCATTGTTTACTTCTTATTAAACATCATAATATCAACTTGTGTCTGCACCGTTACCTACGTTTATGTTACGTTACCTTAATCACCGTTAGACAACCTAGAACGAGCTACAAGTATAAAAAAGTATATAAGTAATAAGTATATCATCATCATCAACCCTTTAACGTCGCACTGCTGGGCACGGTTCTCCTCTCATTTGAGAGGGATAAGGCTATAGTCCACCACGCTAGTCTACTGCGGGTTGGCAGACTAATCATGCCATCGAGACATCTCTCAAGCATGCTGGTTTTCCTTCACCGTTTGAGCTTGTGATAAATACGCACATAACTTCCGAAAAGTCAGTGGTGAGTGCCTTGGGTTTGAACTCGAGACCGACATCTCAGTCCACTGGTCACACCACTAGGCTACCACAGCTATAAGTATATAACATTGTTTCATATGATTATCTATTTATAATATTGTTAAATCTCATAACCATTAAGTAAGTTCTTGGATCAATCATACCGAAGGAGGCTTACAAGTAAAGTAAGTTCTAAATGTTAGATATGCAAGACCAAGCTTACTATAAACTTGCTGCAGTGCTTCTTACAAGACATAGAAACTATTCTATTTCTTCGGCATAATGTACTTTAATCAACTGTGGTGAGAACCGCAAGATTGAAGTCAAATCCTTGTCTCAGAACTTACTGCCCTGGACCACTGCTGGTTACATACTGTTAAGCACCACTTACATTCTGATATATATGAATACATTTCAAAAATTTCATATTTCTCCACAAAAATGATGAGATGGAAAATCTTGTATCTATATTTCAATCAAACTAAAAAAAAAGCATTACTATTCCACGAGCTCGCCCACAGATGGCGCTGTTTTCAATGTAACACGTATGTACAGAATTTCTTATTATTGTAGGTTGATAGGTTGTTTACATACGAGCCGGTAAAATACAACGTGATGTTTTGTAAAAACTAAAAGTGCTGTTCAGCTGTACTAAATTTTTCCAGCAGTTGATAAGTCTGGCTAGTTGATCTTCGCATCAATGACTACCATCTACCTAGTATCTATCTAGCCATGCGGATGTGCTTGTGAAGTCGCGAGTTGCGTTGCGGCCGCGGCCGGTGCCGCAAAGTTCCATAGTTTACCGAGGTGGATGGCAACTGTATTAAAGGTACAATTTAAGGCTATATTTGTGCAGTCACCGAATTATCAGTTCTGGTGACTTTGAGCTGCCTATTTGTTGCTTTGCTTGGCGATGTTCAGTATGAACTCACCTAAACCATGATGCGCATAAAAGTTTTTAGAGTACTTATAGCAAAAGAAATCATGCCAAGTCGTAGTTTTAAAAACCTAATTTAGCTTCCTGTAGTCATTTCTAATTTGAGTCGACACTGCCGTATTGGAACAACATACTAATTGTTTGATTAGCACTTATAATTACGTAATTAGTTTGTTTACCTCAAAGATTTCGCAAATGCGTTTTTCGCAATAGGGCATTGACGCACACTTGCTTTGCCTTTACTTGGTGAGTAAGGATGTCATAACCCAGTGATTATATTGCAGTGTCTTTTTACAGACATGCACTTGCGGTATCGATAACAAACAAGTGCTCTTTATGTTTTGCTTATTGAGCACTCTAGGTGAGTAGGTATTAGATACTCATCTTCTCTTGAATTGTACAAATGACTTTAGCACTTGCTTGCTTCGTAATCTCTCCGTAAACTCTTTAGTAATCACCTAAATAGTTCAGTGAACGGAATAATAAAAGCTTGCGATTATTGTTACGGATATTTGGTAGCTCGATATAAAGGTAGCGTCTGATGCCACTCTCCCAGTAATCCGTACTTTCAGGAGTCATCATTACCGATTCGCATAATGAATGCGGAAATTTCTGATCATGCAAGATCTTTGATTTGATGCAAGAGTATTAATTCTTCTCAACACTCAGTCAGATATGCATATGTGGCGTCGCTTGTCTTAAGTATTTATTGTGAAAATAATAATAATATAGTAATTCTTTATTTACATTAATACTTTTTGACAAAAGTAGTGAGGCCCTGACTCCTGCGCTAGGTATAGTACCTGTGTTACAGGAGCCAGTGTCTTCTCCCAATAATAATTATGATCCAAGTTGTATGCAAAATAAGAAGTAATTTAAAACATATAGGTACAAAAAATAAAAGACGAGAAAAATATTATAAACATTTCTAATTAATTCAAGAGTGTTAGTTGTATAGTGTATGAATGTGGTGTGTAGTGTGGTGTATGAATGTGTGATGTAGGTATGTGGTGTATGATATTATACATATACGTACTATTTTAAAAGGAGTTCGGTTTGTTCCTAGTCATGCGTAAGTAGCCACGATTTAGCCATACTTTTAGCTTCCTTCATTGTGAGCTGATTTATTTTAAGCTCTTTGTTTGTCTTGTTATATAAATGAATGGTTAAATAATTGTTGTTTTCTAGCTGATGCATGAAAATCATTGTAAAATTTCTGCTTTGCATGAATAACTTAATACTTAAAATTGTTATTAAATGATTCGTTAATCATTGCTAGAGATACATATAATATTCAATCTTCAGTTTGAAGTTCAGTCAAGTTATAAACTTAATAATATTAATGTTCATTATATACAAAGTACTTTCAATCGGTCGTAATTGCATTATACATTCATCGTCACGCTCTTTTCCTTTACGGGGTAATCAGAATTCCCGGCGCTGCCATCGATACCGCGTAGTATGTTGCGTCGGTACCGCTTGAAGCCTAGTACGGAACAAAATCGTAGCGGTTCCATGCATATTTTGGAAATAGCTGTCAATTCTATGGAATTCTAGAAACTTCTTATACAGCTTTTGCGATTTACTTGTGTATAAATAAAACATATCTGCAGATGCAACGACAATTCATTGTACTCTTATGAAATACGATAATAAGCGATACTACACAGTACTAACACCTGTCGTATATAAACGATACTGACACCTAATTATTATGTTGTTTATTATAATCTTATCTTTCCTTCCTATTTCTCATAATTTGCACTTTTGTTTGTTTGTTTTCCACGAAACTGTTGTTATTTACATAATATGTAAACAAGTGTAATCTACACTTAGTGTATAATAATAATAGGAAAATCTAATTTTCATTGTCACTCAGTTTGCTATAAGCTTTGCAGTAGGAGTCCAGACGAAGTGAATGCTTTTTTATTTTTTATAAGTTCGCAATCCAATACGTATTACATCAGAGCCATTAGATTTTTTAGACTTATAAATGTAGAAATTACAGATTTATTTTTCAAAATTATGATTCATACGCAAAATTCGTAGACGATGTCCAAAGAGTTTGGTCTGTAGACTGTTATCTCAAAAAGGTTGCTTATAAAATGTATATTCATGAGTCACTGCCAAACTAGGGAAAACGAATATTCGTGAGTAAGACTAGGTAGTATGTACCTACTTGAGTTATGCACGCCATTATGTTAAACTAGATTTCTTCTATGACCAAAGATAATTAGTAGCGTTATTGATAAAGTTTTATGCCCTCAAGCCTACATAATGATAATGATACTCTTGTATCGACAAATAAACGGACAAATTTTGTTCTCCACGTGCAAAAATGTAATGTTGATTTGGAGTTGAGATTTAATGGTGTATAGCTAATCAACCTGCACTTTCTTACCTAACGCTTAATGTTTTCATATCAAGTCTCAAGATGTTAACATACCATCACGCCTGTCATCCCCGAAAGGTTAGGCAGAGGTGTGCAAATTTACACCCACGTTTCGTATGTTTAAGGTCCCATGTAATAGGGGGCGAGCCTATTGCCTTTAACCGGGCACGAATCCAAACTCCGAGCTGCTACTGGGAGTTTCATAGAAAAACCCGATAACACTTTGCTCGACCTGGGAATCGAACCCAAGAGCTCTTGCTCGGCAGTCGCACTGTACGACCACTAGACGAACGAGGCAGACTCAAGATATCCGTCTTAATATTTGCTTCAAATCATATTGGTAAAATCCTACCTTATGAAAGCTATGCCATGGTCTGCCTGTCAGTGCACAACTAAAATCAGAGTCTTAGTATTAGAAATCTGCCTGTTTTTTTACGGTAAGTCACTAAGTGGAGAAGATTTCTTCGCCTTTATCTTTCTTCTTTTCCCTAATTTCATATTGTGGTGTGTTGCTAGGTTGGCCATTCAAAAGTATTAAGTAGCCCGTAGGTATGTTTAAAAAGTATTTTTTGATTCACAGATTCGTCTGCAAAAATATACAAAACAAATGAGGACGAAATAAAATAAACTCGAAATAATATATAGTTTATTATAGCTATCAGTTGAAAGGAAAATTATCACAGTTAGCTTTACAGGATAATAATGGACGTAGGCAATTACAGAACCATACAATGCGCGCGGTCCAACGCGCGCCGCGCACTTGGCCGGTTGTTCCATTTCATTTTAAAAGCAATGACTTATTCAACCGAGAATAAAACATAATTTTTCAATCTTACATCTTGGTAAATATTAATGCCATTCGGCCCTCTTGTTGTATTGTGATTAGGTGTTTATCCAGTCGGGGTGCTTCGAAATTTATGAGGTCATTGTAGTTTCCCCTCACATCTAAAGGTCTACGAATGTTATGTACGATCTTGTGTGTTAATTTCATATTTGTTTTCTTTATTGAGCTCTTCTGCTTATGTTGTTTGCCGACTGAATTGCCGATTCCTCTAAATAGAATTTAGGGTTCATTCTCATTCTCATTGAAGTATACTCGATGTAAACAATGTGCAAAAACGACATGACATAATAAGTATTACTATCACGTATTAAAATCTAGATATTCGGTGCTTAAGAAAAGGTATACTGTTTTCGTCATAAGCTTTTTCTACATGCTTAACACATACCTACAATCATCGGCATCAACTCGCAATTGCATTGTTTGACCCTTCATTTATCCTGTATTATGTTTTTCAATTCTCTTTAACATATTTGAGCAAACATACTCACGTATATTTTATTCTCTTATTTGGGACTAATTAAAATAAACCATTTTACTTACGGTGGTCCATACTCCATCTAAAAATTTTATCTATATCATCCTGTATTTCAATATTCAGAATACTTGATGATGGTCAGTTAGTTTGTTGCTTATGGCTCTTCTGCTAATATTATTAATACAAATTTGGACGATAATACCTAGACAAAACTGTGTCCATTATTATTCGACTGCTTATGTTTTATTCCTAGGAAATAAAATGAAATCAAACAAAGCTTTTGTTGTGTCTTTGTAAATTCAATGCACGGAGTACTAAAAGCTCTAGCCTTGAATATTACTTCTGTATTCAACGGCGCGTGAGGTGTACTTATTTGTTGTGGTAGGGGCCCGCTGCCTATCGCCTACTGGTATTTTACTGTGCCTATGTGTGTGTATAGTTATTTAGTTTACACTCATACATTTGAATGGCGGACGCACACGTAAGTAAGCTGTTTACCAATCTTGATAATTCGCGAGAACTAAACAAAAGCACAACTATGTTAGAAGTCACATCAACAGATAATTCATAGATAGATTGGGACATTTTTATTGCGTTAGTCTCGCAATAAAAGTATGATATACGATAATGTTGCGAATCCTATTAGTTTTCATATAACTAACAACAAAGAAAGCTCTTTCGGCCTTTAACAATACATTTAAATGAGTCTGTAGGCGTCTGAAACGTGAAGCTCATTTTAAAGAAGTTTCTTTACTTTGACTGAATATGAGCTCTGTTTCATTCTGTTAAGGTTTACTATCATTCATTTATGTATGTACATTTTATTTAAATTAAGGCGAATCATTTGTGATGTGCACACAAATGTAACTATCGTCACATATTGCCGGATTTCATTTGTCCAGTCTGTGTACAATTATTTGGTTTAAACAAACATCAGCGGATTTCGATTATGTATGGATACTTTGCAATTCCCAAGTGTTGGTATATTTTATTTTACTTTACATTATTTTACTTACTTTGCGTATTGAAATAAGCACATATCTTTACTGTGTAAAGTACTTGTACTCACAATCTATTTATATAGGATAAGAACTCTTTACATATAGATTTTTTAAAGCTTGTAATCTTCGAAGGTAAATAGTGATATGTAATCTATGGTCTTGTGATTATTGCGGCATATGAGCGACGCAAAAAACGGGAGATATCTGTGTTTCGCACAAATTAAATAAAGAGGAGTTTTAATTTCATTATAGGTATTAAAAAAAACAGCTGGCAGTTATTTTGACAGCATGCAATACTTGTTTTTCAAGTAATCTTAAAAATTGACATCAATTTAATCAAAAGCTAATATCTATATATTTAATATAATATTTTATTTGTGCAAAAAGCCCCACAGCAAACTAATTACTCGGTCATTAAGATATAATGTCTAACTCCGGCGATATAGTGTCTAAATCCGAGTCGCACTGCTTTACACTGCTTTACAGTGCGACTCGGATTAGGCTTGGTTAGAAGTTTTTAAACCCAGAAATAGGGAGATCTTTTGCATAGTCTACGCCTCTACGGAAAGAAAGTATATCCGCTGAGTGCTGACAAATTTTTTTATACCCTGAGGGTGGTAGACTAGTTCACGACCTAGACCTAGACCTGACAAACGGTAAGCGGTCACCGTAGGCTTGGTACGTTTGCAACACCTGAGGTGTGGCTCACGCGTTGCCGACCCTAGTTGATTGAACAAACAAACGAATGATTAAACTTGGATCACTCAATGCGGCTTATGTTTAATTGGTCTTATAAAACATTTTAGAGCAGCTTAGTGTGCCATTAATTGCTCATATATTTGGTAATGTTTGCTGGACATAAGTTGCTAATCAACTTGCCATTTTGGTTGATCGAATATATATAATTCGAATCGGCCTGATACTCATTAAAAAGCTCGTTTTGTCCTCTAAACAACAAGTGTATCGTGTACTAACATTTTGCGATACTGTAGGTCAAGATTTAGGGCGTGTTGCGTCACCCGGTGTTACGTGCAAATGTAAACGTATGCAAAAAGTAAATGACTAATGCTGTCCCTTGTTAGTCGTGTACTATTTGCAATATGCTTTAATGGAACCTTGATGCACTTTAGTTTTATTATAGTCTTGATGTTGAATACAAAAATAACCTGATTTGTATAAAGGGCTATTTTCTTCACAAGGCAACGTATAGCTGGTATACTTATAAACATGTATTATGTCTTCATTTTCTTAACCACGGGGTTATCTTATGAAGTTATGACAGTTGCACGTCTAAGCGTCTGTATTATGTATTATAGATAGGTACTCGTACCAATACGCATAGAAATACGTAAATGCAGTTTTAAGTTTTATATCTCTCATTGCTATAGTGATGATGATTTTTTGTTCTGCAACTTTTTGAAATAGGTACAGTCGGCCGCAAAAGTCGCTTAACAGAATCATAAGTGGAGAATAATTAAACATCCAATAAACCACGTCTTTGACATATCTAGGGAGCAAAATAAACTTAACTTACAAACGTTCCTAATAACACAACTGTTTCATAAATTGCTGTAAAAACTAAGTAGTTACAAAAAATAATAAATTTTTGAATTTGTATAAGGCAAAAAATCATATTTCAAAGACTATACATGTATGAAAGTCAACCAAATATTTAATTACCTTTTGGATGGTTTGCTGGAAGAAAATTCAATTTTGGATTAAGTTCGCCTTTGTGTGCAACAATTTAAATGTTTTGATAATATACATATATCTGCTGTTTTATGTGCGTGTACAATGAAGAATTAAAGAACATTTAAATATGTGATATAAAGAATATTTCTTGAACATTTCTTACATATTTTTATTTAATGAGAAAGCAGTGTAGCATGTAACGTGATTCAGGACTTTAAAAGTAAGTATGTATTCATATATCTTTTTAATTAGATACCACATATTTTAATTGCAATATTTATTTGAATTACTAGTAACGAACTATGAAATAAGGATTCATTTATTTCTAAAGTATATTTTTATTATTGTGGCTACGTTAATGTATATGATAATTGAAAAATCTAGGTCATCGCATCTGTGCTGTAATACTACTTATACATATTTTATGTACAATTAAGAATATAGTGACTAGAATTTAAGAATACAAATAACAACGAATGTATCTAGGTATTTCAGGAATAACATTAAAATATGGCTCAGGTTCATTTACATAATGATTTGTAATAAATCCGCTTGGGTATGGCAGTTTCTTGGAATTTTAGCAGCTTTCTATTTTTTGGCAGTGTCAACTGAAGTGCAAGAACATAATATTTTGACATTACAAGACTGTGTGAGCTGTGTGACTGTTTCTGCAGTATTTTAAAGGGGCATAAGCAAACTACATTATTTTAAAACTCTATGAACCGACTGAGAAGAGTTTATACATACAACTTTTAGAGGATGAGCTATACTTTCATTTCCATATATGTATTTGTAATCAGATGTATCAACGCTCGTTTTCCCTATTTTCCTAATACACATTAATAACTGGAATTCTTTCATTGGGTAATGGATTCTGAGAAAGCTAATTCGGGACGAATTTGCGCTCTTAAGCTGAAGCGTAATGTAATACATATTATTACGCAAGTCGTAGTTTAGTGCCCTGAGGAGGGCAGGCTGTTGCTGGCAACGCAACGCGGTCACGGCCGGTTGTCGCTCCGCTGACGTTGTCGACTTGTCGGCACTGAACGGAGCGAATAGCCGCTGCGCGTACTAAACAAAACAAACGCGTAACCAACTACGATGGAATCGTTTAGAATTATTATTAGAAAAGCTGTGTTGATATTTGCATACTGCATACATGTATACGTATTTTTTTCGCTGATCTGGCCCTGTGGTGCTTTTTTTTAAACTTCCGTATGTTATGTCTGTCTTTAAAGAAACCATCTTTGAATAGATCATGTCAGAAAACGTGTGACTTACGTTTTCTGATTTTCTTTCAGAAACTATATCGTAGATCATCAATCTGGTCTTTTGCACTGTACAGCGGATGGCTGAGATAGTTGGAAGTTCCCACTTGCTTACTGCACCTTCAAACGACTGATATTTTATGGTTCGCAATTTAGGAGCAATCTTCCAGCAACATGATGCAGTTGAGAGTCGGTCTTTTGCACTGTACAGCGGATGGAGATAGTTGGAAGTTCCCACTTGCTTACTGCACCTTCAAACGACTAATATTTTATGGTTCGCAATTTTGGAGCAATCTTCCAGCAACATGATGCAGTTGAGAAGACTCTCAACTGCATATAGTCAGACGACTATAGCTTAGCAAATACGTACACTGCCACTCCCATGGTCCGCATGTGTTTTCGGGTGCGGACACTTTAGACAAAACACACACGATATCACTACACGTAGATGAATCCGCCGATAAGCAAAATGATTAGACGTCAAGCCTAACAAATTACATATAATGTTTCTTACCTACTTCTTTTTTTTTTATTCAATTCTTTTTGGGGTTTTTATCTGAACAGATATGACAACCCCATCGTATCTTATAATTCCATAAACAAAATAAACTAATTTCAACTGTAAAAAATAACCACCATAGTTGCCTAACTATGGTACCTACTTCTTAAAACATTAATATATATTACATACATACATACATACACTCACGCCTTTTTCCCATGGGGGTAGGCAGAAACTACAGAATGCCACGCGCTACGGTCCCTGCATACCACTTTTGCCTCGTCCACATTCATACATCTCGTCATGCACGCGCGCCGGTTACAAGTACTGCGTACCTGACCTTTTTGAAGGAGTTCACCAATTAATATATATTAATCATAATGTATAGATATAGTATAATAAACCGAGTTACAAAAATATATATTTGTGTATTAATTTGACCTATAATTGGGCTTCTAGGGTTACTAAAAATATCCCTTACATATTGTTAATAATATTTTATATTTACAGCACATCATATTCAATATAACGCAACAAATTAAGTTATAAGCAATTTTACTCATGGATATCTGCAGATTACATCGTAACGTAATCCGTATCGTGTGTAGCGGTGTACAATACGTCATCGGGTAGTAACGTCCCCCGCCACCCGCGTGGACCATGGGAGTGTCACGTACGAATTTGCCAAGCTATAGTAATTAAATAGCGGTTAGGATTTCTTTGTATCTGAGGGGTAACATCAAATACAAAGAAATCTTTATGAAAGAAAATGTTATGAATCCTATCTGTTGCTACAGGTATCTAGCGACAGATAGGATTCATGACATTTAAAAATACGTAATCGTAATTCGTTTATGAAACGAGCAGGAACACTGCATTTGGTGTTTTATGCTTTGAACACTCCATCTAATTGTTAGCTGTGACTAGTTTTTCTTTTGATAATCTTCCGGTTACATCTGTAGTCATCACACCATCTTGCTTGACTTGACCTATGATAAGTGATAGTAAATTTATCTTAGAATATATTGATTACATGGATTTTGCTCCGCGGTGTACGTTGCGTCTTCGAAGTCTTTATTCTTAATCAAGTAAACACGGTACTTAAGTACGAATGGAATACATCTTTGATCTGTGCTATTGATATAACGTAGGTAGATCATAACAGAAGATATGGTAAGTCTGAAACCGTTGTTATTTTAAACCGACGAAAAAAGGAAGTTCTCTAGTCGACTCGTATTTTTTTATATATTAACATTGAACACGCATTCTTTTTTACAGGTCCGGATTTGATTATTCTCTTTTAATCGTTGTGAATACCTTAACATTGGTTTTAAAAAATCACCCCTAAAAGTATACAAATTAGGATTATCTATTATTTAATTACCTAACGACAGTTCGCACCAATGTAATTTCGGTGATTTCATCTTTTAAGTATGTAGTTTCAATGCAAAAGAAATCAAACATTTTAATAAACCGATTATAAACAAAACTGAAGCTTTAAATAAACTTTAAATTTAAGTCGGCATGTAACAAACAAGCAAATTTATTAAGATTAGATGCGCAGCGCGTCCATTAATTTATTTGCTTGCGGTACTGACTCAGATTAAATGTATTTCTGTATTTTTAGTTTAGTTTTACGTCATTTTTTGACGTACAATTATATTGAACAATGGGCCTAAACTAAGTTCCGTTATTGTCATCTATTTAGGCCGCTTAAGAAGGTTTAATATTATCGAGAAGCCATATCAATTGCAGAAACGCTGATCGCGTATTAATCTAATAAGTGATTGTATTTGTGCTAATGTTATTAACTATTACTATTATTGACTTGATTACCTATATTACTGGTGGTAGTCATTATTCTAATCTAATAATTTTAAACTAATCATTCCACGCGGAATAAACGTATTGAAATCACGGTAGGTATTTGATTTTATTCCTCGTATCTGTCTGCCATATTTTTTTCCATCAAGGTTCACGAAGATAGTACATTTGGATAATCCCGGCATGGAGCGATGTATTGTGCAAAAAATTATACGACAATTTTCCGCATTTGCTGCGTAAACCGTAGAAACGACCTCCATTCCCAAAATTAATGTGACACACGAAAAGTAGTTGTAATAGGCGAAAAAAATATTTTTGGCAAGCATTCTTTGTTTCCTTGAACATTAGAGTTTAGCAGTGCGTTGTCATTTCTTCGAAACGGTTCTAATATTAGATGGTTACTACACTACTTCATAGATTGGACAGTAATTTCTAAAACTTAAGTCGGGAGTCATATTGATACAGTTCAAATATAATAGTATGTACTATGAACATTGATTTTGGTATGTTATTTGGATTAAACAAATTATCCACTGCTGACAGCTTATTGTCGTTGGTATGATGTAAGGTGTAGATAAAAGCTAAAATTTCGGGGCCCTGTGCATATTCTCATAAAATGCTAATTCAGTCTCTTCATAACTTCATACATAGCACTTAAATGTCGTATAAATTTGGTAGAACGTAGTGGGCAGTAAGAGCTCAGAAGCCCAAAATGTTTCGCTTCTGTAATTAGCCAAATGAACAGACGAAATACGGAGTTATCGTTAGTCAGGGCGTCCGATAGGACCGGGTCTTTTGGTACTTGGTGATAAAAAGTCGAGAACAGTATAGATTAATGTGTCGACGAACCTGTATTTATAATGTAAAAGAACCAAGACTTGCGTCAGACAATTTATGTTTATAACCACTTAACTGACAGCACTTGACAAACTCTTTATTTTAAGTACCTATCGTCTAATTGATGAGCGTCTTACAAAGTTTCATAAGGATGGTTCTTTTAATCGTAAAAGTGTGTAACTGTGTATGTGTATCCGATATGTATCTGAGGGCCAGGTACATGTTCTAAGTGGAACTTATCAAGTTGCAAGTGTACCACCCTCACGAGGAACGGTGCAGTGCCCTCCTTTCACCTTCAGCTTAGTGTCTGATCGTCTCGAAACCCTGAACTCATTCGACCCGCACGCCCGTGCATCCATTAAGCTACATGGGTCCTACACAGTCACTGTTAAAACAGTGTCAGAAACCATTTTATATAGATAAAAGAGAATTGAATACTAGCGCTCTGCGTTGTTAGTGTAATTTTCAAATTGTTACGGTTTCCTGGGTACTAAGGGATCATCCATATCTGGAAGTGTTGTTGTTAGTAGCATATTAATTATTGCTTTACATACAAGATTAATAATCCACGTATGATTACATTTAGGCTTTCCTTCAAATGCAATACAATATTGTATAAAACATTGTTCGCATTACAATGATACATAAGTTATTTAAAACATTTGTGAGTATTTCGACAATTAACCCACAGTTTAATGAAAATACGTAATTATTGACGACGCATTTAGAATTCACTAAGCTTTACTAGCTACTACGCAATTTCTTAATGTGCAAAACAATTTAGACGTTTTTGCCTTTACACAAAAAACTGTTTTCATGTCGTATTGTTATTGTCAACTAGAAAAATATTTATTTGTAAGTGAGGTCACTGCGTAGCGAGTGTATGTTTCCGGCACTCCCAATTATTCTATTTATAAATAAAATATTAATTATGTTATTTAATGCTGTTAGTGACAGTATTGGCAAATGAGCAGATGGAATATTGTAGGTCGAAATATTATGTATAAAGTAAAAAGTTCAGTAGTCTCTCTAGATTGAGAGAAATCTTTTAGCCTTATGTGGTGGAATTGGGAGTATGACTTATAATTCACCGTCTCCTGCTGTTTTATGGCAAATTTATTTGATTTAGGTCAATCTATTTAGAACCTTATTACGCTCATACTTACTATCTATAGCTCTCTGTGTGCTCATCAGATGCCCGGGTATATTGTAATAATCTATTCAATCTTTCTAAAACATAATCTTACTAATAGCTTATCCATCCGATGACTTATTGTAATAGTTTTCATTACACCAGAAAATAACCCTGTCAATCTCGATTCCCTTACGTCACAAATTCTTGGAACTTTCTCGATGGCTTGAATGTAATAACATCTCGTTGTTACCAATTATTGTGTAAAATCAATATTATGACCTGCTAGTACTGACCTGCGAATAATACTAGACGATGATAAACATTAGCAAGGCGTAGGTCATTAAAATGGCGTTCAAACAAGGCTGGTAAATAGTGATGTCATGGCCGACCTGCGTCCCTGTCATCAAAGGCATTATAATGAGATATATTCTAATGAATAACTTTAGATAACATTTTTAGTTTAGTTTAATTTTGTATATTTTATAAAAATAATTAAAGAACTACTCAAAGCTTTCAATCATAAAAGCGTGGCCTAATTATGTTATTAATTTGTACTTAGAAATTCTATGGGTAGTTGTGAGATATGTTAATAAAACAAGTGTGTGGAGGACAAAACAAAATTCCACGTTGAGAATATAGAATTGTTTTGTAGTTGAAGCTTTTGTTTTATTTAACTAAAGGGAGTTCCAAAACAATACCAGTGTTGAACTAAATCTCGCTACGATTAATTTTGAAGGACGTATGACTAAAACTATAATTATGCATATGCTTTCAAAGTCGGCTTAGCAAAACAAAAAAATATTTACTCGACTCTCACGTACTCAATAGTTTAATTCTAGTGGTTTGAAGTTACGCGTTGATTTGTTAGATACATTGTTTATTACTTAACTAAGAGTTTACAGTGTTTGTGTTCGTGACTAACTATAACTATGGCCTTTAAAACTGGGGCAGTAACCTATTCCTTTAATTTAAAATTCAAACAGTTTCTGTGACATGCAAACACGGAGATTTTCTGTACAAATGGTGCTCGGTTGATGTGATGGCTGATTTATATAATTAATTTCCAACATTACGATTGTAAAAAGAAGTATCACTTTAGGATAACACACACTTGGCAAAATGGTTTATTTTCGTGCGTGATATAGTTTTTCCATGTTGTGTCTCTTATTGTGGTAGCTAGAAGATTATTCTTTTGTTTGGCTTACGTCAGCTGATTAACTGTTATAGCCAATTGTTTGGGCATTAGAGATGTTTTGTCTACATTAAGGTTCAACAATAATTTTATAGCTGATAGCGTTTACTTAGTAAGTCAAACAAAATTAACTTAAATCTGTGACCTGCCCTCGAAGCATTATGCAATTTCTGATGCAATACTACCAACAATTTGCTATATATAGTTTCTTTAAAATATTACTCCCTGTTTAAACTGGTCCCGTAATGTCTTTTTATTTTCTACACATACAGTATTTTATCGGTTTTAATCAGGCCTTGGCCCAAATTGAAATGATTTTCCTTCATGGTTATTAATTTGATTCAGTAGCGGCTACCTATGTTGTATGATGGTTACATGAATATTATTGAATCACAATTTATGGTTTTGAAGTGGTGAATAAAACTGTCAGCTAGATCCGAATCTTGTTAAGAATCGAATGATTCGTGAGTGATTCAGATATAGGTGGTCATCAATCCTACATATGTTATCAGGGGCATATAAGTAGTACAAGTGAATTCAGTATTTACGATCCACATCAGAAATCGATAGTCCATGCGGCATTGACCTACTCTGTCATTTTGATTTTAATATTTTTGCTTATCCGCAGATTCGTATTTCGTTGTCAAGTGATTTCTTGACTTATCTTGAAAACGGGCCTTCAGAGCTATTTATAATTTCATATCGTTACAAGTTTACAACTAACAAATGAATCGAAGGTTATGCATTACATTTTGATCTGGTTTCCGCTCCTCTTTGAAATAATCCCCTTTTTCAAAGAGGAATCCTGCATAAATCTTGCTCGCAGAGGGTACTTTCTGGCATCTTCGACTGCGCATAATACAGAAGGTGTCATTTTCCTGTCCCAGAGTTCTTCGATCTTTGAACATTTTCATAAATTTTGATGTTTATTCCTTGGGACTCATACATTTTTATGAGATCCTTCGAAACAAAATAATGGGCATTTATACAGTTCCTAAACGTGATGTGTCACGAGGTGAACTCTAGTCACTATTTGACCTGACCCGTCAGGTCAATAAACTGCTTGGTTGGTGTTAAAGGGATTTCACCTTATGTAATAGAGAAATAGTGAGCTTATAAATTAACTTAGTCTCATTTATTGGTTCATTCCACATTTCTTTATTCTAAGTGATACTTCGCGTTGATTTTATTCTTACGAAGTCTAACTTCGATCGAATAATAAGTGGTAACAATGAAAAAAAAATTTGGTATAGGTTTAGTTTGTTCATGTCAATGTTTGTGAACTACTGTGAACAGTATTGATAGGCTAATCTTCAGCACTTGACCTTGCCAAATTACGAAATGCTCGAATCAATCTAGGGCGTTGAAATTAAATTTAATCAAACAAATATAATACAAAATTCTTTTGTTTAAACATGAAGAGCTGTGGTTGCCTAGAGTGGTGACCAGTGCACTGAGATGTCAAAGGTCTCGAGTTCGAACCTAAGGCACGCATCACTGACTTTTCGGAAGTAATATGTGTATTTATCACAAGCTCAAGCGGTGAAGGAAAACATCGTGAGGAAACTTGTATGCTTGAGAGATTTGTCTCGATGACATGTGAAGTCTGCCATAAAGTAGGCTAGCGTGGTGGACTATAGCCTAATCCCTCTCATATGAGAGGAGACCCGTGCCTAGCTGTGGGACGTTAATGGGTTGATGACGAACAAATAAAGTCTATGAATCGTCTGTACCATTACGAGACGAATTGTAGGATGTACTCAGGACGAATACCTGGCTAACTTAGAGCTGAGTTAATAATGTAATAACTGAGTACTAATAACATAATTAATAAGGTACCTACTAAATTCTAAAAGCACGTAAGCTCTAAAAGCCTTAGATCGCACAGTTAGAACATGGAATTGTAAATATGGTACTGATGATGGGACTCAAAACAAATAAAGATTGAATTTTACTGGCTAACAGGGACTTCACTTTTATAATAATACTTCTTGAGTAAGAGAGAATTGGAGTCGTAGTATTCGTAAATCTGTGAACAAATGTCACGTCTCACGAGCTACAGTATTTGCTGGTATTAAAACGATTATTATCACTTGGAGTCAGTTCTAAATCTGCCGTAATGCCCGTGATCCTTGACCCATAATACGTGTGACGTGTGACAGAACCAGCATCAGTGGTTATTGACATGTTTATGATTCTAACCACACTACACACGCTATAAATTCCTTGCGTTCCACTTTAAAGTATCGGGATGTTGAATGTTTTCCGCGATTTGTTTCATTCTAAAGCGCAATTCTTTTTAAATGCGTATTTGTGTATGAGAGGTGAGAATGTTAGGTGTTTAATTCATGGCCCAAAACAACTTTTATAGTTCGGATAATTAAACTGGGCCCCTTATTATGCTATCTCACTCACTCTCATGCGTTCCGTATTTTTGTTTCTCTACGTGCGTTAGGTACTGTTTTTTAAATAGATGAGTTTTATAGTCGGAACAATAGTACGTACGATCTACAATGTAAATAACGGCTACTGTATGCCTCTTATTAATATCATATACCTTGGGGTTCCTATAGTTTGTCTTGTGGTTTCTCTCTCAATAGTCTTTCTAGTCTCAATAGTCTCGACAGTTGAATTAAGCATCATGATTAAACATTTTGGAACCAAAGAAAGTATGTGCTATCTTTATGTCATGTCATGAGATACCTTGATACCATGAAGGTCATATTAATAATTACTATGAAAATAAAACCGCGCATCTAAACATAAACGTTCCAATAAATATTAATAAACATGCAATAAATTCAATTTCAGTTTCATAAACTAACTTCAATTTAAAATAAATCTCTTAAGTAAATAACTGACATTACATAGTAGGTATATGATTATTTAGATAGATATAAGTAGATAGTTTTCCTGTTAACCGGTTTAGTTAAAGGTAGATAACAATGAATAAATTTCGTTTGTTTTTCTATTCATGCTGCTAGACCACTGTTTACCTATTCCCTGCCTGTATTTAAGAACGTAATAATTTCTTGATTATTAAATGATCCGACTAACCAGTTTCTAACTCGTTTGATGGTACGTAACAATGTGTGTAATAAAAAAAAACAAAGTAGAATTTATTAACACCGGCGAATTCATGATTCGAGTCACACAATTAATTCGGCGGTGTGAGGTTGTATAAATGGTTTCCGGCACGCCTCTGCTTCTGTTGTTTTATATTTTATGCATGTAATAATATAAAGCGTAGAGCTTCAATACACAATTGTTTACCAAGGTACTTATTTAGTAAGCACGTCTGGCTGAAGTCTTAGGTCGATTCCGTGTCTGGATTGGCTACTATGGCAGTATACACAAACTTACCGGTACATCTCTACTTGCCTTCTAGTATAAACGCGATAGTATTTTATACTACCAAGTACCTACATATGTTCGTTATACCAGTGGATACCATTTCTAATGGTAGATTTAGGAAATATTAGTCGTCGACAATATTTAACATAGTTGTAAAACATTTCAACCTTCAAAAAGCTTTGACTGATCTCGTTTTATTATTTTAAATAGTCTGTACCTAGTCGCTTAATTAATTATTTTGTCTTCAACAAGATATAAAACATTTAGATATATCGATGTTATAAAACTTGTACGTCCAGACTGTTACATAAGTTTTTTTTACGGAGAGCCACAATTATGTCCGTGGGTGTTACGTCTCATTTTATTATTGTAAATCACGTGATTCAACGGCCAATTCCTGAATACAGAAGTAAAACTGTATAATCAGGAAAACGTTCTCTTCTGGAAATTCTTCCGTATCGGTTCTAGTACGGTCAGCCTCAAAAGATATATACATATTTGATATTACAGAATAATTTGTAATCAACATCCCATTTTTTAAGATTATAAATGTGCGGTGTAATTACGGATAATAATTGATTGAATATTTAAGTAAACATTTACATTTTAAATTTGGTTATTGTATATATCTTATCGATGTTGACTGTACATTACTACGCAGTGGAGCTGCGTAGCAACAGACAATGTTTGGTAATCTTCACGATGTTTGATGTTTTGTGCGTACCAGTCAGTAGGTAGGTATGTATTCTATTCAGCCAACCGACAAAAACATCATAAATATTCCAAGACTGATTAGATTGATAAGTGTTAACGAAAATTCTACATAAAAGGAAACAAATAAACACGTGGAGGTGTGACATTGCTATTTCATTGTTTGCGTGAAATATTCCTACATTAAATACGAATTTCTAAATTCTATTTCAATCTGTATTTGTTATACATTTTTATGCTTGATTAGCTGACTCTCGCGACTTCTTCCGCGTGCAATCTAACGAAAAAAGAAAAATTATACTAACGTTGCACTCCCGTTTTAATTAGGGGGTGAATTTTCAAAAATCTTTTCTTAGTGTTCCCCTATGTTATAAAAGGACCCCCGTGCAAAATTTCAACTTCCTAACCCTTATAGTTTAGGGCCTGCGTTGATATGCGTTAGTCAGTCAGTCATTCAGTCAGTCAGCTTCCCCTTTTATACATATAGATAGTATACATATAGAAGATATCTAAGAAGCTCGGGTGATCGGTGTACGTTTTTATCGTCCGACTAAAATTAAACGCTGGTAGATAAACAGGCCGTATCTATAGGTGCCGTAATGCCCCACTACACTCGTCTATATGGAGATGTTCAAGGTTATATCAATATTGCAAAATGAACAGTTTAGCGGAGTCGCGGACGTTGGGTGCGTACGCGCAAAAATCTCGCGCCGAACGGGAATTGTGTAAGTACCTACCTACTACCTACTTACATAATATCTGCTGAAACCCACGTGTTTGTGCGCGTGATTCGTGGTCACCGATAGAATTTTAATTTGATTTTAATTTTTATAAGACGGGAAGCCGTAATGATGGCTGATTTAGGTATCGACATCGATGAACAGCCAAAGTATGTTTATTCTTTTATTTTTTTCTTAAATAGTTAAATCCGTCATTCATAAATAACCGCATTTTTTGTTTTTTGTTTGTTAGAGTAAGTACCTTACCTATTTGGCGTTGTTTTGATTTTCGCGCTTCTGGGATATTGTTTTTTAAGTTGGAAATAAGAAATAATTTATGGTTTTTTTTTCTTAAAAAGTCGATGGCGACTAAATTTCCCTTAAAAAAATATTTTCATAACTTTTTGATATTTTTATGATTCAGGTATTACTTGGTTAGGCCGCACTTACGATTTTTCCAAAATACTGTAATAAAATAAAATGTATGCCAATTAACACAATTAAATTAAATTGGCTTACTAATTTATTCTAATACAATATTTTGAAAAATAAACTTGCAAACCTTGATAAATATTACTTATCCAAATAGGCTCATAATTAAATGAGATTATGTAAATGACTTTGGTATGGGATCCAGTCTCCGCCTCATAAACCTTCTAAATTCAAATTTAATTTTGTTTTTTAGACAATTATAAATTAATTACACTGGATCCATAACAATAGTACTGCTAAGTTTCGATTTGTGGCACAAATGTGTTAAAATCTTTTTGCTTAGAAATCTTAATTTTTTTTATATTTATTATGACCATGTCGGTCTAAAATTCGACTCAATTAGCGCAGTGGCTAAGCGATCGGCTTCTGCGCAGGTTCTATTGATGCACGGAGAAGATATTACCTACTACGATTTCTTAATGTGTGACAATGTTTGAAACAAAGTAATAAGAAAACCAAAATATATTGATTCAGATGACGCTTGTAAGCAAAAGATTGTGTACAAAAAATCTGCATACATATTACCGCATAATACCTACCAAGTTTATTTTAGTTCATTATAATTTTAAATGTGTTTCGAGAAAAACAAGCTTCATTATTTTGTACAGTGTGCATGTATGTGCGTGTGTGAAAACAAAAGAATAATAATTAATATATACTTATAAGTATATGATAATAATAGACGTGCAAAATATGTATGGATGTACATACATTTAGCGCAATTGTATATTTGCAATTATAAGTTATATATTTTACCTAGTCATTATCACTAAGTTAATTTTTGTGAGAAAATGAGATGATAAGAAAAAATGTAATCACGTGTAACTCGCTCGCGTGATTAAAGTTTGGTGCCAGAAGTCTAATATCACATGAATGTGTCGCCTATTTTTAAATTATATTACATTCATAGTGACTAATAATGAGTAAGACAGTGTGACAGTGAAATTGCAACAATTTGATTCTCTTCCAGTAATTCGTATGGGTTAATTTTATAAAAATCTAAAATGCTCCATTGTTACATAAGGTTTTTACATGGTCGGCAACGCAACTGCTTACCATCAAGCCGGCCGTAAGGATGTTTGCCACAATCGTGGAATAAAAAATACGGTTTAACGAGACCTGGTCTGGTCTTTGGATGACGGGAAATTGAGCAACCGAGGAGACCCGTGCATATAATGGGTTGATGATGATGTGTAGGTAATGGCAAAGGAGTTACTAGTTGTAGAAGTAGCAAGTTGATACCAGTTGATACCAGTTCCAGCTGTGATCAATAGATCACAGCTGGAAGTTTCTAGAAGCTTCAGGCTAAAGCTAGTAGAGACTGAACTATAAATGTTCATATAATCGCAATGGTTTAATACCAAGTACTTAGTAATAAAAGTAGTTTTAGCGAAACATCACCCATTGCCACAAATCCTAACAAAAATAAGACAGGAGTTTTTAAAAAACTGATTTGAAATAAAATATATCAGAAAACTCTCTTCAATTTAAGAGCTTCATTTATTTTGCCACTTCTCTCTATCTCTATTCTTATTGACTTCTTAATACGACTCCTTTCCTAATTTATCTTTTACTTCATGCATCCTCGTCCCCTTTCCTTGCTTTTCTTAAACTTTTCTCTGAATCTGAATGCTCGTTATTTAAATCCTATGTACCGTATAGGATTTAAAAAACGAGCATTCAGATTCAAAGAAAAGTTTCAGGAAAGCGAGGCAAATCTATCGAATATAAAGCGTTCCAATAGTTGCTGACTCATAAGTTGTCTGTGTTCGAACGATTTCATAGAAAGTTCAACTGTAGTCAAGGTCTGGTGGCTTGAATCAAAGTCAACAATCGGCCTGACATTGACAACGAGTCAATGCGCCGCCGCGCCGTCGCTATCACCGCTATTTTGTGGTCCTTCCCGTGCTTTGGGAGGCCGGAGACTAAATTAATTGAATAAATGGCAAATCAAACATGTCTTCATTACATTGTGATGTTATTCAAATTTAGGTGGTTTTCCTATAGGTTCACCGACGTATCCTTTCTTTTTTATTCTAGTCTCCATGTTAGCTTAGTGCGGATTGGCAAACTACACACCCGCGCCGTTAATAAAAAATCTTACGGCTATGGAATTTCCCTCAAGGCTTTTTCTTTCATCGTTTGAGTAATTTCGAAAAGCCTTGGGATTATCCTCGAGACCTTTGACTTCACAGTCCACTAGCCACTAGGCTTTTTTCACAGTTTTTTTTAAATACGTTACCGGAAAAAATATAAATTGCACCATTCATTCCATTACTACGTTTGTATGGTCGATTTAGTTTTTGCCGGCCTCTTACGTCTTACGGACTAATAACACTACTTGAAACCATATTTGCACGTTATATACGGTATCCTTCATACATATATACGCTTAATGTAAAATTATGACGCTTACGCAGGAGTTGGTAGTATCTAGGTTACTTCGCTTTTAGCGCAAAAGGGAGTTTTATATTACAGTCTTTATATCACTTTCAAAGAGGCGATGTAGGGATCTAGTCTAATAAACTTTAATTCATTGGCAACGCTGTACCAGTGTCTTGGTAAGAGTTGTAGATATTGATAATACTATAAAAATGGGTTAAATACTATAAATCTGACGGGCGTTGACCCTGACCGAACCACATGTTGTGTTTATAAACAAATGATAGCTAATAATATGATTATGCAGTCATTTATCTATGTTCCCGGCTGTTTTCAGGTGGTTTTGCTAAAGTTTCTCGTCGTAAAAAGCTCGTCTGGTCAATCTGCCTCAATGGCCTATGGTAGTGTGAACTAGTGTGTCTGCTGCTGCCCAACAGGTCTTGGGGTCGATTCCCAGCTTGAGCTGCAGGGTTTTTCTTTTGAAATTCTCCGTACCAGCTCGGAGTTTGGATTCGTGTCCGGTTGATGGCCCTATTATATTGGCCATATTATATATATTGTATATGGGAGCTAAAACATACCAGCAAAATGTGGAGGTATATTAGTACATCTCTGCCTAACCCTTCAGGGACGACAGGCGTACATTGTACGTATGTTTGTAGCATTTAGGCTCGGGACTCAGGAGTACTCGGGACGGTATATGAATAGACGAATTTGATTGCTCAAAGTTAACAAACACTTAGAGTTAGAACTCTGTAATGGAGATTTGATTAAATAATTAGATTGCGACATAATAAACTAAAAGAAATTTAAGCATTTGAATAAATGTGTGTAGTATAAACAACACGTAGATTACGTAACCAAAAAAAAAAACAATACTTTAAATTGCATCATTAAAATATATTTTCAGTGACTAATTACCCAAATATTAAACCGACAGCTCCACGCAATAGCACTGTCTAGTTAGACAACAGCAACGCCTTTCTTTGTTCGAGTTATATTTGTCTAGTAGATGCGATAACTAGTAGAAGTTGGTCCTGCTAGTTCTACATCATAATTATGTGACATAACAGGACCTATCAATTAGTACTTTTGCCTAATCGTAGGGCATTGTAGGTTAAAGACCTTTTTCAATTTGTGAGTCAGATATCTTCACTTTGTGCATCTATGCTGTCAATCTGTAATGGACCAAATATATTAAAGCTGTCTTCTACAGTCTGTAGGGTTCTCGGATCTCGAGTGCCAGTAGGACTTGTGTGCTAAGCAAAAAAGTTTTACCTACCTCAGAGATTTATGTATTTATTTATAATAAATTCTGCATTGTATCAACCATCTAGTATCCGTGTACATAGGACTCGTTACTTAGCTCGGAAGTAGCTGGCACTGCGTAACAATATCCGGATATATTTTATCTATTTACTTAAATTAAAACCGCATAGTAATGATAAGTTTACGTTGATGAATTGCATCATCTAGTGAATAATTAGTAATACAAAGCCGGCTTACATTGTCTAGAATTTTAAACGTGCTAATGTAACGGATGTTTCCAGTCGACTTTTATGAGCAAATTCAATCATTTTATTGATGGTAGGATGGCTGACAATACAAGACTTCCTGTACGCACGCTGGAAAAAAATCGTATTTCATAATTTTCATATCAAACATATTTTAAAGCTTACGCTTGGTAGATCAGGTCTTAAGCTCTCTTGGTAGATCGTTACTAAGCAGTTTGTGATTTTCGTTGTATGTAGGTACATGTTTACACATTAAATGCGAGCTCTATGTACAGCTTTTTTAATCTTCTCGCTAAATTCTTTGTCTGCTTCAGAAAACTTTACGAAGTAATTTGTTTAATAGGTGTTATTTCTATAAGTTCACAGTGTTTTACGAAGTTGTGAGTATGTTTATATAACAATGTTCGTCGTTCTTGTCTCGTTCGTTTAGTTTAGTCACGAACGCAGTGTTGCATTAGCTCAGAATACTATTTTACCAAGTGGGCGTGTTGCTCACGCGCATGTTGTACAGTTACTTATATAAAATAAAACGAAATTAATTATTTTATGTTCAAGGAACCAGGTCAGTCATCAAATGTATTAGATAATAAAAATAAGCCTGGTTTAGTGTTATCGTTGACCTTGACTTTCCATTTAATAAATTAAGTACTTAATAGAAGTATATCTTGTTACTTACAACTAATTTATATGGCTTAAGAATCACGAAATATGACGTCCATTACTTAATTGATTTCTATTAACAGAGATCTTATAAAATTTTTATTAAAAAAGAAAAATTCAACCTCAGGCGGGGTTGAATTTTTCTTTCTTAATAAAATTTAAAAATCTTAGCTTGAAATATGCTAAAAAATACAAAAAGAAAGATCTTATTAGTCAATAGTCTTAATAATCTCAGTAGGTACTTATATTATATATTTTTTAATACTGACAGATTAAAAATAACATTTTGGATTCTATTATACTTTTATCAAAATGATAAAGGGCAAACTGAAGCCACATGCCGTGCTAAAATATTCACACTAAGAAGTTAGTCGTGCGTCTATGTATGTACATCTGTTTTTCTTTTACTTCCAAATCGCCGAGAAAGCAATGCTATTTGCTTTGTAAACGTGGTCGAAAATAAAATGTAATATTATTTTTGAAGCGATTTTTCACGCTTTTGGAAAGTCGAGTTGGTGTTGGTGGAGGTAGTGGCAATCTGTCATTAATCGCGTGATATTTTTCTTTTATTGTTTGTATTGACAGACAGCCTCAATAATATATATGTATAACAGTTCTCGAAATTATAATTGCATTAAAATAATCTAAAAACTAAAAGAAATATAAATGGGTGATAATGAATAATCGATTTATATCTAAGAACATAACATTATAATATCAGCATACCTTATTATGTATGAGTAGATTTATTTCAATATCAATATGTGGAAGTATAAGAAATCAGTAAATTAAATGGCATTTTTATTCAAATCTCTACATTTTTAAATCATATTTTATATGAGGTTCCAGATAATGCTTGCAACGAAAGATTTGTATGTATCAAGGTTAGCAACACCTAATTAACTGACTGCATATTATCGAAGCTGACTATACAAACAATGCCAAATTAATATAAGCTGTTAAGGGGTCAGAAAGAGGAGCGAAAATTAAATTTATGTATGCAGTTTGATTATCCAAATTGATGTAAATTGATCGTTTAGTAAGAACATTTACAATATTATCTTAGTTAAATAATAACTAATTGAGAATGAGTTATTATTCGATGTCTCCGTCGGTATCAACAATGGTGTCTATAATTTATACAAAGTAATATAACCAATTAAAGTTAAATCAAGGTTTCGATATAATTAGTAACCCGTATTGTTATTTGCAATGAATTACTTAACATTTGTTGCATGTAAAGGCGGCTTACCGATTATCCATCATGTCATTGTATCAACAGAACTATGTACCGACTATTGTGAATATATAAATTGATTATAATATTTGACATTTCATAAATTATTATGTAATTTCTTAAACTCACGCGAATACTAGATATTGAAATAAAACTACTTTTTACGGATTGTATCGTGGTATCGTGTCGGATCCTTTACAGCAGCTATAGGCCTGCCATCACGGGTAGACTTAGGGTTTGGGTATTTTTATATTATAACTAACTATTTTATTAAAATCAATTTTAAGACATGACGCGGTGAAACTTAAACTCTATCAGTTGTGGTTCTAACCGCTACTTCATTTGTCACTCTCAATTATACCCTGAATAGCTTAAAAGCCTCAGACCATAATCACTTGGAACTTGGCGCTCGCGACCGAATCTAATCATAATCTCTAAAACAGGTTTTCTTAAACAACTCGCTTTCTGACCGGTTTTTTGGATTTAAAATAAAATCTGTTTATATGAAACCAGCTTTTTGTGCTATATAGTAATGGTAATTGTATATGTACCTATATAATATTTATATGTATGCATGTATGCAAAGGTACGTCCCATCTCAACCATTGTTGTATTTGCTTGCGGAAGTAAGGCATTATACATTCGACTACTCGATGTTAATTGACTCTTAAAATTTATTCGTTAGTCTGTAAATATGTTTTTGAAGCAATACTTTCTCGTGAACGGTTTAATGCGGAAGATAGTTCAGCAAGGACACTCTCTGCTTCCTTGTCGGTAAAACAAGCCTTGTAGGAATTCCGTAAACTCTTTAAATTATTTTCATTCTCATTAGTTCGCTCTTTCATTTATCGATGTTTAAATTTTATAGGTATTTGCGGTACTGGTTCTCGCTATATTATTCAGGTTTTGAGCTGACTGAGTGGGAGGCAGAAGTGATCATGGCCAACTACCTAAGATTTGTGCCCACTCGTTTTATATTATCGTACCCTGGTTTTGTAAAATAACACTGCTTGCTTATGGATTGATGCTAATTTGTGATCTAAATACGCAAGATATGTTGTTCCGATTGCAATAATAACTAATTAATGTAAATTGCAATTGCAAGTAATCGAATACTGATATTTAATGCCTATACAATTACCAACCAGATGTGGTAGCGGGACCTGAAACAGATTGTTCGCATTTTTGACACGGTAAACAGATTGTCGACCTAGTTTCCAGCATTGTTTAGCACACCAGCGTACGCGGCGCCTAGCCAAATCTATTTTAATTTTTATCTACGTGGTCGTTAGCGCGCAGTCTGCTTCTTCTCTGCTTTTTTGCAATGTTTACAATTTTGCCACGCGCTTCTCATTGTGTGTGAGGTTATAAATGAGAATAGATAAGATATAAAACAAACTTGTTCAATTGTGGTAATATATTTTACATTTACGCGTGGTGAACATCCGCATTGAGGCTGCGGCCATTTCCTATGATAAATGGTATGGCGGCGGTATTCCATTTGTGGTATCTATTCAAACTATCGTTGCTAAGACGAAGAACGTTTCCTATAAAGATCTGTAATGCACCACGTGGTTTTTGTTAGTCTGAGTAATTTCTTGAAGAGAATACGTAACACGGAAGCTTAGAGGTATATTGGAGCTAATGTAGACAGACTTAATAATCAGGATACGTGTGCAATTTATGTAATTGTTTATCACATGAGCTATATGCGAATTTGTGATAGTTTTGGTGGTTTCCGAGACTTGGAAGATTGCCCAATTCATTATAATTTAGCGTCAAATCCATTTGCGTGCGTGGGCCTCCCGTTATGTCATAAAAATAAAGTCAATTTGGATGAATATGATGAAACAGTCTCGCGTTGTTTGTTGGAGTGAAAAAGTCCATTTGCATAATGGTCTCGTATAATTTTTAAGAATTGGTAATAAACCGGAAACTAGTTGATAAACCGGACAGTGCCAACCACGCAATAATTTTCAAAAGTTTAAAATTGTATAACGGCTGTAAGCGTTGATTTCCTATAAAACAATATTCACTTCTTCCACTGGGATATATCGATCATCATGATTCCCCTACACTATAGCCAATGGTCGATATCCTTCACTACCACTATCCATCTGCCATTTACCTCATCACTGAATCTCTTTTCAATTCTATCGTCCGTTGACGACTTTCCTTGGACGTTATTCTTTAATGGACATATCTAAATCATAAGGCAAAATTTGACGATTAACATTCATTGAGTAAAAACTGGTTTAAGTTTCATCTATGTATTGTACTTTATTATATATTATTGGTGGAATCAAGTACTTCACTGAGAGCAGCAGCTGCTATGATAAAAAGTCTTAACTGTGTAGTTGTTTTCCCGGTTTTACTGGAGCCAGGTGTTACTTCAACTTCGAATCTCTTACGAGAATATGTTATGTTCACTTAAATATGTATATTTATGGAAAAAAGGGATGGTATCGTCATGGCGCTTAACACTATTGAAAACAGAAAATATTATATTCTTATGTTATTTATATTATTTAATTCATATTATATTGATTGGTATAATAATTAGGCGAGTCCAAACTACTAACCCTTTCTTCTACATCGATTGATGTTTTAAACAATTTATGAATGGAGAAATTTTGTTTCTTAATTATATTAGCCTTGTTTCATTTTTTATTTTTTATTTCAAATCTTTGCCGTTGCAAAATTTTAGCCTATCGAATGAATGGTATTAAGGCGAAGAATAATATTATTTTTGTGTCTTTATTGCAGGTATCCAAAACTGCCCGAGTAGCTGCGTGTACTTCATTCGATAGTTTCCTCGAACCATAGACAGCCATTGGTTATTCAAGACTGCATTTACTACAAAATTCCCAGGTACGTTATTAACTAGGTACTTATTTTATATCTATTCGTGTATTACTTGCCCTATAGACACTTACGAAACTGATTCGTTTCCAAGAAGTGTTGTTCCAGCAACAGCTAAATATTTTATTTTTAAGTAATTTTGTACTCGCGTTCAATTTTCCACATACTTAAACGGAATGAACATCTTTTCCTACGTAACGTTGGGCAATAGGTAGTCGTCTTTAAATGGCAACTGCACTAAACTTGGGATCTTGCGCAAAAATTGAGTTAAGCACATCCATGTAGCCTTTTATGCAGTTTTATTTACCTGTACAGGGTACTAAAAGTAACATACATAATTATGTTTATTTATTTTCCTTCATCAACCTGTCACATATTATTAACAAAATCTATCCCGATTTGGGAAAGTTCTTGTTTTTTTTACTGCGTTCTTACTTGTTGGTCAGTTGATGACTTGTTTATAAACAGAACATACTTTTCAAATTCTTTTAAGTAACATAAATTTGATAAATATAGGTACCATCACGCCTATAATAGAGCGGGGCGTTGGTGCACGACGACGCAGAAGTATATCAGTAATACTCTATACGTCCATTAATTCTAAACTCCGAGTCACTGCTGAGAATTCCTTAATAGAATCACACTGCATGACGTTAATGAGCGAACACAACACCTCACTTTCAGTAGTTGTGCTTGCAACCACTAAAATATTGAGGTAGCTTAGAAGAAGAAAGAACACTATTCAATAAACACAATTAATATGTTTATTCTTTGACGTGTTGCCCTGTATACTTTGTACACTCCCGTGTACAAAGTTGAGTCGAAATTAGGTGCGGGTCTCCTGCAAAGGTGTGTGTTGCCAAAGTTTCATAGATCGCGCTATTTCCGAACAAACACAAAACCGCTGACGCACACTGTCGGTCAAAGCTCCGGGCTGACGCTCGCCTGACAAGTATCTATTAGGACTTATTTTAGGACATTAAACCATTACCACTGTATTTTATGCCTCCGTTTGAAGGTGAAATAACTTGGCTTTTTTAGATGACATCATAGCAATATATGGGATCAAAATGAAATTAGTCCACTTGCCAATATTCGGTATTTTGCCTTAACCGCTTCACCATTTCAAAGAGCTTTTAATTAGGCCAAGTAAATCAGCATGATTGTAGTCCGTCAGTCAATAGCGACGGCTTGCATATTAATGCCACGGTTGGCCTTTTCAGTATGCACCCTGAAATATTCCACGACTTTTATCTTCGAAATGCCACTAACAGTTTTGTTTCTATCGCAACTTAGGACACTATAAAAACTGAACCAGAACATAGCTCGAGGTATTCCTCATAAATATGCAAGGTACCATAGAAAGAAGTAGTCCTCGTGAGCAAGATAGTGAAGTTTTTAACGCGTTCATTAGGCTAGAACGATAATTATGCACTGTATACATTTGCATCGAAACACACTTTTGCTACTTATGCAATTATTACTTTTACTTTTCAATAAATGGCATTGGGGTATATATAAAGTGATTGAGGGAATTCTATATGCTAATACATAATTAAGTATAAAAGAATGGCCAGGACAGGTGTACCTTCCGCTCGCCCTTTGTTTGTGCTTTAGGCCGTAACGGAAGGCGTGACCCACTGTCTGTTCGGAATTGCACGCATAACCAATTATTGTGCCCTGTTACTAGGCAGTTGCAACTTTCCCTTTGCGCAAACATGTTTTTTAAAAACACTCTTCGCAGCCATGATTCTTTCAGTTGGCGCATTTCCGTTAGTGTCTTGTGCAATAATGTTAAACGCCGTTTACATCTACTACGACATAATAAAGCCGTTATGTGTAGCCTCGGGGTATTTAAAAACTGTCTTGGAAGTAGAGCTCGGGCCGGTAGAAAGGTCGGTCATAAATTTACACACGGACAGAAACGGTTTAGAATGATTCTATAGTTTAGTCTGGTGGAAACATAGGTCATCGCGATTAATTTGAAGACGAAAATAGCGCAGCTTCTTTTGTTTACTTACCAAAGAGGTTATATAACTTACCTACCAAGAATTATTTGTCGGAACACCACAAATATTGTTTGATAAGTTTACATCCATGTGCCATACTGAAAACTACAATGGATTTAACGACTAAGCGACGAAGTTTAGTTAGGGGCACCTAAAATATTTGCAACAAGTCGCTAAGTACATTAATCGTACCTTGTTTGTACAAAGTATCACGATCACTGGAAGTAATTTTGCACATGAACGTGAATGCGAGGCAAGATCATTCCAGAAAGCTTTAGACATGCCTAGCTTCATTCTAAGCACCGTAAGTGGAAGTTAAGTATTATGCTATTACGATAATGCGGTAAGAGCAGTTGTGTTGAAAGCTAGTTTATGTTTCGATGTGATGTTACTTGGAAGTAATTACAAAATTGAGAAGCGACTCATTAATATTCAAAGCTAATTATACATGACCATAAATTTTAATAATCACCGGATATTCCTTCTTTGGAACATCACAATCGTATTGTCTTCGGCCGTACTGGTTATGTAATTTTCAGAATGCAAATTGCGTCATTTTTCCGTTTTTTTTTTATATTACAATCGAACCGGTCACGTCTAGTCATTGATAGTTTTGCGATTAAATACTTGGCGCCCAAGGTTAAGCCAGCTATGTAAATAATATAATGGCGCTGACTATAAAGCTATGCAAGTCTGCGGAACAAATTATAGACGTGATCCATTTGTAGCCGGACCGGCCACCGGTAGCACAGGTTCGACCGGCCAGGAAGACGGAGATTGTAGTTAGATAAGTAACTTACAGCCAATCAACCAACGTTGGAATTAACTTTGTCGACTCTCCCGCTGTTTAAATGAATACAAGAGGCTTGATAACAGCTCTCGTAAGCGAATCAAGCTAATTGCGTGTTGGATAAATTGAATAATAAATAGCCGTAAAGTGTAGACCAATTTATTATTATATAATGCGTAGTATTTCCATTTTAGATGTTCAAACATTAGTGCTTGCATTTAAAATAATAAGTTTAAATATATTTTAGGGGCAATTACGAGGAATTAATGATTTTAAAACAAGGAAACAGTAGCCTGGAAGTGTGGCGTCAAGGATCAATAAAACCACTTCCCAAAAACTTGGAATATTCTATTATTCATATCATTCAGAAGTTGAGGATAAGAAGTGGATCGAAGAACACCCAGTCACGCCAAATGCCAAATGGCAAACGATCCTCAGGTGTACATAGATTCTACGCAGTATTTTACATTAATTACCTACTGATTTCGCTTAATGATGCCAACTTGCTCGTGCGGTCGCAAGCGCAACTGCTCAGCAAAAGGGATCAATTTCCAGGTCGGGCAAACTGCTATATATGCTCGCAATTGCGAGCTATGTGGTTTTCTGTGGAATTCTCGGTAGCAGCTCGGAGTTTGGATTTGTGCCCCAGCTTGTCGGAGTCTGGTTGGTAGCTAAACCTATAGCTATATCGGTGAAATGTGGGTGTACATTAGTACATCTCTGACTAACCCTTTAGGGACGATAGGCGTGGCGGTATGTTATACTTAAATGGCTTCACTTCCTCGCAAGTCAGTGAGGTTACGTTGGTCGCTTGTATAATCGCGACAGACATAACAACGGCAACAACATTTGTGACTAATCCATTTACATTATGTCAAGTCACGAAAGTCGTGTCAAATAGCAAACAATTATCATAACTGAATGATATATTAACGCGGACGGCTCTACAATGTGAGTTCACCAATGCTTCGATGTAAATGAGTTGAAACCGAGTCAGCGGATTTCATAGTTGAGTCTTATCTGAGTTGACGTGTGCGGTTAAAAATTCGCTTGTAATATAAAGTTAGCAAACGTGTACCAACAATGTTGGGTCCATACTATGAACACCACGTCAGCGCCCGTCACGCACGATCAAGCTTTATCGATGGCATTTGAAAAACAACAAAGGGTTGCTAATTGTGACTCATGTAGGTAACTTTTCAACTAGGGTGCGACACTATTCAGCCTACAGCTGTTACGCTTCCATCGGTGAATCACAAACAAATGGTTTAATTATTAAAGTTATGTGCTCACATAATGCTTTGTATTCACACAATTTCCTCGTTAATTTATGCGTTGATCAAGCATTCTTCGTATACAATTAACTCAGGTTTCCAGCGATTTCATCATACCGGGTTGATTCAACTATTGATACCTATGAGTTTTTAAGCCACCCGTTATTAGTAACAGTACCTATAATGACAGCTAACTCAGTTTCAGAGAAAAATCAGTGAAACGTAGACTCTTTGTCTGTTTAATATTAATCACTAATCAAACATGTATCGTATGTTTTAAGAACGATACAAGTAATTAAGGTTAAACTGACATGACATCACTCAAGATAATATAAGTTTTAGTTTGTTTTTGACGCGGGACACGTTATAATATTTAGCTTTGTGTAGTAAAAATGTTAAACTTGTAATGGCTAAAAGTATTTTTATTTTGTGTGAGTTTTGGCATGCAACCAATACTTTCCCGAGTTTGGTGTTCCTGCAGTTGTTGAACTGGAGGTATACCTAAATAAAAAAAGCTAATCTGTTACACGTCCATTCTCTACATATCGTAGTTCTTGTAGTAGCCGTATGTGGCCTACGCGTGCCTGAAGTCGTTGGCCTATTGTGGACGACCCACACACATTTTTACGTTCAATGCTCGCCAATCGGTCTGGGCTTGGTTTTACGCGAGATTACTTTGACTAGTATTTTTTCTGTTTTAAAATTCTCTATGATTTTAGTATTTTATACTAACTTCTAAAGATCCAATACAATAGGTACATAGTCTAAATTTGCGTACAGATTTATTAATATTGGTTTTTAAAGCCTATTTGGTCGTAAAAACCATTTTATAGTTATCTTTGGGTGACGCATAAGCAATCGTCCTGCATTGAGTGGTCATCCAAAAAGAAAACAACAAAAAATATGTAAAAGATGTTTGCTCAAGATACTGTCGTATAATAATATAATCAGTCTTGTTACGTACGTAGCAAAGTATCTATAGTACGTGTGAATTCGCGTCATTTAAGCCTTTAAACATGTTTTGGACATCTTCCAGGCTTTCGGCAAAAATTACAAGGCTTTCGTCAAACCTGAGATAACCTAGACCTAACAGATCGAATGATATCCAAACCTGCTCTAGCGTTTCGTAGAAATATCATCTAGAAACCAAGAAATCTTGATAACTTGGACCAGTCTTATAAATTTTACACGAAAACGGGATGAATACCAAGACCAAGAAACCGCTTCTCGCACCGACTCGTTAACAAAATGAAATATTTACATTTTATACACAAGATTGGTTAACCGCCAGTTTTATACGTTTTTATGTGGTCGTGTTTAATGTTATTCAACAGTGTTCATAACACCCATATCTTCGTAGCGACGTAGTATAAATCAATAAAAGTATCCGAAACACGATAAAACTAAGAGGTGTAAGAGAAAAAATCTCAACCGGCCGGCCATGTGGCGAGATGTGATCCGTCCGTGATCTATGTTGCCATGTGTCAGCTGTTTCTTCCACCGAAAATAACGAACTGCGCAGCGGATGGATTTGAAACGCGCACTCTAAATATAATCCTACTGCTACACAACCAACATACTGTGTTACATTATATCTGTTAATTTAATATTTAAATGACATGCATATTTGGACGTTGGTGCCAAGTTATACTGAGAAAATATTATAAGGGAGTTTACTTACCTGCTTACGACGTGAGAAATAAGAGTCAATTATTTTTAATTGAAATGCTCATTGACACTTCATCACAGCCAAGATAAGATGTAGACTAGTTTATGCATTTGTCGTCATCTGTCAGTGTGCAGTTATCTTTATGTGCAATGCAAGTGCAGTAATATTATCTAAGTTCGATGTCGAGACAAACTAGTATTACTCTGTGTTGTTGTAAAGGCTTAGGTATTTTATTATCATTGGCAGAGCCGACTTATCATTAATCAGGCCGCATTATACGATTGGAAACCGGTACAATTAAGATTTGTGAGATAAATTTTCTTGCGAAAATCAACTAATTAGATGAACATTTCAACTGGACAGCTCTAATTTATATACAAATATCTAGTTGTTTGTAACTAGTGCTAAACATTGTTCACATTATGTGTTTGGGTCTCGGTGGGCGTGGCGCCGGCGTCACTCCTTAACATCAATATTCATTAGCGCGACGCGTATATTATAATTGTCATTTTATACTATAATTGAATAAAAACCGCAAAACATGTAAATAGATTCGATTGCACTATTTGTACTATATGTTTAACATTTATTTTTTCCTCCGAGCTCTAACTGCGCAGTAGACGGTCATATTTGATTAGGTATGTTAATTAATGACACACTGATAAATAATATACAAGTAACTCAGGCGGATTTATTGATTCACTTCGGAATATTAATAACAATATCGTTTCTATGTTTAAACTACTTAATTAAATCACCGGAATAATAACAAACGTGTTTAGAAAATCAACAATAAGTAGATACTTACTATTCATTATGGAAATAATGGAAATAGATTATCCTCTATACATATATTGCTATATTTACTTGAAACAAGGTTATATATTGCCTTGTCTTAGCCTCTCTGTTATCTTATAGGTTGATGTCGTAAATTTTTCTGAGGTAGGTATCCATGCTAGGGTATTGTTCTTGTAGTCAGTTAACGGGTTGGCAACCTCACAGAAACTGCGTAGTTGTCTCAATTGCAGAGTTGAGATAATAAACAATATATACCTATTTTCCTACAGGCTCTATACTATATATCTCTATACTATTTTATTCATCTGAATGAATGTTTTAATGAATGTTTACCAAGGTAAAAGAATACAGTTATGCCCGACACAGTTGAATAAAGCGACTGTACCACGCCTTAGATCGAAATTTGTTAGCAAACGGAAAAACAATATGAAATATTTTCATGTAATTACGTCGTGCGTTCCTATTACCCACATCAAAACATATAGATCGACGTTCCTGATTTCAAATGAAGGAGGTTTTATAGGTAGGTAGGTAGGAAGAGGTTTAGGAAGCATTAGGTACCTAATGAAATGAGCATAGATTTGACAGTCATTATATGCAAATCATTCACGTGTGTTATGCAAATCAGAGCTATTTTGTAAAACTCTTTATTGAGGCATTTTAGCATAATTTAATTGGCTCTTTTTGAACGTCTACAATATAAACTAATTCTTTTAGTTCCTCGTGTTTTTAAGCTGAGGCTTCGTAAGTGTAAGTAATTTAGTGTATTATTTAAACATGTCCGTTTTTGTTCGCTTCATCATCATTATCATCACATCAACCGTTAGACGTCCACTGCTGGACATAGGTATCCCCCAAGGAACGCCACGACGACCGGTCATACGTCACCCGCACCCGTCCAGTGGATTCCAGCGACATTTATATATTATTATTATTTATTATTATTTACCAGGCCGTCAGTCCACCTTGCCGGGGGCCTGCCCACCCTGCGTCTTCCAGTACGTGGTCGCCACTCTAGAACCTTGAAGCCCCATCGGCCGTCCGTTCTTCCAGTGATGTGACCTGCCCACTGCCACTTAAGTTTATTCGCTTAGGTTTCAAATTGCGTCGCGGTCTAGTGTAGCCCCGGTCTAAAGCGACAAATCCATCCTATCAATGTAATATAAAATACTCACACGTATACATTATACGTTACAAGTTCCATTTAGAATTTCAGCAGTTTATATGTGTAATAAGGAATGATACTGCCTTGACAATTGAGATATAACCTAGTTCAGGTAGCAGTTTTGACGTTGAAGTGTCAATTTATTACCAATAAAGTTATATTTTTAATGAAAAGATGGCTGGCACCTTTTATTTGTTCAATTGTTCGTGGCTAATAGTTCGTAGCACTCCACATTAGTTATCTCAATGCCAGTAAATCCCTGAGTCACAAATTTCAGTCACGCTGACTCATCACTTTACCTCGTCTAATCTACTGTTTAACAGTATAATCACTTGATATTTTCGTTGTCTCGGTCACTTCTGATCTAATTCCCAGTACAAACCACGCGGTTTTTGATTACACACACTGGACTAGACTAGACAGATTGCGTCAGTTATTCCAGGCAGCTTTCTTGAGAGAATGACCTGGCGAAAGGTACTGGCACGCAGCCAACGTGCGCCGCTTAGATGTCATGAATCTATGTGCTACCTACTAATACTGCTGTCTCCGATTGCAACTGTGTAATGTTTACATAACGACCCACTCATTACTGACTGGCCTATCGTTGAACTTTAAGCTCACCGGGTATTATAAGGGCATGCCAGTTTTATTGATGTTTTCCGTAAACTAGCTATAGTACGTTGTTCTATATGAAGGAATAACAAAACATTATCATTCTCCCACTCACGTCGTAAAAGTTGATTGAGAGAAAGTATTTTCTTTGCTTTATTCACGATGTTTAGGTTTTCCCGTTTTATTAATAAATACTATTTATACTGGGCACGCTTCCAATTCCGGGCGATAAAGGCGATTTCTTCTATTTTATCGATCTGTGTACCCCAGAAACTCGAAATCTGCATGCACGTGCCTTCGTTTACTGAACATCATCGGAACAACTGATTTTATATAATCACTTTAGTTATTCATAAATAATGACAGATGGTTTTTGACTATAAAATTCATGTTTTATTTACTCACATGTATACATATATTATGTTCATTGTGCTGTGAACTGTGATAATAATAACTTGTCGTAATAATTACTTGTCCTTGTAATATTTACTGTAATTACTATTCAGAGAATTTCGGTGTACCTACATTAATTTTATAGGTGTTTAATAATACTTCATGCCACTGCCAAGTTATGTTAACTTTAATACGGATTTTTTATTAGGTGTTATTATGACGAAAAGATTTTCCCAAAATCTATTTTTCTACGAAAAGTTTTACTTCAAATTATAAAAATATATGTATTTGGTTGGTTGGGTAAACAGTGTCGCTATTTGATACTAACAGTTCGTAACATAATGGTAATATTATTTTCAAAAGACGCTTTTATCGTAATATTTGTGTATATCTTTAAATACTTAGATAGCGTCGGTAATTCTTAACTCGAGATCGAGACCAATCCTTTGAACCATGGTGTCTTTTAAAATCCAATTTTTGTTTGGAATAAATTGAGTTCATGCACCATCCAGGTCAACATCTTAAATGACCTTTTGAAGAAAGCGTCATAGCAGCTTTAAGTTGACCTGTCCCTGCCCATGCCGGTCCGGTAAAACTATTAATAAACTATAGGTTACTGAACCTGCAACCACAAAATAGCGAAGTATTAATAAGCCGCAATTATTATAACCTTTGTTAATTAGAAATAATAATATTAATTAATAATTACTTTTTTCCGACCATATACATCGAGTTATTAGTGTGGATGACGTCAAAGCAATCACTTGTCACATTGCTCTTAAACTTGACATACTGTTTGGCAGTGTAAATGGAAACGTATTGAAAAACATAAAACAATTATACATACACCTTTTCTCCGAACAGCAATTACTTCAAAGGCGAGTTTTTAGCATTTATGGACTGTTCTTACGCCATCTTTATACCGACCACGTGGCTGAAAGCGGTTGTTACGCATTACGAGACACTTGCGCTCACCACGACAACGGAAATAGCGTGAAAATATTATATTCGTATAGGTGGAACCGAAATGTCTTGTTTCTGGAAGTTTCTACAAAATTATTTAAAGAAACCGCGTGGCGGTATCATGCTCGATTCTGTCTATCCGCAATTTTCCCGATAGCTTCCTGGTAAACATTTCGCACATCCATGAGTTCTATGACGTCTGTGTGTCTCCCCGAAAGTTATGTCGTGTGTCCGCGACGGCATTTAATCGCTGCAACAAAAATAGTATGTCGAATCTCGTGCTCTCACTGAAAAATATTCGCATATTTTGCTGCATTTTATTTCGTGTTAGTACTGAGCTGTAATTTTAGTTTGAGTAGCGTTTGAGTGAAGCATTTGTATTAAATTACAAAGTTGAACAGTGCTTGAGAACAAAATTATTTGAGCGGAATTTTAGGATATGGGCAATATTATTTCGAAAAGGTTTTTCAGTCAATTCATATTGACTTCGTGTGACAAAAAAAAAATATACACACATACACTAACTAACAAAAGTTGTAGTCATTAAGCTTAACGATTGCAACTCTTGTTAGTGTCTTCTTCTTCCGATCATAATTGTCTCGGAAGTTAGAATTTTTTAATTAAATTATATTATGGATAAAATTATAGCAAGGAAAAATAACACAATCCACTTTGTGAATTAAAACTAAGTGATAAAGATCGAGCCATTAATTTTCTTTAATTAAAAACTTGTTTAAACATTAGGGGTTTTTCTGTATCGTAGCTGCATTTATAGCCATGAATTCGCAGATACACAAACACCACAAATGTTACATATCTCTTGCGGGTAATGAACCTGCGACCCGTTGGTGCACTAGCTGACCAAACCACGGCGCCAAACGTGTGTTCAGGATTGAACAATTACAAACGTTGTAACGGACATTTTATACGTTGACTAGGTCATTAGCTAGACAACGTATGAAATGTCCAAGTACAAATATATTAGTTTCAAATATGTATTTGTAACTATATACTATATACTAGCTGACCCAGCAAACGTTGTTTTGCCACATTATAGGGGTTGGTGGACTACCCCTAACTTTTAGGGGGATGAAAAATTGATGTTGGCCGATTCTCATAGATACCGGATAAGCACAAAAAATTTCATCAAAATCGGTCAAGCCGTTTCGGAGGAGTATGGTAACGAAAACTGTGACACGAGAATTTTATATATTAGATTAGTACTTTATATTAGGATATTTGTGGGGAAGTCTAACAAATGCACCATCACTCACATTAATAGCGACAAGTGCTGTGTTGACACAGACAGCTGTCCATTCCCCTATATACATGGCCTTGAAATATCGATTTGCGACGTGGATCGGCCTACTTGGCTTGGGTGATACGGCAGAATTTCTCGTCTGCACCGCACTTTTAGAAGCACTTTGAGTCTTACGTGCCACTTATTTAAATATTATTTTAAGAATGCATGCTGTAGTTGAACGACGTGAGTCCCGAATACGACTGTTTTTTTTTTTGGAATGCTTTCAAATTGACTGTTAGTTTTAAAGGTTTAGTATAATAGTATCTATGGCAACCTCGTGAGTAGAGGTCGACATTGTAATAGGTCTATTTAAATAAAAATATTATCAGTCACTAAATAGCTATTCTCTATTAGTATCGTCTATATGTTCGTGCGCTTATTGGATTATACAGTATGTGTATACTGTATAATCCAATAAGCGCAAAATCATCATCATCATCATCATCTTATCTACCGTTAGACGTCCACTGCTGGACATAGGTCTCCCCCAAGGATCGCCACGACTACCGGTCATGCGCCGTCTGCATTCAGCGTATTCACTATGATGTAAAGATTTTTTCTAGGAGGTTTTTATGTATACCTAATAAATGTTTGTTATATTTAACGATTAGTACGTTGCACCCGTGCGAAGACGGATGGGTTAGTAGTTAAAAATAACTAAACTAAATTTCCGACGTAAGACAAATAATCTCTAGTTGAAACCTAAAGGTGTTTGCAGGTTATTGATTCGGGCGTTTCCTTATTTAATTTAGATTCGAAATTATTCGAAAACATTGGTAATAGAACTGAATAACTAGTCGATTAAAAAGGTAGACTACCTTATTGCGATAGCATGCGCCATAGATTCATTGTTAGTATTAAAGAAAAGTTACAAAGGGAGTTCAATCCCAAGAAGCGTACCAACGAGTTTTCGAAGTTAGAAAGAAAGCGTATTTATCACACACTCAAACGGTAAATGAAACTTGCATGCATGAGAGATTATCTAGATGACTTGTGAACTTTAACCGCCACTAGGCTAGCGTGGTGGATTATAGCTTAATCCCTCTCAAATTACAGGAGACCCGTGCCCAGCAATGGGATAGTTTAAGGGTTGACAATATATTTGCCTAGGAATTTACAATTAGGTATTCAAGAACTGGTTTCAGATCATCGTTTTGTTTTCGCCGGATGCAATATCTACCTAACCGGGCAAATATTTTTTCAGTGGGGAAATCGATATCCGCCAATTATATCATCAAATTATACGTTACACGTTTTGAGCATTCACATTATCTTTTAGGTTGTAGTTGTCGTGATCGTTTCTAAGCTGTGGCATAACACCGCTTAAAAACTACATATATGAAAACAATCTTAATCCATACTAATATTATTATTGCGGAAATGTGTTACCTCTTCACCGTTACCTCTTCACGCTTTAACCGCTGAACCGATTTAAATGAAATTTGGATGTACCTAGTTTGGCTCCTGGAGACGGTCATAGTATAGCTTTTGCCCCGACAATCATCCCTAAATAATATATAAAATTACAATTACAATTACAAGTATAATAGATAAAATTACAAATTCTACGCAAACAAAGCACGGGTAAATGCTAGTATTTTATATTTATAATAACTGGAACACAGATCAACTAGAACCGGCATGGTACTGAGTCACAATACATACACCGAATCTAATATCCTACATTGTTGTTTCAACTGCTCTATTGCTCAAATTAAGGCTAAAATAAATTAATGTAAATCTGTTTAAATACATGCGTACACTCATTATTTTTTATATGGATAGGGGTAAAGAAATTTTAGAACTATTATTAGAATGTAGAACTAATATTAGAAATTGTAGACTATTATTCAGGCATATTCTTTTTGCACCTGCAATGTTGGTTGCGAATATTAGGTGCGTTACTTTTTTTTAATGGCTTCGACCCAATAGTTTCTTGTACAAAACCTTACCATACACTAGGATTATCTCCAGTTTTGTGGGTTAGTTAAACAACCCAAAAACATCCAATTTTATTTGTAGGTATCATTCGCCAGTCAGTAATAAACTTATGCCTATCATCTTTTAAACTTTAGTGTAGCATACATGTTATTCTTTGATATCAATCTATTATTTTAAGTTTACACTACTATCTTCTAATAGAATTAATTAAATTTTGAATTATTTAATTGAAATCTGATCGAGTACTTGTAACTCGTACTAACTTCTATTTCATTTGCTAACGGGACTTTTATCAAGTCACGCTGCGGGTCTATAATAAACCTGGTATTTTGAATGATCTTAAAGTGTCGGTAAGCAGTACAGTGTAGTTTACTGCTGTTTTATGGGTAAGGTTGAGTTCAGGACAAGCTTTAGACTTTTCATGAGTTTTGTGCTTTGTAAATGGTGGTTGTTATGCCCACATGATTTTTAAAAGTTAGAGGCTTTAGATATTATTATGAGTCCAACCTCATGACATAACACTAGACTGTAGTTGCTTCAGTCTAAATATACAATATCTATACATTTACTCCAAATAATTTCAGATAAGGCAAATCTCATTAAAACATGTTAATAATATTATCATTGAAGCCTTGAATCAAACACTCGACTAGCGTAGTAAACAGGAATAAAACAATTTACTGTACCGTTGTTTATTAATATATAATACTCAATATCTGTACATATGTATGCCTTCCGAGTAAATATGTAACAATCATTATGAAGCCTTGCCTGTACATTGACTTTCAAATCAGTAGTTTTATCGCAGGCATATTGGACTAGAATACTGAACTTGAAGAACACATCCCGTTGGAAATAATAGATTTTAACAACATATCGTCTTCAGCGTAATATGGAGGTATGTCTTACAGGAATAGCAGACGGTAAAGCCACTAGAGGAGAATAATACAACACATACCCTCCATAAAATGTGGTATATAATGGGGCCTTTACTAGAAAGATGAAATTATCATTACATACACAGACGTGTGTGAGTGTAAAGAATAAACGTAAGCTTCTTTATGGGAGAACAAACTACACAGCTACCTGCAGGGCCAGTGATGAATGTGACGTTAGGAAGGGGTAGAAAATGGCCGGTCTGCGTGTAATGCTATTAGTTATTCTCTGTCGATATTCAGTTGGTTCGACGATTTCATTGTCCTGCAAGCTTTGCCAATATTGGCACGTACCAATAATTAAAAACGTCATCCTACTACGATTGTTTCCCGAATCATAAAAGTTCTAAGACGTCAGTCAGTTATCACTGTAATCAATTCTGACTAAACGGATATTCATGTTCTCACATGAATTTTACAAGAATTTTTCTATGTAACATGCACGTGATTAAAAAAGAAAAATGTAATTATTGCGAATGAATTGGCTGAGTTGGGACATCTTGAAAGTATAACTGATGATGACTCAGATTAACAAATGCATATGACGCACTAGAAAGACAGACTGCAAACTCAACGTTAAAATTGCAAGCCGAAAAGAATTTACTCAAGTGTATGGAATCGTTGCAAACAGATGCCTCTGAATGGAATAAACCCATCAAAAAATAAAAAAATATGTAAACATGTACATTATGTTGACTTCCATGTGATCATACCTTGGAAGTCACAAGGTCATTATCTGACACATGTTTACACTACTATTGTTATATTAAGGCCAGGCGTAGAACACCCTGAATTATCCAGCATCCATGGGGAAGTTAATGAATTTAGACGAAGTAAATTGGGATTGTAAGGATTGAAGCAGACTGAAATGTAATCTTTCCCTAGCTCAATGGAAGATAGGTGTGATAGTGTTCATAGTTAAGTCAGCGATACGTTAAATATGTAAGGTGTATTTGTTTTATAATTTCATAGTACGTATGATACTTTTGTAATGCCCCAATTCCGCACGAAATTCACCGCACTCTAATCTTATAATGTTACGGAATTAATGTAATATTTTGTACATTACGTAAAATTACATTAAAATGTCTTAAAGAAAGATGCACGTGTTTTGCCCCTCTGCCTTCAACTTGTCGGAGAGCTATGGCAACAGACTAGTGTATTCCCAGTCTTAGACACTTGAGTGTAACTCGTGTAACGCATTATTTAGTCTACAATTCTTCTCACAACTAGCAGTCCTTTTTGCTCGTAATACACTTTCAATAAAAATCGATTGGCAATAGAGGTATTGCTTACAAAACATAAACACTAGACAACTCAATGCAATAAGCCTTTGATCGCCTTCTTTTTAACACGCTTTTATTAACTTTCGGAAAGTATTCTTTCTACGCAATTTTCACCCACTTCGAGACGCCTGGTTAAATTGAAAATTTATACAAGTATATGAGGTCCGATGACAATACAATAGTACCATTATAAAATTGAGTTAAATAGTGGTAATCGATCGAATTGCATTTGACTTCGCTTAGACGCTAAAAATAAAAACAAAATATTGTTTAAAGTGACTATAAAACTGGCCAAGGGCGAGTCGGGCTCGCGCTCGAAGGGTTCCATGCCACTTACCGGCTCAGGTCGACCTAATACAGCGGAAAACCGGGAAAAAATGACGTTTGTTGTATTAGAGCCCCCCTTTAAATATTTTTTTATTCTATTTTTTGTTATTGCGGCAACAAAAATACATCATCTGTGAAAATTTCGACTGTAGCGTTTATGGTTCATGGGCCTGGTGACAGACAGACAGAAGGACAGCGGAGGCTTAATAATAGGGTCCCGTTGGCACCCTTTGCATACGGAACCCTTAAAAAACATGCTTTTAGCAAATCGGATTAAATACTATAAAAATAATTTATTTTTCTTTTTACCTCTAAGGACAACATACCCACGGTAGTTTTATTAGAACACGAGACTGTAGTGATTTACTATGTAAATGTTTACTCAGCTATAGTTTCATATAACTGATTTGTAATAATAACTAGTGTTGTAGTACACATTGGCTGTTTATATTAATGTTTAGTAACAACATCGGCTAAATTATTATCGTACAAGCACCATGCTACATGTTACCTATACTCCAGTTTTGTTAAATGCAGCAAGAAATGCTATTTTTTCAAATGAACCGATTTCATACGAGTCATATGGGTCTCATTTCTAATTAAAAACAGATATACTCAGAATGTAAGCTGGTTTACTACGCTAAAAGTAGATCTTTGTGCTCATTAAACACATTTTAATGTTACCGCTTCCGTTTAAGACCCATTCTTAAATTGTTTATGTATGACTAGCGTATAATAACCATAATATTTATAATAATATAAAATTACATTTGTTTTTCTGCGTTACATATACGCAGTAAGTTCCCTTATCAAAGTTCCTGTCCGCAAATACCTACTATTGACAACTGGACCGCGTGGAAACTTGGGTTATGGTACAAGATATTAACTTATGACTTATGACTGGTTGGTTTAGAACGGTAGACAATCATATATAAAGCTATTTATTGTGCTACTGCTGGGGATGGGTCTCGTTTGAGGATGAGAGGGGTTAGGTCATAGTTGACTGTGATTAATAACAACTTTAAGGACTATGTCTCGTGAAGGAAAACTAAAACATTTGATTTCTTTGGTGTTAAAAAAGTTAAAAAAAAATAATACTTAAATGTATAATTCATTGTATTCTAAATATTAATACACTAGCTACACAGGATGAATGCACGCACAGCATACTCTTCTCGACGTTTGTGCGACGCGACGCCGAAACAATAAAGTAGGCCTAATTTGTTTGATAGATGTCACTGCAAAAGCAAAGGAAACAGCTAATCCTAAACTACAAATTTAACTTCTTTGTTAACATAGCATAACATATTTTTATATATTTTCATTATTTTTAAAAACATTTATGTCATTAATTATTTCTCCAGCAATCTGTTTACATGTCGGACTAATCACACCACTATGACGTGCGGTCCAACGATGCCATTAATCACACTACCTGTGAAGCACACTGTGCCAAGTTTTACTCCGACGATCTCTAGTGACTTACGCCATCGGATTATAGGAAAAGAAGCCAGGTCGTGCGATCGCGACACGCTTACGCACTTCGTACGTCAACCCATAAAATTGATAGAGATGTACAACAATAAAAACATTATGTGAGTCAAGATAAAATAAATCTTCCGATTGATATCGAAGATTGACGAGCACTTTGACTCTCCGCTTATCTGACCGTAATGTGTCTAAATTATCGCCTCCGTCCTTTGGGTTTTTTCAGCTTACCGCATTTCTATTTTTGCTGTTCAGATTTGACTGAAAAGGTATGATTCTAGTTACATTACTTGAATATACAAAACAGAATTAACAGCTCTGAAATGAATGAATGAATTCGATTTGTCGTTGCCGTGGGTGTGTTTGGGTGTTTGCAATTTTTGTTTAGTCATCAAACGAAGCCCATTGTGGCAATTATGGCTAACTTACACCCACAGGCTTCCAGATGTATATCTACTAATAGGAAATGTATATGTGAGCATTTAAAACATCTAACGCGGTAAAACATTTTAAATTTACACACCAGCGACCTAGTAGCACAGTTTTAGTTTCTGTATCGTCAGAAGCAACGATTAAATCGCAATGTAAAACTGCTGATAATACATTTTGTCCCGAATAATGTCATGTAGTTGAATATCACAACTTTGTTACAATACATCATTGTCGTGCATGTGAAGCTTTATTTTTTTATTTATGCGACAATAAAGCTGTATTGAAAATTCATTTTCTTCCTCTCAATGGATCGCTCGGTCAATATTTCCAATTTCGTGGTCCAAAATATTTATGAGTAGTTTGCGATATGCAGTTTATCAGCGAAAGCAGGGCTGCTTTCGCTGATTACATGCAACGTTGTTTTCGACTTACGATGCCAAATATCCGAGAAAGTACTGACTAAATTTAGACTCGATGCAGATCGTTTTGTTGATATACACAAAGCAAGGACGGGACGATCAAACTAAAAACGTTAGAGTTGCACTGTTTGACCCGCGAGAACTTTTTTGATTGGATAATATAATTGCGAAGGTGTAACAGATTTTCATTGTGAAGACTATTATTGAATATTCAGCACAGTGATTACAGCTGTATCCTACTTGCTAGAGATAAATTAACAACGTAATGTGCACCTTATTGTTACTGTAACCTACTTAGTTATCCATTTAGTAAATCCACGTAAGGTCTCCGATGACAACCATCCTTATGCCCATTGGTGTTCAATTCACTCGTGGTGCCTAATGAAATAGCAGCAGGCCATTTGCTAAATTTGAAAAACATTCTGTTTATCACCTAACGTCTTGCTAATTCACATACTTTTCTATTGGTTTTACATTTTAGGATGTTGTTATGTTCTGAGTGCGTTGCTTCGTATCGACAATTTATCGCTTACTTAATAGTGACGTTTTCATCATCTGTATGTTTATAAAAATATCTAATTTACATATAGTGTTATTACCATAGTAGCAGTTAGTTGATTCGTATTTTTTAAAAAACGTCGTATTGGCAAAATAAACTTGATATAACGTACTCTATTATTTTTTCTGCATTACCAAAATCGTGTCACGAGTTCACGATGTTTTAACCTATATCTGTCGGAAACTCTACGTGGAATTGGCGTGTGAACTAAACATTAAAACTCACCTAAATGTGCCGAAAGTAGGTGTAGAATGGTTTACTATCGCCACACCATTCTCCAATGAGTATTGTGTATAAAATTTAATACATTTTTATTTTTGTTACCTCTACGTTTATTTAAAGAAATACCTTTATCGAATCCATTAAATTTCATCCTTGAATTACTGAACGGAAACGTTACTTTCATAATCAGCACTTGAGAGTTCTGTTTTAAATATGGATTACACTTCAAGTATATTCATTTCCTACATAATGTATATTATTAAGTTCATAATTATAAGAGTTCCGTAGTGAACATGGAACTCTAGTCCCCTCTATCCATGTAGAGACTATTAACACTAGAAATCTGTAATTTGGTGTATATAGTAGTTAGGCCAACAAAGTGGTGAGCTCATTGTCGCTTGCCAGTCTTAAAGTTATTTTGGATACGCGAAACAATTCACGGCAGTAGAGAATATGTATATGTATAACGAAGTTAAAAGGAAAACTATAACAGTTACGTAGCAAAATACAGGCTAGTTTGGTAACCAGTACCAGTACCTTTTAGGAATAACATTATACCATTGTTTAGGCTTACTTCATTTATTATTCTATGTGTCAAATTTAATAAAGAATACATAAGTACATACATGGATGACCCGTTTGGCTCAGCGGTAGTTAACACTGCCTTCTGTGCTATGGGTCCCGGGTTCGAATCCTGGTAGGGACAAATGTTTGTGTGATGAGTATGAACATTTGTATCCGAGTCATGGATGTATCTATCTATAATATGTATGTATTTACAAAAAAAAAGTTTATATGTAGTATATCAACCAACTAGTGGCCGTAACACAAGCCTCGTTGCTTAGCACGGAACTAGATGGCGCTGTGTGTGTGTCCAAGAATATTTATTTATTTACATAATTCAAATATGGAACCCTACCGTTCCATTGTTTTTACTTTAAAAACGGTGGCTTTAAAATCGATGGTTAAATTCCATACCATTAAATATTATTCCTGATTCGCTTAAAACGAGTCTTATTCGGATCATAAGCCGTTTCCGCGTACACCATGGTATTTACTTGTTCACTTTAAGGTTTTTATTTGAGTCACAAATATCTTCATGGCCGTCCAGTGCGTACGTGATCCCGAGAACGCACTCCCACCCGGCGTTGCCACGACCCGTCTTCAACACCGCTGATTTCGGTCAATAAGATAACACCCAACTAACATGGCCGCCTAATCACTTGTGTTATTAGTAAAATTTTCCGTTAGCTCATATTTACCTTATTTCCTCACGTTATTATTGTGGTCCTTATCCTATTAGTTGTGCGATTATCATGTAATCTTCAAGCGTTGAGATCAAATTTATCATTAACGGTGAAAATTGATATACAAAACATGTTATACTCAGGTCTTGGTACAATCAAAATCAATTTTTTATTGTTTTTGTTTCAAATAAACTATATCAAGCACTTTGAAACGTTAAGATTCTAGTTGCACGGTTGCAAGAAGATGATCTTATGGAGAAAAACCGGCAAGAAACTCCATAGACACAATCCAATTGTAACTACTCTATCCACTAATTATGATACATAGTGTTTCTTTTCTAAACGATTACGACGATCTATAAACAATAACAAATATGACGTGATTTAACAGAAGTTCGGAATCTTAGTGTAAACTTAGTGTGAAGGTTCTTCCTTTATCGATACCATAGTGTAATATTAGAATTTATTACACTATGTCGATACTATGTTTTAAACCTATTTACGAGGATCTTATCAGTCTTCTTGTTTATTTACATTTATACGAGGGAGATGAGAACAACCCCAGATTCGTACACCTGCGCGAGATAGGGGTGCGATGTAAGGGTCGTTGGCCCCACAGCTAGTAGGGCATTGACCTCCACCGTCTCTGTTACACACAGTTACATTGTGTAGGTATCTCGCGTTTGACCCAGTTCGCACACATTGACACATGTTAACTCGACCGTCAACACCGACAATCTGTATTACATAAACTTTTCCACTCATTAATCTAAAATCATCTAAAATAATAATAAGGATTGATATAATAATATAAAGTTGTTATTAATATGATAATGATAAGTCGGATCACATGATATTTTCATATTGAATTTAAAAATAACAACGATGGAACCGGTTGATAATATAATATTATGTTTAGATTAAAACGTCAAGTATTTAAATAGTGATATATATTTTTTATATTTTATTAAATATCTGGATGGCTGTATTTAAATGACCATAAATGATAAGAGCTTTGATAGTTATATGGGTAACTGAAAACTAGATAATATTTTGATATTACATTACAACTCTTCGAACAATTTATAGCCGTTTGTACATTTTAAACTGTTTTATTTCTTGAAAAGTTGTCACTCTATTTTGCTTTGTTGGTATGAATAATGTTGAAATCAATAAAGGATACGGCGAGTTCGGTCCTTGTTAATCGTATTCTCAATAATAACTATCAAAAATGTAGGCTAGCTGTCAGTAAAAAAACATGAATATAACCAACACCATTATCTGCTATAGAGAATCCGAAATGTTGAAATAATATTAATATATTGGGATAAAATCCGTAAAAGATCTTTCACTTACACGAATAATAAACCTATTCGTATTAGTGTAATGCTTAAATAACAGATCAGATAAATGTATCTATTCTGTGGTTTAAATCTTTTAATCACCAATGCGTGGAGAACCTGACAGTACATTGGCATCTAACCCGTCCTCTTAGAACCCAGTAACACGCTTCCCTCGATTATCATTAGCTACGGTAGATAACACTACACATGTGTTGGCTATAACAGTGAGGTTCTGAACCAAGAAACATTTTTGTTCTCTACTATAAGCACCTTTGAACATGTTTGAACCAGGCCTCAGAGAAGTAAAATTATTAAATGGAGCTGTAACATTAATGATTTTAGTCCAGTTCGATCCACTGCAGGAAGTCTGGAAAAAAATGCTAACCTCTCTACCTATCTGTAATATTCGGTGACTATGATAAAAGCGTGGAGTTTTTCTAATAAATGTATCCCAATAGACTCTCCTACTTTGCTGGTTGTCTTGACTAAACTATTCGTTAGGTACTTACGGTATGTTTGAGTGCTCATTACTAGTGCTGTTGCTTTAAAGCCTGCAAAAATAAGAAGGAAATTAAACTTCATGCGTTTGACCGAACCATTCATTATAGTTTTTTTCTATGGTTCATAAATTGTTACATCATGGCATTAGATAACGACAGTTTATTATTTATGATCTGATAGTGGGGCATTATTTTTCTTTAATCTCTTCAACCTGCTATATTATCTAATCGTTCGATATTAATGATATTTATTTGGAGCAAATGGGTCAGTGGCGTAGCTTGGGTTTTTGTCGCCCGGGGCCGTCTGGAAATTTTCTGCCGCCTATTCTAGTAGTATAAAATAAACATGGCACTTGATGCCGCCCCTTTTCATATGCCGCCCGAGGCCATGGCCCCCTCTGCCCCCCCCCCCTACGTTACGCCACTGAAATGGGTAGCAATGTCTTCTACAATAATATAGGTCTGTAGGACGTTTAGGAAACTGAGTGAAATCATCAGTCATTAAAATTTGGAGAGAAGCAAGACCCACAATAGACAATTTCCTTCTATAATGTTTGTCTTTGCTTGACCAATACTCTTAACCCACCATATAACATAATCGGCGAATAGAGACATGTATGAGTGACAATCAAGATTGGATTAGATTTGTTAACTAGTGCGGTCTATGCTCGTTATCTTTGATGTAACGAATGCACTGAATAGTTTTAATTAAATCTAACATCCTCTTTAATCCCAACTATTTCATACGACGCCTAAACGACATTCCGTCTAATAAAAAAAGTTATTTATCTGTAATCATCGAAATGGATAAAAATACTGTTCAAAAAGATGAAATGCGTATCTTCTGACCTACTTTCTTATTATTCATGAAACCCTACTGTCTTGACATTTATATCGACATCCTGTCTTAATAAATTGGGTACTGTCCAGTTTTCGAAACAGTCCTTTACTATGTATAGGTGAGTATATTCAATTGTAAGGAGAATTCATTATGTTATAATTCAGGAAAATATATAAGGAGATACATAATATTGAGTTTGTTGATACAGGCTAGTTAGTGTCACCTAATTTACGCTTTAGTAGGTAACCATCTTTGATGTAATTAGTATCAATATAGTCCATTGTAAGGCTTTATAAGCTGTGTAATTAGTGCGTTACGTATTTGCAAGGAGTATGACTTATATAATATCTATTATTTTATATGTTTGTTTACCCAAGTTATCAAACAAACGTAATCTCTAGTAGGTTCTTATATTTATCAATCTAATTAAAGAAATAATACGTTTTTAGGTAAATATAAATGAACATTATGTATATATATGCCTATATGTAGCTAGCGGAAGTCGAGACAGCCTTGAGAAGGGCCAAGGGGGCATACAACCGATGTTGACGGAACAACTTGTTGTTATACAATTATATATTCGGTTGCAAATGTTGCTATTCAAACATTGTTTCATGATTCACATTTGACCTTAATGTTTTAATTAAGGGACAAGTAGACAATCACGTATTACCTTGCAATAGCTTTTGTAATGTTTTACATGAATAATATGATAGCTGTGATAGCCTAGCGGTGTGACCAGTAGACTGAGTACGTAATCAAAGGTTTCGAGCTAGATCCTAAGGTTTTATACGTGCGTATTTATCATATTCTCAAACGCTGAAGTTTTCCTTCAGCATTGTGAAGAAACCTTCATGCTTGAGAGATTATCTGGATGGAACGTGTAATCTATCAACCTAGTAGGCTAGCGTGGTGGGTCATTGCCTAATACCAATGGACGTGAACAGTCATTGGTTTAAAGATGATATCATAATTCACACAATACTAATATTACAAACATACATAGTTATTGTACAAAATTGAATAGAATATAAATAAGAATCTATATTTAAAACGTTAGATGATTGATCAATGATAATTGTGTTATTATTGTAGCCCTTTCTATCTGTACAAAGAATGCTGTTATCCAAGCTCCTAACAATGTTATTGGCGGGACATTAATAATAGAATAAATTGATATAATCATCTTTATCGTCGATACATAGGTCAACATCGAGATATTAAAACAAAACCTTCCAGTACACTTGAAAAGAGAATTTAACTAGTAGAGGTTATCTTTTATTATGAGTAGGTAGGTATGTTATAATTACGTTAATCTTCAAAATGTCGTGTGTTTTGTGATCAGCGAATTTAACCTGGCGTTCACCCGTGTCCCTTGCTTATCTGTACACATTTCACCAAATATTATAATATATATGTATAATTTACTGCGGAATAAGTTTTATCATTCTCTATCTTATCGTGAATTGTGAGTTTCTATGTTTACATAAACGTTGACAGCTGATGTGTTTTGCTAATTTATTTTATAATCTTTAAATATTGGTTAGCCTTGATCCCACGTTTCAAAATTATCCAATCAGTCAAAGGTCTTTACTGGATAAAATTTGTACCGGTGCGGTGATTTGAACGGACGTTATGACGCAGATAATGTTTTTCTCTATGTGAGTCGGTTATTAAAAAAATATCTTTTATACTTATCTTATACGCCGAAGCTAAGTTATAACCACGTCGATCAATCGATATGTAAGGTTAAGCTGCGTCTGCCGAGGTCTGCCTCGGGATGGGAGATCATTAGCACATCGACTCATTCGTAACGCTCTGTGCAACGGAAAGCATGGTAAGCCGTCGGAAAATTGTTCTCTATTTTTATATAGAATACTTATGGCAATTCTGGATGGTAGGAAAAAAGCAGAAAATCCCGAAAATCATTATTCCTGTAGGGTATTGTTACCTATTAATCTTGGGAAAGTAACTAGAAATTGGGTTCCGGAGGTTGAGAAATCTATTTACCGAATGAATATTGTATTGTGTATAACCTTAACATTATGTGCATATAAACATATAAAAAAATAGCTTTTGCCCGCCATTTCGTCCGCGGAGAAACATAAAGGAAGATCATTATAGGAAGATTTCTAAGATAAAAACTACAAGTATCCATTTCCTGGGACTCAAAATAACTCTATACCAAATTTTATCAATCGATAGGTACAGCGGTTTAATCGCGGGTAACAGCAGTTTAAGATCACAGAAGTCAGAAACACAAACTTTCGCATTCATAATATAAGTATGGATTAAGCCAACAAATATAATACAGTCTGACTATACCACTATTTTGGTCGCGTTTAGGTATCTACTAGATCAAGTATGTTGATTGTTAAATTTAAAACATAAATTCTAATAGGATTGTTATTCAAATGTTTACGTATCAAGATTTTCAAGGTGATTTGAATATTATCGCAAAAGATAAAATAACGACTTACAATAATAGAGAGCTTGAAAAAAAAATATAGCTACTTACCTACCCACTTAAATAACCTGTTTATCTGTAAATCAATTATCATTTACGACGAAACGTTTTCTTAAATCGTAATTGTCTTATCACTGGTATTATATAATTAAGTGGACAGTTACCTATTTTATATACGATGTACATGCAAATAATTATATTAATATACATTATATTATAAACACCTATTACATTAAGTAAAAGTTGAGTATCATTAATTTCAATAATGTAGTGTTATGTAAAGTTCATTCATTCATAATGTAATCGAGGTCTTTTAAAGGAAATGTATACATAGATGTTCTTTTAAGAAATTTGCAAGAACCCCCGTTTCTCAGTGAGGACAAAACGGTATATTGACAAAATTATTGAGAAAACTAGATACCTCAAGATTTGCTTACTATACCAGTACATTATGCAGTCAGACTTAATGACAGTTCATGAGTTCCATGTGGCTGAAAGGCACAAGCTGTTAGATTTGATGATAGTTGTCGGTGTGAATCAGTTTACGAGTCACGTGACCTAAGGGTATGCGCAGGAGAGTGCGGTGGTCAGTCGATTCCGAATCCTATATACCATACAAACAATTCATCATGATTTTCCGTCGTATAAAAACAGAAGCCTAACCTAAGCGAGGTTTTCTGATGGCTTAGAAATACGTAGATAGAAGTAGACGAGCAAATCGGCAGGTCGATACAAGTGATGCTATAAGATCCCGTTGTTTTCCTATTTAATGTACGGAACCCTAAGAAATCACGTAGACGGCGCCACAAAGCGCACGTTAAGCTTGTACCCACACCTACATTACATAACAGAGTTCACCTTGACTCTTTATTTGATCATGATCACTGTGACTAATAAACAACTATGTATGTAGAACCTCTTTAGTTCTAAGAGAAAAACTAGACTTGAACATGCAATAAAACTATACCTCTTGTTTGTAATTAACAGTGGTCTATGCCAACCAGCTATATGGTTAAATTATCAGTCTATTTTTATTACATTGACGTCATCTAATTGATCGCTATGAATACAAATTAAAAACAGCAGACCTACATTCGTGCAGTTAAATCTCTAAAGATCTGTAATGCCTCGAATAATTACCCATAGAATTATATTCACTACTAGCAGCCCGCCCCGACTTTGCATGGGTAGATATAGGTCCTTATTTAATAAATATTAAAAATTATATAAACTTCGAGAGACATACGGAAAGGGTTTTTTTTCAGTTAAATTTCAGTGTTCATCACAATTCAATAATGTAAACCAAGCTGTATGATGATCCCTAACTGATTTTTAAATGAAATATTGCCTATGTTATCGACTTATCGCGGATAATGTAGCATTCTAGAATTATTCAGATCGGTCCAGTAGATTCGATTCCATTCATTTCAAAGAAACAAATCGACTGTATAATATTCTTATCTACTGATAGGTCTTGGGACAAAATACATATATAACGTTGTTGATGTCAGATTATCACATCAATCTGAGATGTTATTTACGAAGTAATTATTCATCCTCCTAGTTTAACACTAATCGCTTAAGATAAAGCAGTCAAGTCGATGTGAGAGCAACAACTTAACATGGATAACCGGGTCATGGATGGTAAATATGAGTGATGTTGCGTACGCGCAATACATAGTTGCACACGATAAACTGCACTGGTAATGCACCGCATTAGTTCAGGCTTACCTTACCGAAGTGCCATTGTTTGCATACGTAATTTATAATAGCTAGGAAGTGACATTTGAGACTTCCTTAAACATTCATAAATTGTTGCTCCGACTTCGCTAGAAACGGGCCAAACTCTTGTGATCTGTTGTATCCAGTTATAAATCGTTACACAACCATCGATTACATCGGGACTCGCTCAAATCGATTGAGGCCTGTATCGTACGATTTTAGCGTAGGTGGTCATAATTATTTTCGAACATAGAAGGTCACGAACTATTTTCTACCTCACTATATTACTAATTGTGGTGCTTCAAACCTTTGTAGTTACTAGTCCTCGTTTATTGTTTTAGGCTGTTTTATATCCGTTGCTGTTCAATGAATTATATTATTATTATTCTTTATTCAATGGAATAGGGGAACTTGAAATTGCAAGTCTTAAATACTTCTAAAGGTTACTTTGTACGTTGTGTTCTTCACCTTCGAACTTACAATTTAAATTTTCAGTTTCAATGCTTCCTACTATCTACGACAACGTTCAAATGTATTGAGATTTAACTAAATAATAAACGTTTGTGTTATTTAGTTTTTCGGTGACATTAATTTACATAAGACTAATCGATATAACGTTAGCAACAAAATTAATTGTGTGGTTAATTATATTATGTTAATATTATTCGAAAATTAAATTTGTTTCTTTGATTAAATTGTCTTTGTATTGCGGTTGCGTAATCAGATGTTTTCGTAGCATTTTAATCACTATCAGTATTCTTGTTTCAGGTTATCGGAAAGCGTTGCTCTACGTATATGCAAGATTGTCTTGAATGTGGGTATCGATATTAACACTGATGCTATTTTAGACTAATATTTATTTCCAACAATATTCGTTGAATTTTAATTAATCAGTACTTGATAGGAACAAATTCCAGGTGTGTGTTTTTAAAGAATAGGTACCTTAGATTCTTCATTATCGCCCTTCTTCTGTAGTGGTTCTATACATAAAAGGATATCCATCATCATTTGCTCGTCATTTGTTCTTTATTTAATCGTCTTTAATCTGCAACCAATTATCCTTGACCGAAAGGGAAACATGATTGACTGAAGGAAAAACAATGAGAAAACGTTCTACTAAGACTTTATAAAAAAATATTACGCATTTTCGCCTGATAACAGTTACTCTGCGTGCGAAAATTATCCTTTTACAATAGAAGTCACCTATTCAATAGTCAGTAAGGGATGCTAAAGCAAGGTTTGTTTTAAATTTAAAAGCATTACATTATAGCACCATGGAACTTTCCACTCGGCTATGGAATTAATTTATATGTGTTTCTGTTTAGATAAGTCTTACAGTCACACACACATAGACGTCTCGTTCGAGGTTTTAAGTAAGTTATGTGTTGACGATGACATCATATGAGGCTCGTACGAACTCGGCGTCGTACTAATCTGGCCAAACTTGTTACGAAGCGAGCTGTGTAATAATATACTTATGGAAATTATCTGTCTTGTGTCCAATTATATCGACTCCTTGGTAAAGAAGGATCTGTAATTTAGGATCTATAGTTTTTAAAACATTAACGACGTTATCACCGGATGTATTTGAATATGTTTATTCCATAGATGTTTCAAAACACGAAATACTGTTTATAAATTGTGTTTCTGTATTCGGGAAATATTTTTTCTGATGTCTGTTTATACATGGCCATCACTTGTGGCAGAGTGCATTGAACCCGAAGATAAGGTTTTTTCGCCATCCTCATATAGAATTGGAGATTTTTGGACATTTGAATTTCTGATGCCCCCCTGTCCTTGACCAAAGTCCTCGTGTAAAGAAACTATTAAGATGCAGGTGAAAATGTTACCGTTTCTGAATATAGTTCAGGTTCGACATTCGCATAGTATTTATTTACAATGTACCTATTATAAAAATACTGCTTTAATTTTCTGATTTGTTTACTAATCTGGAATGATTGTTAATTATATAAGAATTGTCTGCATAAAAAATATGTAACCTAACCTAACAGATGATAATACATACAATAGTAATTTATCTAAGAAATACTTGTTTAATAAATATAAATTCACAACTCGAAATTTATTAGGAGCAGTCGAATCGCGTATCGCAGTAGCGGTATTGGTGGGAATGAAGAAAGTCGCTAAATACTAGCCAACTAGTATCATTAAATCTTAATTGTTACTGTTTGACCTACCTTTTGGTACCGTGCAACTAGTTTTGACAATTCAAAAGTACCTAGAATATTGGCCTAATTGAAATAAATCATTTGAGTTTGAGTTTGATATTTTTTGCTAGCAATGCTAAACAGCGCTCGAAATCTTCAAAGACAATAAAATTCAGTTTTCACAGTCATATACCTCTGTATATCTACATTCGTTTTGATCATAGTCACGAAGATAATAAGTTAACTGGAAGCAAATGAAGCTGTCTACTTGTAGCAGTAGAAAATTAATCACGTGTCTAGTGGCTCATTATGATGCTAATAATATACATATATTATGCAGTAATAAACGCTGTTTTGTTTTTTGTTTTTTGTGGAAGCAATATCTAACGTATTATTTAATATACCTATCTAACATGTTTTATTTAATAAATATTGTATGCTCCTATTCACGGTAATCATACATTCCAAAATGTTATATTATGCATTCGTTACAGACCCCATGTTCGGCTATCTGTCTTTTCTAATCTTATTTTCAACGACATTCCGTTATTAGTTATTAATTGTCTGAAGAAAAATGAGCGTCAATTTTCTATTTCCAGCAAGGAAATGTTGATGTAATTAATATTTTAATTGGTTAGGTAAACAAAAGTGACCTATAAAGGAACTCATAAATTGTTAAATCGTGTTAACCGCAAGCGAAGCTGCTGTGGTTTATCTGGCACGCATAAATGACAGACTATTGTGCGGTTACCGCTGCGCTGCGTATGCGACCGACCCAATTATATTACACATAATTGATTGTTTGCATTTGCCCCTGTTTTTGCACTGCTCTGTTACTGTCTAGCGGTTGGAAACTTTGCTGCAAATCTAAACCATGGATTTCTGGAAAATTTTAATTGGAATTGCTAAGAAGGCAGTTAGTAGTTCTAAATGCTTCGTAGGTCTTGCTTTGGTGGCCATAAGTGTGACTGCTAAACAAGTGCTGTTGGGCATTTGTATGATATTCTCAGTAGCAGTTCGGAGTTTAGATTCGTGCCCTACTGATGCCAATAGGCTTGCCCCCTACTGCATGGGACCTAAAACATACCGGCGAAATGTGGGTGTACACTTCTGCCTAACCCTTCGGGAACGACATTCGTGATGGTATGTTTTAATGTTACTAAGAGAAACTGCCGATCGCTTCTGCCTTATGCCAAATATCTGGCCCCGCAGTCCATTGTTTTATGCACATGCAAACGATCCCTCACGCACACATTTGCAAAGTATAAACGCCATCTTGCCTAAAGTTAGTGTAAGCGTATGAAACATTTTCTGAAGTGTCCCGAGTGTGCCCGGGGCTAAAATTGGGGTTGATAAAATATATGGATAAGCTGTCCCTCTACGCCGGTGCCTAATGCTATCTTCAGTGTATTGTGACGTGTAGGATGGTACACCCACACGATCGGATTTAGCTCTCGGCGATCAAAGACCGACCATTATTGATATTTATTGTTACAGGTCATTTCGCACTCAAGTGGTGTATAAGTCATTCTCTTTCAAAATATCTTCAATTCACGGTCGTGGTCAATACTTTGAAGTTAACAACTTATCGGCTATTATTGGTACTTCGTTGGTATATTGTGCACTGTTTAATTTATATAGCTGTCTGATTGACGTCAATCTCTTTACTGCTCATTCGTGTCTTGTAGATTAACTTCATATTAACATTTTATTAATAGAACCAGACGTAATAGCTTATTTTGCATTAAGATGTCTTGTTTTATTCTGGTGGTTTCTGTTCAGATTTTTAAGTCTTTATTTTGAATCAAATTATGATCAATTAACTTGTCTTGTCTCATGTAGGCTTACAGGAATATCAACCATTACATTAAAAGTTGTTTTACGGATTGTATTGTGGTATGTTTACATTCTTATATTATATATACGCGGAAGGTATATTATTAATCCCGGCGTTTCGGATGCTTTACAGCACCCATGGTCACGGGCAAACATTTCGACAAGGAGATTTTACGTTATCCTTTCCGGAATAGCACACATTGTTGTTTAGATTAAAGTATTCCTTTTCCTAACAATACGGCCTGATAAATGTGCCTATCAAATCCGTTAATTCATTATTGACTTTTCATTTTCGGAATACAATTTTCTACGACTTATAAAGTTTTAACGCATAACTTTTCGTTCTACTTTCATAACTTTGGTCCCTTTAACTAATTACCCGTTAACTAATTACAGACAATAGAAAGTTATTTTTATACCATTTCTATGTGTAGCTTCGAGATTTAGAAATAATATTATGTTATTTAATATTGTATGTTTGGTTTTGGAAGTCGTAAATTAATCCTAAAATATAAATCTGGAATCAATATTAATACGGATACGGACTGCATTTATATATTTTATAAATGCAGTGTTGTGCAAAATTGCAAGTAGGTATAGGTGACTACAATATATTTTCCTCTTACAAAGTCGCTTCTCCTCGAATCCATAATAGGATGTTTACAGTGATAACAAGTATTTTTAGATTCAAAGGCTTGGGTCATATTAAAGTCTAAAGGTATTCAGATATACATACTCTGGTAGTGAGGTGATCGACACTGCTTCACCGCTCTGAGCCTCACATGTATTAAACATCAGAAAACAAGAGAACAACGCAAAAAGTCTACATCAGCATTGCAAATATGTTTTTCCGTAACCTTGGTTTGGGTGACCATATAATAAATACAATTGCTTGCTATAAAAACTGTCCACCCTTCACAATATACTGCCCAGGCCTCTTATAAATAATATTTGGAACCAAATTCGAGTAATACTCTAGTAATAAGAACTTTTTTGTCACGTGATACGGGCGAGCAAGTTTTGCGCATAAAAATTTATATTTGAACAACTCGACGAGAAATAAAATTCTCCGTATGACTGGTATTAGCACCTTTATGAATAGCTTGTTCTTACATAATTATTATATTTAACCTAACTTTCAAGTTAACAGGACTAATTTTATTTATTCCATCTGATATGTGTATTGTGTACATAGTTTTGCATCGGCAATTATCTTTAATTTAGGAACGCTTCACGGTGCGTACCAACTTTCGTTATGGCCACTACGCGTTGTATAATGGGTAAAATCATAAGAAAACTGTTTCATAGTCATACGTATAGCTATGTTTTCTATTGTTATGACTAGAAATTCTTTGCACCATGTGAAAAAAACAATGCGTGTACTTTGTCACGCGCTTACAAATCTTTCGCGTTCTTTGCTGATTTGATTTTATAGAACGAATTTATTCCCTATTTTATCGAAGTTTCACTTAAATCTTTTACAGTTCACAGTATTCGTTAATACTGTTTATCCCTTTGTACTATTAATCCAAGCATTACTTAACATAAGTACCTACGTATGTTGATGATGCAATCTATTTTTGTTGGTAAATTATTTTTCTGAAATCCCCCTATGTCATATTCATCGTACCTACCTTTTTTAAATTCAGTTGTAGCAATGACATAACCCAGTGTTGCACTTTTGTCTTTGAAAAGTACTCTATCCTCATAAAAAATTCTTGAAACTTTATCGACTATGCATTAGGTAATAAAAAACTTCTCCATTTTATAAAAAGTATGTACCTACCTATATGTATTGTTTACAATTTTTCTTAGTCCAGTACATATTTGCACTATGTTATTTAATTTAAGTATTTTAAAGATTTGTCGTTATACATATAAGTTGAATACGTGGGCAGATTTCATAAAATAGGTATTTGCTTGCATCATACCTCCTTCGACGAAATTTACGGATATTTCTGGCGATTGGGGACTTTTTTCGTATGGTTGACGCTCAGTGATCAAATCATGGTCATACTTTGATCCCTGTTCATGTTTTAACGCTATTTCCGTGAATAATAGAATAAGACCCAAATACCTTTCGTCAAACCTCTTTGTCCTGACGTCAGGTGCAACTGAACCTTGGGCACTGGCGTACGTGATCTGATTCAAATACTACATCCAATATCCCAAACGAAAACATCAACACAAAGGACCTTTTTTTGGTCCTTTGTGTTGATGTTTTCGTTTGGGATCTGATCGTCCGGAATACCCCGTTGCAGTCCTTGCTTACCTATGAACAAAAATGGATGCTTCTCTATAAATTAAATACAATGTTCAAATTTCGACTCTATTTCCATGTTAGCAAGTTGCACTTTATATGAGTGTAACTTTGTTTGGGGGCCAAGGAATACATTTTCGATGAATAGATTTACAACTAGCTATAAACGTACCACGGGGAAGAGTGCTTGCGACTCGATTATACGATTATTGTAGAGTCAAATAATTCTTAGTAAGCGAGGGTAGAAACATTAGGTACAGTACAGTAGAGCTGTAGTAAAGTAGGTAGATAGGTCAGTGCCAACAAAATTACTTTGGCTTATTAAATCTAAGTCTTGTATTTTGTTCCAGAGTGCCATCGAGATGGATGAAGACGCAGACATTGATGCTATCGTTAGGAAGGTATTAAAAACAGGTTAGCCTAGCACATTATTCTTTTGTATTGTTGAGCTCTCATTCTTTGTAAAAATGATAATTATTTATACACTGTAATAATATTTAATAATACATATTGTTTTGTTAAAGCAGCTATCTGTTTAAGTAATTTAAGCATTTCTAACACAGTTACTGGTGTTTCAATCCAAAACAAAGGACCACAGTTCACTACTGCGCAGTAGGGCTCAGCCGTCTCCCTACCCATCTAACGGCCGCCGCCACCGACTCACCCCAATTTTCACAGTTTTTAGCCAATGTTTTTTTGCTGCCTTTGTCGCCACCGTGCGTAAAAATTCTTGGAACCTACGCTATCGTATCAGGTTTTGCACGTCGTTTTTTTACCCGGATAACAAGTGACTTTATCGAAACCCTTCAATAATTACCCAAAATGGGCAAACACCTTTTACGCAATAAATTTACAAGTCATTGCAGACTTGGCTTCTTTGTAAGCCTATACAGTTAGCTTAAAAATACCTGTAAGTGAAAATGAACACAGGCTCGTAAATCCAATTACCTGAGCTAATCTAAGAACAACGCCCTGTCTAGGAGATTGATGTTGTTAGAATTTATAAATCATTGCTCAAACTTCAAGTCATCGTATTGCGCAGAATCTTGATAGTGTAAATAACATCATCTGACTATGTTTTTTGGAGATAAGTTTTATGATGCATATCGTTACGAAATCAATTGCTTACAGCTGACTGATATAGGAGCACCAGCATTATTCACAGATAAGTAAAAGTAGGTATAGCACCGATGCTGTTAGTTGAAATAAAAATGCTGCGATGTCTATAGCAATGCTGCATTTGAATAACTTGATTGTAATACTACCAAATAGAGGAGAAGCCGTATTATGTACGTCGTATTTTGTAATTGACTCGCATATCATCTGTTAGGGTTATGTTATTGTTATTGTCGGTCACGTAGGCCAGCGAGCGAGACCGTAGTGTGACAGAGATGGCATGGGTTGGAAGAGTACAACCCTATGTGTGAGTGGGAAAGAGATAAGTGGCGTGACAACAAATAAACATGGCGGCGCCGGTTGCCGGTTGGACCGGTTGGCCCGTACCACGTGCGTTTTGCGTTGTGCACTCGTTCTCGTATGTTTGTCAACAAATACCCTGTGAAGGTCATTCATGGGAGGGTTAGGAACACAAAGAGGTCCCTGTTGCATAACGTTTATAAATAAGAATTGAAAAGAAATTACCGGTACTCATGGAACAGCTTTAGATATAATTTGAAAAGGTGGTGTAATTAACGTAAGCACGTAAATGTTGCGTTCATTCAGACTTCGTGTCGCTAACACTGTTTAGTTAGGTATAGGTAGCCTTATAAGCGTTAATCATAGCTACATTATAACATTATTGATATGTATGTAGGTAGCCTTAATTCACTTAGATCACAATAAGATTTTTAAATACAGTCCTTATAAGAAAAGACACTCATTATTGCCTCAGTCTCCGAATAATTACGTTTTTGTCAACACTATGATGATGTAATTCAAAATCATAACAATAAGAATGGAATTATGTATAGTTCATTGACAAAGAGGAGTACCTACCTAAACAGAATAAACCGCAGTAGGTACCTACCTATTTGAAAATTTGAGAAAACTAGAGATCAATAATATTTAGTGTAACATCTGGGATATTTATATACTTGAATGGCGTGATATAGATAATATGTATACAAATACCTATATTAACTAGTTACAACGGCGAGCGACGTGGAGAAAAAGAACGACAAAAAATACAAACACGTCAGCAGTGTGAGTGAGTACGCATGCGCGCGGGCGACAGAGGCCACAACAACGACGACACAGCTTTGCGAACGACGGAGATTGAGGGGGTGTGGGGTATGGGGCGCAGGGGGACTGTGTATGTGCGCGCCGGGTTGAACTGGCTATACCGAACGACTCCTCAGTTGGATTTAAGAACATCGGACGGGCGGGCGTGTGTAGGATGGATCGCTAACGACACCAGCAGTTTTTTTTTCATTCCGCCTTCTAACAGTGTTTGTTTATAACCTTCCGGCACACTTTCCGTAAATCCTTCTCGAACGTGGTGCTTTATTATTTAATTTTGGCGTTTATTTTCTATCTTAACTTAACGCCGTTCCGATTTCACGTCGAGAAGGCGGCCGCCACAAGTTTGAAAGCGGCTTTTCAAGAGTAGTATATCTACTCGTTTTAATTTTTCAATATCGCTGTATCGACGCATCAGGCAATCAAGATGGTGAAGAAGGTTTCAGAAGAGAGTGTAGATAGCGGTAAGTTGTTTTTTGTTTTATACTATTCAATAAAGCGCATGTCACACATACTTAAATATAAGATTATCATCTACCGGCTTTTAGTAATTACTTTGTTCTATTTGTACAGTCAATGTGTTACGAAAAAGTCGTTAAACTTGAGTAAATTATTAGAACTTCCGAATGAGTAACCAAATGAAATAAACTTCTAGTAGAGATTAGTCAGTCACTTAGAGCTTATGAAATTGCTATTTAGAGTTAGTTAGATGTAATTTAGTAGTTCGTTTCCAAATTTCAATATAGGTTGCCTTCAGATTTATTGCAGCAAAGCATGTTCACATAAGAAAGTAAAAAAATCCAATTGATTTATTTTAAGTGATCGGAAACTCTGTTGCTATACCCACATGTGGTATAAAATAACAAGTTGTGGTAAGAGGTTTTTATACAAACTCTTGTTCATGATCAATTGTAAAATTTATATCACCACTTGCATCATGTGACGATGACACCTTTAATTCAATCGACCTTTTGATTAATTTGTTATGATTCTGTAATCAGCTGTTTAGTTTTGCCGTTTATTACAGTGATGTCTACGTTCAGTTGCTGCATATTATTGTTACAATTGAACATAGAAAATACTAGTATTGCGTTCCTCGTTTTTATAAACAAAGGTGTTTTAGTTAATCTATTGATGCACAATACTGACCACACTCAATGCATTGCAATTTAAACTTAGAATGTTATGACCACTCAGTGACGTGACGTGATTGTTATTGCCGTTTTATGATATTTTCATCCTACCTCCTGTATTTTATTCTAATGTTACAATTATACTGGAAGTAATCTCATCAAGAGCATTATGTTATGCTATGTGTTTGTTCTAAAATGAAGCATTTTGTATAAAATGTGTAGCATGTTTATTATAAATGTCAAAGTTCATGTTATACGGAGCGAACGTTGACCGGTCAGCCAGCCAGCACAGCATTTCACAATCCACAATCCACAATTTCGCAATATCCACTGAATTCGACGTCGTTATTAAGTTTATGATATTGCTCAGGAACATATTCAGCAGTTTTATTACAACTAACATAGTATGATATAATCGAAGTGTTTCCTGATCCGATTGCTATGTATAGTTTTGCCTTTTTAACGATGTAATAATTTCTTCGGATAAGTTATAAACAGATAACCGGTTTTATATTTATTTTACTGCTATTATTGAAGGTTTTGTTTTACTTCGCACAATAAATAAAGATATGTAAGTAAATAGTTGTTTGTAATTACCGTTTTTTAAACTCGACGACCCCGTTAGTCCAGCGGTAGTTAACACTGCCTTCTGTGCTATGGGTCCCGGGTTCGAATCCCGGTAGGGACAAATGTTTGTGTGATGAGCATGAACATTTGTATCCGAGTCATGGATGTATCTATCTATAATATGTATGTATTTACAAAAAAAAAAGTATATATGTAGTATATCAACCAGCTAGTATCCGTAACACAAGCCTCGTTGCTTAGCACGGAACTAGATGGCGCTGTGTGCCATAATGTCCAGGAATATTTAAAAAAAAATATTTAAAAAAAAAACTTTTTAAGCTATAAGATTCGTGCCATTTTGAAATGAACAGTCATTCACATGACTGTTCATTTCAAAATAGCACGAATCCCGAAACTGTAAGTTTTGGGATTCTGTAATAACTTTATAGCAAGAGTGTATCTTCAGTGGAATTCACAATTTGTACCAGTTATTTAAGCTTAGAAACACCTGCATGCCTACATACCTTGTGGAATGCGTGTCATTAACAAACTTATAATTGTATGTATTGTACACCACATTTTTGATTTTCCTCGCCTGTTCATATCACGTTTTTATTGGTTGTTATTGATCCACTGTTTAAAAATCAAATTGGTAAGAATGCGTTTATAATTTGATGTAGTTTCATTACTCTCCACGGTTTCAATTCAACATGGCCGCTGGAGCGCGTCGCCCCACGGCGTTCATGGCCAAGGTCACCTACTAAAACAAAACTGCGCACTAGTGTTGCTGAATTTATTATAACTTCTTGAGAATTCTATTATTTTGTAACAGATGTTTCCATGAACTGTATTTCTAATAACACATGTAGATGAATATGTACATCATCATGAATATCTATTGTCGAATGCAACAAAACTTTTCAACCCTGCCTTTTAATTTTCCCGATGTTAGCTTATTTTGGAAGATATTTGTTTTTTCTTCTGGAAAGACCTAATAGTATGTACCTATGTGTTATGGAAATTGAGAAAGGTTGATAAGAGTCGAAAATGTTTTATAAGTTAAAACAATCAACAGCTGCCAATTTAACATCTGCGTTGATTGGAATCAGTCAATCGTGTCCATCGGTTGAGTAAAACAGAGTAACCTTGACCGTGACGAACTTCACGCTAGTTCCGGTATAATATCAAACTCGACTCCCTTCACCTCGCGTACGTTCCCCCCTTCGCAAATCGATTTGTTGCTAGTTGCAGCTCTCCCTACGCACTTCGGGTGAAAACTTCACAAAAATTCGGTACCCATCCTCTTCTGTTCCCTCTCATATCGATTGCGTAATTCAGTGAGTATTCTAGACTAACAAGTAAGTTAATTCAAGACATCCTTTTATGTCACGAGCAGCTTTCGTGATTCAACGCTACTTCAAATTTGTAATCATCTTTTTAAATTTACTATTCTAGTTTTATACATAGGCATAGCTGCCGCCGCACCGCCTTCACCAAAATGGTGGATTGCTGTCACTTGGTCGATAAATATTTCATATAATTAATGATAAATGTGTTATCATTAGAAGGAGGACCAAATCGGTGGTTAGTGAAAGTGGTCTGTTACGTACTGCAGTAGCTATACATTGAAACGCCCTAGTTGAAGTTTCACCTAGATATTATCTCGTTCAGTTCGGTGGCAGTGCCAGGCCGAGTTGGCAGTTTATTCATCACCACAGTTCTAACCGTCGACTTTGATCTTTGATTATAGTGATTATGACGGATGGCTGACTGATTTAGAAATTACACATTACCAATGAATTGAAATACATTGGCGATTAAAATATTATATCTCTCATTATTTTGGTTTTTAAATGCTTCTATAAAAAGTTAGTAATGTTGTTTGAAGTTTGTTAGTTGAATTATGTATTTTTAGCATGGGAGAATTAAGACGCAACATCAAATTGGAATCGATTTAGCCATAAAGTAAAACGCTATTTTATGAAAACCCGAGAGAGGTCTCTCTGATGCAAGACATGCAAATTGCATGTCTTGTCTCCTATGCATTCCTTATTTGTTAAGATTGGAAAGCAACGATTTAGTATAGCTTAAGAGTATTAAACAAAAGCATAGGCCTACAATCGGCAACTAGAGAGCGCATTCGTGGCCAAACGTTTAAGCCAGCCCACCAGATTAGAAAGTAGAAACTACTAACTCTGCTTAGGGTATAAATGTCGTGGTGACAATTTTATTCTGGATTACATTTATTTTATTTAACTCAATCAAATAGGTATCTCAATATAAAATAATTTGTTATTACCTGCGATTAAGCCAACCGCATGCATACATATGCATGTTTCAATTTGCGTGATGGCTGGGTTAATTTGCGGAACTGTGTTTATATTGAGTCCGTGATTATTAAGATTCTTTCCTAAAAGTATTGAATAAATAAAATTAATACTATTCTCGGACAGAATTCGACTGACAATACAATCGGTTATAATTTTGATAGTCTTTTGTTTGTTATTTGGGTCAACCATTGTTTCACCTCGACCTCGCATAGACTTATCGAACTTTAGATGGAGTTATTTCGAAAAGAGTTTATTCTGTATTGTGGTGTATTTATGTGGCTGCCACGATTCGATTGCTGTGGTGTTTTACGTAACGAGGCACGCTGCAAGATAAGTGTTGTGCCACGTGGAGCCGCGCGAGCTGAGCCGTCACGCGACGTACATGCGATACTATAAGACAAGGGTACAATTACTGTGGTGATCCGAAGATCTGTAACATACATTTAATGATCACACTCCGTAATTAGTCTACTTTTATATTTAGCGTTTATTTCGGCGGTGGTCTATCTGCGAACGGTACTAATTCACCTCGGAAACTTTGGTCATTAAAGCAAAAACAGATTTTGACTTTACGATTTAGCCATTTCAATCTCGAGAGTAATTTGTTTTGTATCTTTATAAAGTAATCAAGGTAAAACGTGGGTGAAGTTGTTATGTCACATTGTTTTTGGGCCGAAGTATCAAGCAGCGATGAAGTGGTCACTCTCGGTTTTAATATTATAGAAGGTTTCCTTATTATGGCGTTCTGTTTGTATACACAAAGTTTTGCCAAACAATATTCATGAACGGACGTACCATGCGGTTGCCGTGTACACTAATTCCTGTGAAAATTTAGAACAATTCAGTATATACACAGGAAGTTTCTATGTTGAAACGGGTGATTGTATGTGTGGGCGTGCCTCGAACGCAATTGTTAGACCCAAACAAGCCATACGGTTATTGCGCATTCGGCTTGTTGTCGTGCGGCATATCAGCATATGTTGAGGTCATCGCGTGTATTCATTAATTCTTCAGTTTAATTCTTATCATTTGTCATTAACAAATTAACCGAATATGTAATTCAACCGTTTCTAAGACATGCATTTAAAAAAGTAATCTTGCTATATCGCGCATTAGATGAATTGGACCTAACAAACAAATACCTTTATAGCGATCACGTAGGCACCGATTCTCATTCCTACTACGTTTAGTATTCTCAGCGCTAGTCTTGAAGTTTGTCTTCTATTTATAGAGTACTTAGTTCATGTTAGTACTAAATAGGTCGAGTTCTAAATTAAACAAAGTGTTCTTGCCCTAAGTGGATTATATTGCCTCCGTAGCATGTTATTCGGCAGCAACCAAGACAGTCCTAAGATATATTACTTCAAAGTTAACTAGCTAACCAGTCTACAAAGTTTTGGAACTCCTATTAGATCGTTTCTTGTAGTGGATGTAACTCCGCTAGTTTTTACGCCAAGAGGCCAAGTGATCGCGTAATGTGGGCGCGCGTACGCGCAGCGCTGGGTGCGGCCATGTAGGTCGTTGAACCGGCTTTGTTTGCCAGCTCAGCTTGCACAGTCACGTCTCACGTCAGAATTATATTATCGATGACAGCCGTCACATTTGCCATGATACCACAGACTTTTGTTCCGGGATAGATTGAACTCTTTGATGAACCGTTAAACTTTTCCATTGGATATTCCGTTTGAAACTCGTCTAGCAACAAAAATGTATATTTCTTCGCCGTTGTCTTACCAGCAAAAGGGTCAAGTGGTCGTTTAGAAACTTAAAGGTACCTACGCCCAAATCTTACGTAAGGCATCGGCAACTGATAACAATAGTTGGCACCAAAAGCAAAGTGAGAGTCTGCCCTGTGACGACGGCGTGGAGACACAAGTTATTGTACAAACGCAGTCTACCTGCGTAATGTTCCGCGTTGTTCATACATAAAACAAGGGATGTCGCCATAACTCGCTAATGTAGTCATCGTTGGAACAGTTTCATACCGGTTACTTGTAGCTTTGTGGGAGGTAGATAAACGAGAACTCTGCCTTCACATAATCAGATGGCTACAACTATACATTTTGAATAACTGTGTTGAATGTAGTTATTTTTATTTAAAAAAATTTAGAAGTAAGATCAGTAAAAAAATATTCAAAAGTACTGAAACAAAATAAACTGTTTACTCTGCCGACAAAATGCTACATAAAATTATTAAAAAAATATGTACTACTTTCGTGTACCTAGGTATAAAACAACGAAATGATGGAATAGTTGTATTTGACCCAACTGCAATCAAACGGTACAAATATAATGAGAATAAAAAGATTGACGATTTTAAATTGGTTTCTGTTTGTCTCCAGGTGTGGGCCGCTGCAGCAGCCAGTCGGGTAGTGAGCGCGAATCGGACGAAAGTCCGCGGGGCAATGAACAGTCAGCTCCCGTTCCCATCCCCGACAGCGAGGACTTGCAGCGGCGTAAGGAGGAGGCGCGCAGGAAGCGCCGCAGAAAGAAGCGCTCAGGGAGCTCCGTTGTCACGTCATGTTTCCAAGGTGAGTTCTAACAAATATTGATGAATATATCTGTTATCTGCGATTAAGTAGACCTAATTAGTTCAGTACATAACGACGTGATGTTATGAAAGTCGTGAAAGACCTTTAAAAGGTTGTCTTCTGTCTTAATTGTAATTTTGATTAACGTTATATTGTTTGTCAACAGACCTCTACAAGCTTACCGGGGAGGTTTTAGGCGAGGGCGCGTACGCTTCGGTACAGACGTGCGTAAACATCTATACGGGCCAGGAATACGCAGTGAAGATCATCGACAAAGTGCCGGGGCACGCCCGCGCCAGGGTGTTCCGCGAGGTGGAGACTTTCCACCACTGCCAGGGACACCCGAACATAATCCAGCTCATTGAATTCTTTGAGGACACCGACAAGTTCTACCTTGTCTTCGAAAAGGTGAGAATTTGATAATTTCGTACCTAGTTATTTTTGTATGATCACAGTGGTTATAGCCTAATTATATCCAACTAGGTGGGTACCAAAGGATCCCTTAAAGTAAAACTTCGATAGCCATGCCCATAAGATACCCTTCAAGTGATACGTGTAATAAGAAGATTATTTAATTAGAAATATTTAATTTTAGACTGCCAGTCGAAAGTTTTTGTTTGAATATTTGTAATGTGTGTTTTACTGGGTAAAAGAAAGTACTCACGTGGTCTTCGATTATATTGTAGTTGATAAATAAAACTGACGCATGGTTGAGGAATTCACATTTTTAATCGAGTTATGCATTACTCACACTATCACAAACGACGTGTAGGTGTTTGTCTCGTTTTGTAATTACATCATTATCATGATGCAAGGTTCCAGAATGTAGTTCAATTTCAGTATATTTAATCATTGTATTAAACGCCACATAAACTTTTCCGTTCTGTTACAATGCATAAAAGTATTTTTCTTCCAATCTGCGAAATCTTTTATAAAACCTATGTTTGTTATTTGTTTTATTACGATAGCGTTAGGTGTCTTTATACTGTTGCATCACATCTTTTAAGATGACTTTTATTTTTCTAAAATATTTATATCTCATACCGTATAAATATTCTTGCCTTTTTATTATTATTTTTACCTGTAAATAATAGTAGGTGTGAAAAATTGTAACGCATTTCAGTGACTCAGTCGACAACTGCTGTGTACCATATTCAAACAATAAAAATTAAACAAGCTGGTTTGTCCCATATGGAAAATATTTGCAATAAAATTGACGGAATGTTCCGACTTGTATTTAAATAGAAAATAATTTATGTTTCAACTTATCGGAATGTTATTGCAATATGTACTGGCTTTTATTATACTACAAAGTTAATTAAAGGACAAGGAAAGTACGAACATAGGTAATGAAAGCAAATTAATGATGCACTGGTATTATTTCCGCGATAATAAAACATTTAGATTGATTGTATCGCATATATTGTGTAGATTTCCCGCGATTTTTTAAAATGTCCTTATTAATTATCTCATTGTTTTCTTATATCCGGACAGTTCCTGGGAGGAAATAAATCTCTGCTTCTAAATCTTTTTAAATACAAAGTAGAAGTGAAAACTTATTCAATCCTTAATATACCAGTTCGTGGTAAAATTGCTAGAACTAGTTATTTTGAATAGATTATATTTGAAGTTATAAAGCTTGAAATACTCTTTTAAGTCAATGGTAAATCGTTAGTGATTTAACCAACTGTAAAAACATTGATAGGTTTCATCACCAAATTGGTGGTCAGTTTGCAAATAGTACGAGCTTGTTGCGAGTTCGATATCTGATATGGCACTGTTTACAGCCGTTATCTTATTGTGTCTGTTCCTGTATAGGTACAATATTATTCGATGATAAACTTTTGAACCACACTTATTTTGAGAAATTTATGTTCTATAATATCTAAACTGGCGACGCTCACGTGATTGTTAGGTTATCATATTTACGCTCGTCTGATTGATATCGAACTTCTTTATCATCAGACATATTTTGTTCTATAGTTCTCTTGACATTATGCGAACGGTCATCATTTTATTAAGGTGATCTATAACTTATTTCCAGTTGATACCGGCAGTCTTATCACCTACATACAATGTGTATATTTAAAAGGATTTTCTACAATGATTTGTCTTGTATTGTTCCAGATCAACGGCGGACAGCTCCTGTCTCGCATACAGGAGCACCACTATTTCTCAGAGCCGCAAGCTGCAGAGATCGTGCGTGAGATAGCGAACGCTTTACATTTCCTTCACGGTAAAGGTGTCGCACACCGCGATCTCAAGCCGGAGAACATATTATGCGTTCACCGTGACAGGCTTTGCCCAGTGAAGATATGCGACTTCGATCTTGGGAGTGGAATAAGTTTCACTTCGAGTCTCGCAAGCCCGCTGGCGACGCCGCAGCTTATGACGCCAGTGAGTTTCTTTTTATAATATTTTATTGGATGGTGCTAGTATTGTACCTTGTGGTACACTTTTTCTCTAGGAAATATACAGATTTCAGATAGGTATACAGGTTGCTGTTGTTAGATATCTTTACACCAAAATTGAATCCACAAAACACAATGTATTTAGGTATTTACTAATTCTTGCAATAACTTAGGAGTATCTATCTAAGGCTGTGGATGATGATGATCTATCCAAAAAAAAATTTAAATTAGATGAAAAAAAGAAAAATGAAAATCGATTTAATTACGGTATTTTAGTCCCTGGTATGTAATCGGTTAAGCTCGTAAGATCTGTAATCCCAGATCTTGGGCTAAGCCGTTTAACAGTTCTTATGTAAATGTCGATAACCGTTAGTCGCTTTAATGTTTACATTAGCTTGGCAGTCTGACGCGTTTATCTATCACATTATAATAATTATTTCAGTCACGTTTTTAAACATATCTGTTACTTTTTATTATTGTTAATTAACAATTTAAACTTATTACTGATGATGTGTTGTAGCGTAGCTTGTAGTGTAACTATCAGTAATACCTATATCTATACAGATGGGTATTATTTCGTTTAAGAGTATATTATTTAAAATTTTCTTATTATTTTTGCTATCGCTGACGTTTGATATTTCTTTATTATGACCTTAAGTCGTGTTGATAAAATAGCTTATAAAACCTTTTAAACATGCTGCGATAAGTTTAATTTATTTTTTATTTTTCACCACCAGTGCAAAATGATAAGATATTAGAAAAAATTGTGCTGGATTAACATGATAGATAAATTAACCATAATTGTTTACTTTTCTTTGTGTTTTGTTTCGATCAATCAAAATGTATATAGGCAACAACCGGATAAAATTGAACGATGACGGAAACAAATTCCTAGCAAGATTATGAAGTTAAGATAAAAAAAATTCCTAAACAACAATCACTTATCTCTGTTATTGAGTAGAAAACAATGTCTGGTGTCAAATTTTAAACAAATCTGCTACATACGTCATCCCTGTAGGCATAACAGAGGGTATTGTTACAATTGATGTGTCAATGGCACCGAGTAGTATTATATGGCGGAATAACAACGTGGGATATGAAGTCATAACAACTGGCGAATCTAACATCTGTACACAGCATGTTTGGCGACTGTTGTGATATCAAAAGCCATGTGGAATTTATTGCATACCAAGCTTCCTTGCCGATATTTTTGTGGACCAAATCGTATACAAAGCCTCTGATAACAAAATAATTGTGTCAGTTGCTTGTCTTAATTAAAATATCCCTTAAAAGCCTGTATTGTGCAATATTGTTTTCTTTTATATTAAAAATTATGAAATTGGTCCCTTAGTTTCGTACTTTGTCGTTGATTCATAAACTTGTAGGCAACTTTAACACACATAATGACTTAAGTTTTAAGCTACAGGTATCAGTGCTATATCTGTTTTTGCTTTGTAGCTTCTATAAACAATTAAACAGAGAACTTTATGTATATTGAACTAAAAATGTTTTAATGTTCTCTTTCTTGTTTGAAGAGAAGCAAGCAGTTGCAGAAACGTTAGGATTCAATTTTAAACGTTCTTTCCTTTGTCAACAGGTGGGCAGCGCGGAATTCATGGCACCCGAAGTGGTGTCCTTATTTGCGGGCTCAGCAGCAAATCACTACGACAAGCGATGTGATCTGTGGTCGCTTGGAGTGATCGCTTACATTCTCCTGTGCGGCTACCCGCCGTTCAGGGCCGACTGCGGCTCCGACTGCGGCTGGGAGCGCGGAGAAAACTGCCGCGCTTGCCAGGAGCTGTTATTTAATTCTATACAGGTATGTACAGAATAGAACATGTCACATTTTGTACTTCAACGTTATTAGTCTCACGTAAAGTTTTAACTAATTTTTTTGGACATGAGTTAAAGCCTAGAGCGGTCTTTGCATACCATTACCTTTAAGCTGTACACTATGTAACTATATATTAATGGGATATTTCCTTTTGGCCACAGGAGGGACGTTATACGTTCCCCGAAGAGGAGTGGGCGGACATATCCAGTGAAGCGAAGGATCTGATTCGTCAGCTGCTGGTGCGCGAGGCGTCACACCGGCTCAGCGCCGAGCGCGTGCTCACCCATCCCTGGCTGCGCTGCGCCGACCCGCTCGCGCACCACCCGCAGCTGCAAACCTCTATTAATATCAAACGGTGAGTTGCAACTACTGATCATTGATAGGAGTTTGTGTGTCATAAAGAATATAAGTATAAGTAAAAGTTGGCTTTTACCAATGGAAAGACAGTTCAATTGCTTTGTAACAGGGTTCTTATTATTTTTATGTTCCATGCTTTAGTAATAATTTAACAAGAGCTTTTTAATGACGTTTGATTTCGTTTGTCCCACAGCAACATGTCGGCGCGCAACTTGTCGAACTTTGCGGAGTCTGCGATGGCGGTGAACCGCGTGATCCAGCAGCACTTCTCCATGAACTACTCGTACATGGAGCGGCCGGTGGGCGCGCTGCGCAGCAGCAAGTCGCACCAGGCCAGCTCGCGCCGCTGTGCGCGCCCCGAGCCGGCGTACTGCGCGGCCGGCGCGGAGTACTGCGCGGCCGGCACGGAGTACTGCGCGGCCGGCGCCGAGTACTGCGCGGCCGGCGCCGAGTACCCGCCCGACTACTGCGCGCCGCTGGGCCTGTCGCCGCCGGCCGACTCGGAGCTGCTGCGGCGCCGCCTGCTGGCCGTCGCGGACGCGCGCGTGCACTAGCGACACAGTCCCGCCCACACTCGCAGCACCTCCAGTGAGAGCCGCCCCCGCCGCGGACGATTTATTTGAGCCTTTTAAAGATATATTTTTATGAGTAAACAAACGACTGAGTAGATTTATCGATATGTAGAGTATTCGTGAGTTTATGTTGAGGCGCGATGCCCGCGCCCGCCAGACCGACGACGGTCGATAAATATCGTATTAATATCGAGATAGTTCCGCCGATCTACGACTTTACGTCTTGTGTCGATTACGGAAATGAAAAAAATTTATGTTTTGGATTTATAAAATCCGCGTTTCGAAATTGAGCTTATGTATTCGTGTAATCGCCTTTAGTTTGTGGCCTATCCTTTGCAATAAATAGAAATTATGTAATTTTTCGATGGCGTTTTTGGATACTAGTCTGTTTATGTGATTGTTTTTGCATTTTTACCAACGATGAAAAACCACATCTCATTAATTAAGATTGAATCAACCTAATATTTATATAAGAGAGTTAAGGGCAATATGTGACATTATTCCGAGAGGTGCAAGTGTAATATAGTCGCTCGTTATTACTTTGATCATTACAGAAATACCTACTTTATGAGAGTTAGGAGTAAAGTTTGCTTGGTAATGTTCGTCGAAATTGGAGGGGCACTTGTGAACTGAACTGAATGGAATGTCATATATGACTCGAGCTGTGTTGGTACATATGTTAAGTGTTGCATGGGGTTCCATGGAGCTGCCATAACTTTGTGATCAGTTTGAATACTTTTATATTGCTGGGAGAATGAAGTGTTGAAATAATGTTAAGAGTAGACCTGCTAGACTGTAACCCTGCGTACAACGTTGATTGGAGAAAGACCCGCCAAGCACACCTTGTTGGGCCGTTAACCTTTACAATTTATGCATAAAATTTTATTATATTTTTCAAATGTAAATTTTAATTCTATTACTATTATTGTGATCCGGTGGCTTTATCCAATCAATCCTAAACTTAACTACGCAATACTTTGTTAAAATTTTGTTTTCGACTAAATCATTGATATGAATTTATCATTGAAATACAGATGTTTGAATTTTTATATGGTCTATTTATTTATTGTTGCTTTGTTTTAAAAGCTTTATTGCAAGTTCTAAAGCCTTTATAACAGTACATTGAACAATATGTCTGAAACAATAATAAAGTACTTAATTGATTTCAATTATTTATTTCACCTGATATGACTAAATTGCTTTGGAGGGTAAATAATGATTTTATCTTCACTCATTAATTATAATCTCTAGGCGTCTGTAAATACTTTTGATTACATCTGCTCTAGTTTCAACAACAATAACAGTCAGAACTCATAATCATTTTGTAGGTACTGACTAGGACATAATAATTTTGTAGGCAGACCAGTGTATACATATTATTAGTACCCATCTATAAATACGTTTCGTTATTTATATCATAATAATTTCTGTCTGAGAATCTATTCTACTAGAGATAACAAGTACCTAACTGATTGTTGAGAGCTGAATAAGCGCAGAGCATGCTATGTAAGGGAGAACACTGACTTAACGACTTAACTACACGACAGTACCTACAGTTGATTCAGTGGTCGAGCGACGGCTTCTGCGCTGCGTGTCGTTTGCGGCTGCGTGTCAAATTTGAACCACGTTGATACGTAGTCGCAAGTCACATCACTTCATATGAATAACTGCAATAGATATTATGACAGAAGCTTACGAAGTGTATTGCGGTTTGGAGAATAAAAAATATGCCGGAAGCTTATGTACATTTTTTCTACAAAGTGAGATTCTTTTGGGCCACCCACGCCCACTGCTCAATTACCTAAGTGAGAGCTCTCAGGGTTAGACCATACCGCTCTTACGTCACCATAAACTATAAGTGATAAATTGTGCACATGAATTTATCATAGCCAGAAGTGTGTAATATGGTTTGAAATAGAGATTTATGATTTTGCAGCCCGTGGTCATATGATCAAGTTCTAAGCTTTTATTTTCCTTTAATCCTGCAGTTCCATAAATATGCATTACCTCCTTGCCAAATTTCAATAAGTCATGCTTGCGTCTTTGACCGCAAATACGCTGCTAGAGAACTACTTCTGTAAGTCATTGAAGTTCTGTTAAACTGTCGAAGGTAACTGCCATCGAAATGAGTTTTGATCACGAGTCTTGTTTGACTGAATATACTGCTATACTAGACAGAATTACCGTTTTACGAACGGTAATCGCTGGTGAACGGAATCCACAACGACAATCATGAGTAAAGCTACCGAGCTATAGCTTCCAGACTGCCTGACTGTGTAGACAAGATACATCAGTGTATATACGTTACACGAGCAGGGAAGTGGCTCCTAGACCCTAGAGTGATATATTGGAACGTATAATTAAAGCATAATCTGTAAATGTGCGCGACATAAAAAAATGTGCGCATTGTCGTTTTGGAAAATCGATTCTTGATAGAGTAACGTTGTTCAATCAGAGTAGCTTATATTGTGCATGGGCTGAGAGCTTAAATTAGAGATAAATGTACGCTGAAAATATAATTTGTTGCATCACAGGATGCAGCAGAGCAAACCTACCTACCTGCTAACTCCAAACAGAACCACTGAAGTGGGGCAGAATCTCCACATTTTAGCCTGTGCAAACTGTACCACTAAAGTAGGTACATTGGTTTAGTCACTAAACCAATGTACCTACTTTAGTGGAACAGTTGTGTTAAAGTTTAGTGTGACAATCTGTCCCACTAAACTTTAGTGGGACAGATTCTACTGCAAAATTTGAGGCACTGAAATCTGCCACACTGATGGGGCAAAGTGGAATGATTCAAACCACATGTCCCGGGCGGCGTTCCGGGACGTTTGGCAACCCTATTCCAGTCGCATAAAATAACAAAATCACTTAAGAATTGTAGGTCTAACGTCTTGCAGCATGGGCGTTGCTAGGCACGGACAGGAGGAGGGAGGGGGGGGGGAAGCTGCATCAATGACACATTGAAGATTTATAAAAATAATAATAGCGTAAACCACGGTACTATATTCAAAACTTCGTATTTGAATTTATTGGACTGACTCATAAATATTGTAATTTAAATATTTAGTACTCTATATCAATTTCATAGGACTCGACTAAAAGAATTAGAGACTGTACGTCACTACTTGACGTGATATGTCAAAAAATCAATCCAGAGGGCGCTCCAAATTGCTCGGCCACGTAAGTCAGGGTCGTATTTTTCTTCCTTGGATATTTTAATTACATTATTTTACATGCTGTGATAATATGTGAGAATGGTATAACAATACCCAAGTGTCTGTGAAAGTATTTTTGTCTGAACTTCGTTCTGACTGCGGTAAGTGATGGTATACAATTCTGTCCTTCCATCGCCCATCCGTCATTACACCAGTGAATTAGCATGTTTTAATTAAATCCTTGTCGATAACAGTATTTTTATCACATTACAAACAATACTCAGTTTCCTGGAAATTCATCTTGTAAGGCTGTAGTAATCATTCTAGTATATATTTTTACTTAAACGCAGTTTTATCTTTCCAGATTGACAAGCCATGTCCAATTTACCACCAAATCCATATAACAACTTTCCTGGACCACCGCAAGTGAATGCTAATGCGGTGCCCCCAATATATAATCATAGTCAGCAGTATGGTCAAGTGCCACTGAGCCAGTTGCCACCAGGATATGGAGGATTGAAACAGGACTCGAACTCGAATAGTCCCCTCCATGGGTCGACGTCTCTACCGCAGAATAATGTGTTACAACATGTTAACAACTATAGTCAGAGTGGTAATAATTCACCTGCTTTTAATCAACCAGGGATGATGCCATCTACTCAGCAAAGTCTACAATCTTCACCAATGAGGCCACCTATGGTGGCTCATAACTCTCTACCAAATCCTCTGCCTCCACAGAATGTTCCTTTATCATCATCAAGTCCTAGAGCAGTGCCTAATGTTAATTCTTCTCCAACACCTTATGGTCCAAGTTATCATCCACCGCAACGTCAGATAAATGACAATGCTCCACCTCTCATTTCTTCTAGTCAGACAAATCAGCCTCTTGTAAATGGTCCACCACCAATAGGACCACCAAACCAATACCCTGTTTCTTCAAGTGCATATAACTCTCTTCCTGGAGGGAAGCCACCAACCTCTGGATATGGACAAGGAATAATCAACACATCCTATGGCCCACCACCTGGAGCAATTACAAAGCCTCCTGGCCCTGGTCTGACCAGTCAAGCTAATGTTCCATTCTCTAGTGCACCTAATGCAGGTCCTCCAAGAAATAGTCCTTTAGTAGCTGGTCCACCAGCTGGTGGTCCTGCTGTGCATGGGTATAATGTTCCACCAACTGGGCCAGTACAGGGCCCTCCTAGGCAAACAAGTGTTAATGGCCCTAATGTAACTGGACCACCCATGATTCAACCACCTGCACCCATGGGACTTGTAAGTGGGCCATCAATGATCCCAGGAAGTGGCCCACCATCACAATCATATCAAGGACAATACAAAAATGGACCTACTGGCCAGCCAATACTTCCACCAGGCCCCTCTACTGGACAAATGGGACCTCCAAGTACATTTAGTGGGCTACAAAATCCACCAGTTGGATCACAAATGCCTCCAGTAGGTCAACAGAGCTTACCAACAATGGGACAGCAAATCTGGCCTCCTTCAGGGCCTATTGTCCCTCCAGGTGGGGTTCCAACTAGCAACATGCAGAATAGATATCCCCAAATGCCTACGGCTTCTGGAAACTATGTAAATAGTCAGCCACCACAAGTGGCACAGCAAGTGAATGCTACAAGGCCATACCCACAGCAATACGGTACCCAAGGTGTGACCCAGCAAATGGGGCAGCTGAGTGTGACTAAGCAAGGGTTCGATCAGCTCTGGGGACACCATATGGTAGATCTACTGCAGTGTAAACATATACTACCAGAATATCCAGAAGACCCGCCAGAGATTAAACTCGGCCATCAGTTTGCTGATGCATCTAACTGCAGTCCTGAGTATGTATTTTTATCTTTGTTTACATAAAAAGTTGCAGTGTTTTTATGCTAGTTGCATGTACAGATGTTTTTACAATCACATTCTTTTACTTTATCACTTATGCAGTCTTCAAATCTTTTTGTATGGTGATCAAATATATGTATCTACAGTCAGTGAAGAGATTTAATTCATGCTTCTTAAAATAGCATCATTCAAATAAGGACTTTACTTAACTTTAAAATAAAATTTCAACAAAGATGTACATATAAAATTATATTTATTTCTGTAAATAGAAAATAATTATATTTAGAATTCAGGTCCTTTACCATAATTTAATTACATTTTATTATAAGACCATGTTCTTGAAACAGTGTTCTATAGTCAAATCCCACAGCAAGTTATTTACCAATTGCCTGTCCTTTTCAAAACTTCAGAATTATCCTTTAATTATAAGATGGGAGCTTGTGTGGCTATATATAAATTCTATCACACTTCTATCCTCATTAATTTACCTTTGTTGTACAAATACTTTTCCTCATACCAATTAAGATACTCATTGTTGTGGTGACTTATGCTTTTTAATAATAGTTGAGAATATTGCATTATTTTCTTTAGAACAAAATCAATCTTTATTAATAAATTATGATTCATTAATTTTGTGTACATCAGTAGCATTGGTTTGAAAACAAAGGGGAAACTTCCATAAAACTTTTTTAAAAGATTTTAAAAAATATTTTCTTTTATAGCCTCAGTTATTGATGAGTACTTTAAAGTAATGAGTATATTTTTGTGTTATTGACTATAAGTGGGACACTACTTTGACTATTGTTACTACTTTTACTAAAACAGCTAAGTGATGTGACATTAAAATTACAATCCCTGATATCATATAAATTTCTACTTCAATGCAATGCAGTAAAATGGATTTGTGCCCATTATACATTTTATTGTTTATTTATTGGAAATGGATTTCAGTCCATTGTCTGCATATACACAATATGAGTTATGTGTAAACTCTTTTTATAGTTTTCTTTTATTTTCTTTATTATGAACTAGTCTAACACTTGCCAATCCATTCTTGCCAGCCTTAACTGGCACACAAAGGAGGATGTTATCTAGAGAAAAGATAATAATGTCTACTGTGTAGTGTTGCATAATTTGTGATATGATTACAAGCACGTATTTTATTAGAAGGTCAGATACTGTTAGTTCGAGCAATCGTTTTTCAAATAGCAAAAAATATGACATTGATTTATATATATATTGATAGTACAATATTACTATTTAAACTGACGTTGTTTGTTAAAACTAAGTTATATAAATCTATATTAACAGAAATATATAGTATTATAAAAACTGACACAGTTAAATGGCCCATTTATAATAGGCATTATAACTAATGATCTAACATTAATATGGCATATATACTTTGTTAAGCTATCTTGATTGCTTAAAACTGAGATATTTTAACTTAAGCATCAAGTGATTTAGTAACAAAGTATTTTCTCTTAACTCTTAACACAGAAGTTCAGTAGTATCAGTGATTTCCATATTTTGTTCTCTAGTTTTAAATATCTCTAGCTACCAAAAAATTACTTTACGAGTGATTGTAAGATCAAGCCTGTAAAACACAAAATTGTTTAACAAAAAAGAAAATGTTTTGAAATATAACATGATATGTTTTGAATATAGATAACACTGTTTACAATACTCTTATGAAGAAAAGGTAGATAGTATGGTAATAGTATCAATGTAAATATAATCTGTTCAATGATCTTTATCTTGTTAAACGTATTTTAATGTACTGTATAATATTTTCAGGATCTTCAGATGTACAGTGAACCGAATTCCAGAGACGAACAGTCTTTTGCAGAAGTCGAGGCTGCCTCTTGGTATACTAATACATCCATTTAAAGATCTCAATGTGAGTGTAAGTTTTTATAGTTTTTAACTTGTTATTCATAGCTATCATAGTGCTATGGATGGCCTTGTGACTGACCTTAGTTGTTTTTTTGGTGTTGATCCTTGTTTATTGTATTAGATGCAATGAGTGGATTTTTTTAGTCATCAACAGGTGATCAAAGTCCTAAACATGTTTTAGTTTAATCTATGTTGTGTGATTACGTGTATGCATGGATAAATTTTATTGGGTTTCTTGTTTTGATGTTAGTGATACATGATTCGTTCATATTCTAGGCATTAAAAAACCAGTACTTCTATTATTAGTATATAAACCTCGTTTTGAGGTCAACCTGTCCGTGACCAATTTATTTATATTATCAATCGAGTATGGATTTTTATGAATCACTTTTGGCGGTAATCCTGATGCAATTTTAAGATACGTCTCATAAGGTAATTTTATTGTGAAATGTTAATTTTATTCAGATTCTTTGTTTTTCTTATAGTTGTTATTGTTTTTTTTTACCTATTTAGCGTTATGTTATTATAGTTTAAAATTACTTAATATATGGGTTATGTCTTTTCTGAGATCAATCCAAACGTGCTGACATGTTGAATACGGAATTTTGTTTATTATAAATTCAAAGAAATGAAATCTGAACTCTATGCGATCTTATATATGGTTTAGATGTCCATAGATAAAAATGATTAGTCTTACATGCAGGTTATAGGACTTAAAAATGTATATTTTAAGTCCTATAACCAATAAATGTGTAAAAATATACATTGCAACGGTGCAATATATATTTTTACATAACTACCTCGTTGGTCTAGTGCTCGTACTGTACGACTGCCGAGCAAGAAGTATTGGGTTCGATTCCCAGGTCGAGCAAATTGCTATTGGGATTCGTGCCCGATTAATGGCAATAGTCTCGCTCCCTTTTACATGGGACTTAAAACATACCGGCGAAACGTGGGTGTACATTTAGTACACCTCTGCCTTACTTTTCGGGGAAGACAGGCGTGATGGTATGTTACAATATACATTATTAAGACCGATTTAACATTGGAATTAAATATCTCTATAAAAAGTTAATGTTTTACCCGAATATTAGACATTGAAATAAATAGTATCTATTTTTGTATTAGTAGCCGGTATAACATTATAATTATTTTAGTTGTGCCACGTAAATCGTAAGCGCACCTTAAATGGGGCGATGGGAAGATATGGGTTAATCTATAAAGTCTATATCCTTTACATACATAGAAATAGCAGAAAACTAAATACCGATTTATCATGTCTAATTTTTGCAACTTCACGATTAACATTTAACATAACCTCATTCAAACTGGTAGCGTAATGATATTCTAGAAAGACCGTTGTACACGTATGTACTTACCTACTTTGTTATATGAACAAACTTCGCATTTCAAACAAATATATCAGGTAAGTATGTATACATAGGTATATGTATGATGATAAAAACGTTTCATAGTTATGTCTAACATTGTATGATTTATGAATCATGCTTGTTAATTTGAATATACTTTATCGATAAATAAGAAATTGGAATTATGAAAGTACATATGACAAATCTTATATGATGTGTACAAATGAGGCCATAAAATATTTTTAGACTAACGAAATGTTTATCAAAAGTTAGATACGTATGGGTGTCGGACCCGCTGACTATAGCGAATGATTAATAAATATATTATTATATCCGAATATTTTGACACAGCCTCATCTAGTTCCGAGCTAAGCGACGAGACTTGTATTACGAATACATAGACACGTTCATGACTCAGGTACAATTGCTCATACTGGGATTGAAACTCGGGGCCCTTTTGCAGAAAGCAACCTTTAATACCGCTGCGCTAATGAAGTTCATCAAAGGAATCATGCTCTTTATTTTATTACATACCATCACGCCTGTCGTCCCCGAAGGGTTAGGCAGAGGTGTACTAATACATACAATACACCCACGTTTCGCCGGTATGTTTTAGGTCCCATGGAATAGGGGGCGAGCCTATTGCCATTAACCGTAAATCCAATTTTTTTAAATTCCGAGCTGCTACTGAGAATTTCATAGAAAAACCCAATAACACTGCTCGACCTGGGAATCGAATCCAGAACCTCTTGTTCGGCAGTCGCACTGTACGACCACTAGACCAACGAGGCAGTATAACTAAATATCGATTTTAGATGCTAAATAGATTTTAATTTATATTTCAGCATCTGCCGGTGATCCAATGTACGACGATAGTGCGGTGTCGTGCTTGCCGGACGTACATCAATCCGTTCGTTTATTTCGTGGACGCGAAGCGGTGGAAGTGCAATCTGTGTTACAGGGTCAATGACTGTAAGTAGTAAACCATTCTATCATCTAGTAAAGATTCACTCTGTTTCATTAGACTGTATGTTTTTTTTTTTATATCAAAGACATCGTTATGACTTATATCATTAAATTACATAGTACCTCCTTCCCTTGTTACCTACCCAGACCTAAGTAGGTTATGGGGTAAATAGGATTTAAAAAGAAACTGACTAAGTTCTGGACAAGAGGCAATCTATCTATCTATATCTATATTAATAATTAAGCGGAAAAGTTTATTTGTATGAACGCGCGAATCTCAAGAACGACCAGTTCGATTTGAAAAAAACTTTCACCATAAGATTGACAGTATTGATACATTATCCCTAAGCAGCATAGGCTATAATATAGGGATGCACTGACGACTGCAGTGACTTCACGACGTTTCGTGAAACGAAACGTTATAATCAGTTCTGCCAATATAACACATCTATAATTTAGGCGATCCACACACTGCTCCGCATCATGCAGCGTAGCGCGGGATTTCGTGAATTTACGTGGTTCGCAAGTACCTGTGTTTTTATAGAAAACACAGACACCAAAAACGCATTCACGCGCGGTGTTGCAGATCGCGCGCCTACATGCAAAAAAACACGCATCCCCGCGACAACACGCAAGGTTTGGCACACCGAGATCTGCAGTCAGTATCATGCGTGATTTTCGCAGAGCAAAATTAAAACCAAAACAATAATATGGCCTACCAAGTTTCTGCTGTGTTTAATGTCTATTGCGTTCTTATATATTATTTAGTATATTATACACTTTTCCTTGTACTTACGTAATTTTCTTTAAGACCTAAACATGTCATTGCTAAAACAATCGATGTTTTAGAAACATCGATGTATTTCTCAATACATCGTATTAACATCGATGCAACCGATCGATGCATTACATCGGAAAAAAACATCGATGTATATTTTAAATGTCCATCCCTACTATAATAATACCGCAAGGTTAAAAAAATAACCCGTGCGAAGCCGGGACAGGCCGCTAGTATAGAGATATACAGTAAGATGGCCGGCAATAACCCTAATATTACTAATGTCTATATCGACTGGAATAATGTGCCAGTCTCGACCAAGGAGGTTAATTATGTCTACTGTGAGATATTTTTGTCATCGCGTAATCTCGTTCCCAGCTATGGTTTCGGTATATGACAACTGACGATAAAATTATGTCTTGGCATGTTAGCCTGACAGGTTCGACTTGAAATTTACAGGAGGTTGGAGGATGTTGATAAAACAAACTAAGCTGAATTCGCAATGTGCAATTGGCATAGCTTAATATGTAATTCAAAGTACTAAGATTGGTTTCCGAGTTTCCTGTTCAATCTTATTAATCATTTATGTTTATATACTTTCGTATAGTGTTTACATTTTATAATTGAACTGATATACCTACTCCACCGTGACATAATTAATTATCCGTTATTTTTGTATTACAATGTTATGTATACAAAACTCAACATGTAAATTGTACATATACAATATCTACATACCATCACGCTGTAGCTGAGAAGGGGTGGGCAGAATTATAAATTGATTAATATGCTTCAAAGTGGTATGCAGAGACCGTAGCGCGTGGCATTCTGTAGTTTTTGGCTACCCCCATGGGAAAAAGGCGTGAGTGTATGTATGCTTCAAATTGCATACATTTTAATGACTTGTAATATCATGGTAAATATCTCCGACAGATAATTTCAGTACTAAAATTATATCAATATTATTTATAGTTGTTGGATTAGATAAGTAAATCTCTTAATGCACCTGTTAGTATAACTATATGGCGTCACAGATTATGATATACGTGTCGAGTAAAGATCTTACTTTGTTAATTAATGGGTCTATTAATAAACGTTTATCCAACAGACGTCGTTGATGTTTTCGTAACAATTTTATGGACTTAATTGTTTTGTTTGCTTCGTCCCATAAATACTTTGTACATATAATAATTGTTTTATAGTTATCACAGCCAACTTTGTGTGTCTAATTAGTGCTAAACAAAGGCCTACGTCATAGATTCCCACGAGACACGTTTTATATCGCCAGAATATCAAATTTAATTTTTATATGCGTCATGATGAACCCATTTACTGTATCACTGCTGGTGCTGGGCACGAGTCTCCTCTTATTTGAGAGAGATTAGGCTATAGTCCGCCACGCTAACCAAGTGCGGGTTGGCAGACCTCACATGACATCGAGAATGTATCTCAGTCATGCAGGTTTCTTCACGATGTTTTCTATCACCGTTTGAGCATATGATATATAAATAAATAAATATTTCCGGACATTATAACACAGCGCCATCTAGTTCCGTGGTAAGCAGAGGCTTATGTTACGGACGTTACCAGTTGGTTGATTTATGCTCGTCACACAAACATTTGTCCCTACCGGGATTCGAACCTGGGACCCATAGCACAGAGGGCAGTGTTAACTACTGCTGGATTAATTGGGTCGTCAACGTCGTAAATATGCGGTGTTATACTTGATCTTGATTAATTTTTTACTACTTTTCTTCATCGATAATAGATAATAGCTAAGATTGCCTTTGTTTACACCACTTTAAATGTATTATCTAATTTATTTGCTATTTTATACTTTTGTGTACAATAAAGAATTGAAGAAAAAAGATAATTAAGTGTTAAAAATCTTGGTCGAAGAATATTTACTCATTGTTACTATGATTGTGATCATATTAATAAGGTTATTGAAGTCTGGTTCATCCACATACATCTGTTTTTCGGGTTTTCTGTAGTAGTAAACACTAAAATGTTTCATAAAAGTTATGAAGCATTTGCAAAACGGCCCTTCTTGTTAAATACAAAATTTTATTGTTCTAAAATTACATAGTTAATACAATTATTATTTAGAACCTCCTACTAAGAAAATAATGCATATTGTGTCAAGACAATCATGATGAATAATTATCTATAAACCTATTTGTAGTGCCAGAAGAATTCCAGTACGATCCTGTAAGCAAGTCATATGGGGACCCGACGCGGCGGCCGGAGATCAAGTCGGCGACCATCGAGTTCATCGCCCCCGGCGAGTACATGCTGCGGCCGCCGCAGCCCGCCGTCTACCTGTTCCTGTTCGACGTCTCGCAGCTAGCGAGGGAATCTGGATACCTGCAGGTATACATTTGGTTGTTGGATCAGTAGAGATCTAGGTTTGTACAGAATTTAGGAGGCGTCAACCTTTAGCATATAAATTCTACATATATTTTACTATCTTTAGCTTATAATTGGTAGACATTTTTTTCGTATTAAAAAAATTTTGCTCGATACTGGAATTTTCGACTGTGTCGTGTTTGCGTTTCCAAACATAAGTTTTCACATACACAAACGCTCAGATCCGGAATAACTACCTGTAGGTCGTATAAATATTTGCTCCCTGCAGGAATCGAACCCGCAACCAGTGACAACGCAACAAGTGATCGCTTAGTTAATACTGTAATGGGTAAGACCACTGAGTCGTCAAATGGAAATAGGAGTACTTCGATTGTTGTAGAGTCAGTCAGATTAGTTTTTGTTTCTCGCCAGGTCATAAACATCGGTACTGATTGTTCTTAGACCTATGCAAATATTAGACTTTGAATTATAACTACTTCTTTTTAGATTTTATCGAGGTATATTAATATTATTTTACAACTACCATGGTCGATAACCACGCATGCGACCGCGATAACATTGGTAAAAGTAATTTTATTTGAAGGCAGTAAATAGTAATATGTGCTTCGTGATTTGTTACATATAACAATGTCCATACCGTCTGTAAATAAAGATAATGTTTTTGTACTGGTTTTTGTATGTCTGATAATGTCTAAAAAGGGTTTTTTTTATTAGATACCAGTTAAACACAAAGCCTAGAACTGGCATAAACATATTTCTTTTCGTCTGCAGGAGTAAGAAAACGATTAATTAAATGTATTGACTGATTAGTAAGTTACTGACTGATTATATTATGACCATTCTAAGCGGCTTATCGTGTCATTATTGGATCTTGAGTCTTGATAAAAATTAATTACGTTGCCGAATTATGGTTAGGCACAACAATATTTGTATAATGTATGTGTGATTGATCGATGTTTTGTTTTAAAGCGATTAACAAAAAGCTGTTTGTGTCGCTGTATTAGCCTTTTTTGACGCTTAAGGACGCTATTACAATTTTCTACAAATAACGGTGTTTTTCAGGTACAATTTTAATGTATAAGCAATCATATATGTGAAGATATTATGGTCTCAATTTAAAGGTAATCTATTCATCTTCAGATTGGCATCACAAAAATTGTATCACATCATACAATTTTTTCCCATAAATCCGTTTTCACCATCACAATAATCACAGAAAATGTGTAAAAATAGGGTCAGATTACGTACCATTTTAAAGTAAACTTAGAGCATATTTTATTATCAAAATTATATAAAATTACGGCATATATAGTCCTCTATACGTCCGACTAATTATTTTGTACCTAAATCATTACATTTTTCAATAAACAGCAAAAATATGAACGCTTGCAAATTTCTTCATACATTTTTCACTCGCGGACTTTCATTCCGCGCTCAGACGCGCTTGTGGAAGCATGTGCGTATCGCTCTGTCGCAAAAAATAAATTACGAAAAAGTCTGTGTCATACACTCATATAGTCGTTTATCGTGACCGGAAAATGTTGATACTTTTTCAAACCTAAATAAAAGTAAATACGACTTTAATAATATTATTAATTTTATTATCAGAATGTTATTTAGGGATTGATGAATAAGATCGGGATTTGGATACTAACGGCTAAGCAGTCGTTGACAAGGTTGAGAAATGGATGGGTGGAGTTAAGTCATATTAAACCTGTGATTTAGATTAGGCCTGAAAGTAGATGGGTAGGGTTAAGCTGCTGTTGGGCAAGTTAAAAAATAGATGGGTGAGGTTAAGCAGCTGTTGGGCAGGTGAAGAAATGGATGGGTGGGGTTAAGTCATATTAATACTGTGATTTAGATTAGGCCTGAAAGTAGATGGGTAGGGTTAAGCTGCTGTTGGGCAAGTTAACAAATAGATGGGTGAGGTTAAGCAGCTGTTGGGCAGGTGAAGAATTGGATGGGTGAGATCAAATTTTACTAAAAAAAGGCGAGAATAATTGGGATTAAGAGAGTGTAGGTGAGTCCAAGAAAAGGATGGGTAGGGTTAAGCATTTGTTAGTGAGGTCGAGACTTGATGGGTGGGGTTAAGATGTCAACTCCGTTCCTGACGGGTGTTCCCTGACTAGGCTTGTTCTTACTCGGCCACTGAATGACTGTACTAGTAGGTAAAACTTTCAGATGCACTAGTTCTGTCTTCTGGTACTATTAGTACCACCTACACCAGTACCATAGTACAGTATATAGTGAATTACATTTTATATTCCTTCATACTTTGCAGGTTTTGCCTATAATTCTTACAATACCCGATTATTCTTTATATGAAATATTATCATGCATCCCACTTATTCATACACTGATTTTATATCGCTCCCGCTCGTTTAGTCGCGTTTCGAGTATTTCAAGTATCTACAGTCCTACAGTTACTCAATTACTCAATTCTTTATTGCATTTCATAATGTGTACATTAGTTGGTAGGCATGTTAAACATTGGATCAATTATGGACCCTGTCGGGCACAGCAAAAGATATTTTTAATAGGAGAGAGGATGAAGGCGCTCTTTGTCAAATAAGATAAAAACTATATAGGTATATTAAATTAAATTGTATCATTAAAATATGTATGATTATAGTATCGTATAATATAATTATTTTATAATAAGTATTTCTATATTTGTTTTAGATATGTTTATGTATTTTTATTTTATTTTATTTATTGCACGTTTTTAATTTTTTGTAACTATAAATTGTAATGATCTACATATTTTCAATTTTATTAAGCCTTGTAGAATGTTATTATTTTTATTTGAAAATATATTCTGAGTTAAATTTAAAATGAAATATAGGTATCATGTTATTGTAAATTTTATTGTTAAGTATTTTTTGGTATAAGTATGTGTAGTTTATACCGCAGACTGTTGTTTAAAATTTAAAAATTTTAAATTTACTATCTTGTAGCGTGCGACTACTCGATCAGAACCAGAAACTAAGAATACTGACATCTCGAACGAACGACGTAGTACTAAAAGAATTATGTAATAATAAGGAAAAGTAATAGTTTGTTCTTGTCAGTGTCGGGATTAATTCTTATTAGTACTTAGTACGTGAACTATACAAGCCTATCTCTGACCGTAAACTTTTGACAATCTTTTTATTAATTTGTAATGTATATATTTAACTACTTAATTATGTTTGTTCAGGTGGATTCTTGCAAGTCAATTTTGAATCTTCAACCGATTGAGCTGAAATTTTGTATAGACATGTTTGGATGTTTAGTTGTGTGACGTCATTCCGGAACACCCATGGCGGACTAGTTATTTGTGATGCACTTTACAACATGGGGATCAAAAACTTACTAAAAATAACTCAAAAAATAAAATGACGTCTCTCTAAATACAATTTCTACATTTTTATGCTTTCCTACAATATGGATATCAAATTATAGGCTTGCTGTGAATAACTCTAAAAATATTGTAACATCACTCTAAATCCAATATTATGGCGGACTAAATTTTTCGTGGCTTTTTAACTAAATTTAGTTTTCTTATTGTAGTTCTAGTTTTCATTAATAAAGGTAAACGAATATTTTTCCATTATGTTTTTTTTTACTTTTAAAAACATAAATGCATATTAATCATAATTAATGAGATATAGCAAAATAGACCGAGTCATGAATGACTCGGTCTATTGTGAATGCATTACAGCGCATTGAATTCACATATAACGAAATAAATTAATCTTTAAGATATTTTACTTAGGGATATCTGCAGACCAAACGTAAAGTAATTCGTATCGAATGTACAATAGGTCACCAGGTAGCAAATAACTTAATTATCACGAAAATAGTACGATCACTAAACTCTATCAATTCAAATAAAAATAATAAATAATAACAAGGATCAAGATTATTTAAGCGATGTATAAAATCGAGCGCTCAGTGGTTTCAATGTGTGCGTGCCCGTAATGTTGCTGTGTGCGACTCTAAATACCTAAATTTGAGTTCGTCGAAAATGTAACAGCGTCCTTAATTATAATATGAATTAGCTAAGACACGTATAAAGTGGGTGCTTTATAAAGCGTATCTTTAATGTCGTCTTACTTTATTTACATTAAAATGACAAAGACGGACAAGACTAAATACAGTCAATGTGTGCATTCTTCTTCAAATCTCTTTCGTAGTAGGTTCAAATATTAATATTAAAATGGAGTGAATAATAAATGAATAAATACAGTAATTTGGTCACCGATTAGTATAATTATAAAGACGTTATTAATGCGTTTGACTGTTCTATCTCCAACACTTTCTTTATGTGTGTGTCTAACATAGACGTAAAGAAAGTGGCTGCTAGAATTTAATTAATATATATTTTCCGATACATTGCGCTTTACAATTTTTTTTTGAATTTTTTTCCTAATCGAGTAAAACCAAAGTGTTCAATTGTCTATCTCTATCAAAATTTTGATGTAGTTATGTACAAATTTTGATGTATCCAAACAGACACGTGTTTGGCGTGTGGAAATAGGAGGCTATGTATTTTTTTAGATTTGATTCCTCGAAACTCTTCAGTTCTCTATTAGTTTGCCATAAACACATAAAGGACTAAAGTATGCATTTTTTATACGCATGGCCCCACACTAGGATTTTGTCCTGTGTCGTGGGTGCGTTTACAAACATCAATTTTCACATACACAAACGCCTAGACCCAGATCAGCTGTTCACAACCCGTGACGCACAAGCCGATCGCTCGGCCACTGTGCCATCAGGTCATTCAGATATAATCCGACGAGATATAGGAGGGTAGCACATAAAATTGTATAACGTGTTTAAATAACTCCCTTGTAATGTTTTAACGACCCAATTAGTCCAGCGGTAGTTAACACTGCCTTCTGTGCTATGGGTCCCGGGTTCGAATCCCGGTAGGGTCAAATGTTTGTGTGATGAGCATAAATATTTGTATCCGAGTCATGGATGTAGCTATGTATAATATGTATGTATTTACAAAAAAAAAGTATATTATGTAGTATATCAACCATCTACTAGTATCCATAACACAAGCCTCGTTGCTTACCACGGAACTAGATGGCGCTGTGTCATAATGTCCAGAAATATTTATTTATTTATTTTATTATTATTTATTTATTGTGTTGTCGCAGGTAGCGTGCGACACGCTGAAGGCGCAGCTGGAGGCGCTGCCGGGCGACGCGCGCACGCAGCTGGGCTTCCTGTGCTACGACGCGCACGTGCACTACTACCTCATGAGCGACGGACTCACGAGACCCAAGGAGATGACCGTGCTCGACATCGACGGTCAGCACACTCTATATACATGAACCTCGCCTTTTACAGCACATATATGACTGATAGACAACTTCCAGCTTAGATTTGTACAGGAGTCCCTGAAATTGAGTTTATTGTAGGTTCAACCCGTTTTTTTTATTTATGAAGATGACATTACTGGGTACTGAAACTGTAAATTTCACGTAAGGATAGCTTTTTTATAATCACCTAAACTCAGTTGAGGCTTGTTACACATTTGCGCTGCGCAGTACTGCGCATGAGTGCAGCACCCATCTCAAATTACAGTCATAACGTCGTGTAGTTCTTATGAAGTCCAAGAGTTTGATGGTTTTGCCTTCCATATGATAAATTGTTAAACTTATCAGAACTGTATCGTTTCTTTTCCCAGATGTGTTCCTGCCGTCCCCGGAGTCCCTGCTGGTGAACCTGGGCGAGCGGCGCGAGCTGGTCCGCGAGCTGCTGTCGGTGTTGCCGCAGAGGTTTTCGGCGCCCGGCACGCCCGCCTCCGCGCTCGGCGCCGCGCTGCAGGCTGCACATAAACTTATGGTAACAACACTACTTTTTGATAAGTCTCATCTATAATCGACTCTGAACATCGTGCGTACTGATGCGCAGAATTATGTATTAGCCAATCAGCACGACTATCGGCTCTACTAAACCTGCACATACTTGCACTCACTGCTAACTTCAGACCCGCTATTAAGTTTGAATCAGACTGTACTTAGTTAATTTAGTTTTAACATAACATACTATCACGCCTATCGTCCCAGAAAAGTTAAACCAAAGACTTGTCAAAATATGTCATTGTGACTTAAGTCTAAGAGATTCCGACTAATATCAATAATTAAAGTCATAACGTTTGCATGCTCTATATTAAAATGTAATTAACTTGTTTACTTCGATATGTTTCCAGGCTCCCACTGGTGGCCGCATCACAGTGTTCCAAACATGTTTACCCAACGTTGGGCCCGGAGCGTTACAAGCTAGGTAAGAACTTAAACATTATTTTATGCATCGGATACTAAGTCGAATCTAAAGAGGAAGTCCGTCCGCTTTTGATGTCTTTCAACATATTTTAACACAATGTATATGCTCACAAAATATTCTTTTGCACAACTATTACTAATTACTAGAAATAGCATCTCCATGCATCACGTTTTTGTTCCTTCACAAAAACTGTGAATTCCAACCTCAAAAAATGTTTCTAAACACGATTTCATATAGAAAACTCTTTTTCTATGAAATATGGCACTTGTCATCTTACAGCTTTAATGTTTTGTTAAAATTGTGATTTATAAGACTATAATACTGTAATTGATAAATCACCAGGGAGGACCCGAATGCGCGGTCTTCAAAGGAAGTGGCCCATTTGAACCCCGCGACGGACTTCTACAAGCGCCTGGCGTTAGACTGCAGCGGCGCGCAGATAGCCGTCGACCTGTTCCTGCTCAACTCGCAGTACGCCGACCTCGCCACGCTCAGTATGTATTTGTATTTTAACTATCATTATGTTAAATGAACCTTTGCTTTAGCTTGCTAGGAAAAGTAATAAATCGTTCGTTTGCTGTGATAGAAGAATATAAACCGCCGTTCCGTCTTCAAAATTTCCATGCTGGATTAGGTGTTTTTTTCCAAACATATTCTACGACATATTTCATAATTCCCGATCGAGTGTCGATGAGTTTTTCTGAACGCCAGGTTGGTCCAGGCTTAGAATTGCCTGGGTATCCGGTCAGATTTAGATTGTTTTCAAATATTCTAATTTCTGCGCAGCCCGGGCAGCCTCGCTATCTATTTACTCTTTGACTAATACCTCATTGGCTGCCACTCTGTTTAGTAGCTCATGTGCAATGATAGACGTATTTCTAGGTGTATAGGTTGTGCAACAATGTGTGATATATAAGTAAGAGCATTGTGCAGGTGGTGTGAGCAAGTTCAGCGCGGGCACGGTGTACCACATGCCGCTGTTCCGCGCGGGCCGGCCGAGCCACGCCGAGCAGCTCGCGCGCATGTTCACGCGCTACCTCACCAGGAAGATCGGCTTCGAGGCCGTCATGAGGGTGCGCTGTACTAGGTAATTACACATATACATTGATTAATTTTATTAATCTATATATTAAAAACGCAATACAAAAACTTTGCACGAAAATTGCGCAGACGGAAGAGTATGAACTTTCCCACACTTATAGTTAACAGCGTCCCTGTCCAATGAGTCATATATGACTCATCGGAACATATTAGAATATGTTCGTGAGTCTCAGGTGACTCATTTTTGTATACAATTTGAGGCACATTTTTCGGTATGAACGTGACGTGATAACTTTTTAAATCATACGTGGATGTATAGCAAAATACCTAATGTTTGCAATGATAAAAGAAAATTTCTGTTTGTTTTTATATTTGGCGTATAATCACTAAAAAAAATTGCCATAAATAAAACTCTAATCCTGTATTAAAATAAAGGGCAATGATAGCGTGGTGTGTGAAATCGGTGGACTGTGAAAGTCAAAGGTCTCGACATCGAACTCAAGGCATGCGCCACTAACCTTTCGGAAGTTATGTGCGTATTTATCTCATGCTTAAACGGCGACGAAAAACATCGTGAGGAAAATGTACATTTCCTCACGATGTTTTTCGTCGCCGTTTGAGACCCGTTTGACTTGAGAGATTTGCTCGATAGCGTGTGATGTCTGCCAACCCGCAGTCAGCAGTGGATACAGGGTTAATGATGATGATTAAAATAAAAAATAAATATGCGGGGCAGTCTTTGGGGACTGCCGATAGAAGTGAAAACGCACGGAGTTTTATATATTTACACAGTATATGCTCAACGGTGCGGTGCGGTGAAGATGACGCGAATTTCACGCTTTTTGTTCGCCCAAAAAGTGCTCAACGCGCCTAGAGAAGTTTTTACTCCAAAATGTTTAGTACACATGACCGTATTGTTTGTCCAGGGGTATATCGATCCACACGTTCCACGGCAACTTCTTCGTGCGCTCGACGGACCTGCTGTCGCTGCCCAACGTGTCGCCGGACGCCGCCTTCGGCATGCAGCTCACCATCGAGGAGTCCCTGTCTGACTTGCAGCAGGTTTGCTTCCAAGCGGCACTGCTCTACACCAGCAGTAAAGGTAAAACTTTATCTTCTGAATAATAGATACCGTTTTTCCGTGCAAATATATTCCTCTGTCGACGATTAGCGCAGCGGTATTGAGACTGCGTTCTGTGGTAAGAGTTCCGAGTACGAAACTCTCTGTCCTCTCTCCGTGAGTACGAACATTTGTACCATTTCATGGATGTTTTATTTAAATGACGATGAAAAGGTCTATAGAAGAATATTTTCACAATGTAAGACAATATTTTTGTTTATTTTTGTCAATATTATTTTGAGGCGGTCAGTAGTGAACGTCTTTTGAAGATAAAGATGAATCATTGTATTTTGTATAAGTCACTAATAATTTCGTTCTACTTTAAAGGTGAAAGAAGAATACGTGTTCACACAATGGCGTTGCCGACAGCTAGTAATTTGACTGACGTACTACATTCGGCCGACACGCAATGTATTATAGGATTACTTAGTAAAATGGGTAAGTACAAAAGCTTTCACAGATGGACAAGTGTAATTGATAATAATCTTTGAGAGATTAAGCTCTGGGGAAATCCAGATATCGACCAGCCCTAGAAGGTTGTACTAATTTAATTCGACACAAATTAATGTTGATAAAAAGAAACGCTTTTGAGTTAGGAGGCTTCGGAGGTTCGAAGTGGGCTTTACCTTTGGGAGAGAGGAAGTCTGTTGAAAATAATGTTTTCGTGTTTTTGTAATCGCCTTAAAGATACATAATAACCTGAGGGTTGTTTAAACGCCACTGCCAACCGAACGCGCGACTCAATGAACTTTGCACTGTACACTCTAACAACTTAATTGGTTTACATCCACACATGGATAACTTCCGTTCCGTTGCTCGCTTGAACGTGTGCATAATACGCACTGTACGTATATACGCACACAATGAATACGTACTCCAGTTGCCTGTACCATCCGCTAGGGTCGCTAGTTTCATGTATACTAAGTAGGTTGTTAGTGTATTTTTTTTATTTCTACATTTCCTCTTAAACACATATTTTAAAAATGTCACTTGTTATCCAAGAATGGGGTGAAATCGCCAAAAACGTCTCACATTAATAATTAATGTACGTCTCCCAAGTAGTGATACTAAGATTAATGTAAGAATGTATGTGTTACAGCGGTAGATAGGTGTATGTCGGCGTCCATGAGCGAGGCGCGCGAGGCCGTGATGAACGTAGCGGTGGACGCGCTGTCCGCCTTCCGCCTGTCGCAGAACCTGCCCGCCGGCTCGCTCAGCTCCGCACTGCACGCACCGCTCTCGCTCCGCTTACTGCCGCTATACCTGCTCGCTCTACTCAAGACGGTACGTCAAATTTTGATATTATTTGTTAGCTATTCTTTGTTATTTTCGGATTTTCAGTGTCGGTGATGAGGCTGGCGTTCAAAATTAAAATATATTTTAATTTAGCCTTCGTGGTTATTTTTTTTGAACTACCCAGAAATAGGAGCCCCGCCAAGGGGGGCCCCGTAAAATTTTTATATGCTGCTCAAAATGATTTTTTTGCTTACTTCTCTCTCGCCACTGAGTGCATTTGACTGACACCTGTGTTTCATTCCTAACTCTATGGACACAGATCGGTCTACTGTCAGGCCAACCAATCAGGGACAGCCTTCGGACAGTTGACAATTTGACAATAGGCTAGTTGACTAGATTTGAAAACTTGCTTAATTAGACACTAATGTCTATTTTATCCCAAAAATCCTGTATTTTAGGGCCCTCGCCCACGGCGACTTTTTGTCAGCGTCGCTACAAAATCGCTTCTAACGCGTGTTAGTCGCATTTGCAACGCGCTACAGTAGCGATGCCAACGCGCTACTGCATTGCGACTGTATCGATACAAACGCACGGCCTGTAGGACGACATCGGGGAGAGAACGGAGAGGGGGTGGCGCGTGATCGGATGACGCCAATATTGGATGCACCCATTTAATAAAGAGATATTACTTTGTGGACATCATGTAACAACGTTCAAAATACTGAAAAATTATGATCTTAAATTCAGAAGTTGTTATAGAATGGTGCATCCAATATTGACGCTGCTTGCGTTGCCTACGCTTCGGCTGCTCATATAAAAGCAACACCAAAGACAACGTGACTAATGTTGCCTCAACGGAGTCCATCTTGCAACTGTACCAATCCAAGATGTTTTTGTGCCGTAACTGAATCGCGGTTGCATCGCGAATGAATCGCTTATACATCGCGACTGAATCCGGGCCCGTGGGCGAGGGCACACAGCTAGCGACCGCTTCGCGTCTGTATCGATGAGGACGCGCGACAGCATAAACATAGACATAGACAGCAAAAAGTAGTCGTGGACGAGGGCCCTTAATGTCTATTTTATCCCAAAAATCCTGTATTTAAGAAAGAAAAAAATCTCTTTAAATTTCCCTCGAAAACGCTGAATAATTAGTGTCATGGCGTCTTAAATAACGTCACACTCTGCAAAACAAACAAAACGATTTCCATTTGTGTCAAGTGTCAACTGTTTATCATACTTTAACTAGTAATTCACCAAATCATTAACCATTTTCATGTATCATTCTCCATCATTAATAAATTGTAAAAAATGTAAATGAAGAAATGGCTTAAAAGCCAGGGAGCCATGTAATTTTTTTTATACAAAAATAATAATTGCAGAATGTGACGTAATACTTTCTGATTGGTGTTTGTTGCTATGTGACTTATTGCCTATTTTTATCGAATTTATTTTAAAAATATGTATAAATCTTTAACTTTTATGAGAAATAGATTGGTTTTTTTCTTATCTACGTCTCTTAATTTATATTCTAGAAAAATCTGACGAATAATAATACGTTAAATTGTAAATTTCCCACACTTTTATGTTACACTACTACTTCTACACTAGATAGATAAACTAGTATATGCATAAAAGAACTTAAATGACTTATGGTCGAAATTCGACCAGTGGGTGACCGCTAGTTCCATTAAATCAGCAGTCTCGGAGACAAAAGAGGCAGTTGATACTGTAACAGACTTCTCAGTACTAACAGTGAATAAAATATCATTGCCAGAAAGCGTTCCGCACGGGCACGTCGACGCGGCTGGACGACCGCGTGGCGGACATGTGCGCGCTGAAGTGCGCGCCGCTGCCGCAGCTGCTGCGCGCCGTGTACCCCGAGCTGTACGCGCTCGCCGACCTGGCGCTGCACGTGCCGCGCGACCAGGCCGAGGACGATGCCGCGCCGGATCCGCCGCGTCTGCAGCTCACTGCTGAGAGGTTGGTGTCACTAACATTATAGCGCTGAAGTGCGCGCCGCTGCCGCAGCTGCTGCGCGCCGTGTACCCCGAGCTGTACGCGCTCGCCGACCTGGCGCTGCACGTGCCGCGCGACCAGGCCGAGGACGATGCCGCGCCGGATCCGCCGCGTCTGCAGCTCACTGCTGAGAGGTTGGTGTCACTAACATTATAGCGCTGAAGTGCGCGCCGCTGCCGCAGCTGCTGCGCGCCGTGTACCCCGAGCTGTACGCGCTCGCCGACCTGGCGCTGCACGTGCCGCGCGACCAGGCCGAGGACGATGCCGCGCCGGATCCGCCGCGTCTGCAGCTCACTGCTGAGAGGTTGGTGTCACTAACATTATAGCGCTGAAGTGCGCGCCGCTGCCGCAGCTGCTGCGCGCCGTGTACCCCGAGCTGTACGCGCTCGCCGACCTGGCGCTGCACGTGCCGCGCGACCAGGCCGAGGACGATGCCGCGCCGGATCCGCCGCGTCTGCAGCTCACTGCTGAGAGGTTGGTGTCACTAACATTATAGCGCTGAAGTGCGCGCCGCTGCCGCAGCTGCTGCGCGCCGTGTACCCCGAGCTGTACGCGCTCGCCGACCTGGCGCTGCACGTGCCGCGCGACCAGGCCGAGGACGATGCCGCGCCGGATCCGCCGCGTCTGCAGCTCACTGCTGAGAGGTTGGTGTCACTAACATTATAGCGCTGAAGTGCGCGCCGCTGCCGCAGCTGCTGCGCGCCGTGTACCCCGAGCTGTACGCGCTCGCCGACCTGGCGCTGCACGTGCCGCGCGACCAGGCCGAGGACGATGCCGCGCCGGATCCGCCGCGTCTGCAGCTCACTGCTGAGAGGTTGGTGTCACTAACATTATAGCGCTGAAGTGCGCGCCGCTGCCGCAGCTGCTGCGCGCCGTGTACCCCGAGCTGTACGCGCTCGCCGACCTGGCGCTGCACGTGCCGCGCGACCAGGCCGAGGACGATGCCGCGCCGGATCCGCCGCGTCTGCAGCTCACTGCTGAGAGGTTGGTGTCACTAACATTATAGCGCTGAAGTGCGCGCCGCTGCCGCAGCTGCTGCGCGCCGTGTACCCCGAGCTGTACGCGCTCGCCGACCTGGCGCTGCACGTGCCGCGCGACCAGGCCGAGGACGATGCCGCGCCGGATCCGCCGCGTCTGCAGCTCACTGCTGAGAGGTTGGTGTCACTAACATTATAGCGCTGAAGTGCGCGCCGCTGCCGCAGCTGCTGCGCGCCGTGTACCCCGAGCTGTACGCGCTCGCCGACCTGGCGCTGCACGTGCCGCGCGACCAGGCCGAGGACGATGCCGCGCCGGATCCGCCGCGTCTGCAGCTCACTGCTGAGAGGTTGGTGTCACTAACATTATAGCGCTGAAGTGCGCGCCGCTGCCGCAGCTGCTGCGCGCCGTGTACCCCGAGCTGTACGCGCTCGCCGACCTGGCGCTGCACGTGCCGCGCGACCAGGCCGAGGACGATGCCGCGCCGGATCCGCCGCGTCTGCAGCTCACTGCTGAGAGGTTGGTGTCACTAACATTATAGCGCTGAAGTGCGCGCCGCTGCCGCAGCTGCTGCGCGCCGTGTACCCCGAGCTGTACGCGCTCGCCGACCTGGCGCTGCACGTGCCGCGCGACCAGGCCGAGGACGATGCCGCGCCGGATCCGCCGCGTCTGCAGCTCACTGCTGAGAGGTTGGTGTCACTAACATTATAGCGCTGAAGTGCGCGCCGCTGCCGCAGCTGCTGCGCGCCGTGTACCCCGAGCTGTACGCGCTCGCCGACCTGGCGCTGCACGTGCCGCGCGACCAGGCCGAGGACGATGCCGCGCCGGATCCGCCGCGTCTGCAGCTCACTGCTGAGAGGTTGGTGTCACTAACATTATAGCGCTGAAGTGCGCGCCGCTGCCGCAGCTGCTGCGCGCCGTGTACCCCGAGCTGTACGCGCTCGCCGACCTGGCGCTGCACGTGCCGCGCGACCAGGCCGAGGACGATGCCGCGCCGGATCCGCCGCGTCTGCAGCTCACTGCTGAGAGGTTGGTGTCACTAACATTATAGCGCTGAAGTGCGCGCCGCTGCCGCAGCTGCTGCGCGCCGTGTACCCCGAGCTGTACGCGCTCGCCGACCTGGCGCTGCACGTGCCGCGCGACCAGGCCGAGGACGATGCCGCGCCGGATCCGCCGCGTCTGCAGCTCACTGCTGAGAGGTTGGTGTCACTAACATTATAGCGCTGAAGTGCGCGCCGCTGCCGCAGCTGCTGCGCGCCGTGTACCCCGAGCTGTACGCGCTCGCCGACCTGGCGCTGCACGTGCCGCGCGACCAGGCCGAGGACGATGCCGCGCCGGATCCGCCGCGTCTGCAGCTCACTGCTGAGAGGTTGGTGTCACTAACATTATAGCGCTGAAGTGCGCGCCGCTGCCGCAGCTGCTGCGCGCCGTGTACCCCGAGCTGTACGCGCTCGCCGACCTGGTGCTGCACGTGCCGCGCGACCAGGCCGAGGACGATGCCGCGCCGGATCCGCCGCGTCTGCAGCTCACTGCTGAGAGGTTGGTGTCACTAACATTATAGCGCTGAAGTGCGCGCCGCTGCCGCAGCTGCTGCGCGCCGTGTACCCCGAGCTGTACGCGCTCGCCGACCTGGCGCTGCACGTGCCGCGCGACCAGGCCGAGGACGATGCCGCGCCGGATCCGCCGCGTCTGCAGCTCACTGCTGAGAGGTTGGTGTCACTAACATTATAGCGCTGAAGTGCGCGCCGCTGCCGCAGCTGCTGCGCGCCGTGTACCCCGAGCTGTACGCGCTCGCCGACCTGGCGCTGCACGTGCCGCGCGACCAGGCCGAGGACGATGCCGCGCCGGATCCGCCGCGTCTGCAGCTCACTGCTGAGAGGTTGGTGTCACTAACATTATAGCGCTGAAGTGCGCGCCGCTGCCGCAGCTGCTGCGCGCCGTGTACCCCGAGCTGTACGCGCTCGCCGACCTGGCGCTGCACGTGCCGCGCGACCAGGCCGAGGACGATGCCGCGCCGGATCCGCCGCGTCTGCAGCTCACTGCTGAGAGGTTGGTGTCACTAACATTATAGCGCTGAAGTGCGCGCCGCTGCCGCAGCTGCTGCGCGCCGTGTACCCCGAGCTGTACGCGCTCGCCGACCTGGCGCTGCACGTGCCGCGCGACCAGGCCGAGGACGATGCCGCGCCGGATCCGCCGCGTCTGCAGCTCACTGCTGAGAGGTTGGTGTCACTAACATTATAGCGCTGAAGTGCGCGCCGCTGCCGCAGCTGCTGCGCGCCGTGTACCCCGAGCTGTACGCGCTCGCCGACCTGGCGCTGCACGTGCCGCGCGACCAGGCCGAGGACGATGCCGCGCCGGATCCGCCGCGTCTGCAGCTCACTGCTGAGAGGTTGGTGTCACTAACATTATAGCGCTGAAGTGCGCGCCGCTGCCGCAGCTGCTGCGCGCCGTGTACCCCGAGCTGTACGCGCTCGCCGACCTGGCGCTGCACGTGCCGCGCGACCAGGCCGAGGACGATGCCGCGCCGGATCCGCCGCGTCTGCAGCTCACTGCTGAGAGGTTGGTGTCACTAACATTATAGCGCTGAAGTGCGCGCCGCTGCCGCAGCTGCTGCGCGCCGTGTACCCCGAGCTGTACGCGCTCGCCGACCTGGCGCTGCACGTGCCGCGCGACCAGGCCGAGGACGATGCCGCGCCGGATCCGCCGCGTCTGCAGCTCACTGCTGAGAGGTTGGTGTCACTAACATTATAGCGCTGAAGTGCGCGCCGCTGCCGCAGCTGCTGCGCGCCGTGTACCCCGAGCTGTACGCGCTCGCCGACCTGGCGCTGCACGTGCCGCGCGACCAGGCCGAGGACGATGCCGCGCCGGATCCGCCGCGTCTGCAGCTCACTGCTGAGAGGTTGGTGTCACTAACATTATAGCGCTGAAGTGCGCGCCGCTGCCGCAGGATCTGGCACTGCACGTACCGTGCGACTTCGATTTTTTATCCTTATCATTATAAACATGAGGTTTTAAAGTGATCAACTGGATAGTTCGCTTATTTTAAATATTCGTATACCCTATTCATCCTCTGAATATTGTCCATCCAAAATTTTACGACTAACAATGATTCTTTCTGCCACCAGGATAAACCAGAACGGCGCATATTTGCTGGACGACGGCGAGAGCATGATAATGTATATATGCCAGGGGGTCAGTCCGGCGTTTTTGTCGGAGACGTTCGGCGTGACGGCGTTCAGCCAGCTGCCCGACGAGATGCGCAGCCTGCCGCGCCTCGACACCGACGGCAGCGCGTTATTACACGCCTTCATTGACAAGCTCAATGACGACCGGCCTTATGCGTCCGACATACTTATATTGAGGTAAGAAACTTTTTGAAGGAGTTTTATTTTTCTTTTGTGTGGCTTAAACCCGAACGCTGCAAGTTTGGACTTCTCTGTCTGAGTTTATCTATTGATTGACCCATAAATTACTTAAGTTTTTCATATTGTGTATACCTTTCTTCAAAAGACTTCAGACAGTATTCAACTTTGTTACACACACGTAATGTATTTTATAAACGCTATGGTTACTACATCTAGCAGTGGTAATGATGACATAGTATATACAAATATCGCAATATCGAACCTCTTTTGTACATCAGGATTACACATTTGAAGACTTAAATATATTTTATTTAACACATACTAAACAAACATTATTATTTCACAGAGACAACTCACCAACACGGACCTTATTCACGGATCGGCTTATCGAAGATAGAGTCGAGTCCGCGTTCTCCTACTACGAGTTTTTACAACACGTCAAAAACCAAGTGAAATGAGTTCTGGGTGATAAGCGAGTGACTTTTAGACGGGACGCTACGTCTCTAGTGATGGGCCGACGGACTGTATGTGTTAGCTAGTGAAGGCGCCGCGCCGGTACGGGCCGGACTTAGGATCACACGACACTGCCCTAATAACCATAAGAGTTATATTAGCACTTCTGGTTTTCGAGTTTTATGAAAACTGGCTGTAGTGGTAATGTTATTAAAAAATTCCAAATAATATAAATTAAATCATATACGTATTTATTTATTTATTCCGCTCTCTCGAAAAGTGTAAAACAATAACAAGATTATTAGAGGCTATAAATTATATTTTTGTTATAAAAAACAACTGATAAACTTTAATTTTACATTGTGGTGTAAAAAAAATAAACGAAATAAATGCTTCCATACTTTTAAATTGTAAGGAGGTTGATATTTATTGTAAGTTGTTAGGTAGAAACCGAAGACCATTGTATTCGTCAATTCCTGTAGAACTGTTAACTCTCTGAATACTCAAGAAGTCGCGCCCTTACACAGGACGTTAGAGACTGCATGAAGACTGTGTCTGGAGATGTCGTAGTGTGCGTGACTGAAGATTCATTTTAGTAACGCACACATAAACATTATGCCTGTATATAGATATGTATACCACTACATTTGAAAGAGTGCTCCTTCATTATACACTAAGTTTGTTATATTATAGTATCATTGACTGGTGTTTATATGCGGTGTTCATGTAATTATTTGGATTTTTAAGAGTAAATATAGAGTAGTATATATCTCTGGACATTATGACACAGCGCCATCTAGTTCCGAGCTAAGCAACGAGGCTTGTGTTACGGATACTAGTTCGTTGATATACTACATATATACTTTTTTTTGTAAATACATACATATTATACGTAGATACATCCATGACTCGGATACAAATGTTAATGTTCATCACACAAACATTTGTCCCTACCGGGATTTGAACCCGGGACCTATAAGCACAGAAGGTAGTGTTAACTACCGCTGGACCAATTGGGCCATTGGTCAAATTTTTTAGTTTTATTCCGATATTTTGTTGGGACTGAATTCCGTTACTGCAAATGAGACACGACCAGCAAGGTACAAGCTAAAATAATATTACAAACTAAGTGGGTAAAGTTCAAAGTATTAAGACCTCGATACATAGTTACAACGAATGTTGAGTGTTGTATTCACGAGCATAGCTGATAGAGCTGACATCACATTATATTATTAATAAGTTAATAAGCAATTTAAGCGACAATATGGATATTTTTATGTAAACTCGAGCCAGAAGCGCTATTTATTGTAAATGTCAAGATATGTACTAGTGTCGTTGATTTTTTAATAAAATAATAAAGTTCTAGTGATGCCGAACCGGTGATTGCTTACTTTAACACTACAATGTATGTTATCTCAATGTTATATTATGCATTAATTGACGAAAATGAAGTATTGTACTAAACATGTTCTATTCAAAAATGATCCCTGTTACTATAGTCCCAAGTTATCATTAAAATATATATTTATATTTCTTGGAAGACGTTAGATTTTCATTTCGCATCTCTGCTAGCGTTATTACAGAACAGGCATACAGCTCAAGCATTTTTCTGATGATTTAACATCGTCTATCAAGTTTAAATCGAATATGGTTGAATAATAATAATTATTGTATAATTTGATGTGCGATTTTGCAGCTAAAATTTGAAAAATGCTTGATAATAAATGTTTGCTTAATCTGCCCTGAATTATAAGGTGGTTCGTTTTTATCGGATTGTTTAATTAAGCATTAGTGGCGTAAACACATCAAACTAAAGCAATAACATTGTTTCTTGTAAGATTTTGAGTCACCAACTATTGAAGTGCGGTCAAATAATTAGAATATATAATATCTAAGGCTTTATTTGTATGCATGGGGTGAGTTAATGTGTGTGAGCGTTAGCGTAACAAAATACACGACGTGTAAATGTTAGGGGGGATGTTGTTTTTAAATTATTTAAAAAATTATGGATGACTGAATATATTAATATTGTTTTACCTTAAAATCCGTACGTGATACTGATTAATTTAAGCTCACTATAAAACTTATTATTGTGATAAAAAAATACTTGCTAATACACCTGTTTAAGGTGAAGTTAAATAAAAGCTTGTAGAAATATACTACGTCGACTTACCTTATTATGTAATCACAACATTAGTTTATTTTAAAAAAAGAGTTCAAATTAATTAGTATACATTATATTGATTTAGAGGTGAAACGATGCTTGTAAATTGTTCAGTGTTTTGTATAAAATACGTTTAGTCCAAAGTTGTCGTTCGTATATTTTGTTCCGTGTCACTGTCCGGCTGTAAGACCGTAATCCATGTGCTTTGTACAAAATGTTTGGTATGTTTTATTTTTTTACATTATTCCTAGGGCGCGGCGCGATCCCGTCGAGGCAATAAAACTATTATTTTTTTATTGTTAATTCCATGTTAGGTGTACGTAGTTATTCTTAAAACTTGTATCTATTAATCATAATTCGATATTATTTCACCATTGTAAATTAAATAAAATTATTTATGAAATTGTAGGTAGTGTGTTTTTATACTGAAATAATGATTGTATATCTGTTTATTACGCAACCTGCAATCGTTGTAATTCAATAGGTCATAATAATGTTTTGTCATAATCATTCATTCATGGATTTAAAAAAAGTGTCGAGAAAACTTAATTAATTTGTGAATTCTTTGAACTATACCTTGAATATTATTAACTATAAAATGCATTATGAAATTATATTGCAATCTAAATACATATAACTCAAAGGTGACTGACTGACTGACATAGTGATCTAGCAACGCACAGGCCAAACCACTGGACGGATCGGGCTGAAATTTGGCATGCAGGTAGATGTTATGACGTAGGCATCCGCTAAGTAAGGATTTTGAAAATTCTCCCCCTAAGGGGGTAAAACGGGGGTGCAAAGTATTATGAAACTTTTAATTTTTAGTTAAATTGCACGCGGACTAAGTCGCGGGACTAAGTAGCGGGGGGGTCGCTAGTAAGAAATAAAAATATTTTCAAAATCCTTTATTAAGGGGAGTATCATCTGTTTCATTTGACGTATGGACTGAAGTACACTCGGTAATTGTAAATGATCAGATTTCATGTCTCTGGGTTTTGGTGATTTGCGGTTGGTGGCAATATGAAAATCAGCCGATTTTTAGCATCGTGCATTTTACCGCGAAATCTGAAGCTTGATGGCGAGCCTGCGAACTGCGCTGGAATTAACTAAATATGGATTTCAATGACAAATAAATCGCTTAAATTCCGTTTGGAATGTTTCTGATATACCTATCAGGTAAAGATATATTTCTTAAAAATCTTTTTTCATGTCAAATTGTAAATGATAACTTGATTATACGCACAATAATTCATCCCATATTATGTTATTGCAAGTTGCGTTGTACAGATTCCATTCCACGATTGATAATTATTTATTGGACACAATATTTACAACATACTACCTTTGTTATATTATGTAGTATCATTATTACATTGCATACAAGCTAGATATGATATCGTTCCTCTAACAAAGCAATGAATGACAAACATCAAAGTCCACGATACAAACGAGATAAGCAGATACATTATAATAAAACGTCTCGTCCTGTCCTATCGAGAAACGTCAATATAGATGATGGTTCAGCGAAACATCTGACGATTGATAGCTTTAGACATTACCACACACACACACAAAAATCATGACAGAAACTGCTCACTGTATTAGAAATAGCTAGCTACGACTTTGTTTTTGAGCATTTTTCATCCAAAGATTTCTATTTATGAATGTTGATTCTCTTTTACATCATTTCTAACTAGAAGTCTACATGTTTAGATTTATGGTTAAAGTAACTGTAACACTGGAAAAGGGGTTTGATTGTTCAATAACCACAATTAATTTAATATTAGCGTAACGTGTAGTCAAACGGACCATTAACAACAGTATGTGTTGTTTTCAAAACTAATATAAATACCTAATTGTTATTTAAAAAAGTGTTTACTGTTATGTTATGCCTGTGTAACGTGATTACGTGACCGAACCGAATAAGAGAGAGGGACATTGTAATAATTTGTTTCAATACAAAGAATCTGAAATTATACTTGTTTGCTTTACAATAATATTCGATCCCAGTACCTACCTAAGTCAGTCAACTAAGTTTTTTGTGTAGTGGATGAACTTACTCGGTGGGTGAAGAGAACTTTAATCATCGACTATGATGCACATTTTTTTAAAAACTACATTTGTTTAAGATACTTGCATAAAAATCCAGAACGATTCACATACATAAAAACGGGATTATTCGATTTACTCCTGAAGTCTATTCTCAAAAGACGTGACCGTATTTCTTATTTTCTATTAAATACACAAGAATAGTTATATTTCATGAACAAAATGTAGTTAGTGAAATTTTACTTGAATATATTTATGAGCTGCTGTTTGACAATTAAAACATAAGATTGATAATTAAAGTCTATTCTTTTTCTGTATTTTTAGGATTAGTTTTAAGGACTTTGCAACAATCGGCACAGGCATCGTTGTCGTTAAAGTTTATATCGACGGGAGTCGGCCAGTAGTCCTTCGGTCCGTAGGGGCCTCTCGTGAATATTTGTTGGTCTACTTGAGCCCAGAACCAGAGGTAGGCTCGCGTGCGGCGGAACTTCACGGCCGCCTGCAACACCGCGTCCACTGCTCGCTGGCAGACCACGTCTCGATGAACGACCGTGTTAAATTTGAGGTTCTTTATGTTACAGCGGAATACCTGAAGTAAGTAGACTGAAGTCAAGAATTATACTAAATGTAGGACGACGGAGACGGTCACGGAGAAATTTAGTATTCATTAACTCGCTTGATCTGACTGCTTAAATGAATTAAATGGGTCATAAGTTAAACCAAATTATTGTTGGGATAACTGACCTTAATTAAAAAACGTAGCGGGGATAGGTTTGATAAGGAAGCCGGAGATGTTATGATGAAGTTTGGGAGAGAGATAGAAGATATAAGAAGAGATAAGGTATAAAACCAGTCCAGTGCCTGCGATAGACTGTGTTGATTGAAGCAATGTAAAATCTATTTTATCCTTTTCTTAGATAGAGAATAATGTTAAGAAACGCCAGAATACCTAATTACTGCATTGTCAGTATCTTACTTCATATCCACACATTTCGAGCATACAGTAATTCTCAAAATCGACCGGCTTGAGATCCACTCGAAAACCAAGCTGTTGGAGGCGACCTAGTAGCACACAGACAACACACTATTAATGTTGGTACTAGTTAGGCAGCATAGGCGTATTAATAGTGAAGTATGTAAGTAGGTGAGGAATGACTGTAGAGTGTAGGTACTCGTTATGTAAAAATATAGAGACCGATAAGCGCGTTTTTGCTTGAAATATGTGCAAATTGTCTATCACGAATACGATAACTTTGCCTTAGGTGATGCACACACTGCCCCGCACCACGCTCCGTGGTTTCTCCGCACAATCGTGCAGATTTCTCCGAACATTGAGAGCATTGTTTTCATATTAAAAATTGTGATTAATTTACTCATTCAGGATGTCGAGTTATAATATCAATATATTACAAATTAGAAGAAATGGGGTCTATAGGTGATATTGGGTACATCCTTATTTACGAATACGTGCGTGTTTCTCCGCATGTAGACGCGTGATCTGCATCCCTGCGCCTGAATGCGTTTTTGGTGTGTTGTATACAAACGTGTTTTCTATACAAACGGAGGTTCTTGCGAACAACGTAAGATCACGCACTCCCGCGCCACGTTGCATGATGCGGGGCGGTGTGCCTGTGACTTTCACTAGGTTATCACAGATAATAAGATTAACTCATGATTACGATATTCCCACGATTTATTAATATAAGGCGCTTTGAACAATGGATTTTATTTTTCATAGTACCTATTAAAAGCAGCTTGGAGTTGTAACTAGTAAAAAAACCTGAAAACTTTCAGTCAATATTTATCAGCACTACTATACTTGGCTATCTATAAGTTGTATACAGGTACTTACGTCGTAAACCACGCAATAACTGGGGCTTATGAATCTTAGCGTTGAACGTTTGGCAAGGCCCATAATACATCTTCACGTGCAGAAAAGACATTTTTTTATTTATTGAAGCACAGCCTCATACGATTTTTAACAAAAAAAGGGGCGAAGTAGGTATATATAATAATAGTTAGTATGTAAAATTTTAATAACTGTTTGTAAAACATATAACAAATATTTTCAGATAACAATGTTTTCCTGTCTCATTGTCTCTTGTCAGTATGACAAAAAAGTTTATATCTTTTTTGTTAATATGTAAAAGTTTTCTGTCTAAAATAATATTGTTATTGGTTTAATATCTAGCGTTCGCATATTTTTTTCCCATTATGTCGTAAATATTAAATGTCTGCTTTTGGATCAGTTCCTACCAACAAAGCGTTCAAACGAAAACGGACTTTAATAAATGGGGTATGGGTGTATAATGGACACGGACGTGTGTTGTATGTGAACACGTTTAGTAATTATATACCATGCGGGCAAAGCTACGGGAAGCAGCTAGTAGATATTTATTTATATTTTATGTAAATTAATAGGTAAAGGAAAAACTTTGTAGATAACCCTTTTTACGAAATACGCGGATGGAGGCGTACGAAATTTCCCACACTTATAGTTTATAGGTATAGAGAACTAATATTTTTTATTTTGCATAAAAGACTTCTAATCTTATTAATTAATTTTGGTCGATTTTCGACCCCTGGGCGACCACTATTTTATGTAAATAACAAAATAAGATAAGCGTTATAAAAAAAATAAGCGATCGACGCTATACGTAACTGCTTAGGAGAGCATTTATTCGTAGATGTAGGGCCTGCATCAGAGTGGGTGGCAGAAAATTTAAACATTTATTGCCCATACATCGCTACTCCCATGACCCTCTATCTATATTCTATCGCTCTCTGAGTAACTGTGACTTTTATTGTACGGCCCATTGAAAGCGGCCACGCCTTGGTGCCTAAACTCAACACTGGCAAGTGGCAATGGAATCGAAGTTTCACATAATCCAAAAACGCTAAACATAGGGTTAGGTAGTACTCTTCGGTCGGTCTACTATATAACTTGCACTAGCGTATGTGTTCGGTCTACGGTAATAAACCTTTTCGAAAATTGGCTTGTTCAGGGGGCTGGAAGTCATCGAACCAGCGTACGATGCTGTTTGTGATGACTGTTGAAAACAAACTATAGGCATAGCTCAGGGCGGTACTTTTTCAAAAGAGACTTTTTGCCTTTTTAACCGACTTCAAAAAGGAGGAGGTTCTCAATTCGTCGGAATCTTTTTTTTTTTTTTTTTTTTTTATGTATGTTCACAAATTACTTCAAAACGCCTAGACCGATTTGCAAAATTCTTTTTTTGTTTAAAAGGGTAGACTTCACAGATGGTCCCATTGTAACCACATCAGGATCTGATGATGGGATCCCAGGGAAATCGAGGGCAATCCTCAAATTTTATAGGCAATCATCACATTTTCAATATATTTACTATAATTGTTCCAGTATTTGCGTCTGATAATCATCATTTGATGTTGATAGAAGTCGGTGCCGATGATGTGGTGGTTGTAACCACCCCGCTCAAGGTCACTCGCGGAGAGTGTACTTACTATTACGTTTGGCTTGGCACCGACTTCATACCTTTAAAACCAAAAAAAAGGTAAAACTGTATGAAGTTATTTTTGGCTTTTTAGTTTTTGAAGTTGGTTTTTCTTTTTTTTTAAAAGTTAATTTACAAAGCAGATCAGGCCTTTGCTCCATACTTCCGGTATTTTCCCATCGATGATGATATTTATTAAATAGAATTAAAAAGCTTTATATGCTATATGGACGTGGCTATACAAACACAAATCTTCACATACACAAACACTCAGACCCGGAAAAACTACCTGTAGATGTGTATACAATAGTACTGATTTTTAACTCCACAGACTTCACACAAATTTATTGACTGCTGGATAGGCATCTCCTCTCATTCGAGAGGAATTAGGCAATAGCCAATAGCCCATCACCCTATAGTCTAGTGCGGGTTGGCAGATTTCACACGCTATCAAGAAAATCGTTCAAGCATGAATTCAAAAAGCAATTTTTGAATTGTAATTATCCATTTTAATGATAATTACAATTTTTGAGAGGTAGGGCATAGTGAGATTCCTCACTCAAACTAAGCTGCCCGACTGGGGAAGTATCTCTGCCTTATAGAAGACCGCAGTGAATCAACAATAGTTGTATTTCTGTCAGTGAGTATGGTTACCAGAGCTCGTTGGGGGAGTGACTATTCTGACAGCATAGGCATTCCGTTTGCTGTCAGTTTAGTAATTCCCTATTTTTAGAAACCTAAACGGTTTCTGCAGGGGTTGCCAACGCATATGCAAGCCTTCTGGTATTGCAAATGTCCATGGGCGGAGGTGATCACTTACCATCAGGTGAGCCGCCTGCTCGTTTGCCCCCTTATCACCATAAAAAAAAACAATTTTAATGAAAACCTGATATTGTTAATGGTTATTTATTTCTTATTTTTACTCAACGCGATAGTGAACAGTGATTTGTATATTTATATATTCATACCTACCTATACCTGTACTATTACCTACGTTCCTATAGTGGAGATTCTTAATTACTATGACTTTAGTCTCAGAACAAGAACTTATTATTCTAATCTAGTAGAAGATAATAAAGTGCGTCTTCTGTGTATGTAGGTACTGATGTAACGAGCTATTGAATATCAAGTTATTATAATGAGAAACATGCATTGGTTTTTTTATAGGTGTGTGTACCTGTACCTGCTTATATTTAATTTGTGATTTAAATTTGAGGGCCATTGTAGAGTCAAATGGAATAAGTAAGTCTGCAATATAGACTGATCATACATATTCATTAATAATATTAGTCACTACTAAAGATGGCACGAAGTCCCCTATGTGAGTCATATAAATTTTGCTTTTACCTATGTAGGTACTTCAATATCATTATAATTATCAACCCGTTATTGTACCACTGCTGGGCACGGGTCTTCTCTTATTTGAGAAGGATTAGGATATAGTCCACCACGCTAGCCTACTGCGGGTTGACACGCCATCGAGAAAATCTGGCAAGCATACAGGTTTCCTCACGCGATATTTTTATTCACCGTTTGAGCATGTGATAAATACGCACATAACTTCCGAAAAGTTAATCGTGCGTGCCTTGATATTGAACTCGAGGCCTTTGATTTCATAGACCGCCTGGTAAAGAAAATGTCATATTGATACTGTATTGGAAAACGTGATATCAATACAAATACCTATTAAATTCCGTAAAAACTAGTTTAAAAAAATGTTAATTAATGATACCTACTTCAATATTAAATAATCTTTAAACAAATGTATTTTTAATCAAATTCGATGGTTTTTGAACGAAATCGATTTCATATCACCCTATGAGATAAATATAACGAATAATTAATCAAACATTATCGATTGTTACTCAAGCAGCTGTTGTTAAACAATAGTTTCCGGCTGATAAGAGAGAATAATGACACTGTCAACTGACATCAGTGTTCGTACTTGACCTTAACTAATATAACTAATAATTTGAAGAAACATTACCAATGAGTATAAATAATACTTTATTCTCTACGTCATAAATAATGATGTAGATACAATTGTACTTTTAAACTATCGTTCTTAAAATAGCTGTGGTACTAGTGTGTCCAGTGGATTGTGATGTCAACGGACTGACTTTTGAAGATGTGAAAGACGTGTCTTTGTCACATACTCGAACTGAAATAAATCGTGAAGAAACCTGCATGCCTGATATTTTTTCTAGATTGCGTGTAAAGTCTGCCAATTCGCACTTTAGTCTAGCGTGGTCGACTTTTGCCTGAACTCTCAAATTTAAATAAATATTTCTGGACATTATGACAGCGCCATCTAGCTCCCAGCTAAACAATGAGGCTTGTGTTACAGATACTAGTTGGTTGACATACTACATATTGAATAAGTACTTCTTTTTTGTAAATTACATCCATGACTTGGATACAAATGTTTATGCTCATCACACAAACATTTTTGTCCCTACTGGGGATTCGAACTCGATACCTATAGTACTGAAGGCGGTGTTAACTACCGTTGGACTAATTGGGTCGTCATTTACAGGTGACCCGTGCCCAGCAGTGCGACAGTAAAGGGGTTGATGATGTATTATACTTACCTAGAGCTGATTTTAGTCTAAAGGTGCGTACAATTTTACTAACATGTTATTATAACAATGTTACGTAATGTGAACGTGTTATAAAACACAAGTTATATAACATGTTACTAAGTTTGTACGCACTGTAAGGACCCTTGAAGATGATAACATAAAAAGAATACTTTCATTTGTTTCTATCTGGACAGCATTTTTTTAGACCCTCTTACAATGTATATAGGTATATATATATGTGTATATAAATATATTTTATTTGATATAAAATACTTTTCATCCATTAGTTCGGTGAAGGTCGTTCTTAAAGGGATCTCGTACTATTTATAATAACATTGTAGAACTATTATATATAATTATTTGGTGACTTTCCTCTGATGTTTTATATTACAACTGCATAAATTTGTTGCCAATTGCAATGGTATGCCACACTTAAATGTATGTGTATGCGCATTTAAATACATAGCACTCGTAGATTAGATAATATCTGATATTTACTTGCGTGTTCGCATTGCCGCGCCGCTTTACAAAATGGCGCTACTTTTGAAAACGGTTGCGACATAATACCACCATATATTTTAATCACAATAATTACATTTCGTGTCCTTCACACTTTATATCGCAATAAATATTAGTATAAAGTAGGTTTATTTCAATATCAAAATGGCTTATGTATACGATCAGATAAGATAGAAATGTAATTTATAATCTATACTTCTCTACTAATATTATAAAGCTGAAGAGTTGTGTTTGTTTGTTTGAACGCGCTAATTTCAGGAACTACTGGTTGGAATTGAATAATTATTGTTGTGTTATAGAACGTGTAACGTTACGGAACGTTAACGGAAAATGTAACGTTATAGAATATCACGCTACAACCAATAGGGGCGGAGCATAAATTAAGTTTAAAAAAGAAATGTCCACCCGTGCGAAGCAGGGACGGGCTGCTTGTCTTATATATGTATAAAAATCTCGTGTCACGTGTTTGTCGCTGAACTCCTCCGAAACGGCTTGACGGAATATTATGAAATTTTGTGAGTAGGTATATTTGGTAGGTCTGAGAATCGGTCGTAGGCTATTTTTTACACCCCTAGGTGACAAGGATGTCCACTCACCAGACTTTTTTTTTTAATTTTTGACAAAACATTTTTTGGATTTTTTTTATGATTTGGCATTAAAAAATACTTATAATCCTAAGTTTGCACTCTTCAATCATCAACCCCTATAATGTTGCAAAACAACGTTTGATGTATTTAATAATAATTTAAGTTCTTTTTTTTTATTAAAGGAATGTTCTTCCACTTACAGAAGGTCCCAGCATGCATTTACAATCTCGAACAAATGAAAATGAATTTTACACTTACAAATATTAAAATTATAATAAAAAAATAAAAAAAATTGACCAAATAAAGTAAATTAAATGAATATAAATTTTAACTTTCATTTAAGTCTAACGGCTTCGCTTCGGTAGCAAACTATGTAATTTGTATTTTCTTTTGTAAGCTTTTAATGGCTGTAATAGTTGTGACAGCTAATGTTCCATATGCACAATATTGTAAGAAATAAAGAGAAATTACATTTATTTGGCACAAACATGAGACTGATACCTACTACGTAAATAAAACAGAAAGAGAGGAAAATAAATAAATCAAATAGTTAGATAATATAATATGAAGTAATTACAGCAAGTCCTAACATTAAAATATTCTAAATTCTATATAAATGTCAATGTAGGTCCTTAATTATAGCGGTGATATTTTTAAGATACTGTATTCACTCGTATATATATGTATATGACTAGCTTTTGCCCGCGACTTCGTCTGCGTAATATTAATAATTTTATGTACTTATTTATTTTTTACCCTTCTTTTAAGAAACTATCTATTTCACATAATTTCTACCCCCCTCTATCTTTTTGAGATAGTTTGAGCCCTAGGGAAGGACATAGGCCCTATATTCTTCCCTAAGGCTTGGTATATTGCTGCAGTGGTTTAAGCGTGAAGAAGTAACAGACAGACAGAAACACAGACAGACACACTTTCGCATTTATAATATTAGAATGGACATTTAAGATTATCCACATAATATTTAGTATAGTATATTTAATAACGACATTATATTTATATGATGCAGTAACAGCCACGATTTCTATTGCTAGATGGTTTTATCAACCTCACAATGTTATCTACCTGCAATCGGAACTGGGAACATCCCCATTAAGATGCATCTAAATAATTAAGTAACGATTCTTATTTTTTTTTTCCAAGTTTCAGGCTGCAACATTATTGTCTTGGCTTCTGAGCTTCAGTTTTAAAGGTATTCCCCCTAAGACTGACTGCACGACGTTGCTGCCGTGGTTTATTTCCAACTGCCGTTTAGTGGTTGCAGCTGGTTCCACGGAGAATTTGTGCAGGAGTGCTGCCAGTCCTGCTAAAGACTGCATCTCACCCAGTCGAGCACCTGTTGGTAAAAAACGCAACGATGATATAGAAGAAGAAGCTTACAGACTGACTGACATATAAGCGAAGGGCATAAACTACACATAAGGGTTAGAAACTTGAAATTTTGCACAGGATTTTTGTAAATTCATCCCATAAGGGGGTAAAACGGGGGCGCAAAGTTAGTATGAAACTTTTTTTCGTTAAATTGCACGCGGACGAAGTCGCGGAAATCATCCTATACAAGGTGTTGATTTGCATCCTCGTCAAATTCAAGGACGTAATTATGCTAATGATTCTCGACCCAAAGCAACAATAAAATGAGTAGGTTTTTTTTATTTTATTTTGCTTGTATACGGAAATCCACCAGCGAACCAGCGGTATTTAAACGCGGCTCGTCTGTTACTAGCCCTATAACCGCGCTTTCACACACAAACAAACGCAAACAACACATACACAACGCATACGCAACGATCATTCATCGATCGATTCGTAGGTACAAATCCCTAGCCACGCCGCCGCGACCCCGGAACTAACATGATGTCGCCGACGCGTGCGCGCGCTTTGCGAATTTCACTTCTCGGTACATCGTTGAGACGTAGGTACGAAGTGCAAGATGACGGACAACTATCCGAATGTCGAGTTGGTAGAGATGGTCCGCCTGTATGCCATCAGTGGAGACAGCCTACGTGGAGCCATCCGGATGTTCACCGAAATGTTTCCCGATCGGGAACCCCCATCACAGAGCTGGAATACTTCCAGCGAGACCCACGGGCAAGCACGCGGCAGGCTGGTCAACACTTTGGAGTGCACCACACTACAGTGTTTCGCCTACTGAAGCGTGAATTGCAACACCCAAAAACTGGAGCTGTTGCGTCACGTTGTCGAGGAGATGTTGGAGGATGTTCCCTGGCACTCCATCGCAACTTGTACTACCAGCAGGACGGTGCCCCCCCTCACTATGGTCGGCAAGTACGCGAGTACTTGACCGAAAGTTTTGGTGACCACTGGATCGGTCGCGGAGGACCTGTGGCCTGGCCTCCGCGTTCTCCGCACCTGAAGCCTCTAGACTTTTATGTGCGGGGAGACGTTAAAAGGTTAGTTTACACGGAGGAAGTGACCAGTGTAACAGAATTACGTGCAAGGATCATTAGTGCTTTTTACACTGGTTAAACTAATGTGTTAGTGTTACGTAAGCTCAAGGAAAACCAGCTACGTCGTGCTCAATTGTGCGAAGAGTGTGATGGTGGCCACTTTGAACAATACCTCCGGGTAACTTAAGTAGGTAATTTATTTATTTGTACATTTTGTAAATACGTTGTTAGCTTAATCAATTTGATTAGTGTAAATAAGTTGATTTCAAATTTGTAACTACGCTAATAATACCTAAGAGTCGAAAGTATCACCACGTACTTACATTTAACTAGCACGTCTTTCCATTTCCATCATAAGTAGATCGGTACACCAACTAAGGTAGGTATTATTGCCGGTCCTAAGCCCGTTAAGTAGGAAGGAAAATTTCAAATCAATCAATTTAATCCACAAATCAAAACAAAATCACTACGACAACTTTAGGTGGAAGGATAAAGCAAAACTAACATTTTATTAATCATCTGATAACAGGTCAATGAACTTTTCTTTGGCGCACTAGTATTACTGCCATTAGTAAGATTTCCGCATTCCAATGATGCTCAACAATGAGTTCATTATCAAGCAAAATTTATGACAATAATGTAGGTGATTTTCGAAATAAAATTAGGTAAATTATTGCTACCGATCATTCGTTCGCCCGCGCTTGAATTTCGTAGGAAGACGTCGACACTCACGCACACAGCTGCATTGTCGCTGTGTGCGTAGTCGGTGATTCTGTTTTATTTGTATTGAATTAAAGGTTTAATTCTGAAACACTGTTAAAATTCAACAACAAATAAAAGCAGCACTTTTTAGTTATTGCCCACTACCGTACTTTCAATTGATTATTTGTGTATTTTATGACAACCTCCTGAAATTTGACGAGGATGCAAAACAACATATAAACAACTTCGAAGAGTGCATTCTGAATTTCGTTTAAACAGCTTTTAATCTATGATATTTCAATTGTTTCATATTAGAATTCACCTGTATCGCGGGTGCATTCTATTCGTCTTTGGCTGGAATCGAAATCGCGATACATAAAGAAACCTGAGCTGACTTCCATTGCACCAGTCGCGCATAAGAATTTTTGAAATACCTACCAACAAAACAATTCGTCTCCCAATAAAAACTGATCTTAATTGTTCATTTTATACACGGCATGTACATACGTATATTTTTTTGTTATCTTGAACAGTCGATTAACAAAAGTTATATAATAATAGCTTGTTACAGAACATGCCACGCGCCGTCGCCTTGGAAGGTCGATAACATTTAATTTTAAGTAATGCTGTAAAAGTACAGTTATAATTATATATAATTATACTTTTTGTTGCTGGGACCAAAATGAAGTAAATAATAATAACCATAGGTATTAAGTTATATATATATCACTGGTTACTTACCAATACATTTTCTGGGTCCTTCACCGAAAGGCAGGTAAGTATAGTGGTGTGTACCTACAGACTCATCGTTAAATCTGTCTGGATTATATTCAGAAGGATTATCAAAATACTTCTCATCGTTTTGTAAGGCTTGCACTGAAATTATGATTTTTACTCCGGGGTCGATGGTGATACCTAACTCTGGGATCGTGTACTTCTTTGCACATACTCTGTGTAGTGTCCCTAGGGAAGGAAACATTCTCATGGCCTCTTTGAATCCATTACTTAGTGCTGTCATTTCAGCGATGGAGTCGTAGCTCAACTTGTTGTCATATTTGGCAAGAACTCGATCGATATCATTCTGAATTTTTCTTTGTTCTTCGGGATGATAAGCTAGTTGGTGTAACATAAAGCTGGTTGCCGATGAGGAAGTCTCGAACCCTGCTGCAAAAAATATAAACACTTGGGCCACCATACACGTTAAATCCATTTCCATTTCCACTTGTTCCGGCTTCCCATCCGCGTCTCTTTTCTCTACAGATTCTCCTACGATCTTACCCTTTGATTCCAACTCCAAAAGAAGATCAATGAAGTCATTGCGACCGATTGGCTTGTTGTTCCTTTGTTCACGAATATTTTGCACTATCTCTTCCATAGAGCGCATTAAAAATGTCTCATGAAGCACTTTTACAATGACTTTTCTTAAATCTGGAAACAGGTCATACAATGGCACTATAAGATAGTTTTTCCAAGTCCGGGTAAACATTTTTCGGCCTAAGTCTCTGAAGAGAGAGTGATCATTGTTGATTGTGTCCATCTGTATACCGAAGCCGCACGCACCTATAAACTCGGTGGTGAAGCGCGCCATCAGCTCTCGTACGTTGCATTCTCCATCATTATTTACAATGTCTTCTCCAACCTTCTGCAATTTCTCAGCACACTGCACCACCAGGGGAAACATACCCTTTAGCTTAGCAGTCGTGAATGTTGGTGTAAGACGTTGCCTTAACAACTTCCAAATGTCACCATCAATATGAAAGAGATTATAAAAGAATGTCTCTACTTTCGGGTCCCTACCGAGTCCTCTTGGATAAAAGTTTGCGAAGTCCACATTCAGGATTTTTTTGACAATGTCTGGGTCCCGAATCAAGAGTTCTGGCGTGGTTCCTCTATACAGACCTACCACAGGTTCGTTGGGATACTTGTTGTATAGTTCTACGGATATTTCTGTGATGCTTTTCTTGACCATATAATTTTTGTATAGCGTCCCAAAAACAGGAATGGGCTTGTCATGTTTCACATTGCGCTTCGCCCAGTAGTCGTGGTTCCGTGTAGTATAATAATACAATAACACAAGCACTAGTGGCAGCAGCAACAGAATCATGTTGACTCACTGTGTCTTGCCGTAGCACTGAGAACTGTGCTGTGCGCTCGTAGTTATCTTTGATAGTTTTATATGTACTTTATTTAGTTATAGGTACATTTTGACGTATTCATCTAGCACCCACGATGCGGAAATACTTGTAATAATATATTTGTTTATGAAGAGATTGATGTTGTGTTGGTATAGCGTGTTGTTTTTCGCAACTTATCGTCAATACGAGTATTTTATGTATATTATGAGTGAAATATTCGTTAGCATTGATCTTGTATTTAGTTGGTATTAATATCTCTGTTTTAGTATGTGAACTGTAATGTATTTTATATTTAATTTCCCTATGTGAGTAGTTCAGACAGTTATTTGTGATACTGATTGATTGTGATGTATTATATATATAAGTAGGTATGTGGTGTTATTTCTGCAATACGTACCAACTGTAATATATGCATACTTTGCAATAAAAATATACAGTCGATAAAAAAAGCGTGACCATAAAATATTTATAAATATTCTCTGTCATTTAAAAATAATTTATTACGTTGGCAAGTCATTTAATGTTTAAAAGCATTTACTTTGGATCTGGAACTTTTAATACTTAATACACAAACAGGATAATGTATTGAAATCATAATTACTTCGTATCGATGTGCGGAATATTTTTCAGAAACAAATTTATTATGTTTATTATGTTTGAATAATATTTATTTAATAAACAAAAATATGTGTTGCTGGGGAATTTCTACCGCCGCTTTTTTTCCAAGGAAATCGACGGTATGTATTAGGGGCCAACCTGTTGCCATTAAACGGGCACAAATCCAAACTCCGAGCTGCTACTTAAAATTTCATAAAAAAACCCAATAACACTTTGCTCGACCTGGGAATCGAACCCAAGACCTCTTGCTCGGCAGTCGCACTGTAAGACCACTAGACCAACGAGGTAGTTGATGATAACTATTACGGGTTTGATATTGAGTATAAGTGTAGGTACTTTCGTCTATTGTTTTACTATTCTATGCATTTAACTTCTAAATTATAATATAAAATGATGAATCACATGCAATTGCTATTTTTAAATGACTAAGTACCTCTTAAACGCAACAGACAAAGTCAAGGATTTTTATAAACAAAATGTCCGGACACAAGGATGTAAATTCTAGCGCAGCGGTAATTACAGTTGCCTTCTGTGGCAAAAATTACTTATCTATGTAGTGTAACAACCATCTAGTATCCGTAACATGTAGATGGCGCTGTGTAATAACGTCTTGGTATTTTATTACTAACTAGCTTTTGCCCGCGGCTTCACTCGCGTTAAGAAGTATTATTATTAATTAGGTATAGTTTTATGCATGCAAAGTCTCAGCCCGATCGGTTTTAAATTGACAAAGTTTCATACAAACTTTCACCCCCTATTTTATCCCTTTGGGGGTAGAATTAATCAAAATCCTTTCTTAGCGGATGCCTACGTCATAACATCTACCTGTATGCCAAATTTCAGCCCGATCCGTCCAGTGGTTTGGGCTGTGCGTTGATAGATCACTTTGTCAGTCAGTCAGTCACCTTAGAGTTATATACCGGGTGACTTTTTTTACCGTCTTGATAAAAATAGGGGGTGATGGGTAAATGGAGTAGAAGCCTATGGCATAGTTATTTTACATTTTTTTTTGTTTTAGACTCATCATTTAAAATTTGTCTACTAATATACACGAGTAATTTACGACCAATTTTTCATATTAAAACATAAATGTTTAATTTTCAGAGAAATTTAAAAAAAATAATTCAAATTCGTAAACATAGTCACCCTAATAAACAGGCGGCATATCATGAATGATATCGTTTCAAATAGGTAAAACTAGATCTTCAAACAAACGCACACGTGTAGCCGCCAGCGATTTTCCGATGCTGACACAGGATCCCCGCTCCCGCCATCCCGCGCTGGACCCCCACTGCCCTACAGTCCTATTCTAATTATTTTAAATAATTTTTAGTCACATACGATTAGGCACTCAGTGACGTCGCGTGATCTATTCGCAATGTTTATGTTACCGCGCATGTCACCGTCGGTCGCTCACTGTGATAAAAGTGATTAACGTAAACAATAAACATGTACGAAAATAACAATGTAGAGTACTTATTTAGTAATGGTGCAGTGTTATATCATGTCCCTTGAAAGTTTAAATGGTGTACGGTGAAGGTATACAGGACCAAGTCATCTGCAATCTCATCTTCGACATTCGGACTGTCGATTCAAACGAATCCACAAAAAACTCGTCCCTCCCATCCATAACATTCCATCATCGATATAATGTTAGAGGACGTTCCTTTGAATTATTTGCAGGGAATGAAACCTACTTCCAGAGAGAGAGAAACTGTGGACACTGTGATTACTGCGATATCGCTCAAAGGTACTTTTTTTAAAATTTGTAATTAAAATCACTGTAATCTGTAATAAGTTGATTTTAATATTTTAAATACGCCGAGTATGTAGTAATTTCTAGTTAACGCATACTCGTACCTAATTAATACTTTATTTTTTCAAAGAAATAATGACAAATGAGAAAGTTTAACATGTAACACACAACTATACCATGCTAAAAGATCATAAGCTCTTTAAAATATGAAGGGAAGATTGATATCTCTACAAAACAATTCGGAGTTTATAAAATCGCAACGGAAAAATGCCTAGGTATTCAGATATGTAGTTACGCTATTTCGCTCGCACTTTTCATTCATTGGAAATCACGGTACACGCAGTGTAGGCATCTATTTTACTATTACGCACGCGCCGTGTAGGATGTTCTCTTTTTCTGGATTTTCTTGGATTTTCAGAACTCCCATAATCAAAATGCTATTACAGAAATAGTCTCGTTCGCAGATTCCGTTCTATACATATAACCTACCCTATAATTATCGAGACGGTAAAAAAAGTCACCCGGTATATGTATGTATTTAGATTTCTCAAACAGAATTTTCATAAGGAATTCCCTTGCTGTCAGAATAGTCACTCCTACCTTACCCACTCGCAGAAACCACCATTGTTGTAAGGCAGAGGTAAGTACTCCCCCAGTCGGGCAGCTCAATTTAAGCGAGTAATCTCGCTATGCCAACCTCTCACATTTACATGGGCATTGGCAATTTATTTACTGTTGCATGCATGTACTTTTCTTTATTACTTTTCTGTGTCGTCAATGCAAATGTTCAAAGTCAAATTCAAAGTTTTATTGCATGCCAAGTGTACAATTGGTGCTACATGATATGGCGAGTACTTATAACTTAGCGACCTTTATGTGTGCAGTACAGTCCATAAATGTTTCGTGTTTGTGCTTTGTTTCGCACTTAGCACGGCCTTTTGTTTTTTTTTATCCCGCGTAACTTAGTAACTACCTATGGGGAGACTAGCTTCAGAAGGTTATATTTGTATTATGTATTAGATCTTGTACTTATATAGTAACGAAACGGTCAAGTCACATATTATTTTAATAATAGTAATATAAGAGGTTGAAATGGGAACTTAACCTTGTAGAGTTGGTTGGTTGGTAGAGTCAGAAGCAGAACATGAGATATAATAACTTTTTGACAGTGCGTCACATATAGGTCGCGTTATAATTATATTTCTCTCTAGGAAATGAAAGAATCAGACGTACATTTAGGTATAAATTAAATAATCATTGAAAATAACCATTGTTGCAATAAATATTGTTCATTTTGAATTCCATCTTTACGATGAATAACATGAGCTGGAGCGTAAGTGCCATCGTGACAAAAACTAGAAACAAATTGACTTCAACCAGAATTAGTGATTTCAGTTAAACGCGACAGATGGCGCTATTTACAACTATGCTGGCATTAGCATTATTAATGGGTGCTGAAACTCAAACATAGGTTTTCTCTGTTTTCGATACCTCAAACCAGTACCGTAACCCTTAAGACCAGTCCCTTAAATTTAGCACTCACTCACATTAATAATATATTACTTTATGATGAGTCATTAGTTGTCTTTGCGAGCACGGAACTGAGAGTACTACTTCTCGGTACCTAGAATCTATAGCCACATCTAGTATAATACCATAATTGTTTATAGTGTATTGTAGCCAATTTTATATCTGTATTCTTTTTATATTTAGTATTGTGCCTATAACCCATATGTATGTGTGGTGTAACCTATAAGTATAAGTTGGCGAATAGGTATGTATATACATAATAAAATATCATCAAAATCGGTCCAACCAAAGATTTAATAAATAAATGATACAATTTTTAGTAATATTAATAGTAAATATATGAAAACGGCATTCTTTTGTCAATATTCCGCGGAGAAGCCAGGTTTAAATATTATAATTGTGACCGTACATTTTTGTCCCATTGTGGCCTTTTCGCGCCTAAAAGGCTGAATCATATTTTCAGCCTTTTAGGATTCAGCCTTGCCTTTTAGGCGCGAAAAGGTTCTATACAAATTGGCAAGGAGAAAATTTTTAGAAAAAGACGTAGCAGTCGCGTTGACAGCTAGTAGTGGGTTAGTATTATTCACCAACTTCGGGGTATATTAGCTTTCTAATATAAAAAAGAATTATCAAAATGAGACTACTCTGTAAAAAGTAATGCGTAGAAAAAAAAAAAACATAAAAAAAATATATACGAAAAATATTAATATAGCGTCCTCCGTTTTTTCCGTCGGTTTTGCAGGATTTCCAGGCAATTTTAGCGGGTTTTCAATTCGGTTTGAATTTGAACAGTTAGTACCGAAAGCAATAAAAAAAAGTTTATAGAAAAGTGAATCATGTAAAAGTGTCTCTGACGGACTCCCCAAGTGGTCTCCCGAAGCGTCGTAATGTGTGCAAATTGGCACGCCCCGAGCTATTTGTTATATCATTATCTAGATTTAATTTTCAGCTAAATGCATTTATGTTCTATCCGTAATAAAATATGCGAAAATATTCAGCGGAGTGTTAATAAAACTAGTGTTTTTAGAGAAAGGATTACAGGCGTTATTGATGGCGTCACTATTAGGCTTGTTGCAGACTGTTGCTTTGGGAAATTTGGCTATAGTTGAGATGTAGAATACACCTAATGCAGTGCCAACCCACAGTATGGTAGCGTGGTGGACTATAGCCTTATCCCTTTTACATGAGAAGAGACTCAATTCTAAGCAAGGGGACGATAATTTATCTCACTTACTTACATACATTGAAATAAAACATGGTCACGGACTGACCTGTCTACCTACTGTCATGCACTCGCAACGTCGGGCTAAGTTAATATCAAAAGTTTTATATCTACACCAATAGATTTAATACATACCATATACTATTTACTATTATTTTAGCACATACTTACCTAAATACTATTTGTTCCTGCATAAAAAGAAGAAAAAAAATGTTACTTTTAAATCCCAGTTAATGGCAGTAGGTTCGGCCAATGTTACATGCCACAATAAAATATATCGGTGAACGATGGGTGTCCTTTAGGCCTCTCCCTCTCGGCCACGATTCATTGAGTTCCTTTCAGCTATCGTCATACACTGGCGCCATCTAAGTATTAATAACTGACTGCATTATAAAGATCTATTTACAGATAATATATAACTTCAGTTGTGTTGTCCAATTGTATTTAAACCTGTTTATAGAAACAATACGAGATTGTCTTCAAAACAAGCCTTTCAGGTTTTGGACCAAGAAATTGTATCTTATGACAAGTAGGATACCTGCTTATAAGTATATAATATATAGATAAGTGGTAAAATATGGCGATTTCTTATTTAGGTATACAAAGAATATAAATAAAATTTCGCGATTGAACTAATATTTTGTTGATGGAATTAAAAAGGGAAATTCCCTAAATCCTGTGCGCCAACGGCTGTAAACACGTTTGGTTTGTGGGTTTGAACCTGCGTTGACGAATTATAAGGCATATATCTATCAGGTATTTTGTCATATAATAGGTAAAAATAAACTTATAATATTCTGTGAATGGATTCAGGCAAAATTTCTAAGTTCTACACGTTAAATTTGTTCAGTTAAAACTTCTCTTGACTGAACAAATCTTTATATCTAACAAAATATTGAATTTAAGTATTCTTCTTTATTAAAAAAAAGTATAATATCCCATATAATCATACTTAAGCGTGTAACTCAGAATTTTCACTACAATACATAACATTTTCAACCACAAAATTGAATAAAACCGTCATATAATATGGTTTTTCAAGACAAATTACAGCTAAATTATCAGCTGAGAACACTAAAACTGTCTTGGATGAATGTCTAGACATGAAATAATTACGAGCTCAAAACGAGTGCGCCCGGAAGTCGCACCTGAGTTATGCGGACGGGCTGTTTATATATAACACTCGTGCATCATAGTCCATGGTAAGACTTTAAGAGAAATACAACGTTTAATTTAGTACCTGGACTTAAAAATTGGGTTCTTTATGGTAAGGGCTCTTCAGAAAAGACTCTGGTGTTGCAGATGTCCATAGGCAGCGGTGATCACTTACCATCAAGCCTCCTGCCATTTTGCCCCCTTATTTCCATTAAAAAATAATTCAATAATACTTTATATAGGTACCTAGGTAGGCTTTCTAAATTGTAGTTTTGTGTAGTAAGGTACCTCTTAACGATCTGAGTAGGTAACTAAACTAAATTATTTATTAAACTTTGGCACTCCTCTCAGGAAATTTTCACGGATATTAGGAAGTAACGAAGGTAATGTGAATTCTAAAGAGCAAATTATTTTAAGAATCTGCGCGTTCTATTTGAATTTAACCGCATAATATAATCACAGAGGGATAGAAGGTAAGTTTCTAAAAGCAAATAAAAATAAAACAAGTTGTTGAATGTTAATTATCATTAACCCATATAATTGCAGACATAACATGCTTTATCTACGGAAAATAAATACGCATAAACTTAACTAGTTAATAATGTTTTTCACACATAAATAAACGTTCTAACGACAAAAACACAGAAAGCCCTTCATTCAAACCAAAAACAGCATCGCAAGCATTGTAAACAAAATAAGCGTCACCGTAGCGCTAAAATAAACTGTGGAATGCCGGATATTGCAATGCCGGTCCGTCACGGGCTAAGGATCGCCTACAGGTGGCTTCAGCGCCTCAGTGCGCCACAGTACTCGCACAGCGCGCACGCACGCTAGCTCGCCGAAAATCACATATCGATATTAAACACGATAAACTTTAACTAAACTAATAACAAACAAGCAAATGTACAGAAACTGAATTGAACATTTTCAAAGAAGTTGAAACTGAAATATAGAAAGTGGACGTTGATAAATGATATATTCACATATATTGTGGATGAGTTAAACCGGTGAAATATTTAAATTCGCATAGTTTAACGGGCAATTGTGAAATTTTTGAAACTTTTCAGTGTAATAAAGTGACTGTGAATAGTGAAGTGGCAGGCGCAGAGTTGAAATAACTGAAAATTACGGTCATTTGGTGAAACATTATGAAAGTCCTGTCGGCAACAGACAAAGTCGCAAGTGTAGGAGATGAAAATGAACCAACAGTGGTGGTGGGCACGCAGATCTTAACCAAGGAGGAGCTAAACAAGTAATTCATATTTTTTAATATTTTAATGGTGGCAAATAAGTTATTAGGAAGTGATAGTGAAAGTTCACCCGTAAAAAGTTTTGAAATCCATTAACTGATGGTGAACTAAATTTAATTGATAAGTTAGCTTGGTAAATTAAATAATCAATTGAATATTTAAATAATGATGTATGAAAAAGTTCCTTTAACGATGAAAATGAAATAAATAGAGTAAAAAAGTTAGGCGACTAAGAAAATAACATGATTGAAAAAGAGTGTGTTTTATATGGTTCAAAATAAATTATTAAATGAAAAACAACACAGGTGATCCTGATAGCAAAATCAAATCAATAGCAATTGATAACACTGGAACAAAAACACATTATAGCATTCCAGCATAGAAAAAAACAAACTGATAAGAATACAAGAGTTCACTGAAGTGTAACATAGCATTAGCAAGTTCGCTAGGTCAGATCGGTTGGCACTTGGCCAGAATGACACAACTGCGTGGTATGCGATGTTTACGTGCCGCAGTCTACATGTTGTCGTGATTCGGGTCAGGATTTCTGTAATCATGTTTTCATTGATTCCCAGTCGTCAGGTGTTTGTCTGAAATATCCAGTTTTGATACAGTGAAACTTTTTGCCATCTAATCGAAGTTTAGAGGATGATTTTGAAATCTTATTTTTACATGGATTCAATTAATCAAAGAAATTATAACAGTCAGTAACACTCAGTCGGCCCGTGACCATGGATGCTGTAAAGGATCCGAAACGTCGGGTTAAAATAATATCAACATACCGCGATAAAATCCGTAAAAAGTAGTTTTATTTCAAATTATAACAGGTTAGAAATAAACTGTAATCGGCAGTGTTTTTGTATGGTCTAGAACTAATATCAACTATTGTTGTTACAGAGGTTGTCCTCTTGGAGTCTCTCGCATTACTCCATATCTCTACGTATGCGGCGCCCATGCCTTGCCTGGAGCAGTTAGAGCTTTGCACCCTGGCCTCATCGTCAGCGCAGCCCCAGAACTGCCACCTCCTCCCGAAGACTATGTTCCTAGGCAGTTCGTCCCACTACTAGACACACCAAACTCTGATATGCACCCATACATGGAAAGTGTGGCTGACCTAATTAATGAGGTAAGATTTTTTTCATGGATTCTTTCAAATTCTAGAATGTACTTCGTTTCTTTTTAGTCCATAATGACCCTAGATTGCTTTGTAGCCACAAACTTTGTAGTACTCCTGTAATCCCTGATTGATACTGTAAATATTATCATTTCTAAATAACTTGTTTGATTGTAATGGATCAGAATTCAGAATGGTTGTATAATCTACATTGTTTACATTAGGTCGTCTGTAATGGTGATGCTGTGTTGGTGCACTGTGTAGCTGGTATATCGAGGTCAGTCACCCTGTGCTTGGCGTACCTCGTCAAGTGGCAAAAGATGACCCTGAGGGATGCCTATTATCACATGAAGCAAAGACGGTGAGTTACATGTAATCCTATCTCTATTTTTTCCAATACAATATTTCCGTTATTTCTGTGATTTCATAACATTTTTAATCTCCTGATTTAAAATGTTTTCATTTATAACATTAAAACTCGCTACGTTATTGAATGCCGTTCATATCTTTAGACGATTCTATTACGGTGTTTATTTTCTTAAGTCAGATTTCAATAACTTCTTATCTATGTTTCAGACCACAAATCCGACCGAACACAGGATTCTTCAAGCAACTTATCAAGTATGAGGAGAGGCTCTTTGGAGAGCCTTCAGTCAAGATGGTTTACTGCGAAGCCATTGACAAAGAAATCCCAGATGTATACGAGGCTGATTATATCGGCATGACTTGGTTCAGGCAGCGATATGGACCCATCGAGAAGAGCTGAAGTGATAGAGATAGTGTTATAAGTTAGAAAAGTATAGCTGTGATTATTCTGACCGAAGACGAGTGCAAGAACGAAATGAAAGAAGAAGAATATTAAATAAATATAAGACTGAGCAGATGAATGCATTGGGTATGAATGAAAGTGACTGTTTTGATATACCAGATAGGTAATTGATTATTATATAATAGAAGAATGAAGAAGTCAGTTGAATGGAAGTAGGAGTAGGTAATTATTTAAATTATGTTTCATAATTGCTATCTTAAGATGATTTGTAATTTTGTCACAACTTATTGGTTGATAAAAATATGATATGCTTTACGTATTATGTAAATGTATGTACTATAGTTAAGGAATGTGATAATTAAATAACTTATTGTTAAATTTAACATTAGGTATGCGATTACCGTTAAATTTATATAATTATAATGGGACCAAAATAAATAAGTAAATAATTTTAATTTCTTGACTTTTATTGGTATTTTTAAGTAAGTCAATATTTGTCCAGAACAGAAATTTCTCCTTTATGATTTCGTCCGGGAATGTTGCTTCAGAGATTATGAACAAAATGTCCTAATTGCAGTAGTAGAGTAATGAGTAATTCATTGAGCGAATGTTGTTGGCCTCGTGGCATTGAGCGAGAGTACGGAAATATCCCAACGGCTGCGCGGGCGCCGATTTCAGGAATTCAAGCCGCAGAAGGTTCACTATAATGCAATGTAAGGCAACAAATAATTATTATACAACAAAAAACCGAAAAAAGCTGTAGAATTTGGGAATACGAGTTCGAAAAAAAGAACTCGGGTAACTAATATACTTCGAAAAATCGCCAATCTCAAGTGGTAATTGGCAATAGGCAGGGCACATCGTTCAAAAAACGGATATCCGTTAGGGCTCGAAGGTTCTTCAGTGGCAAACGAGTACTGAAAGACGAAGATTGGATAGGCCCCTTGCAAGGTGGACCATCGACATGGTAAAGGTCACTGATATTAGCTGAATTAGGACCGATCATCGTGGTAATCTTTGGGGATACATAGTAAAGGTCTGATGGTTTATATGATGATGACTTGGGAATAAATTTAAATTCTATGTATAGTTTTTGCTTTATTTCCGTTCTGATTCCAAACTGGGTTCATATTCAACATAAACATAGATTACTTATTCAGCGGTTGGGCCTTCTGTATCTTGTAATATGTATAGCTGAACAATGATCTGCCAGCTTCCGCATACTGGTGTAACAGTCTGTAATAGTTACGTTCCCCATCTTATGCGCTCCTGGTATGTGCTCCGAAGATATTTTACGAAACTTTATTGCTTCTTTAATTTTAGTTACTTGAAAAATATCAGCTATTAATTTGGTGATGGTACGAGAATCTCTTGAAATTTGATCGGTGTTATTAAGTTTCAGTTAAATAGTTTTGGATATACTTGTAAGCAGAGGCGTAGCGTGGGTATTTGCCACCCGGGGCCGTCTGGAAATCTGCCGCCCCCTCTTCTAGTAGTGTAAAAACGACGTGCACTTGATGCCGCCCCCTTTCATATGCCACCCGGGGCCCTGACCCCCTTTACCCCCCCACGCTACGCTACTGCTTTTAAGGATTGCTTTCGACTACGTGATATAATGTTTGATACTGGACGACAATTTCAAACGCACTCATTATGAGAGGTTGGGAGTGCTTATACGCACAAGATTTAATAGGAATGAGTGTAAGCTCATCATCGCTTTTAAACACATAAATAACGACGAACAGCTGGCTATACCCTATAACACCTCACGAATAATTAACATTTTATGTTAAAAGTTTATCAATAATTTACTTTGACTATTTAATTAAATTTTCTCCAACATTTGTTATGAGAATACTGTACTGCAACGAGGCCTGTAATACTTTTTATTTAAATACTAGCTGACCCAGCAAACGTAGGGGATGTAAGGGAGCTACCACCATCTAAGCTCCCGAAGTCAACCTCACCTGCTCGTGGTGCATCCTGCTGGACAACGGACGAGGCTCTGACGACCGACCAGTGGCGGTATAACCATTACACAATGGCGTAGCTAAAATACACAAGCCGGTGACGGGCAGCAGCGTCACTGGTATAAAGAGCTACGCCCTGCGGTCACCAACCCGCTTGCCCAGCGTGGTGACTATGGGCATTACCTCCCATGAGTGCGCCATTAACCAGGCCCCCAGTTCCCGGTGGTTCCGCTATTCCCGGCTACGGTAGCGGCCGCGGTAACGGCGGAACGGGGGGTGCTAAGAATCCCCGGGTTACGGCAGGCTACCATAAAACCCGACGACTATATCTGGCAACGTATAATGGACGGACGTTAAGACTGGACCATCACCTCGCCGAGCTGGAAGTAGAATTAGGTCAAATAAACTGGCACATACTGGGATTATCAGAAGTCCGCAGAAAGGGGGAGGATACAATAATCCTGGAGTCAGGCAACCTCTTCTGCTTCCGCGAAGGCGATCAGTTCTCCCAAGGTGGTATTGGTTTTCTTGTCAATAAGTCTCTTGTTAACAACGTTGTGGAAGTGGGCAGTGTGTCAACACGGGTAGCGTACCTTGTACTGAAACTAAACGAGAGGTACACCTTGAAAATTGTACAGGTATATGCGCCGACATCGTCACACTCCGACGAAACAGTTGAGGTCATGTACGAAGACATAGCGCAGGCTATCCATAGTACGACCAAAACTCACTACAGCGTTGTTATGGGAGATTTTAATGCCAAAGTGGGAGTACAAGAACGCGGCGAAACAAGTATCGGACCTCATACTCTGGGGCGGAGAAATCACAGGGGCCAAATGCTAGTAAATTTCCTGGAGTCCCAGAGGCTTTTCTTGATGAACTCCTTTTTCAAGAAGAAGCCCCAAAGGAGATGGACCTGGCAGAGCCCCGATAATGTGACTAAGAACGAGATAGACTTTATCATGACCGACAAGAAGCGTGTATTTAGAGATGTCTCTGTGATTAATAGGTTCAATACCGGAAGCGATCACCGCCTCATTCGGGGCACTCTAAATATTAACTTCACAGCTGAAAGAATGCGATTGGTAAAGTCTGCTCATAGACCATCACCGCTCCAGATTCAACTAGGTTCTGAAAAGTTTCAAGCAGAACTTAAAAAACGTTTCGACTCGCTGGAAACCACAGGCACCATTGACGAGAGGACGGAATCTATGGTCACTACGTTGCAGGAACTGTCTCGCAAGTTCTTTGCAACGCGGCGCGGAAGCAAATTGTCTAAGTTCTCGGCGGAGACTCTCGATCTTATGAAGAAAAGAAGGGAAATGACACCTTCACAGGCGACTTCGTCAGATGGTAAAGCCTTAAATGTTAAAATTAAGTACTTTACGCGCCGCGACCTCCGCAGCTCCAATACCCGCGCCATTGAGGCTGCGATTGAGCAAAATAAGGGGTCAAAAGTTTTCGCTCAACATCTTGGGCGGGCCCATCTGACAAAACTTAAAGCCGAGGATGGCAGAATTGTCACTTCTAAGATCGAGATGCTCCGTGAAGTCGAGAACTTCTATGGACATTTGTATTCCGTGCGAACGTCGAGACCAGCGATTCCTAGCGGCGACGATCATAGAGCCTTACTCACGCGCCACTATACAGAGGATCTTCCGGATGTTGACCAGAGCGAGATTAGGACGGCCCTCGAGCAGTTAAAGAACAACAAAGCTCCTGGCGATGACGGGATTACAACTGAACTCCTAAAAGCAGGCGGGACTCCAGTTCTGAAGGAGCTTGGGAGTCTTTTCAATTCCGTCATCCAACAAGGCATTACCCCGGGGGCGTGGAGCAAGAGTGTGGTGGTGTTGTTCTACAAAAAGGGCGATAAAACCTTGTTGAAGAACTACCGACCCATCTCACTCTTGAGCCACGTATACAAGCTGTTTTCGAGGGTCATCACGAATCGTCTTGCAGGAAGACTCGACGAGTTCCAGCCGCCAGAACAAGCCGGGTTTCGAAAAGGCTACAGCACCGTGGACCACATCCATACTGTTCGGCAGATTGTACAGAAGACCGAAGAGTACAATCAGCCGCTGTGTATGGCATTTGTGGACTACGAAAAAGCCTTCGACTCCATCGATACTTGGGCAGTTCTGGACGCACTCCAAAGATGTCGTATAGACGAGCGCTATATACAGGTGTTGAGATATTTATACAATGCTGCCTCGATGACTGTTCAGATCCAAGGTCATAAGACGGAATCTATCCAACTGCGTAGAGGGGTGAGACAGGGGGATGTTATATCCCCGAAATTGTTCACCAATGCGTTGGAAGACGTCTTCAAGACACTGGACTGGACTGGTCAGGGAATCAATGTTAATGGCAAATATATCTCTCACCTCCGCTTCGCTGACGACATCGTTATTTTGGCAGAGTCGCTGGAAAAACTAGGCGAAATGCTGCACGGTCTAAATGGGGCTTCACGACGGGTTGGCCTTGGTATGAACTTGGACAAAACTAAAGTTATGTTCAATGTCCATGTAAAGCCAAGGCCAGTCCTTGTCGAAGGCGCAATGCTCGAAGTTGTGCAGGAATACATCTACCTAGGGCAGACCATTCAGCTTGGTAGACACAACTTCGAGATAGAAGCCAATAGGAGAATCCGATTGGGCTGGGCAGCATTTAGCAAACTTCGTCGAGTCTTCGCGTCGCCTATACCACAATGTCTGAAGACCAAAGTCTTCAACCAGTGCGTCTTGCCAGTCATGACCTACGGTGCCGAGACGTGGACACTGACTATAAAACTAGTCCACAAATTTAAAGTCGCTCAGCGAGCTATGGAGCGAGCTATGCTCGGAGTTTCTTTGAAGGATAAGATCAGAAATGAGATCATCCGGAGAAGAACTAGAGTGACCGACATAGCTCGTAGGATCAGCAAACTGAAGTGGCAGTGGGCTGGTCATATCTGTCGAAGGACTGACGGCCGCTGGAGCCGACAAGTTCTAGAGTGGAGACCGCGCCTCGGCAAACGTGGTGTAGGACGCCCCCCGGCTAGATGGAGTGACGACCTAAAAAAGGTAGCGGGGATAGACTGGATGAGGAAGGCGGAGGACAGAGTGTTGTGGCGCAGTTTGGGAGAGGCCTATGTCCAGCAGTGGACTGCGATAGGCTGAGGAGGAGGAGCAGCAAACGTTGTTTTGCCACATTATAGGGGTTGGTGGGCTACCCCTTACTTTTAGGGGGATGAAAAATAGATGTTGGCCGATTCTCATAGAAACCGGATAAGCACAAACAATTTCATCAAAATCGGTCAAGCCGTTTCGGAGGAGTATGGCAACGAAAACTGTGACACGAGAATTTTGAAGACACGTGTGGTAATTTCGTACCGATCACTTGATGTTTGTCACTTGATTATTATCCCTTTAACCGTAGTGACAAACGTACGTAATAGCATCTTCCCGCATATTTATGTATATGATGGACTACTCGTGTACGTCACCGTTATTATGGTCAATCGATTAACATTAGCTGCATCTCTATAGGTACTCATTGCAACGTGTAAATCGATATACTCCTGCGAACGCAGTATAGCTTGGTTGAACCGAATGCAAGTTAAGCGCTCCTTTTCGATTTTGAAATTCCAGCCAATAATTATCTGGATTTTCACGAATCATCAAAAAATATGCGTAATAATTCATCAAACTAAACTTTTTGGTATTTTCCTTACCTGAAATAACAACAACGAAATTAGTAACTTAGTAGTAAATCAGAAGTGGATCTACTTCTTTTAGAAACTGGAACTAAAAAACTACGCATCATCATTATCAACCTATTAGCCGTTAGACATCCACTGCTGGATATAGGTTTCCTCCAAGGATCGCCACGACGAACGATCCAATGCCATCCACATCAAACGTATTCCAGCAATCTTTACCAGGTCATCGGCCCACCTTGACTACCTTCCAATACGTGGTCGCCACTCGATAATCTTTAAGCCCCAACGGTCGGCTGAGTGGCACAACTATGTATGTTGAAATGAAAACTATGATATCGATACTCACTCTTCAATGGATTTTTAATTTTGATATTGCAGTGATAATTATCCTATCCTTGCCAGAACATGAGTAACGGTTCATATAAATGGTGAGTTTCATTAATTAGTTGCAGTTGCCCAGTATCGCGACGTGTAAGCACAATATCTCGTCTTTCCAAGTTTTTAACAACTATCAGGATTGCAGCGAGTCCTGTATCCGCCCTGATCGCACTTTGATATACGCTTCACAGTAGTGTACAGATGACAGTCATAGAAATTACAGTTATGTCAGTTTTCTTCGTTTTCTTTTCTAATGTAAACTGCTAAGGTTACAATGAAAGCGGTAATATACCTAGTCGTTACGATTTTTAGTTTGTTTTAAATGTTTTATGGCTGTCGAACGGAATAAATAGTATCCTATGTGCGTTTCCTGGCTCTAAGCTACCTCCTCACCAATTTTCAGCCATATCGGTAAAGCCGTTCTTGAGTTATAAATAGTGTAACTAACACGACTTTCTTTTATATATATAGATCTAAATGATTGATCAATATAAATGTTGCATAATGTTTGAAAAAGTTTATTTGAAGTAAAAACTTTTTTACTTGTTTAGAAGAACAGGAAAAATTACATGATCTGGGCAGACAGATAAACCACATTAATGACGCTGTATTTATTATTTAACAAGCGTCCACTCAATTTCTTTTCAATCTACTTTACCATATAATATATAGGTATTCTTGCAATCCAAAAATAGTGTTCGAACAAACACATACCAAAAACTTGAGACCAATTTTGTTTTATTTCTTGTAACATATTTACATAAAATAAACTTTTCCAACTACGTATGGATTTGAATTATTATAGACAACGGGTCTAGATCGTGTAATTATATTGAGGTATAAATTCCTTTTTTAACCCGACGTTTCGGCTGACTTGCATCAAGCCGTGGTCACTACACGATCTAGACCCGTTGTCTATAATAAATAATTCAAATGTATAAAAATGTATGAAGCCTTAAAATCATTAATTACGTATTATATATTATATAGGAAATTTGTCCAATGGAGAAGCAAACTGGTTATTTTGTAAATTTTCACTTTTAACAGTAATTCAACTTGAACTTACAAATATAATTAGTACATTCACATTCCACAGTGTCAATTGCCTTTCCCAGCACTCTTTTGGAAGTACTTGGGTTTGGATCGAAGCCAGAATACATTACGCTGTCATGTTTTTGACGAGTAGTTTGTTTGCCGTTCAATGTCAAAACAATTGTCCTAAAAACCAGGTTATTAAGGTAGTTATTCCAATGCGCATTGGTTTGGCAAGTAATGGAGTTCATGACAAGGTGTAGGTTGGCAGTGTTAGCTTCCAAGTTCAATGTTAGAGTGGTAATTACCTCACGCAAATGTAATTAGAATACATTTTGGACGGGTGTCGTATTTTTTTACGCAGTCATTTATAAGTAGTGTAAAAATAGGAATTTTCCGAGGGGAGTGTTTTGGATACAAAGAAGGATAATTTATGATAAATAATTTTCAAATATTCAATACCTACACCTACTATTTAATTGACTAGCGAAAACTAGCATATACAAATATTTACACTACAGGCAGATAAATCTGACAGAATCCTTTATGAAAATTTGCAAGTTTTTTTATTATCTTAGCTAAAATATTTCTCATAGCGTTATCATAGCATTCTTAGAGTAAAATATTTCAATTAGGTACAGCGTGTTATTTCTAAACAAATACATTTTAAAAACCACTGGCAATGTGCCCTAAAGTATGCCTTGACCGTACTACGGCCAGACGGAATTTATACAAAAATGTGATCTACCAGAGACTAAACCAATTGATCTCTACTGCGAAATGAGCACAGCATAAGACGTAGTTTTTTTATGATTATCTTTTTATTTTTATTTTACTAACTTGCCCCAAATACTTTTGGTCACAAATGCCACCTTTACCCATGATATATAGGTCTTAGAAAGAAAGTAGGTATTCTAAAATATTGTACATGCTGTTCTCATTTTTAATGGTATATTACATAACTGCGTCATAGATATAAAATATTTTCGGTTTCATTTTAACGTAATTTTCCAATTTAAAGTTTGCTATTTTTATGTTTTGTCCTACACTGTATCTTTTAAATCTTCCTAAATCGTCACCACTATCATCCTTCTGTCTTTATTCCAACGTCCTTGAGGTCGAAGCAGCTTGCTTCATACATCCTTATAGATTTATCCGCTACGGCTTTTTTAACCAACTTTAAAAAAAGGAGGAGGAGACCCTATATGCATTTATTTTTCGAATTTCGCATATCATTAGAAAATTTAATTACTATACTAATATTAGTATAATTTTTTCTGTTTCGTGTATAATTCAGTAAGCTTTCTCAACCTTATTATCTCATTCATTTATAGGATTTGGAAATGAAAGGTTCTTTTTTTAAACATATTTACCCTGACATGATGACTGTGCCCATCAAAATGACATTTGGATTGTTCCCAAATTGCTATTTCGGCTCAGTAGTAGGTGTGCACTATTTATGTTTCGGCCACAATTGCCAAAATATTATTTGCCATAAAATTATGAATGACTTTATGCAAGGTTACAGACGCAGCCAGTTGTTTTGTGTCACATTTAAAGTAAGACCATTGTTGTGCACTTTACGATTTGATATTGAAATGTTCTAGCTTCTTTAAATCTAGGTTCTTCTTTTCGAGATGTCTATTCAATACGTCAATCTTCAATCATACAAATGTTATTGTTTCTGCATAGTTTTGGCTATTTGTTTTCTTTTCTATTTGAGCGTTTGCTAAATTGATAGTTGAAGAAAAATCAACATCTTCGCATTTATATTTATGATGACCTTGAGAAAGTGATTTACATGAGTTGTGAAATGTTCATCATCAAGTCAATTGCTGTTCCACTGCTGGGCGTGTCCCCTCATCTGTGAGGGGTTAGGCACACCACGCTAGGCTAGCGGTTATCCTGTGGGTCGGCAGACATCACGCGCCGTCGAGTATATCTCCCAGACATGCAGTTTTTGTTTTTTTTTTATATTATTCACTAATTTTGCGTAGGTATGTATAAATAATAATGTTACTGCCATAACAGTCAATATTATGATGTTCAGTGTCGTCTACGTTGTCAACTAATTTTGGTTCATGACATGAAATAATGTCTCAACAGATTAATCAGTACGTATAATAAACGCCAAGGAAAAATATTTGTTTGAACATCTATGTCCAGACTCTCGTCTTAATTATATGTTTCTGTTATTATTTATGATGACCTTCTTTCAGTTCGACCTTAGCGGTACCTTCCTTAACATTCCAGATTATTTTTATCACACTCAAATATTTAGGCGACCTTTCCTTCGTCATACAAACGGAGTGTCTGAAATAATATATTTATTATTCGCAGACGGTTTTTCAGTGAAATTCTTTGGAATGAAAATATTTAAATGTTTATCAAATGATAAATTGTAAAACTCATACTAACTGTATTACTTGTACAAATAAATACTATAACGCCAGTTGTCCCCGAAGCGTTAGGCAGACGTGTACATAACGTACACCTGCATTTCGCCGGTATGTTTTAGGTCCCATGTAATGCGAGTCTATTGCCATCAACCGGGCACGAAACCAAACTCCGAGCTGCTACTGAGAATTTCATAGAAAAAGCAAATAACACTGCTTGACCTGGGAATCGAACCTAAGACCCCTTGCCTCAGCAGTCGCACTTTACGACCACTAGGCCAACGAGGCAGTTTAAGTAAGTGGAAAGGAAATAATAGGTTCTTTGGTTTCTTCTTAAAATGTAAGTGCTAATTATGAAATCTGAACTGAAATTTAGTTCACGCGTTGTTTGCAGTACAATTAGAATTACTTGAGCTAATTAACGCATTCGCCAATGCGACTGCAAATTCAAAATACTTTGGCGCACCAATTCAGAAGGAAAAATAACGGTTTTCGGGAAATTACGTGTTTCCTTGAAGAATGCTTATTATTTATTAAGAGAATAATGGATAATAAATTTCTTAAAAAATGAAGATCACAGCGTATAACGACATAGGTATATAAATAGACATTAAATAGAAAAAAGGCTAGTGTTGGTAAAACCCTAACAGAAAAAAATAAGCAGCATCTGACACGTTTGAATATGAAGAGAGTAAATTGGAAAAACATTGATATATGTATACCTAGATCCTACAATAATTGAGAGCCAACTAATGAAATAAAAACTGTAGTGAAAATCATAGCATTAAGTATCGGATAATATCTCTATATAAAGATGAATAATAAAGTTTCATAGTATTCACAATGTGTTTACACCTACTCCGACACCATAAAATTGAAATAATATCAATATTAGAAGTACCAGATTTTAAGGGATATCTTTCGATAAGAAAGTAGGTACATATATATACCAACGTGCTTAAAAATTAAAAACTAGTCTAAATTCATAAATAACGTTCAAAGCCAATGATGAAAGCCGAGTTGTTATAGAAAGTACTGGAAGAAACAATGACGGTTCTTTTTATGTTTCCGCGCCTAATGGAATGTAATGAGTTAAACAAACTTTTTTACAAAGACTTCATGGATCGAACGGTCAATGAACTCAAGAACTCTTGTAGGTATACAATTGTTCTATTATAAACACTGATGACTTACACGTGTATGAAGACCATAAGAGCGATATAAGTATCCAATTACGTCAAAGTACGTCATAATAATGCGTCAAAACCACTGACCATTATAATGGCGAGTGATTTATCATTAAAACAATAAATATAAAATAAATTTAGTTATGCCAAGTGTTGTTTTTCGCTAAGGAGTTTGGCCGCTTCTCTGTGACGAATGTGTAGTCTCAAAGCCGAGATTGAGAATCAGGACATTTACTGACCTATTAAGGGGATCAGGTCTCCTATTAATTTAGGTTTAACGCTTAATAGTCCACCACATTAGCATATTGCGAGTTGGCACATTTCACATGTCACCGAGAAAATTCTTGAGATCATCCACTTTTATGCAAATTGTTAGGTATTCTTCGTCGTTTAAACAAGTGATACGTATTTCATTTCGATTTATTTAAAATAGAGACGGTCTATGAAACTATACTATAATGTCAAGCAACAATTAATAGTGCTAAATAAATTGATATCCAACTGGAATTAAATATATATAAATAATACCCAATTTCTATGGAAATGAAAAGAAATTTCTAGACAGTTAACTTTCCGGTGCGTCGCCGCATACCGGCGCACATTCCTTTCTATTTATAATGAAGTTCCTAGCGGGATTGCTCTGGCTGTCACACGCATACCTCACTTATATAATTTCTTGTATATTATCTGTAAGGAATTCATTTTGATGTCAAAAAGACCAGACAGACGGAGAAAAAAACATGATATTACCGTTCATATAAAGTTTTTCGAACGACGTTCCCGCGCATAATTCTACAGAGTAAAAAAAATACCGCGTTGGTACCAGTAGTATTTTTAACAGAGCGGTTGGCAGAGGTACGATTTATTTAGAAAAATAATTGATGCCATCGCTGCTTCGTTAGGACATTGTTTCCATAAGTCTTGGTAATGCTACCCATAAGGCCTTCATTTAAAAAGGTTTCTTTTGTGTGCGGGTTGGACGTACTTGTATAACAGATAATTATCTATAAGTATTTATATAAGCCGTATTTAGTCCGACTCAAGTTGGCTTGAGTCAGTGTTGCTTATAGTGCTCGTTTTGTTATGATTTTTTGGCACATTCAAAAGAATTTGGGAAATGAGAAGAATTTGTTATTTCTTTATTGATTTGTTTGTTATTTGCCTGTTTAAAATTATTAGCACGTAATGTTACGACTCAGTTGGATATAATAAAAGTCCCGTCAAATTTACTAAAAGTAAAAAAAAAAATAGTAGTGGAACTTGAACGTCTAGACTGGGCTTAAGTTTCGTATTTTTTTTCGAAAAATTTACTTGATTCAAGGTTAAAGAGCTCTCGATAATAAGTTCTTCAATTCAACATTATATTCTCCACAATATAATAGATATTTATCAGTTGTAAATATCAAGCAGTCGGTCATGCTTTCATAATGTCGTTAAAACGTCATTCAAAATGAAGAATCTTTTGATCTCGAAACTGACCTAGGCCACGCAATTAGATCTGTATCACGAGTGACATATTTTATTATTGTTATATTTATTTGGAAACGAGTCTTTTGGCACACCCGTTTAACCTAATTATTTTAAGTCTCAATCTCGACGGGCGGCGATGCATTATCGTTCAAGTGCATTTGCCAAGTTATGTCGTTTTCTGTAATGAATGTGTTCTTTTGAAGACGGTTTCAATTAAAAGAACGCTTAACTAATTAATCAGTTTTAGTGTGAGAAGATTAAGTTGATGACTTATTTATTGAGTTGTTAGAAGTCAATATTGTAGTCATTAATTAGAATAAAATTTAAGACGGCGAATAACGGGAGTAGCCTGTAATTAATATTTCTACTTCTTAAAATATAAATATATTCGGACACAGCGCACTCTAGTGACGAGCTAAGGAACAAGGCTTCTGTTACGTATACGAGATAGTTGATACACTACATGGATATTTGCTTTGTGAATAAAATATATAATATAAACATTAGCCCCTACTGTGATTCCAAGCCTCTTATCAATCAAAGCAGCTTTTATAACTGCGCTTATCGAGACTTCAGCAAGAGTAGCTGAGAGATTTTTTTTTAATTTGAATGTTTTGTATTGCTAATACCTAGCAGCCCTATGACACTCAGCCTTATGGGTGTAGCAGCCCTACGTACCTGCGTGGCGTCATCTCGGATTCCTCTGGTAGTCTGCTGCCAAAACCCACCAAATGGTTTCTCGCATACTTCAGCCGACAGTTAATTATCTAACAGTTCGGCCATATTGAACACCACGTGTTCACTAATGCAAATATTTTAATGATTAGCTAATTGTGGATTTAGACATGAACGTTACGTACCATTAAACCTGTAACCCGGAAGGTTTCAGCAAAGATATGTGCTCTTACCTGAGTGTATTTATGTTTTACGTCCTATATGTATAACAAGATGGTATTTAAATTATCTGGATACTCAAATAAATACTGTTTAAGCAAGCTGGACTAAATAAGCATAAATATCCAAGAATATATCATGCCTAGAAAGTTAAGGTATGTGCCTTGAGCTGTCGCATAGCCTGTATATTTCGTATATCTCAATGTGTAGACATTGGAAAAGTTCAAAGATTAAAGATTACTTGCTTATTGTACCTCCAATCAGTATTGGTGGTGAAAACGGGGGTAAAATTATGGCACCGAACTTACAGGTTCTTTCGAAATGTCAACACTAGTTGCACGGTTCCAAAAAGTAGGTCTTATGGAGAAGAACCGGCAAGAAACTCCATAGATACTCTTTTAAATAATTCGTTATATTTACAATTTTCGTTTTTATTATTAATATGAGAATAATGCAGTCTGATGTGAAACGCATGAGTTATTCACTAGCACTAAAAAAAAAAAAAAAAATTATAATATAAAACCCGGATGCCATGACATGTATAAGCCGACCAGCCCCAACTGACAGCACCCGTTCACGACCATGACGTGTGTATCAGCGTCGCTCTACTCAACCATGATATAGGGAATAAAGGGACCCGACACACAACGCCACCATCAGCAGGACATTTGAGAGAGCATGACAAGCCCAGACTGCCTGGCCAAAATGTCTACCAGTAGGTATGCATTTTTCATTTCGCAAAGCAACATCGAAGCCAACATTAATCTCATATTTTACAGGAAATTTTACAAAATCTAAAATAAATTTTGAAATAAAATAAAACTATTGTAACTAAAGTTACATGCATGTCAGTTAAAAGTGTATAAATTAAAATAATAAAATGTCAAGATAATAAAATCATAATTGTGCAAATTTCAAAATTATAAATGATAAAAATATAATGTCAAGAATATAATAATAATCATAAGCATGTTTTGATAGCCCGGTTCATCAGAACTATTCAATCCCAAGCACTATTATCATCCATGTAGTCTTTCAACGTATAATAACCTTGAGAACAAAGTCTCCGTTTAATAATAGATTTAAATTTGCTTAGACTTAATTTTTGATAATGTGTTGGAATTTAGTTGTACAAGCGTATGCATTGACATTTAAATGATTTACTTATTTTTTGGAGCCTAGTTGCAGGAACAATAAATTTATTTTTATTCCTGGTATTAACATTATGAATATCACAACGTTTTTTAAAAAGATTGATACGCCTGTGTGCATACAACAAATTCTCATAAATGTATTGTGATGGAACAGTCATAATATCAATCTCCTTAAATTTATCCCTCAGCGAATACTTGGGACTTAATTTATAAATTGACCGAATAGCCCTTTTCTGCAGCACAAATATTGTTTGGATGTCAGCAGCATTCCCCCACAGTAGAATGCCGTATGACATCACGCTATGAAAATAACTAAAATACACTAACCGAGCTGTTTCTACATCAGTTAAACTACGGATTTTCTTTACAGCATAAGCTGCAGAACTGAGCTTTTTCGTCAATTTTTCTATATGTGGGCCCCACTGAAGCTTAGCGTCTAAGGTAATTCCTAGAAACACTGTGGATTCTACAAGATCCAACTCTGTTCCGTTAATGTGTACACTGGTTTTTACTTGTCTAACGTTAGGTGTTGTGAACTTAATACATTTAGTTTTTTTTTCATTCAAAAGTAAATTGTTTGCATTGAACCAGTGTACCACTTTAGAGATAGTACTGTCTACATCATCAGTAGCCATTTGCTGGCGTTTTAATTTAAATAGCAGTGAAGTGTCATCTGCAAACAACACTATCTCTTGATTGTCCCCCATTATATAAGGTAAGTCATTAATGTATATTAAAAATAAAAAAGGGCCAAGAATTGAGCCTTGCGGAACTCCCATAGTAACCACCGACCCCGGAGATCTCTTTCCATTGACGTCCACTCTCTGAATCCTATTACCCAGGTACGAAATAAGAAGATTCAGAGTAGTGTCCCTTACAGCATAGTGGTGTAACTTCCTGATCAATGTTTCATGAAGAACGCAATCAAATGCTTTTGATAAATCGCAAAAGATACCCAAAGCATCGCGCGACTCTTCCCATGCATCAAAAATATGACCTATAAGTTCAACACTTTCGGCACTTTCGGCATCGGTTGTTGAGCGACCCTTGGTAAAGCCAAACTGTTTATGATTTATTAAATTGTTTTTGTGAAAGAAACTTTGTAACTGATCTAGTATAATTTTTTCAAAAATTTTGCTGAATGTTGGTAGCACTGATATAGGTCTAAAATTTGTGGGGTCTGAAGTGCTACCCGATTTGAATAAAGGTGTAATCTTACTATCTTTCATAAGATCAGGAAATTCACCACCATCAATACATTGATTAAATATATAAGATAATGTTGGTGCTACAATGTGGATTATAGATTTGGTAACGTCAACAGAATTGCCCCACAGATCTGCAGTTTTTTTAAAATTTAAATGTTTTAACAATATCTCTACTGTTAACATGCTTAAGGTGAAATTCAATACAGCTAGCTTTTACATTTCTCTTAAGTAAACTCCCTGCAACAGTGGGTGACGAATTTAAGGACCTTGTAGCTAAAACAGGAATACTTGTAAAGAAGTCTTCAAATGCTGTGGCAACTTCCAAGTCTGATTTAATGATTTTTCCATCAATAACAAGATTATATTCACTGTTTCGGCTACCAGACCTTCCTGTTTCACTATTAATAATATTCCAAGTCATTTTAATTACATTACTACTGTTTCTAATTTTCGAGCTTATATACCGAGACTTTGCTAGACAACAAACCCTCTTAAATAGTTTGGAGTAGTTTTTGACATAGGAATTAAACTCCGGGGTAGTTATATAAGTACGTTCATTGTATAGCTCATAAAGTCTCTTCCTACTTTTATGGATACCAACAGTAGCCCATTCGCTGAAGGATGTAGTTCCATCAACTGTGATCCTCTTGGGTATAAAAGTCGAATTAAACTCTGTACAATACATATTAAAAAATCATTATAGAGTTTATTAGGATTACTGTTATAGGATAGTAAATGTAATTTATTATTAATCTTATTTTTAAATGCCTCCAAGCGACCACATGTTTTTGGAATAATTGTGATATGCTTCTTAACTACTTTATTCTTTCCACTATGTATACTAATAAGCTGTCCACAATGATCAGAGTCCAGTAAGTTAATAATTCTCTTATAATTTGGAATGATATTAGTGTAAATATTATCTAAGCATGTGGCTGTAGTGGATGTAATTCTTGTAGGCTCCAAGAATATGTTTTCAAGATTGTAGGACTGAAAAAGATTGATAATTTTAGTGCTGGAACTTGATTTTTCTAGTAAATTTACATTAAAATCACCACATGTTATAATAGATTTATTTTTATTATTGCTGACTTTATAAAGCACTTCATCCATCACCCTCTCAAAACAGTCATACAAGCCTGATGGTGGTCTATATACACTTATTACAATGAACCGTTCTAATTCCACACAGGCTATCTCAATTGTTCGTTCAACAGAGAGGCTCACTATGTCCTTACGTTCTTTAAATTTTATTCATACAAACGATAAATAAGATAGATAGTCGTGCAACTCTGCACAAACTAAACGCTTATTGTAATATATTGAACTCTCTTAAATTTCTGACGAGAATAAAATATAATCTAACTTGTATATGTTTATGACCGCAAACATAGGAATGTGAATATTATATTTTAATTGGATGCACGTGTGTGAAGCAAATATAGGTACAGTGACTTCAAACAGAGAGGCTACAGAGTTCCCAGTAATTGTCTAAACATGCCAAGTGTTCGATAATGAAATTGTTACATGTGGGCAGGTAACTAGACTTTTGTTCTGTGCCATGAGCAGAATTTATTGAATCGTCACCGCTAAACTATTTAGATCTTTCAATAATGTGAGATCTTTATAATAAGCCGTATCGAGAAGATAGTTTACTATAAAGCCTTGTATTCTAATCAGAAGGAGTCTTGATAGTTAAGAACTCGACTCCAAGACTACTACTGACTTACTGAAGGTAAAATACGAAGCGAAGGAATTCATGGTGATAAAACCTACATGTCTGAAATATTTTGTTGGTGGTGCGTGAACTTTGCCAATCTGCACTAGGCTAGCGAGGCGGACTGATCCCTTTCAAATGAGAGGAGACCCGTGTCCAGGAATTAGAGAGTATAGGTGATAATGAGAAATAATGCTCACTTCATTATTACGTTCGTTGCGCACTAAAATAACACTCGTAAGGCATTTGTCATAATTTTGATGTCAGCCTCCAAAGTAAACAGAAAACATTTATGAAGACAGACAGTTGAAAAATATTTGCATATCGCATATTTTAATGTCATCCAAAATACACAGGGAAGTTTTTGATGTCAGACTAAGGTCAAAGTGACGAATTCACACAGTAATAAAATAATTTATGACCATAATAATGAAAATATTTCTTAACGTCACCCCACATTAACTTTTCTCATATACATAATATGTATCATTGTCCGTTCGCAAACACAATTTTTTACACCTTACATACATGGTCTAGCTAGATCCAGAACTAACTGTAATTATAATGCAAAAAAACAAATTAAACATTTTTGGTGGCTACTAGAACTTATTTGAAACGTGCTGCTATTTTTTTTAAAAGTACAGATAAAAAAACATTGATATAACACATCAATGACGATGAAGATGAGGAACGGAATACGTGTCGGGCAAAGTTTGATGATGTTATTTTGTGCATGTACTATCCTTACCTAACTAACACTAGATATTGTTTACATTTCAGTAGGTATTTTATATTTTATATTCCTAGGAAGTTTATATATTAGGTCTTTACCTATGAAATTGCCGTTTTGTATGAAAAAAATTAAACGATTTTTTTTTCAAGTATTTTTTATTTGTATTAATCGAAGTAATCACCCATGTAATCAATGCATCTTTGCCAACGCAGTGGCAGTTTATTGATGCCCTTCTTAAAGAAATCAGCTGGACGGGAGGCAACAAATTCTTCAAAGGCATTTTGTAATGCCTCTCGGATATTGAATTTTTTTCCCGCCAAGAAGTTATCCAAATTCTGGAAAAAGTTGTAGTCTGTAGGCGCAAGGTCTGGTGAGTAGGGCGGATGACGGAGAACTTCCAACCCCAGTTCTTACAACTTGGAGACCGTCTACTGTGCAGTATGAGGTCGCGCGTTATCGTGCAGGAGCAGCGGAGACGAGCGATTGACCAATGCTGGTCGGAGATGTGTCAGCTTCTCCATCATTGTGTTCAGTTCTTCACAGTACACATCTGCAGTAATGCTCACCCCGTTTGGTAAGAAGCTGTGATGAATCACACCGGCGCTAGACCACCAAACAGTGACCATTACTTTTCTAGGGGTAAGCTTTCGTTTAGGGCATTGTTTAGGTGCTGAACCAGGATCCAACCAACTTGCTGAGCGCTTGCAGTTATCAAACAGGATCCATTTTTCAACGCAGGTAACAATGCGGTTCAAAATTCCTTCATTTGTGTGTCTGTCGAGCAGTGCAAGGCACGTTTCGACGCGTACTTCGCGCTGGCGATAATTGAGTTCGTGGGGCACCCATTTGTCAAGCTTTTTTACCTTGCCAATTTGACGCAAATGGACCAAACGCTAACGTCGAAAGCTGCTACTAATTCTGCCGTCGATTGTGTATCATCCTTCCAAAATCGCCTTTAATTCGTCATTGTCGACCAAAGTCTTCGGACGACCGCGAGGTTCATTTTTCAGGTCGAAATTCCCAGAACGGAAGCGAGCAAACCAATAACAGGTGGTGCGTTGGTTTGTAGTGTTAGCTCCGTAAACGTCGTTGATGTTGCGTGCCGCTTGTGCCGCGTTGCTGCCACGACGGTACTCATATTCCATAATTACTCGAATTTTTAACGTATCCATGATGACGAAAAAGATTGAAATGCGATCAAAATGTAACACTAATCAATAAACAAATGACTACTTTTGGAAAAAGAATTCCATGTTTTTAAAATAAAATTAATTTGAAATTAGAATTCTTAGCCAAACAAAAAATATTTTGATTTGAAATGGCCAGTACTGCAGAGCGGCAATTTCATAGGTAAAGACCTATTATTTACGTACGTATTTATATTTCTTCTATTGCAACAAAAATATTGGCAGCTCATGAAGAAAATTGGAATCATGAATATAATTATTGATTAATTACGGTCAGTCTTTATAATAATATAGACAAAAGCCTGGTATCTATTGTACACGTACTTACCGGTCGATGTTGTACAACTTTGAATAGGTTCTTATACTTCCTGAATGTTTGAAGAAAACATTAAAGGATAATCATTAACGTATCGTCAACCTGAAGTGATCTGAAGAGTTTTCCAATAAATCATACCTAAATAATATTTACTATATGTAAATAGAGTTTTCGAGGCCTTTATTTTTTGAGTCACATTTTAAGAATTCAGGTGGCGTCAGGATTTTTTTACAACCTCCGAGAAAAAAATCCTGAAAGAAACTCATTGTCTTTTGTAAGATCCGAACATTTTGTTATACAGTATGTAAACTGTATGGTGTAATAATTTTATAGAAGTTATATAATAGTGCCAGATAACAAATAAAATATTACGATGACTGACATCCGACAAATAATGAATATGAATAATTATTTTTGCTTTCCGCAATCTTTATGTATGTTGACGATTTAACTGAAGTACAGGCAGGAGCGATTTGGCAAAACTCCGGTGTGAGCATAAGGTCGAGATCAAAGCGGTCGGAAGCTCACATAAAGACAAACATTGTTCCAAATGATTGATAGTGAATCACATAAGACACAGAAATGCAAAAGGTTATTTTACTTGCGTTAAATGGAACATTTATGTCCGGTATTCAATCAATACCGTGATTTTTTTTAAAGTTGTCGAGTGGCAATGTCAAGCATTCACATACACAAACACCCAGATTTATTTTTATTTGGAATTTAAACAGTTCGTTATACCATATAAAGGTTAGTTTGAAATAAAGATAGTGTTTAAGACCTAAGTAAACATGAGGCAGTAAATGTTTTGTTTTTTTTAATTTATGGTTTTTAATACACATGTAGTTTACCCGTATATATACAACCAAATTTGAATCTAAATCTTGACAGAAAAGGCACACCCGCATTGCACTCTGGCGTATCAATATACCATTCGATTTTATCAAGTAATATAATTATATATATAAGTATGTACGTTCTTTACCTTCTATATAATATTTATATAGTGATAGCAGACATGTCTCTTGTAACGAACACGTGTAAGTATGAATCATCACTAAATACAAGTCTAGATTTCAATTTTAGCGAGCTGCTTTATTTTAGTTTAGTGTGTTTGAAATTTAAATTCTTTCGTAATAGCTCTTTATAAATAAACGTGAGGATACTACACTACTCGTTTATAATTCAAGATGAATGTATGTTAACTATATAAGTACACTGTACGTTGAAATACAACTACTTCTTATCTCATAACGGTATATTGATATCGTTTTGATTTCACGATATAATCCGTAAAACAAAATATTTATTTTACATACATACATACATGCCATCATGCCTGCCGTCCTCAAAGGGGTAGGCAGAGGTGTGTACACCCGCCGGTATGTTTATTTTTAGGTCCCATGTAATATGGGTGCGAGCCTATTGCCATTAACCGGGCACAAATCCAAACTCCGAGCTGCTACTGAGTATTTTATAGAAAAACCCAATAACACTGCTTGACCTGGGAATCAAACCCAAGACCCCTTGCTCAGCAGTCGCACAGTGCAACCACTAGACCAACGAGGCAGTCATATTTTTTTCAAATTTGGTCGTTAGAAAGAGATATATGCATAGGGATTTATTTTAATTTTGTGCAATTTGTCGAAGAATTTGAACCGTAATTGACACTCGGAGTGAATATTTTTTCTTGTTCATTTTGACAATAATCATGTTCCTCTCGCTAGACACCGCACGCGCGGATCGCCGTATCGTAATCAGCGCATATTAAAATTCAGTCCTTACTGAAATCTATTTTTAGTAACAAGCCCAGACTCCACGGAATTCAGATTGAGATTGGTAATCAAACATGTATCATGTGTTTTTAGAAAGAGACGGCAATGCGTCATTGCCACGCCCTTTTATACGGCCAATCAAATTTAAATCGCGTTAATATGGCTTCAGTTTATTTTCTATTTCTAGAAAAAACTACAGAAGTCTTATTATATCTATTGTGTTTTCTACGTAATCCAATGTAAAGTAAAATTTAATTAAATTGTTTTTCAAACGCACTCGTAATTAAAGTGAATAGAAAAGAAAAGATAAAACAGATAGTTAATTTCGCCAACAACAACAATAGAAAAATTAAATACTACAGTAAAACACAACAAGGAAAAACAAACTGCGTAGTTGCGTAGGGTGTATTTAAAATCTGACGCACAGCAAAAATAAGAATAATATTTCAGAAAAACAAAACTAAACCCAGGTACACACTACTGAAATCACAATTTACTGATGTAACCTTTTAGCGCGGTATAAAGCCACCTACACACCTGCGGCGCGAGGTGTCGGCATTCGGCACTGGCAATACGCCAGAATGACACGGCCCGGTGGAATGCGGCGTATCGCCATCGCTCACAAATCTTCAAATGAAATGTTAATGGTCCCGCTGAAGTGATGCTCGTATTTTGCGGTACGCAGGTGAAAATTTAACATGATTAGTTATGGGTTATGGTTGAGCTGGCTTCTACTTAGTGTGCTAGGCTAAGAATATTTCTTGAGGATGCTAATATACTAAAATTATTATTTATTTATGATAAATCGTTAGACGGTTATGTACTTCGAAAATATTTTCAAGGAGAATAACAAGTGTTAGATGATCACTAATTTAAACCGAAACCAACTTAAATTCTCCTCTTTTCTTTTTGAAAATCTTGTTCCGTTTAAAAGAACACCAACAATATGATTGATTTTAAAGAGATCGTTGTATTTCTAAATCATGCGTGTATAATAATGATTAATAATCACCCGCTTCGTGAGGAATTCTGCATGTTGTACAGTCTGAACTCCTCTCACACTGAGAAAAACTATGGTAAACAGTGAGACAGTAAATGGATTGTTTTATAAAGAAACGAGTGACTGTTTAAATAGCTTTGGTATGAATGTGGAAACGTATAATTAAAGATCAAATTTCTAGCCGCTTTCAGCTCCTTGAAAATGTATAATTATATATAATAAATGTAGCATATTTGCTGAAACGCTTCCAAAGATTTATATCGTTAAAATAAACCGTATGTTATAATGTAAGCGGCAGTGTTATTGACCTTAAGTTTATTTAAAGAAGAATTCTCATCTCGTTTCACAATTACAAAGTATTTAGGATTTATATGCGTCGATTTAAATTTTTTGACTTTATATATAATAAAATTTTATTGCGTTACTGTTTAAATTGAAATATTTATGTTTCTCACAGCAATTGTAAAGATTAAATGCACTTTAAAGTCTTGTTACGTGTTTAATCCATCGATATTGTAAAAAAAAACTATTTATTTATCAAATCAAACTACTAGAACATATATAATTATATGAGAAAAATAAAAAAAAATTCTGTTTATGACCATGGATGCTGTAAAAGATCCAAAAAGTGATTAAATAATATCCGTGAAGTGTAAGAAATCAGTATAACAACTGTAACAGATATTAAGGTTTATTATGAAGCGTATTGTTTGCAAAAATCATTATAAAGACAACAGAAATTTCCTTTTATCAACTTTTCATAATCATAACTCTATACCTCGAGAAGATGGTTATCAAACGATCTCATATAAAATATAGAAAAAATATCTATAGCTTAGCTGTGGAAGACGATATCGCGTCAGAGTGATGTCACCACAGACTAAATAATTTTGCGTATCTCTTACGCTAGCGAGCGTCACAGTGTGGACACGTCTTTAGACGTTTCGTACTGGCGGGCGTTCCGTACTTACGCGTCGGTTTTGACATCAGTCGTATAGAGAAACATACGACATTCTGATAGACAAGTATCTTTGACAGCTTCTGTAACTTCAGATAGGCGATTGTTTTTTTCAAAACAGTGCAAACTGTCAAAAAACTAAATTTTTTTGTTACATTAACGGCTAAAGTAGGTATTTAATAACGAACATGAAATGCTTTTGTCGTTAAGAATAGTCTCCCGCTATTCCTAATCTAAATGATCAATCAGAATTTTCATTCTAAATACTGTTATTTGTTGACGTGAAAAAATGGTAGTAAAAGATATTCAGTTCTATTAAAAGATCTTTTACTTTAACACGTCATATTTTTTCACGTTAGATTTTTGAGTCGTACATTACATACATATATTATCTGGCATATTTTATCTGACGGCCCTAGAGAAACTGCAGACACTTTAAAACATTATGCGAGTCTATGTAAGTAAGTCAGCGCTCGAAATGACCGTTTGAATGAGCGCTCTAGAAGCTTTAAATGGACCTGTTTTCACAGACGGCACGTATACCACAGTTATCATATAGCTTAACTATATTGATGAGCTTCACGACCGCACAATATACCGAGTCAACTTGGCATTCACGTAAGCCACTTGAGAATTGCAAAGTCTTGAATATATTTTAGAAGCTTTTTATCAACGGCAGTACTAAAACTAGATAATTAAAACGTCTACATTTACTATTTTTTATTTTAGTATCTTCTACATTATATGCACAAATAAGTATTCAATATATTCGTGGATTTATTTAGATTTTTACCGATACGTGCGTGTGCGGTTAACTCCACCGGCCGAATTTCATTTGCAATATCGTCGAGATATATTCCGCTCGCCATAATTATAACGAAAGCGTTGCCCTTGGACCAAATGATACATCTCGAAGACGTGTTTATAAGTACAAGACAGATTTTATTAAAAAAATACGCGAGGTACGCACGTACAAAAATGTTTGTCACGATTCCAGAATTAGTTTAAATGTTCTTTGTCTTGATAAATTGAAGTGAAATTCAGCAATTTTTACGTCAACAAATTTTTAAATGTGTTCGTTTGAATGTTTGAGCGAAGAATGTTAATAAATAACGGTTGTTATACGTACTTGATTCGTATAAATAAAATGTAACGTTTGTGAAGATTGAGATGGACAGGGCCCTTGAGTTAATTTGTACAAACATAACTTCAATGTCAGCCTTTGGTGATTGATTATGACTGAACACGAAATTGAGAAATATAAATTTAAAGGAGTCATTTCAGATAGATGCTTTGGCCAATTTTAAAGGGTGATAAGTGGTTTACCGCAATAATAGGTGATTGTACATATCAGAGTATACAGTATCATGGCTGAGGAATTATGTCGGCCGTTTGCTTTTCAACCCACGAAACAAAAAACGGAAGAGGTTGTCAAGTCGACGCGTATATATTTTTTTTATGTATAACCACGCATGTGGTGTACCAAAAAGTATGTGATAAATATGCACTAACATAAGCATAACTTCCGTCTTTGGGTTCGAACTCGCGCCTTTTGAGTTTTCAGTCCACTGGTCGAACCACAAGGCTACCACAGCTATATAGTATATATACATATATCTCTGTTGTCACACAGTGTAAATATAAACAGTTTATTAGGCTGCATACCTCACAAGCCGGATGCCGCCGACCCACTTACTGATGTCCCGCGTTGGTATGTGGATACCTCACATACCGGCTATTTGAAGTTTATATGGCGACTGGTCACTAAACTTCTTTCTCATCATACCATCACGCCTGTCGTCGGGTTAGGCAGAGGTATACTAATGTACACACACATTTCGCCGGTAGGTATTTAGGTTACACGGGACGACCCGATTAGCCCAGTGGTAGTTAACGCTGCCTTCCGTGCTATGGGTCCCGGAGTGCGTGGTCGCCACTCTAGAATCTTCAAGCCCCATCGGCCGTCCGTCAAAAAAATAATAGTCAACGAAAATAGTTTGTGTAACCCTGTGTACGTCATCGAGTGTAGCCGATTAAAAAATATGTCCGCACTGACCTTATCATTTGTTGTTCTCTGCTGACGACGCGGCGACGGTTGTATCCGGCACACCATCTGATTTGTCGACTATAGCCGACTATAACTTTCAAAGGATTTAGATAGATAGAGAACTATTTAATGTACACGAATAAACAACATAAGCAAAAAGCAATATACAATTAGCGGTCTTATCGCTAGAAGCAATTTCTTCCAGAAAACCTTCGGATGTACAAGTGAGAGAAGGGAAAAATACGAGTAGTTGACGGTGTACACAATCAATATAAGTTAAAGATACACTAGATATCATACCTAAACATACATACATATATCTTGTAAGATTAAATGCAATTTATATAAACTAATGCAAGCCTAAAGCATTTAAAAAATATCTAATAATATAATTAGTACTCTGTAATGATCAAGGAAGTACTTCCAGAATCCTGAGATAGATGGCGTCGATGTACATACTTGATAATTTTTATAACTAGAGATTTGACAAGTGACGGTGGCCGAAAAATAAAGGCGAACAAAAAAAAAGAAGCAAGGTGACGGTCGTGTTACTGCTCGCTCTTGAGATAATTTTATTAGCTTTAAGAGCTATTATTACACTTTTAATAAAGTTAATACGAGTTATTCTCATGTGTATTGAGTGTATTAATATTTGAGTGCTAGTTGTGGAAGAAACGGGGTAAGTGTTTGCATTTTTCTGACGGGACGCTTCAGACGTAATTGGGCAGTCTCCCACACTGCTGACTCATTTTTATTGTTCTCAGCTTGTGGAAACGCCCTCCTACCCGGACATTAATCCAGGATATCGAGTCCCGAAATAATAAACTTTGCCGGTTCGAGCTTACGGTCATTATATTCGCGACAGTTAATATGAGACGGACGGTCGCGAGGTGCTACACCGCGACCTCTACGCCACAATCGCAAGTTCGATCCTCAAAGCAGGATTTTCTTTTTGCATTTTGTTTATTTTATTTATAAGTTTATATTGTATACGCAATCTTTGCAATTGTTAATTATCCGAAGCCATTGGTTCAACATTTAGTTATTAAGTAGTTTATATAAAAAATATTACTGACCTACTGATCGTCTTTCATTGCAGTATACCGAGAACCCTGATCATTACAACTCAAAGAAAACTGTCCAAAGATGTTTTTGATTAAAATTCTATCTAAAATAATGATGTATGTATATAAAACTGTACGTATCTATTCTAATTTTATTCATGCAAATAAAAGTGTTTACATTCAAACCTGATCCAGTTATTTCTCACTCCACATTCAAAAAAGTTTAATTAAACAAAGTGTTATTATAACATAACATTTTGCAGTTCATAACGAACTCACAGTATTTTTTTTCAAGGATATCCCGAAGTGAATAGAGTTTGTTTTTTCACGAATAGACATTGATGTATTCCATACATTCTTTTGCATTTTTTCCAAAGGCCCTGAATGTTTATTTTGACTGCATACCTGGCATACCATACTTCTTGGACGCATTTAGAAGTCAATGCGATATTTAGGTTGCCCTATCCGCTTCGAAGACCAAGGAATTTGTACGTAAAAAAGAAAAAAAATAGGGTCATATTGCATAATTTTTTCTCTCCAACTATTTAGCTGTATATTATTATAAATGGATTCATAGATATATTTATTTTATTTGGCAAACAAACATTTAATTTATAAAGCTTTTTAATTTTTGCCTTAACTGACTAACTGATTTATCAAGGTACAAAATTAATAAGTCTAGAAAGATTTATTTCAATAAAATAAAATTATTATCTACATTAAATTTGCTTACGTTAAAAGCAGATTTTTTTAAAGTTCAACTTTATGGGGAGACAGAGAGATGTAGTATCAAATTAAATTAAGTTAACAGAAAACAATATAATCCAAAAACAATATCCAAACTATTATAAATATACTATAATTTGTGACGGTTATCGACGACAGACTTACAAAAAAACAAAAGAAATCACAGATATAAGAAAATTAATTTGAATACAAACACTTGAATATTATCCACACGGGTGGGCCTCTATGTGAGGATTGAGGGCCCAACATTACAGGCTATAACTCGCTTATTAGACTTTCACAAATTCTGATTCTAACTTTCACAATTGTTTTGGAATGTTCACTAAATCCTAGGCAAATTTCAAAAAGATTTGACGAAGTGGCCCTCACACCACACGCACATGAATATTCCACTTTAGTTCTAGCTGGTTATAACAATATATTCTGAGGGTTTATTATACATAACCTCTTATAATTTTGACAGCAAAAGCCTGAAGATATTTTCTGTCTGTTGAACATCATTAAATGTTCTACGTACCCTTGAAAAGACTATTCGTATACAATTTGTAAAGTTTCGATTGTAAAGTCAAAGAAGGTCAGGCTAAACTAATGGTGGGAAGAATTTATGAGCACGTCGAAACTATTTGGTCGATCCAACGATTTTTATGTTATTGTTTGTTTGTTCTGATTACGTGATGTTTTGATCTCTGCTCAGCAGCTAAGAAGCAGATGTGTGATTATAATATTTAATGAAATGGTATTTAATTGAGTTCATGTTCCCATATCGATAATTTAGTCATTGTTAAGTATTTTATTAAAATATACTATTCTTATTACAAATACAACATTAAATATATTTATTTGTATACACGCCATCGACAAAATCTTTTAGATAAGTATGTACATAGGTTTGCTCAGGATGCTTTCTTTCACCATGTTTGATGATGTGATAAATACGCATGTAACTTCGAATAGTCATTGGTGCGTCCCCTGGAGTCGAATTCAATACCTATGATTGCTCATTCCACTGCTCAGTCAATCAGTGCTTCCTTTTAGATAATAAAATAAATTATTTTACATGTTAATTATTCATCACGTAGAAATAAACATGAGTGTTGTTATTCCAAAGAGATTCCTCTATTAAGGAGGCTGGTTGTTAATGATGCATGGTCCACAGAGGCGGTGTAGCGTTTAGAATTAATGTTACCAGAAAATTTTGGTTACCATCCAAGCACTTAGCACGTTATTACGGCGTAGGCCTGGGCAAGGTCATTGTACTGTACTGAATACTTATAGACCAGTGACTAATTTCCACGTTTAAAAACTGGACAAACGCGAGTATACTTCGCAACGTAGGGACCCGTACAGAATTAAGCATGTCGTCAGTACAGAATTTGAACTAGAGCCTCGTACGTAACGCTCAGCAGTCTTGTTCAGCAGACCCCTTGACTAATGAAGTTCATAAACTTATTATTATAACCTTATTATTAGAAGTTCATTATTTATATTTTTGAAAATATCTTCATTTGTTTTACCTACATACTTTTATACCAAAATGTATTAGTACATTAGTATTCTCCAGTCAGAGGTCTATCACTCGACTCGTCTAAAGTACTGATATTCAGCCACATGGTTAAAGTTAAACATAGTTGAGAAATGCCATGAATATGCTATCTATTGATTTTAAGAGTAATCAGACCAATATTATAATAATATGAACTGTAAAAAGCTAGTCAGTAAAAAAGTTAGTAAAAAGCGGTTCACAAATTAGGTCTCATAGAGAAATTCTAGAATTCTGCATAAATATTTCTTGAAGTAAAACAAATTTGCAATATTAATATTATAGTTACGGAACCCCAAAAGACTTGTTTAGTAAATATCATGTGATACGGGTTTACTCTGTACTGTTATGCTACACGGTAGTTTTCCATTTTCCTGTGTTGAGAGACGTAACAATTTGCACGGGATGGTAATTAAAAGATTTAATGGACAGCTGTAAAAGAACTTTTATTCTCTGTGTTTGATAATATCTGGCAAGTTTTCGTAAGTCTAGCATTTTTTAATCTCGTAACAGTATGGTTTTAGAGTTACTAAGTTCACGTACCTAAGAATTTTTAGGAATTCCAAGGACTTTCTCCTATATTATCAGTGCGAGTATAAACACAAATAACACCACCCAAATACGGAACAACTACCTGTATGCCGTATATTATATACCTACATATTTGTACCGCACGGGGATCGTACTAGGGCGTCAGGAATGGACGTCCTTTTGGTTTTTATGACTATCGAGTAATCGATACGTACGCAACACTTCAGTTCAAAACTGAAGTGTTGCCAACGAATTAAAAAGACGTACGTCCGACGTCACCTCTGTTATCATAGATACTGTTGTATACTAGCCGCGGCTCAAAAATGCAGATACAAATAAACAGAGTCCACTATGACAAACACGCGTTTGTAAACAAGCGGGGCTGGAATGTGTCTGTACCGATATAGCACGGTATCGGTCGCCGGCGCCCGAGCCATGCCGTAAACCAAATGTTTGGGATATACGCATGACAATTTGTTACAAAGAAAGATAAAGAATAAGTTAAAAGAGACCACAATAAGTATAAAAGAAGTTACAAAAAAAAGTAACGAAGTTTTTTACAAAATATACTACTTTAACGGTATATGTAAGTAAGTTCTATGTTGCCATTATATATGACAATAGGGTCTACACTCAACATAATACGGCAGCAAATATGAATCATTCCAAGAATGCTTATCTTAGACTTCTTGAGAACTTACGGTGTTAACCGTAATTTATTTTTAAAGTGCAGATTTTTTTTATTCGACCTGCGCCATGATCACTTTAAATTTTGACAGAATTGCCACGGTCATTACATTTTTGGTGGTGGTTGAACCACTATCGTCATTATCAGCACATCCGCCAGATGACGTCCACTGCTAGATATAACCCTCCCCCAAGGATTTCCAAACCGACCGGTCCTTGGCCACCTGCATCCAGCGGATTCCAGTGACCAATTCTCTATCCGTTACTCCTTCGACATATTCTTGAAGGGAACTGCTAGATGCAGCTTTTGTTTGGTACGTCCCGTACATAGGTAATCGGTTCTCTTATTATCACCCCTATACAATAAAATACTAAGTACGAAGAAAAGAGTAATTAAGAACGCAATTCAAAATAGTAACATTGTACAATGTTATCCAATTTTATTTATTGTGCCACTGTTGGGCACAAGTCTCTCTTTATAATAGCCTAATGGTGTGATTCTATGAGGTAGGTATGCTCAATAGCAAGTAAAATTTACTAACCCATAGTTACCAGGTACATATCTCATAATGAGAGGAGACCTATTCCTTAAAGTGGGACATAAGTTAAAGATGAAAGTCATGCTAATAAACAGAAAAAAAACAAATTTCTCGTAGATGATTTCAGTAGTGGGAATATGATTATAAAAACGACGCTTTTTAGTTGAATAGCGCCACCGTTATGCTGCAACAAACATGTTGGTGTAATAAATCTCATGACGCGAGGACGTCGCGGCCGAGGCGCCGGCGCCGGTAATCTGATGGTAACCGGTGTCTGATTGATGCAGTGAAGATAAATAGATAGTAGTTTTATTATTTACTAGCTTCGACCTGTGGCTTTGCCCGCATAGTACATAAAAGATAAAAAATAGCCTATGTGTTAACTTTTTCTGTAGCTACTTATAACAAATACGGCCAAACACGTACGGATTTATTTATGCCTAGAAACCATACTGTCTTACCACTTACTTCAGAAGTTCCTATATAAGCTTTTATCTGCTTTTTCATCCTGTTAGGGACAACAATTTAAAAAAAATTACAAAGCCCGCGTACTGTAATCGTTAATCAAAAAAATTCAAAAAGAAGGTAGGTAATTACCTAAATTATGAATTTTCATACCATTTATTTTCCAGTTTTTTTCAATACATACCCCCATTTCTTTACGTGCACACTAGCGCAATAGTGTAGGTAATACAAAAAAAAACCATTGACCCAATATTAACCTAAATAATTTAAATAAATATTTAATTTTCTAAATATAAAAGGGCTTGATTGGTGGCAACATTAAAAATCCACTGGTGCCACAGTCGTAAACAAAATGTATATTTGTGAGATAAATCTTTTGATTTGTATACTGCGATGCGCCCGCGCCGGCCGTGACGGAGTGTTTGATTCCGTTCGTAATAAATTGTTGTCGATGTAATTGGCGTAAGTCGCAGTAAGCTGGAATTTGGCCGAGATACATATTTGGTTCACACGTGGACTCTTTGGATATTTGCGTATGGTAATAAAATACACACGTAACCTTGTCTGCCTCTATTTAAGAGTAGAAAACTAAATATTAATCTAGATACAGACATACTAAATGGCTTGTAACTAGAGGATATTAATATCATTTTCTGAAAGTCACTGCTATTTGCTTCAAATAAAGCGCGACTCTGTATGTACTATTCTCCTATATGCATATTATGTACAATGTACATATGCATCTCATCTCATTTCATTCGCAATTTCATTGTAGAGATACCCGATTGTTTTTTTCTTTATATCAGTCTAAATTCACTAAACCCTATAGGACACTAATTATTTCTTCTTTTATTACACTCCGGCCACTCTATAAAAATTGCAAGCAAGGTCACGTTTTGTATACACATGCGTGTGTGAGCTCGTATAAGAGACAAGTATGACTGTATAAGAATATTTCCAAAGGTATTTGAAGTTATGTGATACATTGAGAGTGGCTTTTTGTACGTAGTATAACTCTTTTGTGTCTTCGCAGTTTCGACAATTTGTAGCGCACAGTAGCGTAAATCGGATGACATTAAAATATTATTAACCTTTTTGAAATCTCTTTGCGTAAATCTCACAAATGGGAACAACATCGCATAATGTTTGGTCCTTGACATGAAATGCTATACACATTGTACAACAAAGCGAACATAACAATGTACAATTAACCTTATATTTTACGACAGTGCGGTGCTAACCAGACTTTGTCGACTTCAATAAAAATAGAAGTTGTACATAATTTTACGATATGTGCAACCGAGTTTTGTATCGGAACCAGTGCTTTTAAATTTGTTAAATCAATAAAAAAGTTCTCTAACAGACTTCGAAGAAATCTCTTAGGCATTCGGTTAGTCTTTTTTATAGTTTAAATGACAGAGTGAAGTCTTCTAAAGAGTATTGGTATTATCTATCACTTCAAATTAAAATCAATATGTTAAGGACATATAAAGCCTGGTGTGACCAGTGGACTAGGAAGTGTAATATTTCGAGTTTGATTCCAAACAAAAAACTGACTTTTTGAACTTACGTTTGCATTTATCACATGCTCAAACGTTGAAGGAAAACGTTCGAGAGATTTCTCGATGGCGTGTGAAGTCTGCCAACTCGCACTAGGCTAGCTTGATTGACTATAGCGTAATCCTTCTCAAATGAGCAGAGAGTCGGCAACTCACTCATCAGAGAGAAAGAGTTGTTAATGATGTACTCAAAGAGAATAGAGGTGTACTAAGTGTTGTAAATAATCCTATAAGTAAACAGATTCTTCGCTGTCATTATAAGAGGCCGACTCTTTTAATCTTTTTTTTTATTCTAGCCATGCCACCGGTAGGTAACTAATTTCGTATTTCAGCTTACTAATAGTGATGTTATTCTAATAAAAATTAACTATGTCGGGAGCGAGTAACGGGGTGATTAATCAAACCTCAGTTCGGCCTAGAATGTGGGACATTCTTACAGCTTTTGATATTTGTTGTCGTAAAAACAAAATGTATGGTTTTTTTTACAGATTACTGAAGATTTCAACTTTTGTTGTTGTTAGGAGGCCGAGCATGGTAATTACTGCTCAATATAGGTCTGATTCTATGCCTTCATCATTGCATCTGACAAATTCTATGAATATTTTCTTCTATACGACTCGATGGAGGCTGTTCAACTGGTTTAACAGGGCGGGATTTTCATTCAAGAATTTTTATACCTGAGTCATAATAATGTTACTAAGCTGATTACCAAATATTCATACAAATATAAAGGAAAGGGTTTTATGTTATAATATATAGAAAAATAGAAAGACTACTTTTAAGGTAAATATTGGGTATATAAATAAGTTTAAACTGCAAAAAATCATTAAATTTAGACCAAGATGAATATAAAGATCGCTATAAATATTACACTATTATTTATACTCATACAAAATGACCTGATTCCATTTCGCTTCAGTGACAAATCTCTAATAATATGTACTTACATGCAGCATCATATACAAAGAGAATTGGCACAATGAGAATATGAAATAATAAACATTATTATTTATTTTGTCATTTTAGTTTTTATAACAAGAGTCATAAATTATATTATTCTTTGAGATTAAAAGAACTTACTTGACGGGTGATCATACTTATTCTTTCTTTATTATTATGTGTTGTGTTTTGATTAATTGAGGATATGAGAGTGGCGCTTGCACTTTAAAAAAAAGCGTCAAATAATGCAAAGCTTCTAATTTTATTAATCGAAGCAATATCTTATTTACTGGAGGGTTTGTTGCACCGCTTCTACACAGCAAAAATCCTATAGGAGGCGGTGAACTGCGGGCGTTTTTGGGTGTTGTCTTTATTGTCGACGTTCAAAAAGAGTCAATTAAATTTAGCCTGCTTTGAATAATTAATTTGGCTTTGAATTTGACTTCGTATTTCGGGGAACATACTAAGCTGTTTGTCCTGATTGTCTTAAAATATGTGACAGTCATTGATTTATCACAGGCTCAAATGGTGAAGGAAAGCATCGTGAGGAAACCTGCATGCTTGAGAGATTTTCTCGATGGCATGTAATGTCTGCCAACCCGCAGTAGGCGTGGTGGATATAACCTAATCCTTCTCAAATGAGAGGAGACCCGTGTCCAGTAGTGGGACAATAACGGGTTGATGATAATTGATACTCAGAAACCCAAATAATTTCGCAACCGGTTTATCCTTAAGATATCAGTATTGCTCAATTTTGAAATTATGGAGAACTAACAGAAATTATTTCTTGTAGAATATTGATAATCAGCCGCATTTGGAAACTCCAATGTTCCGTATCTTATCGTAATATTAATTACTAAAAGGAACGAAATAATTAGGAGAATGGTTGCGACTCAGTGACTTAATTATTTAATGAGATATTACGACATTCATATCTAGTCGTAGTACCGTGGTTCAGGACATAGGAATTGCATTTTGTATGAGTCATTACAGTACTCCGGAATTTACTTCTGGCAACACACAATTGGCACTCAGCCAACCAGTTAGGGCCGATCAGGTGTTTAAGTGATGGAATTTAGCTCTGTACATCTGTTAGATAAATCCCTAAGTGGTATTGCGGTTATATAAAGTATTATGGTGTTTATTTTGAAACCGAAAACTGAAGTTATGACAGCATTAGGCTCATATAATAAAGAAGATAATTATATTTTATTGAATACGTTGCTTCAAACTAGGATTGCCTTCTATAGCACGTCTGAAAATATAATATAAGTACGAATACAGCTGGACCCAGAAAAATACTTGCAGGCCATTGAAATATTGGATGAGAAGAGCCGAAAATCAGTCGTTTTAATAGGGAGGAGACCTTTAGTGAACTATATTAATATAGGTTAACGATGACGATAGTTTAAATATTTGTCAATTTTTTATTTACTCACACCAAAACCTCAATACCAAAGTATATATATTCTATTAATATATACTTTGGTGTTATGATTTTGTGTTCTCGGGAACATCATTGTTTGAAACTTCAAGCGCGTTTAACAGCTTCTCATCTAAATGGTAAAGAAGTCGAGCTGTATAATGCTTGCTGCCCAGTTGGGCTGCAATGCAAGACCGCAGCCTAAAATGACCGTCAGTGTAATAAGGCTCCCACGATTTTCTTCGAGGCTTAAAATAAAACAAGGTGTTTGATATGATAAATATATGAATAATAATCATAATGTAATATTTTATAAATATTTGAAATTCCAGAAATCCCTTCACAGTAATGTAGTTAATGATGCTTCATTCTCAGTTAATATTTCCTGTCTTGCATGGATGTTTTAAACAAACATCCAGCAACATACACTTTCGTTTATAATTAACGGCACGCAAAGAATTTTGATGTTTGTAGTTAAAGAATTTAGATCGTAACGTTGATGTAGGAATCTCAAGAATGTAGGACACAACTGCTTATAACTTTAATAAGAACATGTATAAATCATGTGTGTATCTTTCAGGAATGTATGATGAATATAGATGTATACAAGGGGGGAAGAAGAGAGAGAGAGAGAAAATATTTACGTATAATTTTTCTTTTTAGCAAATATAATTCTCTCGAAAACCGATTCCAAGGTCAGAACTAGACCAAATTCATATGGGACGAGCTTTCAAATAAAAAAGAATTATCAAAATCGGTTCACCCAGTCGAAAATTATTAGGTAACAAACATTAAAAAGTATAGTGGAATTGATAACCTCCCCCTTTTTGATGTCGGTTAAAAAAGCATACATTCGAATTGATAAACTCCTCCTTTTTTGAAGTCGGATAAAAACGAAAACGTTGCATCATACTAGGAATTTCTCCTATATCGCGAGCGCATTTAAAAAATAAAAATATTCACAATGCGAAACTCAGACCCGGGAAAACTACCCATGTAAGCCATATTTCTAATTGTTCTGTGTGGGGATCGTACCATATTGTCAAGTATGTAGTCAGAAAATTTCCCACAAACCCCTTGTTTATTTCTGCAACAAGAACTTAAATCTTAAGTGGAATAACCAGAACATTAGCAGTTGAAATAAAGCGTGCTAACTCCACGAGAATCGTGTAGGTACATTTGTCATCTGTCGTATTAAATCTTTCCGATTCTCGGGATTTAATGTGAGAACAGTCTGAGCCCCAAGATTACTCATTCGAAGTAAATGTATCGCTTCCATTAATTATATGTTCTACGGCTCATGACGAACTACTTATTCTTTCGTAAAACTCTTTGTTTCTAGGTTTTTAGTTCACTAGAGGCTTGTGTATTTTTATTTCTGCTGTGATATTTGTAAATCGTCATGTAAATTAATAATAAATTAAGTGATACATGTATTTCTCAAATAGCACATATGTTTAAACTAATAAATCTGGATTAACATTACGTCTCACTCGATTTACTTTTCCTGTACTAATGTAGGTCTCGTAAAATTGAGGATAAGAAAGACAAAAAAAATTTCTTCGTAAGTTCATACAAAAATCCTATAAAAGTTAATTTTCCATTTTAAAATGTAGCCAATTTTGTCCAGCTATTCACAAGTGATGGATTTAACAGCGAACAGCATTTCATTTTTATCTAATTATTCAGAAGAACAAGAGTAACTGGCATTGGTTGTAAAAAAAAAATGAGCCAACAGTAGGGCGATCTTCATATGTCTGCCGAAATGTGGAGGTTGCTAGAGCAAATAGAGGTGCAGATCTAAGGTGTGTGGTGTACCTTTGAATGATAGATTGAGGAATGATGTGATAAGGAAACGTTGTGGTTTGAAAGACGACGTAATGACAAAAATTGAGAAGAATGTACTGAGATTGTTTGGGCACGTTGAGAGGATAATTGATAGGCGATTGACGAAAGGAATTTATAAGACGGATGTCAGTGCAACCGCCGGGAGGGGGCGCCCTAGAACGACATACACCGACCTAATTGGTGAATTGGTCAATAAGGTTAGGTGCGCAGTACTCGTAACCGGCGCGCGTGCATGATCAGATGAATGTATGTAGACGAGGCAAAAGTGGTATGCAGGGACCGTAGAGCGTGGAATTCTGTAGTTTTTGCCTACACCCAGTGGAAAAAAGCGTGAGTAGCGATGTATGTATGTGCAAAAACATGAGCATAGCTCAACTGAATTAGTGGATTGTATAAGCTAAGCATGATAATAACGATGACGCATTCAAAAACCCTCCCTTTACCTGATAGAATTTGGAAGATTTTTCTACAGCACTGACTCATGGAAATTACATCATCGTTAATTAACCAATCAGATGCAATGACCCTGATATATGGAGCAGTTTAATTGATGAGGTCATTCTACTAAACACCACTCGCATTAATGTTGGGGATAAATTACAAACACTATTTTATTCACTGCGTAACTTATGATCTTCATTTAAATATTTTATTATGTAGCTTATTACTGGCTCGCAGCTGGGAACGAACTTATTCTTAGAATAGGAGGGATAAATACTACGGGGCCTTTTCATACGCGTGTAGATTATAGGTTTGTGCACGTCTTCAGACGTTAATGTATGTTTCCAGACCTTTTCATTTCATTTAATTTTGTTTAGATAGAGAGAGACGGACAGAGAGAGGGGGGGGGGACATATAGAGAGCAATATAGGGACGCAGAGAGAGAGAGAGAGAGAGAGCGATGCTTCTTTATCATCAAAGTATCAAGTATAAATACTGCTCCCCATAAAATAGATAATTACAACCAGTTTGGCTACATAGTCATATTTAATTAAGTACCGTCTCATAGAGACATTAACCGTCTACAATATTATGTTCAATGGCAACATCATTAAAATCCGACACGTAACAAAATGGTTTAGACGAATATAAATGATGCATAATAGTAATATTATAAATACAAAAGTTTGTTTGTGTGTTACCCCTTCACGCTGTAACCGCTTACCGATTGACTGAACCAATTTAGATGATATTTGGTAATATGGTGATAGTTTCCAGGAAACAATAAAGTCTGTCCCGGAGTTTGTATGAGGAATCGATATGAGCGAAAGAAATTATCGATTTTATCGATCGATGTAAGAAATAAATAAGCAGAAATACTAAACCAACGAAGACGAAGTCGGGGGATAAAGTTAGTTATACATAAAAAGCTATTAATTAATGTTATGCGTATAATTATTAACGTTCATTTATATCTGGATTCGTGACGTCACTCCCAACAAAAACATTTTGAACTCTGACGATTAGTATAGCGTTTAACAAAATACATACGATCACGCCTGTAAGTTAGTTAAGTAGGTACGTAGTAGGTTAGGCAGAAGAGTACTAATGTACACCGAGAATGCGCTGATATGCTCTAGGTCCCTTGTCATAGGAGGCGAGCCAATTGCCATCTACTGGGTACTGAGAACTTCATAGAAATACGCGGGAGAATCAAACCCAAAATTTCTTGCTTAGCAATCGCAAGTCGATGACCAAACCAACGAGGCAGTTAGATGTTAACAACATTTCCCTTTATAAACACTGCTCAGATTATCCGAATATTTTTTTAAAGATTTTTACTGCTTCGCAACAGAGAACATAAAATGTAGTCTCTTAAAAATATAATTTATAATATTCTTCCGCGTTACCTACTTAATTTCACAAATTGTCACGTCTCTGTGTATCAGAATAGAAAAGTAACAGATAATTTGTTAAAAAATAATGTTTGTGACTTTCTGCGAGAAATATAACACACACTTTATTTTTCAAGGACTGGTTTAACGGATTAAAAATAAAACTAAAAGAAGAAACTTACATTTTTTTTATGGTATATAAATTAATTATCACTATACTGAATCGTTTGACGAAAAAATGACTTTGATAGTACCTACTATTAACACGCCTGTTTGGCAGAACTTATGTTTATTGGTAGGCCAGTGTACCATCACCGAGTGTTACACACAAGAGCATTTTAAAATTGAGCTACTACTGCAAATTTTCTAGCAGGATATCCATACATATGACGACAACAGATTACTGCCCGATTTTGTGTGACTAAAAAGGAAGATTCCGGAAGAGTTTCTATTGCTTAACTTTTAGTCAAGGCTCTGTTCTATATTAAAATTTGGGAAGACAAAGACTTGGGTTATGATTCAGGCTTGCAAAAGGAGTGCTTCCTTGCTCCGTGGTTTATGAACCTTAAGTCTGATCACTAAAACATCGACAAAGTATGCAGCTCTTAAACCGTTTGAACTTCAGAACAATCTATTCTCACCGTGTGACTCACGATGCATCGATGTTGAGTGGTGATGCGATTCTCGATATAGCACTGCATTACTCTTGTTAAATTTAGAACGCCACATTTTTATTGCCATATTGTTAGACGGAAATATGTGCCAGTGTTGCAAGAATAAGGTTTTACTTGTCATTTTTGAACAAAGAAAGTAGGTCTGTTCTGTGCCGTTTTATTTTGGGAATTTCCATTTTGTGTGTTGAATCATGTTTGTTTACCAGTGGACATCCTCTGGGTGATATGATGACATTGTCGCCTGCGTCGTGAGTGTGGATTATTTGGTTATTTATTGTAGTAATTATTAGGACGTGTAGCGGTGTTTGTACCTACCTCTCTCAAGCTTTGTTAATATATTTATAACTCACGTCCTATCTAAATTATGCATACTTTTTAAGAAGCAATCTTTTGTAGTAGAATACATTTTGGTATGTACATTCCTACCTATTTGCGGAGCTCTGCATCTATGAACTATAACGTTTGATGTAGTTTGATGTACTACATCCATGTGAATCCCTTTTGTTTTGTTAATAGCGTTTCGAACTGCATATTCTTGTTATAACTATAATAATTATTATCATTTCTTTTCAATTTTACATTAAATAAATAAAATATTTATATATTTAATGTTAAAAATGTACATTGGCTTAGATAATAATAAATCGTGGCATTCTGTAGATTCTGCCTACCCCCATGGGAAAAAGGCATGAGTGTACGTATGTATTTTGGCATTGGTTTCTATAGAAACCTACAAAGCTGTGAGTTCGGTTACTCAATCAATTAGGGACGGTCTGTAACTGCTTTGTGTCCTTGGTTAAAACATTATATTTCTTATTAAATTAACGGAAATCGAGTTCCGCATGTTATGTTTTGTCACGTATCCGTGACGGGGCTTTTTCACATAGCGACTAGATTATTCATAAAATTATTCAAAAATGATTCAATAGTTTTGCTCTGTAGTCAGGTCTGCCGATAAAACATTAGACCATTATGGTGGAGATGATGGTTTACAATTTTGTTTTACCACAAAATGTACCTAAATAGTACAGTCAGAAAGGTAGACAAATTCATTTAACTAGAACTAAATTATTGGGACTGTTCAACTCATGCGCATGTATGAATCGATCAGTTACTAAAGCTGATCAATCGAAGGCGATACCGGTGGTAAGTGATTGAAAGAATGATTTGATTCTGGATGCATTAATTCTGATCACAAGGACGAGACGTCGGTGTATCTATTACTAAAACAACGTGTGACAGGAGCAAAAACAGGGCACAAAAAATATAACATTACCTACTAGATTTTGCTGTGACTTCGTGTACCTACGTAGAATAGTTGTGTAAAATATTGTTTCGTTCCAAAATTTCGAGATAAAATTCGAATATAGTAAACATGAATAATAAAAACATTTAAATAACGTGACACTGCATCTGGCATCGACGCAGATTTCGTGACAAACTTACCAATGATAATAATGTAATTTAAGAAAATTCTGTTGCGTTACAATTTATATTTCCGTTGCAAGAACTAACAAAATATATGCAACTGCATTAACTAGAATAGAAAAGGCACGCACCATTAAAACAAAAAAACCCGTAGGTTTTAAACAGAGAGATATTAGTTTTAATTCAGAAAATTAGAAAATGTAATTTAAATTTTTTTTTATTTATTTTTTTATCTTTATTGTATACCTACCTATTTTTAAAAGTTTTGTTATAATATGTACTTACCATAGTTAATTTGAAATTTATGATTGATATTTAAGTGTGTATGTAGTCATTATTAACGTAATAGTTAGTTACTCAAGATATTAACCAAAAAAATATGAAAAAACGAACATCTATCGATATCTAACATATTTTTAGCGTATATTAAAAAGTTATTTATTATTAAACTTTTGGCTTTATTTTCAGTGACTTTGAGAAAAGTCACTGAAAATAAAGTGCAGGAATGCACTGAACTTGATGAAAAGCGCCACCATTAGACGAATCAATTCCAGACTTATTTCAATTGAAATAAGATTAGAAATCGAATGCTACGAAAATCCATTAAAAAATATAAACACCGCTAGTTGGTCGATTTGAAGGTTAAAAGAAAATGAATTTGTTATAGAGTGCTTTCTTTGAAAATAAACTTAGCGATTTACAATGCAACACTTGTGTATTAGTCATATAATTTACTTACGTAGTTGGTTGCTCTATTTCAAGCAATTTGTTTTTGCAACTGAATGTAATCAGTGGTTACCGACCAGTAAATAGCTCTTCTCTATAATCTAGACTAATATAATAAAGCTGAAGTGAATTTGTTTGTTTGAACGCACTAATTTGATACAACTGGATCGATTTAAAAAAAATGCGTTTTATAGCTTAATTCTTGAGGTTATAAATGCTGTTTTACATTTTTTTATGAATATTACGGGCTATATGGTAAATTAAATATATTTTATTTACTTTAACTACTACTAAGTAGCGAGCCTATAGCCATTAAACGTTCACGAATCCAAACTCCGAGCTGCTACTGAAAATTTCATAGAAAACCCAATAACATTTTGCTCGGCCTGGGAATAGAACCCAAAACTTTTTGCTCACAGACAGGACAGGGCAGTTTTCTTTACATTGTGATATTATTTGGATTCTGGATGTAGTAGTTTCACATAAGCTTTTTTATGTTATGTCTTTGACGTATTTTATAGTTTTGTACCATGTTATAAATAAAGCTTGAACCCATCAATGAACGATGAGTCGGATAGATCGTTGTTTATGTGATCCAAAAATATTCGTTATTATGACTCGTCTGTCTGTTACGACCTGCCGGGGTAACGTAATCAGCTGACACCTACATACAGAAGCTGTAACTACCTACATTAAAAGCAAAAACATAATTCAACAAGTACTATTCTAAGCCGGCGGATTGAGTAATGATTTACGTCAAATCATTGAGCTACTTTAAGTCACTAAACACTGGTTGAGAACCAGGGACTATACATAAAGACTATAAACTCACATTTAGCTGCACTTGCAAAAACTAGACTAATTATCCAGTAGACTAGAGTTGTTTCATCATCATCAGCCCATATTCATCCACGTAGGACGTAGGCCTCACCTAGTTGAGAGAGCGGTTTAATTGACCACAAATAGAACAATTTTATATTAATTTTTGTCCATCTAAATGATCTTCCTAGTATCTTTTTCGAGTAAGGCAATATTATTTACTTATCTTTAATGATTTCACTCTCATTTAAGTTTCTAAACACAGTATTCTGTTTATTTTAAAGGCTTGTTTATGTGCAAACGTCCATGAGATCCCAAATTACTCGTCAACTTGGGATATAGACAGACTAAAGACTTGGTCGTGTGATCAATTTTTTTTACGCATATTTCACTTATTTTCACAATTGCAAACAAAGTGTCTGGTACGTCTTTTTTACAGTCTAAAACAACTACTGTTTACTGTTTCCTAAATACTTTAATAATAAAACATTTATAATTCTTTATTAATAGTTATTATTTTAATAGTAGGTGAATATTAATAATATTTGTATATGATTAGGTAGTAAAGGGCTGTTAATGACGATTCAGTCCAGAAGACGCTGGCAGCCCTATAATAATTACTCCTCACTGCACGTATATGACAAGATTGACACACAAGATGATTATTATTTCTATCCGTATGAAGTAAAAATATATTTACTACCTGCCATGGTGCAGACCCAATTTTCAGGGGCAAAGACTAACGAGGAAATCAAGCGCACAATAACATTAAATTCCAAAATATACCTATAAAGCGTAATAATTTAGTAGCAATGTATTCGTATCTCTATCCTATGCTTACGCCTTTATGATGCCAATAAAATAAGATTAGCATTGACGGATTTTGAATAAATATTATGCGTGATGGTATACGCTCAAGAATGCGAAGGTTCAATAAATTATAATTATTAATGTTTATGACTTTCAATATGGGTCACTTCAAGACCCTCTATCTTACTATTGCTGCGCGCAGTTTCGTTGATGACATTTATTTCATTGTAGACGGAATAATAGATCGTGTACTAGAAATATAACAAAAAATATCGATGATAAAGATATTAAACGAGACATTTATTTCGTTTTAATTCACTTAAATGTATAATTTAGGTATGTGGCCTAAATAAACAAAAGATAGTTCATGAAATTTTTATTATCTGTCGCGTGAATTTTGAAGTTGTTTAGATACCTACCTTAGATTCATTATTATCAAACCTGCTGTTAATTCATGATTAATTTAAAAATTCATTCCTCATTAAAATGTCTTTCTGGACCACCTACTCATAATACTTTTTTTTTTCTTCCCTTTCGGGATAAGGCAAAGGAATCTAGTCCATACAGCCTAGTCTTCAGAGTTTTTTCATTATATATTTATGAAGGATGACAGGATGATACATGATAATGGTCGATGAATTAATGGGTTATGAAGGATGGTAAATGATTTTTTTTCTAGTTTCAGTAAAGATCTGTTTGTTTACTGAAACCTAACGCGGACTTCTTGGGAGAATTTGAAAGTCACGTTACACTGCTGCACTGTTTTGTTTCATTTGCCAACACTCATGCACGTTTACGAACACTTAACGGTTAATAATCCACCATTATTATACATTAAAATTCATCGAAAGACCAATTTTAGAAAATAAAACAAAGCTGCTAAACATGACGCTTCACTTTCCCGCCAAAAAGACTACTCATAATTCAAAGACGTTATATTTATTATTATTGATCATAGACGATAAATATTTGTCAAAAATATTCTGACATTCACTGTTCACACACCCCATAGACTAAATTTTTTGCCTGATCGAGAGTTCATACATGTTGCTGTAAGACAGGTTTTTCAGCCAATGTATCGGTAGGTATTTTTGTGTTGGTGTTGACATTTAAAACGCTTAAGTTTAACCCTGCCTTTATAAATCTTATGTAAGTTTCCATAGTAACATATGGATTATTTCTATCACATTCCGCGAGGTAAAATGCGTGATAATTTCATGGACAATCTGTATTTTAAATAAAGAGTCCAGATGCGTAAGTACCTACTAAATAATAAAAATGTTTTTCTATTTGAGCCCGGACAACGCATTGGTGAAGAACTTGGCAGGGTTGCAAGGACACAAATTATATAATAATGTGACAAACATTTTGTTTTCCAATTGTAAAGGTAAAAACTATTCGTTTCTTTTTCTTAATTTATTTTTGCCATACAGCAGTGATGCTGTATGGAAAAAATAAATTAATAAAAACAAACATATTACACAATACTTCTTCATCTAACGGTGAAGAAGTATTGTGTAATATGTAAAATGAGTAGATTTTTAGGTGGCTGTTACGTACTAATTATTGAAGAATAAAAAATACACAGTCAAAGTAAAAACATAATTACCTAAGTCGGACGATAATTTTTGTAGTCGTTTGTTGACTATCAAAATAACCATAACAAAAAATCGGGCCAAAAAGTCTTTGACATAATTATGTAGACTCCCGATAAAGTTTCGGTTAGTAATAAAATACCCATTTCGGTAATATCATAACTATATAACTCAACACCATAGGGTTTACGATATCAACTACAGAAAAAAATAAAAAAAAAACAAGACATTTTTCAAAATTGGAACAACGGCTTGTAACGTAGGTCGCAAAAAGCTGGAATGAAAAAATAACATACGAGTTCCATGCAATGGATTGAAAACTCATTCACATTCGTTTGCGGCGCCCCCTAGCGCCCCTAGCACTACTAAAACAAACATGACTTGTAAGCCGTACTCTGCCTATTATTTTTAGCCTGGAGAAAATTCCTTGAAAACTTATTTCGATTCGCGTAACTATTTTTAAATGTACATAAACGTACGGGCTCTGGCTTTTACGTAAAACAAGAAAGATTTATTTTGGCTAAAATTTAATTGTTTGCGAATTCTTAAGTTTAGTGGCACTTAACGTCTATTTTATTTAAAACTTGGACAAATCTGCGGAGAACGTATTTATTTGCGAGTTTCAAAATTCGTTCTTTTTATTGCTGTGTTAATACTGGGAACCGCTAATGCTCTGGCACGTAAAAACAATAAAATGTCTAATGAATAATTGAGACCCTTATTTCCCGGGTTTATATACATATATATGTAGGGATTAGGTAAATATGTATAGTTGGTTGAACTCATATATTTCTTTTCGTTTACAGAATTAGACAACTGGCAATGAATGGGTAGATTCAAGATAACAGAAGCTTACAGCGCAAAAAGCACCTTGAGCTGTAAAAATAGCAATTTTTTATTTAATTTTGAAAAAACGATAAGGACCAAATTGAAATAATGCATTTTAATTTAAACAAAGAATATGTTAAGTCTGGAATGATAAAATTATTTAAAAAAGGAAAACAAAGAACTACCAACCGTAAAAATAATAATCTGATTCAAGCCATTCAATTTTAGAATAACAGTTCGTTGAGCCTTGAGTCATATAGTAGGTAGGTACTCCTTTAAAAATGAACCTTAGATGAATCACCTACATATTGTAATATTATAAACTGCCAGTCTTAGGACTGCGTCAGCTTTGGTCAGTTGAGATATTTTTTAAAAAAGTATTTTGTTAGAAATAATAAAAAAAAAAAAAAATTTTTCGTTTATTTTTGCTAGCCCAGTGCGAGTTGGCAGACTTAACATGTCATCAAAAAAAAAATATCATGCAGGTTTCCTTACGATGTTGTCCTTTACCGTTTGAGCATGTGATAAAAATATGCTCGTAACTTAAAAAAGCCATTGTAAAGCTGTGACAACAGCTGTAATAATTAATATTTTAAATATATACGCTCCATTGCTTTTACCAATCCCAAATGTGCCCAACGTGCCTAAAGAATTCTTCACTTCAATAATATTAATAATTTATTATTAGTAGCGGATAAAAATATCAACACAGCTCGTAATAACATACATATTTTATTCGGTAAACAATGACGCTAATAAATCGTATCATATACGGGCTCGTTCGTCGTCAGTGGCGCGTGTCCACTCTACGACGGGATATGACGTGTCCATACGTCATTGTTATAAATTCTGGACCTCCCACATCGTCACATGACGAGGGAGACGATCTTAGGAAGGTTACACATTCGTCTTCTACTAGTTGTAGGCGCGGCGTTGGCTACGATTCAATTTAAGACGATTAAGTTTTCAAACATATTTTTCTTTCTGTTTGTTTTTGTGTGGAGTTTCAATGTGAAGGTCGTGTTGATGTTGTACAATTTGAAATTTTATCAATGTATTACAGCAGCTTATTTACCGGAGTTTATTAAATAACTTTAAATTTCAATGATTATTTTTTAGCATCATAACAAATGTATTCTTAGGATAATTTAACATCGATTTAAAGGGTCAGCAGCATGCGAGCGATACCTCTGGTGTTACGAACGTCACGTTAACCGTTTACCACCAGGAAAGCTGTATAAATAATATATAGGGGTATAAAAAAAAACAGAAATTTTATGATTATTAGATTTAGATTGTTTACTATTCTATTCAATTGTGAAATAATACAACCTGGATTACTTCCAACGTTATCTACATAAACATCGAGTACAAACTTTGAAAACAAACGAACTAAAACATAAATAATTAGAAGACCTTCGGATTTACTCATAAATAATAAATAATTCCCATACGGGTGTTTCCCTCCTGTCAACGCTTCCGATATTGTTTATCACTCAATTCCAACTACTCAGCTACCTACGCCCATTGGAATAAATCGCCCCTCCATTCATGCGAGTGTGTAGTCGCACTAATTTCCTCATACACAAATTGGCGGGAATAATCGCGCGCGTGTTTGTAAAAGAATTCTATTTTTGAACCAGCAATTTTGCGAAAACAGGTGCTCGCGTGGTCTGTTTTTGTATGCCTGCGTGCTCTATTGTTCGTTTCCAGTGTACTACGATAGTAATTATAATTAGAAAATCTTCTTGACGCAATGAAAAACAAAAAGGGAATAAACCTTAAGCTGTGTTTCTGGGTATATAGAACTAAATTAGTTTTTATAGTTTATAGCTACATATTGAAGAAGAAATTAAAAAAAGAATAAAAAAATATTATTTTTGAATAGGAAGGTGACGTTTCTCTTCTGTGCTTAAGTATGTCGTGCCGTATGCGACAATGTTTATATGTAGTAGCTTTGAGCATCCCATTGATCTCTGGTATTTTATTTTAGAAATATTGCAAACATGTTGTTTATAAGCTTGAATGAAAACAGCGTATTGCATCATTACTAAAGCTAACAATTTCGCTGAGAATTATAATGCATCATAATAATGCATTACCTATTTATAAATACTGGCATTCAGGCATGGATATCACCCCGAGTCAATATTTTCGAGAATCGTCCGAGCAAATTGATATTGTATCGATATCTCGCAATACAGCCAGCAGTACAGCCAGAGACTGACTGGGCTTAAGATATACGTATGTATGTATAGCTAGTTATTATTATAAGTCATTCTCTGGTCTGTTAGCAATATAGCAGCGTGGTTGGCTACAATCAAAAATTTTAATTTCCTCTAACTTTAAATTTAATACATTTTCAAATATTATTTCACAGAATCGCTGTCCCAATTTACGTAAATTAGATCGGTACACTTCATTTTTTGCACGAATTCTTAGAACTTGTTGCATGCTGATGTAAAAATCGCGAAAATTATAGCGATCAGCTGTAGTGAGTCAGTGGAATTGTCACACATTCGTGACGACGTACTTGCCTACGTGATGTAGATCAGGGAATGCAGAAATTTAAATGTAAAACTTATTTCATCTTAAACATTTTCATGTAAAATGATGCCAAGACGAGACCATATGACTCGCACTTGTCAAAAAGTTATATGATCTCATGTAGAGCCAAGCTTATGACTCTATACGCCGGAACTCTACAAAACCTACCTTCACAAACTTTACACCTTTGTCAAAATATATGGCTTAGCCGATTTTGAACCTCAAAGAGCATGCGAGTCTGCCGCGATTACTCTCTTACTCAAAGACCTACTGGCTACTAAGTAAAATAATTCAACACTAATTTAAATAACCTGCAGGTTGGATTGGCACAACATTTTAAGTTGATGATCATTCACCAAGATAGTTTATTGTACCAACTTGTGATGTTTAGGTCAAAGGAAAATAATTAGTTTTCTTTAATCCACCAACCAACCTACATCTTGGTCTTACCATAAAGAAGCATTAATAATGTGAGTGCAAAATTTAATTCTTGAGATTGCGAGAATACAAAAATAAAAAAATATTTATAATTATTTTTTTATTCAACTTGATGTTAACAATGAAAATTACTAGTATATTTTAAGACGCCATCTGTGATTCTTATGTGAAACTACAGATGTGAAAGTTGCACAACAAAACAACAATCGTGTTAGCTGGCGTGAAATGCGGACGTGACGCGTATACGTTTTTGTGTTCATAATCATCAATAGATGGCGCTCTTTTATATTTTAAAATCATTTACCAACATAATACCAATTTAGGAGGAGTTTCTCGCTCACTTGAGCTGCGCTGGAAGGACCTCAGTTTTACAGAAGACCGCAGTAAATAACAATAGTTGTGTTTCTGCAAGTGAGTAAGATTTTCAGAGCTCGTTGGGGGAGCGACTATTCTAAAAGCACGAGAATTTCGTTTGCTGTCTGTTTAGTAACTCCCTTATTCAAAGAAACCCGGTATCTACTGAGTGGACATCGTGCAAGCAACCTCTGGTGTTGCAAACGTCTCTAGCTTACGGTAACCGCTTACCATTAGGCAGGCCGCATGCTTGTGTCCCACCCTTGTCACATAAAAAAAACAAATGTCATGATTTTAAAAACTTTTTTAGTTTTTATAATCAACCAATTTTGCATATAGGTAGGGACATAAGTTCAATATGTACTTTCTATAATTAATTAAATTAACATGAAAATTGTAATCGTTATTTAAACCTTCGGTATCCAACGTAAAATTAAGCCAATTATGTAGTCCTAAAAACGAATACCTACCTAGAACATGTTTGGAATTAAAGAAAAATAAATTATTCAACTATTTTTTTTTCGTCTTCTCCGACAATGCATCAGAAACTTCCAGAAAATATTCCAGGTACCTTTCAATTGTCAAAAACTAGTTGCACGGTTCCAAAAGAACCGGCAAGAAACTCCTAAGATACTCTTTTTAAATTAAATACAAAATTACAGAATAGTTGGTTTTGTTTCACAATTTCATAATATCATTATGAGACTGATGCACTTCGAAAAGTGTCTATGTAGTACATTATATAATAATCTGTTGTCATATATAATAGCTTTAGGTAAATTAAACAACTTAGTTGAGAGTCGTTTGTTCATCCTAGTAAACAATTTGCGAAAATTAAATAAAACAAAAGAGCGAGCCAAGTTCTGTTTGTGAAAACACAAAAACTGGGAGAATTAATTTATTTGGAGTTTACATTTAACTTTATAACGAGTTGCTATCGACGCAAATGACTTGAAATCTGCAAATATTACGTTTTAATCTTTCCTTGGCCCTCATTAGGGACTCGTCTGAGATCTTATTGAATTAGGGAGACCGTGTTATTCTGGTATCTTTAAGCGATTTCAGTTAGTATGTTAGATTGTTACACAAATGAGGATAGGTACTATAGGAAGCTTGCTTGTTTGAGTAGTTATCTGGATGATGGCTAAGCCAGTGTGTTCATATATACCCTAATCTAGTGTCGCGACAGAAAATAGGTTGAATACCGTGGCTGTTTCATTTCCATATGGACCTAATATTTGTGTAGCCTGTACCGGGATGTGACTCAACGTTTGTGTATAACTAGGAAAACTTGACTTTGTGACCCACGATAAAAGAAAAAAATCTAGTGCCTATCTATGTATTTACTAAAAAAATACATGTTAGAAAAATTATATGTTTTATTTTTATCATTAACAGATGTGTAAATGTTAGTGATATCCAATATTTTTTACCAATACATCACACTAAGATCGACTGAGAGAAATTGCTTAAGTCATTAGGTATTTGTGCTATGTGAATACTTTAATAAATATGTCCAAATTGTACCAAAGAGATTTGACTAAATAAGTACCAGAGAAAATATTCTTCATTCCTTACGAAGAAAATTAAAATAAGGAAAAGTTTAATAATGCAAAATCTACTGTCAAATTCTGTCAGAACATACACCGAAACACGTGTTTACACATGTCGTTCGTCTCGTCACTACGAACGCCGAGATTAACCTTCACAATTCATAATACGTCCGCATCGCAGAGTACAAGCGAAAAAAATCTGCATAATCGGCCGTCCCCGGAGAATTCATTATGTTGTCTGCATAAATAAATATACATTTGTATAAAAAACCACACCTAACAATGGACAATTTATTATTTAGATTCCGCCTTTTGCTCGCTGAGATTTTTTCATGTAAATTCTGTGGTCTCCATTTTGTGCCCTCCTGTGATTATGGCTTTGAACGTGATAATAAATAATTGGTGGGAAACGCTGAAACGAGGTTGAGGACGGATTTTCTTTTTAATTCTTTAGACCTTTGTGGTGTAATGTGTTATTTAATTCATTCTCCATTTTGGTTCAGTGTCGGTTAAGCGTTGGTAGCATGAAATATTAAGTGGTTGTGAATTGCGCGTTTGAATTGCGTGAAGACAAGTTATTTGTTATAGGTAAACGGACTTTAGATTTGACTTTACTTAGTACGCCTATATTCAAATATATAAATTCATATGATAAAGGCAATATTGTGAAAATAGTGAAAAAGGGGTAGGTATTAAATTCACAATTTTTTCCAAGAAATAAACAATATGTTTTTCTTTTTTAGCTTAGGAGCACATACCATGTATCCGTTAGTTATAAACTATCATACAGTGCAGTGGTGCCTCAGTGCCTGCCTTGGGTTTGAACTCGAGAACTTTTGACATCTCAGTCCACTGGTCACGCCATAAGGCTACCACAGCTATATTTCTATTTACCGTACACAAATCAATGCTTGTTATCACATCATTTAATACCTCAATGTTGACGAGCCTAAATTTAATTAAACGCCTTATATTGGATAGTCATAAGACTCCTGTCTCCTCTGTCAATTGTAGCTTTTTCACACTATTTGTTTTAATTGTTGGCGCGTTTGATTGTACGAAGATAAATGGTTTTTGTTTACTAAAAGAAGCGATTACTGTGAGCAATGGGTGGGCTTTGAAAGTAGGTAGCTAAGTACGTAATAACTTTTTAATTTTCTCTTCTTTATTTACACTGTGTAAAAACAAACACAAATGTTTCATTGCCATTACTGTTACTTTAATTTTTTGTACCAAATAAAAATAAAAACAATTCTGGAGTGTCATAGTATGTATGAGGCGACCAGTCCCAACTGACACCACGTTAACGAACATGACGTGTGTAACAGCGTCGCCGTCGTTCTACTCAACTTTGAGTATTATTTATTATTCTGAGATGGACCTCGTGCCATCCGCTGCACATTCTACCTCGACTATGATCTTTTGTAAGCTACATTTACAGACCGATTTCACTGTTTAATTTAGTAGCTTCTATAGATCTCGAGTGATTGAGTCTGCATTTTATCCGGCAGCTTATATTGACTTGTAATGTTTCCACTTTGGAATCTGTTTTACATTAATTTCAAACGAGATTATGAAATGTTGCGTAATAAGAAGCGGTCCCTCAAAGGTCAAATTCGAGCCTATAGAATGTCAAAATATGTTTGTCATAGTTGGTCAGGTACCTACGTAAAACTTGCTACTGACTTCAATATATGACAAGTTGTATGACGATGATGATAATTATGATTGTATAAACATCAACGACCAAGTAAAAGTGTAGCTCAGCTTATGATGATATGCAGCTTCAGCTTACCCTTAACACTGGTCTAACCTCCACTAGGTTACCAGACTGTGAAGTCAAGGGCCCTGAGTTCAATCCCAATGCAACCACTGAAATTTCGAAGTTACGTGCGTACTATTGCTTATTCAAACGGTAAAGGAAAACGTCGTGAGAAAACCTGCAAGCCTGAGAGATTTTCTCGATGGCCCGTCCGCCAACCCGTACTTGGCTAACGTGATGAACTATAGCCTTATCCTTTTCAAATGAGCGGGGCTTTTCAAATAAGTGGGACGGTTAACAGGTTGATCATGAAATCATGACAGCACTGGTCTGTTATCTAGGTTTTACGCTAACGAAGATAGGGCTGTCAAAATAATTCTATGGATCTTTCTTCCTCATGTGATATGTCGTGGTAAAAGTACACCGCTATTAAACAAGATACAGTACAGGTCGCACACCTGCAGGTTCGAGCGAGCAACTCGTTAACTCAAGGGTTCGTCCACAGATGATGTGTAGAACTACTAATATACTAGACCGGGCAATGACTTTTGACAAAATTCGGTGTCGGTAGCGCGTTGCCAACCATATAGATCCATGAGTATGGTTGCCAACGTGATACCGACACATTTAGTGTTTCAAACGTCCATAAGGTTACGGTAACCGCTTACTCAACAAAAAAACTCCCTAAGCCAAAATGCTTATGCTATCTTTTTTAGGTATTGCGGCTATTTTTAAATATCATAGAAAAAACAAGCAGATAGCTGTTTTTTTATCTTTGGGGGAGGCTTATGTCCAGCAGTGGACGTCCTCTAGCTGACATGATGATGATGATGATGAAAAACTTTAACAAAAATCACACATGTTCATTCTGTAAAATTCCTAAGTCTACGCAACGTCGTCGTCGTGTAGGGCCCTATTTGTCTCAGCGTAGATTAGTATAAGTGTTCCCGGTGTGCCGGCCACCTGAGCCATCCCTCCGAATAAACACACCCTTCCCTCACTGACGTGTGCCCACGTTTGGGACTATCGATTGGCACACTATGCTCATCAGCAGTTTTTAATAGCGGTCAGATGGCGGGCGGTGTAATGTTTTGCATGTTTTGTTGTTGGGATAAGAAAATTGCAAACATTTTGAAGGCTTGTCATTTGGTTTCTAGTTGGTTGATATTAGTTTGTAAATTTACCAAGGGTCCCTTACTAAGCACGATCTAGCAAGATAGTTCTTTGGAGTTAGGAATTTAATTACCCACTTTTTATAAATTTACAGTGTTATCTGAGCTATCTCGAACTATGATCTGCTTGCAGACAAATTACACATATTCCATGATTCGTGTTTAATATTAGTAGTTTTGTAATTAAAAATCTATACCTAGTGTGATAGCCTAGTAGTGTGATGAGTTAACTATGACGTCAAAGTCAGCTAATTTTTTAAAATAAAGCAATATTGCTCGTTCTTGCTTATTACATTGTTAAACAAATGAAATACTTAAATTACAGCAATTCTCTGCACTTTCAGAGAAACAGACATAAAAGGATAGTATTTAAACTTCCTCTTAACCGTTTCTTCCAGTTTGAAAGAAGTGGGGAAATCGGTTTTACTTCACGGTCGGAGTGGCCCGATTAAATCTTTCTTCAATGGAAGGAATTTCTTCGTTCCACAATAGATTGTTGAAGTAACGGTCATTTAATACATTTTACTCACATTTGCGGAAAGTCTTGCGTAAGACCCGTAAGGTCTTGCGGGTTCGAAATCTGTAGGATATACATACCTATAAGGAGAAGGAAAAAATGTATTCTATTTGTATGCCTGTAGATAACTATTTCTGAGGTTTGTGTTTATATAAGAATGAGGAAGAACTAATATTTATAAGCCTGTAGATAATTATTTGTGATGTTTTTATTTGCAATAATATTTTGTGTAAAACACTGGAAGATATTTTAACAACTGTTTATCATAGATGTTATGGCAATATATTTAATATTAATTTAATTCATATTAAAAAAGCATGTTAAAGAAGCACTGTCTTGTTAATAACAATTGTATTTTATTTTATTTTACTTTACTAAATTCCGTTTTTTGTCAGTAGTTTAAGCACTTAGTTTAACATTATTTTTAACTGTAAGTCTTTATATATTATTCTGTGTTTAGTTTTATTTATATAAGTATGATGTGGTCTCCTGTAAGTGAAGGAGTACAAAGACCAAAGTGATATGTGCAAAATCTTCTGCAACAAATTATGTACTTTCTTTGTTGGAGATCCTTAAATAAATAAATAAAAATAAATAAATAAATTCTCATGTTTCGATTCCTTTTCAGTATTCATATTCGCGGGCAGACTAGAAAGCATCTTCGCGACAGATGCGCGATAGAAATATTAACGTTATTCAACTGACGTAAAACTTAGCTTGTCTTTCGATTGTAACATATGGAACTTTAACCCTTTGCATCGGTACTGGTAATTAAATAAAGATAATCTTAATTTTTCAGATTCGAAAAATGGCTTCAAAAATGCCAATCAAAATACGGGTATCAAGCCACATCTGTGTAAAGAGGAATCTGAACTCAAAACACTAGGAAAAAGGATAGAAAAAAAGATGTATACCATTTTTTTCAACGAGAAATACGAAATCCGTAGTTCAAACAGTCATTAAATGTTACATGATCACTCAAACCAACCGTCAAACAATTACAACTGCTAATATTAAACCACAATTCTAACGTCGCCGGCGTTCTCACGTTCACATACATCATTCGGGGAGACGTTTCAATCGCTCCAGCTCCCATTAGCCGAGTTGCGTCAGTCGTTTTCAATGGAAACTTGGAACTGTTCAGATTTATTGCTGTAAGTTGCGCTCGCGCCTTAGTTTTCAAGTGTTAGGTAACGGTAAGAGAATGGAGAAGGTAATTTTATTGGTTTTTCTCACACGTTATATACCATCACGCTAATATCCCTGAAAAGTTAGGTTGAGATGTACTTATGTACACATAGTTTGCTGCTGTTTTTAGGAATTTTAGGTAAGTGAGGCTTCTGTGACCTGGGGTCAACCCCAAACTTCAAATATCGAGTGCGATTGAATCCGCTAGTAAAAAATAATGTTCTACTTAAATAAATTTATAATTTGTTCGACTTAGATATCAAACTCAAAACCTGCAAAACTGCTGTTGCATCCACTGCATAAACAAGTCTGCGACTTTGTATTAAAAGAACTTATAGAATGTGTTGGGTAGGTATTCTCTATTTCATACCACGAGGTATGCTAGGCGTTTGTAGCACCATAGGTGTTCAAAATAGTAAGTGTAATTTTTGTGACTATTTGACCGATTTCGTTCAATTTCTACTACTACATGGCGTGAAAAGGTCCTCCATTCTCTCCTTAATTCCTACTTGAAATTAAAAAGAAAAAGTATGTGTCAAAATGTACCTTATCCAAATACAATATAGTTACATTTTCCACACGCCTTCCCAAGGACAACCGCGTGTCTATGTAAGTTGCTAATTACTTGATCAACATTCCGACTTGACAAAGACAGTGCGGTCCCTTTGTAACCACTCCTGTAGCGGGGCGGCCGCGGCGGCTAGTGGTAATTGTCACTTAATTGCTTCCTATTAATTGTGCGTCAAATTATTGTGGAGTGTTCATGTGTCATCAGATGGTTCTATGCTTGATGGTATGTTCTCATGGTATGTTAAGATTTCGTGTCTAAAAATGTGTTGAAATTATTCTTGGTTTAAATTTTACTGTTAAGTAAAACGTAACTTAAACGTATTACAAGTTTAAGTAATCTAGGGGATTTTTTTGAAACGTCAAGAAAACGATCAAACGGTGAAAGAAAAAATCGCGAGGAAACTTGCATGCTTAATAATAAAGATTAATTGCCTAAATCTAGCCATCTGGATCTCTCATCCCTCTCAAACAAGAAGAAACCTGTGCCCAGTCATGGGAGTAAGAGATATTGAAATAGTCAGTTTAAAAGTCTTGTGATAGTCAGATTTGTATCTATACTAGCGTATTCAGTGACGTCATCGTGCAGTAAGGTCCATATTGATGTATAATTACATCGTCATTTGTTAACTTTATTTGACCAATATAACCTTACTTACCTCAAGTTATACGTCAATAAGAACCTTATTAAAGAAATAGTACGACACTTCTACACAACAGAGGCTTCGCAATAATTCTATAGCACTACCTGTGGGCGACAGTGTGCTATAAATCGCGACCACTCGCGACTGTCGCCGATGTCCAATATACGAGAGTTATAGGCCAGGAAATTAATTCTGTCGACACAAGTAGGGTTACGTGCTGCGTGAGGTGACAATGTGTGTTGGATAGTACGGATCTGTGCTCGAGACTTTCATTGGCAACTCCAAATTCATGTTTCGTGTTACGAATTGAATTTTGTATAAGATCAAAGAAACGTGGTGAAAGATACATAGAAACAGTGATGCGATCACAGGCTGTCAAGTCATAGGCTCAAGTTTGATTTTTAAACATGTACATGTTAATTATGACTCGCTGAAGCAGTGAAAGAAAACATCGTGAATAAATCTGATACCTTAATTAACCTTCTCAATGATATGTGAAGTCTGCCAACATTAAGTCAGCGTAGGGTATATAGTATTTTATCGAGGAATCGAGGACGATAGCCTATCCTAGCCTAGCGATGGACTCGTCTCAGACCTGATTTGACCATAGTTATAGCCATTAGTTTACTGCACATTCTGTCAACGTTTTCAAATTTTTTCTTTTTCAGAAGTGTTAATTAGAAGACAACAATAATTTATTATTACGTTACTATTGTTTCAAAATACTACACACGTCAAATACATGCAAACACGTCAAGTTTCGCAAACCAGAATACAGTTTTATTGCATTTTTCACTTGCATCGATATAAACAAACTTTTAACATTATAAATTGATGGAGTCCCTAGTGGCGACGACAAACGAAATTGATTTTTCCTATAAGCCGCTTAGATACCAGACCTCGCTCCAATAATAACTATGTTTTGATGGTTTCGTCTGTCATTACGTCTGTAGTACCTACATATTATATGTGGATGAGAATGCCATTTTAGGCAGCATACCTTGAGGATATCATAAAAGAAAAAGATTTTTATTGGCAATAAAATAGTTCTTTATACAGTCATAATTTACTTTATTACCTTACCTTTGGATATTTTAGATTAAAATAAGCATACCGTAACATATCAAATTCATAAAAAATATGTTTTGGACATTAATATAATTGAATTTGAACCCCATAACTATTGTTGAGAAAATGTATATTTTTTATTCCTAAAATATGAAGCTTTTTCAGGAAGAACATCGTAAGTGTTAAAATTGGTCAACCTACATTCTCATTTTCATTTGAATTAGGCTTGTCGCTAACATTGCTTAAACAAGAAATCTATTATAAAATGACATATGATAATGCATATAATAATATAATCTTAAAAATAACTACTCTGCGAAAAACACACGTACAGGTACAGTCTACATATAATGTTCGGATAAAACCCCAATCTACATAATACACACGCCATACAAGTACCTACATTCTTCCCACAGTACCGGCACTTTAAAACGTCTTGCAAGTGTTCTTTATGGTTCCTCGCCGTCTAGGAAGTATCTCTGGGTAAGGATAGCAAAAAAACAAGTCTAGCGCTGCAAAGAGGCGGTCATTAGACGCGCGGTTTAGCTGCAGGCAGTTAGGAAGTGTGTGTGCGTGATGCTGACTGTTTTGCGGTCGGTACTGTCTTTTTGATTGTGCTGCTCTAAAAGAAGGGGTTTGTGAATGCAAGAAAGAATGTTCTAGGACTTTTTTTTCATTTATTTTAGGATCTTTTTTTTTGTTTTTGTACTTATGATTGTCGTAACACGATTAAGCTGTTAATTGTAATCTTTATAAGGGAGCTTTCATAGATAAGAAATCCCGCAAGCGTCACATGACCGACCCTCCAAAATAATGAATTGACTTAATTAAAAATAATTTTACATTAAAAACAAAAAGGTATCAATTAAAATTTTAGTTTGTGGTTTTGAAAACGTTTAACGCTCGTTTTGCTTGATGAAAACACAAATTGTGCCTATGCTTTTCGTAATTGCGCGCTTTTAATATTTATTTGTCCAGGAATATTTATATAATTCTAGTAACCTTTTGTTTGGACCATGGCTTTTTAAATATGTATATAATATAAACCAGTGGCACAAAGCGATACAGGTTTGGCATTGTATTTTGCGCCGTCACTCAACAGACTTCATTAGCTTGTTATAAAAATATCTGTTTTTTAAATGCCTTCGCTTTAAAAATTAAGATGTAATTATAATGTCCCAATTGAATAAGTCGTTATTTTATTACTTCCAATATCTTAAAATATAATCATTATTTTTTGTATATTTATAGCAGTCAATAAAGAATAACAATTTGTACCTACCTAAACATCTTACTTATATCAGGGCGAAGCATTGTAGACTCTCAGAGAAAAATTATCTTTTCCGACATCAATGCGATGAAATATTGAATTGCATTTGACGTACCGATAAGAATGAATAGTTGGAACATTCGATAACCTGCTTATGACAATTCCCAGCATTAAGAACACCGTAACAGCCACTGCTATCTCATCTAAAAACCAACCTTGACGGAAGAGAAATACAGTTCTGTTTAAGTTGATCAGATCGAAGAATAGATAATGCCGTCTATAGGTACGGGAGCGGTGAATCTGAGTAATGCATCATTAGGCAAGCTGTGAGTTTGGCATTCAAGGTCCTCCCTCGGAGGGCACAATTTGAAGCGATTGATATTTCCCTCCGACGCACCCCTCTGTTTGTCAGCAATGCCATTTGGAAGACGTAATGTCAGCTACAGGGCAACTTGGGAATTCTTTAGAATAACTCTAGTATATAAGTACAGACGCCGGAATTATGGAGGGTATTGGGAAGTTCCCAAGTCCCTCGCTTCGACTCCGCTTTCTTTTAATGTTCTTGCATATTTACGAGCGAGTCAGCTACGATTTTTAATCGCACTTTCAAACAATACCATACATCGTTTATTTTCAGACAGTAATCAAAAACAAGTCAGCGAAACAAAAATGTCATATAGTCTCCGCTTCTTCACCTTCAAAATCGTGATTGCTTTTGCAAATATAATTCTAAATTGTCGAGTTGTTTACGTACAATGAGCCCCGATATTGGCGCGGGAAGTTTAAAACGCAATATATCGCGATCAGCCAGAGCTAGGGACCGCCCAAGTCATGTACCGGGTATATCAATACGTACTACCTAAGGTATATCGACAAACCCGGTACTTATGTCGACCAAGGTATCGGATAAACCCGGTATCTTGGTCGCACGTAAGGGCACAGAGCGATACTAGGAATACATAAATTTAAAAGGTCGATTCTATTGGGACGATATTGATACAATATTTGTAGCGGTAGATTTTACGTGAAATATTTAGTTGTTATGGTGTAATCTGAAATGAGAGAATAGAAAATAATGTTGTTTGGATTAAAACGCTGAAAAGCATTAAAGAGCTGGTAGCCTAGTGGTGTGACCAGTATACGAAGATGTCAAAATTTGAAACGCAAGGCCACTGATTTTTCGGAAGTTATAGGTCCCGTCACGAGTTTAGAGCTCTGGCCTTGAATGCGCAGATATCATTTTTTGGGTCCGTTTGGCGGGGTGTGCGGTGTGCGGCGGGTAAGCGGCCAGTGCCGGCGCCGTATTGGTGTATCGCCCAAAGTATATTCACGCACATATTGCTTTCGTATTTTTTCATCGTCTTGACCTTTTACCTTTCAACAAGTAGTTCCAGTCGCATCCATCTACTAACTTCAACTTCCTTAATTAACGACGATTTGATGAAAGGAATAGGATTATTGCCATATGATTAGAATTTAAGTTTTTTTTTAATATAATTGATTATAGATAGATAGATAGAATATACTTTATTGTACACCAATAATTAAAAAACACATTACATTAATTTTATTATTGATTATGTAATATTGATTCTATAGGTATCTACAAAAATAATTATTTTTATAAAATAAACCGTGGTTATATTTAATTTTTCTCTTTTAAAATACCTATATAAAACTTTTCCATTAAAAGTAACAACTCAAGTTAATTTAACTTTTCTAAAAAACTCTTCGTAATACACGAGTGTACGACATGCACAAGTCTCCCCACTACTTTCGTCGAGCGCTCTAAACTCGTGACGGAACCTATACGTGCGTATTTATCACATGCTCAAACGGTGAAAGAAATCATCGTGAGGTAACTTGTAGGCTTGAGAGATCTTCTCGATGGCGTTTGAAGTCTGCCAATCCGCAGTAGACTAGTTTGATGGACTAATGGTCTAACCTAACCTAACCTAATCCTTCCTATATGACTCCTGAATGATAGAGACCCGTGCCCAGCAGTGGGACAATAATGAGTTGATGATGTATGTCGTAAGGCTTAGTACAGTACAGTAGACTATAGCATAATTTCCTTTAAACCTCCCTACGATGGTGCTAGTTGAGACAGTGGGATTTTCTGGATGAGAAAATTTGCACAGGATAAATGGATGGTGTCAACGAAGGGTGATTAAAGTGAGGCTCGATTAATAGTTTAACCCGATTCAAGGTGCGAGTGAACTGGTTAGTCCTATTACCCGTTATCATTTTTAGCGGAATCAAATATAAAATGTGGAAGACCGTTAGATATTGGTGACTAACGTGAATTTGAATAGAGAAGAGAGAGAGACTAAGAGATGGGGGAGAGTTAACGGTTCAACAAATAGAAGTAATAGTTATCAATTTACATTTATACCAAATCTATCCGGTTTATGATATAATAAATATTTTCAGCCGAGCCATCGAGGTGGTTGTGTCGGTCCGTTTCTCAGCGCCTCCCACGGGGAATCTGTGAAATCCCGTCTCGAATATGTAACAGTTTTTGGATTTAATAATATCAGTTGCTCCTTTAGTATGATATTCGGAGGAAAATATAGAACACAAGCATTTAAATTAAACACACCATAAATTTGATATTGACTAAGTTATTAAATATTATAAAATGGGACTAGCTGCAGTATACTGCCAAATCATGAATGTCGAATTGGAATCTATCTGACTTTTAAAAATGATGTCGGGAAAGCGTCTTGAAGAAATCTGGAACAACAATGGTTGCGAGGTTGCGATTTTATCGACGGCGTTTGTTGTCTGTTGACCTACACTCAGCAAAATTAACACTGCGTTAGTAAGGTCCTTAGGGCAAATTTATTGCCATCAATGGAACACAATTACAAACTTGACCTGTTACTGAGATTGGTAAAAAACCTAATAGGACTATGCTCGGCCTGGGAATCGAGACCAGGACGCACAGCCGTCGTTTTTTCCAATACCTACTAGCAGCTAATGAGGCTACTGCAACTAATTACTTGTATAATAGCGATGTAATTGTACGTGGTAATTATTCGCTTAATAATGTTCTATTAATTATGCGTTCATAAGGCTAGACGTAACAATTAACTAACAGTTAATTAAGCACGTGAACCAAATTTGTGTTGGCAACAATATATATCATTATGCTTCTATGCCTGGAAAAGGCTCGGTTGATAATTATGTACTAAATAAAATATGCACTCTATAATCTAACGGTCAGTGGTAGTGGTTAAGCGATCGACTGCTCCGGAAGTATCCGCTCTTCATCATCATCATCATCGTCATGTCAGCTGGAGGACGTCCACTCCCTTCCTATCCGATCTTAAGTAGTCCGAATTCGATTCCCTTAGGTACTCTAAATATGGATGTTGGTGTGTCTGAGATTTTGTTATCTTTAACAAGGTCACTGTATGTATTTTGAACGTCAGCTACCTGTACATACTCAAAGAATATCAAACCTTGAAACTTGAACTTTAAAAATGATTATCTCGAAACTATTACAATAATATAAAATATAATAAATTAACATTGAGATTAAACTACTTCTTATGAACTTTATCGCCCCATATTGATATTATTGAATCCCCTGGGATTTTACATTATGGGATCCTATACAGCATCCATAGTCACTGGTCTACCAGTGACTATGGATGCTGTACATCATCGGTGAAGGCGTTCAAAATATCAAAGATTTGAAAACGTATTACCTACCTAGTGAATCAAACACATGAGTATGTCGTAATTCTTAGCCGGTACACTTCTGAACACACTAAATCTATGTACTCGTATATTTATTATAATACTCACAGACTAAGTTCTTTTGCTTCAAAGCATCGCAACTTTACATTGTTTCGGAACTACTTGTATGTAATATCCGCTTGTGTATTTACTTACAGAGTATGAATAAGACAAGGCATACATTGCTCTTTTATATTGTACCGTCTATAGACGTAGATAAGTGTAAGTTCTCAATGGTTTCAAATGATATATTTTACGGCACTATATTTGAAGTGGGCAATTGATTTCTGTATGATGGGTACCAAGTTTGGTTACAGCATGTAGCAAATGATTGAAAAAAGTGTTTATAAGTTACGGCGAGTCGTATGTGAGAATTTGTGTTTGTAACTTTACCAAAGATAAGAAAGACAAAGTGTAAGTAGATAATAATTTATATAACAATATCGTATCATAATTTTATCGTAAACCGTAGATTTAGTTTTATAAAAAGCGCGCCTAAGCGAATATTAGACATTGAATTTATACGGAATTTATCCAAGTGTATTAATATTATATTAATCATGATTTTTTGGATACTTTACAGCATTTATTAAGTTAGTTAAGGGCAAACTGGCCCTGCATCCAAACATAAGGTTTTATATATAAAAATATTTCAACAACAAATGGCGCTAATTATCTAATTCATACTTCAACGTCCTTCAGGAAGCGTCTACACATGAATTAGGTCTCTCCCCGACTTTAGTGATAAACTAAACTCTTTACTGCGTGAGCTTAGCCGTAGTAGCCTAATAGCCGACGTGTATTGAAAATTATGGTCACTAAATTGGTAATGTGGTTTATCACCCAGAAGACACTATGGCGACCTTAAACGTTATAAGTATACCTTACATTCTTACCTACTTCCTACTTCTTTGGCTTATAAATAATTGAGGATGTTTGATACAACATGAACAGTATAGACCGATAAATGAAGCCTTAAGATAGGAGCTAGAAATTAAATATTAGATTTTTTTGTAGGCACTGACGTATCCTAAAGTGAGTAAGTAGATTATCATCAACCCAATTAATGTCCCACTGATGGGCATTTGAGTGATTGGCCCACATTAGAAATAACTGGTTTATTATAAGTATGTTTACAAACACAAATTCTCTCATACAAAAATGTAAAGGTAAGCTCTAAAAAAGCACGATCGAACCTTCAATTTGAAGCTAGTTCTGTTAAAAAAAGAGCTTTATAATATACAGAGGTAAATAATTAAATTACATAAACAAACCTTGTTTTCTTGTGCAATCATTTTCGAGGACGTAAGTGTAGCAATCTAAAAAAATACCGAGAAAACACCGTTCAGTACGGCATTCCGTTAAACGGGTCGAGACAAACATCATCAAAGGGTAGGTTGTAACAATTTGTCGTCCCTTGATTGGCCCGTCGCGCACCTGGCGCCCTGTGCGAGTACAGACCCCAAACAAAGGGTGTTTGTGTCCCAAAACATAGACGGTTAGCGGTTTGGGACGTTTTTAAAACGTTGATTTGGATTGCGACTTTCTGCTGTATCGTGATTGTAGTAAAAGCACACATTCCAATTTCAAATGCCCAGACTCAGAGAGAATACATCTCATCTTATAAATTCATACATCTTAAAAATGTTAAATAAGTAAATACACAAATCTTCCGCGCGGAGACAGTGTAGGTGTACGTGTTAGGATCGTACCTGCATTTGGTGACTTGCTTAATCCGTGCAGTACAATAATCGAGCAGTTATATAAATAATTAAACCGTTGAATGCACGTAATTTATTTTTTTAAATGATTACGTATAGGTACATGCACTCTATATAAGATAATATTCGTGACTCGAACGCGGGTAAAGGTCTTACTTAGATATATGCGTACAGACAACTTCAATAGTGCATAAGCACGCTAAGGATTACATTGCTATGCACTGTACGAACTAGCAAACCAGTGTGTGTGTGCGTGGGCGTGTATGAGTCTATGTCTCAACATAGATAACAAACACAAATGAACTGTCGTTACACTACGCGAAATATCACTATATATCTGTTGCATTTGTAATCCACGTCACGTAGTTCTAACCATTCCATTGCTAAAATTCGCAGAAACTTAATATGTGCTCGTAGCTGCTTGCGCTAGGCAATGGATTCATATTCAAACCTATCTGAGTTCAAATCTTATTTACATCGTGAGGATGTTTTTGTTTCTTTGAAATCATAAAATATTAGTATAAGGCAGAAACTTGTTTTATATGTTTATCTATAATGTATTAATTATAAATAACTTAATACTATTTTTTAATAATAAGTATTCATGCTTATTATTAAAAAATAGTTATTCTTATTATTATTAAGAAGTTTAAAATTAGTATTAAATATGATTTTTATTTATCTTTTTGGTGTTGGGGGGGTGGAAATAAGAAAGTCTGTTGAATGAAAACAAACAATTTCATTTGTTTTATTTATTTAAAAAAATAGTAATCTTCTATGATAATTGTGACGTCACATTCCTACTTAGATAAAAATAGTTCATTTGTAACCGTTCATAACAGTTTTGTTGTATACCCACATAGTGAAAATAATACCTTAACAAAAAAGGGTATTCTAATAACACAGATATAATTGTTAATACACACTTCTTATAGGTTTAATATATGATTTACACTTAATGAAAATTATTTCTTATGTAACGTCATAATAAATGTATTGAGGTTATAGCTTAAGTGTTCATTTTCTTAGCGAAAAGAGGATTGAAACTAAACCTCAATTTAGGATTGTTAATTTTTTACAGATAATTATGTTAATATTACAATTTTTTTATTAACACCTAATTATTTAAACCAAAACATCTAGATATTAATATTCTGTATAACCCCCATTATTTTCAAGTAAACGATTTCGCATGGACCCTAAAATGTTAGCACATATTTCGGTTCCTTATATTTTCCCACACCTCCATACAATGGGTTTTTAACTGTTTTGTAATCGCTCTTGTTTCTATCTTTCCTCTTAATAGCTGGTCTTCTGTGATGTAAACCCTCAGCGTGGAGGGCACGGTTTGCAATAAGTGTCTAATAATTTCGCAGTGTCTCGTTGGTAATAAGCGACGGCCTTCGACTTCACCGTATCCACAAACTAACAATATTCCTCTAAAACAAAATAGAATAAATATATATATATATATATATAAACTGATCTACAAATGCAATAAATATATAATATATTATTATATTACACACTAGTTACAGACATGATAATGATAATATGATTGACAATCTTAGGTAACATTCCAAATAAAAGTTTAGCTTAAGTTACCAATTATTTAATATTACAATACTCACATTCAGTCCGGTTTCATCAGATATTTGTGTTCTTTTAAGAACACTTTTATGCAATGCAATAATAGTTGGCCTATTTATATTTGTTCTCGCCCTATTGTCTATTTATATTTGCCTGCATTTTGAGAATAAATATGATACTGCTATTTATTAAACGACACGTCACTAAACAAAGCTACACATTAACACTAACAACTGCGACCAAACGCCAGCGTTCATATCGATCACGTTAAATATTTGTATAACTGATATTCATGACTACCCCACACAAATCTAAATCTTTACGTTGTTTTTTATGATCTACCGTACTAACTTGACGAAATGTGTGCATAAAGCGTGCGAGATAAAGAATATTATATTTCTGTCTCATTACTACCAATCGAGTAAAATCTTACAAAAAGTTTATAATTACCGCGTGAGATTCGAACTCACAGCTCACTGATTCTAATATGTGTGTAAACAGTTTACTGCTAGGTCATTTTCACTCATATTACGTTGAAATTATGAACTAGAATCACTTGTTAGACAACTAAGATGATGCTTGAAAATAGACGGTCGTAAGTCAAACTTAACGTCAAGCAATCGGTTTGCGGGAATGCCTATGCACTTTTGGAACTGGCCGTACCTATTTACTACTGACTATTTACTATTCACGCAGAAAAATATATCTAATAGTCCCTAAAATACCGGATTTCACTAAAATATAAATAAACACAAATGACGTACGTATAATGTTGTGACTTGCGCCACACAACCAATGGCAGGTGTGTGGCATTGTCGTCAGTGCCACTTGAATACTTGATGCAGAGTGCTGAGTTTTGAGCTTTTAGCTACAAGTGCTGAATGTACCTAGTTCGCACTAATTCAATGGGTGCATACTGACGTCTTTAATTTTACTGCACAATGTTTATGAAAATTGCAGTGAATCTTAAACATTATATCAGATAAAGAACGTCCTCGTCCACTGCTCAATAAAGGCTCTATATCTGCTAGTATTGCTAGGACCCATGTTTTGGCTGGCGGTAGGGTAATCGCAGTAAATGTATGTAAATGGCATGTTCTCTGTGTAGGTCACAGAGAACATGCCGCTGGCACAATGTGTAGGTTTCAGGTTTGTAATCCCTTAGTCGCTTTTCAGAACATTCGCAGGAAGAAACAGTGATATTATAATTAGTTAAATTTTATCACTCTAAAATTTATAACATAAGGCATACATTATGACACAGCGCCATATAGTTCCCAGCTAAGGAACGAGGCTTATGTAACGAATACTATATGGTTGATACACTACATAAATATATATTTTTTGTAAATATATACACATTATACATAGAAGCTTCCATGATTCATTAAACATTTTACTCTATTGAGATTCAAACCCGGGACCCTTAAAACAGTAGGCGGCTTTTAAAACCACTGCGCTAGTCGGATCACCATAAACGTTACACAATAGTTACATATTTACACAATTATTTAGTAATAGTAAATCTCTTCGTGGCTGCTAAGAAATAGTAAGTTAAATATGAACTAGTTTCATAACAAGCAAAAGTTCAACTGAACGGTAGCTGTAAAGTCAAGTTAAAGAGCTTTACCGCAACAGTTTCTAGTTCAGTATTACTTTTATATAAGTTTCTGCTTGTTTTATTCGATGGATTTATAAAAAAGTCATTTAGTGGACGAAAGAAGTGTTTCTGTTTTTTTTTATACTGAATGTTTTTGTTCCTTAAGTCATAAGGAATAAAACTAAACCGCTAGACGGTTTTCCCTAGAATAGGAATAAAATATTAAGATAAGTCATTTAGCAGATATCATGACTGGTAAATTGTCAAGTACACCGTTAAGACAGTCTCTGAAAATTAACAAACTTTAATTATTATTATTATTATTATGGTGTTGTAATCAGATTCCCTCAAGGTGTTTTTCTTCACCGTTTGAGTATGTGATAAATACGCAAGTAAATTCGAAAAGTCAGTGGTGCGTGCCTTGGGGTTGAAGTCCATTGGTCATACATACCACTAGGCTATCACAGATTAAGTAATTTAACAAAATACGAAACTATTGTTTCTAAATTTGTTTTATATATTGTATCTTGCTCGTATAAAATGTTTCAATGCGGCTTTAGAAAATCTCCAAGTTAATTAAAATGAGGGATATATCCGATCAAGATAATTTTCCCCTTCAACGGCAAAGAAAATCTCCTTTAGAGCTCATCTCACCTTGTTGAGTTAATAAGTATCTAATGTACTTATGAAACGTAGTTTTGTGCCCACAAAATATTGGGGGAAGAAATTCTGACGAGGTCTATTATTACGATAAAATCGTATCGTCAGCCGTTATTACGATGTTATCGTGTAAGTACATAATACGTAACTATAAAAATATTTATTCTGATTAGACTGATTCATCAAAGTAAAGCCTTAACCACGGCTAGAAATCGGGCCAAAACTGGGAATTAGCGGGTAAGGAATTTAATGTTGTAAACATCTACAAAAGCACGGCACATCTTTGGAAATCCCAAACCTTACAACAAAGTGGTGAACAGCCAGTACAGACCGTCGTTTAAAAATTAGGAATTTGATTTCATAAGATTATTTATGTATTCATGTAAATAAAATTTATACAATATTGGAATAAATACATGCAAAGTAAACTATACATATCTATCATATTTATCATTCACAGCACTGCAATAATAACACCTAACTGAATTTATTTTCCCACACTAAACTTAACCGTTTAAGAATCCGAAAAACAATCATAAATCAAGCGAATATGGGTTCTTTTTCCGCGCAGACTGGCCTTACCACGGCGTATTTCAGTAGTCTTATTTAGGTTGTAAAAGCAAGATAGCGCTATTCAACCTGTAAAGCGCCATCCCTTACTTAGGATTAAAATTAGACTGCTTCAACACGCTGTGTTACGGCCCTAGAGCTGCGTATACATCACGCTGGTAGCTGTGTAGGGTAGACACATAAATCAGTTGTGTCGAACGTTAAATCTGGCCCCTCTTAGTCGGTGCCAACAGCCACCGTCCCTCGGAAAACATTGGAAGTCACTTGCAATCGGCGCGTATCCATTACACGAGCATGTCGTATCTTAAATGCCCAATTTGATTTGTATTCGTAGTAGGTACGGGTTAGCAGACAGCATATACTCAGGCCTACGTCCAGCAGTGAACAAATATAGGCTAATAATGATGATACTTTCGAAAATCTCTTAAATGTATGTTTAACGTCAGAGGTCTTGAGTTCAATCCCATAAACTCGACACCTACTTGTCAGTGTATTGTTCATATGAAGTTCTCTTTAGGTTATCATAAACAAGATTTTACGCGTCAGTTCAACTTAAAAATAATAGATATATACAATTAATTCATGTAAAAATACGTTTTGAGTGAGTCTTTTCCCTCCCCTCTCGATATTATCAATGGAAACATTCCCGTGTCGGCGACGTGCTAATACTTTCAGAAAATACTTTGACGTGTATGAGACAAACCTCATACAAACTTACTAGGGGAGTCCGCTCCGACTTGAGACTTGTTGCGACTTCCCTTTGTTATAACTATAACCAGAACTTGATCATTTAATGCATTCAAAAAACTCCAAAACAGTCTTTATACCCAACGAACTAAGGTTGAAACCACCAGCAAATACTTCAGCAGATGCAATTCCAAAACAAAACTGTACTGTGCTGCATACGACACGATCAAATTTAAACCTTAATCTGCACGTTATAAAGTTTATCTTGAGTGGAGCTAGTGGTTGGTAGTAATGAACGTGAAATATGATAATCGTCTGGTCTGATGATGGTATTCATAGTCGGGGTAAAGAAAGAAGCCTTAGAAGCTAGGGGGGAAATTAGTGTGCATTTCATAAGATTGCTTGCTGTGAATATGTGCACTTTGTTGGTTACAAGACGTTCTTTTGTAAGGCTATAACATTTTTTTTTATATTTGGTAAATAACAATAGAAAAACATAAATAATACTAAACTAATATATTATATATATTTAGTAAATAATATTGATTTCTGACAATAAAGAACTTTTGAAAACACAAAATATAGGTATCATTGATAATATATTGTGTGTACACTTGCTCGACTTTGGGACAAAACTACACAAAACTACAAATTAAGCTGGTTTGAGGCACATCAGTGGCATCGGTCATAAAAACATATTTTGTGTTTTACATATAACATACCATCACTTCTGTCGTCCCTGAATGATTAGGCACCCATTGCGCTGGTATGTTTTTAGGTCCCACGAAATACTGCTATGAACTGGACACGGATCAAAACACCGAGCTGCTACTGAGAAGCAAAATAACACTTTCCCTGACCTGAGAATCGAACCCAACACCTCTGCTCAGCAGTCGAACTTAAAACCACTAGATCAAACAAGGCAGTTTTTTATAGTTTTGTGTGTATAGATTTAACATACATATTCTGTAAACAAAACTACGCCATAATATCGTACGATCAACCAACTTCATAAACCCAATGTTATGTAGAGCAACATTTCAGAATAATGAACGGATTACATGTATGAAAATATTTTGTTAAGTCGTTTTAATCCAAAGCCGCCGTTTCCAATGTAATTGTATAAACCATACGAATAAACCCATTGTGGAATGCACGGTACGTAAATATGTAGAACAAGGCTTTAGTTGTGTTGTGTAACTGGGTTTTAATGTAATATGTTACTAAGTATGGCGAGTGTTTTGAGGAGAAATACCGTACCAGATTTTATTTTACATTCTGATGTGTGGGTACTTGAGTTAAAACACAATTTTACTTGTAACATATATTTTTATAATGGGCTAAGTACAGCAAGAATGATGAAAATAAAATCCCAATAATACTAGTCAGATATCGAACCCCATCGTATCGCTTCCGATCACAAGACTAATGAGTGATATTTTTTTCAAATACATATCTAACTAAGCGTAAGTCTGACATAATCGTAGCTTGACGCGAATTATACCAGTGCACAGTGAGGTGCAATTTTATTCGTCTACACGACGTAGACGTATGCTACGAACGTAGCATTTTTCGTAGCAAAAGGCTACGAGTATAACTTTCAAAGTAATCGGATATGGAGCACATTTATTGTCATTATTTAAAGGTTATATTATATTTGAATAGAGTTATCAAAATAAAAACAAACAAAAGTAAAAGCTAAAGGCCTTATAAGAAAGTAAAATAGGATATAGCAATAAAGCTTGCAATATTAGTAATATGAGTCGGCGTTATGTAAGCGCTCCTGCAGGAATCCATAGAAATAGTCTTCCGATGACTGCCCGTCTTGCCGATATAAGTTTGTGTTAGAACAGAGATTATAGAGACGACTTTTGACAAAAAGTTTTGTAACAAGATGCACGCAATTTTTTTGTGGTTCTGTTATCTTTTTTTAAGTTACAAAATAAGTTTGTGCTGGTAAACTTTTTTAGGTCATCAATTAATTATTTTGAGTTGGTACTCAAACATTAAAATGATTGACTTCCTCGCATACTATACCAAACTACTTTTAACGAATTATGAACGTGGTTATTTATTTATTATTTATATAAATAAATAACCACGTTCATAATTCGTTCCGGAATTATTTATCATTTATTTATTTATTATTTATATAAATAAATAAATGATAAATAATTCCGGACATTATTACACAGTGCCATCTAGTTCCGTGGTAAGCAACGAGGCTTGTGTTCCGGACACTAGATGGTTGATATACTACATACATACTTTTTTTCTTGTAAATACATACATATTATACATAGATACATCCATGACTCGGATACAAATGTTCATGCTCATCATATAAACTTTTGTCCCTACCGGAATTCGAACCCGGGACCCATAGCACAGCAGGCAGCGTTAACTACCGCTGAGCTAAACGGGTCGTCAAGGTGTATTGATATTATTTACTATCTTTATATTACTTTGTATGTTTATATAAATATAGCCCAAATATTCCAAAAAATGGGACACACGCGGCACCTTTGGTGTTGCAAACGTCTATAGGCAACGGTAACCGCTTACTCTCAAGCGAACAGTGAGCTTGTTTGCTATCCTAGCAATATAAAAAATAATAATATATAAGATTCTTTTTCCAACTTTTATCTTTCAAAATGTATTAAATAAATTGGCAACAAAATATAAAAATAACAACACAGACTCAATGCCTTTTTCAGTCCCCAAGGCTCGTGTAAGCCGTGTAATTCAATTACAACTCCTTCGAGCCACCGCGCGAAGGAAAATAATACAAAAACTGAACTAAAAGGCTTCATAACTTATTGAGCTCTTGTACTCCAAACGAAGTGGAGGGGCGAAATGGTCCCCTATTTTGCCCCCATTGGCTCTAAAAGGACTTACAACTACTACAATAGGAATGTGTGAAAAATGCTACCGATTCCAGCGACAGTATTTAATGGGGTTTTGAAAACTGATTAATGGGATTTATCGAACATTTTGTTTTTCATTTGGAAGAAAACCAGTCAAGTGTGTTTGTAAGGATTGTGTTCGTTAATCATAGCTATCTTAGAACGAACAGGATATTTGGGGTTCAGCTATTTCCTAATTGTATACGGTAAAATTGAAATACTTGTTATATTAATTATAAGTAATATAAAAGGAGAAGCTGACTGACTGACATAAATAAATAAAATAACTAATAATTAAATAAATATTTATGACAGGACATTATGACACAGCGCCATCTGGTTCCGAGCTAAGCAATGAAGCTTGTGTTACGAATACTAGTCGGTTGATATACTACATATATAGTTTTTTTTTGTAAATACATACATATTACACATAGATACATCCATGACTCGGATACAAATGTTTATGCTCTTCACACAAACATTTGTCCCTACCGGGATTCGAACCTGGGACCCATAGCACAGCAGGCAGTGTTAACTACCGTTGGACTAATTGGGTCGTCACATACAACGCAGAGCCTCAACTATAAGGTTCCTTTTGTAACGTAGTACTAGCACTATATCAAGTTTTGACAGACTTATCCATACCGAAAATGCGTGAACGATACGCGACAAAGTATCGCGGGAAACGAACTCATGATTTAGACATGTTTGCCAGCTTCTAACTATTTCGCACTTTTCAAACAACTGTGTTACCCAGCGGAAAATCTGCCGCAAAACTCTCGCTAAGTATGAGATAACTTCCAAACTCGATAGTGTCCCGTATCAAAGGCGTCGCAATTTATATTTATTTATGCAAAATTCATAAAACGCTCCCACGGGATCGGGGAGAGCAAAAATTATGCAAATCTAGCCTTTAAGCGTCGCACAATTAGAAGCGATTATCGAGTGAAATTCAATTCTGTAGTTGCAAATTTTATTTCGTTTCTCTCTAGAGGTATTGTTAACGATGCATTCAAACGTTTATTTAGAATTTAAATGTTTCAATTTTGTTACTTTTTTGTTGAAAATGTTGGAAATTTGAATGCAATTTGATTTTAATACTCTACAATTTCGTATTTACTAGCAACACTTTGTTTTTCATAGATTACAATAGCATTATTGATTAACGTTAAATAAACTTATGAAAATGTAATAAAAATGTCGATTTGAAATAACAACTAAAAATAAACCTATATTTGTTTGGACAACTATCTACACTTGAATATTAATTCCTTTTTGCAGCAATTATATTTTATAACTAAACTATACTAATTCTAAATATGTATAAAATTTTAATAATATTTATTATAAACAATAGTTAATCCATTATTATTGTATTATGTCCGTTTAATGTGCATGTGGTATTAGCCTGTAAGTGGTTGTTACACATGTAAATGTATCTTAGATAGTAAGTTAAAATGTATTGTGGAAACAATCGTTGGTTAACCTAATAAATAAATAAATAACAGTATTTTTTTAACAGTATCTTCTGCTGGCCGACGTATCAAAACCAAATATTAATACATCACATGATTGGTATCATTCAGTAGCGTGAAATTACTTGTCGGATTATGACGTCACAGCCCCAAACGGGCACTCGTAATTATATCCTTTGAGGTCTCCCCTACACCGCGGGCTTCCAAATTTGAATATCATGGATGAATAGAAAAAAAAATTGTTTATAAATTCTTTAATGTCTGCGACTGAATGGCTCATCTTGTGTTACTTTCTATCTTTTGAATTTGGAAGGAATGTTTGGTGCTTTGATTTAATGGCCGGTAATATATTATGTTTTTACAGAAAAAAAGAAAAAACACATGCAGTAGCTTCGTATTTTTTTACAACATTCTATTTTTAAAGAAAAGTCTTTTAGTCCAAGATCCCAGGGCCGCCAGACGTCACGTATTTTCTGACGAACCAAATGTGGATTATTGAGTAGTGCTAGTATGTACTAAGAACGCATGCCTACCAGCTATCTTGCCTAGTGGGCCAATTTTCAGGTATCAGGTAATCAAGGTACACACAAATATTAACGTGAAGAACACAAATATGAACGTTATTTACGTGAAGTTAATTAATTCCTTCGGGAGCTTTAAAGCGTCTGCAAAGCAATACGGCCGACGGAAAGTGTCTGGGAGTATTGGCAACTTATTTTTAAGGATATTGCCTACAATATACGTAAAAATCAGCTTGGAGAATTTACGTGAGGTAAGTAATATTTGTATGTACAGACAACTTCAATAGTGCATAAGCACGCTAAGGATTACATTGCTATGAACTGTACGAACTAGCAAACCAGTGTGTGTGTGCGTGGGCGTGTATGAGTCTGTGTCTCAACATAGATAACAAACACAAATGAACTGTCGTTACACTACGCGAAATATCACTATATATCTGTTGCATTTATAATCCACGTCACGGTGTTCTAACCATTCCATTGCTAAAATTCGCAGAAACTTAATATGTGCTCGTAGCTGCTTGCGCTAGGCAATGGATTCAAATTCAAACCTATCTGAGTTCAAATCTTATTTACAACGTGAGGATGTTTTTGTTTCTTTGAAATCATAAAATATTAGTATTAGGCAGAAACTTGTTTTATATGTTTATCTATAATGTATTAATTATAAATAACTTAATACTATTTTTTAATAATAAGTATTCATGCTTATTATTAAAAAATAGTTATTCTTATTATTATTAAGAAGTTTAAAATTAGTATTAAATATGATTTTTATTTATCTTTTTGGTGTTGGGGGGGTGGAAATAAGAAAGTCTGTTGAATGAAAACAAACAATTTTATTTGTTTTATTTATTTAAAAAAATAGTAATCTTCTATGATAATTGTGACGTCACATTCCTAATTAGATAAAAATAGTTCATTTGTAACCGTTCATAACAGTTTTGTTGTATACCCACATAGTGAAAATAATACCTTAACAAAAAAGGGTATTCTAATAACACAGATATAATTGTTAATACGCACTTCTTATAGGTTTAATATATGATTTACACTTAATGAAAATTATTTCTTATGTAACGTCATAATAAATGTATTGAGGTTATAGCTTAAGTGTTCATTTTCTTAGCGAAAAGAGGATTGAAACTAAACCTCAATTTAGGATTGTTAATTTTTTAGAGATAATTAAATTAATATTACAATTTTTTTATTAACACCTAATTATTTACACCAAAACATCTAGGTATTAATTTTTTTTTTTTTTTTTTTTTTTTTTTTATGGGACGTGCCCACCACCCTAAGTCCCTACTACTGCAACTCCTGTAAGCCAGGATCAACAATAGTAACCATCCAAAATATCGTCGAGACAATGAAGCTCGACGTGTCCCAGGGGAATGATATTAACTGTCTTGGAACCCGCAGCGAAATTAATCATGAAATTAAATCGGAGGAGTAAGAAAATAACAGTTTTCCACTTCCCTCCTTACCAAGCGAGAGACAGAATAGAGTTTACATGTCATTGACATAAGAGTAGATGTTTACAACTGGGTTAAGCCCAGTTGCCAGGCACCACGGATGACATTATTAAGTTATGGGTCCTAAAATATGAGCTATTATATCTGATTCCAATAATAGGTATGGCAAAAACGCCTAAACGCACGGAAATTCATCCTAGTCGCAACAAGGTCCGAGTAGTAAATCACCCCAGATTTAATTTGCAAACTGTCAAACATAATATTGCGTTCACTTTGCCATAAACCACACTCCCACAGTATGTGATGAGCAGATTGCTCGTATTCACAATTAGATGTTGAACATGGACATAATGGTGAGGAAACAAGCTTAAAAGAAAATAACTTGCATTTAAAGTTGCCATGTCCTGTAAGAAATTGGGCAACGCAGTGATCCACCTGCAGCCAAGTCCTCTCCAACCGTTCACGGACGGATGGAAAGAACTGGTGAAGGTGGCGGCCCTTAGAAGAATTATCCCACCTTACTTGCCATTCATCTAAAAGTTCCTCCCATACATCAGCCGGTGGCTTAAATAGTCTAAGAATTTTAGCGCGGTCACGTTCTACAAGAAATTCATTTTTCAAGTGCACTCTCGATGAAAAATACATTGCTGCACGTCGTTGTGCTTCAAGATCGACCGGCAGCACTCCCGCGAGTACTGGTAGTGCTTCCGTACTAACAGTCCTGTATGCTTTACATAAAAATATCAATGCTAAACGCTGACTTTGAAGTAACTTACGTCGTACTGCGCCTATGGTGGCTCTATCGGCCCAAACAGGTGCTCCGTAGCACATACAACCTAGGTAAGTAGCCCCATAGATGGTTTTTAATGTATGAAAAGATAAACCCCATGTAGCCGTTGATATTCTAGTCAAAGCATAAAAGTTACGTTTAGCTTTTTCACCCACAATTTTAATGTGTTCAATAAATGAAAAATTTCTTTCTAGTACGAGACCGAGGTAACATACCGACTCCTTTCTTTTAACGGTGACGTTATCGAATTTGATGCTGGGCGCGGATTTAAGATTACCTTTCAAGATTAGTTGAAAGGTTTTTTGCGGCGCGAAGGTTAAGCGGTTCCGTTTGCCCCACGCGGATATTAAACGTAAACACGAGTGGGCTAAGTTTTCGAGACCAGACCGCGTATTGGACTGGATGAGCAGAAGGCCATCGTCCGCGTAACCAGTCAATGAACAGCCGTGCGGGAGCGGTATCGCGAGAAAATCATCAAATCCCAGATTCCAAAGATACGGCCCGATTACAGATCCTTGAGGACATCCCATCTAGGTATTAATATTCTGTATAACCCCCATTATTTTCAAGTAAACGATTTCGCATGGACACTAAAATGTTAGCACATATTTCGGTTCCTTATATTTTCCCACACCTCCATACAATGGGTTTTTAACTGTTTCGTAATCGCTCTTGTTTCTATCTTTCCTCTTAATAGCTGGTCTTCTGTGATGTAAACCCTCAGCGTGTAGGGCACGGTTGGCAATAAGTGTCTAATAATTTCGCAGTGTCTCGTTGGTAATAAGCGACGGCCTTCGACTTCACCGTATCCACAAACTAACAATATTCCTCTAAAACAAAATAGAATAAATAAATATTAGAATATATATATATATATATAAAACTGATCTACAAATGCAATAAATATATAATATATTATTATATTACACACTAGTTACAGACATGATAATGATAATATGATTGACAATCTTAGGTAACATTCCAAATAAAAGTTTAGCTTAAGTTACAATTATTTAATATTACAATACTCACATTCAGTCCGGTTTCATCAGATATTTGTGTTCTTTTAAGAACACTTTTATGCAATGCAATAATAGTTGGTCTATTTATATTTGTTCTCGCCCTATTGTCTATTTATATTTGCCTGCATTTTGAGAATAAATATGATACTGCTATTTATTAAACCACACGTCACTAAACAAAGCTACACATTAACACTAACAACTGCGACCAAACGCCAGCGTTCACATCGATCACGTTAAATATTTGTATAACTGATATTCACGACTACCCCACACAAATCTAAATCTTTACGTTGTTTTTTATGATCTACCGTACTAACTTGACGAAATGTGTGCATAAAGCGTGCGAGATAAAGAATATTATATTTCCGTCTCATTACTACCAATCGAGTAAAATCTTACAAAAAGTTTATAATTACCGCGTGAGATTCGAACTCACAGCTCACTGATTCTAATATGTGTGTGTAAACAGTTTACTGCTAGGTCATTTTCACTCATATTACGTTGAAATTATGAACTAGAATCACTTGTTAGACAACAAAGATGATGCTTGAAAATAGACGGTCGTAAGTCAAACTTAACGTCAAGCAATCGCTTTGCGGGAATGCCTATGCACTTTTGGAACTGGCTGTACCTTGATTACCTGATACCTGAAAATTGGCCCACTAGGCAAGTTAGCTAGTAGGCATGCGTTCTTAGTACATACTAGCACTACTCAATAATCCACATTTGGTTCGTCAGAAAATACGTGACGTCTGGCGGCCCTGGGATCTTACTCTATTTCATTAGTTTCATAAACGAATATCTTATTTTAGAATAGAAAGTAAGAGTGATAGTTATATTTTAAGAGATAAAAATCAATGAAATAACAAAACTTCTTAGCAGAAAACTCACATTTAGCCCACTCGTAAACTCGCAGCTCCGCTTTTAACTACAGGTCGAAAGAAACAGTGAAGGAGTATTACTAGAATCAGCGACATAAGTTGGTAGGTCACTATATTAACCTCAAAACCTATTTTGTAATTATCTTTCTATGTCACCCAGAAATTCTGCTATGACCCAAATATTTTTTCTCAAGTTGTTTTATTCAAATAATACGGATACGGAAAAAAGCCTTGTAAACCGCGATGCCCCCCGTAGAGCGAGGCCTGCGAACGAATGGCACAATAAAACTATAAAATCATAAACCTCTGTGAGGAACGCTGTAGCGTGACTTTTTGGGCACCGAGCTTTGCTAGTCCATGAAAAAAAAAAATTGTTATATTTTTTTTTCTTAAAATAAATATAGCAACGTAGGGAATTTCTACCCATGATGTCGCTTGCATGCTTTCACTAGACGGCATATTATAAAATGTTTCTCAATAATTAAATTGCATTTTTTTTAATTAAACCGTCAAACGCACACTAACATTTCATTACAATTCATAAATGTAATGTAAGTTACCGTACTTCTGGTCTATTTTTGCTATCTGTACAATGTTAACATTACGAACTATAGACGGGTAAAAAAGCGGTAATTAACTAAAATGATGACTTATAATTTAACTTGAATCCTACACTCTCTGGACTTTTCTCGAAGGCCAGGTGCAAGGAGATTTTATTTCGATAATAAATAAGGTTACTCAAGATTCAACCAAATGATAGATGAGGACTGCTTTTAAAAAGGTTAGAATTGCCAATTAAACTAAAAAAATTATGCATAATAATGATTGAATGGATGATTTTTTAATTCTGTAAATAGATCTTTTAAAGAAACTTTTAAAATTCATGTATAAGATTATTTTAGGATCTAGATGGCATCGGCATTTCCTGGCTGACGATGTCTAAGAAGAAATGCCAAAATAGACTCAGAGACATGTTCTCTTTTAAAGTCCAAACATCTTTGTTTACAATATGTGAGCCTGACGATGTAGTTCAAAGTCTGAGATGGCCTTTTGAAGAAAGTACCAGTGCAGCTTTGAGTTGACCTGCCCATATTGTCAGCACGCATACATAAGCCATCATTGCCTCAAAATCATACATTTTAAATCGAATCATTATAATAAATAGTTTGATATAATATGATGAATTTAACGATTAATTGACATTAATTATATTAATCGTTTTTTTTCATGATAATAATAAAAGATTGATTATAACGAGTACCAATTTATTCGTTGACTGTAATAATAGTTAAATAAAACTAGGTAGGTATTCATTACATTCGTGTCATTTCATAAACCGATTTATTTGATTCGATTTGAAATATTTATAGGATCAAATTGGAACAAACCGGAATCAAGTCAAACCACGCAATCAATATCATGGTATACCCGATATAAAATTAAAATTAATTTGATATTTATGGACTGTATATTAACTGAAAATAACAAAACACATTTGTTGTTTATTTAACCCAATGGAAAGCCGAAAGAAAAGTCGATAAGCAGAACAAGCTTTTATACTGTGAAAATGTTTCAATCGAACTTCACTTTTTAGTAGTTATCAATATAGTTCATACTACAGTAAATGAAATTATGTTTACGCACTTTAATAATTAATTATAGTGTCTAAACTTACGCGGATAGTAGTCATATTCGTGTACATTTTTTTAGCGGATTTTCAAATTTCATGAAAATAGTAGATCAATTATTATTTGAGGTTTAGCTGGTCCTGTTCCTCCCATATTATACTAAATAAAGATAGCATTTAGTAATTGTAACATAAAATATCCATTTTTTTATATTTTATATATTTTAGTACAGTCCCGCAATTTATTGAAGCATCATTCTAATAAAAGACAGGTTTTAAGTAGAACAACATAAAAATTAAAGATTATCTAAAACTATTGCACAGAACTCATAGGGTACCGATTTTTTTCAGGCAATGGAAAACGCTACGTCAGCCAATACTAATTAATACAACCTCCCATTTAAAAATATCAGCGACATCTATACGTTGGTATAGTAAACGCTTTACTTTGATGTCGTGCCTACACCAAACACGCGGTGGGTATTAGCACGCATTGTGTGTGGAATTAAGATGCGCGAAATAAATGAAAGTAAAAAAAAGGCTGTATCGCAACCATTGGGGCTGGAACAAAGAGAGGGCTCTCTTATTTGCGGTGTGCGCTATCGTTCCATCGAGAGAAGGTACTTGCTTTATTATAGCCGGTTTTGATGCTAAAGTAATAAAAAAACCTGAATTAAAAAAAAACTGGAGCTAAGGAAAATAATAATGATTAAATATAAATGTTGTTTTGGATATTCATTTTTATTTTGTTATGTTTGTTTTTAAATACCATTTTTTGTCATAGGTCTACTGTGTGGGTAAAATATATATGTAAAATAACATTCACTTAATATATTGTGATTTTTATTAGGAAAATACTCACATCAAATAGCAAATATGACAAAAGTAAAACAAATATGACCCCCTTTCAAAGCAAATCGTATACAAGTAAGATACAATTCAGATCACTTCATTATATACATAGGCTATTTCCGCGAGGTATCGTTATAGGTAATATTAGCTTGAGAAATTCTGTCATATAGAAAAATAGTTATGAATTGACGACCAAAATAATCTAGCATCAAATCAGAATCCAAACGCGTCAACAGCAACGGGAGTGGCCCCTAAATCGTCGATTGTTTGACGTCGGCATTAAAACAGCGAAATGTCAATATTTGTCGGCAGTACTCTAGGGCGGAGGGCAGGGCGTAATCCCTCGTTCGCAAATACTAGGAGATTTCGCCGATGTCGCCTGTTTCGTGGCCCAGGGGAACGCCTTTTGTTTGCACTCTCATTAATATACATGGGAATTTGTGGTTCAATATGACGGTGAAGGATTTTTTAGTCTTAAGTAGGTGTGAAGAGGGAAATTCACAACTGCAAATTTAATTAATATTCTGTGGTTTTCTGCTGATAACTCGAGTTAATGTCAGTTGACGCATACAAAGCGACGGACTTAATTGTAAAAAATATTGTCCTTTCTTTTTGGATAAAATTAGATCATTCTAACGTCTGTCAACCACAACATATTCAGACTGTTAAAACCGCTTACCTACTATTTAGATAATTTGGATTACAAAAAGAACAAGTGAGGTTAATAATATTATTAACATAGTAGTAAAAAGTAGTAGAATTGCGCAGTGACTGAGCGATCGGCCTGTGCGTCACGGGTTGCGGGTTCGATCCCCGCACGGAGCAAATATTTGTACGTTCTACAGGTATTTGTTCCGGGTCTGGGCGTTTGTGTATGTGTACATTTGTGTTTGTAAATGCACCCACCATACAGGAGAAAATCCTAGTGTGGGGCACGTTTTTAAAAAAAAACATGAAAATCTAATTACTCGAGTTGTATCAAGTTTTTACAGAACCAATTCACTTGTGTTATCTATTATCACAACTTTAGTAAGACTAAGTAAACCTTAACCGGAATTATTAACTTGTCAATCAACAACCAAAACAATACTACGTTCGTACGTACGGTTTGATAGATTCAACAAACGTCCATAAATTGTTTACAATTTAAATTAAATTTATGCCACTCAACCTACTGTTATCATGCTAATTAAAATAAATACTATTAGATACTGCGTCAAAACATTTTCAATCCGTTTAGAAACAGCCACATTCATATTAAACCATAACAACAAAAACAAAAATACCTGGCGTGCGTGTATTTCAAAAATTATAACAAGCGGACCGCTCACCGACATCTATTCACGACAAAGGGTACACTTGTAAATAGAAAAAAAAATGCAAATAGGGTTGGACCGCTATCAATTTCCCGCAAATTTCCCGGGACAACACGGGCTATTTATATCCCTTATGCGACCTGCAACTCACACTTCAACACCAGAACCTCTTTGTTCGCTGATATATCGACGGGCCGTCGAAGGTGCGAACGCTAAATCATTTAGTTTTTGCAGACAAAAATTATGGTTGAATTTGAATTTAGTTTTTTTTTTTGCATCTACTGTTGGTTACCGGTGAAATGTTGGTATAGATTAGTACACCTCTGCCTATCCTCTCGGGGACTTGTACTTGTTTGCTTTTGACGATCTTAAGGCTACATACACAATTTGTCTTCTTGATAGTTTATTTCAACTACTAGAATAGTTCAAGTTAACAAGTTCTTATGATATCATATTAATAATAATATCAGTTTAATTCGGACCATAATCCATATTGTGTTAGTAATACAATTAAAAACTTAGCATAGTAATAGTAGGTACTATAATTAAAAAATTAAAAATATTAGCCGTGTCAAAAGTAGTAAGAAATGTACACATTTAGAAGTGAAAAAAATGCTTTTTACGGTTGTGGTTCTTTTATCTGAGTAGTATTGTGATGGATCGACAGGCTCGTTGGTATTGCTTTCCAATATTATAATTAAACTATTTGTGAAATTAAGATTATGAAACACATAACGCAGGAGAAAACCATTAGTACACAAACAACATTTTATTTAATGGATTCAAATCTATAGCTCAGAGACACTTACGCACACTTCAATACAATCCAAACGCTGTTCAGAGCCTCTACTACGTAATCTAATCTACATATTCACTTGCGAACTCGATGACCTGCCAACAAGTAACCCGCCGTAAGTCAAGTCTGAGCGCAGACAAGCGGGCGTCGGCCACTCGAGCGGAACAGACGTGAAATACGGCCAACACACTACATTTAACCAGATAACCGACTAGTGAGAACGTTTTGACGCTCGTGGTAGGGGTAATGTGCTAGTGATAATGGGCGAGTTAAGACGCTTCTGTTAAGTGAGACATTGCGTTGTTCGCTTGAAAGAAATATTTTTTATGATACTGTTATACGATTTTAAATGTGGGTTCCTAGCGCGGCTGATGAGCGTTGGGTCCTGTGTTATCCATACTAATAATAGTAAAAATTCGAAAGTGTGCTGTCTGTTTGTGTGTTACCTCTTCCCGCTATAACCACTGAACCGATTTAGATGACATTTTGTAGAGATATAGTTTGAGGCCCGGGGAAGGGCATAGGATAGGTATGTAGTTTAGTTCCATCCTGGAAATTATCCCTTAAAAGGCAGCAAAAGGGGTGGATGTTTGTAACCGGATAAAATTACTCATTTAACGCGGACGAAGTCGCGGGCAAAAGCTAGTATTCTATAAAGTGTATTTAATAAAACTTGCTTACGCATGTATCCTTGAAGGGTTAAGCAGAGGGCAAGGTGATGTACATTGCTCTACAAGATTGCCGGCCTATGGCATATGTTTAAATACTATGTAATAGATATGTGTTTACTTATTATGTGTCCGAGCCTACCGGCAGTAACCGAATTCGAATGAAAATTTAAAAAAATAAAAAAATAAATTGAATCTTCTCACGTTCATTAATTCCATTTGGGTTCTTTAGACTATTTAGATAATTGTAAATAAAAAAAAAATCCTAAATGGCTCTCAGTAATAAATTGCTCCCTTCTAACAAAAGTTTGAGAGCAACTTCTAGAATGTCGTTTATAGTTGTCATATACTTCATAAAAACAGCCAACGAGTTGTTAAAGATCATTGCATTCGTAGCAGCTGCTACGAACTTGCTACGGAAACGCTACGCTTTACTATTCCTCGCCACTCGTAGCAGCGAGTAAAAATTTATGATTCTGTGCTTCTAAAATAATTAAACAAGCGAGACTGTTAAGGTTCTGGTGTTTTACTGTGAAACTGAAATCACGAAATAATCGGTTTCAATTATTAAATAATTAATTAACTGCCATGTTGATCTAGTGGCCGTAAGTGCGACTGTTGAGCATTAAGTCTCGGGTTTCATTTCCAGGTCAAGCAAAGTGTCTTTAGGTTTTTCTATAACATTTTCAGTAGCATCCTGGAGTTTGGATTTGCGCCCGTTTAGGCTCGTCACCGCGAAACCTTGTACTAAAATCATATATCAGCGAAATGTGAAAATATCCAAACTTGGTTATGAGAAATTAATAAAATAGTAACATTTTAGAGAACAATTGTATGTTGAATTTGAATTTAGCCTGAATGGCAACCTTTCAATTTAAAAGTGACGTAGTATTTATACATAACATAGTTTTTACCAAGTTTGAAGTTTTGAGACCACCAACACCAAATACCTAAGACAGAAATATAAAAAATAACAAACCTAACAGAAACATAAAATTACACTAACAACGAAGAAATACAAATATAAAATTACATTTTCTTACTAAGATTTTAAAACAGACTACAAAGAAAGTCCTTTGATTGCGACAATTACTCGATAGCTGTCGGGTATTCCAGCAATTTGCCGTTTGAATCAGTAATTAGACATGACAATCACCTACAGAAATAGCCCTACAAAGAAAAGGCCGGACACCACAAAGGTGTATTTAGCGTCAGAGCGTCAAACGCTTCGTATATACCGGGTGTTCTATTCACGATTTAATCATTTCTATGGACTCCGTACTTATTTTCTTTTAATTACTGCTGTGGCGTGTTCTTCAAAAGGTATTAGTTGCATATTTGATGTTATTATGTCTCGACTTTAAAGGAGTTATTGTCTGAATTTGTCTTGGCATTTTTTCGCAAAGAGAAAAGACGAAGGCACCATTTTTCATAAATATGATATATTTAAGTATAACAAATATAGTTAATGGATTAGTTCTTTGAGTGCCAACTTTAGTTAATTAATAAAGTAATTATTATGTTACAGTTATTATTTGATTTTGAGTTTAAAAAATAACACATTGAACATTCAAACTGGCACCCAAAATATAGTTAGCAATGTTACCCATAAAATAGATTAAATTCAATTGCACTATAATCTTTAGAAAAATAAAAACAAAAAAAGGATATGAATTTAAAATAGTACACCCTATAGGCTGTTATATATTCGATTTGAATGTTCGTATTGGCGAGTATTTACAAACAGTATAATAAATTATAGGCTCCCTTTATTGGTAGGGACAGGGAACGTATATCAATTTGATGGCTCGTGACAACCCTGTAATCATGTCAGTTTGACTTATTTTAATAAATGAATAGACCATCTTTGAATTCGATTTATAAGTAAATTACATATCGTCTACGAAATTGAACCGACAGTAGATATTTCTTTACGTAGTCAATAAATAATTAGACTAATAAAAATGCTGTTCTCATTTAAACAAACATTTACGTAACAAATCGTTTAAAATATTAAAACCTAGGTATTCAAAGAACGGTTCATCGTCGTAATCTTTATACTCTTACTAGCAAAAGAACGTTCACTTCTGAACAAACGCCTCCCGCATAGATTTCCATAAGGATTGGTTACGATGATCCGTATCCAGCAACTTTCACCGATCTTTACCTGGTGGTCCAACCATCTGGTCGCCAACCCAAGCGTCTTCCAGTCAGTTCCAGTGCATAGTCTCTACTCAAGAACCTTTCTGCCTCAGTATCCATTATATTTACGAGGTAAGTAAATTTTACATTCGTTATTATGTAGAGTTGAGAGCTGTGGTAGCCTAGTGGCGTGACAAGTGGACTGACATGTCAAAGGTCTTGAGTTCGAACCCGAGGCATGCGCCACTGAATTTTCGTAAGTTATGTGCGTATTTATCACATGCTCAAACCGTGAAGAAAAACATTGTGAGGAAACCTGCTTGCTTGAGAGCTTTGTCTCGATGGCATGTGAAGTCTGCCAACCCGCAATAGGCTAGCGTGGTGGACTATAGCCTAATCCCTCTCAAATGAGACGAGACCCGTACCTAGCAGTGGGACGTTAATGGGTTGATGATGATGATGATTATGTAGAGTAATCGCCTTCATGGCCAAAGCGACCTACTTAAATATACTGTGACAAACTTACAGAAAAATGTCAACGAAACTATGTTGTATTTCAAATATTTATAACCACTACGAAACTTTTGCCTTACAATAACCCACTTATAACTATTCAAGGAGTCAGTAGAACAAAACTTTCTAGAACAAACTATAGGTTTTAGCATCTAAAGCAATAAAAGAATAAACTAAGGGTGTGTCCAACCGTTTATTAGCAGGTATTATTAAAGAAAAGCGTCAAGTGTCGTGACGCGCCGGGTGCCGGCGTTCCCTCATTATTTATTTAAAGCCCGATCCGATTGTCGTATGTACGTTCTCATTGTGCGGTACAAGTTACGAAAGAGTACTGTATTACTGAAATACGATGGACATATTTAATGGGGAAGGTAAAAACGAATTCTTCTGTTGTCACAATTTTACAAAATAATATGAATATACTTTATTAAAACATAAACGTCCTTTTAAACAATGTCAGTAGAAGTCAATATTTTTAAAACTATGTTATTAAAAAAATCCCTTCTGATGTTAAGACCAACAATTAACCAAATTTCAGATAACAAATGGGAGATCCGCCTCAGTCTTGATTGAGTCCCGGTTGATAACCTAGCAAGGTTTCGGAAAAAAGAATAAGAGAATTATAAGTACCAATATCGTTAAATCGCTTATCACTTAACCCATTAAGCGTTCCAGACGGAGTGCTTTTAAAACTTAACCCTTATTTTCTCACTTTGAGCACTTTAAGGGATTACAAGAGCTGCGTCTGTCCTCTCCGACAGAAGCGTGAAGATGCGTTTAATTCCTGCACCTGCTGTCAACTTTCCTTTTAGAATCGAGAAAAAAAAGCGAGATGTTAATCGGTTGAGGAGTTCAGTCCCTTCAGTTTTTATGGTGTTTTATTTAAAAAGTTTTTACTGCAAATTCTAGAAAGGAATCTTCTTCCTGAATGGGCTTTAGCTAGTGTACCCTGTGATAATCTCTAGGTTAGGTTCGTTTTACATTAAGTAGGTATGCGCATATTTGTTGACCGCAAATAAATACACAGTGAGGAAATGAGTGTAACATACTTCTTTTCTAAAGAAAAGAAGGATTGAAGCACAAAAAAATACCACCTTCATTTTGATTTACCACTATTTAATTAAGAAGACATCTGATAAGTGTTTTATTATTTGACTGTTTTAGATTTACAAGGTATTTGAGAAGCAGTTAACCTAATGATGTCAATATAACAACCTACAATCAAAGTATACAATTTGGAAAAGAATAACGTCCTAATGAGGATGAGTTGTATTATTAGCAGTGTATCTTATAAACAACTTATATTTGAATAAACTTGCGGTCCAATGAAAGCTGCGAGGCGGCTATTGAAATCTGGTACACCAAAAATGATGTATGTAGATGCATAGCAGCATTTTTCACGACTGATTGTCATCAGAATAATAATAATATTTCCGGACATTATTACACAGCGCCATCTAGTCCCGTGGTAAGCAACGAGGCTTGTGTTACGGATACTACATAATATACTTTTTTTTTGTAAATACATACATATTATACATAGATACATCCATGACTCGGAACAAATATTGATGCTCATCAAACAAACATTTGTCCCTACCGGGATTCGAATCCGGGACCCATAGTACAGCAGGCAGCGTTAACTACCGCTGAGCTAAACGGGTCGTCAAATAGAATACGTGGATACCGAGACTGACAACCAGTTGTTGCATGTATGGTATGTGTGAATGTAAATAGTAGACTGCTAGCTTAGAAGAGAAAGGCCTCGACCACTGTAGGTGTCCATGATGATTACGTGCGTGATACCGTGTGATCAAAAAATGGCTCAACTCGTCTCACCTCGCCTCGCCTCGTCTCACCTCGCCTCGCCTCGTCTCGCATTGCAGATGTAAAGGCGCCATTACGAGAATAGCTTCATTACTCGTTAGATGTACTTTCAAATATTATTTTATTTTTTTCCTTGTACCTTTGAGTACATCATTATCCGTATTTTGTAATTTACTATAATCTAAAACATTAGGTACTTACTTTGGATTAACAAGTCTGTAACATAAGAGTTCTCTGATTGATACAGTCAATGATTTTGTCATGTCTATTTTCTTACACTTTGCGAATATAAGAAATTGAAATAAAACATATTTTTTACGAATTTTATCGCTTCGAATTCTTTACAGTAGCCATGAAAATCTTGGTCATAAAAATGTCAGAACATGATCGTGCTGTAATTTAAAACGCTGATGTTATTTATACTATCAAATTAAACTACCTTTTACTGAAAAGGTAGTTTAATTTGATAGCATGATAAACAAAGTATAATTTATTACTTCCAACATGACTTCATGAACATAAACTAAAAAACATATTGTATTGAGGCTTAGTCGCAAGATTTGTCTGCCTACATACCGAATAGTCCATTTTAATCGTCCACACAATACTGAAATCTGGGAAATATTTAAACAGGCGAGCTCAAGTTAAGTCTTCCGACCACATACTGTGTACATCTGAAAAAGCATTCCATATAACCGCAAAGGGAAAGTTGTCCTGTAGCGAGCATTGTTTACGTGGACGACGGAACGCGGCGCACGCGGCGATAGCGTTACTAAAAGAGCTATTTTATCAATACTGGTGTTAATAACAGTCCAAGTTATGTGTTTTCAGCACGAAAATTACTGTAAACGTAAGTCTCAAGTGAAGGAAAATTTACAAGCGGTTGTTGACGTAAATATAATTTAATATTTTCTCTTAAAGACGCAGATTTATGCAATACCTACTGCATTACAGTTTTCATACGTTATTAAACCTTAAAATATTTACAACATGAGTAATCTAATTTTTTTAAATAGCTGTACGAATTGTCCTAACATAGGTATAACGAACCAAAATCAGTGTGCCATATATAGCGTTTGTTGATAATTGAAACCTACATTTTTGAAATTACGGTCACTATCTTGATTTAACGATGACTGAAAATAAATGATATTACCCAGAATTCTCCCTTTACAGCTTTTGGGTTGGGCAGAATTGTCCAATCGATGTTGCTATGTCGCCGTAAGACATAAGTAACATAAACAAAGAAAAATTCAACACATCAGGCGGATACCTCGGTGGCTCAGTTGGCAAAGCGTCTGGAGTACCAATCCAGAAGACGCGGGTTCGAGTCCCGCCTGAGGTTGAATTTTTCTTTCTTAATAAAAATTTAAAAATCTTAGCTTGAAATAAGCTAAAAAAATACAAAAAGATTGTATAAATGATATTTTTTATGTAGGTACACATATGTAGATGTACCAACGAGTTCATACACCATTTCTTCTGAGAGGTCGTCAGTTACGAAATGCACACACAATGCCATCTAGATCCTGAAATAATCTCATACATGACTTGTAAAAGTGTTTACAAAATAGCAAAATCTATTTACAAAAACATCTCAAATCACATCTAGTAACAATAATATCTGTGTCCGCGTGTTTCGGGCACGTGAGGTGGACGATAAATTCTATGCTTTGTGCTTCCAGTCTGCTCGGCGTTTTTTACGCCGCATTTTGTGTGAGCTGCAGACCGCTGCGGCTTGAAATGATGTAATAGCAATGAAAAATTTACCACTGTTTGTTTGCCGTCAACGCGAACGCTACTGCGATGCTTGTGTTAGTATTTTGAGGGAATAAATATAAATAAATAAATATAAATATTCCTGGACATTATGACACAACGTCATCTTGTTCCGTGGTAAGCAACGAGGCTTGTGTTACGGATACTAGTTGGTTGATATATTACATATATACTTTTTTTTTCGTAAATACATACATATTATACATAGATACATCCATGACTCGTAAACAAATGTTGATGCTCATCACACAAACATTTGTCCCTACCGGGATTCGAACCCGGGACTCATAGCACAGCAGGCAGCGTTAACTACCGCTGAGCTAAATGTCGCTAAACGTCGTCGGTCGTCGAATGTTGATTGCCAATGAAATGGTTCGGCATCCATGGTTGAACTGGTATTGTATGTAGGTGCCTCCATTAGTTTGGCTGTTGATCGTGAATTAAATTTTTACATCAAGCGAAGTAGGTATTATAGCAAAGTACCTATTATAGCGATTTTAAGAAATTATATAAAATGTTGAGATTTGATTTGTACCCGTTAAGTAGCAATAAGCTCGCCCACTATTACAATATAAAACATCAGTGAAATAACTTTTAATGTCTGTCTAACCATTTAACGATATAGGCGTAATAGTATGTTATGAGCTATTTAGATTATAAGCGAAATTTACATATTTATCTATCCAAAAAATCCAAAATGGCGCTCTGAATGCGTTAAATTATCTCACTGTACTTGTACATACATCTAACTGTGATATTTTACATATGATATATATTTATTAACTCACTATTAGATTAGCAAATTAAAGTGAAATAATAATTTTGCTAAACCTTTGTAAATATAATTTTTTTAATCCCTTAATATAACTTCTAGAATGTTTGAAATTATTAATTTTTATTCTCAACTTTGCGAAGCCTGTGACATTAATGGTCGGATGCATTTACCGAAAGCTTGAATACAATAATAAAAGCAATATATACGATCTTCAATCCGGAGGATGAGCAGAACATAAAGTATTCACCGATCTATAGCGATACAAAATCCTTAGCGGGTTCCGTAGCGAATGCAACGTCACATTACAGTGCACCAAGCATTACGTATTCTCCCGTGTCTTTTATATACTACACTATATTATTCCCCTGGCTTTACTCGCCGTGAACACCTTCACTAATATCAAATATATTATAATTTTTTTTAAAAACTATTAGCACAGCGTTATTAATGTTGTTGTCTGGCATTGTGATGTATATGGACATTTGTACCTGAGCTATGGATTATTCACTGCATAATAAGTATATAAATGCGTAAAACTTTTGCTATGTATGTATAATATTAACTATTGACAAAAAATAAAACTATGTATATATCAACTATCTAGTACTCGTAACACAAGCCTCGTTGCTTAACTCGGAACCAAAATATGCTTTGTTTGTAATCATTTAGGAATAAAAAAAAATGTACTAAGGAAGTTAACTAATGTAAAATTTAAGTCTTTTAGGCAGGTGCCTAAAAGACTTAAATTTTTTTCTGTCTCTTCTTAGGCTAAGAGTGGTAATAGTCCACCACTAAGGTGCTACGTTATACCAGCTTATACGGGCATAATTTGGATAATCTTGAAGGCAAACCCTATAGCTTGGCAGTCTATAGTCTAACTATCATCGCTATAAATAAATAAATAAATATTCCTGGACATTCCTGGACATTATGGCACACAGCGCCATCTAGTTCCGTGCTAAGCAACGAGGCTTGTGTTACGGATACTAGTTGGTTGATATACTACATATATACTTTTTTTTTGTAAATACATACATATTATACATAGATACATCCATGACTCGGATACAAATGTTCATGCTCATCACACAAACATTTGACCCTACCGGGATTCGAACCCGGGACCCATAGCACAGAAAGCAGTGTTAACTACCGCTGGACTAACTGGGTCGTCAAAATATATATAAAAAATATAAAATTCTAAATTATATTTCCACAGACAGACATTCATTCGTCAATATATAATAGAAGATCACAAATTCTGAAGTGCAAGGGATAGAAATCGATCTTTTGCATCACAAAGCGGTCCCCGGGGTGTGCAATAAAACTGCGACGCGTCGCTAGGTGGCGTGCCACGCTCAACGTTATCCAATTTGCAATTGAAGTGTCTACATACATATTATATAGGTATATTGTTTAAACGTTAACTCAGTACCCTACCTACGTAGGTATCAAATCAAACTATCTATGACTATGAAATTTTCGGTAGCAGCTTGAAATTTGCATTCGTAAATGGGCCTGAAACTTATCGGCCAAATGTATGTAGGTGTACATTAGTACACATTTGCCTAAACCTTCGGCGACTATAGGCTTGATATCATGTATGTATATATATTAAAATATATTTTTTACTGCAGCGATAAAATCTCTTAGAAAATATTGTATCAAATACGTAAGAATTTCACCTTTAAATATCCGGGAATTATCTTCAACCCAATTCTTTTATCACTGTTAAGTACTACTCCTCTCTCATTTCAGAGAGATTCGGGTATAGTTCACCACGTTAGCCTCCTGCGACTATACTTCCTCTGAGACATGCAGGCTTCTCAGGAAAATGGGTTGATCATGAATGAACATAATTATATATTAATCCACCTGTCAAATTTTTCAGAATAAACCTTCACTGTATTGGAATGAAACCAACTATGTTTAAAACAATCCAATAAATCAGAGTCCCGTACATCGGCTGCTTGCGCCGCGTGTCAATAAACGTCGCGCGTCGGCTCGCAGTCGACACCGTGAGCTTTAATGAAAACAAATGGAAAAGCGCAGCTCTGGGCGAACAGTCGAGGAGACTGCAGACTCAATGACCGTATTGTATTAATCCATCCATCTTGGGACAAAAAGTCTAATATTTATTAGGGACATGCAGGGAGTATCTGTAAGAATTTGTTTTGATTCAGGTATTCAAATATTTCCCGTGTTACGTAAATCGTGGAAACGAAACAAAAATTGAATTTTATCTCCATGAAAAATCTAATAAAAGAAATAGCTCTGTCTCTTTCTTTTTCAGATGTGTGCTTCATGATAACAGCGAAATAGGTTTATAAAAATAAAAACAATTCTTGTCCCGGAAATTATAATTCTATCACGTCATCTTACGTCCACGGAATAATTGTAAAAATTAAAACGAGTCAATGTCATCTCGATATGATTTCAATAGCAAAATAAAACATAAAACACAATGCAATACAGCAATAAATAAGATATCGGTTGAAAAAATAAAAACACGGCCGTTTCAGTTCAGTTCCATAGACTGCATAACAGGGTTATGTGTAAAATCCCCTCGCGAAGCCCCTCAAATATGTATGATATATTAACAGATAAGTTTACATGACCATGCAAATTTTTTATAAACAACTTTTATTCGAAATAAAATCACTCCCAATGTACAGTCACCGTTAGTTTCTTTCACTCGACGTAACACCTCCCCGCCGCGGAGTTTTGACTCCGGACAAATTAAATCAATTAAAGAGCAGCCTACGTTTTTTGTTGGCGAATGTCCACCATTTGTTCGTATTAAGCTTATTTTTTGTTACCTACGTCCCCTTTGTTTTTAACTGTACTTTTGAGTTAGAGAACGGCGTAAATGAGAGCTAGATAGATGAGGCAGTTAAAATTAATAGGTAACTTTGATTTACTTTATGTATCCTTTGTAGAAGAGTTGTGATTATTTGATTGCCTTAAATTATTATATGCAATCAATCTATCTGCAATCTTCTTCCACATATCTTTTTTTTTGTTTTTTATACTTATTTATTTATTTAATTTTTGTACATACACACAAAGAAAGGATTAATAGATACACTGTACAAATTATTTCTGCAGAAATCTCTTCCAGTAGGCCTGAGAGAGGAGACGTATATAGTGGAAAAACAGAAGTGTGTGTAGGTCAATAAACTTACATCAAATCAAATCAAATCAAATCAAATCATTTATTTCAATTAGACCAATACAGGTGCTTTTGAATTGTCATATTTAATTGAATTTAGTTGCACGGTTCCAAAAGGTAGGTCTTATGGAGAAGAACCGGCAAGAAACTCCATAGATACTCTTTTAAATTAAATACAAAATTGTTGGTTTTGTTTTACAAAGATTTATGTGTGTAATGTAATATCAATATGAGACTGGTGCAGTTCGATGTGAAACGTATGATTTATGCAGACAGGAAATAACTAAAACCAATTTAGGTTGCCATAACATGTATGAGCCGACCAGTCCCAACTGATAGCACCCGTTCACGAGCATGACGTGTGTATCGGCGTCTGTCTACTCAACCATGTTGTAGGGAATAAAAAGACCCGACACACAACGCCACCACCAGCAGGACATTTGAGTGAGCATGACAAGCCCAGACTGCCCGGCAACCATTTCCAATTTTATAAAAAAAAAAAAAAACAACGTCAAAGCCAACATCAGTCTCATATTTTACAAGCTATTTTGCTAACTCAGTAACTATTGCGTTAATAAATAATAAATTAAATTAATAAATAATTAGCATGTCAATTTGTAAAAGTGTATAACTAAACATGTCAAATTGTATAAGTGTATAACTGAGCATGTCAAATTGTAAAAATGTATAAATATATCTTTATGTAAAACAAAAGAAGTCAGACCAATAAATACAAATAATAATAATAATCATGAGGCTAGTAAACCTGTGGAGCTGGACTAGCATTCTGCCAAACTTTTTTATCTACAAGATAATCTTCTAATTTGTAATATGCTTTCTTGCATAGAGTAGACTTAACGATAGATTTAAATTTATTTTCTGGGAGGTTCAAAATTATATCCGGAATTTTATTATAAAACCTAACACTATATCCCACAAAAGAGGTATGGACTTTAGCGAGACGAAGCTGTGGCTGCATTAATTTTGACTTATTTCTAGTATTATAATTATGCAGTTCACATCTTTTAGTATGATGTGATATATTTTTCCTAACGTACATAATATTTTCAAAGATATACTGACAAGGCACTGTCATAATATTTATTTCTTTAAAGAGTTCCCTGAGTGAATCACGACTACTTAGGTTATAAATGGCTCTTATTGCTCTTTTCTGCAGTACGAACACTGATTCTATGTCTGCAGCACGGCCCCACAGCAATATTCCGTAAGACATGATGCTATGAAAGTAGCTATAATAAACGAGTCTTGCGGTTTCTACATCCGTAAGTAGTCTGATTTTTCTAACTGCATAAGCAGCTGAACTCAGGCGTCCCGTCAAAGCCTTAATGTGCGGTCCCCATTGAAGTTTGGAATCTAGTTTGATACCTAAAAATACAGTCTGATCGACGAATTCGAGCTTTTCATTATTTAACATTATATTACAATCATCACTTCTAACATTTGGTAAGGAAAACTTTATGCATTTAGTCTTCTGCCCATTCAATACCAGATTATTAACAGTGAACCACTCATGGACCTTTAGAAGGGCGCTATTTACATCGTCAACATTTGGTGAACGTCTATCTAATCTAAAAATTAACGAGGTATCATCAGCAAATAACACCATCCCACATCCATTCTGGCACATATAAGGTAAGTCATTAATATATACCAAAAACAAGAACGGACCCAGGATAGAGCCTTGCGGAACACCCATTTTAATTTTGGAACCGGATGATTTAACTCCGTTTATTTGGACTTTCTTGCAAATATGATTTTATTAATTTTAACGAGTTTAGCTTCAATCCATAATGTTCCAATTTTAGTAGTAGAGTATCATGATCCACGCAATCAAATGCTTTTGAAAGATCACAAAATATGCCAACGGCATCCTGTGACTCTTCCCAAGCATCAAAGATGTGCTTTATAAGCGTCACTCCGGCGTCAGTTGTATTACGCCCTTTGGTGAAACCATATTGCTGGTCATGAAAAAGTTTATGTGTATTGAAATGTGACAACATTTGGTTAAGCATAATTTTTTCAAAAATTTTACTAAATACGGGCAGAATGGAAACTGGTCTGAAATTTCCTGGATCTTTAGAATCTCCAGATTTAAATAAGGGTACTATTTTACTGTGTTTCATAAGATCCGGGAAGGTCCCCTGGTCAACGCATTCATTAAATATATTTGCTAGATGGGGTGCTATAGTATCAATTATTCCACTACAAACTTTAGATGATAAACCCCATAAGTCTTCAGTTGTTTTTATTTTTATATCTTTAAAAACTTTAACGACTGACTCTGGACTAACATACCTAAATTTAAAAGTAGCTGGACAGACAGTAACATTCTGTTTAAGTACAGCAACGGAAAGTGCGGAAGAAGAATTTAAACTCTTAGTTATTGTGAGGGGTATGTTCGCAAAATATGTCTCAAATTCTTGAGCTACTTCAGAATTTGTGGTTATAAGACCACGTGCCGTTTGTAGTGCGTTATTGTTATGGCCTCCTTTAGATCTATTATTTTCATTATTTATTATTGTCCAAGTCGTTTTTATCTTATTTTCAGCATTCTTGATTTTGTTACGTATGTATAATTTTTTTGCTAATTGACATACTATTTTAAAAGTTTTTGAATATTTACTAACATATTGAGTAAACTCTTCGCTTTTATTAAATGACTTTAATTCATATAATTCAAATAAGTGTTCCCGACTTTTACGAATGCCTATAGTTGCCCAGTCACTAAATTTAAATCTAATGTTTACGTTCTTGGTTCTTAGTTTGAAATATTTATTAAATTCATTTCTTACAATCTCGAAAAAACGTGAATATTGTTTATCACAATTATTTATATCTATGTTTTGACCGGCTAACTTAGTATTTAGACATTTATTGTAATTAACAATTTTATTCTTATATAGACATAGACTATAGTTACATATATACAGAGATACACATATACTATATTGCATAATAATATACATACTTATTACCTTGTATTCAAAGGTACACTGGTAGGAAATGACATACGGATTGAAGTCTCGTGTGCTTCGTTTTTACATGGAAGTATAAATAAGAAAATATATGATTCAGATGAAAAGTAAAAGTAAATGTAAACACATTCTTCAATCAAATAATTCTCTTTAAATCAAACTTTGATATATTTTTGTGACACAAAAATATATTCTTGTTGCAGATATTTTTTTACCAATACCGGTTAAATTTATTTTCATGTTTATTTCGATACTTTAATCGAGTTTAGTAAGCAATATCTGTATTTAATCTTAACATTTGCAGGAAGTTATTCAGTGGAGGCAGCGCATCGCCACCATTTTGTATTGTAAACGACCGATACGTGTCCAAAATGCATTCCAGTTAAATAACACAGGCTGTGCAACATATGTAGATATTTATTTGAAAGATTGAATTCGATCTTATTGCACACATATTAAAGGTCATGAAATACTGCTACACTCGACTTTTTAAGTTATTGTATCACTTCTTGCTACAACGCTGTTAATATTTAAGTGTAGTATAAGTAGGCGGGATCTTTAAAACCCATTTCGTATATACTACACTTATTATATATAACTTTTTATAATATATAAATTTAGTCATCAAATATACCTTTCGGAACAGAACTGGTCTTGTTTATAAATTTCCACTGTGGATATGTTATATAAAGTCTACGTTTATAACAATGTCGTAGATAAATAAGCTTGAACGCTTGCACAATTATAAATCAAAATTATTGCAGAAAGAACAAAAAAGGCGATGCAACTTCACTCGCGCAACATACAAACATTATTCTATACAACACAATCTAACAAAATACTACCATAAATAAAACAAAGCATCAGCTATAAAGAATAATCCTCATCGTCCAGTTTTTGTCACACAGCTTTGCATATTCAAATACCCCGCAAAGCGCAACTTCGGCCGTAAAACATTTTCGTAGCTAGTGAACAAAAAACGCATAGAAACTCAGGCAAAACTGCGGGCAAAAAGTTGTTAAACAAAGAGGCGAGACTGCTTTGTTTCTACCTTTGGGTGGTTGCTTTTCAATTATTATTTAGGGAGATAACGCTGAGAATAACGGCTATTACGCTAAGCTAAATAGCACAGTCTTCTTTGTGATTGCGTTATTTAGCGGTTTGGTTTGGTTTTGACATAGAATAAACGTGAGAATATGTGTGCAACGTTTTGACGTGTCTGTGTGTGTATGTGTGTCTGTCTGTGACATCGTAACTCCCGAACGGATGAACCGATTTTGATTATGTTTTCTTTGTTTGAAGGTTGAATGAATCGAGAGTGTTCTTAGCTATGTTTGATGAAATCGGTCCAAATTGGCCGCCACCACGAAATTTTTTTAATAGTCTTCGTCGTGGGGTTTTAATTTCCCATGTGTGTTGCAGAACTATCTAAATATAAGTTTTTATGCCCCTCTTTTGTATCGAGCCGAACAATTATTTCATGAAATAAAATATACCTACTATAAATTCTTAAATAAATAACTATATTAATTATTTGATATTATGTATAACAATACTGTGAAGCTTAGGATAGAAACATTTTAAGGATAAAAAGAATTTGAATATCTAAAAGAGAAAGTTCTTGATACAATCCTTAAAAAAAGTAATTAGCAAAAGCATGTGTGTCTATATTGAATTAGCAACTATGCTTTAACATTTCAGTAACGTTTCCTTCTTTTAAAAGACACAAAGTCCTCCTTTTAATTCCTTAGTTTTAAAAGTCAAAGAAAAATATTTCCTCAGAGCACGCAGAAAACATAACCTAAAATAATCATATAGCTCTTAAACACACGAAGCAAATGTACATCTAAGTACCCACACGGTGACAAATAAATACATTTCCCCCGTCACCCCACATTATCAGCAGTTTAACTACGTCACCGTGGATAAGCTGTTATTTCAACCGCCAAGTGTGGCCCGCGGTCACGTTTACAGCAAATTGTTTTTGTCACTCCCATTTTAACTCTCACCTGTTGCTGACACCATGTAAGCACGTATAGGAATATACGTAAATATAAAAAAAGACAATATTAGAAATATTTTTTTATTACTTTTATGATTACCTTGTATATTATGAGTGATGTGATCAGTGGACTGAGCTGTGAAAGGTCTGTTGTTCAAACCCAAGGTAAGCACCACTGACTTTTCGGAAGTTATGTGCGTATTTATGACATACTCAAACGGTGAAGGAAAACATCGTGAGGAAACCGGCATGCTTGAGAGATTTTCTCATAGCCTAATCCCTCTCAAATAAGAGGAGACCCGTATCCAGCGGTGGGACAATAATGGGTTGATGATAATGTTATTGTGAGTTAAACATTACATAACTTTTACTAACAAAAATATCTCATGATTGTTTCTAACGCAACATAACACAAGAGTACAATTTAAACAGAATTCTAATATAAAATCTGTGATAGTCTAGTGCTATAACCAGTGGAATATAAAGTCAAAAGTCTCGAGTTTAATTCAAATGCACCACTGAGTTTTCGAAGTTACGTGCTTCTTTATCACTTCTTCAAACGGTGAAGGAACATCGTAAGGAAACCTGCATGCTCGAGAGATTTTCACAATGGCGTGTGAAATCTACCAACTTACCAAAAGAGAAGAGACCCATGCCCAGCAGTGGACCATAAATGGGTTGATGATAATGACTAATATAAAAATTCTTAACTTCTAAACCTAAAGCCCCCAGTTATCACTGTGCCGCCTTTCAAAAACTCTTCTACGATTCAAAACATTCATAAAACGTAAAATATTCCTTAAACATTTGTTAATAACATTAAATTTCCCTTTGAACGGTTTTGCGGTTTACCGACACAGTATATTTATAGTAAACTCTTTAGTAGATACCTGTTTCAAATTCACTTAATGTGCCTTCCCACCAGCAAGGCGCGAATTAAAACATGGTCACCGCATATATAAGTATATTTTTTTAAAAGTAATAATATTGAGATCCGTCTTCAAATTGAGCTGCCCTACTGGGGAAGTACCTCCGCCATACAGAAGACAGCGATGAAAAAACAAAAGTTGTGTTTCTGCTAGTGAGTAAGGTGCTATATATTTAGCTTGTTAGGCCAGAGCCGTTTATCCTAAGCCGAGCTGTAAGCTTGTATGTTACCCTTGTGCTATACAAATACACACAAAGCTGTGTGACTTGCCTACTTGCTTCTGTCCCACTTGTTGCGAAAATAACCCGAGATGGAACTATTTGTACAGCTTAAGTAAGAATTTGTAGCTCAAGAGAACATTTTAATGCAGGGCAATGTTTTAAAAAAATAACTCGGCACATCTCATAGCTCTAGCGCCGCTATTGGTGAAATAGCACCTTTAGATTGTGTTTTAAATGAAATACCTATTTCTCTTTTGTTTTGTGTTTTTTTTGTTCCGAGTGTGGTTAGGTTATTACCTACCCATATTTTATGAATTATAAAATAAACTTTATGATTTAAGTTATCATTTTGATGAGTTAAATGTTAAAAGTATTTGTCATCATTTTAGATTAAACTCCGGATTACATTGTTGTTGATTAAATAAATAAATAAATATTTCCGGACATTATTGCACAGCGCCATCTAGTTCCGTGGTAAGCAACGAGCCTTGTGTTACGGATACTAGATGATTGATATACTTTTTTTTTGTAAATACATACATATTATACATAGATACATCCATGACTCAGATACAAATGTTGATGCTCATCACACAAACGTTTGTCCCTACCGGTATTCAAACCCGGGACCCATAGCACAGCAAGCAGTGTTAACTAACGCTGAGCTAAACGTGTCGTCAATTACACTGGACTACAAAAGAGCGTATGATTATTTGAGTTTGTTTTGGTGTTTTCTCTTTGAGGCCAGTTAGGACACAGGCGCTGGGTAGTTTTAAGACGTTGACTTGTAGACGTGTCCTTAAAAATATATACCTATCTACAAAAATAAAGTATTTTTAAAAATTATAATTTCATTTCTGATGTTGGAATTGTTATCAATAAAAAACAAAACAAATACTATTTCTGATCTATTAATTTATTCACAAGATACTTATTTATTCAATTTCGTAAAGAAACACAAACACCCGAAAAACCTTCGAATTAAAAGGAAAAACGCGATGGAGGCAACTTCGACATAATCCCATTAATCTTAGTGACAACATAATTCAATGGGCGTCTATAGAAATACGGCGGGAGAGGAAAAACGATGAAAAACTGAGCAGAAATACCAGGTCACTGAACTATTGTGGCAGCCGCGGCGCCAAGCTGACACTGCCGACGGTATCGTCAGCTGATGAAGTCTGACATACGAAAATGGAGCCAAAAAATATTTCGAAGTACTATTATTTAAGTGATCTTATCTATACCTATTAATATAATAAAGAGGAAATATTTGATTGTTAGTTTGTATGGAATAGGCTCCGACACTTCTGGACCGATGTCAATAATTCTTTTACCATTAGAATGCTACGCTATCTGTGATAAACATAGGCTATATTATATTTTTAAAAACAATTGGGAATCTGTATGAAAACTTCAATTGTGTAAAAAAAACCTGTAAAAACAGCTGTAAAATATTTTGGTTTATATTTTTTTAAACATTTATTAAATATTTGTACTTTACTAATATACTACCCAGGGCGGACCACTTTAAATTTAAAGAAATTACATTGATTTATATTTTGTTCTGGTCTAGTATTTTGGGAACAGTATTTATGAAGCCTTAAATTTTCGTTTAAAACCTTATTGAAATTGAAAACCTTATTATGATTTATAAAAATGTGACCATTATAAATCGCCTTTTTTGTTTTACCAAAATAATTATTTTTGATGATAAATTCAGTCTCATTTTCTAGACAAAGGCGACCTAATTAGTGCTTATATACATGAAAGTCCACAAGCGGTTTAATAGTAAGTACCAACACAAATTAATTAATTCCTTTAATCAACATCTACAAAAAACTCAGTCCACTTACAAGATGCTCGTAATTCATTCATCCATCACATTACTACCTGACGAATATAAAAAGGTCCTTTCTTCTATCAGCGTTGATTAAGGAGGATCCCTGTTCAAATTATCCCGGCTGTAAGGCCAAGTAATGCAGCTTACATCGAGATAAAGCGTCTACTAGATGAGACTTAAAAGCAACGCGGAGTTACGGCGTAAAACCGCGTGGTTAGAAATGTCAAACCTTTTGAGCGTTGTTGAACATAATTTAATTAATAAAAACTACTGTTATTGAATGGTATATTCGCCTTAATACTTACTAAGGTGGTTTTACATGGAAACTGTATTACAAAGCTAAATTAATTTAAGAAGTTAGGCCTTGTTGAGTCAGAATCTTGGCTCTACTTAAGATATGATAATGTTTTGACTCACAGTCATATGGTCTCGTACACGCAAATATTGGTGGGATTAATGTATTCTTCTATCGAAGCGCGTCTAGTCATGTTACTTCTATGGCACTTTATTGGATTATCTCAAGCTTTGATGTCCGTCTTGGGATCCCTAGTCGTTTACAGCGCGTTAAAGGTAATAAAAAGCAAGTAATACTTTAAAGGGAGGTCTTATTAGGAAAAAAGGAATTGTGCAAGCTGAACTAAGTGAAGTGTATCGGAGGTAAACGACGTCTGATCTCGTTGGACGGCATCTTATGTAAGGGAAGACAATTTGCGATATAAGATTTTTGACGGGCCCGTTTTTGATCCGATTTGCGTCAGGAATAAATTGTGTAGAAAAATAATCGGATGAGTATAAAGTTCAATTACGTTTTTTGAGCATATTATATGCTTAGATTTTTTATTGGTTTTTTAATTGTGTTTGTGATATTTTCGGAGCATCTAGACTGACTTTTTAGCCTTGTAAGCTTTCGAAACTTGTTTTCAGATCCCATATACCAAAGTTCAACCTGCCTTTCGCTGAATATATCATAGAAAAAAGAAAAACTTTACATGATTAATGAAACTTATGACATACGCTCAGACTTTTACTGAACTACGTCCGACTTTTAGAAAAATACGAAGGGACCTATAAATAGTTCCTTCTATCCGAAAGTGGTAGGTATAATTAACTACAACAATAAGGTTACCAATATGTTTGATATTCGTTTATTGAATTACATGAAAGTCATACAATCCCCGGATTTCCATTCAATTACAAAACATCCACTTTATCCGCAATTCACGCACTATTTACTCATCAACTTGTAACATACATTCCGCTGTTATCAGCTTAATTCACAGACGGCATTAGAATGGAGCGGCTAGATTAGTTTACCATGATAATTGACAACACAATGGTCGTTTCATCCGCCATTCGGGCCCGCATCACGATCGCAATCCAACTGCATCGATCCGAACACGCAACAAACAGACAAACAGTCCGAGTAAACTGAACGATACGAGGCAGTGGATAACAAAGTTTATTACGATAATCATTTAATAGAAAAAATATTTCCTTTTTATAAATTTCTGAAATATCATTAACTCCATTTATTGACCCATTTGGCACTTTCTTTTTGACACTTCGTAATCATATCATTGAATAGATCAAGTAGAGACACAATGGGTACTTTTGTGACCTAGATTTTAAGTAGATTAAAATTTGTCCATCGATCTACATATAAAACTGGCCTAATAGAAAATCGACAAATGGCGACAGTTTGAGATAAATTACGAGAAAGTGCTGGAATTCGTTTGCAATGCCTCAATGTCATATATAATTATTGTAAATAATTCCTACTATTGTCAATCTTCATTGATAAATTTGCTTTTACCCTATCAGAGATCATTAACTAACCCCCTTGTAACGTGCCCAGTGCAAGTCACTCTCCCGAGGGACTACATTGAGAACCACTGCACAAAACGAACTATCGTATGCTAACGCTTTTTGCTATCAGCCATCTAAGGGCTTATGCACATTGCAGGTTTTTGTATGGACGATTATATAGTATTTTACAAACGCAATAATCCTTCATGACGTTTGATTGTGTTTAAACGCAATAGTGCAATGAAACGAGCGTTTTTTTCTAATATCGCGTTGTTCACGGAATTATATTTTCTTGTATTGATACAATCTTGTAAAAACAAACCCAAAATGACATATTATAGTCGTACCTATAATACATTATAGGTACGACTATAATAAATAATGTTTTCACAAGGCTCAATCTACGACGCATCTGTAGCTGTATGGCACCAGTAGGTACTTTATAATTAAATACCAAAGAACTTTAAACAAATGTTATAAGAATTATGAAGAGTTAAGGTTTTTGTAATATTGAAGCGGTTTTGACAAATACAATTAGTTTTGACTAAGTGCTTGGCTATATTATTTAGTTGAATATGGCTGAACATGGTTTTTGCACATAATTATGTACAACCCATATTTCCAAATAGCCTTCTTTATCTTTGTCTTTATAGTGGGTATCTTAAAAACTCTCTGCAAATGTCATCCTGATAAGGTACATTTTACAAATTAGCTGCCTGTACATTCACACTTGAACTAAGTTAGACAGACGATTAAATAAAAAATCTGATTGTATAAAAAAAACATGTGAATAGGTCCTAACGGTCGTCTGCGGCGGCGCGGGCGCACGGCACTGAGTTATTGCGGCCGCATGCTAATGCCTGCGGTAATCTAAATGTAAATCTGTATCTCGCTAATTACGATCGAGATTACCGGCTACTGCACATCGTTCACTATCGCACTCTTTATAAGCTTCGTTTATAATTATTGTTACTAGGGGGTGAGATTGTAAAAATGTGCCCTCAATGCGATCGGCTTCTACTATGTCTATGGCTAATGACATTGAAATGATACTACTTTTGACAGATTCTCAATAATTAACAAAAAAAATGGGTAGCTATAGGAACTCACCTCCTTCTGCTCATGACCATGCTGCAAACGACCCGAAACGTCGGGATCAAATAATAGTTTTATTTTAATTCCACTCTAAGCTATTACAGAAGTATGTACTTACTCATAGTAGGTGTGAAATGAACGCGAGTAGGTAAGTCCTGTCGCACAATGATCAGATAATATCGTATACTAGTACGTCCATTACTTTTAAGAAAGAAGATAACTACTGGATAAGACTAGACCGTTATAGTCATGTTTTGAACAATTTTAGTAATTACCCGACTCGTTTTGAATTAAAATATTTCAATGATGATGATTATAATGACATTATTATGTTCTAAGAAGGATTCATCTTACTATTTCCAAAAACAATGGAATATAAAATATAGTTATAGTAACTACGTCTGTCATATCTATTCTAGGAAATTACGAGTACAATAGAATGTCTCGGAGTGCTTTTAGAATTGAACCTCTTTCGTATTTCACAATGAAATAGAGTCTCGTAAAGGATTCAAAGCATTCATTTATATGCACAGGGAAACTCACCTACATATTTATGCTCGCGAGGTCGGTCGCACCAGTGTGACTAAATGTTACAACTTTATAATGTTAAGATAAAATAGTTTTTTTATAGCACTAAAGATCTGTGGTAGGGTATCTGTGTCAAAGGTCCCGAGTTTATTAAACCCAAGATATACCACTGAATTTTCAAAAGCTATGTGCGTATTTATCAAATGCTCAAACGGTGAGAAACACTTGCACATGGATTTTATCGATGGCATATGAAATCTGCCAACCTGCAGTAACCTGATCTCTCTCAAATGAGGAGCCCCGTGCCCAGCAGCTGTATAATAATGATTGAAAAGAAGATTGATTGATTGATCATAATAAGAATGTTTTTTACGGATTTTATAGTGGTTAATTTTAACGTTTTGAATATTTTACAGTACCCATGGTCAAGGGCAGGCACAGAAAGATCATAGATGTACCTATTACAATAGAAATAAAACAATGGCTATACGAACACATTTTTTATACACTGACAACCAAAAAAATACCCATAGGCTGAAGAAATATTTGTTCTGTACGGCGATCGAACCGACCTATCTAACAAGTAGGTACCTATAGTTGTGTGTTCATATTATTTTTTTAGCCCAGTTAGTCTCACTGCAAAATCTTTTTAACTGCTATACTATATGTATATTTGCCTAGGTAGAAAATTCTTCAGTTTCTTTAATAAACTAATACTTATAAATACACCGTTTAACAAAACACTCATATTAAAAGGAGACATCAATAACCCCAACATTACGTTATTAAATTTTAAGTGGAACAATTTAATAAAGTATAGTGGATTCGTAATAAATTCTAGTCATACCCAATAATTTATTCTTACAAGTAACTGTCCATGGTGTTTTAAGTTCCACCGTTGAATTGTTAGATTTCAATGTATGCTCAAATTATTAACGTTTCAAAGAGGTAGGGCATTGTGAGATTTCTTGCTCAAATGAGCAGCCTGACCACGGAGGTACCTTTTTACAGAAGACCGCAGTGAAATAACAATAGTTGTGTTTTTGCGACAAAGTAAGGTTGCCAGAAGTCGTTAACTCAGCATGAAAATTTTGAAAGTCAGTTTAATAACTCCTCTATTTTAAGAAACCTAGAAACCTATTTGGTCTCTACAGGGTCGACAACGCGCGAGCGATACCTATGGTGTTGCAATCAGTACTTTCCGGTAACTGCTAATCATCAGGCGAGCTGAAAGAATCGTTCCCGACTACAATACAACAGACTCTCTTACTTGCATTTGATAAAAGTATTACAAGTAGTGAGCTCGCTTCCAGTTTACGGAGAAAATTTTAACTTTACCTGAACTGGCTCGCATGAAGCCTTCCTCAAACGTTTGTTAATAAAGAAAAATATTTCCGAAGAATTCTTGAAATGAAACTATAAATATTTCCGTAAAAGTTGTACGTTACGTTCAAAAGCATTGTATTTTACAAACTTACAATTTGAATCTTTCAATACGTTTAAACAATCTCAATATTACCTACTTCTTGACAATTCTTCTTCATAAATCTACAATTCCATCTGGAACTATTTTATTTAACTATTAAAGTACTCCAAATACCTGAATTGTTACCAAAATCTTAATAAAAGAAAAAATATGTTGAATATCAAAAATATATCTGACAAAGCACCTAATGCTAACTAAAGATAGGTGAATATTGTAACGTGTTAGTGTACCTACTTTTGAATATTTCTTGAAGAGACACATCCTACAAAATAATATTTTCTATATTGTACTGTCACCAAATAATAACAATAATAATCAACTACCACAATACAAATACTACAACACATTACAAACCTAGACACATTATAGTTTAAGACCAGTAAAAGTACGCTAATGTTGGTATTTCTTGAATGGATAAATTAAAATCGTTCTTCGCTTTTACAACGTGCAATAAATACTTAGCAATTTAAATACTTCACCTTTGAAGAAATACGCTTTAAGCCCAAGTATCTTTCTAAAGTGGAAAACTTAATGCTATATTACTAGCGAGAAACTAAATGTTTTGAAACGGTATTTCCTAGAGATTAAGTCAAATAATGACAGAGTTCTTACAGCGCGGATGAAATGAGAATATTTTAATATAACTTGTATTGAGATAACATACCTTCACGGTTGTATTCTCGAGGAGGTAGGTAGAGTGGAGACTCTCTCTCTATATGTATAGTATAGGTATTCACAAAATTCCAAACTGCATGCAACTTCTTAATTTGTCAAAAACAATATTCTTGTCCTGGGAATCAAAACGAAAACTACTCGTAGCTCTCGTGCTTGCGTCCACTAAACAAATATATCAGATATGTAAGTATTTATTCAAACAATATTAATTTCTACACAGATAGATTTTCAGAAAAGTTTTAACGGGTCATATTTCCTGTTGGATGAGCTCCGAAAAACACTCTCAATACATGCTCAGAGAATATTTATTTATCTATAGACTCATAAGTATACAATAGTGATAATAGTTACGTTACAGTAAGTTCAAAGAATCACAATTAAGAATTTTACATTCAAACAGGCTACTCTCAATAAAATACACATAAACTAAACAAAAACAATCTTACTCCTACCAACCCACATTGCTACAGGCGGGCCTCTTGCACTTCGCACGTATAATTCTAGTAATTTTCGAGCCCATTGGTCGGGAAAATATGAATTTGCCAGCGATAGTTCAAAGAGCTTACGGAATTAACTCGAGGAGTACTTGTGGATGAGTACCATTTGTAATTATGAGGTTATAAATACGAGTAGGGTGTTGATTGTAGATGAAACATTTCATAGAAAACTTGACTGAGAAGTTTAAATCTATATGCTCGTATATAACAATGAATGACCGAAATGTATACAATGTACGTGTTTAACTTGCATACGAATGTGATATATTGAATAATTCTTTTTTTATTCTGTTCTCTATTGACAGGTCAAGGTTTATATAAAATAAAATATTTGTAAAAAAGTAGACGAAAAAATTATGGCGCTACGAAGTTCGTCGGGTCAGATAAAGAAATTTACTTTTGCTGGAGTTTTTTAAAATGACAGTTCGAATCTAATTATGAGAACCATGTGAATTGGCTGATGGTAAACACAGTCTGCGTCTATGATAAAGCAATTTAAGTAAAAGCTGTTTAAAATTATCCGGACAATACGCTGTGTCATAATGTCCGCATATTTAGTCCTGTGCTTAAACAATGAGGTTTGTATTATGGTTACCAAATGGTTGACACATTACATAGATATTAATTTTTTCGCAGCTTGGGTAGACTCCCGGCAAGGTGGACTGACGACCTGGTAAAGGTCGCTGGAATCTGCTAGATGCAGGCGGTGCATGACCGGTCTTCGTAGCGATCCTTGGGGGAGACATATGTCCAGGAGTGGACGTCCAACGATCGATATGATGATGATTATGATGATATATATTTTTATTAGATCCTTAAAAAATTATTGATGTTAATAAATATATAAATAAAACCTATTGTTATAGATACGGATTTTGTTCCATAGAGAGTAAAAACGTCACACGCTTCATCACTTAATCCCTAAAAATGCCCTGAGCATAATACAATTACGCTCCCAAAGTAGTGGCCTGCATAACGTCACCGTTCCCATTCGAATTCATTCACCGTTCACTCATTAGAGACCGACTGACTCACTGAGCGTGTTCGACACGTGCTTACATCGTGTTGCATTTAATTGTCCTAAAAACAAAATGAAAGCGGGAAAATAGGAGCTTCGTGTTTTATTTTCATTTACATTGTTTGTTGGTTTTTAATGAGTTGGTCCATTGTTTTTGTTCGATTGGTGATATCCTAAGAATACGACCAAAGAATGACAAGTCATAGACAAATCATTCTTTCAAAATCACCACACAACGCCTCACATAAATTCTAAAGATCATGAAATCATCACTATTCATTAGTTTAATATTATAAGCTTCATATTTTTTAAATCCTAACAATATTCTGTTGATATTAAAAACGTGCACGCCAGTCGCTTTTATCTCATTTCTTAATACCATTTTTTCCACTACACAAGATACATCTTTGCTAGCAACATAAAGAACACTAACAACCCTTTTCATCCCCTTAATCCTCAAACAGTAACATTTAGGTGAGCTTTGACGTCACACTTTGACACATGATCATCGGCGCGAGAGTCGCGAGATCACAGCGCCTCGTTAGAGGGCGCGTGCATCGCACGTGCGCACGCGCTCCCTAAACTAATTGATTATAATTGCGACCCTTAATTTGTCCCCTTTTTGTACTGAATTGCGCTCTAATTGGAGACTAGTTTTTTGTGTTAAATTATTCGGGAACATGCTCCGCGTGTGATTGGAATTTGAATCGGATTGTATTTGTTTCGAACATTATTCTGTCTACATTTCATCAACGTCAGCTAACTAATCTACGTACGTTGAACGACACCATATTTTTTGCGTGTATCACAGAAGCGTTTAAAACTTCTCATAAATACACAAACTCTCGGAATATCCGTAAACTATACAAATACCTAAAAGCAATATTTGTATGTAGAAACATAAGGTATACAATTTTATAAGTTCTACTTATACACTACAATGGCTTAACATAATTATGTCAGGCTTACGACTCTTAAATCGTGTAAATAGCTATTTCTAACCCTATCAGGTATAGGGATGGAGTTTCTGGCCGGTTTTTCTCCATAATACCTACCTTTTGGAACCGTGCAACTAAATTCAATTTAATGCGACAATTCAAAAGCACCTGTATTGGTCTAATTGAAATAAATTGGATACAAGTCCAAACTGTAGCAGAAACGTGTCTGGAGAAGGTTACAGCATGGCTAGAAGATAACTTACTGACACTAAATATTAGCAAGACTAAATACCTGTGTTTGTGCAGCTTCTTGTCCAGCTAAAGACTAAACTTTAACACTACATAGTTATCCGTGTAATAGACAGCGTCTAAAACATTGTAATTGCGACACCCTCACTAGGGTTAGATGTATACGATACCTAGGCGTCTAAGTGGATGAGAACTTAAGCTGGAGAGAGCAGATCAAAAATGTTTGCGCTCGAGTGAGAAAGCTCATATATATTTTTAAGGAACTAAGAACAGTTGCCAATAAAATAATTCTAATAGAAAAGTACAAAGCGCTTTGTCAAAGTGTTATTCAATATTGTGCAACATCATGGGGTGCTGCACCTAAAACAATATTGCTTGAACTCGAACGTGCGCAAAGAGCAGTCCTAAAGGTCATGATGTTCTTACCATATCGGCACCCTACTGCTGAAGTATACAATGCGACACAAGTACTCTCAGTTCGTAAGCTGTTTATATTACAATCACTCCTTAGATACCACCGCGTTACAGCAGGTTCAGTTAAAAAAAGACGGTTCCGATGCCCTGTACCCTTCACCAAAACCACATTCGCTCAGAGACACTACAATTTCATAGCGCCACAAATCTATAATAAAATCCCCTCTGAAAACACATATGATCTCACTACTCTAAGCAAATTCAAATTTAAAAACTATGTTTTAAAATGGCTACTAAATCTAGACTACGACCAGACTGAAAACCTTTTTACCATTTTGAAATAATATGCTTAAACAAAAAACACACAAGCAGCAGCCATACAAAATCACAAACACTCTCCATCTCATACATACGCACACAGACACACAAACAATACACACACACACACACACATACTAACCCACGCACACACACCCATACTCACGCAATCATAATTTTTATTCATTCAACAATAGTTACCGCTATCCTATACTCTGTTAAAGCAGTATGTATATGACAATGTATGTACTTACCAAATATCAGACCTAACTGTGTATTAGGGAAGACACTGTTTCCTGAGATACAGGTTGTTACCTAGTTCAGGAGACAGGGCTCTTTTGTACTGTGACATATTTGGTTGCTAATAAACGTTATTTTATTTTATTTTTATTTTATAATTTGATTTGATTAGGATATAGGCGGGATTTGCGGAAAATATTATACCGCATCTCTACATAGGAGTCTTACCGGAATAATTAATTTACCGCTCTATCGAACTCCGCAAAATAGTTTCTTATCAAATGCAATCAATTTAAAATCTCTAATCTATCCCCATTAAATTACAACCCTCACTATCGATATCATACAAGAGCGTACCACAAAAAACTAAGCTTATTCATTTTTATTCAATAAAAACCCAAATAATTCCACATCAAAGGCGACTTATTGCATGTAACGGGGCCAAAGCCGCATAAATTATGTATTACCGTTTATGTTAAGCCTATTTTCGTTTGGTGACCGCATCTTTCGTCACAAATAGGATCTATCCTGTGAGCACAAATCTGGACGGCCATCTGTGCCCGAATCTTTGATCGGACACACGGGTGTCTGGGATGTAATAGACCATTAAAATTAAATTTTACAACTTTGTAAGTCAGATTTTAAGGCAACCCCTATTAAATGGGACCTAATAATATAACAAAGGTAAGTACAGAACTTATCTACCAAATCTTTTGGAGACACAGGCGTAAAGGAATCTTTTGATGAATGAATCTGGAACTCCCAGCGCACCAAATGCACATAATAATATGTAGTTTCGGGTCTAATGTACTTAAGTATTTTTTCTATAAATATACGATAAAAAAATACTATTGATTGCTAGAGCTGTATTTTTGTAAGTTCGTGTGTCACGAGCATTATAGGTCGTTAAAATTCAATTGTTGCTAGTCTCCCCGTCGAGCGGCCGTCTCAGCCCCTCTATTGACGTAATAAGTCCATTGAGACTGCATAATTGCAAATCATTTGTGGGTTTTTGTCGATAGTTCCGACACGGGAGACCTCTATTATATAGTGCGGTGAAACGCAAATTTTGTTATAATCGATATTTCATTTACTGCGAGACTGCGGGCCCTATTGTTGCGCTACGCTTCAAAATGAGTTTATTATTTTATTACGGTGTTCGTGGAGTTTTTATATATTTGAATCTCTCATTTTGATGAAATTATTTTAACAAGAAAATGTTATATCACAATAAGAAGTTATTAGACTTTCCGTGATATTAAGAGATAATTATCATTTCGAATTGTTTTTTTAAAAGTGATATTAAGGATTTTTTGGCCGGAATAAAGCGTAAAATAAAAATATGTTTTAGTCTTTTCAGGCTTTATACAAATATCTTGAACATGACTTGGTGACAAGGTTAGCCAGTCGACAATTTATCGTGAGACAATCCAGAAAAAAATCCAACAAAGACTCAGCTAATGTATGGTCACCCGTGAAACTCTTGTGATCAAATAGTCAACCTTTACACAATTTTAAATTAATCGCTTGAAAAGTAATAGAGATATGTAAAATAAGTAGGTGTCATCAAAATAGTGATGACAACTTTACAGCATCATAAAAATGTGGTAGAAACCGTAAAAGCCATACGTCTGGTTTATACATTACTAGTTTATTTAAAACATATTTTATGGTTCATGTCGTTGTCATAGAATATTTTGGCCTCTACCAAAGGTAGCTTCAGCTTAATGCTTTACTGCTAAAGGGGCCTGGTCGCTCGTTAGTTAAGTTTAGCGGTGGTACATTCAGGAAATGAGGTACCTTCAGCCAGGACTAGTAATATTATATACATATAAAATTACTTCTCATGATTGACAGACCGCCACAGACCTATACGTTTTTAGAGAAGGTAAGGCATAGCGAGTTTCCGCGCTCAAATTGAGCTGCCCAAATGGGGAGTTACCTCCACCTTACAAAAGACCGCAGTGAAATAACAATAGTTGTGTTTCTGCGAGTGAGTAAGATTTCCAGTGCTTGTTGGGGGAGTGACTATTCTGACAGCACGGAAATTCCGTTTGCTGTCAGTTTAGTAACCCATATTTTAAGAAACCTATGCGGTTTCCACGCTTTTGCAAGCCTCTAGTGTTGCAAATGTCCATGGGCGGCGGTGATCACTTACCATCAGGTGAGCTTCCTACCCGGTTGCCCCCTTATCACCATAAAAAAGGGACAAGCTTCTGGTTACAGATAAAAAATACGTATTTCGGCCTTTTCCCTTAGCGGTTGAAACATAGATATGAGAATTTTGACAGTTTTGAAAAATAAGGTCCAATATTAACGGTATCGGGTAAAAAATAATGCATGCATAACGTCGTTTTTTTAAATTCTGAACGCAACATGAAAAAAAGGGAAAATAATAATAATACGTCGAACCCGGGACCCATAGCACATAAGGCAGTGTTAACTACCGTTGGACTAATTGGGTCGCTTAAATGTTATTTATAAACAAATAAATTGAGTACATAGTTTATGATAAGTGAAGAGAAGTTGACGTTTTGCAAATATACATATACAGATTACAAATATAATACTTACTTCAAAAGAGATTGCCCGAAATAAGTCAAAATCGATAAAATTGTAGCTGAAAGCACAGAAGCTATAAATACCAAGATGTCTGCCGATAATACTCCTCAACATATTCCAGTCATAAAGGACAGGCACAAAAACATCCCCGATCCCAGAGAGTCATCTCAGGGTTATAACAATAAAACTACGTCACCTATTAACGTTAGGGCGCTTCTCACAAAAGACGCGACGCGGCGGTCGGCGCACATAATAAACTAGGTAAGGTAAGGTAGGAAAATAAATATTTGAGACATTTAAACTAATTAAACATTCATCATCATCATCATCAACCTATTAACGTCCCACTGCTGAGCACGGGTCTCCTCTCATTTGACAGGGATCAGGCTATAGTCCACCATGCTAGCCTACTGCGGGTTGGCAGACTTTACATGCTATCGAGACAAATCTCTCAAGCAAATTAAGCATTAACTAATTAAAAAATAAATAGGTACGTACGCGTTCAAAACAAGGTGATGAGACAAAAAAAAAGATTATGGAGATATTTTTATATTCAACTGTCAACTCACAAAATAATAATAAAATGGCATTCAAGAAAACACTGACAGCACAGCGGTTCCTGTGCATAGTAAGTATTTATATACTTGTTTATATCCTACTAGCGGCCCGCCCCGGTTATGTAAGGGTAGGTTTTTAATCATTAATAAAAAAATACAGAAACTTCGAGAGACATTATGGTAAGGATTTTTTTCACAGCTTGGGTTGCTTGGGTTGCTTGGCTTGTTTTTAAATAAACTTTAGCTTATATTGATCACGGGTAATATAGCATTCTGATGGTGAATTATTAAGATCAGGCCAGTAATCTAATCTTCAAATTTCTATGGCAAAATGTTCTATGTAGTAGAACCAGGCAGTGCCTGTATTCGACTACCAGCGCCAATGCTATTAATAAATATTTGACTAACTTGTAACAGCTAAATTTATAAATTTTGCGCTATAAATATGCGCTTTATCACAGAGTTTTTATAAACAGGCTACGTTACCAATATTAAAACCGGAATTACATTACGAAACTAGTTGCATGAAAGTTTACACAAGTACACATAAAGATACGACTTAAACGATGTAAAACTTGACGTTTACAATACATGAGTCGTATCTTTATGTGTATTTGAGCGTACTTTCAGGCAACTGGTTTCGTAATGTAAATCCGGCTTGACATTTAAATGAAATTATGTATGGATTTGATACGCCGCGCCGCTAGTCTAGTGTGTGTAGTTCCTTACAAATACGTCTAGAAGAAACCTTTGGAATGTTCGCAACTTTCCCTTATTCCATCAACCGATGACTCATCTTATCCCTCGGCTACGGTCAATGTCATATGATATGAGTCCATACCAACTTATTATTACACACAACATTATAACATACAACCTTCAGTCTTACACTATAAGGTTGAAAATTTGATAAAGTGATGGATGGTGAGTGTAAGAGTAAGTTAGCGTAATAGGCCGTATGTAAGAATGTCTAATGGGGTGGACGCGACGTATTCGCGAATTGAGGCCAAGTAAGATAACATTGTATAGGTTTATTATCCGAATATTGGTCGTATCAAGTTAAGTAAACAGATATTTTTAGATATTATGATATTCTAGATGAAAGTTTATATAACAAGTGAAGGATAAAATGAACTCACGAGTTCGTTTTTGAAAGAAAACGAACTGGTGAGTTCATTTTGTCCTTGATTTAACTATTATATTACTAAGTGTAGCGACATCTATTAAGCTACATTCGAACTACTAATCCTACATCGCGCAAGTGACATTTCCACGCGAGATCGCATATATACAACCACCCAACATCAACCGTTGGGCAGTAGCCCGCCAGGCACAACACCCCGCCTGGTCGGAGGATCCTCCTTTTCCAGTGGAGGGATTACCACCTCCTTCCCTCCATACTGGTGACCCCGAGCTGAACATCAACGCAACCTTCGATGACCAGCAGCTTCGCCTTCATCACTCCTCACAGCACTCTTCAGCGCATCACCCTGCCAGCCAGCACCCTCCGGCTTCAACCCTGACCATACGCCTGTAGCGTACGCACATGCCTGGTCAGGACCTTCAGCCGGCATCAGCAACGTGGTACAGCACACTGCACTTCGGCCGGTCATCTAGCAGAGCCACTCTCTCCTGGTCGACGCAGCAGCCAGCCACACTCCACTTCACTGCACCACCTCGACTCACTGAGGAATTCGCAGCATCATAGTCCCGACTCACCGTGGACTCACCGTGGACTCACCGCAACACAGTCCCGACTCACTGCAGACTACGCGGCAACCTGTTCCGACTCACTGGAACAACACACCTGGCACTGGCAACACGCAACAACCGCTGACTCTTCATCAGAAGCATATCGACCTCCGGTCTCGGAGGGGAGTGATGTAGCGACATCTATTAAGCTACATTCGAACTACTAATCCTACATCGCGCAAGTGACATTTCCACGCGAGATCGCATATATACAACCACCCAACATCAACCGTTGGGCAGTAGCCCACCAGGCACAACACCTTGCCTGGTCGGAGGATCCTCCTTTTCCAATGGAGGGATTCACACCTCCTTCCCTCCATACTAAGTCTAGATTGAATATGTATTACTAAATTTTAACCTTTAAGATGCCAAATCTAAGCTAAGATTAAACTTATATTTTGGATGTTAGATCATCATAGAACATTATTATCATAGAACTGATGATGATGATTTATTTTTAGGATCTAGTTGAAAACGCTTGGTATTTAGCAATAATATAAAAAACAATATGTTTCTCTTATTGAATCTATCACTAACTATTACCATGATCAAACGACCAATTGATTAAACAGAAAATTGGCGCTGTGTTATAATCACGTCACTCAAACAATCTGAACCACATTTCACTTACTATGATAAGTTGTGCAAAGATACTCCGTACGGAAACGTTCGTACGGAGAATCGGACCAACAAAACGTGGTTTCTACCACGTAATCTGTTAGTCTCGAACGTAATATAAAACTGGGATTCTGACAACCATTTTATGCTCATTGATATTTCGTAAAAATTGGTTGCAAAGGTTTGATAGCAATTGCTTCATGTAAAAAGTAATAATATTCAATTGCAATCCCTCTAGAAATGAAATTATAAAAACATGTTTAATTGTTAAATAATAAGCTTAATAGTAATGCTATTGAATATTGTTATCATACAATAAACAATAACTAATTGTATTTAATTGACATTAAATAATACATTAGGTCCATGTGAAATAATTTGAAAATACTTTTTCTTACTTTGCCATACTACGTTCTTTTTCTTTCGAAAACATTATTTTGTTGGATAACCTATTACATAGTAACATCACACATCGCAACAACATGAAAAATGCCAATTAAAAACTTAGAACTTAATGACACTCACACATAATTCCGTAATGAGCACGCTCTTACATGCACTTAAAGCAAAAACTATTGCACTAATAGGCGCAAAGCATGCACTTTGGCACCCCTGTCGGCTTGGGGCGGCCAAGGCCAATTATCTAGGGGTTTCGTTAATTCTTTACGTGCTTAACCTCATTTGTCTGGCTTATTTGAAGACTTACGGCATTAGGAAGGCTTGTGTCGGGATTATCACGAACAATATTTGAGTTAGTGTTACAAGTAATTGTTAGATTGACGGGAACATTTTTGTGGGACTATCCGCTGGATGGGGGTGGTGTAGGACCGGTTGTTGTGGAAATCTATGGACGAGGCTTATGTCCAGTAGTGGACGTCATCTAGCTGATGATGATGATGATCGGTCAAAAATAAGAGATAAGTAATGAACCGCCGTATTAAAATTAGCAAAGAGTTTCACAGTTTTTCTTAACTTCATATCTAGACCAAATACAAAATGATAAGTTTAGTGAAAATGTGTAAGAGCTTTTAACAATATTTTGAAACTGTTTCTGATGAGCCATACTGTGTTTATAGTCAGATTAAAAATTAAATTTGTAATCCCGATTTTCTATCGGATCTAAATCGGAATCGGATCTCTGGTCGCGCGCAGACTAGACAATGGATGATGCATAAATATCAGATAACGGATACATTTCGCGATATTAATGTAATTAACGGTAAGAATAATAACGTTGAAAAAGTTTCATTGCCACTTCATTTAATTGAAACTGAGACAAAACCTTAATTACTTAAGTAATATAAAGTAATTCGCAACTATAAACAAACCGACCATTTTACACCAACACATTGGCAGATTGTCAATTAGCAGAAATAATAAATCCGACATATAACGCGCCCACTGCTGTTTATCTGCGATCCTATCTTCATCCCTGCACCGAGGGGGCGCGCCAGTAATTGGGCGCGATGCCGGAGAGATAACGCCGTCCGGTCGCCGGTTGATTAAATGCATACTGCATATTTGTATTATAGTATCTTAGATATATTATTTTATATTTGATGATTAAGGTATAAGCTGCTCCAAGAACGGATGACCGATGGGGCTTGAAGGTTCTAGAGTGGCGGTCCACGTACTGGAAGACGCAGTGTGGGCAGGCCACCGGCAAGGTGGACTGACGACTTGGTGAAGGTCGCTGGGTCCACTGGATGCGGGCGGCATATGACCGGTCGTCGTGGCGATCCTTGGGGGAGACCTATGTCCAGCAGTGGACGTCAAACGGTTGAAATGATGAAGGTATAAGCTACATTGAATAATCATAACCATAAAAACTGTAATGACTTAGTGACTTGTACCTACTGTGAAGTTAGATTCAGTTTCGTCCTTTCGATGTAACATGCATGTTTATCACATGCTCAGTGAAGAAAAATATCGTGAGGAAACCCGCGTGCGTGCTTGATAGATTTTCTCGATGGTGTGTGAAGTCTTTCAACCTGTATTATTTATTTATTTATTATTATTTTACCACACACCACACACATTACATTTTAAAACAAAAAAAACTTAAAAAATAATAGTTACCACTAACTTAATATGTGTGGCAAGGAAACCAGCTCAATAATTGCTGTGCGGAGGGCACAGCACTGATTTTCAGCTGGTCCCTGCCATTAGAAAATCATCATTTTTTTTTTATTGACACGCACTCGAAATTATTAGTATTAGCCGTAGCGTGGTGGGCTATAATGTAATCCCTCTCAAAAGAGAGGAGACCCAGTGTCCAGCAGATAGGACAGTTAATGGGTCGGTGATGATGACCAGCGTCGCCTCATTTACTGTAATGAAGTGGCAATATGTTGAGCTAGGCTCCTTTTTTGCTCCCACAAATATATTATTTCTCGAGATATAACCCTCTCGAGATACTAACTATCCCATCTTTGCAATAGTATATCCATCCATAAAATAATGTAATGTTTATAAAAAATCTTTATTTATAATCGAAATTATAAAACTATAACTATCAGTACATATTGGCCAAATTAGTTTAGGCATTTTAATTAGTAAAATATACTTTCATAATACGCCCTGGGGTAATATATTGCTCTACAAATTGCATCTTTCTATTGACTACCTGTTGGAACTAAAATTATTTATATCTCATAGTGTTATTTTGTACAACTTAATAAAATGAAGTTGATAACGTCACAAAAAAATAATTTCACAAACTCAAAACTGTCTACATTAATTTCCCCACATGACACCGTAACTTTGCAGCCAAAACAAAATTATCATATGCCGCAACTTTTGGTTATTAAGTGTCTTTTTAAAGCTATGATAATTACTGATTCAGCCTTTGTAGACAGCCTTTTAATCACAACCCTTTATAACAATCCTGGCCACCGCTAATGACGTCACCATGACATAGTGTTCAGGATAGGGTTGGTACTCTGTAATTACCCAGAATCAGGGTAATTCGGGCCGCTGAGTATGCTGAGCTTTTTGCTCGTTAACCTTGAGGTGGGTTGCTAGAATGGGCGATGAGCGGCGAGAGGAACTTTAAATGTGTACCAGATTCTAACTCTTTCAACATTTATTAGGTATATATCATTAACCATCTTCAAAAAGGAGGCGTTCATGTTCTCTTTACGTATGTTACCTTTTTTTATAATTACATATACTTGGTCGTGATCTTTGGATCACATTTTATATAGTCTCACAAGTAATACCTACGTATTACTTGTAAGATTTAGAGAACAAATTCATCCAATTCATTTATAAACTATTTAAAGGGACAAATATGGTTTTTGACGTAGTGTATCGATAAAGATAAAATAATCCTTGGTTCATCTATCCTAGTCTAGTCCTTAAACCTGGTAATAGCTTCTCGGTTAAAAAATAAAACCCTTAGTTCTCCACACTAACACTGTCTTTTTTTCGGTCGAAAATACTCCTGTTGGCAGTTTTGGTAGTATTGATCGCTGCTATTTATAATGTGATACCGCTATCACAGAGAACCTACCTCTTCTGTGCTTCACAGAGCGTGGAAGAGCCGCGTCATCGCCGCTCCGATTGCCGGTGAAATGGCTGGAACGTGCAGAGGGATGTCTAGTAACCTCCACAAGTCGATACATTGCGAGACAAGCTACGAGATTAATGTACAAGCTAGAAGGGGCTAGAAGAACAAACACAAAAGTAGTTCATGTAACATACCATCACGCCTGTTGTCCCTGAAGGATTAGGCAGAGGTATGCTTATGTACACCCACATTTAATAGGGGCTCCCGAGTAATAGGGGGCAAGCCTATTGCCATCAACTGGGTATAAATCCAAACTCCGAGATATTACTGAGAATTTTATAGAACAACACAACACTGGTCGACTTGGGAACTCGGTACATACAAGAAATAAACTAACAATTTCATGTTCTGCCGGTAGTTAGAATAGGATATTCTATGCCAGAAGTAATAATGTGAATATCGATAACAGATACTGATAACAATATCTTCGATATACTGAAACAAAAGTAAATATGTAATTATTCTACGTTGATAGAGTCTGAGAATTCAAGATATTTTTTTCTATTTATGTGACAACCGAAATAATTATTTTACCGAAGATTGTCTTTATGACAATCAAGCTGTGCCCCTTAAATAATAACTTGTTCCATGAGGTGGTGTTGACTGTGGACTGTGAGGTCAAGGTTTTGAGTTCCATCCCAATTATCGCCACGCACCACTGACTACTCAAAAATGCGTGGACATTCTCAAATAGTGAATGAAAACAACTGCATGTCTGAGAGATCTACTCGGTGGCGTGTGAAGTCTGCCAAACCATACCAAGCTAGCATGGAAAGTGGAGGGATTAGGCTATACTATAATATCCTTATCCCCCTCAAATGAGAGGAGATCGTACCTAGCAGTGGCACGGGTTTAAAATTGCTGATGGAATATTTTTTGGGATGGATGAAAATAAAAAGCAAAACGACAAACTTGTGGCTCTATAAGAAACATTGTACCATAACTTTTAAAACAAATACAAACTAGTTTTTAAATAATGGTGAAACATTAAAAACTCGAAAGCTACAACAAACATTTCATCATAAAAAACTTAATTTAATAATCCAACTTCACCGAGCACTCAACATTGCCAACAAAATCCTCTAGACATAACATTTCTTCACAATTAAATGAATGAACTAAACGTTTTACGAGAAGATAACTGAGTATCGCGGGATCTGTTCCCGCAAGAGGTATGCAAACAATACGACAATTAGACAATAACATCCGACCGTGAATAGCTTAATCTGGGAGCAAACGCTGTTAAGCATCCCCTCTGGCTTTGTGGGAGCGACAGACGGGCGCGCGGAACGCCGGCACTGACTAGAATTTTAATTGGTCTCTCCCGATCTTAACTGGTATGTAGAAGTATCGACATGTGGGGGACAATGTCGATACCAAGCGTAGACGAATATTTTAGTATGGAATAACTAATTGGTTGACACCAGTATATATCTAAATTTAGAACTATTTACTAAAGACAACATGTATTGCATTTGCACCTTCAACGTGTTACGTTACTTCTTAAATATATAATTTGAATTACTTAAAAAAACATTGTATCTAAATGCACACATTTGATTTAAGTCCCAAAAGTAAGTAAGTTTTATGTAATAAATACGAAATTTGGAGAATCTAATAGAGAAATTCAATAATACTACTTGACCACTAGATCATTGTTGACTTGTTCTAACTTCATACATATTTTCCAACTAACATTTCTCCTTGTTGGTATTCTCATTCTAAATTTAAAAGTTTTATAATAACACGGCAAACAGGTTCAAAAACTGGTTATAAAGCCCTTTAAGGCAATGCCTTCCCTCAATGTTTGGAGTCCTTATTCCTTAGTACTTTAGGAGTATGTTGTCCTGACAAAGTCGCCAGTCTACAATTCCATCGTTCATTGTTACAGCAGCAGTGTCACCGCGACCTGGTTTCTTGGAAATCTTTGTAAGCGTCATTTGCACTTTTCTTGCGGTACAAAAACATCGAGGAGAGATGAAAAATGAAATATCACGAGCAGCCCTCGGTTCGCAAGCTCCAAGCTGTTTGTTAGCGGATAATACGCTTTCTGAGAAAACAATGCGCATTCAAGATGTCTCATGAAGTGGTTCACTGTAAAATATTGTTTTAAAAAATTATCGCTCAGCAAAGTAATTTATTTTGGTTGCAGTTTGTCACTCAGCTTTCAGTTCGGTGAAATACTCCCCTGGGTAGTCAGGAAAGAATTTCCTGACTACCCAGGGAGGGAGAATGATTTCTAAATAGAAATAATATTTGTTATTGATTTTCTCGCGGTGTTTTTAATTTGTTCCTACAACTAAGACTGAAGAGCTGTGGTAGCTTGGTGTGACCAGTGGACTGACATGTCAAAGATCTCGAGTTCAAACCCGGGCACGCACCACTGACTTTTCGGAAGTTATGTGCGTATTTATCAGATGCTCAAACGGTGAAGGAAAACATCGTGAGGAAACCTGCATGCTTGAGAGATTTTCTCGATGGCATGTGAAGTCTACTAACCCGCAGTTGGCTAGCGTGGTGGACTATAGCCTAATCCCTCTCAAATGAGAGGAGACCCGTGCCCAGCAGTGGGACAATAATGGGTTGATGATTCTACAAATCTAGAAAACATAATCAGAAATTTATTTTATCTAATTTATCGTGCGTGTATTTAATAAAACAGTTATATTATTTTGTATCATTAGGGAAAGAAAAAAGCACCTTATAATCCTTTAGATAAGAATTAAATTAAGTTGATAGGCAACATACAGCAAAGACAGAATCGTTTATTTCTCTCGATATTTTTGTATTCAGGCTTCGATCAACCATTTCCGTGGAGCGACAACCTTTTAGCGCGCCTCTCTTTCATCATGACATGTATCAATTTGTTTCCATACACACAATTTACATGTAACTCTTAACAAAAACATACATAACTTGTTTACTTTGTTTTAAAAGCACTCTACTTTGTTCTATTTTTGTTTGAAAGTCTGTTATATGCAAAATTGGATTTCTGTTGGTACTACTAGGCTTTAATCAATACACGATTTTAACTGGTTTAGGTCTCTAACATTTTATCCATTAATTGGGCCAAAATTGATATCCGTAGTAGAATAGAAATATTTGTATTTTCATAGAGAATAGCCTAGTGGACGTATTTTTTTTCCATGGATTTTATTAAAAGGATTTAGGGTTAATCAAATCTAATAAAAAAACAATATTTGCTTAAATTATATTATTAGAGGATAGAATTATTACACTTCCACGTCTTTCACTTGCTTGAGAAATTATTATTTTTAATTTAATATGTAGACTGACTCTAACTTGCTTACTTCCTAATCTGTTACTACGACTATTTTTAAAAGTTTCGAATGGCCTTATAGAAAACATCACTTATAAGAATAATATGGAATTAAGATCTTATTTATTTAATACACTACTAAATTATATCACATATAGAAAGCGAGGCTGCAATATGAAATTTCGTACCTACTACAGGCAGCTTTTCAATTTAAACGAGAAATCTCGCTATACCCTACCTCTCGAAATGTACCGATATATTATAAAGATGCTAATCAAATGCAGATCTTTCTAGGCGCCGAAAGTAAATGACAGGAATTGGTGGTTGGTGATAGAGCAGGAAACTTGCATTTGACGCGGAAAGCCTGGAACAACGCGTCACATCGCTATTTTTCATACATTTAGTAACATCACATTGCCAACTTTCCGCTGGCAAGCACAAAGAAATACAATTCTATATTTTGGTGTGTTATAAACCGTTTGGTTGTTCGTAGCCTGCGCCAACATTATCAGTATAGCATAATAGCTACTCAAAATAACTTAGCCACAGAAACCTACTTACAAAAGCACTAGATTTCTTTATCGAATACCTAACTTAAGCCCTATTTCCACATTAACTTTACTAATTACCCCACGAGCAAATTACTTGGAACATTACGGAAACACAATCGCTGGCCGTCCTATTTTTCGCTATAAAGCTATCGCATTCAGTGTGCGGGCCCATTAGTTGTTTGTTTAGCAAGATTTGTGGGCCACTAGCGTAGTGTGAATGGCACAGGGTCAAGACTGGCGCCGGCACGACGCGCTCTGCCGGAACCGGGAATTGAAAAATATGGATAAGAACTACATGTCTGTGAAGCAGTCATATTAGATGTATTTGTATGATGTTTTACTTAATCACATACAGCTTACTTTTACAGTTTGTGAATGGAATAATTATATTAGTCAATATTCAATACAATTAATAATTATGTATGAATATGGACGAGGCAAAAGTAGTATGCAGGGACTGTAGCGCGTGGCATTCTGTAGTTTCTGCCTACTCTGATGGGAAAAAGGCGTGAGTGTATGTATGTATTCAATACAGTACAATATGATAGCAGTAACAAAAGTATAACAATATGAGACCATTTTTTCTCGACGCATATCATTATTTTCTTTTGAATGAGTGACTCAGTCCTTTTGGAAACATTAATCCAATCCGTTAACTGGATTAATGACTCAGACAAAGATGCAATGTATGTATTGTGACATTGTATTTATTCAATGCCAGCAGCAATTTTGCTAAACCAGTAGCTACCAGCTTGATTAAAAAGAAAATTATCTATATCTTTCGGTTGGATTCTATAGATAGTGAAGAGCACCTGCGAGGTTCTAACAAAAGCTATCAACAAGAAAATAATTTCAAAATCAAAAGCAATAAAAAATAATCTGTAGATGCATTCATTAATAAAATAATAGATCAAGAACTTTCAAGTATGAGAAAATGAATTCTTATCCACACTTTATACAATTCTGGATATTAAACGTTCGACATCGCGACGTAGCCAAAGCACGGCGGCTCGGCGCGGCGACGTAGTATCGTAGCAACGTAGCGCCGTAGCACTGGAGCTGCACCGCTACGCCCGTAGCCGGCACTGCGTGTAATTTATCGTCGTGTATCGGAAACGCCTCCGCGGCGTGGTGCACCACTAATATATTGCTTTTTAGGATAAATCTGCGAAGAAATGGACACTCAGTTATGTATTGAATATGTTTTGTATGGTGACGTTTGTTCTATCCATTAAATGCTTTTGTACTTGCAATAAAACAAAGTTATAAAAAGGAAGTTGACATTGTTACTCACTAAAATTACGAGAATACTAAGATGAAGCAAAAACATTGTATTAGGAGGTAATCCAATGCAGAGATCCATTCTTATATATTCATGAAAATATTTTCAATATTTGAGTTTTTTAACCCACCCAAAAACACAAACATAAATAAAAAACAAAAAGAAGCATAATTACAATATACATATCATATTAATTACGCTATAAATTTTAAAAAAATATACTTTACAAAACCCGTTATTCCTTACAAAATCTCTCTGAAAAAAAAAACACAAAATTGTTGTACGTCAGTTTAGAACTCAACCTCTTTAAAACTACAAACTACCCGCCCATCTCCGACCCAGTTTATGAAAAGGTCTCCGTTTGGATTTACGTCGGCGAAGGAGATAAGGCTGTGTTCACACCGCCCACCATTAATATCAATCACCGTGCGTCGTGTCGCCTCTATACACTGGATAGAGTGATAACGCCCTATAGAAGGTCGCTTTAAAGAATGTCGTAGTTTGAACGTTGGCTGCGGATTTTGTGGGTATTTTTGGGTAGTGTTAACAGCGTGTGCTGATTGAACCCTTATTTTTTATTAAAGGGCTATGGCTCTTTAATAAAAAAAAGAACCTTATTCAAAACTGGGATTCGATTTGGAAGTGATTAAATATTTTTTTGCATTTTTGCGAGTTTTTTGTTTTAAATAAGGATAGATTGTATTATTTTAGTATTGTTTTTACAACATTCAAGTAAATATTTTAATAAGATAATATTCATTAACTTTACGTTTACTTGTTTATTTTTTACATATTTAAATTTAAAAAAAAAAGAAAAAAAATGCCACATTCGAATTGAGAACCTCCTCCTTTTTGAAGTCGGTTTAATACAAATTGTATTATGTGTAGGTAAATCACATTATAAAATTTTCAGCAGTTATAAATTGCATATAAAATATTAGATACCTAGGTACTATTCGCAATTATTTTATTTCAAACTAATACCAACATTAACACCCAATCCAACAAAGTACAAACACGAAACGTTTGCGTAAATAAACAATATTCATTTACAACAACTATAAAACAATAATTACCGCTCAGCAATTAAATCTGGAGCGGCGGAAACTCGTCAAAATTTACGATAACTCATAAATAAATGGATTCGACGAATTTAGTGCCATCTTATAATTCAGACGCGCAGTGGAACGTGAAGAATCTCCTACCAGGAGAAGATGTCACGAACAAGGGAATTGAAATCCCGACATTCAATGCTTTATAGACTTTTATATTATACTAGCTGCCTCTCGCGGCTTAGCCCACTTGGTATATAGATAAAAAGTAGCCCATGCGTTAATCCAAGTAATAAACTATCTGTATGCTAAATGTTATGCATATCCGTTCAGCGGTTTTTGCGTGAAGGAGAAACAAATATCCATACAAACTTTCGCATTTATAATATTAGTAGGATTTATTATATCTATGCATTCTGAGATTACGGATCCTTTGGAGAAGATTGGTTTATAAAGAAACTGCTCTATAATATTGAACACAACATAAATATGAGATTAAACTATATGTTTTACCGATATTTTTAGCTATTTCAAATATGAATTAAAAAAGATTTTACTTTAATATGAATTAAAACGTACTTATGTGATGCCTATATGCATCATCATTTATAATACACCCAAAACTTATAATTTGGTAATAATTTTCATAAATATTGGCGGCGCTCTCAACCACTCATAAAACATAAACTTATAACATACATCTAAGTCGTGAAAATCGAAAAAATCACCGAGAATGAATCGAGATTACCAAGACCTCTTCAATTTCCTTTCGCAATTCAATTGATCACACAGCACCCCACCTTCGTGACCACTGGTAGCGCTCGCCAAGTCTCTGAAACGTATTTATGCGTCTGAGATCGCGCATCCACGGCCACAGCACCTACATAAATAACGGGCAATGGCACGATACAACAATTTATGCGCGCACCGCCAACACTGCAGCGCGATCGGAAACCGAGAACGAATTAACTGCACTTCTTATGTTAAATGTAGTTGCGGTCGTGTAGAGTTTGTTGCATACCAAGTAGTCTTGCTTTCTGGTAATTACCGAAATAATGATATGTGTTGTCTGTAGACTAAAAATTTTGCTGTTAACAGAGTCAAGTATAAAATGTATGTCAGAAATTCTAACCGTCGCTTCGATAGTTCGTTTGAGGCAGGGTTTCTACGTAATACGCGAATACAAAATCCAACAAAAATGTACAGTTTTTTATAGTGTCGATGTTTTAAAATGAAATAATGAATGCGAAATCAAACATATTTTAATACAAGATGATATTGTTTAGATAGTCATCATCATTTCAACCGTTAGACGTCCACTGCTGGACATAGGTCTCCCCCAAGGATCGCCACGACGACCGGTCATATGCCGCCCGCATCCAGTGGATTCCAGCGACCTTCACCAGGTCGTCAGTCCACCTTGCCGGGGGCCTGCCCACACTGCGTCTTCCAGTACGTGGTCGTCACTCTAGAACCTTCAAGCCCCATCGGCCATCCGTTCTTCGAGCGATGTGCTCTGCCCACTGCCACTTGAGTTTGGCGATTCTTCGGGCGATGTTAGCAACCCGGGTTCTTCTACGGATCTCCTCATTTCTGATTCGATCACGTAGTGAAACTCCTAACATAGCCCTCTCCATCGCTCTCTGAGTGACAGTGAGCTTCCTTATAAGGCCCATTGTAAGCGGCCACGTTTCGGTGCCATAAGTCATCATTGTTTAGATAGTAGGTACCTACAATAAAAAAATAACGTTCGATTTAGTTGATAATTATTTCACAGACCCTAAGTATTAAGTAAAAGTTTTATAACCTTCCTATCGCATCAAATGATTATGAAATAATACTTAATAGACAGAAGTACCCTCGATCGAAAAACTTTAGTATTTATTCCTCACCCCTTTCTTGACAATGATCTGACATGCCCCATGGAAGTTACTTTCACCCGGCGGATGAGCTGGGGCGCCCCAGACGGACATGAGTCTGCTTTCGTGCCTCCCCGTCACTTCGTCAATACTTAATGATACTTTCCGTTGCGTCCGCTTTCTGCGAGACATCTTGATGTATTTCGTATAATGCCATTTCCGTTGCCTGCTACGATTCCCTTATATTGAGTTGAGTGGTAGTTTGTTTATACGTTATCGGTTTTATTAACTGGATTCTAAAAGGTTTTTTCTTTCACTCCTACACCGAAAAAGATGTCGTCTGGTAAATGCACACACATGTTTCATAGTTCTCTCACGTATTATAGAACCAGTGTAGGTATGTATCCTTTTTACTTGGTACTAGCTCAAATACCCACAATACGGGAGGACAAAAAAAAATGTATGTTAAAATTTCGTGTGATTCTTTTAGTGTGGGAAAATCTTCTGTAAATTGGTTGCTATTGGTCTTTAACTATCCGTATTATATTATAAATTAATGTAAAAGTATATCTGCCTGTATTTCTGTCTGTTACCTATTCACGCCCACCGAAAAGCAAATTGGATAAAATTACTAGCAAACACTAGTGAAAAATAAATCACACGAAAACATTAGGCAATTTTCAATCTTAAGTTAAAAATCACCTACCGTGCAAAATTCTACTAACCCTCCGCCAGCCCAAACAGATAAGAACCATTTCTAGCTGACGCGTCAGCTAGAAATGGTTCTTATGACGTGGGGTCATTATACGTAGTGTTACTAACTATTAGGTAGCGAACTAATTGGGTACAAAATGGGGTAACTCGTGCCCGCCGCGTTTAGCACGGGCCCGATCTAATGACTCGGAAGTTTTGTAGCGACCACTAATTACTGACCGTGGGGGACTGGTGTCACGCACAAGCGGTAGCGGATTGGGCAAAATGGAGCTATGTGTTTTTTGACCGACCGTTGACTCCAAGACCGGTCGTTGTGGAAATGTTTGGGGGAGGCTTATGTCCAGCAGTGGACGTCTTCTAGCTGACATGATGATGACGTGTTAACTGGTACCGACGAATAATTTCTTTATTCAGAAGGACGGTTCATAATGTTAATAGTCAAGTGTTCATGATGTGAATTTTTTGGGGTGTTTTATTCATCTCAAATAATGTAAGCTCTAAAACTAATAATGGAAAATGCAACTGGGATAAACAGTTATTATACTTTTTGGCGTATAAATCAAATGTAATCAAAACTAATCAAATAATATTTTTATTCTTAATTTTGATTGTACTTACACATAAAACAGTACCATATTCAAATTGTTGTGTTCAAAGAGCTTGATACAAGATTGAATTTCCTTCCAGCAAACCTATCAGTGACTAAGTTTATTATTTACATAATAAATCGCTACTCTCTTTTAATTTAGTCAGCTTTACGAAAATTTCCACGTCAATGGAAATAATATTAAAGATTTAAACTTTCTTGCTTTACATTCAAATTATCCGAAAATGACGTGCGAAAGGAAAATGTTTAACTCGATTTTAAGGTAATTTGAATACACAAAAATTAACCCAATATGTTCGAGGAACCATAATAAATATTCAATCAAATCAAAAGGTTTTTATTTCAAATAAACTTTTTCAAGCACTTTTAAAACCTTATGAATCTAGTTCCACGGTTCCAAGAAGTTGATCTTATGGAGGAGAAACGACAAGAAACTCCATAGACACTCTTTTAAACGAATGGGTATTGTATTGTAAGAAATACGTTAAGTTTAAGTGAGTTAGTAAGTGTTTTATACATGCATATTCATTGGGCAAATACAATTTAAAACATTATAAATAAATAACAAAAAGTTAATATTAGCAGTTCATTAGGTATTTCTTTTTTGTAAAGACAATGAGTTTACGGGCTTGTGCCAAAATATCTATGCATAATGTAATCACTTATTAACCAAAGTCTATATATAATATGACATACATACATAATATCAGCATATTACAGAAAAGCACAAAATATAATTCATATCTGTTTCTCGATTCGTTCGACTGGCAAAAAGGGCGATAATCCAGTGTACCATCTACCCTCGCACGGGATATTTCAATTAGATTCTGTATTATCTCCATCTTGCGGACCCCAGCGAGTCCGCCGCACGAGTCTGCGATATTTCTGCAGATAACGGACCTTGCTTGTTATTGTTGCAAGACGTGAGACCACTGCACGCTGTGAGTTATGTGTTCGTCATAAATTCTTAAAGTTTAATTAGTGGGAATGTATAATTGTAGTCATTATAGATAAACACGTTGATATACATCTTGTCATAACACAACGCGTTTAAGTCTCATTTAGTTTGTGACAGAGATGCGGCTATTCAACATGTAAAGCGCTATCCCTTTCTTACATTTTAAATGAGATTGCTTTAACATATTGCATGGCTCTTCGATTGTCAATTAATATTGCATATTTATATTTATCTGGGCATATGTGTATGTAAAAAATGTATTTGTAAACGCACTCACGACACGAGAGAAATCCTTAGTGGGGGGCAAAATTAAAAAAAAGGAAAGAAAGAGTCATCTTTAATGTATTTTGAAGTCATTTTTTACACCCACCGTTGGTCAAAATAAGAAACCTAAACTACCAGTTATGTACCTAACACTAAGCTAGCAAGAAAAATATAAATTCTTTTTAACACTGCTGTAATGTTTTACATAAAAGTTAGTTTCAAAAGCGCTCGAGCGATTTGACGTAATTTTCACTCGACTGCCTGTAAAAATGTCTTTGAGGGCTAGAGGTGACGTGTTTTATTATTTCCTTTTCGACACATTTCCTGTTTCTATGCATGCTTGTTGTGCGCCGAAATATTTTGTCAAGAAGAGAGGAAACATTTGGGTGAGTAGCGTTGTGTTTTACCTATAAGTCTATATATCTATTTTTATTGGTCTAGTGTTTGTAAATACAGATAATGAGTACGTAACGTCTTGGATTCGACACGCAGGCAGCAACTTGAAGAGTTTTTTTAGGATATTCTCAGTGCCCAAGTACCCCATCATATGCGACCTTTTGACTGTGGTATGATGATGATGATTCTGTAGCCATACAATAGTCAATAGTTCACATTGTATGTGATAATACTAAACCCCATGAAATACAAAAATAAATGCCCCTTTGACCACCAATGGTTTATAGAGCTGTGGTAGCCTAGCGGTGTGACCAGTGGACTGAGACGTCAAAGGTCTCGAGTTCGAACCCAAAGCACGCACCACTGACTTTTCGAAAGTTATGTGCGTATTTATCACAAGCTCAAACGGTGAAGTAAAACATCATGAGGAAACCTGCATGTTTGAGAGATTTGTCTCGATAGCATGTGAAGTTGGCCAACCCGCAGGAGGCTAGCGTGTTGGACTATAGCCTAATACCCCTCTCAAATGAGAGGAGACCCGTGCCCAGCAGTGGGACGTTAATGGGTTGATGATGATGATTTATAGATCTAGAGACCTAGGTACACTGTGTATATTGCGATTAAATATGTATTTTTTATTGGGGAGAATCATACTTTTCCGTGTTTATTTAATACGATTAACTAACTTGGTATGAACTATTTACAGATTGTATCGCGGTATATTGATATATTTTCATCCCTACGTTTCGGCTCCTTTACAGCATCCATGGTCTCAGGTAAACTGACGTTTTGGGTACCTTAATGCTATAACGATTAAAAGTTAAATACTGGGAATAAATTATATCAAGATACATCCTATAAATAGGTTATTTTATTTCAAAACTTCTTAACACCAAAACCTCTGTCACTGTATGATCTGTATGTATTGCAATCAAATAGGTTTATTAAAGTGTATAATTATAACTATTTCATATACAACAATGTAATTAATGTGATGCATATAATATAACTAACTTCTAGAATTTATGTTCTGTGTGTCATTAAAACAACCCAAAAACTTATATAATAAATACACACCAGTTCTCCTTAAAATTTTCAAAATATGTTAGTTGTCTGCTCCACAAATATTTTACACTGTCATGTGGACCAGATACGGGCCTCATAACTCGGCTTTGACTAATTGAAAAATGTAACAAAGCCGGTAGGGAGTTTAAATTTTTCCTTTGACAGCGAGGAACTTTGGTCGCACCGAGAATGTGTGTGTCAGTACTGTGCTTCACCTCAGAATATTAAATAATTAGCGCGTTTTGGTTACCCTTATTTAACCACAGCTCCACAAAAAAATGGTGTTACAACTTTAAGGTGTGTATTTGTGTTTCCGTGTATCTACGAGTATGTCTCCGTCATTGTATCACCTAAATGGATCAACTTAGATAGAATTTAGATTGAGATTTTTTGTTTGAAATGTGTCCTAATTGAGTTTTATCAACCATTACAATCATCATCTTTTTAAATGTAGACCTACGTCTTATGTAACATGTATAGTTGTATACATATGCGAGCTCGTATCAAAACATATCAATCTTGAAGCATACTAAAAAATCAATATATAACACCATGTTTTTACAAAAAGAAACCTATGTTATCGCAGAGCCTTTATTAATTTTGTTCGGGTACTACTATTGGTTCGTTGTTGCTTCTTTTTTTTCGCCAACAACTCACAAAGTTCTCGCATACCCCCATAGTTTCGAGTACGTAATTAATAAACAGAGCAGAAATTCCTGAACACGCAAGAATTTGACGTTCTACTACCCTTGCCCCGGCGGCCACTTGAGGCGCACTGCTTGCTACTCGCTAATTACTTTGCCAAATATTTACTTTGCCCAGATTCTCCTTTCTGCAAGCGTAAGGGTGATGATACAGTGGCAGTAGCGATTTATTCTCCACCCAAAAATAGGTAGTATGTTTTTGTAGTGAAAAATTGTTATAAGGTACACTATGGATTTTTTTTAATAAGCGTATTTACTGTAAGGGGTCTCTCACTGGAACATCCAGTTGCTCAGTCGATTGACATAATAAATACAGTTACTCTGGTCTAACTTGGCTACTGGGTATTATTTTTGTCAATGTTACAATGCAATCGCTCTCCAAAAATTTGACGACTCGGTGGCGCAGTGGCACGGGTTGCGGGTTCGAACCCGCATGGAGCAAATATTTGTACGTTCTTCAAGTAGTTGTTCCGGGTCTGGGCGTTTGTGTATGTGAAAATTTGTGTTTGTAACGCACCCACGACACATGAGAAAATCTTAGTGTGGGGCAACGTTTTTTAAATAAAAAAAACAAGAAAACACCCGCTCTGCAGTGCACCGCTGCTAAATAATAATAATATACCAGGACATGACACAGCGCCATATAGTTCCGTGGTAAGCAACGAGGCTTGTGTTACAGATACTAGAAGGTACTTATTATTTTACATATACACTTTTTTTCTTTTTGTAAATACATACATATTATATATAACTACATCTATGACTCGGATATAAATGATCATGCTCGTCACAAAAACATTTGACCCTACTCAGATTTGAACCTGACACCTGTTGCATAGAAGGCAGCGTTAAATACCGCTGGACTAATTAGGTCGTCAAATCAAATGTTTTATTTGGTTCGAAGAAGTGATGGACATACATAAAAGATATATTGTGTTCAAGTTGCATATAGTATAAATTGTATTAAAAATTTCAGTATGACCCGTTATTACGAGTGACCTTATAGCTCAACTCTTAATTACTTCTAGTAATAGAGAAACATAATATACACTTTTCGTTTTGTTTCTAAAATCGCTCTTCTTGTCACAGTATACGCTACTTAAAGCACGGCCGGAGCGTCTTTGCTACTTACAGTCACGAGTTAGGACATTCTTGACAGTCACTGAACAGATTAAAACAAGATAAGATGAATGTCAAGACTGATGACGCTTGAATACATTTATTTTAATAGTGTTGGCCAGGATATATGGAGCTGTACCATAATTATAGCTATGACAACGCTATTAAAGAATCAGATAACAATATACAAATTCAAAAGCGATCAGGATTGAAATAGGTACTGACATCAGGTGAATAATAATTGTTTTTTTTGTTTGTTGGTTTTTCGGTTCGTTGTGTTGTTGATTACAAAATTAAAGTTGCAATTTGACTAGACAGATGTAAACTTATTTTTCTCCTAATTTTTTTATATTTCTTTCCACTTTTTTTGAGATATACTCCTACGTCCAAAGTTGATACAAACTTGTTACAAAAACAGATCGACCAGGAACCACTTGCGGTAGACGATACAAAGATTAGCTATGTGCGATCTAACCCACAACCCATAACACTTTTCAGTTGAATAAGTTTGTAAGCAACATATAATTTTACATGTCAAGATGTGTTACTCTTAGTCATTTCAAACTAGTTGTCTCTCGCGGCTTTGGCCGAATAATGTATTAATAAAAACTAGCCTATCCAGTTAATCCAGTTAAATAATAATAAATAAATAAATATTCCCGGACATTATGACACAGCGCCATCTAGTTCCGAGCTAAGCAACGAGGCTTGTGTTACGGATACTAGTTGGTTGATATACTACATATACCTACATATACTTTTTTGTATTTACATACATATTATACATAGATACATCCATGACTCGGATACAAATGTTTATGCTCATCACACAAACATTTGTCCCTACCGGGATTCGAACCCGGGACCCATAGCACAGAAGGCAGTGTCAACTACCGCTGGACTAATTGGGTCGTCTAATTCTATATTGCGTGAAGGAGTAACAAACATCTATAAAATCTATAAAACTTGCGCATTTATAATATTAGTAGGATAACAGGATAAATAAAGCAGAATGTCGCCCGGAGTTTCGTATATAACCTTATTGGTACAGAATATGCATAATATTACATTGAATTAGGTAAACCGAAGCAGTAGTCGGAATGCCTGACAGCACTGTGCCGTCTGGTATTGGGACATACCTGACTGTGGTGTATGGGCGGACTCGACGGACGCTGCTTAATACGGTATGCATAATACCTCAATGATCTCGTAGCTTTATACTAATAACTAATTACGAGACGTAGAAGAAAATACAAACAATGGAGATGTTTTCATATCGTGATTTGTGATTTAAATAGAACAGTTTTCTAACGTTTTTAGACTTGTAATTTGAATTTATTAGACCAAAAACATTTATTTTAAAACAAATACGAGTCGGGAAAATATAACATAGGGGTTAGTAAGACATATATATTATATTAAATCTATTTAAAAAATATTTGAATTAATTTATTTTTCGCCAATTAGAAGCGGTGAGGTCACATTGCATTGGCACATAGACCCAAAAATACAATTGTGCTCACAAAGCATCACTCTCCACGTAAAATACTCTCCATATCCACATTACAATATCCACAGTTTTGTCCCCCGGCATCAATCACAAGTCTTAATTGAGTAATGGCCGGTGTGACAGCTAGTTCTGATTGATCGGGACCGCGCTAAATATGATGTATGGCATTTCGCATTGACTGCTGTTTAGGGATTTCAGGTCGGGATTTTTGGCTTTAAGATTTATTTTCGCATAAACTCTGTACACTTACTAAAATATATTTTTTTAAACAATGCCCCTCACCAGCTATATTGTGTATCTGTTTGTTTGCATACAAAATCTTTCATAAAAACACAGATACTGGACAATTAACCCTGGATCATACAAATATAGACGACAACGGCAACGATACGAATGACGACTGGCGCAGTGGATGAGCGATCGAATTGTGCGTCACGGGTTGCGGGTTCGATCCCGGCTTGGAGTAAATATTTGTACGATCTACGTTGTTCCAGATCCGGGTGTGAAAAATTGTGTTTGTAAACGCACCCACGACAAGAGATACTATCCTAGTGTGGGGATTATGTTTAAAAAAAAATATGAAGTTTACTTGCGCGAATATCGAACGTACTACTGCATCGTTTGTTATTAGAGAGGAATTTTTGTTATAGTCGGATAGCAATGAGTAAATAATGTCACTGAAATCTTTATGAAGGAGTTAATTTTTAATAATTAAAAAAAAGAGAAAATAAATGGTTTACAAAGGCGTATTAAGAGTTCACACGATGATTGAGCTAATATTCTCTCTGGCATGTAAGTTTCTTACTCAATATTTTTAGCTGATTGCTGGGAATAAGTTTCGTTATTAGAACATGTTGTTTGTGTACATCAACTGTAACGTCTTATGTTATAACAAAATTCTAATAAACATATTTGCACTCTTTATTTAGGCAAGACAGAACATGAATATAAACATTGTATTTACATTTGTAATGAACATATTTCTTGTCAACTCATTGAAGGTCGTAGCGATCGATACTATTGGGTTTACTAACAAGTTTTTCTACGTAAAGATTGAGCGTCAAAAATTAACAAATATTTGTACAGTTAAGCCGAAGTGTTTTAATATACATCCACAGGTCATAGACTTGTTTTGGATTCTGTGTAGATTATTACCTAAAAGCATGAAACAAACAACATACAACAGTATATATACAGTCGCATGTTTTTTTAATCAGATAGGTTAGCATTTGACTATGTAGTCTAAAATAAAGCACGCTTACCTAGAAGATCACTCGTGACTTTTAAACCTCCAAACTCTACTCGTCGGGAAATAAAGCCATTCTTCTTTTTCCTCGTTCCCTCATTACTGTGTATCGCGACCACATACTACCACAATCCATGCGATTATATGACTATTAGACAGCTCAAACGCTATATTCTGCCATCCAAAAATATATTACCAATTTTATTGCCATAAAATAAATAAATAAATATTCCTGGACATTATGACACAGCGCCCTCTAGTTCCGAGCTAAACAACGAGGCTTGTGTTACGTATACTAGTTGGTTGATATACTACATACATATACTTCTTTTTTTTGTAAATACTTACATATTATACATAGAAATATCCATGACTCGGATACAAATGTTTATGCTCATCACACAAACATTTGTCCCTACCAGGATTCGAACCCGGGACCCATAGCACAGAAGGCAGTGTTAACTACCGCTGGACTAACTGGGTCGTCCAATGGTCACAAATAGGAATTACATAGAAATACCCAGAGCCTAACACTTTTCTCTACCTGGGGATTGATCTCAGGAGCTTCGACAGTTATCCAACCACAACCATAATGTCGCATTTTGCTTGTATTATTATACGTACATACTGCTTTTTGATATGTATCACATACAATTAAATACATGTTAACACACATTAAAGTTACAAAAGACTTGTTGTAAAAGTTAGATCGTTATTAAGTTGTTACAACGGATAACCGGATCCTGTAGCTGCAAACATTTGTCGGATCCCCTCATCCAGGTGGGGCGATTGGCTCAATTTGAACGAAGCACGAACCGGTAGCCGGTACCCTGAAGATACAATGTTTTTGCTATTATTATATTATTAGGGGAGATTTGGTGGTGCGTTTTCGGCACAGCAGTGCCGTCGATACAAAGAGGTTTATTATTGTAAAAAAAATGAAAATGTGCTACACAGTCGATATATTGTCACATTTGTGAAATTAAATGTGTATTTTACATGTTCAAACGGTGAAGGAAATTCTCCTTGATTCCTCTGGCTTCGATGACGAGCCAGGTTAGTACAGAAACACACGTCACAGTTCATTAACATTTCACGTTTCATCATCAACCCATTATTGTCCCACTGATGGGCACGGGTCGCTTCTCATTTCATTTCATTGAGAAAATCTCCCGTCCTCACGATGTTTTCCTTCACCATTTGAGCATGTGATAAATACGCATAAAACTTCCGAAAAGTTAGTGGTTCGAGACCTTTGACATCTCAGTCCACTGGTCACACCTCTAGGGTACGTATCACGCACAAATCTACATTTACCTCGTATACCTACTTGTTACCAGAATACTGTACTACAATGAAGGCTATAATAGCATTTTTTTAAAGAGTGTCTAAGGAGTTTCTTGCCCGATTCTTCTCCATAAGAGAGTCAATTTTTTGGGACTGTGCAGCTTGATTCTTAACATTCCATAAATGCTTGAAAGTGTTTATTCAAAATTAAAAGCTTTTGATTCATTGATGAGTCAGTGCACAAAAAGATAAACTATGTTCTTTAGTGCTTTTGTGTTATATATACGCAGAGTATCTTGTTGCTCATATAATTTATAAAATAATTCCGATGAACTATAATGACTTACTATTATGATAGGTATGTGAAAATAATTATGTGAGTTACTTTTCACGCCTGAACAGATTTTGATAAGATTTGGATTTGAAAAAACCTAATATAATAATAAATACCACATATTATTTTGCGTGATGTAATTTAAAATACAAGATTTTTTCACCTTATTCTTTAAAAAAAATCATAGTATGTGCGTGACCTGATTTTAAAAACTGTACAACGACTTGTAAAAGAATCTTAATCACATTTTTTCACGTCAGAAGTATTTTATTTATTTTGCCACAAATATATGTTCAATCTCTAACATTCATAAACGCGTAAGTGCACATTTGCATTTAATAAAATTGAAAAGTAGTCTCGTCTCCGCGAGTAAAAGCTAGACGAGAGACACAGAGCGTTCATACTGGAATTTTATTGGAAGTCACATATACGAGACAATAAAATCCGTATAATTTTTGAATTGTCAAGTGTAATTTGAACTTTTATAGTACTTCAACTCACACAAAAATTATTGTTCATCTTTTAGTTCTCTTTACTGAAGATAAAATCTATTTATGGAGATGATAATATTTTTGATAAGCGTATTTTTTAGCTTTCGTAGTCGTTTTGTGTGGTTACTCATGCTGTTGAAACGTAAATATCTAATTTATTTCAAATAAATATATATTTATCACTATTATTTTATTGATAGGTCAGAAATGGCACCAATAAAATGACATTTGATTTATCTAATTTTGATTATGTAGGATTAAATCTTAAACATACTTTTAGGCCAATGACTTATTTTGTTTTTGGTCTTTCAAATAATCAACATTATCGCATTTGTTGCCACAAAAATAATGTTAAAACGTTTTAACATTGTACACAAGCATTATAAGATATTTTTATCACAAACCAAATAAATCCTTCTATAATCCACCGAAACATAATCGTGACGATAGTTTATACAACAAACAACGCCTATTATAAATGAATATCGCCTACATTTTCCCGTTTCGTGCACAATCTGATAATTCAATTACGCCTCTATTTTAAGAGGCCGTTCACGCGACCCAAGAAAAATACCACAAACAATATTTTTACTTTCACGCCACGTTAAACAATGTTGCCAGTATTGCGACAGTGTTGCAAGTTTACAAGATTTAATTTGACTGAATTAAGATGTCTGAATAAAATTTGTAGACTTTGTAGTTTTAATATTTCTTGGTCAAGTGGAAACATTTTAATTTATGCTTTGTTTTTTATTTGAGCTACAATCAAATTGTAATTCTTTTATCTAAGGAGTTTTTAATAAGATTTTGAAACATAGTGAATGTATAGAAGTCGAGCTCTTGATGTATGGAGGTAGTACGTATATATAATACGTAATAATATTTTACTACACTTTTTGAAAAAAAAAAAACCCCTGGTCTGAAAATTATATTTAAAATTATACACTGTTTAGCTACACAACATATTACCTACATATTATTTAAATTTGAATTTCAAAAATATTTCGCAGACAGAATTTAAGGCGAAGAGTTACGAAAATAAATAATAATAAAATAGATAGATACTTCAAATCTTCATTTGCTTCAGAAAAATGACTTACGTAACTACACTACACATTGCATTTACTATTTCGGCTAAACAAGAAGAAAATAAATGTTAAAGATGTTTCCAGCTCACTAAACATTTTATCCCCAATTGAATGAACAATTTAACCACATTAAAATAATCAAAAAAACATTTTCAAACTGCCGTTGGCAATGTTAATAACAAACAGAGCGACTCCTAATTCCTTAACTGCATTGAAACGAGTGTTTGATCTTTGAACTAATCAAGTCAAAATGTAGCTATTGCTGTTTTATTTAAAAGTCATTCGACTTAAGGAATCCAATTATCTTCGAGACAGAAAGTCATGAAGATCGGAGACGGTGGGATTGATAACAGGGGAGACGGAACTGCAGTGCTTGGAAAGAATGCTTCAAACCTAATTTGAAGCAAGTAGGAATACATTATTGGGGAGTAAGATGCAGCTAGAAATTTAGCAGGCAAAAGTGGTTATAACCACTCATCGTGAAAATGGATAGTGGAGGCTTTTGTTCAACAGTGGACTTAGTTTAGCTCTTATGATGATGAAAATTAAACTTACATATTTTTTTTGATACAACTTAAAATGCTAAGTAGGATTTCGAGAAATCGCCTGCGTTGCTACCAGTAAGACGTTAGTTTTATACATTTTAACCTGTTTTTAATCTATCAATGGCATCGTATTGACTTAAAGGTTTTACAGACGTTGGTAGGTAGGTTGGTTGGTAGATAGGTTTTATTTGTTTAAAAGGTTATAAGTGAGTAGCATAATGTAAATATGGGTATTAAATTTGACATCATTAATATTCCATCAACATGAAGAAGAAGAAGAAGAAGAAGTGAGTGGCATTTCGAAAATCCCCCACATGGTACGAAAAAAGGTAAGATTTGTCTAAAACATGACATCAATAATGTTCCGATTGGCTATAAAGCTTGGAGTGGGCCAATCGCAGCGACAAACGCTTTAATCGCGAGGATTGTGGAAAGAATTGCACTATATAGAGTTTCCACAATTAAACATGGCCCTTCTATTGAAGTTAGACTACTGAACGGTAACTCTGGTGATTGAGTGAGTGGGCTAGCGTGAGTATTGCAAATAATTTCAGAGGACGCAAACTTAACTGACGAAAGTATTCTTAGACGCATTGGTTTTCTCTGTTCGCTTTGACTCCACCGCGAATTCGCTATTCTCTTGACGAACCGTTCGGTCTCTACCAGTTGTCTTATTATCATAACTTAATGCCACTGTAAACTAAAGGTTTACTCAGTAATAATTTTAATTATCGGCAAAGCCTTTTATTTGTTTAACGACCGAAAGTATAAAACGAATTAAAAGACTGTAAAACCGCACATAAACTGGAATGAAGCCATTATTTGGATCGAGTAATAACTTTTATTTTTTTTAAAGTGATTTTTATGTTGCTTTATCGTCCTTATCGTGAATGGAAATAATGTTCTCTTATTATACTTTGGTGTTCATAAATACTCTCTAATAATAAAAAAGTTTGTGTTAACTACGCATAACTGAATAATGTTTTTGGTATATAATTTAAGACTGAAAGTATCTGCTAAATCTTCTCATTTTGATAGGTGACTTATGCCCAACAGTGGGATGATAAATGGATTGATGGCAAAGGTGGGCTGCAAGTGAGGTGGGTCCTCCTGGGTTGAAAAAGTAATCCATCACGCTGGCTTAATATGGTGTATATTATTATTTCCTCCTTGCGGTATTTTACTCTTAGGCTGTTCCCGTAGTGCAGAAACCTAACGCTCAGCCATTCTACAAACCCTATCTCCCTCAATCGTTGGTTCCACTAAAATGTGAGCATTAAACTCCAAACAGTAAATTAATTTCAAATAATCACGATTACAAATTGCTTGTAAATTGATACTTCCCGACTCGGAAACAATTAGAGTTCCTTCGAGGCATTCTAATGACGACCCCCCGACAATTTAGCGATATTATATGCGAGGCGACCTTTGACAACGGAGGGTTCTGGTGCACGCGGGAACAAATTGATTTCTAACTTCAAATTCTTTCTTGCAAATTATTTATTCATATATTTTCAATGAAAAATATAATCTATCTATACCTACTAATATTATAAGGAGGGTGTAATGTTTAGGTACTGGGTGGGGGCTCACAAGCCGCAATGACACACATGTGATTCGTTCTACGGTTTATTTTATACTGACCCGAGTGCAGCGGTCCCGAACGGCCGTTGCAACTATACATAGGTACTAGTATCTACTTATATCTATGTGACTACACTACACTCCTCCCCACTTAATTAACAATAACAAAAACCCGTTTCTAATACTATTACTGCTCTGTAATAAATAACATTCACTTAGTTTGTTTATTAATCCTACTTATAACTAATAGTTTTACCTAATCTACAACTTCGAACCGGACGTGGCTGGGTCGGTACAGGGGAGGCAGGAGGCCTGATAACCTGCTCGTTTGCTGGCTCGGTCCTCTCGGCGGTTAACGGGGTATCGGTTCCACCCGTGCCCGTGGTCTGGGCTCGCGACATATCCTCGCGCGAGCTCATTTCTTCGGACTGCTCCGACTGGACCCCGACCGGCGCTCGAGGCACATCGACCGGGAGGTCTGCCGACGACGGTCCAGGACATGTTGGGATTACAAGTGAACTCCTAGATCTACGCTTTAACTGGTCGAGATGTCGGTGAACTACATTACCGCTAAGATCTAGGATTTTAAAGTCATTAGTTCCGGAGGAGTTAATAACTGAACCCGGTTGCCACTTTTCTGCTTTTAGATACTGACGGTACCAAACGTCATCCCCAACACCTACTACCCTATTCACTCCTCCTTTGGCTTTAACTTGGCGGGTCTGGGCCTCTCTCACCTTTAATTCCCTATCCGGTTTTAATGCATCTAACCGAGTTCTTAAACGTCTGCCTATTAACAACATTGAGGGACTTTCACCCGTGGAACAATGTTCCGTATTACGATAGTGTAATAAGAATTTATTTAGGGAAAATTCTACATTTTTATTTTCTGACAGTGCCTTTTTAATTACTTTTTTTAGGGTTTTAACCGCGTTCTCTGCCGCCCCGTTCGACGCGGGGTGATACGGTGCAGTAAATATGTGCTCTACGCCGTCACCATTCAGGAAGGTTGCAAACTCATTACTAGTAAACGGCGGCCCATTGTCGGTAACTATTTGCCTGGGCAACCCAAATCTACCCCATAGTTCGCTCAACCTCGAGATTGTGCTCCGAGCTGCTGTACTTGGTACCAAAAAAACTTCCAACCATTTTGACATAGCATCTATTACTACCAAGTACAACTTCCCATCAATTGGACCCATGAAATCTAAATGTAGTCTAGTCCATGGCCTTACGGGCCAAGGCCAGGGCCGTGGTGGAGCACTGGCGGGAGCGTCCGCGAGCTTCGCGCAAGTAACACACGCGCGGCACTCGCGCTCCACCGCCTCGTCGATGCCGGCCCACCACACGTAACTGCGCGCTATAGCTTTTGATTTCACAATGCCCATGTGGGCCTCATGTATCAATTTTAGGACCCTTTCTCGGCTACATTCTGGGATTACAACCCTATGTCCCCACATAATGCACCCAAGTTCTTCATACAATTCCGATTTCCTATTGAAATAAGGCTGCATACCTACTACGTCACAGATTTCCGGCCAACCATCCCGTATATACGTTAAGACTCTGCTTAGAATACGATCTTTCAATGTTAGTCTTTTGATTTGTTTGTAATCCAATAATAGGGCATCTTGTGCAAAATGTAGGTACGTTTGTTCCGGAATAATGTCTTTTACCCGTCCCGCAGTGTCATTGGGTAACCGCGATAAGCCATCCGCACAGTTCTCGTTCGTTTTTATATATTCTATATCGTAGTTATAAGCTGATAAAATAACTGCCCACCTCTGCATCCTACTCGCGGTCATAATCGGTATGCCTGTATTAGGGCCAAATATCGACACTAAGGGTTTATGGTCTGTCCGTAATGTAAACTTCCGTCCATATAAATATTGGTGGAATTTCTTTACGCAGAAAATTATAGCTAAAGCCTCTCGATGTATCTGTGAATAATTCCTCTCCGCGGTCGTTAACGCACGTGATACATAAGCGACCGGGCGCTCGCCGCGCGGCCCTCGCTGCGCCAACACCCCGCCTATACCTCGCGCGCTTGCATCACACGTCACGATAATTGGTTTCATTGGATCATAATGCGCTAAAACTTCACTACTAACTAACGCTCGTTTGACCTCTTCAAAAGAATGCTCACAGTCGCTACCCCAATTCCATTGAACACCCTTCCGTAATAACTTATGCAAAGGAACTAATAAAAAACTTAAATTCCTAATAAATCTTGCAAAGAAATTGACCATACCTAAGAATGACCGTAATTCTGTTACATTAGTTGGGCGTTGTAATTTTATAATAGCGTCAATTTTAGTTGTATCTGCTTTAATACCTTCCTTCGATACCACGAACCCTAAATATTTGACGTCATCTACTAAAAAAACACATTTATTCTTTCTTAACTTTAAGCCATAGTCCGCTAATCGTCTTAGAACGGCCTCGAGGGCCTGTATGTGTTCGGTTCTAGTCTTACCCCCTATAATTATATCATCAAGAAATCCTTGGACATGTGGAATACCTTGCAGTAAATTGGTCATAATCCGCTGGAAAATCCCTACGCTTGACGATAACCCATACACTAACCTATTGTAACGGAACAGCCCGCGATGTGTATTAATGACAGTATATTTTTTTGAATCATCTAACTCAATTTGGTTATATGCATTTGATAAGTCAATTTTGCTCAAAAATTGTGCCCCATTTAGGCCAACTAATACATCATCAATTTTAGGGAGGGGGTAACGATCGACCAGTAAAACGGGATTTAAAGTTGACTTGTAATCCGCACAAATCCTAAGTGTACCGTCTGCCTTAGTCACTGGCACCAATGGAGAAGCCCAGTCCGAGCAGTCAACAGGCTCGATGACGCCGGTGCGCAGCATCGCGTCGAGCTCAGCGTCAACGTGCTCCCGGAGCGCGTACGGCAGCGGCCGCGCACGATGGTAGACGGGCTCCGCGTTGTTGCGGACCCGCAGCGTCGCCTTACCGCCCGTGTACCGTCCCAGTCCTCCGCTGAACACTTCTTTATATCTGTGGAGCAATTTATTTATCTCATAATCTATGTGTATGTAATTTTTTTCAACATAATTACAACTTATTTTCGGTATGACAACTTGTAATTCTGCTAACCACTGCCTCCCTATTAATGAAGTAGTACCACCCTCAATAACGAATAACTGTAGTCGTTTTTTAATATCACCATAACATACTAATGGTTGAATAATACCTAACGGCTTTATTTTTGAACCATCGTAAAATTTTAAAATAGTGTTGTCACTTTCAATAGGCAAGTGGTTAAATTTACAATCATAAACTATTTTACTGATACACGAAATAGCAGTACCCGTGTCTACCTCCATTTGTATAACAATGTTGTCAACTACAATGGGTAAACTTACCGCCTTGTAGCTGTTTAATGATAACATATTTAAATCCTCGATATCCTCCTCATCCTCGCTTGTTCCGTGCTCCAATTCGTCGAGGTGATTTAGCCGCCTTGCCTTCCTAACGTACTGGTCATTTTTTTCTGGCGGCCGTTGCCCACTCCGCTCTGGGCATACCCTCCGCAAATGACCTGCCCGCTGGCATTTGCTGCACACAAAATCCCGATACCGGCACTTCCCGTAATCGTGATTCCCGCCCCCGCATGCTGCACAGCTGGTCGTATTCGCCGTTGCTCGAACCGCTATACCGGCCATCCCGGCCTTCCCGCCGCCGGCTAGCCGCCGGAAACCGGCTGCACCACCCCCGCTGCGCCCACGTCCTTGTCCGACGCGTCCCGCGCACTTCGTTACCGCATGAACAGCGCAGGCGCTACTCGCTTCAGAAACACCTTTAGGTCCCTCGACCATCGCTGCATCCCTCTCTGCCGCCTCCAAAGAACATGCCAATTTAACTGCCTCCGTAAACGTTATTGTGTCTTTCTCTGCAAAAAGCCGCTGCCGGATTACGTCACTTTTAAGCCCGCATATAAACTGATCTCGTAGATTCTCGTTTAAGTCCGCGTTAAATTTGCAATTACGCGATAGCTTTTTAAGTTCTGCCACGTACGTGGCAACGTCCTCCGATGTGCCTTGTCGTTTCTGACGAAATCGGTACCGTTCCGCTAACGATGATGGTGCTGGTTGCAGATGTTGACGCATCAGGTTGCCAGCTTGCTCATATGTTAACTCCGCAGGCTTCTTGGGACTGGCGAGATTTACCAGCAACTCGTAAGCCTCATCACCCATGCTCGCAATCAACGTGGGTAACTTTAAATCATCCGTGACTTTGTTGACCTTGAAGTACATTTCAAGCCGATCCGTATACGACGACCACAATCCTGACCGCACGTCAAATTCTTTTATTTTTCCGATCGACATAATAAATAGTTTCGTAGTTCGTAGTATATCACTTCCACAAAAATATTATCCTCGTCGCCACTGTAATGTTTAGGTACTGGGTGGGGGCTCACAAGCCGCAATGACACACATGTGATTCGTTCTACGGTTTATTTTATACTGACCCGAGTGCAGCGGTCCCGAACGGCCGTTGCAACTATACATAGGTACTAGTATCTACTTATATCTATGTGACTACACTACAGAGGGCTGATTCGTATCTTTGTAACGAATGAACTCAAAAACGACTGAACTGATTTCAAAGATTATTTCACCATTAGAAAGCTATATTGTCCCTGAGTAACATAGGCCAGAATTTCATATTAAAAATATAGAATAGAATATGTGTTCAAAATCAAATCAAAAAGGTGTTTATTATAAATAAACTTTTTCAAGCACTTTCAAAACGTTATGATTCTAGTTGCACGGTTCCAAGAAGTTGATCTTATGGAGAAGAACCAGCAAGAATATCCATAAACACTCTTTTAAAATAATGGGTATTGTAATACAATATTCAGGCAATGGTGTGCGAGGTCAATGTAAAAAAATTTAATGTATGTAATGTCTTAAATCGTCAATAGTGAAATGAGTCAAATTATATTACATAATTATTATTACCAGAATATAAAATATCTCTCGCAGTTTATTATTTAAATTATTATAAAGCCGACGCGGGCCGCGAGTAATAAATAAAATTAAACTACTTTTTAAGGATTTTATTGCGATATACATATAATATGGTCACGGGTATACTGAATATTGTAGGTACAGTACGTTTTGTACTGCAGGTATTAACGAAATTATTTTATCGCGGTAAAATAATTTCATGTGGTATATATAAATGGTAAGAAAATTTAGCATGGTATGGAAAATACAGATTAGTGTGTAGGAGACTGGTGCCTCAACTAAACCTAAGGTTAAAATAGGTTAGAATATGTTATTGTATTTTATTTGTATATTTATGAGCTGTAGCCCAGTAGCGTGACCACTGGACTGGTAAAGTCAAAAGTCTTAAGTTAGAACCCAAGGCATGCATCACTGACTTTTTGACCTAGTTATATGCGTATTTATCACATAATCAAGCGGTGAAGGAAAACGTCATGCCTAAGAGATTTTTTTTTTATACCACAATTGTGGCAAAAAAGCTTACAGTCGGCCTGATGGTAAGCGGTTACCGTAGCCTATAGACGTTAGCAACACCAGAGTAGTCGCTCGCGTTGCCGACCCTTTAGGTTTATCAAAACGGGGAGTTCCCTGTTTTGATAAACCTAAATGGTTCAGTTCAGTAACTACTGAACTGACAGCAGAGGGAATTCCCATGCTGTTAGAATAGTCACTCCCCCAATGAGCTCTGATTCTGATTCTCTTATTGGTATATGAAGTCTGCCCACCAGCACTAGGCTAGCGTGGTGTTTCAGTGAAGGTACGTGTGTCAATGGATGTCGAATTGTTGTTACATATATTGAAAAATCCAATTTTTAAATGCAGTTAGCGAAATAATTCAAGCCTGTATTTTTTTTCAATATAGAAATAAAAGAGTATTTTGCACCTATTCAATATCGATGAGATTTTTTTATTTGAATCCAAATGAATTTGGAATGTTTAGAAGTACCTATTTAATGTATGTGCGCGTGAATAAACGGGCTCATGCCTCAAAATATTTCCAGCAAGTTATTTATTTCTAATTGTTGTATCGTAATATCGACTCGTGTTTATTGGCTGTGGAACCAATTAAAAAATCCAACCAACGAATGAATTCGAACACGCATTTTTCACAAATACCGAAATAAAAAGATATATATTTTGAACCTGTCCAAACTATCGATGCGTAATATTTTAAACGAAATAAAATATCTGCGAATATCCAATGTTCGGGAGTATGTTTCCCGATTGTATTAAAACGGTCCTTTTCACAATGTGTTTTGTGTAAAATATGTGAAAAATGAGTGAAAAATGAAAACATCCCAAACACGTGCCCCCACCATACTCGCCCAAAGAGCATTGTCACACTACCCTCCCGCAGAGCAGAAAAATGACAATCGACATAGAGTATTAAAACAGATACGCCATATAATAATATAAGCTGCTGCTGAGATTTGTTCGAATGTGAGACCTGGAGCTCCTAAAAGAACCTATATTATTCCTACAAGTTAGTAGTATATGGTTTAAGGGATGATATATCCATCTAAATTACTGAGCCCTCTCCTCACGGATTTTCCGAAGAAGCAGCGGGTTACGTCGGATGCGTATCGACAAAAAACCCCGCGTTCCTAGCACTGCTTTCGAAGCCAAGAGACACGGAAACATTTCACCACGAGCCTGTGAAGCAATGAACACCTTTTTCTCATTTAACATTTAACTGAGATAGATTACCGTTTGACTGCAATGTCACCTGTAAGTGATGATGTAGTCTAAGACAAAGCACGCTTACCGCTTATCTAGAAGATACATATTCACCCGTGACTTGAAGACCTCTAAATTGTACCTGTAATCGTATAATTGTACAATGGCTATAATTTATTATAGTCTGTATGTGTATATCATGACGAATCCATACTCGTCAGGAAATACAGACTCAGGCAGCTGCCCTCCTTCGTATATCATCAGGCCAGCAGGATCCCTCGATTGCCACTTAATAAAAGGATAATATGTACTATCTACACTGTGTAGGCACTTACATACTCTTTGCCATTCACAAAGGGCGGATATGTCGGAAATTTTTCAAAAGTTTGCTGTTTCCTGCTTGTTGATTGTATGCATGCAAGAGAAAGAATATTTTTTGTTTGTATGTAGCATTCATGGGGCAGCTCACAATGCATTAACAGAGCTAGTCAGTTGCACTCCACTACAAAGATTTTTAGATCGTAGTGAAACTATTCAAGTCTAAGAGTTGACTGTTGTAATGCTTCTAGTGTTTATACCTTGCAACTAAAGCTTTGCTTAAGCTACTTGCTTTAAAGCTAACAAAAAATAAAGTATGAAATTTCTAATAACAGTTTACATAAACGTTAACTTTTTCTAGCATTTATACAATTTTAACACTGGTTGCTCGGTTGCAATGAATTGATGTTATTGAGAAAAAACGTTTGACTACCTTCGTTGCAGCACAAAATTCTGAAAAATGTTGAGCTAAGCTATTGTAGCCTGGCGTTAAAATCAATCTTTCATCAGCCGATTTATTACTGGCGGCACGGCAGTCTCTTATCTAGTTGAAGGAGTATGTAACCTACTTATATTAAAAATGTGTTATTGTCTTATTATTAAAAACCGCTTGAGTTTTATTACCTGGATTAACACATAGGCTAGTTTTTATCTATACACCAAGCGGGCAAATCCGCAAGAGGCAACTAGTATGGAGTTTCTGGCTGGTTCTTCTCCATAAGATTGACCTACCTTTTCGAACCGTGCTTCGAACTAGTCTTTGACAATTCAAAAGTACCTGTTATATTGGTTAAATTCAAATAAATCATATGACAAACTCATATGATTTATTTGAATTTAACCAAAAAGCGTTTCTGTGTACACAGTACATCTGAAATCGTTATTTCTTTCACATTGATGTGTTATTTCGCCAAGATCAAAAGCGTCGTTAGCGATGCACCCAAGTAAGTTGATCCTGATCTCGTTATATCAATCTTCCTTGACAACTTAATGGATTACATAAAGCGTCTCCAAGGGGAACTGTGAATGCCTACACGCTGAAAAAAATTGAAAAACGTGTTTCAGTAGCAAAGAATAATTTAATTGATTTAAAAAATCAAACGCATTCTGTTGTTTTGGCCGACCTATGGAAAAATAGTGAGCTATGTTTTTACTTTTTGGTGTGTCTATAGTTTCATCAGAGAATTTAATAATATTTACCTGCATAAATACTTGTTCAAACATTTATGGTCATATTATGGGCTCGTTACAGCAAGTAAAAAGTAAAGTAAGTTATGTAAGAAATTTTAGTAAAAATAACGCTGGTCTAGTATTTTTTTTATTTGCGATCAAATAAAGGGCTGTTTATAGCTTAGGGTTACCTAAATATAAATAACCATCATAATATGCGTACCGCCATTTGATTTTTATCACGAATCTGAAACTGTGCTTAGAGCTTAAACGAGCAAAATAATTTACTTGCGAAAAGTAAAGATCGAAAAAGAAAATTCCAGGATTAATTTAAAAATAAAAGTAGCAACCCTAGGTATTCTTCATTCATGTCTTATTAACCGGGATCGTGCATCCATTTCGGCTTCGTTGAAGCGGTCACGCCCCCGCTTTTAGTACGGGATCCCATACTAATAAATTCCCGGGATTGGTGGGAATGCGTCCGGGACTGCAGCGCGATGCGACACGACGGCGCCAACGGTTTTACATACAAAATTCGTTTCAAGATAGAAATAAAATAGAAAACCCTTTGATGCCATCAAGTGTCGTCAACGACATATATATAATATAAATATTTCAAAAGATTCTTGCTTTGAGGAACAGAAAATCTCAACTTATGTGAAAAAATAACATATTTTTTATTGTTTATGAAAAATCACCCTGACTTGAAAAAAATAATTTTAAAAAGCTGAAATCTGAACACTTTCATCTCGAATGCTAACGAACATATTGACATACAGGTGAGATAGTACAAGCAGTAATATAATTAGTTATTATTTTTATAATAAAAACAACTTATGTTGCTACAATATAACACTCGTTATTAATACTTCGCCATTATAACGTCATTGGCAGAATCATAAATGCCTTTACACGCAATGAAATACAGTCGTAAAAAAAACAGTTGACATTTATTAGCGCGGGAAAATAAAAACGGTTAATATTATGATTCATAAAAACTATTGTGTACGTCGGAAAGTTTCAACACTTGCTTGTGTGATTGTATTTTATTAATATTTAACAGGGTTACAGTGTATTTAGATGTAGAGAATTCCATATGTAGATGTTTTATTTAAATGTCCAATATTACAAACTTAGATTAACTTAACAAGATTAAATCTCCAATTTGGAAAATAGAAAAAAAAAAATTTAAACTGCAGTACAACTAGAAAACTTTAACATTTTGTAAATATAAATACGGTAAAATGAAATTGAAATAAACTGCTTTATACTTAATTATTTGGCCAAGATGCTGTAGGGACTCAAAACGTTGAGATTAATTAACATCAATAAATAATCCACAATAAAATTCATAAATTCTGTTATTTCAGAAAGTACAGATAAATCATATAAATTTTTATGTAAATAATACTTTTACAAACATTTCACAAGAGGATAACTATTCGATTTATACTTACGATTAAATTTTAATTTTACAAGTAGTATGCCAAAGTGTCATTTTAACCGACTTCCAAAAGGAGGAGGTTATCAATTCGACTGTATTTTAGTGCACAAGAAGTAAACGTAACAACGTAACAGTGGTATGCAGGGATCGTAGCGCGTGGCATTCTGTAGTTTCTGCCTACCGCATTACCCAAAAAAGGCGTGAGTGTACATACACTCACGCCTTTTACATTACATACATACATATGTATGTAACATTTCACAATGTTAAAAGAGATGGCTTTCGCTACAAAAACTTGCTCATGCATCAAAACGGGTACGTGAAGACTAAAGACCGTTTATTATGTATGAACTCACCCTGTCATGCAAAATGAAATTCAGATGAGCACAAATAAATTTTTATGCGAACGAAACGCATAATGCTTTAACCCTATAAACGCAAAATATTTTGAAAAGAAACATAACTGTAATATTGTAAATGATACCAGAGATGTATATAAGTATTTTTATCTTGATTTTTTTTAAACGTTGGAATTTCCACGCTAGGAATTTCTCGTGTCGTGACCGCGTTTACCAAAAACAAGTATTTACAATGCACGAACACCCAGACCCGGAACAACTATGTGTAGGCCATACATACATTCCTATATTTGTTCCATGCGGGGACCAAACCTGTGACAAGCAGTGCAGAAGCCAATCCTAGGACCATTACATCATCCGTACGGTCTTCATAATGACAGTTTGAGTATAAATAAATGCTTACACGTGGTTTGTTTAAGTTTTCGAAAACCAATCGGGAGCGACGCGGCGACGGCCCAGTTAGAAACCAAAATACCATAATAACCAGTTTATCCTTAGACTTTCGGTATTACCCAGTTATCGGGCTGCGAAGGTCTGATGAAAGTGACTTCTTTAAAATTCTGATATTCAGGAGAATTTGGTTAAACCGAAAACCAAACCCTAAATAGCAGGAAAACAGACATTATGTAACGTCAAAGATGCCTTAGAATTGAAAACAGTATAATAATTGTAATTCCCCTTTTATTTATGAGCATGTTTTATAAGATAAATATTTTTTTTATATTAATGGATATAGGAGCAATAAAATAAATAATAATATAAATTTTGTTGGAGAATGTCAACGCAAGTTGATTTATGCTTTCCGCTATTTACTTTTCATGCAATAATAACGATTAAATTGTGTTGGTTTTGTTTCTAATGAATATCGGATCAAATAATACAGATAACTAATCTCTATGACGTGAAAAGGCTTCCCCTTTTCACCGGTCAGGCCTCTACCTATTTAGGATAGTAGATGAATATAGAAATGCGATGATGTGTTCTGTAAAGGTAGGTAAGACGTAACATAAAAAATGATTTTAAATAATAGGTATTACTTTTTACGGATTTTATGGGATGTAAAACCGGCCAAGTGCGAGTTGGACTCGCGCACGAAGAGCACAGTTTCGGATTCTTTATGCCTTTCTAAAAAGTGGCTATAATGAGTACAATACGAGCAATTGTAAGAAAATAATAATCCTTTCTGTGCTTCTGTCAGCGTTACGAAATTTTCGCTCAAATAATTTTGTTTTCAACAAATTCCGTTCTACATTCTTGCATAAAAATAACTTACCAAAAAATCCGCAGCCAATCATCAATTCCTTTCATAATCCGACGTGACCCGTCCTCTAATTCTTAAAACTTTAACAATTTCCAAGTAAAAAGCGCTGTATCAAGGCTTTCTAACATTAATATCGAAAATTAATTTGTTATCGTGAAAGTCTACTGGGGTCGTAGATATCGTCGATTCAATGACTATTGGACGAAGTTGCCAACAGGATATTAACATAAAACATCAAAACTCGCATTAAAGTGTCCAAATTCGCCGTGCTTCCCCTTAAAATATTCCCCCTTGCCCCTGCGTACTGTGTTCATTGAAGTGCGGGGATGGCCCGATGGAGCCTCAAGAGATAAGAATCAGCGAATACAGATGACATGTCGAAAACACCGAATTATTTGTAGTTATTCTAAGGGAATTATTTGTAGTTATATGTAATATCCTTAAGAATTACTACAAGTATCCGATACCGGATACTAAGTGCAGTATCCGGTATCGGATACTTGCCTACGGTACTCTCTGCTATACTATCATTCTGTTACTAATGTATGTGTAATTTTTGCAACAGCCTACCTTCACGTTATGGGAAGAACGAACACTCTACCAAGACCTGATGTAAAGTTCAAACGTGGTCCAAGATAAAGGCCATAATTAAAAGCTTACAGTTACTTCCCTTACCCATTTACTGTCACCAATTGGGAAAAACTTATGTATACCGCTTGTTAATTTTCATCAATCATAATTACTCATTTTAAAATTTGGTTAAACTGTGGAGTTGTTGTTGTTAAATTTTATACATTTAGTTGACACCCATAACACATAAATACCTACCTAAAATACTACTTTAAGATTTACTATAAGACTTTAAGAATCGATAAAGAGATTAATTCCATGCTGTAAATATTAAAGTATTGTTTAATTGGGTATGATTTAGTATTTAAGGTATTTCAAAAATTTGCTTTACTTTCTTACCTACACAAAACTTCTTCAACTTGGACCGCTCCTAACAATGCCTATATATTATTCAGCTACATCAAAATACTTGAACAATATAATAATTATCATTTATCGTTGAAGGTTTTATGTCGCGGAAGAAATCGCGGGGGTACAACGAACCACTAACTGTGGAAACCAGTGAAATAAGAAGAAAAAACGGCGTAAGTACTCATCATTCATAGTTCACGTTTTTATCCACAGTTGTTTACATAAATGAAAATTGTAGTTCAAGTTTTAGTATTGTAAGTGTCACTTGATGGGTTAGAGGCTTGCAGCTCACTAAACCCCGTAGCTTTGAGGAAATGCAGTATTTGCTTATATCTGAGATCTATATTAATATTTCTAATAAGTTTAATCTTAGCAAGAATAAAAACTGAAAAGATATAAAGTCAATAAATTTAAAAACGTAAAGAGAAAATATATGTAATATTGAAATAATATTAATAATGATGATTGATGGTTCTTAGATATTCCGATTATGGTAAGTATTTAGATTTACTAAACTTTATCCCAAATACTATAAAGTGATCACAAACACAACAAATCAATAAAACGAATGAATAAGCGACATCTTCCTTACAAATATCAACGCATATCCTCTACTATACTTCAACAAGAGTATCTTCCCATTAGAAGGTAATAACGACAATCAAATGGTCTTGTTTTCCCCGCCACAGTCCACTCAATCTAACATACTGAAGATACTTGCATCTGAATCAGTTTGATTGCCAAAGTGGTCGAACTACGCAACGGGATGGCTCATTACCCCGCATTTAGCCGACGTTTCTCTCATACGTCTGAGAACTTATAGACAATGCTTCATCAAGTCAGGATTAAGAGATTAACACTGCTGCTGCTAAAACACGCAGCATATTCTACGGCTTCCTATCGGAAGATAAATGTTTTACGTGTTGTTAGAACTTTTTTATAACAGTTTTAAAGAAGTCTTTAAAGAATAAGTGAGGGTAGTGCGAAACTAAGCCATAATAAAAATCCTTATAATAAAATACTACGTAATTATTTTTCATACAAACCAAAATATAAAACATACATTTTTTTTTTCTGAATATTGCGCTGGAGCGTACCACATAATTTCACTAAAACATTGGCATCCGTTTGGCAAAAGTGTATTCAGCAAAGTTTAATATTTTATGTGAATTGCATGGGTTAGAATTGTTAAATTTTTTGATATTTTAAAGAGTATATTCCTGTATTTACGGTAAATTTTACCACATAAACGTTTAAAAATGTATTACTAATTAATTTTGGGCTACATATAAATGATTTCCAAATATTTTACAGATCCTGTCACCGTAAAATTGTAGGAATATATGGCTTTTAAAAAATGCACTATAATGCTAATATTCGATGGTTTGTATCCATCCGTGTCTAGCCAGACACATGCTACTTGATTGTATCCGTACAGCCATCTTATGAGATATCGACAGTTCACAATTTAGCGGGCGATAATATGTCACAAAATTCGTAAGATTGTTATGAACAAGGTATTGTATTAATTGAATTATTAATACACTTTCAATCATAGTTTATTATTATATTGTTATTTAATTGTTGTTAAAACCAATAGAAATGATTTAGTCATAAAAAAATATTAGTCTGACACATTCGACTTCATAAAACAAGGCATTTAATATACATTCCCATTATCAAATACCTTTAAGCTTATGTAATACTTAAGTATTATGCCAAATTTTGGTATCCGTTCTGGGCCCAAGAAACTTAGAAAAACGTCTCTTGTCAGTTATGGTGTTGCCAGACACGCTTCATCAAGAATTGGCAAGATTAGTCACAAAATGGAAAATGCTTATTCAGTTTTTGTCATACGTACTATACTGATATTAAACATGAGAAGTATGTTTATCTGTATCATCTGCTACCTCTTTATGCTTAAACTGCTTAAATGATTTTGATGAAATTTGCTATAAGTATTAGTTAGTACATTGGATTAAAAATAAGCTACCCAAAAACGATTCTATACAGACGAAGATGCGGGAAAAAGCTAGTTTAACAATAAAATAAACACTTTTTTTGCTTAGTTATACATTGTTTACTTCACTTGAGAGATAATATCGGAAATGAACTAGTCACAGCTCAGTGTTTATGTTTTGTGAGCGCCATTTTTAATGCAGTTCTATTGTGTCTGCCAACTTTTTATTGTAGTTACTAAAGAGATTTGTAGTCGGTGGTGTAGGTATTCTAAAATGTTTCGTGTATGCATTTGTAGTTGAAAATACCTCGATATTATACCTAAAGTTAAAAGAAGTTTAAAATAAAAAAAATATACCGATAGTCGTCTGAAAAGAGAATCTACAGAATAAAATCGTTTTTCGAAAATAGAAAAAAATAATAATAATGCTAATGATTTCCAATCCTATTTTGTTTCTCAACGACTTAACGTGATGCCCGAGGGACGAAGGAATCTTGATGTGTCTGTGATGGTCACCCATCTATAGGCTGACCTCAGTTGGCGCACTTTTACTTCCCAAATTCATTAATTAGTGTGGTTAACAGAGAGCCGCGAGTCCCTTTCATCATCTCCATCGCTTATTTTTATATTTATTTTGTATTATAGTAGGTATCGGCTTTTAATAAAACAGTTAGCAAAAACTCTTTTCACAAAGTGATTGCAAATTCTCTTCTGAACACAACTTCGGCAGACTTCAATGTTGCCAGACAACGCATAGGTCGATCGTTATGCAAATTTCAACCCTTAACTTTGTGCACTCCGCACGCTTTAATCGCTCAAATTTTCTCAAAGTTTCCACAAGAAACTACCTAAAATCGAAGGGTGAATAAATTTAAAAACCTCTTAATGCTTAGTGGGTGGCGAAAACTTTATGTTTACCTCAAAACTCGCTAATACATTTTTTCTAATCTAAGTGAGTGCTTTCCGGCGCATTTGGGATATTTTTTAACAAGTTCATAAACTTCGCCGAAGGGTTGAGGCCGGATTTATTATTTACGCATTTATAAAAGCGTCTGCAAAGTCGTTTTTGATTCGATCAACTTGTTTGAAAGTTATGGTTTCGGGGTAAAATTAATTGAAAATTTCCGATGTCATAAAGTGAATGTTTGTTTAATGTGTGTATCTTGGTGTTGTGTACTCGTGTTACATAGGGGTTTTGTATAAGCATGCATGATCCCCCATGGTTTCGACACGACAATACACTTTCCAGTCTCCCCTCGCTAAAACAGAGATTGACAGGAACCACTGACTCGAGTCACTGAGTGTCCCGTGTCACTGGTATTTAACTAAAAGTGCACCGCCTATTTAATCTCACTCGAGACCGTATGAACTCAGTGTTCTCTGCTATAGGTGGTTTCAACTTATTGTATAAAAGAAAAAAATATGTTATTCATTTTTTTAGCTACACGATTTATTATATTTTCTTACTAACATAATATGACATAAATAATATTTTGCTTTTAAGTAGGTACCTATACTTTTTTCAATACCACGAAGGTATAAGCAGTCAAGGTCCGGCCTACTGGTTAGCAGTTACCGTAACCCCGTAACCGTACCGTACCGCCGTCAGAGGCGTCGTTCGGGCGTCGCCTCTGTTTATTTGTTATAAATTAATGTAATTTTTATATTAAAATTTTCATATTCATTACCTAAAATTAAACTTCTTTTTAGCTTCACTCTATGCTAAAATAAAAATATGGACATTAAATCGTCATTTAAAGCTGTGTTTAACACAAAATAAAGGCAAGTAACTCCCTTACCGGAAGGCTCTCGGTTCAAACAGCATGGCGGAACTTATATGAATACGTATAATATACGTTACCATTGAGGTCTATTTAGTATAACTAAAGCTGTGTGGAAAATAAGTAACCGGGATTAGAGAGATAAAAACACGTAAAGCGTAGGCTGAGTAAGTTATGTGCTGTGTTTTAAGATGCCGTAAATAATCTAAAACATCGGTAACAAAACAGTTTCAATACACCGCGATAGAATTTGTCAGAATAAGTTTTATTTGTGTAAGAGCAATGACATATTATTATATAGACACGTCATGCACGAACATTACGGCTATTCAAAATGGCGACAGCGACTAATTTGTGCAAAGAAAGGGAAAGACACATTTTTAACTTTCACTGTTGTAGTATAATTTGCAAACACATGAAGGTATCTTGTTCTCAGGAAGTATAAAACTATTAAACACGAATTATTTTTACAGAACGTACCCTCTCAACGCCGGTTGGTGCGTCACTAAGCGCGATCCCGGCAATTGCCTTGATTTCTTGTTGCCATTTTAGAGTGCGGGTAACGTATCTATAGTTTTTTATATCATTGTGTAAGAGGAATAACTATATGTATGAGGGTTACGTAAAAATTATATAATGTCTCATATTCGTGTAAATATAAGAAATCATTATAATAGAAATCACTGTAATTTGACTAACTGAAGGCTCAAATAATGAACTTTCTCTATTGTGACTGCTATTAGTAAAAACGCTTTATCCGTCTTCGTCGAGGAGCTAGTAAACAGGGTTTACAAACACGGACTTATAGAAGCTTTAAACTAACACTTGTGCATAAAAAATGATACAATTCTATGTGCCATTTTTCAATAGGTATAATAACTCAATGGTTATAATACAAAGCACGACGAATCTCCAATTGAAGTTTACGATCCGCCGGTTCGCAGGAAGAGGTCCCCCTGTGACGTCACGACAAAGGCTCGATGCGATGTGACGGGTGACGGGGCTCGTGCGCTCATCGCGTCTACTTCCGCAGCGCTCGCCACTTTGCTCTGACAAATGATGGAGCGAACACCGCTTTGTTTGAGCGGAGTTCAACATAATGTTGAATATGTTTGATATAATTAGCTGTATTTTCCTAGTTCTTTTTGTATTTTAAGAGAGATAGGTAACTGGTCATAGCATTTATACACAAGACACAAGACATTAATAAAAAATAAACAATAAAAAATTGTTACCAAAATATGCATTACGTATAAGAAAGCAAGTTAATAAAAAAAAAATCATTTACAAATTTGCACTCACACATACGTATTACAGCAAGTTAATAATAAAAAGAATAAAATAGTCGTGTTTTATCAGTCTTATTTGATAGAAATAGAGGAATGGTGTTATACAGGTTGAATACCTCCAGCCCTTATAATTTAGTAGCTGATTCCCGCGACTTCTTCCGCGTGCAATTTAACTAAAAGATTGATATTAACTTTTCACCCCCGTTTTACCCCTTTAGGGGGTGAATTTTCAAAAACCTTTTCTTAGCGGGACCTACGTCATAACATCTACCTGCATGCCAAATTTCAGCCCGATCCGTCCAGTGGTTTGGGCTGTGTGTTGATAGATCACTTATGTCAGTCAGTCAGTCACCTTTGAGTTATATATGTATATTTAAGAAGATAGATATAAGATTTCCTAAACGCAAACGCGTTGTGGTACATTTTCTATTTACCTGAGTATATTATTGACTGGCGAAATCTGGACAGTCGTAGCAGAGTAGTATTTTTAATGTTCCGGTGACGCAGGACAATTTCGGACCATAGAGCTAATTGTGATGGATGAGGGTAGGCAGGTACAAGGGTTTTTTTTTCTAATATTGGATTCCCCATAAAAAATTTAAAGCTAAACCTATAGCTATTATTTGTAGAACTTGGATTTTACACTTCAATTTTAAGGACAGGCTTTTTTGTGCTATAAATTTACTAAACGTTAATTTCCCTCATTATAGTCAAATCAGCGACTTTTTAAATTTATTCTTCAATTTCAAGAAGTCTTTTTGGACTTCTTAGCAATAAAACGTCATAACAAGCAGTTTCGTTTTATAAAAAAAATATCAACACTTTTAACCAGTTTAAACCTATCTGTTTTATTTATTTATTTATTTAAGGATCTCCAACAAAGAAAGTACATAATTTGTGACAGAAGATTTTGCACATATCACTTTAGTCTTTGTACTCCTTCACTTACAGGAAGGAGACCAGATCATGCTTATATAAACAATACTAAAAACAGAATAATATATCAAGACTTTGGAGGTCCTAATAAAATAAAAACAAAACCATTATTTAAAACCTTTTTAGTTACACACGTAACTCAAGAAAACAAAAAGGTTGTGTATAATAAATTCCAAATAAACCTATTTTTCTACCATATTCAAGCACTACTTTCATCTAACTAGATACTTAGATGAAAGTAGTGCTCAAATATGGCAACATCATTCTCAACATCCATTCTTAACCCTCGCCCCAACTGATCACTTCGCATCACTCACGCATCGCTGACCTGATGAACAGCCGTAAATCATCACAGCCGTTACTTCAAACAAAAGTGCTCAAATACCACTATAGTGCAAACGAGTGAGTTAAAAGCACAATTTGTTATCTTTTGTGTTTTGTGAGAATGTATTGCATTGTTCTGCGTAAGATTAAGTGTGAGTATAAAAGATATGAACTGTGTTTCTAGTTTCAGAAGAAAGAATCGTATGTGTGTTGGAATGAAACAATAGTAGCGGTTTCCTATCGATTATGCTATTTGTATATATGGTGTAATAGCATTTCCTGTTCGTGTTTTAAAAACGTTTCTAATGGTATGTTCATTAAGATCGTTTTTAAAACATACATACATAACATACCATCACGCCTGACGTCACCGATGGGTTAGGCAGAGGTGACCTAGTGCACTTTGCTCGACCTGGGATTCGAACCCAAGACCTCTTGCTCGGCCACTGCACTACCATTAGACCAACGAGGCAGTGGACTAAAGAGAAACTACCTTATGAAATACCAATAAAAGGGTATTCAAAGAATATTTTATAAAAGTGGTTTATTAGTCACGCAGTTTCAACTGTGATTAATTGTTACAAAGTAGATATCAAGTGGGTTCTTTGGTCTCATCAGTCAGCATATGCCTATAACATAGCACAATTTGTGAGAACTACGAATAAAATCCTATTAGTTAATATTTCTGACTCAAACATGGCATCAAATGCTCGCCAATAACGCTAAAAACCACAAAACCAATAAAGTCACTTACAAGAAAATATCTCAATCAAATAAAATTACAAGTACACTTACAAAAGAAACACGGCAGAACTAAAAACTCATTCGTATCACTGCGCACTGGTGCTATCGCTATTAGTATAAAAACCTTAAGAACGTCAAGCCGGCGCTGTTCACGTGAGAGTTCCTGACCTGAGTACCATCCAATTAAGACCAGCCCTCACAGGTGCACCATATAGCTGTGTAACTGAAGCTATAGCGGTTTTCTTTTGCTAATGTTGTACTGTGTGATAAAAAAGGTACACAGGTAAAATTTAGGTACGTACAGAAATATTTTGGGTACTTTTATAGAAACTAACATACCATCACTCTAAGCATGCTTGAAGGGTTAGACAGTTGGATTCTGATGTACACTAATAGTTGTATATTTTAGGGATATTGTTATTGATCGGATACGAGTCAAATCTCCGAGCTTTTATTAACAATCTACAAGAAAATAGCAATATAACTTTGCTTGATTTGGGAATTGAACCCAAAGCCAATCAGCATTTACACTTTAAACTAATGAAATTTAGTTCATTTAGGAATTAATTACAGGTATATTATTGGTAGGATAGTAGGATTAAACAAATAAATAAATAAAATAAATTTCTCTGGACATTATGACACAGTGCCATTTAGTTCCGTGCTAAGCAATGAGGCTTGTGTTACGGATAGTAGATGGTTGATATACTACATTTTTTTTTTTTTTTTGTAAATACATACTTTTTATACATAGATACATCCATGACTGGGATACAAATGTTTATGCTCATCACACAAACATTTTTCCCTACCGTGATCCAAGCCCGGGACCCGTAATACAGAAGGCAGCTACCGCTGGGCTAATCGGGCCGTCCAAATGAAGAGTAAATAAACAGATCACGATCCTGATTGAACCATAGGTGGAGATAGTTTGGGACATAAAGTTTAACGTACTGAGTCCACATGAATACTAAAGTAATTCAAGAGTTTGGAAACCGCTCACTTGAACAAAGAGGATTTAATCACAAAGAATTGGTAAAAAGGTTTGTTGACTGAATCGTAATCATCAGATTAAGCTGGACTTACTTCAGTAAGTTCATGCCCAAATTTCTGATCTCCTATTCAATCTAAAAATATTGGTGATTTCAGCTGCTGTAAGACATCTAAGAAACACCAATATTACACGTTGTTAAGCCTTTTGGCGCGTAGATTTGAAAATAAATTACCCGACTTGACTGGCACCTGTTAGCTTAAAGAATGAATTGAATGATCAAATATATTATGAAATTATTATCTATCTGTTTGTACATTTTTGTAGGCATTACGCAAGTTGTAAACGTCAGTTATCTGAACCACTCTTTTTAATTACTGATAAACCAACCGTATCCAGGCATATTATATCGTAGGTCTAACACTTATAAAGGATCAGTTATAAAAAGTACCGTCCAAAAGAGATTTCAAAAAATCAACAAACAATTCCTTCGTCGGAATTCACTTCGCCTTTCGAAATTCATGTCAAGATATCACTAAATAATTTGGCGCTTTCCTTACACGGAGCGGCGTATATTCCACGTTCCCTGACCCAAATACTAGGTATTCAAGTATTAAAGCTAGGGTTGTGCCGGCCGAGACGATTGCATTGTTTAATAATTGAGACCACGTTCCTACGGTACCGGGGCGCCGGCCCGGCCCAAGTGATGTACGGAGGCGGGGGAAACGTAGGTTGTATTGTACCTCATAAATAGCTTTTACGTTTTGAATTTAATATGACATGTGTTCCTTTGAAAATATTTTATAATGTTCGTGTAACATTAAAAGAAATTCAGCTATTCATTTCTTTAGATTTTTAAATTCATAAAATTGTTAGACCCTTGTTTGTCAAAGTCAAAGTCAAAATATCATTTATTCAAAGTAGGCCAAATTTAAATGGCTCTTTTTGAACGTCGACAATAAAGACAGCCCCCAAAAACGCCCGCCCTTCACCGCTTCCTAGTGTTTTTGCTGGGAAGAAGAAGCGGCGCAACAAACTCCCCAGCACACATTTCTGTCTGTTTATTTAATAAGTGATTCTATACAATACTATAATCAGTATACAATATAGAGTGCAATCATTACCTATGGTTATGTGAGCTAGCATATACCAATCCATTTTACCAAGCCGAGATATAAAAACTACTGATATAGAAATACAGAACAACCGATGATAATGTTAACACACTCTTGGCCTCCATTTCTCTGTATGTGCCCGCTCACACTTACACATCTCAACAATTACATTTTACAAAGTAGACTGCTATCTTGGACTAATCCGGCGACCATCTACTGTTATCACTAAAATAGTCACTCAAATTATAATAAGCCTTCTTAATAAGGCAATTTTTTACTTTACTTTTGAATACGTCAGTCGGTAGATCCAAGATATCAGTAGGTATTCCGTTATAAATACGTATACCAACCCCCTCAAACGAATTATGTACCTTATGTAAACGGTGACTGGGGGCACACAATTTATGTTTATTCCGTGTATTAATACTATGAACGTCACTGTTTTTACAATAGGAATGTATATTTTGCCTTATATGTATTATGTTGGCATAAATATACTGCGATGCAACAGTCAAAATACCAATGTCTTTAAAACGTTCCCTAAGAGAAACTCGAGCCCCTAGCTGATATATGGAACGAATAGCTCGCTTTTGTAAAATAAAAATACTTTCTATATCAGCAGCTCTACCCCACAATAGAATTCCATAGGACATAATGCTATGAAAGTAACTAAAATAAACAAGTCGAGCAGTGTCTACGTCAGTGAATTGCCTAACCTTTCTGACCGCATAAGCAGCGGAGCTAAGTTTCCCCGCGAGGCATGACACATGTGGGCCCCATTGAAGCTTGGCATCTAGTGTAATACCTAAGAATACTGTAGAATTGACGGTCTCAAGTACTTCTTTATTGACAATTAAGTTGGGTCCTAGATTTTTCACGTTAGGCAAACTAAACTTTACACATTTTGTTTTTCTAGCATTTAGTACTAAATTATTAACTGTAAACCAATGCATTACCTGAACAAGTGCACTATTTACGTCGTCAAAATGATCTCTATTTCTATCTACTTTAAAAATAAGCGAGGTATCATCAGCAAACAGTACTACATCACAAATGGATCTCAGATAATGTGGCAAATCATTTATATAAATTAAAAAAAGGAAAGGGCCTAAAATTGAGCCTTGTGGTACACCCAACTGCACAGACAATCCAGATGATTTTGTATTGTTGATATTTACGTACTGTATCCTACCACTTAAATAAGAAGTTAAGATATTAAGTGCCTTACTTCGAATCCCGTAATGTGCAAGTTTACAAATAAGTGTTTTATGGTGGACACAATCAAAAGCCTTCGAAAGATCACAGAATACACCAATAGCGTTCTGCGAATTTTCCCAAGCGTCAAAGATGTGTTTCAGTAATGCAACTCCTGCGTCTGTTGTTGAACGACCCTGTGTGAAACCATATTGTTCAGAGTGTAGGAGGCTATTTACATTAAAATACCTTAGTAATTGCTTCAATAAAAGTTTTTCAAAAATTTTACTAACAGTTGGTAAAATGGATATTGGTCTAAAATTACAGAGTTCGTTTTTACTTCCAGATTTAAATAGGGGGATTATTTTGCTATGCTTCATTAGGTCTGGAAAAGTACCTATGTCAATACATTTATTAAATATTACAGATAAATAAGGAGAGAGTATTTATTTGATTGAACTATCAACACAGTCATAATTACATTTATTTTACTAAGTCTAGAAAGTTGATATTTGGAATATATTAATTCGTTGGCTTATTCCACACTATCCACATGACATGAGAGAATTTTAGATATTTTATAAGGAGGGGGGAGGGGTAAAAATACGGGTAAAATCAGGTCCTTCCGCTAGTTATATATATAATTTAAAGTAATCTTTCATACTAAGCTATCTTCTCGAGTAATATTTTTTTTAATAATGTTTTTTTTGTATATTTTGTCGCTCAAATCTTGTAACTCTTTCCCTCTCTTACCAGTTTCCGCTCAATTCTATCGAAGAAATCCCCTCGTAAAGTGGAGGTGTTATGGTTATTATTTCTTTAACCTATTTACTATTTTATGAGGAAAATACGCTTTTGTAATGGGGTGGTAGTTTTTTTGCCATAACTTGTTATTTGAACTGAATATTGTTTTACATTTTTTATTTACCTAGTTAGGTACAACCACCTAATCACAGCATATTATTGCAAAAGCTATAAAAAAAAATAGCGTAGGTAATTCTTTAACTTTTTGCTTTAAACGCTTTGTAACATGAAATCGGCTAAAAATTTAAATTTTGCTCACATCCTTACACATCGAAGGTAAGTTTGAGTTATTCATTATAAATTACCGAACTCCTATAAAATGCCGAAGTCTACTTTCTTAAACAAACTATGCGTACTTTTTTAAAGTACTTTTTGAACATACTGTATATTGTCCAAATGTACATATCAGCCGGTTCCAATGTTTTAATGTTTTTACGTAATTAATATTAAAATACTCAGTTCAGTTTTTAAGTTTATTGAATTAAATGAGCTTGCTAAATCGCTTAAATATGAATATATAATATACTGTGTTAATGAACTATATAAAAGGCTTTGATAAAGAATGGGATTGAATGAATAACGAATAATTTTCCAAATATTTACTTTAATTCGAAATTTGAAATCACTACTCATTTTCATTATCTAAACAATACAGTATCTATTTGGTTCATTAATATTTATTTATATACAGCTAATAATGTTTTTCAAACATACTCTTTAGTAAAATATTAAGCTTCTATAAGCTAATTTCAATACTGAATAAAACACGTCATAGTGATTGCTATCGTATTGTAATTTATAAAAGTGTAAGAAAGCCTAAAAAATAAATACTTATAAATATAACTAAGTCTACACAGAAAATGGAAAACCAACAAAGGATACATAATTAAATTAAATAGGTATATAAGAAAATAAATAAGAAGTAGTACAGTCATTGAGTTTGAATAGAAATGTCGAGACAAAACCAACAGTATTATACTGTAACTAATAATAGTAAAATATAAATTATTTATTACCAAAGTGTAAAACAAAAATTGAGAATAGAAGATCGACTTACAGAAGAAAGTAAACAAAATATATTCAACATTCGTCCATTTAAACTCAACCACACATAATTACATTTCTTTAAAATTTTCTTCAGTTCGGAAAACACCGCCTCTCGACTACTGTTGCACAATCAATCCTCCCCATTTCCCTAAATATCCTCGACAAATTGACCAACATGTTCACGTCGTTATTTCTACACAACCATAAATTCAATATATTTTCCGTCGGAGAACAAGTATTTGAAAAATAATAGTAATAAGAGCAGATTTTCAATTTCTCAGCCAACAACCTCCAGTCGTTTTTAGCTGTCTGGCAGTCCAAAAGTTTACACAGTATCACTCTATCCGACTTTGTCAACACATTACTCCGGTAATTATTGTCAACGCTAAAGTAGCTCCTAAAACCGTGATTCTTATACACAAAGTCATACCTACCCTCCTTTTTAGTCAGCGAGGAATAATTGAATGGATTCTCTAATATGTTAACAGTCTCTACACTCGCACAACTATACCTTTTACAATTTACATTGAAATTCAAATCATTACTTTTGAAATTGAAATTTACAGGGTCTGATTGCTTTTGTTTTTGATAAACAGAAATGTTCAACTCTAAACAATTTATTGAATCTGTTTGTTGGAGTACAAATATACAATGTAGTGATCTCGCAGTCATGTTCCAAACTTGAGAATACGAGAGCTCCTGATACCTTCCCCCAGATTGTACTTTCCAGCCGACACCTACATCCCTAATGTTAAAACATAAATCAGAACAATTCTCTTGAAAATATATAGTTTTCGGATCACAGAGCAAAGATCCCCCAGACCTCTTTTCACTTTCAAAACATTCGTAGAAAGCGTAAGGTGTATCGTTGAACACGTGAATCTTTAAACTATAGTAACTATCGTCCATTCTTTTGGATATAAACAGAGCTAGTTTATACAACTTCGCGTCTAGACCGCTAAAACTTCTTCCGACTAGTACAAAGTCGCTTAGAAATTCGCTCACTAGGTAAACTTTAGAAGGGTCGACTTGAGCGAACAGTGGGGTCCCGGGCGTTTCCTGGCCCAAAGTCAAAACTTTCCGCCACTCCCTCGTGTTGATTTCTTCGGGCCTTTGGAGGATGGAGAGAAGCCAGCTGGTGTTCTTCAAAGCTGCGCAATGCGGGAAGGATAAAACCACACCCTTACAGAAGTGAAAGTTTTTGGGCCCACACCGTATGACCGGGCTTAGTTGAGTTTCGCCTGCGGAACGAAAATACCATTTATCATTTCGAAGTGTGTCGTTTTTCTACATACTTGTTATACATTTTATATTGTCTATATGACTAATCTTTTCACTTACGCTATACTATATGAATACTAATTGAAATAAAATTACCTTTTTTTAACTCAAAACGAAACACAAAAGTGTCATATCAATTAGACCCAAATAGCAGTTACTTTCGATTAGTCAAAACTTGGTGCACGGTTCCAAAGTTTTATAGGGGGAGCCGACAAGAAGCACCATAGATACTCTTTTAAGTAAATTCTTAAGCTTCCCTTAAAAATAATTGTTATGTAAGGATTTTATCGCGTTCAGTCTGCCTGTGGCCAGGGATACACATATTTGTGTAAAGGTCCCGAAACGCCATGATCAAATAATACCAATACTCCACTACAAAATCCTTGAAATGTACTTTTATTTCAATACAAAATACCTAGTATCTATTGTTAGCCGTTTCATTTGATATTCATTAGCCAGAATATAACATTTGTAATCCGTCGAATACCTAATGAGGTACTGATTTAACTATATACGTATTTGGAGGCAATCAATCGCGACCCGGCTCCAAAATAACATCGCCAGGTTGCCGACGTGAATCAAGTTATAAGGTCAGAATAACCTGACATTTGAAATGTGGGTCAGACCACCACTCCATGTAATCCTTCACCAGTTTCAACACTTGGAATGGCCAAATTTAATATTAAACAGAAGTTTCATGCGTCGACTCTATTTGTTGCAGGTGTTAAACAGACTTCGGAACTGTTAATTCTCGAAATAAGTTTCGGAGTTAACACGTTTGTAGTTAAATGTTGTGGAAGTTTAGAGCTTAAAAGTGTTTCAGAAACTCGTTTGCACCTTGTGTTTAAGTAAGTTTATCTGGATAATGAGTCTTAAACTAATTTAGTTTTTAAGTACCTAACTACATAAGTAGTTTTAAAATCATTCTTTATCAGTTCTTTAATCGCTTTAAAATAAAAATAAAATGATATCTTATCAAGTTCCAAATTAAAATTTATAAATAATAATCCGGGAAATAGCCCTTTAACTACATTGAATACAGTTTTCTGCACATATGTAAGTTACCAATATCGAAAGCTAAATTTGAATCTAGTTCGCCGATCTCGATTTCATATCCAGGTCAAAAGGTCTGAACACCAATTCAATTTACCTTCTTGCAGCAGCGGCCTATTCCAGTCGTCGTCTGCGACCTCAATCGAGAATAACTCTTCGCCCTTATCCACAATTCCATCGGGAATGAATAGGCTCACTCCGCATTTATTAAGATTTAACCAATCCCCATCAGCCGTTACTATTTTCGACGTAGCTACATCTATGTGCTTTGCAAACAATTTTGAATCTATAGATGCGTTATTTTTCAGTGACGGTGACATCTCTACACTTTCATTGCGATACGACGAACCGGCTGGAAAAAAAAAATATGTGTTTTAAAGTGGCTTAAAAAAATATAAAAAAACGTAGCTGAAAAAAGCTAAGAGGCATTGGAAAACAGGTGCTCAACTTGCTTATTAAATCTCTTTTAAGTAAATAATAAGGATATATAGACTGGTACGTTAGATAGACCTATTTCTTGACAAGAAGCACCACTCACATTAGGAAACAGGTTTATTTATTCTTTCACAATGCTGATAACGAGAGAATAAGAAATTAAATGTTATAATGTGGTGCCTCTAAAAGGTGCATAGAAGAACTCACAGCTCAAAAAGCAACTGGAATCAGATCGGTCTGACTCGACGCTGTCCTTGCAAGCGTAAATCCTGTCGCTTCCATTTCTTTGGGTTCTTACCTCGTGGTCTATTGGTGTGATGTAGCTGCAAATAAATACAAAGTTAAAAAACAATAACTACTAATTTGGTGTAAAATTTAATAATTTGTTCAGAGAAAACGAGAAGGCGAATTGTGAATTTAATAGATTTTTTTTTACAAAATCTTTTCACAAATTTTTTATCCTTTGTTGGAATGATGTCTAGTTTATTTCCATGAATAATGATAGTAGTTATGTCCTCTACTAAACAATAAATATATGAATTATTTCACCTGTTAGCAAGTTGCGGTACTTCATATAAATGTTCGTGTCGTGTGTTAGTGGACGTGCTCATATTATGTCTATGTGTCCTTCGGGAGTCGAGCGTTTGGAACTCTTCGTGTATCGTCAAGTCTGGCTGATTAGTAAGAGTTCTCTTTATTACGTTACCGAAGTAATTCGAACCTGTATAGAAAATGAAACTTGGTAAAGTAGATGTGTGATAAACAATCTAGAATCAACCCACACATTGAATCAACCATGCAATTTTTACCTGATGGAGGTTTCACATACGGTGATGTTTCGCTCATTTTTATTTTCATATATTTTATGCCCAGTACTATAACGACTATGAATATAAGAAAAGCTATAGACAACGCAATAAATAATGGCCAATATGATGATCCTGTAAAAACAAATTTAAATCAGTTTCGTAACATCGGGGTTGCATTAGGAGTAGTTTTGAATTGAAATCGACCAGCCGCTGTACCAAATACGTCGTCAAAAAATTCACAATCGATTGCATTTAAGAGCATAGTAATCACAATAGAAAATAAATAGTTACCGGTAATTGTATTGCAATTTATTTAAAGCTCGATTTTATGAGATGTTAGTATCTACTGTCAATAAAAACTAAGTGAGCCACCAATAAAAAACACCCTTGAACTGACTGAATTATCAGGTTATCAAGCAACTTAATTTAAAAAGCTTACCATCATTGATATCAGACTTAGAAGTTCTCACACATAATGGACACTGTGCAACTTGATAGTCGATACCTCGGCAGACATTGATTGTTAAACAACGTCTTCGTCTAGTTCGGAGGCAGTCCAAATCACATCTTGACCATTCAGACCACTGCGACCAACGGCCTATGGAAATGATTAGTTAATTATGTTATGTTATTTCAATATTTATTATTTTTGTTTTGTTTTATTCATTTTCATTTTTGTATAATTTTATTTCTTTTAGTTTAGTTGCAATTTTGTTATATTCCTGTTTATATAGATTATTACCATTTAAGTTTTATTACATTTTATTTTTTAGCTTAGGTTATCACTTGTATTTGTGAATGTTGGTTCGCCTGTAATTGGCAACTGTATAAGTCCATAACTTATAATCTCGAGTATTTAATTTTTTGTATACAGAAGCTGTTGGTGTTCCATAATAAATAAATAAATTAATTAATTAATTAATATGGGCTTAAAAATGTTTGGTGTGTTTTTTTATAGGTACAGCCAAATATATTATTTGTTAGGACACGTGTAGGATAATATTAAAATGATTATTAAATAACTTCATTTAATAATAATTTTAATATTATTAACTTCGATATTTTAAATAAAAAAGAGCCTATAGTGTCCACGAATAATAAATCTTTTCGTTATTTTTTAATATTAGTGTAGATAGAATGATCGTCAATATTACCTAGTATTATATCCGGCGATTCATCCGCTAACTCGTCTAGTTCATCTATAAAACAAACAATACATAGTACAATAGCATATATATACTCTGTGCAATTTTATCAATGTACCTAATTAAATACTGATTCTTACATACCTATATCACAATCCAAACAGTCCTGCGTTTTTTGTACATTAGGTCCCATACAAGGTTGGCCTCCATTCAGAGGCCTAGGAGCATTGCAAGTGCGTTCCCTCTTCCTACCCGAGTGACCTTCTCTCCCTTGATTATCGCAGAAGCAGTCAGTCCAAGCTGACCATGTACTCCAACCACCATTAACTGTTATGAAGAATATCACCAGATATAATTATTTAATATAAATTGATGGTGGATTTTAGATCTCCAACATTTGAACATAATAAATTATACTGATGGTTGATAGAAAATCATTTACTACAAGTTTTTTTTATTTGGATATAATAACACATAGTTGACATAAGATACAACTTTCTAAGAAAATATATTTGGTGTATTTAGATGGCATACCAATATAAATGATTCTTTTCTTTTTATCAACATCTGAACCACATGATTGAGATAAGAGAAAACTCAAACGCTTTGGAAATTTTATTTCTAAAACAAAAATAACCGAGTATAGAATTCCAACATACCGAAAACTGTCAACAAGGCGGGTTCGGATATCCTTTTCCCCGCTAAATTTTCAGCGACACATGTGTAGTTCGCCATGTCCTGAAAATTGTTTTGCAATTGAAATCTGTCCAAAACTAGTGGCTTGGAATTCAGTTCTTTATTCACGTAGTAGCCTATAAAGGCTAAAGGCAGTTATTTAATGCCTATTAAATAACTGAAATAATGTTTTCAGGGAACACGACATTTTATTTTATTCTTTTTATTGGTTCATCAACGATCGTTTACATGCTTGTACAATATTAAATAAAATAAGCTATTGTAATAACCATCGTCCTGCGCCATGGGTAAAAGGAAAAACAAATAGGATCCGGTAAACGTAAAAAAGTAATATATTTTTTGTCATTTTTATTATTCTTTTATTTGACAAATTATTTTAGAATTATCACCCACTTAACACTTTTGAAAAAAAAATTGCTAAATGATTTACGACTATGTTACGATTTAGTTTATGATGTAAACATTTCAGAAAATTGAGAGTAAGGAGAGGTATTCATCAACTTACCAATAACGTAGCTTGTTTAATAAACAAATCTCCTTCCTTAGAAACTTGTACGTTATCATCCACGACCACCGGCGCTCCATTTTTGAGCCAGTATATCTGTACAAAGGGGGCCGCTGGTGGCGGCTCGCAACGAAACGTTACCGACGAGTATTGTTTAACAAGCTGCGATTGTGGTGCCACGGAAAACTGCTTCTTAATATCTAGACAAGAAATTAAAAATTATGCTGCTTAATTTTCTACAGACAGGCATTAGACAATTCTTGGTAAGTAGCAAATAGCTCGATATTTGGAGTTCTGACCGATTAATGACAATAGGCTTGCCTATGATTTTCCTAAATAATACCGGTGAAATTTAAGCATATAGTATATTATCATGATGTGTTTATGACATCTGAAACTTATATTTATTCTTTCATAGATATTGGGTACAGCTCATTGGCATCAGCGAATTTGAAACCTAATTATTGCGCTGTTTTTTCTTAATCTAAATTAAAACATACATACATATATATAGTTGTTATCAACTTGTAAACACCCTACTTGCAAAAATATAGAAAGAGCAGTTTTACATGCTATGCTAGGTATATAATGAAACCTTTTAAAATTCACTTACAGGCTAGTTCAATAGTGGCAGGTTGGCTCCGTATATGCCCTCGACTGGTCCAAGCAAAGCAAGAACACTGGTACTTGTCACTTCCAAAGTACTCCTCTACGTTTTCCCTTGTCACTTTGCACTCTCCCTCTATTATCCTCACCCCTGTTTGGGGATCGACAAACTCGAAGTTAAGCCCTTGGGCTTGAATTCCATTGCATTTGAAAAATACCTAAAAATGTTTAAAATAATATTGTTAATTTGTATGTGTTTAAATTTGTACAAAATATTAGGTATTGTTATATAGTAATTTTGTCCATCGATAATTGTATTCATAAATCAAAAGTTACTCATTTAGTTCAGTGACTCATTTATATGAGTAACGTCAGTCTCTTAGTCACGAGCTTTTATTTAATCCGTAAGTTATTTGCAAGTGAAGAAAGGTATATTACTAAACAGTGGCGTTAAAGAATCGACTTTTTTTTAAATGTAACACTGTTAAAATTTTTAAATTAGGTCTAGACACGAATACTGTATTCATTACATAATAATTGAGCCATTATTACAAAAACTGATTATTATGTCACGTCATGATTAAGGTAACTTATAGCTTAAGTTGATACTCGATTACCCGGACATGATTATCATGGACTCGTAATTGTCTAGATTAATCATCATCATCAGCCCATATTCGTCCACTGCTGGACGTAGGCCTCCCCTAGTGAACGCCACAGAGCTCGATCTTCGGCTCTTCTCTCTAGATTAATAACCGCGAGTAAATATCTTCGCAGTCTTCCGATTTAATAAGTTGTTTAATAATGTCAGTGTTGAACGAATATTGAGACTGCATCTATGTATGTTATGTTGACGTTCTACAGTTTAATGCATCCGTATACAACAATCACTTATCTATATACATTCAATTATCCGGATTTCCGATTATCCGTATTACTTAAGACTAGAATTAATCCGGTTAATCGAGTCTCAACTGTACTTATATAACTTACTTTTAAAGCGTTAGCAGCACGACATTTAAGCGTAGCCGGTTTATTTTTCACTACGTAAGTGTTTTCAGGTTCCAAAAGAAAAATTGGCAAATTATCTTTTGCTGTGTGCAACGGTATTTTATCATCTACTAGAGACACATCGTGAGTATCACTGCGGACAGTCGCCAAGTCTGGAGAGTCTTTGTAATTAGAGTCTTTGCCATCGTAATCATAATCTAGGTAAGCACTTTCATCTTCTTCGTCGTCTTCATCAATCTCATCGTGTATTGTAAATACTGGAGGTAAAAAATAATCTCGTTCTTGGTTTGTTTGGTGGCTGACTAGGAATTCTGATGGTTTGTCATTTTTAGTATCCGTGTTGACGGTATCATCTGTCCGACGTTGAGAATCTACAAAGAAATATTTTCTATTTGACCTATGACTTTACAAAGGATAATATAAAAAAAGTCTATAAAAGGTATCTTAACAATAGCTATTAGTATTCGTCAGGTATACTTCTGCTTGTATACTAGCGGCAATCTATGATAGCTATTTTGACGCTTTTGCTCGGTCAAAAAGATTCGTGAAAATTTAAAAGTACGTTTGAATAAATAACTATCCTACTTTACGTGCAGTGCCAGTACAGTTGTAAAAAATAAATTTATCAAATCTATAATAATTATAGGTTTAAAAGAAATGACTACCACATCCTAATTAGGTATAAAAATTCTAGTTATTGTTACTTAATTTATATTAATAATATCGGATCCTGCTAAAGTTAATTATGTTTTAGTTTGTTTAATTTCCAAATAATCAAATTAGGTTTAGTTATTAACCAATTTGTGTTAACTACTTGAACATTAAAAATATACACACCACTACATTTAAATACCTACTGATATCAACTGACGAAAATGTATGGCTCCAACTCGCACCAACTTTGGTTGGCACCAATTATTAGGTTTCGAAAAAAAATAAAGTATGTTACATAGGTAACATATATTTTTATTCGATAATAATAAAAAAATATCACAACGCTTTTTTAAATATCAGAATGACCTACCGCTAGTATAATAACATTTTATAAAAGCTAACAAAATAATATATGTATACTCACTTTTGTTCGTATTTTGTCCTTTTACACAAAAAACCAAGTGTATTATTATAAGGCAAGTCCAAAACTTCACTTCCATTTATAAACTTATAAATTTTCCAATTATTTAAAAAAACAACCGAAGTATCGCGAACATCGTGTTCCATTACTGCCCTAAAACTTGCACATTTTACATTTGTTTACTATTAAAAGTAATATCATATCACAAAACACACGTTGTCCATTTCCTTAATTCTCACTGGAGGAACCACAGTCAATTGTGCATTACACAACTCCACAAATAAATCGCCTCAATAAAATCGTCAAAGTTTACCGATTTCGCGCGAACATTCGTATAGGTGTTGCCCCCGCGACAAATGACATTCAACTGGGATTTAGGGGATGAATGAGAACGGTTTCCACCCTTAAAACATTTACTGCGCATGTCTGAAACTTTCGAGACTTTTTGTAAGCACTTAGAATGTTTTTTGACGATGTGAGAGTTTCGTTCACAAAGTATTTTAATATTAAAAGTTATCATACGTTACTTATCGTATGTTACTTTAAGTATGTGTGACAATATTTGGTTCAAAAGTAGCGCAATATTGGCGAGAGTAAATAATAATAAGAATGAATTAATCTTGTAGCAAAAGCAGAATAATAACTGAAGAAAAAAATAGAGAATACAAAACAATAAATTAAAAATAGGCACTATCAAAATAGGTCCCTATTATAGGGACTCAATCATGTCAGAACGTATGAAGTCAGTTCTTTCAAGAAATGACTTCATCCGTAAAGAAGAAAGACATAGACATGCTTATTGACACTAAAATTATGTCATTTCTATATTAAGAGTCGTTAGAGGGAGCATTAAAGGATTATTATGGCTAAAAATAAAACATTAACTTATTTTACCACCTCTACAGGAGACTTCCATATATTTACAAATAAAAGCTTTTACAAAAAATTTAAATTAATAAAGTTTTCATAAATATTTTATTTTTCTCCAAAGAATACGCCCGAAAATAGTTGCTGCTTAAATGCTGTGACGTAAATTACAAATGGACGATTCGCATGAAATGTGACGTTGGGTACAACATATGATACTGGCACGAATTCCACTCCTGTAATAGGAAATTAGCATATAAATATTTATTTAATATTCAGTTTTATAATAATTAAGTATATTATTTTAATTGTAATTAGTACTTTAATTGATACATGTTTTAGATTGATTGATTTGTGATAGCCTAGTTGATTGTGTAATTAATTAAAGGTCCCAAAAGCGATCCCAAGGCACGCGATACTAACTTTTCGGCAGCTATGAGCGTATTATTGTCACCTGCTCAAACGGTGAAGGTAAACATCGTGAGGAAAACTGCATGCTCGGCTAATTTTCTCGGTGGTGTGTGAAGTCTACCAACTCGCACTAGACTTGCGTATGGGACTATAGATTAATCCCTCTCAAGTGGAGACCGAAAGGTAAGCACAGCAGTAAGACAATAATGGGTTGATGATGACTGATGATGGTGATATTTTGACTTTGACTTATTATTTAGTTAATTATTATTTTATATAGCCAGTATTTTTTTTGCATATTTTTAATAATTTCAATAATACCTCTGAGAAAAATCATGTGTATACATACAACACATGATTTTTCTCATTTATTTTGAAAGAGTAAACTTTTTAAAGGGAAATACATAAACGTTACACGGGTATATTAAAAAAATAAATACTTGTTTATACGACGTTTATTGATTTAAAGCTACATATTAGCCATTGATAACGCCTGTTAACATTATTTGGCGATTAGCTTTGACGAAATAGAAGAATGGGTGGTTGACGTACATAAGCTCTTTTTCTGGTAATATTTCTTTCTGTATCACAACTCCTGTAATCGAAAGACTCTCCGTATAAGATTTGCTTTAAAAAGTTAGTTTATCATGAGAAATAATTGCAGGCCAGAAAAATAAAATGCACTTTAAAGCACATTCTACAGATGTTAGTGAACCTTGAACATAATGATAATAAAAGAAAGAAGAAGATAAGAAGAAGAATGATAATAACTATAAACAACCGTACCAAATGAAACTAGAGACAGAGATAGACAGTTTGAAAGTTAAGTTAATTTTGGTGCAGCTTGATTAGGCCATTAGATATCGAGATTCATATTAGTTATACAAAATTCATGTAAATAAGACATAAACCGAAGATTGAGCTCTGTGGCGTTCCCTACTTCCAGCAGTGGATGAATATAGCTGTTAACAAACTCATTTTCCATCCACAGTATACTTTATTAAATGATTACACACTTACTATCCTGAAAATATTCCGCCAAACATCTGCTCTTTTTTGAATACAATGTAGAACAGGAACGGGCGATTAGCATTGAATATAGGTGTATTGAAAGCACCAGTTACTGCTATGATGACCCCTGCAATGAACCATATAAAAATATCATACAACGGTCATATAACAGGATAAATTGATTACTAATACCAAAATCACAGCAATATTGAAGACGGTTTCATTGAATAAACAAGAAAAATTGCGCCCACTTCCAGAAAAAACATGTTTTTACAGTATGCGACCATACTTAAAGAATTCGGAAACCAAATAATACAAAGCAAAAGAACAAGGATACGAATGAATTCGAAAAATGACTGATGATGAAGTTAATAAATTTCATAGGACTCTAACACTGGTAAGCAACGTGCATCGCACAATAGAAGGCGCTAAACTACTACTAACTAAGTAGCTAGACTTGGATTCTCTTAATTTTTAGCAAATGAGTAATTGAGCTTTATAATCATAACAATCATACATCTCAATGGTTTTTTTACTGAAGTTAACCTAGATATCAGTCTTAACAATTACCTGTATGAAAAAAATTATACAAACACCTTTCTCGGGCAATTTTCTCATATTTTTCTTTTTATCTTAAAATCACATCAAAATATTTACCAGTTGCAGCAGCAGCTTCCGTTCCCTTTTCGTTTACTTCTATAATTGCTTTGTGTACTGCTTTAGAAATGTGTACGGTTTCATCTTCGATTATATTAGTTAAATCTGACTCCCCCGGGTTGAATACTGTCCGAAGCCCTATCTAAAATTGTATTTTTTTTTTAATTTAAATATTTCTCGTCTACTATTTATCTTTGTATTTCTTTTAAATATCGTACTGATAATATTTATATATGATAATTTTCAAAACTACCAACACCTCAGTATACCCGTGACAATGGACGCTGGAATGGTACGACGTCAGAATAAAATAATATAAAATTAAATAAAATGTAACAAAATCAAAAGTAAAATGTGAAATTATAACTTTTTTTAGTAAATCGTTTGGATAAGTTCAACAATAACCAACAATTTTTAAAGTTTTTTTGCCACCTATGTACAATATAAAATTTACTTAACTTCGAATAAACACAATACCTAAGTTAATGTAGTGTTTATTTAATAACATTTTATTGTTTTGTTCTGTCACCTCTATTAACATCAAGGAAAATTGAGGGAATTATTAATGATTACTTGAAAAAATCCTACTCACCTTTTGATATATCGAATTCAGGTCGAATTCCGTCTCTATTTTGAACTTAGGCATCGAAACTAATACTTGAGTTGGTTGCAATTTTCCTAAGGCCGCGTTGAACAGTTCTGGCGCCAATTTCAATGCTCTAAGAAGTACTGGTAATCCACTGTCACCATATGGAAGCACTACGATCATTGCACACTGGTCTCCTTCGTATGGAATTTCTATAATCTGAAGATTGTATATAAAGGTTAATAATTTCGCCACTACTTACGTGGTAGCTTAAATATGTGGTATGTGGTAGTTTTAAATATGTAGTTGTGCATTAGTGTTTTTCAATTCCTTAATAATAATGTTATGTCTCAATAGGCAAGTTGTATTTTTTGGCCTTCCATACTTAAAAACTAAATAAATAAAATATTTATAAGATCAATTCCCTGTCAGTCCGTCCGTACGTTGCATCGAGTCAGTTAAAGCCTGCTTTTCTAGAAGTCTTTAACTTAAACGTCTTAGCAGGCTATCGTGAAATTTACAATTTCATGATTCATATATTAAACGTTATAAACAGTTATTTATTTACACACTTATACAAATATAATTATTGTTAAAGCATGGGCACCTGAGCGTTCAAAGTATCACATTTCCAATAATTGTACTGTCCATTATTCGTCATCATAGGTATTCGACGTATACCCGTAGGTGAGTGGAAATCGTCAGTGTAAGCGTCACCAAATTTCTCCTTCCAATTACCCTAGAATGTGAATTTTCCTTTACATCCACTCCAATTCTTAACTTTCGAATGAATTGTAAATAAAACAATAAAGCATATCACGCACATTTATGTTTGTGGATGTTTTTAGAAAGAAAGCGAGATTCTCCGCTCAAACTACGCTGCCCGACTGGGGAAGTACCTCCGCCTTACACAATACTGCAGCGAAACAAAAATAGTTATATTTCTGCGAGTGAGTAAGGTTGGCAGAGCTCGTTCGTCGCGGGGTGACGATTCTAATAGCATAGAACCTCCATATGGTGACAGTATGGTAAAACCTAAAACTCGGTGCGTTTCAGGCATCTTAAAAGAGGGGAGTATTTTTGGATTTCTTAATAAAATGGTTTCTAGGGCATCGGAGACGCGCGTACGCCACTTATGCAAATTTCCATATGCTACAGTAGCTTCTAACTGTATCTGATGGCTTGATGCTCAAAATCTTCATATGAATACAAATACCTAATCCATCCGCTTCTTTCGTTAAACAAAAATGCTTCGTACTTACAGCGAAATAAATAGCGTTCACCAAGATCACCGAAGTATTGTCCTTGATATCGTTTGGGCTGATTAAATGGTTTATTTTGTCTCTTGTTTTTGATGCCACCTGTTTGGAAACAGATATAAGTAATTACGATTGTAAAAAATATTATTTAAAAAAATATGATTGTTTTTTTTTATCGTTTTATTTATATTTTGACCACCCGCTTATCGCAGCGAAATTTAATACCTTTAATGGTAAGTGCCCTGTTCGAGTCTCGGTAGGGGCAAATACATATATGCGTGACGAGCATTGCCTTTGTACATAAGTCATGGATGTTTCTACAAATAATATATAATGTATTTACTAAAAAGAACTATGCTGTGTATAAACCATCTCATATCTGTAACACAAGGCATGTTGCTTAGCTCGAGACTAGATGGCGCTGTAAGGCCTGCTGTTGTGATCGGATATACATACAAAAAAAATGATATTTTTTTATTTGTGATAATGGCAACTATGTGAAATATAATAAGTTAGTATACTACTTACCCATTCATTAATCATTCTTGCAGTTTCCACAGATTCTGAGGCTGATATTTTCTTACAAGACGACTTGAAAATTTCTCGAGATTTTGACAAAAAATGTTCATTGACACTTTTCTCAGTTGAAATATATATTTTGCTAGCCACATCTAGAGTTACCCCCGGGAGATATTCCATGTTAGTGATCATTCGCTCGAATTCGGACTTTACCTGATCGAAAAACAAAACTGATTTCAAATATTGAAATTAAACTTTAATACTACAAGGGTGGCAAATTATGGACACCTCTCGGTTCCATCTTTATCAGTACCAATTTTGTCTGTTAAATTACACCTTGGCGAATTATGCCTGTATTAATTCTCAGTAACCATAATTGCAAGTTTGCAAATCTATAGAAATATTTTATTCCAGTAAAGTCCTTCATGAAAATCATCGTCATCATCATATCAACCGTTAGACGTCCACCGCTAGATGCTGGTGGCACAGGACCGGTCATCGTGGCGATCCTTGGGGGCACCGAAAAAAACCTAAACCTACCTGTCTATGTGATGTTAGACCTATGGCTGCTAAGAGTTCCTCCTCTGACTTCCTTTTGGCCCCCAATACTAATTTCCCCAAAGGTATCATGACTGACAATGGGGAACATATCATATTCCTTCCTTGTACGGCAAAGGCTGCCTCCTAAAATAATTAAATAAATATTTTATTTTAATGACTCTAGCTAGAGCTAGAGTCATAAAATTATGCCTCTATTTTTGTTATGGAATCTTAAAGTTTCATCATCTTCATCAATCTAGTTACTGTCCGACTGCTAGGTGCGGGTCTCCTCTCATTTGCGGAAACTTTAACATCATCGCCGCTTCGATCTGGTGGTCATCAGTACCATTTCGCTAAACAATAAACTAGACCTCCCTCTTAGATTTCCATAAGGACCTGTGTCCAACAACATTCAGGGATCTTTATCATGCTATAAGTTAATTTTGTTGGAAGTCATCCAATGCTGTGGTAGCCTAGACTGAGATGTCAAAGGTCTCGAGTTCAACCCCAACGCACGCACCAGTGACTTTTCGGAAGTTATGTGCGTGTTTATTACATGTTCAAACGGTAAAGGAGGACATCGTGAGGAAAACTGCATGATTGAGAGATTTTCTCGAAGGCATGTGAAGTCTGCCAACCCGCAGTAGGCCTAATCCCTCTCAAGTGAGAGAAGTGGGTTAATGATGATGATGAATGCTGTCACCTATATCAACATAAAATATAAAATGATACCAGAGCAAATTGCTTCCTAACGGTTCCTCTGAAGTCCAAATAAGTGTCAATAACCGGTTCAGTATCATTCCTTAGGTGATGTTTGCGTTTGTGCTTTTTAGCGGACACTATGAAACATAAGTGAATAACTGAAACAAAAATATCAACATCATAAATCGAAGCCTGTTTTTATGAAGGCCGTGGATAAAAGATATAATGATTGAGTGTAATCATTGACGCTTCTTACTCGTTTCTAGAAGAATCGAGAATAGCTTAGTGATATTACCATGGGCTAGCAAGACACAGGTCTCGACTGGAAGTCCAAGCTTTTTATTTTCATTAGCAAAACGAAAAATCCAGCATGTTGAAGGGATTTCCTCGATTGCGGGTCAATTCCACATCCACAAGAATTTCGTCTCTCTAAACATGAGAGACGAAATTATTGACTATTGACGAAATTATTATTGATAGGTACCTATGCCCAGTTATGGGATAGTAAATGGGTCAATTACGATACTAATTCGATTAAAATCTGTCATAATTGTTATCAGTTTCGATACGTTCAATCAATCCGTTCAGTCAATCATTGCCGTTTGAACAACAATAGTTACGGAAATACATCACGTATTATACTAATCCAAAAAACCACAATATCCCTGATTTGACAATTAAAAAAAAATACTTACTAAAGAAGAATAGTCTCATTGTGTGAAATTTAAAGGGTTATTATCCATAGGATTTAATTAAATCCCACAATAAGATTTAGCGACCGTACTGATAGGCGTCCATCGCTTTCCAATCATCTGATTCGTTTTGTACAATTCTTATGATACCGCGACTAATCGTAATCATTATAGTGCTGTAGTAGACATTATCTTTCTTATCTAACTGTATAACTGGGTTTTGCCAGTTCGTTTTTGTAGTTTCATTCTCAGATGCTGTAAAAGAATATACACCAATGATCAGTAATATACTTATCTATAGAGAATGATCCTGGTAACATCGTTAAAAGCCTGTGTACCTGACGTGATCCATTATCTTAATAACTATCGTTTTAGATGAGGCATAAATTTCGCGCAAATCTATTTTTTGTTCGGGAAGTTACATCGTTAAAACTCACTTGAAGACTTATGAGTATATCATTATAGTTCCTACTGACGACTCTTGGGCATCTAAAGATGACTATTGCTCTTTCTATTTACCGTATTATGACAATTAATTATCTTATTGGTGAATCATTTTAAATCTTTAAAGTCGTAACTTGAGACAGATCAACTTAAGTTACTCTAAAATTACTCTTACTTTATAATTACTTAATTTGTTCTCTAAAAGATATGACGGTGATTGAGAGAGGTTGAGGTTATGACTCTTTTTGATAAATCAAAACTTGTAATGGACAGCGTATTTAAAAATTATTTTATATTTATTGTATTAATGATATATTCATCCATTGCAATAACAATTCTTTGAATCACCAGTGAGCAGTGTGTAAATAATCATGATATTTTATCGTCAATATGCTCAGAAATCATCGACCTCTGTAATAATAATAATAATAATAATAATCTTTATTTAAATTCTTTTACAAAAAAGGTGTACATTTCTTTAGCAATAATGTTTAATAGTAAGGTAGCGTATATTAGTGTCTTAATAATCACAAAAACTAAATTATTTATTTTAAAGGTGCATACAAGATAACAATATTCGTAACTCTAGATATATGTCGCGACCTGCCTGAACTAGGTTAGTAGAAACCTGTGTCTCAGGCTATCACTTTACATGATAATTAATTATGAGCAATATAATACTATTCCTTAGAATTTAAATTAACAATTTTCTTCTTTATTATTATAGATGAAATAAGACTAAACTATGCGATGCGATGCGATGATTAATAAAATATAAAATAAAATAAACAATACATAATAATTGCCATCGATGTGTTTACGGAAATTCAGTGATGCACAGATATTTCAATGGTCAGCTTATAATAAAGTGGGACAAGTACATGTGTACTACAAATTACAACATTAGTCATGTTAGTTTTAATAAAGCTACGTAAACATTTTTTTTTTTTTTTCTAGGTTATTATATTTGTAGTTAGTAAAACAGGTTAATTAATGATCAATAAGCGATGAATTTTCACAAAGTTGATTAATTTACTTAAAGTATTCAATGTCAGCTTTAGGACCCTTCATAATCTATGGAGTTAATATAGTTCGCCTCTGCATATATGCGCGCGGGACAGCTTACATCACCTGTTGGATGGTCACATTTCCTCTTAAAGCGTTTGCATGTCGCACATTGCGGAGAAGTAGATGCTGCAGTGCATTCTTTGAAGGAGTGTCCAGACTCCCCACAGTGGTTGCATGTAGGACTTGATTCTCGGCAAAATTTGGCCGCATGACCGAACTGTTGGCAATTGAAGCACCTGGTGACTATAGTGAAATCTCTCACAGGGCATGATGTCCAGTTTATGAAAATTCGGCTTTGATGAATCAGCATCTTTCGTATACTAGCAGTTACTTGTACAATATAGTTGCAGGTAGAGAGGTCTTTCTTGCCTGATTTATGGCTCAACTTGATGTTCTCCATAAATGACTCTCGATTTGTATTCGGCAACTTGTCAGAGAGGTTTTGTTCATAAATACAATTAAAAACCTCTTTTTCAGTAAGGGCTACAGGGACACCAATTATAGCTACTCTAGGGCGGCGTTTAGGAGGTTCTTCTATTGTGAGGCCCGACGAAACTAGTTTCTCTGAATTTTTAAGTTTGTCTATGTCGCCTTTACAATCAGTGCTGATTAGAACGCCCCCATTTCTCACTCTTCTCATGCCACGGACATGCAGCCTAAGTTCTCCTGGTGAGATGATCTTTTGGACGAGAGACTTAGTGTCGTCGCTGGTTTTGGTCTTATCGCTGGGATATATGGCGACAGAACTTAAATTTGCAGGACGCACAAAATTGTCTGCTCCTTTCTTCACCATGGTAGCGTAAGAAGTTTTTTCTGTGGGAGCTAGTTGTGTTTCAACAACTTCTTTGAACTGCTGTATTGAAGTAGCAACGTTCTGCTGACTCTGTAGGTGCTGAATCGTGCTGTGGGCCTGGATAGTTTTTTGTTTTAGCGCCTGGTATAGAACTGCCATCTGTGATGTGCCATTTGAAACTTTCCGGCAAAGATTGGACACGCGGAGCTTCTGTTCTGAGTTCATTTTCCCTTCAGCGACAATAGTGCAGATATCGTTCAGAATGCCATCTATCGATCCCATCCATTTCTGGATCTCCGGCGTAGGAATAACTTCAGATGGTAAATCGCTGACCGTGGATTCAGGTACATTTCGGGCACTCGGGGGTAACGGTCTGGTAGGCGTCGGCGGAGGGCTTCGCCGTACTAACTGGCTACGTCCAAACGGGCTGAAGTCTGGGTTAGACATAGCCGAAACACTTTATTTATTGTCTATACAATGGTTAATACATTTTGCACAATATTAGTAAGTAGGTAACTTAGTTGCAACCTACAAGTCACACGCGACACACTTTTTCGACTGACGTCGCAAAAAATATTTATTGTACTTGTTTAGAGATATATCATTATAGCGAATACTAGAACGCGTCCGCTTAGTCTCGCGGCTGGTAAAGCAATGATGATATCTGTGATGTCAGTATACAGACAGATTCGATTGTTTTGATTTGAATTGAACTAGTTACCATTGACATAAACTGTATGAAGTCCCATACACTCAAACTATAATAATCACACCTATCTAATTGGGCACCACTGGTTGACTAGAGGATTTTGAATACAAGAAATCACAATAGCCAATATTAATTCAGTCATTTTTGCTAGAATCAACTGGCCAGTAATAAACTACGAGAAATTAATAGATCATTTGCTAGCTGTTCTGTTACTTTAACGTTTGCGAGTTATCGTCAATCTCTTAATAAGGTAAAACTGGATTCAAATAGGCTTTGTTACCCAATCCCAATGTCCCATTGCTGCGCACGGATCTCTTTTCATTAGAGTGGGCTATAGGCAGCCCACGCTACCCTAGTGTGGGTTGGCAGACTTCACATACGATCAAGATAATCTCTCAGGCATATCAGTTTCTTCACGATGTCTTCCGTCACCGTTTGAGCATGTGTTAAATACACACATAACTTTCGAAGAGTCGGTGGTGCGTGCCATGAGATTGAATTCAGGATTTGTGGCTCCACAGTTTACTGGTCACACCACTTTTACTAGGCTTTCACAGCCTAATTAAGCTATCATAGCCTCGCAGATGGTGTATATAAAATATAGGGAATGTGAAAAGAAAATATGTTCGGTTCAAAAAAATTTTTTTATTTATTTGTCACATAGTTAGGCGCCTGTAAAGGTTCCCGCAAACAACTGCTCAGATCTAACTATGATGTAGAACAGGAACGGGCGATTGGCTTCGAATCTAGGTATATCAAAATTACCAGAAATTGGCGCGATAACCACTGCAATACATAGATTTTGTTAAAAAAAGTCTAAAGACGATCATAACACACCATCATAGCTATATCCCTGGAAGGGCAGACAAAGGGACATACTTCCATATTTGACCAGAAATTTAAGGTTCTGTTTAAAGAAAGGGCCAGTCGATTGACATAAAACGGACAAAATTTATTGAATACTAGCTTTTGCCCGCGACTTCGTCTGACACCCCCCTTTTCCAACTTCCCTGGGCCTCGAACTATCTCTATACCAAATTTCATATAAATCAGTTCTGCGGTTATAGCGTGAAGAGGTAACAGACAGACAGACAGACCGAAAGACAGACAGACACACTTATAATCTGACAACACACTTCGCATTTATGTATGAATCTCTGAAAAACCCAATTACACATTGTTTCTCAGTAGCTATTGCGGCCTCTTGATTAGATGATCCTCACACGGCTTTGCTCGCGCGTTAGTAAAGGGCGCGTTTGTATGAGGTTAAAGGTCCAAAATCGACGAAACACGTATGCGTTTATTTTTACTAGGAAGCTACAGTATTCAATTTCATTCTTTTTACTTAAAAATGGCGGACTTCCCATACAAACTTTCAGCCCCTATTATACCCTTTCACCATAAAATGTATCATTTTTCAAAGTTTCACGTATTTAGCCTGTGATTTCAGCGCAGAGCAGGCTTGCATTATTGATGAACAAATAGATAATTATACATACATATATGTATATATATACATATAAATAAAATTAATAATATTAAAAATTTTTAATGTTTTTACCAGTTGCAGCAGAAGCTACAGTTCCTATCTCATTCACTTCTATGATTGCTTTGTGAATTGATCTAGAGACATAAACAGTCTCATCGTCGATTATCTCAGACAAATCTGATTCATCCTCGTCAAATATTGTCCAAAGCCCTAACTGAAAATTGAAGTAGTAATAAATGTTAATTTGAATACACACCAAAACGCCTGTAATTCCCTAATGATTAGGCAAAGGTGTAGTAATATACACACATATTTACACCAAGGAATTGAACTCGAGACGTTCTGCTTAGCAGTCGCACTTACCACCAACGAAGCAGTCAAGTAACTTTGAACATAAAATAGATTATTTAACTGTCTATAATTCTAAATGTGTATAAAATGTATTTTCTAATCAGCGTTCATTTTTTGCAAATATATTCAAAATCGTAAAATAGGATTTATAACTTACACGAATGACTTGAAAAATGTTTCTCACCTTTTTATATATTGAGTTCAGATTTAACTCCGTCTCTATTTTGAACTTAGGAATTGAAAGTAATACTTCTTCTGAACGCGTTCTTTTTAAAACATCGTTTAACAGCTCTGGAGCTAATTTTAATTCTCTTAGAAGAACCGGCAAACCGTTTTTCCTGTAAGGTAGAACTATAACCATTGCAGACTCTTCGCCTGAATAAGGGATTTCTATGACCTGGAATGATTCACTATTATTAAAATCTGTCTTTCTCATTATATTTATTAAAATTCTCCATAGATTTGAAGATATTTAGGCTTCGGCTGCGATCGGCAATTACATCTAGAGCTCAATTAAGGCAAAAATGTTATCACTGACATTTGAAGTCTATGCCTTGATCATCGAAAATATCGAGAACTAGAGAGATCTTCTTGAATTCTTCACTAAACCAGCATTGGGAAGTTAATGCCTAACGCCTCCCTTTCTAATAAGATACCGATACTTGGTGAAATTGTTGGTATGCTTGATGAAAAAATGGCTTGATAATGAATGTTCAGGGTTTATTCTATTGTATCTAGAAGAAGTGTTAGTGTATATTCACCTGGGCGTTCAAAGTATCACTTTCCCGATAATAGAACTCTCCGTGTGTCGTCATCATAGGTATCTGATGTATACCATACGGCGTGTAGAAATCATCCATATAAGGGTCCCCAAATCTTTCTTTCCAAGTGCCCTAGAATATTTAAAATACCCTTTATATTGTACGCTAATACTGGCTTTCTAACGAAATATAAGGTAATGTATTATTGTAACACCTACATCCGAGGCGACTGAAGACCCACCCAATTTCAAGCTACGAGTTTTATTTTTTTGCTCCATCTAGTAATTGACCCCAGGATCCTTAGTAGCCTCCCAAAGCAGATTAGTTTAATAAGATATTTGTCTGTCTTATTACAACTATAGTAATTAAAATCATGTTTATGGTACTAATTATTTCATTATTAGTACTACTTGTTGACGATACTTGTGTGAGAGCTCAGCAGTATTTTGAATATTGTCGATATCATTTGATGCCGGAGCATCTCTAACTGTAATTGCCTTCCCTTGCTTAAAAATGCGAAATAAATACTTACAGCGAAATATATAGCGTTTACGAGTATCACCGAACCATCTCTCGTGATGTCAGAAGGGCTGACGATATCCCTTATTTTGTCCCTTGTCTTATAGGCAACCTGGTTGGACACAGAAATACATCTTACTACCATTAGTGAAGAAATCATTTTTTTTTATCATTACATTTTAATTTATTTAAAACAGAAGTCCGCTGCTTACAACGACTCCAAATACGTTTTAAAATTGAATAAGGTTACTTCTTACCCATCTGTTAATTGATCTGGCAACTTTTGTAGTATCTGAGGATGTTATTCTCTGGCAAGAAGATCTGAAGATTTCTTTTGTTCGCCTCAAAAATTTCCTGTTAACAGCTTTTTTTGTAACTACGTATATTTTACTGGCCACATCTAAAGTGACTCCTGGGAGATACTCCATATCTTCAATCATTTCTTCAAAGGCTTTTCTTACCTGTTAAAAATATAAATTTAAAATAGATTACACAATCTGAAAAACAGATGTTTCTAAATTCGAAATCCTATTATGTATCCTTAAGGAAACTGTGAAAAAATTTGATTTCTCAATACTTCTAGAAAAAGTAATAAATATTGTATAATAAATTGGTTCGTTTCTGTTGTTTACTTGTAGATATCATTAGATAATCTAAAGAATAGCAATAAATAATTACCTACTTGTCTACGTCTTCTTAGACCAATGGCTCTAAATATCTCTTTCTTTGTTTTTCTCCTTGCTCCCAACGCTATTTTTCCTAAAGGCATCAACACAGATAATGGAGAACATATGAAGCTTCTTGAATGATCTAGTAACGCCACCTCCTAAAATAGTTTAATAAAATGTTATTCTTACATGACAAAAAAGGAACAACAGTCCTAGTGGGGAAAGCATTTATTCATTGGATTTGGGATAAAGAAATACAAAAAAAAACATAAATCATTATAGTTTGTATCTTTTTCAAAATTATCATTGATTATAGATACGTATGCGGGTGACGCAAGACCGGTCGTCCGCGTGACGTCCAGTCCAGTGAACGTCTAACGGTTGATATGATGATGACGATGATGATAGACAGGTACGTATCGGAGGCACTATCAATGATCATTTTGAAAAAGATTCCAGTAACGGTGAAGTTCGAAAAGTAGAAATCTGATAGTCAAAGTAGTAACCAAAAGAAAATAAATAAAACCGTTACGCGTGTATCCCCGAAATGTTGGCAAAGGTGTGTGAAGACCACCGTAAAAGGTGTGTGAAAATCGTAGGGGTTACCTCCACTAAAAAAATCTAAATATATTTGCTAGATCAGGGTACTGATTTTAGAATCTCTGTTTTCAATTGCTCAGTTGTCTCGCTTGCGACTATTCCAGTGGGTACACTAATTGGTTTACATCCACACATGGATCGGTCGATAGTTGCATGTATACCAATTAGGTTGTTAGACTGTACCACTGTCACCGTCGAAATTATTATACATATAAATGATGTATAATATTACGAATATACCAGGGCGAATCGCTGCCTCACGGATCCCTTTAGGTTCAGGCGAAAGTCTGAACGTAGACTGATTTCGGTCTCCAATACCGGTTTAGGGCTACTCTCATCTTGTTTGTCGTTTTGTTCTTTAGCGGTTACTATAAAACTTAAATAAATAACTGAAACAGAAGTAAGATTAAAAATAGTTTAATTCGCTATTATTAGATATGAAATATATGACTAAGTGGGTATTATTTATTATGACTCTTATTATTTATTTAACTTGATTTAGTTTAGTTAATAATATTCTTCTCTAAAATTATAATGGTAGGTAATTACTTATCGGTCCTGATTTATATATACGTATAACTTAGTAAGTAGAGTAACTACCGACACTTTTCGGTAGAAACTCTACTTACTACTAAGTACTAATGGATTTTATTTAGTAAGATCCGGCTACAAACAATACCATCTATCGGGTACAGATACTATTTAAATAGAGGTAGTTAAACGTGGAAGACATATGCGGATGTAGACAAAGAAGCTAAATGAAAACTACATAACAAATTTTGGAGAAACTAGAGAAATATAGCAAGTACATCAAAATAACTCATAAAAATAAATTCAAGGAGTTAATAAGGCATGCTACTGAAGAACTAAATCAATTTTATTCTAGCGACGTCCATTTTAAAACGAAGCTTTATTAGCTAGTAAAAATCTGCACTGTTATAAAATGTCTGATATCTTCATACTTTAAAGTCAATAACTAAAATAAGCGCTTCGTCGTAGAGTCGCTGAAAACAGCACACTATAGTTATACCAATATTCTAATGTCAGGGATTGAAAATCGATGGTTGCAACCATAATCAGACAACTGTACATTTTACAGTGTAAAACTTACACCAATTAATGTCAATTGAATTTGAAAGTAATATTTGGCGTCAAAAGTAAAATTACAAAAGATTACTTACAAATGAATGATAGCCTCATTGTATCAATTTCTAAGGGCAATCCATAGGATTTTAATAAGCCACACAATAAGATCACTTTTTACTGATAAGCGTCCATCTTTTTCCAATCATCGGATTAGTTTCATACGATAGGTTAGTAGCTGCCTAGTCTTGCCGGAACTAATCGTAATCATCATAGTATTATAGATGACAATTTATCTTTGTTAGCTTGCTGTACAACCAGGCTTTGCCTACCTAAAGAAATGGAGCTGGAGAGACAGCAAGGTTAGTGTAATCGAGCTATATAATCAAACAGTTAAAAAAACATATTTTATTAGCGCACCATTATTTAAAATAAATAAACAAACGCTGAAAGGGTAATAATGCAGAATCATATCTAGGTTGGTCGAATTCACATTTATGTATTTCGAATGTTAATGCTATATATTGCCATTCTAACCATTTTATTAAATATACGAGGAGAGTTAGACTCCTGGGCCTTCTTTTATTATGATTATTATTAATAACTAGCCCAATTTCCGTAAATATGTCAAACGTAAATAGTGTCATCTTTGGTCTTTCATGTGTGATCGTATAATTTTAAAATAACGGAAAAAAAATTTTTTCGCCACAAAGTGAACAACAAAAAAGAAAAGTGAATGGGTTTCACCCGGCGACACTTTCGAAAACCCCTACCGGACGGCCCCGGACGCCCTTTAAACTTGGATAAATCCGGAGAAACCCGGGCGGATGGCAGCCCTACGCATGAATGATTGGTAGCGCTGTTCCGTCAGTCGCCATCTTGCCTTTTCATTGATCTGTTGCTAATAAATAAAGAGTTCTTTTTCACGTTATATTAGTCAAAAATAATTACTAAACATGTTGTAAAATAAAAAAAGAAAATAGGGAATTTACGAATTTTGAATAATAGAAAAAACTTAAAATAATAATAATAATTCTATTCAATCAAGTCCATGCGTAACCAGCATGATTTTAGAGTGACCAGTTGTAGTTCCTAATTCCTTATTTTGCATATAAGAGTACCTACTCGCCTTGTCCGCGACTTCGTCTGCGTAGAATTAGTAATTTTATCCAATCTGCTTTTTTATCATCCTGCTTTACCTATTTCTTTTCTCTTTTATAAAAAATCCAATTCCACTTATAATTTTTCACCCTTTTCGCACTTTTAAGTCTCCTACTCCTAGATTCTTCCCCAGGAAACAAACTCTATCTCTCTACCAAATTTCCTCTAATTCGTTTCAGCAGTTAAAGCGTCTCGTCTAATTCAGTGAAAATTAAATTCAGGAGAAAGTTATTACATTTCTATCAATAAATATATATATACCTATATCTATGCGTAAAAATATATTATTGTACTCTCCCACTTTCGGGAACTCTATTAATATTGTTCTAGCAACACTGTAAGTTTCAGTAGTACCAATCGTGTCACCGTCAAATAAATAGACTGTCAGTTTCAATGACAACGTCAAAACAAAAACAAAAACCTGAGAAAGGCAAAAATCGATTGAATTCAGCATTCATCTGTTTTGTACTGTAAAAAGTTCATTTGTTTCGAAACGCTCAAAGTTAATGAAAACCAAATCATTAACCAAGTTTTACCGGTTGTTCGGCAAACGAAATTCGTATACATTTCTTTCTGAAAACGATATTATCGATCGACGAAACATGATTCCTTGTGAGATTTTCGCTGAAGATTTGATGAATACAGTGGTTCGATATGGCCTATACATCGGTGCGGCCTTTCAACTAGCCTGCCTGATGGCTTGTGTGACTCTCACCGATGAACAAAGTGAACCGCATCCATATGAAAAGGTTTGAATGTATATATAATTATATATATAAATCAATGTAACCTTTAATTAATTATTTTAATTAATTATTCTATGAAGCTTTTGAATTTGAGTTCTAGGGTTAATCCATAACTAAATAGAATTTATTAAAGTAAGCTTCGGTTCATCCCTCTAAAAATTGGGTAACTATTATATTATTGGTGCCTTTTATATTTATATACTGAGGCATGCAGGTTTCCCAACAGTTGGTTTACATAAACAATATGTACATACATACATACACTCACGCCTCTTTCCTGTGGCGATAGGCAGAAACTACAGAATGCCACAGGCTACAATCTTTGCATACCACTCATAACTTCATAAATTAGTGGTCCTTTCATTTACAGTCCATTGGTCACTTTACTTAGCAGTTGATACAAATGTCAATGTAATTTATTCATAAGAATCCTTTTGTCTTCTAGGCCTACACTGACAGTGATGAATGCAGCTCTGAACAGTCATCACCAGGGCATCGGGCAGCAATGTCTCGTGCTCGGCGACATGATAAGAAGAAAAGGCGCTAAAGACAATAACAAAAGCAAGGAAAATGGATTTATTGATCAAATGGAAGTCTCTTTTTATTAGTAATTGTTGTGAACTAATAGATTATCTTCTTACTCTTGATAAATGTCGTTTTTGTGGGCTGCATATCTTACTAATAGTTTCATCTGATTTGGATTATAGTGACAGTTTAACACAGAAAAAATATAGTCTATAATCTGTTTCTTTATAAGCTCATAGTTATGGAAAGTTAGTTACTACCTTTTAAAAAGACTTTTACTTTTGATGACTGATAAAAATCTTAAAAGTATTATTTCTTTATTCTAAGAAAAGAGTTCTCTTCCATCATGTAAGTTATTACCTACTTAGCCACTTTTGTGGTATATTAAGATGAAAAATTAAATATAACTTTCCTAATATTTTAATTTGTATTGTAATTCTTAATAAAGTTGTCATCAATCATGTATTGTATTAATATAATATTGAATGTATTAATTAAATGTCTTAATATTATCATAATGGGTAGTTAGTTTGCAGGTGTCTCTATTCTGAAATTAAAGATTTTATCACTTTGTCCCATAGATATTGTCTATTGCCTATCTGCGTGCCAAGTAAATCAATTATGAGTACAACAATTCATTGTAATCACAGAAAATAAACAATTTCAACATTATGTTTCTTGGCACAATTACATGTAATAATATCCCAATGAAATATCTCCAGTAGAAATAGTAACTACTTATTTAAACTATAATCAACATTATAACTATGTGGATCTCAGATTTAACTAAATAAAATGAAATGATAAATTTAAGATTAAAAAGCATTTTATTTGTTATGTGGACTAGAAACCTTACAACATTAATATTATTGCACCTACAATAAACTATGTGTATAATAAAATCTCATATAAAATTATTCAACATTTGTACAGTTTTAAGCACATTGTAAGTACATTTAAGGCACTGATTCACTTACACAAATATTTTATATATAGCACCATACTTTTACATTTCTTACATTATTCAACAAACTTCATAATATTTAAACGTTTTTATATTTTTGAGCTATGGCACTATCCAAATGGCACTCTGTCACTCTTTAAGTTAAAGCAGCTTGAAGCTTTTATAAATAACAGATTTCAGGTAAGTATGGTAAATGTAAAAATACTGCAAGTAGTCTTGACTGTTGATAACAATCTATCGCACTTCAAAATACGTATAATAATACATACAACTCGGTTATTAAATCTAATAAATGGTATTGGGGTGTCTTTGGATTCATCTTGTGACTTTCGAACAGAGAGCAATAATTTGTATTGAAGAAAAATATATCATTTTAACACTCTAAAATTAACAACAATTATAACAAGAAAAAAAAATTGACATTTACGATTGCACAAATTCTTTGCATTTCTATCTACATATTCATAAAAAATGCTACGACAAATATATAAATTTTGTATAAAACCACAACAAAACATAAATTATACACAGAATATAATAATATTGTTAAATAAAATATAATATCACTAAGGGCAGACTAAGGATGGCAATGCAAGAAACTCAATGCTTTTTGTTCATAGTTAAATGCAATTAAATATTATTGTAAAAGCTATAGTTATTAACTCGACGACAGGTTAAAGTTATGTGTTTTCAGCGCGTGTATGAGGTCATTATCGGATAGAAATTGTTTGAAAGCATTAAATTTCTTGAAACATATTGTAACGCAACACGATCTGTTACCCTCACAACACGATTCTTTATCGCCGGTTAAAGGTTTGTTGTCACTACAAGGTTTTCCTTTAGAACCGGACATTTTTGGTCCACAACATGAGATTTTCTCTTCATTCGTTTTTTTTTTCTCGCTGCAACAAGATTTATTTTCACTTTTATTACTATCGCATTTCGCACCAGTGTTTTCAGAGTTGGAACTACAAGAACAGGATAAACTTTTAACCACTGCCGACGCTTGTACACTATCATCGCAGTCGTGGACGGTGAAAATTCCTAAATCTTCTAAGTTAGAGTTGTTATGTCGCCTGTGGTAATGCAAGAATGTATTGTGGTTGGTGTCGGTAGCTTGACCGCATCCCACCGCGCATTTCATTTCTGCGTGATCGCATTTGCAATCGACACAAGAACATCTATCATCGTTGCAACCTTCTCGTTTAGAAGGCTCAGTGTGACCACAATTCCTACACTCACCAAGTCCCGGATCACACTTACAATCTGTACATGAACAAATGCCAGCATCAGCCGCTAACTGCTCTAGGGCATTTCTATTGGCTACCTTCTTCCCAAATATATTCTCAGTTCTCACTACATACATATCAGAGGCAGGCTCATTATCAAACAATAATGTATCTTCCAAATCTAAATCGGTGTTGAAGAGTACAGAATTGGCTGGATTTATTTCGATATTCTGCTGTACTTTGGAAGGGGGAGGAGTGTTTAGAGATCTATCGTCGTCAGTTTCCAAAAATATATTTGCATCAATTTTATTGGTTTCAAGATTTGTAACTATTTCGCTATCATTAAACACTTTTGCTCCAACGTCGAGAACACTAGGAGTATCTAAATTGAATGAGTCGTGTGTTATAAGATTCGCAGTTGGTGCCACTTCTGTACTCAAGTCTATGTAGCTCTGCATATGAGTAGGTACGAAAGTTGCAAGTGTAAAAATGCTTTCAGGAGTTTTTTCTTCAATGCATACGGGAGTTTCTGATATTGAAGCCGCTAGAGCACTAACGTCAACCCAAGGTGCTTGGTCTTCAATTTCATTAGCTAGAGCTAGTTGCATCGCAATAGATGTCACTTCTAATTTGAGATTTCCCTCGTTAATTGGAGGTACTGCCGGTAAAGGCACAGGCAAGTTAGTCATATCGACCCAAGAATCTTCAACAGGATTTTTCTTATCATTCTTTTCGACCGCGAATGGCGACAGAGTTAGGCTTGCCAGGTCGTAATCTACAGCAAGATCCTCGGTTTGAATATGTTTTGTGTTATTTGGATTGATTGGAAATAGCAGTTCTGTTATATCGACGGTGTTGACTTTAGTGATGTCTTCTAAGCTGCCATCAGTTGAATTGGATTCTGTCGTTATTCTGCCGAAAGATTCTAGAAGACTTTCCCAGTTCATGAGATCGTCAGCTGTTTTAGACACTTCTTTCTCATTTTTGGCAGGTTCTATTACTTCTGTTACCTTCGGCTCGGCAGTGATCTGCGAAAAAAGAAGAAGTAGTTTTGCAATCCAGTTATGACCTCCAAAAATGTACGTAAAGTATTAATTGTATGTCGTCTCAACAGCCAAAATTATGAAAATAAAAATAATTCATTTACCAGTTGATTACCGAACTTCGACTATATCCACTGAGGAATTTTATTAAAAAGTGACTCATGATATCTTAGCAAAAAATCTTCATCGACAATAATGAGACATCTGTCCGCAGAAAAACATTGTATCATTATGTAATGTTTTGAACGTTTTGAAAATTTTGTTTTTAATCTATTCATGAGCTGTGTTGACTGAACATTTATCTTTCCATCAAATCGTTATTTGTGCGATGACATAAAACTTAATGTTGGATGATCGCCAAAGATTTTCGCACACTAATTAAAAACATCAACTCTTTAGTGTTCTTTCTAAACCACATTTCAACAGATAGTTAATGAAGTATTTGGTTTTGTATGAAAATGTTTGTTTGACGTGACATTCTCGTAATCGGTACTTTTGTATGGCAAAATGTATGAACATCTCCTATAGAGACAAGGCGTAAGTGTATGAATATAATTATGTGTAAATGAAATGACACATCCTGATTAAATGTTACTGACAAAATAGGATGAGTTGCTCGTGATAGGAAGGCAATTATGACGTTTTAACAAATTATCTTTATACAATCTTTTTTGTATTTTTTAGCTTATTTCAAGCTAAGATTTTTAAATTTTTATTAACGATGTTGCTATGTCGCCGTAAAGACATAAGTAACATAAAGAAAGAAAAATTCAACACATCAGGCGGATACCTCGATGGCTCAGTTGGCAGAGCGTCTGGAGTACCGATCCAGAAGACGCGGGTTCGAGTCCCGCCTGAGGTTGAATTTTTCTTTCTTAATAAAAATTTAAAATTATCTTTAGTTGTTTCTTTCTGTTTACTTCAAAAATTTGATCCTTATTAGCGACCTTATTAGATGGATCAGGTTCGAGTTCTATTTGATTTCCAAAAATCGAACGATGCAGTTATACCCCACCAAAATGGAATCCAAAACTCGTCTGAAAATGTTTCCTATTCCTAACAGTTTCAGATGACGCCATCCACTTGAAAAATGGAGCGTGTATAGTGTTGTGTTGGCAACTCACCTGGTGCTTCATAGCGTGTGCTTTGAGACTTGTTGCGGTTGAAAACAGACGCCCGCAGCCGGGCTCCCCGCACGCGTGCGGCCGGGCGCCCGAGTGCGTGCGGCCGTGGGCCTTCAGGTGATGTGACGCGGTGAATGACTTCCCGCAACCTTCGGTTCGACATCTATAGAGATTTATTTAAGTATGTTAATTAAGAGACCAGTGATGCTTCTAACTGTCAAGTCATATGATAACGATGTCTTACTGACTTATAATATCAAGTCGTATGATTTTGCACTTCAGATTTTTCGTAATGATGTGCGATGTGTTAACAATAAATTTTCATTCGCTTAAACGGTGATGGAAAACATTGCTATAAATACTGTAGAGGTAGGTATCTGTAGTATTTTTCGACAGCTTGTGAAGTCGACTAATCGAAACTTGGCTTTTTTAAGCTTCCACCTCGCGCAAAAACGAGCTTCACTTGCATGGGTCCAATTTCGACCTTAATAGAATCAATAAGTAATTTACTGTAATGAAGTTTATTTTTATCCCACCACGACAAATGTAAGAAAACATATAACATGTTTATCGTATGTGTAAAACATTTCAGACAATTTAATTTCACTTATTTAAGGGACTTCTGTTCCTCTTCGACTTCTTTCCTGAAGAAATGTAATTTCATTTCTTAGAATCCAGAATTAGACTTCATTTTATAATAACTTTTTTTATTTTTATTTTAACCTTAAACTATAAATAGTTTATAAATAGTCAGGTAGTTAGTTTGCCTCCCACGGACCATAATCCCATATTTATCAATGCTCCGATCTGCGTGAACGATAAGATCATAGAGAACACGTGTTTACTTATTATTTAGAAATTACCTGGCCACATGCCAGGGTACACTTTCTACACAGTGCTTGGCAGGGTAAACTGCCAGAGAAATCCGAAACCTACTACATCTCCCATTTGTCTTGTCAGTCATAACTAAAACTGGCACAGACGGTTATCAAAATGTCATCACCGTTAAGTACAACAATCCCACCTGGCTCATATTCCTACCCTACATTACTCATCTAAATTAAGACCTTCATGGTCGAACGATTGGCAGAGCCCTATAATAATGGGTTGAAATTAAATTATATTTTATCCCGTAAATAGATCTTTTTGGAGGACGTGTACAAGTCATTGTTTTAGTTACTGCCGGTGTTTCACCGAAGGAAACTCAAACAATAATGTCTATTAAAGGTCTGATATAATAACTACTTGACCGATTTTGAGGTGAAATGTTTAGTTATAAGATAATTGTAACAAATTTTAATAATATAGGATAAATAAAATAAATATGATCTAGTATGGGAGTGCCACCGTGTAGGAATTGTTTAAAATTGCCTTTTGCATTGTTCCTATAATAAGAAGCCCAATAATAATGATACATTATTCATAATCTACTTCCAGAGTTGGTATCTTAAGAGGACTTACTGCCATGCTAACATCTGTGCTCATGGTGACAACCAGGGTGCTTTCCATCATCAGCACATTATTGTCACATAGCTGGGCACGGATCCTCCCTCTCCGCTCATATGAAAGGGAGGCTATAGGCCTAAAGGCTGGGCACCTTCTGAAGGTTTCCACGCCGTGAACGAAAGAAAAGGACCTTATATACAACAACACCATCAATTCTATCCCTTCTATCTATTCCAGCAGATACAATTGTACAATATCATTACGAGATCATAGTCATTCGTCACGTGTATGGTACATACTTGTATGGCCTCTCCTGTGTATGTGTTCGTATGTGTTTCTTTAGATCGCTGAGTGTTGTGAAGAACTTCGTGCATCCATCGGCGTTGCAGTTGAACGTATCGCCGCTATGCAACCGTTGGTGTGCCCTTAACCTGAAGAATAAAAGACCCGTTCATAAATGTACAGCGGTTTCAATATATATCACCACGCCTGCCATCCCCAAAGGGTTAGGCAGAACAGACCCACTTTTTTCCGGTATGTTTTAGGTCTGACGTTACAGGGGGCGAGCCAATTGCCATCAACCGCGCAAGAAACGAAACCGCAGCTACAGGGAATTTCATAGAAAGACCCAATAATAGTCCGATCGATCTGGGAATCGAACCCAAGCCCGAAAGAACCGAAGTCGGATTTTACGACTACAAGACCAAGGAGGCAGCGTTCTCAAGCTCGCTGAGAAATTAATAAAAGATGCTGTAAACAATGCTAATAAACGTTATCAAACCTACTCAAAACATTGATAAAGTAAAGATTAAATTACGCACGTCTAACGAAGTCATCTTTTAAAACATATCTTTAGTTACGTAGCAAAATAAGGAATACCTACAGTATCGTATTCTATATACAACAATTTATTAATCAAAGAAAAATACTTTTCTTAAAGTAATTTAATTTATTAAACTAAGTTTAGTTATGATGACGTAATTTTAGTCATTATAAGGCAGTCTCTAGTAACTTTTACCCAGTGTTTCATTAATAGTATGTTAATTTTCTTATCTACCGCAAAATCAGTTTCGAAAGACATGCATGCAAGCATGCATGACAAGATGTATGAATTTGGACGTAGCAAAAAAAGTATGCAAGGATCGTAGCACGTGGCATTCTGTAGTTTCTGTCTACCCCCATGGCAGAAGGGGAGTGTATGTATGTATAGGTATATTTTTGTTGTTAATTGTCATGTTTTTTGAGCTTTTTCTTACAATTATATTGACAAATATTAATTACACTTTCAACATATCATGCCAAAAAAATGGAAAGAAGGTTTTATAATCTTCTGCGAGTCGAAAGCCGTCACGCTAATCAAATTACAGTTAGGTACAAAGTATATACATACTTAAGAAGACCGTACATATAAAAGGCAATGAACTTTATGAAGTAAGTAATTAGGAACACATTGCTTTTGTTATGTCAAACGCTTTTAAGTCCAGATTCGCGAGGGTTCAAAGAGGCCATTATATTATGTACCGTTACAATAAGCTTTCTCGTAGTTCACTCCCTTCTTACGAGATCACTATTCATTCATTCATTTACTAGCATTTCTTTTATGTGTATACTTAACATTAAACATACTTAAAAAAGCGATGATAGCCTAGTTGTGTGACCAGTGGAATGTGAAGTCAAAGGTTCTAAGTTCGATCTAAACCAACCCGCACTAGGCCAGCGTGGTGGACTATAGCGTAATCCCTCTCAAATGAGAGTAGACCAGTGCCCAGCAGTGGGACAATATGGGTTGATGATGATGATACTTAACATTGAATACAAAAACACCTCTTTTAAACGTATTATACACAAACGCCACATAAAATTTTGCTGTTGCAATTTAGTAATAAATTGGCAATCATCCAATGTTATAAATTACGTTCACTTCTGACTCATGTACGATGTTCTGTTTGAAATCAAATTAATTTATGGCTGCGAAAATATAAAAAATTGATCGACTTACTGATCCGTGTTTCTTATTATTTCGTTATAAATACTACAAGTATGATTTCATACAACGACGCTATTTTAGAGTTGGCTTGGATATTTTTAATGGAATGGATATTTTGTTAGAATAATAACTATGATGTAAACGGCAAACATAGTGGAGGACGGCCGCCGGCCAGGTGGAGCGACGACTTGCAGAAGGCAACTGGCAATGACTGGACTGACGCCTCAGAGTAACCTGATTGGCAACTTGACAACCTGATTGGCGCAGGAGCTGGGCGAACGGCTTGTGCGTCACGGGTTGCGGGTTCGATCCCCGCACGGAGCAAATATTTGTGCGATCTGCAGGTAGTTGTGTGGGCGGCGGCAACCTGCGGTTTGCCAGCGGCTGTTTAAAGGATCATTTGTGGCTCTCGACAAACGTACCCCAGTTCCCTTTTACATTTTAGTATGTTTTTAATATTTAAAAAAATACTATTGTTCCGAATGTGTTTCAAAATTTAATTGCAGCTCGCGAAAAACTTAAAGTTTTGAAAAAAGCTTCGGTCGGTTTTTTTTCTCGTCAATACAACAAAAATGTTCAGCTAATTTCATTTCTTCTCATTAAGAGTTAAGACCGCGAAAAAGTGTTATAAACATATAACAAAACAGGCCACATTAAAGAGTATATAAGAAAAAGGTATGGCACAATAACGTGTGTAGTGTGTGTAGCGTGTGTAGTGCCTCTCTCTCTCGCTTTGGAACAATGATAGTTTTAACACGACATAACGCGGGCGCAAATCACGCCAAAATCATGTTCCAATCATATAGAAGAATCCATCAAATCACTTAATTTAATTTCGTACATACGACTTATGTTAATAAGTCGTATGTACGAAAAAAAGCAAAAACCCTCTGAAATGAGAGGACACAAATGAGAATTGAATAGGTTACTATTCAATATCCCACAGACAGGCACGGGTGTCCTCTCATTTGAGGGTTTAGGCTTTCTTCGTTGTGGACTATTGTGTTAGTTGCTTGATAGCGATAGTAGCAGTAGCCTAGTGTAGGTTGGTATAGATAGGTAGTTAATATAAGATCGAGAAAATCTCTTATGCATGCAGTGGTTTTCAAATCATGAAGGGCATTTTTGGGGGCATTTTGGTTTTTGGTATTTATTATCAACAAAGTGACTAACCCAGGGCTCGCCATCCTTTGCTGACGTCACTGAGGGATGTAAATAACTTATAGGTAAATAATGTTCTTACATACCTGTATAATGTATTAAATGCTTTCCTGCAGCCGCCCGTAGTGCACGCGAAGGGTTTAGCTTTTGTGTGTGCTCTTATGTGTATCTTGAGACTATATGACGTGAGAAATGCTTTTTCACATGATGGCATGGGACATCTGAACCTATATTCACCTGGAATAAAGTTTTATACACGTTATTATTGAAAAATTAGGACATAACACGACGGGGGCAGCGCCACTGGGTTAGTATTCAGGCATAACGCAGTCTTACAAAAATAATACCAACATAATTAACTTATTTATGGTCACCCGACACACCAAACTGCCCAGGAATTTAAAATCTTTATAAACACTGGGTGTATACAAAAGTAAATTAAGTAAGATATTCATTAGATTTTTTTCTGAATAATAGTATTATTGGTTCTCAATTACATTAGGATCAGGTTGATTAGTTGTGGGTTATGTAAGTAAGTAGTATTGACAGAACTGTATCCATCTAAAATGTGTATATACCAATTATACCTTGTTATTACTACATACATAATATTCAATATGTAATATACAAATATTAAAACTAGCTTATCAAATAAAATAATTATGTCATAATTTTCTTTCCAATCATTTCCAATTATTTATGAAAAATGAATGAGAAAGTATTGACATAATATACTTGGACATCTGTTGTGGATTTTGGGTATTAAAAGTCGAGTTTATCAACGATATAATATTATGATGCGTTATAATCTTATAATGATAATTATGTCATAATATGCTAGGAAAGTGTAAGTTTATTACTTTCCATTGGCGTTGGGTTTCATTATAACCGTATACCTACGTATCAAATGGTTTCACTGTCGTTTTGCTACTAGTCATCGGCCTTATTTATCATTAGCGACGCGACCTTTCTTTACATGGGTAGCATACTCAACGGCGTAGGTAAAAACCGAAATAGAAATAACTACGTGATGCACTATTTTCCTATATTTCGATTGGTTTACGTGGCGCACGCCAGTAAATCTCTCAATTACTATTATTTCTAAGGTCGGTTTCAACAATCGACATGTTTCAGCCAATTTGCACACTTTTATGAAATATACACCCAAAATTCCCTCATTAATACCTCCGCCCATTGGTGACCATTGTATGAAATTAATGAATTAGTGGTAACCCAAAACTTAATATGAATTGATACATTTAACATTACTTCTATCATAATAAGGCTAGCAGAAATGTTAATTGTATTTTAAATCTTTCATCATCATCATCATCAACCCATTATTGTCCCACTGCTGGGCACGGGTCTCCTCTCAATTGAGAGGGATTAGGCTATAGTCCACCACGCTAGCCTACTGCGGGTTGGCGGACTTCACATGCCATCGAGAAATTCTCTCAAGCATGCAGGTTTCCTCACGATGTTTTCCTTCACCGTTTGAGCTTGTGATAAATACGCACATAACTTCCGAAAAGTCAGTGGTGCGTGCCTTGGGTTCGAACTCGAGACCTCTGACATCTCAGTCCACTGGTCACACCGCTAGGCTACCACAGCTCTTTTGAGATTTGGGAATATTGAATGATGTCTGGAATGGAAAGCAGAAACCTGTAGAATTGAACTGCCTTACTTGGTGGCATGTAGCTCTCAGTCATTAAACAATATTTTAGGGAGCTCAAAACGGCCAACATCTAATCTATGTCAGACCGTTGGAGCCAAATTCTGACGTTACTGTATTACAGCATTTATATCGGCTGAAAGTTACAGACCAATAGGTTATCAACATTATTAACTCAAATCAGTATATGCCAGTTCATGTAATAGTGTAAGGTCAGTAGGGGAAGCAATAAAATTGGTAAGAGAAGAGGTTATTTAAATATGTAATAAAGATATCAAGACTGTTACTAAGTAGGACTTGTCCTGCTCCTTGTCTCCTGTCTGTTATCTTTAATTTAACCTATATAGGTATATTTGACTGCCTCATTAGTCTAGTGGTCGTACAGTACGGCTGCCAAGCCAGAGGTCTTGGGTTCGATTCCCAGGTCGAGCAAAGTGTTATTGGGATTCTCTATGAAATTCTCAGTAGCAGCTCGGAGTTTGGATTTATGCCCGGTTAATGGCAATAGGCTCGCCCCCTATTACATGGGACCTAAAACATACCGGCGAAACGTGGGTGTACATTAGTACACCTCTGCCTAACCCTACGAGGACAACAGGCGTTATATTTAAATTAAGTTTTTTCTTTTATGTGTTTAATACTACTTTCATTAATTACTATGACATTTTGAAGTTTTGGGTTTGCGCACGTGCCGGTTTCTAACGAGCACGGAAATTCGCATTAGCATAGATAAAACGTAAAAACGAGATAAGAGGGTTTTATATTTTTTTTATACCATATGGGCGGCAAACAATCTACGGCCCGGCGGATGGTATGGGATTACCGCAGCCTATAGAGGTTACGACGGGAGTTACCAAACTGACAACAAACGGAGTTCCCATGCTGTCAAAATAGTCAAACTCCCAACGAGCTCTGGCAACCTTACTCACTCGCAGAAATCGCGCTATAATACTAGTTAATAGTATTTGGTGAAAAATATTAAAAGTACAAAAATACATGTGATTCATAGTATTATAAATTCCCGCAATATATTTGTTTTTTTCCTGAAATATTATATTCATGAATGTACTAAAAAATCAAAGAAGCAGTATTTTGTTTTGAAAACCTATTGGAAAAAATCTTCAAAATGTGTATTATAGCGATTGTACCACATGCTTTGAATTTCATGGATATGATAAGTCTTTAATATATTTATTAGGTATATACACAGATATAGAAGTATTACAAGTACCTAAATACTCTGTATTCAAGAAGCAAAAAAATTGTAAGATCAAAAAATTATTTATAGGATATTTAAAGTGCCATGATGTAATTTTAGTATGCAGTGTTGATTAATAAGATAATATTAGGCAAAGAAATACAATGGAAACTAATCACCATACCATAATAATTAAGTACAATGTGAAATAAAACTATATATAAATAAAATTATAGATTTGCAATAAAACGAAATTGTTTAAAAATTAATGAATTTTTTTTAATTAAAATTCTATATATTTGTTGTAACTTAAAAGGTACTACAGGCTGTTATACAAAGTACTAATTATAATTATAAAAACAAAACTGTAATAATAATTTATTATTCAAGCTAACACCGGGTTTAATTATTAAAGCCACAAAGAAAAATATGAACTATGTATTATATGCCTCAAAGGGACGTAAACCTTGGTACAACTTCTATTATGAATATATTTTTGTAGGGTGAGTCATACTCTGTTATGTATAAGCATCACTATTATTATATGTCCACTCTGTTCTGGACAAAGCTTGATAAGAAGACATTGATTTCTTTAATCAGTATTAATATCAGTATCTGTAAAGTCTGATCAAAAATACTATTGTCTGATTTTTACTTCAAGTAAATAATAAGACACTAAGTTTAGTTACTGTAGTGACATTACGTTTGTATCTAAAGTCCAATTACCACTTCTGTAGTAAGTGGGATAGACGTAATATTAATATTAACTCACAGCTGGGCATGGGCTTTTCAGGTAAGGGTGATCAGGGACCTCAGTTTACCATAGCCTAGGGAGGGTTAAAAGACTTCATTATTATCGAAAGCTTTGCAAATTTTATCACATTACCCCTTACTTCTAAAGCAAATATTAATACCAATCTAGAGGGATATTTTCTGACCCAATATGACTGATGTAAATAATGTAAGTATTGTAAATATTGTAATAATGTGAAAAGCATGTATTATATCTGAATCTAGCTTGTGTATTGTACATTGGCTACACAATCTCACCCTTGTGTGTTTTCATGTGTGTGCGCAGGTTTCCCACAGTGCTGTATGTGCGTTCACAACCCTCATATTCACATTTGTACCTCGCACTGCTGTCTTCTGATTTCCTTTTGTTCTTTTCCATGTTAGGTGTGATGTCAACATTCGAATTTTGCATATCTGGTACTGTGTCATTGTGACTGTAAACAAACATCAATTTAGTAGTAAATAATCAACCTTGGAGGTATCAAATATCTTTAAATTGATATGTGTTTTGTAGATAGAGTTGGAATGTCATCCCTTTAAATAATAACAATAATAATAATAAACAATTAGTTTTTAGACCAGCTTCATTTACAGTAAAGCTTAGAGAGATATTTTATAATTTAAAATAGGACGAAAGGAGACAGAGTGAATAAAAATAGTCCTAGAAACATAGGTTAGTGAAGTTGTCATATTTCTATTACGAAAATGATCCACAATTTATGTTATTAAAAACTTACATTGATTGACATACCTCTCACTCGCCTTTCTATCGTATACTCATTGGGGACCACAAAATTAGGATATTCGCATCACATCATGATGGTAATGTACCAAAATAGAATGCCCAAAAACGATACATCGGCTAAAAGAGCACTTATCTACAACCCCAGAAGTGTGAAAGAGATATAATATTATTGACAAACAGCTGATTGGATGCGAGGAGAAGAAATACGCAGCGATATACGCAATTACTGAATGTATTACCAAATAAAACAAAATGTAGACAACAAATACAACTTACGATAGAAATCCTATAAGATTTTGTGTATTTTTCTCCTTCAGTATATCTTTACTATTCGCCCTGACGCCGCTTTCCAGGTCTGAATCGTTATAATTTCGCACTTGAAAACTATCATCACTTTTATTAAAGCCGACGAATTGTGTTTCAGTGTTATTATCAATATAAAAGTTTTCAGATGTGATTGTTTTAAGATTGTTTTGTGAGTTATCGAAGCGGCCCCTTCTGTCACCGGACCATGCGGCCATGTTTCAGTTCAGACTAGAATAGTGTTGTTCCAATTACCATAATATCACAAGATGAACTATCCATACACTGTCTAAAAACCGGCAAAAGTTGAAACGGAAACATGTCATATTATATCGGACAGATGGCGCTAAATTCAAATATACGTAGAGAGAGCTACCGGTATGGAAGGTAAAGTAGGCGCCTGTGCCCGCTCTGAGGACTCTCGGCGTAACTCCCGTTATAATGAACACCACTTGTTGTCTGCGCGGGCAGTGCGTCGACCGCACGCCCTTCTATTCACGCGAATGTATCATCTTCACATTCGGACGATAATTCGCGTATAAAAGTGTGTCGCACAATCTAATTAATTTTATTTTTAAATAATAATTACAGTTTAATTCATAAAAATGTGTTCTAGAAGTTTATCTATTTACATTCATTTGGTAAGTAAATAAAATAATTATTAATGAATTTGAGGATTTTTCATAAAATATATTTTTATTTCACGTTACCGTTTATTTTATGAATTAAATATTCTCATCGTCTGAATGTACATTTCAATGGAACAGTTCTTATCAAAGTTTTTCTCGCTCGTGTTTAGCATTGATACATTTCTCGTTCTATTTTTTAATTTCAACGATAAGGAAATTTTTAAAAAGTCCATTGAATTGTAAATGGATCATGATTTTTTTTTTTAACTTGGTCTTAGGTAGAAATTGTACTGTAAAGTTAAACTAAAAATATATTTTTTGTACCTAAGTTTCATACCTGTATTATATCTACCTAACAAAGTACAAGCCTAGAACGAGCCTACAAAGTTATTTCAAGTTAACTGCATGGTTGACTGACTCATTCGTTGCCTATGCATTTGGAGCGAACAAGCGTTCAAAAGATAGGTAAAAAAGTTTAAAACAGTGGGTGAAGTTTATCTTTATTTTACTGTTATCCACGGCACCCGTTCACCGTCTAGGCGCATTAACGTATCATTAGTTGAAGGTTGCTGACCGACATCATGTACTATATCTTGTACGACATAGTGACTCCGCAACAGGAAGTCGCGGGACATTTGTGTAAACCAATATCATAAAGCGCAAACGACCATTCTGTCGTTTAATTTACAGTTTCTCCACCTCACCGAGTTACGTTAATTATAGGCACGTGTGTTTAAGCTCTTAGTGTGACGGTACCAAGTATGTTTAGCAAACCACCAGACCAGTTTTAATTTTTATGTACACAGTTGATATGATATTGATTTATATATTGACCTATATTGAGGAAATGGAATGGAGGTTTGTTGGTAAGATCTGCAGTTTCGTTTAAGGCAACTACAAGATCAATAAGACCGTTAATAAATAATGCCTTAAATGCAGTCACACATTTCACATGGCCATAACAATTATAAAACATGCAGAAGTTAAACACTACCCGTTTCATTAACAAAGTTGTGGTTGACAGAACTTATATGAAAGTTTTAACTCACTGACATTGTAGTAGAAAGTTGTATGTTTAATAGACACGTAAAACGCATGACTAACATTTGATAACGTGCCAAATTAAACAGAGAAACTATTGACAATAAGCATTGTGAGTATAAAAATGCATCGAAACTTTTCTTCAGTTTCTGGCAATTGCTAGGTAGTATTGCTATGTCCGTGATCATTACTTCTCGGAAATCGAGCTTCAATTCGGAATGTCGTTCAAGAACGTGTTGTCCATAACAATAGACCCAAGAGAACGATAAACACTTTCGCTGCTTTTCCTTTATTCTAATTTCACTTTTGAATAACTCTTATAGTCCACAGAGACTTTTAGTGGACATAATTGATTAATTAATCGATCCCAGAAGACTAATATTGTGGCAAAGGAAACAGTATCGTTGGAATAATAATAGGCTTGAAGGACTATGATGCAACTTAAATAATTTTTAGTTTTTTCCTACTTACTACTTTAGAAGTATCGTAATTATTATACGTTCTAGTATTTAATGTTGCTTTTCTTAATTAATAGAAGTTTTTTTATTTAAAAAGAACACACTTATGTCCTAAGAATCACAAAAAAATCTGTAGCGTTTTCTTAAAGTGGCTATTTACACTTAATATAATCATTTAATAAAACAATATACACCTGACTAGCCTGTTGTCCAAAGTGAGTTCAATGACATATTGTTCTCATATGACCTAGAAATCTGACACTGACACTTTCTTCTTGAGGGTCTTTTCGATTCACCGCACATCACATTACCCTTTCATTTCCAATGAAATGCAATGAGCTCCGGTTATGAATACTGTTTTTGGATTTCCGACTTGACATTTTTGTTAATAATGATATTCAAATGAGTCAGGAAAATATCCATGCTGGGACAAATATGTATATCAATTGACCACGTTGTCCATCTATAAGTATGTGTGGATACTTCCCAAATTGAACCAGTTCAATATAATACTTATTTCCACTACCTTCTGATTTTGTTGAAGCTTGCTATATACAGTTCCTACGATACTAATAAAATTAAACAAGAAAAAGGACTGGTTTTATTTGTCAAAGATGGTCCGTACTAGCGGGATCTGTGTCATTCGGCCACGACATACATACCGTCCTGACGGTGACTCACGCGCCAGCGTGAACTCGTGTGACCAATCATATTTTATTTATACATCAATCATACTTTTAATTCCACTCAAAGACTGTATTTCAACATTAATGAAAAAATTGATCGTTTTCACTAAAGTTTTCTGTCATTGCCTAGGTAATCAATAATTTGTGAAACAGTATATTTTTTTCCTACCTTTTATAAAATTTTACGATAAAAACATACGGTTTCACAGGTACTACGCACCAATTCACAATAATCCTCAATACCATCGTATCTATTTTCTCGAAAATAAATATCATCAACTTGTACAATTTGTGATGTGCGTGTAGTACCTCCATAAATATTCTTAAAAATCATGATGAGATGATATTAACTTTTCTTTTCACATGTACATTCCAGGCACTCCTAACATGCTGTGTTGTTGCCGATTGCGGTCCAAGATTGAAATACACATGGGGCGATGCATTACAAGGAACAGATTGCACAGGCCCAGACGGTACACCCTACCCTAGGTAAATAATAGTAATTTTCTGATATCGATTTTTAAGTTACGGTTTATGTCCTTTATGATCTTCTGATTTATTTTATTTTAATATGATTAAAAAATAACAATGCAACATTAATTTTACCTACCTAATATTTATTTATTAGTAGTAAGTTATTTATTTTAAAAAAAAATATTATTTAATAATTATTAAAAAAAATATTATAGATATTAATAATAGGTACACTTACGTTATTATCTTATGGCGGAAACGGGTAAAGTGAAGTGAGGTGCTGTATTTATATACCTACGTTTTTAAAAAGTAGGTTCTAATGGATTTAAATAATGAACAATGACGGAAGTTAAAAGCAATGAAGTATATTTGTTTTTGAAACGTGCACTTTTAAAACAGTGATTTCTTTTTTATGTAAGTAGGTTTCCTAAGCAGCTGATTAGAAACGTTTTTCGGAAAATTCAACTGTTAAGAGGAGAAATAGGTAGAATATTACGGCCCTACATAGTTATTTACTTGACATAAAGTATATAAGATCTACGTTTCCGCCCCGCATCGTTGCAGGCATGTGGGTGGTTGAAAGTTGATAACGCAGACAGTCCGTACGTAGGAAGGTGTTTTAGTGATACATATAAATTATTACAAACTTGTTCATTTAAATGTTTGATTAGGTAGACACCTACATTATACAGCATCTCCAATGTTTATCTTACAACAGCTTATTACCACAGACATAGTAATACTAATTATTTTAGTAGGTACCTAACTTAGACATCCAGTATTGAACATTTACGCTCAAAGGTATCACAGAATGGCACTTATCGTGAATACATTATAAACTACAGCTATAATATTATTTACCTACATAAGCAACCGGTTAAATTAATTAGTTATGGTTAATACGCGTTTCCTCTAGGCGGTGTGTGCGGTACGCGGGTACGTATATGTTAGAGAAAGACGTCGTTTATGTTCGGCTCTGTCCGGCCGGCCGCGCTATCGGGCAACTTCGGGCATTGACGCATCGGCCATGTTACTATTTCGTGCCCTCTCCAGTCAGTGTGCAAACATTCTACGCAGTCGAGACGTATTTTTTCCTCTGTAACAAGATATAGCTCAGAATAACCGGTTGATTTATGTTCGAAATGGTTGATTGTGGATCAAGTGCAACTGAAAACAGTGATAACGTTGTAGATGTCGATAGAGTGGAATTTTATCAGAGATTATATGATTTAGTCAGCAATAAAAAGGCGCCAAATACTTTATTGTTTTCGCGTGAAAAGTATAACTGGCTCATCGAAAAGATCAAAGCTGCAAAAACTGCTGTGAAGAAAACTCCTGCAGACTATCGTCGTTTGAAAAAATATGAAATCGTTGAAACAACCGACGGAGAAAGACTTTATGCGGCTCAAGTTCCTGGCAATACTAGACGGCAAATGCTGGTGCCGATGGATGAAATGTATGACATTATAGTGCGATACCATCGTAAATTGAATCACGGAGGTCGAAGTCGTATGATGGTGGAGTTAAAACGTAAATACAAGAATGTAACTGCCGAGAGTGTACTTGTATATTTACAGATGTGCAAATCGTGTAAAAACAAATCAATAAAAAAACGTGTTCAACCATACTCGAATACAAGTCAAATTATTGAAAATATAGAAGAAACTTTTGACAATAATTGTGATCCGATCGCAGAGTGCTCGACAACAAAACTGGAAATCGAACCTGAAGATTTGATTACAGATTTAAGAAATACAATTTATAAAACTCCTGAACTATATTCCCGTGGGCAAGTTGACATACTAGGCGTCACTACTGACACTGGCGAAGAGTTTAAATATTTGTTGGTATATAGAAATTTCATCACAAAATACATTCACATGAAACCTCTGAAAACGTTAAGCGTCGAAGAGGCGGTTGAAGAATTATTAGGAATATTTTTGGTATTCGGAGCTCCAAATATATTGCAATCTAAAAATGGTTTGGAACTGATAAAGCCTATATGTAGACGAATTTCAAATATGTATCTACAAATTAAAGTTGTTGCCTCAGAATCAATTTTTAGCAAAACTGATTATAAAGGAAAGTCGAATGAGGATATACTGAAGAAGTTAAACGATTGGCTGCTCAAGTCACAGAACACAAAATGGCAGGAGGGGGTTAAATATGTGCAGTATGACATAAATACAACGTTCCATGAGGTATTGTGCAGAACGCCCAGTGAGATGGTTTTCGGCGAAAATCCGAAAAAAGGTATAGCTAGTTTCCTGACAAAAAATGTCTATGAGGACTTAACAACCGAAGACGATTTGATATCGATTTTAGAAAATAAAGATCCCATTGTTCCTAAACAACTTACTTTCAACGAGTCATTAATGTTGCCAAGTAATTTTATTAAATTAGAAACGGAATTGGAGGAGGAAATGGCAGACGATGAAACAAATAATATTTAAACGTTCTTCACAATTAACTGCATATAATATGAGTAATTATATTTTTCTTATGAGTTGTTTTGAACTTAAGTTCCAGCTATCTCGATGGTGATCACATGTTTATGTATATATGTAATAAAAATGGAGATAAACTAAATGGTTTTATTCTGACCTTTAGCATTCTTTGCTCAGGCAATAACAACATAATTATAATATTATTTTAATAGTTTTCCTAACCGTAGGTAACCCAGATTAAATCTACATATCGAATAAAGTTTTACTTCTGTCTCTATTTCTAATTTCTCGTAATCACTGGTGTAGAAAAATATTGAATTGCAATAAATGTAAACAATAGAATGCAAATTTTGATACGAAATCCAATTTTAAAATGTTATATTTTTGATTTGATGTAGGTACCTACGCAAAAGTTCCGTTATAATCAGAATACACACAGGCACAAAACAATCTACACGTGGGAAAGTTCCCACCGAGCTTTATCTGTGTTCTTTTGCTACCATAATGGTGTATACTAATATTTTCCGCACTTACTATAATTACAAAATGATAGATTATTATGTTGTCTGTTGATTACAAAGCGTAACGGAATGGAGTGTGGAAGTTTAATATCACGCCATCTAGCGATGTGCGGCGTAGTTTTTATATTCTACTTTAGTCTATGAGTTGTTTTAAAGATGTCGCTTATTAAATTTTGTTTGATACGTAAAGACATGAAAAGATTTGTTATCTTTTAATTCTATATTTTCTGTCAAGAAGAAACGGCTCCAAAAAAAACACTACTACCAGAAAAAATATTACGCATTCTTTTATTTCATTTCAAATAGGCAGTTGGTACCTACCTATTCTATAATGAGAATTATATGAACGTATACTTATAATATTGTACCTCTCTTATTAGGCACTGGAGCAGAAGATACAAGCGTACTTCCTTGCATCTACCTGTGTTAACTATGAAATATTCTTCTTCTAGGCACTTAGTGAACAGAGCTCTTAAGTCTGGCCCATGGCAGTCTTCACGGCAAGGTCGAGGGGTTCGGACAGTGGACCCGGCCATCATGAGGAGAGCATTGCTAGACGCGCACGCCGGCTACTCAGAGGGCGCGCGAATCAGTGGTGGCAATAGAACTGGTGAGTTTTTTTTGCCCGACAGTAAAGGAGGTCGTGTGCTTAGAGGTTGTTTGAATTAAGATGTATGGAGGGTGCGAATACGTTCTGCTGATTGAATAACCATAAACTACCGTTTTTTCTCTGAGATATAACTAGTACTTATACATTGTCGTGCCAGATTAATTAGTAAAACACTTCGTCAGATGCTACTTTCAAACTATTAAGAGATAGCTAGGCACGTTATTTTGTTGCCGTTTTGACAGACAGACAGCCATTCGATGTTATACAGACAGGAACATTTTGTCCAAAAGTTGATCCATCCTAATCATTTATTTTACTTCTTTCATAATTTATTATTATTTCCAATTCTTGTTTAAAGTGGGCGCGGCAGTTAGCCTCTGCGTTGATGAATTAGTCAGTCAGGACAAGTAATTGTATATATGAGTATAAATATGTAGGTACAGTTGTGTGCAAGTGCTAAGTAACTGTGAAATACTGTTCTACAAATCCATATTGATATTATAAATGCAAAAGTAGGTATGTATGGCTGCTTGTGTGTTACCTCTTCACGCTTAAACAGCTGAACTGATTTGGGATGGAGATAGTTTTAGTCTAGCGAAAAGACATAGGATATTTTTAGGTTTTCATCCCAGAAATTACTCGTTATGGTTATAGGGGGCGGAAGTTTCTATACACATTGGTGAAAAGGCAGGTTGGATGAAAATACGTTACCCAAATTATTAATTCTACGCAGAAAAAAACTGTACTCTAAACTAGCAAAAATCAAATAATGGAATTTCTCATTCTAGGTCGTGCTACAAACCTACCGGGTCTGTCGCCGGCGCCCACGAACTCCTGTGGCGGAACTCGTCTCTGCCGCACGCGGTACAACACTACCGCTCCTATGTACGGAGTGTCTCTGACGTCAGGACAGCCCGTCACTATCGTCCAAAAGTTCCCCGACTTACTGCAGCAAGTCGTTTTCGAAGTTTGCGAGTAAGTAATCTTTGATTAAAATAATTATACCTAATTACTTACACCTTTGCGAATTGTAAATACAACACATTGAACCTACTTAGGTAGTCATCCCAAAAGAAAATATAAAAAGTCTATTTCAAATTTTGATTTACATACAAGTTATTGGTGTAAGTTGGGGCACAAAAACGTAAATATAATTTTGTGCCAATTAAAGGTAACTAAATACCAAAACTATGTACTTCCCAGATTTGAAGTTTTGTGCCTTTGCTACATCACTGACCAGGATTTAACATTTTTTTTATTTCAATAATTCTTTATGGATCCTTCTTTGCAAATAACCTACTTAATGCTTTTCGTTTTTTTTTTCAGATCAAGTGAATGTTCACTAATTCGAGGTACATGTTCACAAACGTACGTCCCTTATTTATTCTTGGTTCTTCCACTGGGCCCTGTTACGCTCACTGGCCAAGACTACGTGTTAGTGGAGTCTGGATGCGTTTGTAGACCAGACCCCGGGTTATAGACCTAAAACCCTAGCGCATTTTTTATAAAGAATTAGGAAAAAATTAAAACAATCCGTCCATCAACGAATTTGGTATTAAAGCGAAAAAAATGATGTATTTTTCTCGCCATTTTGTTTTTGAACGATTTGAGGCATAATATTTTTTTTACAATTTTATTATGTTAGCAAGGAAAATTTAGTTTTTAAACTATTTATGTAGAAGTCACAAATATCACTGAAGGGGTCTTCTTATTTATTTCATTCGAAACGAATCACCTCTTTCAAAGCTTCCATGGTGAACCATTTTAGGGGTTGTGTAAGTTTACAGAGTCGTGGGAACACGAATGAAATTAAATTTGATCGAAATGATGAAAAACTTGCATTTATTTTGAGTGTTTATTATTATATTTATTTCAATAATTTATGTTGATTGTAAGAAAATATTTTTTTCTCGTAGGGGATGATTACTATTGGTATTAAAGGGTGCATTTATTCAACTGAAAAATCGCCGAAAAATTAAAGGTTGCATCTTAATTTATCGGCCATTTTTCACAAGTTAACTTATTTGACAGACTGAGTATTAATTTTATTTTTTTTGTTAATTTACTGTAGATTTTTATATTCGAACTGTGTGCCGTTGTGGAACGGATGTTTATTTATATAGTGAATATATTTTATGAGAAGAATGATGATATTGTGGATAATGAATAATTTATTATGTTATTTATTATATGACATCGCGAATAGCTCATGTTACGTTAAGTTATGGAACAACGAATGTATCAAAGATATAATAAATTTTAATGGAATTTAATTATGTTATTTTGTTTTATGACCCACGACAAAACATGTTACAACTAGACATGTTCAGATATATAAAAGGAAAATAAATATACAAAGACTTTCTTTCAGTAAGAGAAACGGATTCCGTTGTTCGTTATTCAAAAATAAAAAAATATTTAATTATTTTTAAATTGTACTCTATTTCTTGGTAGGCAGTTGGGCACCTCCGAAATCATTCATACACACAATATTTTTGTCAAAATTGGGACATTTAGTGTGCTGTCTTTGCCAACGCGAGAATTATCCTAAATTGACGAGACCGAAATGGTATAACTAGACCAACGGTATAATAATAAAATAATTGTACTAAAATAATAGTTACTTTATTAACATTAAATAAGCTACGTATTCTAGCGTATTGTAATCACAATAATATTTTACAAAAACCATATCCAGTGTTTTAATATTTCACTAGAAAAGTTATACAAGTTTCGAAGTAAGTATTTAAAAAAATCGTTCTATATGTATACTCATTGCATATTTAATATATTTTAGGACTACTACGAGTTTATATCTTAATAGGTACTCTTATGTTTTATAAAAATATCTACATTGTCTATGCAATTATGACTTAATTTTAAACCAATTATCGATATTTATCGATCATGAATGGCTTTGAAAACATACTGGGACATTTATTCTTAGTTAAATTCACAACAGAGCATTTCAGAACATTCTACTCATGACATATTAATGTGGAATGATTGTTCTACCCTAAATTCTAGATTTTTGTAGAATTACGAGACTAAAATGGGTTGGTATTTTTAGACGTAAGGTGTGATTACGTCCCGTATAGTAATAACTCACGTGTTTCGATATTTTTTTTTTTTTTATTTATCTTAATTTCCCTAAACACAATAAATATGTAGACAAAGTACTCTATCGTTTATTTTATTGTTCGTAACGGTAGTACTGCTGCGGGGGGGCGGCGTGCTGGGGTTGTTGTGGCCGGGGTTGCGCGTGCGACACTTGGGGTTGAATCAGCTGCTGGGGTTTGGGAGTAGGGATCTTCACCACGATGTCTGTCGGCTGCCTTGAGACCTGCGGACAAAAATGAAAAATTAACGATAGGTACATAATTGGAAATAGGATTAAATGCAACGTGTAAATTAAATGCTCATGTAGGTGATTTTATTCTTATACTAATTTGACCCTATACCCTTTACTAAGTAGTAAAGGCCAGTGATATTAAGATATCTGGATGCCCTGAGCAATCTTAAAAAAAAGATTACACTACATAAACTACCAAAACATATCAAGACAACTTTAAAAATGGTCTTAGTTTTTTTTTCTACTCCAGCATCCTTGATCGTCTGTATTAATTCTCGATTGTGGGCCTCCCCTCGATTATGTGCTAATCCAGGGCTGGTAAAGGCTCAAACAAAACAAAGTAATAAAGAAACGAAGGCTTGGCATAGACATACACCACCAATATTATTTGTATAGATAGGAAATAATGGTTAAAATTACATATAAAGATGCAAGGGGTTACATCTTGTGTCTTCTAGAGACAACCACTTATTTAAGTTCGCATGATACGACATAGCAGACATAGTTTAAACTGATATTCACTGGGGTACTGTCATCTGAAGTAAGTTTTAATAAACGACTCCAAGACTCCAACGCCAAGTTAATGCTAACTACATAAATATACATGCTATAAAAACATAATCTATAACATAACAAAACAAATAAAATAAACATCGCATGGTTGGACATATATGACTAAAAGCACGACTCTGCTCACTTAACCTTTGGCTATTTAGAAGTTCTGAATTCAGTGTCATCGTCAATATTTTTTTATAATTCAATGTTTCAAGTTAGATAACGATTTGGTAAAAGACATGTCTGACTAAGATCACAATAGAATAAGAAGGTAAATTAGATCTTTTAGACGATTAAATAATGCTACGTTAGTATACCCCTGGCCTAGTTTGATGGCTTTATAACGGAATATGGTTTCATTGTCTTGTTTAACAGGATTAATACAATTTTGTTAAGTCATACTAAATGACTAGAATAGTCAGAAACTTCTATTCTGATCTTCTGTGTTGACCAACTGCCACATGCCTTCAAAAAAACAAGGGCCATCTATCTAACATATGTACCTTCAGTACACCGAAATCTACCGATGGTGGTTGGCTTACAGCCGCATCGATCGGTCGATAGTTGCATGTATACCAATTAGTTTGTTAGAGTGTACATATACTCAAACGTCACCGATATGTCTTTATGTCCCAAGTACTACCTAATAGGGGACGAGCCCATTGCTCGGCTGCGGGTTATTTTACACGAAGTGATCACTACCAGACCTCCGGAATTAAGCGATATCGATATCCTAATTATTGTTGTAAGGTAGTTGTCGAGGTTGTCGTAGATATTTGTATTATAACAGAGACCCGATGGCTTAACGTATATGAGGAACGGAGGGATATTGATGGGTAATGAATGATTACCATTCATAACCTGACCTTAGCTGGCACACCTTAACCTTACGTTATACGTAGATTGATCTGCAGGGTACCTAGCCACCGCCCCTTTACACGTCTAAATCCAAATGACCTAGATATTAAAATCTTGAACCTCAGCCTTGAAACCCTCCTTAGGGTCGGCAGTGTAGGTCACAGTCCTGATGAAGCCGTCGCTGTCAACCACGGAGTAGGAGCCCTTGATGACGTCACCGTCTCTTTGTTCTTTGCGGTTCTGGTAGTTGGTGTACTGGTCATCGTTGACGTCGAAACCGAACTGGTAGGAAGGATGAGGCTGGAAGCAGGAGAACAATATTAATTGAAGAGTTTTTCAAAATCAGAAATTGGGCGATAATGTGATCCCTCGTCGACGTGATTATTTGCCCGTCACGATGGTGTAAAGGATCCAAAACGGTGGTATAAAATAACATCAATATACGGCAAAAAAACCGTGCTAAGTAAGTTTAATGTAAGTAATCACTGTTACAAAAATTAAAAAATTTAATGCTGTTACAGTCATAATCAGGTAGTGGCAAAATACTGCAATACATTATGCAAAAAATATAGAGAAGCTCAAATTCTGACTAAAATCCGACATATCCAAGATGTTCCAGAAAAAGTCTTACAATTTAGTATTTTCATTCTCCAAAAAGCTATAAGTCTATACCTATTATGTACAAATTATACGATTGATGAATTTCCGAAATCTTATCATTATTAGTGGTATTTTAGATGCCTAGTAGAATTTAGTAGACCTAAAGAAATTTATCATATTTTTTAATAATTGCTATTGGTAACTACTTACTACTAATCCATTGAAATGTTACAATATAAGGTAAGCTCCTTAAATTGTAACATTTCAATGGTTTACTATACCTGAATACTTATTTATTATTACTATATTGAAGTTCAAGAATGGTTTACTTATTTCCTATTAAACGTGATACGTAGATACAGTAATTTTAACATTTTTAACTACACGAATTAGTTCGGCAATTACGTAGGTACAATAATCAAAATCAAGCATTAATCACCACGCAATAATCAAAGAAAGTTGTTTTCCATCAAGTGGGTATCGTAAACCGATCTCATGCAGCAAGCGCTTTATCCGCTGTACCATTACTAGTACGAGTTTCTTAGTGAAAGTTGCAACCGGCCATATTCCCGCTCTTGTTAATTTGATCCATCCGCGTTGTATATACATTGGACATTGTATCGATCATAAGGAAATAAGCGAACTAAACTAGGTTGGAATTATTCCGGAGTTAACGTATTTCGATAGCCGCGGACTGCGGCGTAACGTACCAAACGATTTTACTGTTACGTTTATTCTAAATGCAATATCTACTTTTTCTGTCTCATTGTAAGTTAAATACGACGCTATTAGATATTTTTGCGTTATTTTTTTATTAGTTTAATCGCCAGAACTTGATTCTGGTTTTTCAATACCTAACTGGGTGTTGCGTATTTAGAAAATTTTACGGACTAGTTAATACGATTTTTATTTTGCGTTGTATCAGCAATACAGTCTAAAGCAATAATTTTGCTTCATAATGTTACATTACTTGAATCAGATTCTTGTCCTCTTGCGTTATCGTCTTCAGTTGCATTATGTTTAATATCTATTACATTTTTGCAATAATTGTGCTTGGTATTGTCTTTATGGTCTACCGTACTTTACTCTTTATTTCTGACGGAGGGAACCTTCAATGGGACAGCGTTTGAATCACCTTTACTTACGTCATATTCCTCAGGTTCACGTTGTTCCTGGGGCCTTTGTGGTTGGTACTGCTGTTGTCTGTACTGCTGCTGAGGCTGTGGCTGTGACTGGTACTGGGGTTGTGGCTGTGGCTGGTATTGGGGTTGGGGTTGGTACTGCGCTTCGCTTTGAGCGGTGTATAGCTGTTGAGCCTGTTGAAAGAAAGGTGTTTTATTATTAAAGAGTATTTTTTACAAACTACTATTATACTAATAAAATAATATACTATTTATTTAACATTTTAATAAGAAATAAGTTATAATAAGTACAGATGTACATATGTATATGTATAATACAAGTATTTCAGATCGCACAAAGCAGCAAAGTAGAGACTGCATCCTATTCGTTAGCATTTGTTAGATTAACGCTGCAGATGTTGATAATAGTGATAATATTGTTCAAATGTTAAAACATTTTATCTTCGTTACTTTCAGTTAATTATTCTGGTTTTAAGTTTGTGTTATACAGATCATCCTTCCATTTGGAATCTATTAACTTCGGAATAATAAACGTGGAGTATAAACCCCTGAAGGATCTAGCGTGTGTTTGGTTGTCATCAGGAGTTGCAGGGACATTGTGTGGCGGGATAGTACCATAAAAAATGTGACCTTTTGTGTGTTTCCTTTAAGAGTTAGGAGCATAGATAATTTTAAACTGTTAATAGTTGTAATTAGAAGATATCTTACAGGTCTAGGTGCAGCCTGTGCCTGTTGTGCGTATTGTGGTCGTGGAATGACTTGTGTTGGTGCGGGTGCCGGTGCTGCTGCAGCCTGTTGGTCTGCGAGGAACTGTCTCAATAGGTGAGGGTCAAAAGCTTCCTGCTGACAAAGAAATGTGGTGGTGAGATGAGGAATTCATAGTGGATGAAGAGTATAAGGAGTTAGTTTATGCATTGGATCGTGTTAGTATGGTGAAGAATGTTAGTTAAGAATAATTTCTGATTTTGTTCTTCTTACTATATAAGTAGTGAGTAAGTTTCTAGCTTCCACCAGGATTTATATTGCCGATGTCAAAAAGTCTTTTAATTTTGATAAACTTCATGGAACCAATTTAAAAAAGACCTAAGTAGGTACTGGAAGAAAGCTAAATGTTGAACGAGTTTTTAATAAACATAAGGTTACAATGTTACTACTTGTAATCATTAATTAAAAAGTCATCGCTTTTATAACAGTATAATTATTAAATCCTACACAAACAAACTGTTACAGGCACATAATAAGAGTAACAAAAGCATGTAAGAGCAATTAGCCTCAGACAACAAGGCCTAATTACACACCGTTGCATCGCAGGCCATTAAATATAAAGCCGTCTAACGACCCACCAGCATTAATCAGTGCGATAAAAAACATTACATAAGGCTAATCTAATTACATCTCACTAGCTTCAGCCTGCAATTTCGTCTACGTAATATTATTATTTTTAACCGACTTCAAAAAGTTGTTGAATTGATACCCTATCAATTCAACAACTTTCGGGTGAACCGATTTTAATGATTCTTTTTTATTTGAAAGCTGGTGCTTCCCGTGTGGTCTCATTTTTTCGAAAGAATCATTTCAAATCTGCTTTATTTGTTTCATATCTCCTTTTTTAATTAAGTATCGATTTCTTATTTGTATAAGAAATCGATACTTAATAGTACTTACTAATAATAATAATACTTAATAGTGGAATTTTGTAATTCCACTACCCTTTTCGCTTTTTAAGGCATGAATTCTGGGACAAAGACAGTCTTTTCCCGAGGCTTTAACAATTTCCATACCAAATTTCATCTGGATCGGATCTGAGGTAAGAGCGTCAGGAGGACATAATAATAATAATAATAACGTTTATTTGGACTAAACACATTCGAGCCTTGTACAACAATTCTTAAGAGCTAAATATAAATACAGCTATTAAACATAGGCTGCTAAAACTTAATGACTCCTGACTTTCAAACTAGGTATATATACCTGTATCTCGAAAATCAGGGCTCTTCCGGTAATAATAGTGTATGTTATTTATTTTTAACAATAAAAAAATTAAGGCGTTAGGTATGTTTAAACAAAAAATAGAAAGAGAAAGAAGAAAAGAACAACTTAATTATATGAAATCCAGTTAGTTATGATTTATGTAGCTTGACGACAATTTTAATGGTGTGTAATAGTATGTATGACTGAGGGTCAAACAAGAAGAATGGAAGAATGTGGTATGAGGGAGTAAGATGTGTATGAATGAGTGTATGTAGAACAGACACACAGTCATACTTTCGCATATATAATATTAGCATCAATCCAGTGCCGAAAAAACTGCGCCACTGACATTACGAAACGTCAGAACTCAGAAGTGTAACATAATGTAACCCTGTTACGTCGCGCTCGATTAGTTACGGGTTGCCGAAAACACACGTGTGCATGTGCGTTGTGTAAAAACTGATGTAGTTATATTGTTTTCCGGTCTGTTTGCAGCCATTTATGTTGTTTAGTGAAGCAATTCAGTCATATTGTTGTAATATTGCGAAGATTGTTCATGTCGGATGTGCCATATTTCGAAGTTACCAATGATTGACTACAAATATTTTTTTCATTGCAGTCAAAATCGTGAAACAAATTTATACAGACAGGTTCAGAATTTTTATTATGTTGATTTTGGATTCTTCACTTTAGATCAGTTCTTAAACATTGTTTTCTTATATTGAAAGATTTTGTTTGAAAATGCCTTGAGATCACTTATAAAGTAATATTGATGGGAGAATCACAGCCGAAAATTAGGTTCATACTTAAACTACGCACGTAGTTCAAGTATGAACCTTTTTTCTTAATCTTCGCAATCACAAACGATTCAAGGCAATAATAAAAAAATATACAAACGACTTCATGTCATCATTTAATCAACCAAAGGATCTCTACTGCTGCACGGGTAGATATTCCGCAAACACGAATGAATAGGAAATGATAATTTAATAATTTTGAAGTGCCAAATCAATACTAATCAATAATAAATATTTACACGATAAGTTATTCTTAAAATCTGAAATCAATTTAGTGCTAAACTGTGCTAGCAATATCAAAGTAGTCTTTATTATAAGGAAACGCAGTCCTTTGAAAATAACGGTAATAGACAATAGTATAATCTTAACTGCACTCAATAAAAAGGTTAGGTCTGTAAACCAACAGAGAAATAACCTCTCCATTGACCGTGTTCGCACTATTAAGTATAATAATAGCTACGTTTTATCCGTTAAGTTAAAGCATGCAGTTAAAGACTATAAAATATAATTCAGAAAGATATAAGGTACGTTTATTTATCTTAGTTTTAGTCTTATAAATTTCTGGGTTGTATTTATCAGTTTCAATACTTTTTAACCGACTATTAATACGTATTATTTAATTGTTGATTTTGTTCATGTTTGTTTATTATCTCCTAATAAACCTAGTTGTTTCTATTCCCATCGAGAATTAAGGTTTGAATCTACAGTGTCAGCATTAAACGGAGCATCTTAAAAAATTATAAAGTCTATATCTTACGTAAAGTCATAGCTATCTTCTTTTTCTTATCCTGTTAATGGCTAAACAATGTTTGAGTAATATGAGGTCACCTATATATTAGATAACATTTAAAGACATACCAAAATTACTGTCTATTTTCATTTGTTTTTCTTATCGACACGCAAAAAATGCTGGTATTGTTGAATTAAAAATAATAAATACTTTTCTAATAAGTATCAACCAAGCTGTAATTTATGTTTGAACTGAAGAATTTTAAGCTGTGGTGTCCGTGTTTACTGACATTCTAATTCAAATTGGTTCTCACGATGCATGTCTACCCAAATAACGCAAGTCTGGTTTTTTTTTATACAAAGGAGGTTGAAACTGATGCAATCAGAACAATAGGCGACACACGTCCCCACAGAGAACACGCTGAGACAAAAGGTTAATCCTGATGAATAGCTAATGATATTCTGTGTAATACTGAATTGTTTTAAGAAGGTTGAAATAAAGATAGCAATTTTCCAAATCGTTTTTTTTCCTTACTGGGGATATAAAACTAAATTTATTTAATTAGTATTTTATTTATAGCTAATAATTATATTGTGAACTAAATCCATATTAAAATAGATCGATATTGAAAGCTATCAGTAAAAATGATTTAATCTATGACGTGTAAAAAATATTCAAACATTTAATAATAAATACTTAATAACCTAGTCATTTAATTAATCTAACAAATAAAGACATCCCCCTTTAAATTATGTCATAATTACCTTCATTGATTATTGAGGGATCAATAAATAATTGATGATTAATTAGTTTTAACCCCGCATTGGTCCGGCTAATATAGGAAATGCTCAGTAAACGTAATAAAAAAGAATAATGTTAAATATATTAATATACCTGTACCTAACCTAGGCTTATTTGAATAATAAAGGCTTGCTTGAATAATAAAAAAAAACTTACTTGTTGATGCTGAGGTTGGTACTGATGTTGAGGCGCGGGAACCGCCAAAACACACCCCAATACTGCCAACGTGACACACTGACGTAACATGTTGCACACACGAAAAAAAATATATTATTAAAAAAAAGAATTCAAATAAGGCCACAGCACACTCGCGACGTATTTACGTAGGTATCATGCGGTGCGTGTAAGTGAACTCTCACTATATATAGAGGCACCCCTTCTAGCTCGTAGGTGGTGAAGGCGGGAGTGGTGTGGTAAAGTCCACGTATGTGTGGGTGATTCGAAATTTTAATTGGAGCATCGGATTTTTGAGTGCGATCTTGGATGTGTTGGTTATACGTCGCGTGAATTTAAAAAAAATTGCGAATCCTAACAACTTTCCTAGCTTCAAGTGAGTATAAAAAACAATTAATTCATCTTATTGTAATATAATTTATTAAGAAGAAAAATTACACCGTAAAATTGTAAGGATCTTTAGTCGATCAATAATATTCCATAGTTTATAATCTATCCAGATCTAGCTGAAATCTTGAATTTGTGAATAACGAAACGTCTTAAAGTTATAACAATGATGGAAAAAACTTATGTTCAATGTCGTGAAGCATATTTTTATGTGTGATATAATATAATAAGCTATACCTAATAGTTAACTTTACCGTCTTGCTTTATCTTTGCAAACTCCTTTGCTCTGACTTCTAGACTCACTGCTGAGCGCGATGTCTTAGGTTCGATTCTCAGTAGCGCGGACTTTCGATAGCAGCTCGAAGTTAAGGTACATCAGTTCACTAGTATGTTTGTAAGTCTAGTAATAGTAATAGGTGGCAGTACCTAGTAGTAATAGTCGTAATAGGCTCAAACAAAAGTAAACTCTAAAATCACTTTTTTATGGTGATATGGTTTTAGTTTTTACGAGCAAACCGCCGCCGCATATGCGTCGCCAACCCCGGCAGAAACCGTCCAGGTTTCTTTAAATAGGGAGTTACTAAACTGACAGCAAACGGAATGCCCATGGTGTCAGAATAGTCACTTCCCCAACGAGCTCTGGTAACCTTACTCACTCACACAAATACAACTACACGTACAGTTGATTCTGCGGTCTTCTGTAAGGCGGAGGTACTTCTCCAGACGGGCAGCTGAGTTTGAGCAAGGAATCTCGCCATGCCCTGCCTCTCGGATCGCTAGCCCAATGCGAATCGGCAGACTTCACATGTTATTAAGAAAATTTCTCAGGCATCCAAGGTTCCTCTCGATGTTTTCCTTCACCGTTTGAGCAGGTAACAAATAGGTGTGTGTATATCTTCGAAAAGTCAGTTTGCCTTGGGATTGAACTCAAATCCTTTGACATTGCACCCCTTTGGTCCATCAATGAGCTATTATAGTTCACACTCTATACAATTCACGCTATCACAAAAGACAATTTGAATAACGCTCATTAACTTAAACTAATTGACTTAAGACAGTATATTAGGAAACTAGACTGTGACACTTAGCCTTATCATTTATTATCATCAATCGTAATTCAGCCAGTGAGATGGTCTAAAACAAATGATATATAGAGCAATATTTGTTACTAGCTTTTACGACTTCATCTGCGGAGAATAAGTAATTTTATTCAATCTGTTTATTTTATTTTTACCCTCCTCTTTTAAGAAATAATCGGTCCTGTAAACCACCCCCTTTTTTGCCTATGCACCTATGTCCTAAACCTATGTCCTTTCATGCTAAATTTCATTTAAATCGGTTCGGTAGTTAAAGCGTGAAGTAACAAATAGACAGACAGAAATACTACAGTATGGACAGACAGACATACTAATAGTATGGATAGAACCAATTGCAATGACATAATGGTCATGCAGTAAACGTCATGACATTCAAATCCCAATTGCATGCAATGCATCGATTTACGTTTTAACTCGAAACTAAGTCACTCGATTCTTTAATATATCTCAGATAATAGTTCAATAGTTTCTGAGACCATATTGAACCCATTATGTGTGAGACCTTGTATCGTCGTTAATGCCAATGCACTCTCAGATGTATAAAATATCAATTGCTCAACCCTGCGAATGCGTTCACTTTGTTATAATCATTTGTTTGATAAATATGACCTTTTTATTGTTTCGTTTTAGTTCATTAGGTGTTAATTGATTATTTATTACCAATAAATCTAGGTGTTGAAGGATTTGAGAGTAAAATTTGATACACCAATGATAGCATCGGGGTTAAGTTGTGAAAAAGTTTGTAAATGCATATACCCAAAAAAAACTTAGACTCGCATTAATGCGTAAAAATAATAATTATATTTTTATTGAAATAGGGTTGGCATATTTATTAATCCTTTACTTCAAAAAATATGGCTCGCGGCAAAGATAAGCAATCGAAGTTTTGCAACATAGCGACTGTTAAGTGAGTCACTACTTATAAGTCAATTCTATTAATTTATTACGATTACATATCTGTATCATACCAGGTGATACATTTTAATCACCTTGTAATAAAATAATAGATTTAACCGATTTAAGCTCCTATGTAACATAGCTTGAGGGTACATTTTTAAGGATTGATTGTGTAAGAAAGCATATAGAAATGGCCAACTTTGAGTTCTGGCGCTATTTGACGTAAATAATGTGTCCGGTAGGTTCTCATTTAAAAACACGCACTCAATATAATCCATATAAAAAATTCCTAAGCCCAAAATTGTTTGCCTGGAAAGTTTATAACTTATATTGTGCAAGTGCCTATTTGACGTTTAAATAGACAAATTAATGACTGAATTAGAGCTTGACAGAGATATTTTGTTTAGATATGAACTTCGTCATGATAATTAATTTAACACCCGCAACTTCGTCGCGTGCAATTTAACAAAAAGAAAGTTACATATTAACTTTTCACCCCCGTTTTACCCCCTTAGGGGCTGAATTTTCAAAATTTTAAAAGTATATGGAGTAATACCTAGGCAAGTCCAGTATTTATCCAGAAATTGATAGTAAACACTATTATTCATTGGTAGCTTTTAAACCGTATTATTTTAATAAAATTTCAATTACTGGATTTGAACCAAATAAATAAATAAGCAGGGCAAGTTAAATAAAACCGTTTAAAAAGGAAATGAAAATGAAATATTTAAAAAAAATCGTGCCTATGCATTGGTTCTTATTCAGTTTCTTGGTCTGGAGTTTCTGGGTTTACAATAAGGTCATAATTATTTACCATAAAAATGGTAATTCAAACTTCATCACCGTAAATTAAGCGGAAGAGGATTTAATTCAAAAATGATTTGAACTATAAAATCTTATAAATAGTCTGCACGTGAATATACTGTGTATATCAATATATCGCGATGAAATCCGTAATAAGTACCTATTTTTATTTTATAAAAAGTTTATCTTAGTATAGCTTGTAAAATAATAGAAAGCTTAGTCAGTGGCGTAGCGTGGGTTTTTGCCGCCCGGGGCCGACCAGAAATTTGCCGCCCCGTACTTTAGCTTATTACTGCAAGAAAAAAACTATTCCCCAAATTTGCCGCCCTCAAAAATCTGCCGCCCAGGGCCATGGCCCCCCTAGCACCCCCCACGCCAGTGAGTTTAGTATAGCTTGTTAAATAATTATTATACAAGCTACAGTCTAATGTCTCACTTAAGTATGGAAGTGTCATAGACCTACATACTATACAGAGTTATCTTTCTGGACCATCAGCAGCAGCATTACGTCTCGTTAGCTTATGGAAAGTAAGAAGTATTGTTAGTAATATTTTATGACTAAATTATGTACTTATAAGTTTGTTACTATTCGAAACACGACTGTCTGTTACATTACATGTGAGTTTTGTAAGGCTCTGTGAATCTATCTTTTGCTAACTAAACGTTTTATTTTTCATTATCATACCTTCATAGATAGAATATGCTTTATTGTACACTATAAGATTAAAATTAGGGCTTCCCTGCGGAGATTTTCCCAAACGACTACAGTATGGGGTTCTTAAAAAAAGGGAGTGAAAATCCTTCTTCAGGGCCATCAGTGCGGGAGCGACACCTCTGGTGTTGCAAGCGTAAACATTACCTAACTGCTTATCATCAAGCGAGCCTTAAAATTGTTTGCCAACCTCCTGGTATAAAAAAAAATAATGACGGTCCAATCATCATCATCATCATCATCATCAGCCTATATTCGTCCACCGCTGGACGTAGGCCTCCCCCAGTGAACGCCACAGAGCTCGATCTTCGGCTCTTTTCCTCCAGTCACTGCCAGCTATCTTGCGCAAGTCGTCGCTCCACCTGGCCGGGGGCCGTCCTACACTACGTTTGCCGAGTCGCGGACGGACCAATATGAGGTCCTAATTTTGACCTGACATTGTAAGCTCGCTGCAATCGTACACTCTCTTGGAGAGAATTTATAAGACTTTTAAATCTTTTTTATCGTTATAAATTCTCTTTTCGTCATGCATCGTGATAAACCATTGATAGCCATGTGTAGGTAGGTATCAACTGACAGTACATACGAATTAAATATAGGTACCTATTTGCGTATTTTTAATGAGTGTTCATGATCGGATATAAGGCAGAAAATAGGTAGGTACCATCTTAGTTTAGCAGTCAAGTCCAATAAAATCTTTGCTTTTAAATTTAGTTGTTAATTTAATTTCCTAGTAAATCAATATACGTAATCGATTTCTCCAAGTATTGACTGATGTCTAGGAAACGGTTACTTTCTGCCATAATAAATACATAAAATTGACATTCTAAAGCTCATTGGATTGGATTTACTGGAAGCAATTCTAGCTGGAATATTTATGTTGAGCTGACTTCCAATTATACATCGTTGAAACTGGTGAAATAATCCACGAGGTCGGAATACACGAAAGCACTAAATAATTATTATTTGAAAAAAGATCTTTTGTCTTTGTCAATTGTTCGTATTAGGTAAAGACGGAATGATACGTGGATCAGACCACCATAACAACTAAATGTCCACCTATAATATCATTATACTTACTTATCAGCCTATAGCCGTCCACTGCTGAACCCTAGTAGGCCTCCCCCAAAGCCAACCATCCCGGTTGGGTTGATGATAACATCATTATCATCAACCCAATTATTGTGCCACAAGGCCCACAAGCGGGCACGGGTTTTCATCTCGTTTGAGAGAGATTAGGCTATAGTCTACCATGCTAAGGCGGAAAGGCAGACTTCACACGTCATTAAGATAATTTTTCAAACATGCAGGTTACCTCACGATATTTTCCTTCACCGTTTGTGCATGTGATAAATTACGTACTTTGAAAAGTCAATGGTGCGTGCCCTGGGATCGAATTCAGGACCTTTAACTTCACAGACACTGGACACTGGTCACACTACTAGGCTAGCACTCCCACTATACTTTTAATATAATTTAATTTTAATGAAAGTCCCATACTAAGGTTTATAATAAAATAAATAATTTACTGTTGATTGTAGATACCTAAGTGTTATAGTTATATTAAAAATTGCCAAATATGACATGCATATCCTATGAAGTACGGAGCTCTGTCTTTTAAGTATAAAAGACCAAGTAAATACAAATTGGCACGTATAACTATCTACCTACCTACATACGTAAATACAACCGGAATACTAAAACTGGGTAATAAAGCCTGACATTTGCACGGCCAGGACTATCTGGGGTCAACATTACGAAGATGCTCGCAGTATTGTAAATCTTCACACAGAAGATTGTAGCTATATATGTGTGTATATAATATTATGTACTATGGTGTTGGGTGCACGATAATCGTGGGTATGAAATCTATGTTAACTTAGATTATATTAAATTTATTTTACCGTAATATACTGGTTTCTTTACGTTGAAATTAAACTATTTTTTCGCGATAAATTGACGTTTTTGATCCTTTACATCATTCATAGTCATGGGCAGATTGACGACAGCCTCGGTAAATTCCGTTAGAAGAATTCATATTTAAGTATATTTGTGTAAATCGGAGTATTCAATATTATGCAGGTACCTAAGTTAAAATTTTAATTAAAGAATAAATAAAAATACTGATTTCATACGTAATTTAATCCCATGTTGCCTTGTTTACCGATTACTTTCTGCCGTTAATTTGAATATTCTCAGTTGTTCCACAACACCGCTATTATACACCATAGTTCAATATTACCTGCATGCCTGGGAGGATCTTTCAGTGTATGTGAAGTCTGACAACCCGCATTAGACTAGTATGGTGGACTGTAGCCTAATCTCTCACATATGAGAGGAGACCCGTGCCCAGCAGTAGGACAATACTTGGGTTGATAATGAACTTTTAGTTGTCATGGTATAAGAGTAGTGACGGCGTAATGTTATGAATATCAATTGCTAAATCAAACGTCTCTAGTCCTGGATTTATGGATTTGTCTCGAGAAATTTCTGGAATTTTTATGAATTTTATACGTCCCACTTCAGGTTCAAATATTTTGGGAAACATTACGTAGTTCTAAGGCGTATATACCTGAGTTGACCTATCTAAATGACGGCATGCATGCACCAGTTATTGTGTGTCTCAACCAATATTTAGGGCACATAACGACTTATCCCTACCCAACATTAGATCAGCAGAACATTTGTGAAAGTCAATTGAAATACCCAAAACTGTAAGACAAAGGTTTGACTGAAATATAATGGGCAGGATTTTCAAAAATACATTTTAATTTCAAAACTTCGACTAAATAACATGCGTTATAAGGGTATATAGAACATTTTCTTATATTTGTAAGAAAGTGCATTGCATTTCGGTTTAAATTCGTACTTACATTTGTTAAGTAGGTTACAGAGCACATGACCGACCGGCTTTTTGCCATATATGTAACTGATAACCGGTCGTATGTGTTGCGGAACACGCGACTCGCCTATGAATGTTATAAGACATTTATAACTTAGTAATAACCTAATTATTTAGAGCGGAGCTTAAATATATTGCTAAGTATCATAAGTGGAGGGCGCTGTCTAAGATTCCGTGAATATTTACTTGATTTGTGAAATTTAAATATCTGTGACATTTAATCTGTAGAGTGTAGGCAATCAACTGGTAGGTTTATAATACTTTGAATATTTAAGTAAAAGATATTATAGCATAGTCGTAGATCGAATCTAGGCCAGCCCGATTAGCACAGCGGTATCAAAATCTGCCTTCTGTGGTCCTGGGTTCGAACCCCGGAACGGGCAAATATTTGTGTGTATCACGGCAATAGGCTTATATAGGTATATACTTTTGGGAATTTTTGGATAGCGGTAGACTCTCTAGGCTAGCGTGGTGGCATATCGACTATTATCCAATACGCGTTCTTTTCATGTTTTCTGTTAGGTCTTTTCACTCCCGTTACAAAACATAAACAATAAAAAGGTCAGGACAGTAAATAGGTTGGTATAATTAGCAAACGGTGTTTTTATAGAACCAACTTATCGTGATGGCAGTGAAAATGTCCGACGAATTCATTCCCTTATAATTACTCACGGTAATGGAAACAGTGAAAGTATGAAGTGAATTTTCATATTGTCGCGTTAATACATGAATAAAATGACTACAGAACAATTAAATGTAATGTTGTGGAGTTTAAAGGTCTCGATACATTACATCGTAGCATCCATGATTTCAACGCCGAATGTTCGTATACTTGTGTGCCATTGATCTTTTCTACCTCATACGTACCTTTGTTGCAAAAGCTGCTGCTGCGTGAGCGAGGTAGGTTAGGTTTTATGCCGATACCAAGCAAAATATATCCAGGTATTTCTATAAATTTTAATTACAACTTATAGAATTGTGATGAGCTTTTCACCTTCTATTGCATAGAGTCATAAAACATAAGTGCGTGAACATCATAAGACCTCTACTCTACCTACTTTCGATGATATAACCGTAGTATCAGATATATGTAATATCATAATGGTATGTTGGCTCTTACCAATACTACCTTTGTTGTAACGCTAACAAAGTCGCCATCAGTCGTTAATTATCGTTGGCTTACTGATTTTATCGGGTACATTACTCTTTAAGTCATAACACAAGACAAATCAACCTGAAAATTCAACAATGTCCTTTGTTAGATGGTTGCTGTTGCAAATAAGTCGTAATTTAGATATTAATTCACATACAGGCACAATGTGTTGTTAAAGATAAAAACAATTCAACATCAAACATTGAGCTCAATTGGTGCAACTTACATAAACCAACTTAAGTAGGTAGCTTGTGCCGATACCATGTACTGTGCAAGATCCTTTAATAATTTAATTATTACGATCGTACAATATGATCTCAATCACATTTACGTTGACATTTCGATTTTGCGATGGCAACAGCTGATAAAGTATTTCGTGACAGATTTTCAAAGGCGACTGCCGGCCGGATCCAGATTCTTTTATTATATACAAGTACCTAGTTGCACGTGCGTGCATTGGTATCAAGATAATCATTGGATATGACCCAGTTCTTTTCATGATTAGCTGGCCAGTTACTAGAATTCCAGTCACATGACCTCTGACTTGATAAAATTATAAATAAATAAATAAATATTCCTGGACAATATGACACAGCGCCATCTAGTTCCGAGCTAATCAACGAGGCTTGTATTACAGATACTAGTTGGGTAGTTCTAATTGGGTATTCAGAATTGGACTATTGTACTAGTTGTTTGATACTTGCGCGAATACTAGACATTGAAATAAAGCTATTTATAACAGATTATATCGCGGTTAGTCTGCTCGTGACCATAGCATTTGTAAAGGACCAAAACGTCAGAATAAATAATAATATCGCTATCGCTATCGATTAAATCGTTAAAAAGTAGTTTTATTTCAATATTGTTATGCACTAGCTTCTTGCTGCTTCGCCCGTATGGTTTATGGATAAAAATTAGCTTATACATATGTTAATTCAGTTAGCAAACTATATGTATGCCAAATTCCATCCAAACCCGCTTAGCGATTTTTACATGAAAGAGTAACCGACATACCCAAACCCCTCCTTACAAATATTCGGGTTTATCATATGAGTGGAACCCACAGATTCACCCAAATGGCACGATCAATTTACCAGAATCATAAATAATTTTGTACAACATTAATTGGTTGGTCGGAAATCCGACCCGCTATCTTGGTATCAGTTTGGAAGTACCAGTAGATATATACATAAAAGCTACAGATTGCGCAATAAGGTAGGTTCTTGAAATTACCATTGATTGCATTTAAGTCAAGAGTTTAAGTAACATTTCCGCAGTGACTTTCGAACTTTCTGATTATAATTGAACTGGAGTAAAGTACTTTGAAGCAGAGTTAATGACATGTGACCTCATGTGAAATATTTATTAAAGGCGTCTTTACCGGTTGAAGAATATCTTGAGGCATAAAATAATTACATAAAATAATATTAAAGTAGGCTTAGTGCCTACTTTGATGCGTAAATATACTATTATGATACCTATGCACAATAATCCTGGATCGAGTCTATGGAATGCCTGTGTCCCTGATTGCTATAGCAGTTGCCTAGCAACGGCCATGTAGCGTTTCAAAGATACAGACAAACTTCATCAACCGATTTACTAACCCACAACTGAGCAAGGTCCATCATGTGTAGAGATGGGCAGCGGGTAAAAACCCGATTTGGGTAAATACCGGGTATTTATACGGGAAAAAACCCAATAGACGGGTATTTTCATTATTTGTTATAATCATCATGGTTCTTATTTTTTATTCATCTTTGACAACAAATGCAGTGAAAAAAGGGTACTTTGCACTGCTCTTCAACGTGTGCCCTATGTGTTATGTGTGCCGGCACTAATTATGGATTTCAATTGCGATGTTATGTGTTTCTTTGCGAGGAGCAAATATTCGTTCATAGTTTTAGGTATTCTAAACATCGAAATGTGTTTTTATGATTAGATTCTATCTGTGCTTCGTGATATCGTGACAATTAATTGCAGAAATAAAACTGATCTGTGCTCTCTGCAACTTTATTTTTGCTGCACATCAACAATCTGCTGAAGCCCAATGTGTATGATGGATACCCAGATGACAGCACAGTTGTAGAGAGTTACTCAGCCAATGCACGGACTAAAGTAGCTCAAACCCAGTGTCTTAGGGAGGCGATGGTCAAGCGCACGAACTTGACCTTGAAGGTAGTCTCCGATTGGGGATGATGCCAATCTGGCCATGTTTAATGCGGCTAAGACCCAGGCGTTCTCCACTAAGAGGAGTCCGTTCAACCTGACTACCACTTTCCGAAATGTGTCAGTGCCTATAGCCAGCTCATTGAGCTTCTTGGCATCTCAATAACTCCAAGTTTCAACTTTGCCTTCTTTATAGCTTTCAAAGCCCAACTAGCCTCCAGAAAGCTTGGCGTTCTAGCGAAGTGAGGCAGTATTTCACGCTAGGATAGTTGCACAACTCCGATCTTGCAAGGAGTACTGCTCTCACCTTTAGGGTGGCTAATACCAAATACCAGCTGGAGGCATTAAAGATTATTAGAGGAGAACCAGGAGTCTTATTTTTCATTAATTGACTTAAATACTTTGTTCTATTTATAATATACAATGTACATGTATATACATATTTCCAATATAATAATAATACCTAAGCAAAATACGAAAAATCCCGAATATTTACCCGATTCGGGAATTTTCCCGGGTATTTACCCTATTTTTACCCAAACTTGGGTATTTACCGGGTAAAATCCCATCTCTAATCATGTCAGCCTTTTCTGTCACTGTTTGAGCCCGTGTGATTAACGGACAGCCAACAAAGACTGCCCTTTATGATCTGATCTTCATCGGGCCTTTATTAGATATTAACTAGGTGTATATTAAGGGTTTTAGGTTTTTTTTTAGACTATTCCATCATTAAAATTGCTAATATATGTAGAATATCAGGGGCAGTGCGTAACCTGCATGCACTTGTGCGATGTTGAAACACGTAACGTGTTCAGGCGTGGTCGACAACCGTTGGAGCGAATAAGTCCAGCTATTAGGTACTCGATTGTACGAGAACCCGTAATGTCTAAAAAAGGCCATAGTGTTCCGAGAATCGATTATCTGGCTATGCACCAATAATGTACTAGTGACGTAAGCAAATTCTTTTCTGAGACAAGACGACACAACGAACTGCGGTGAAGTGAGATGTTTGGGTGGGTAGTGACTTGACGATTGTATCAATGATTGTTTTTCAATTTGTCTTCAATTAGAAGTTATAATAGCTACACATTATTTGTTAACGAACTGTAAATATGAAGGCCAATAAATGTTATATAAAAATATTAACATTTCCTAGCAAATACATAACATTCTCAGCATACATTTTTAAATGGAATTATTACTCTAAGCGGTTGAAGCAATAAAACAAAAATAAAACTTAATACAATTTAATTAAGTAACACAACAATTACATCTAAAATTACAACTAAATAAATAATATAAGAAAAGTCTTGGAGGGAGGTGAACTTGGGGCTTAAGATGCGTATTTGTCCCCCACGTGGTGCCGGACACCCCACTTGTAGTTGGCGTTTTTGTCTGTCTTGACGAATGTGTGGACTGGGCCTGTGACCCCACTGGTGCCTCTGTGGTCGTGGTGATGGTCATGGTCGTAATCGTCGTGACCACGCTTCGGACGCTCCCATTGTTGCTCTTCTAGGTCTGCGGACTCAACTGAAAGGGCAAGGTTGGGTTAAGAAATATTGTAAGAGAAATGGAGGCTCAGTGATTTCTAAAATGTTGTTTGTTTGTCTCAGTACTATTTGAGGTCATATCGTCGTCAGTTTGATAGTGCTTTTGCTTTAAAGTGTTTGTATAGTTTAGCTCAGAATTGGGTACTAATGGAAGAAAAAAAAAGAGAAAGAAGACGAAAATAATACTTGCGTTACATAAATATCTTAGAAATACTATCTAAATTATACTTTAATAACAAGAAAATCTAGCGAAAACAACCTTCATGAGTGCACTGGAGGACGCCACCTAAATCTAAATAGCTGTTATCAATAGAAAGCTTAATTTAATTTAAAAATCTTGAAGGAACCCTGAAGCTTCAACAAAAGAACTCACCTGGTGATCTATGATGCGGTTGTAAATGTGGCTGTGCGTGCTTCTGCGCATGCAAGTGTGCATGTGATTGTAATTGCGGCTGAGCATGTTGACGCAGATGCCCAGGTGGTGGCGGTGCAAATCTGGTCACCCTCATTGGTCCCCTGGGCAGGGGGTAGTAGGGTCTGGACCATGCTGACGCTGCTAGCACCGTACAGGATAATATCAGCTGTAGAATAGAATTGGATAAATTTATTGATGCACAGCCATTTTTAAATGTTTATAAGTGCAATTAACAATGATTATAGTTAAAAAGCCCCTATGTAGCCAGGCTTCAGGAATAGTACAACATATGATGGCTTTGTAGGCTAGGTTGTTCTACGATGATTATAATTTATGCTGAATATCTTGTCCTGTATAAGTGTAGCAAGTTAAGGCAATCACAGATAATAAATAATTGATAGTAGAACCACCATTCATCACATCTAAATATTAATTTATATGGGGCATTAGGATAAAAGTTACCTAATCTGTTTTATTTTTACAATAAGTAGGTTATCATTAATAATGCAATTGTATTAAATACTAACAAGACTATGTATATGCTGTTTATATTTGAAGGCACACCCATGTTAAAATAAATGTGTTGAAATAAATGACTGTGTAAAAGTTGAAATGTAACTTAATTCGTGTTATTCAAACAGAATTTATATGATATAATCATTAATATAGGTACAATTAAAGAAAAAACTGGCTTTACAAAGATTTATCGCATAGAAAATTATCCGGAACCTGTGTAGATACTTATTACAAGAAATTAAGTGTACGTCGGAGTTATTAATTAAGAAATTAAAAGCTAATTGGAGTACAATAATAACACGTTGCTTAAATGGAAACGAGGAAGGTGTAGTTGTTCCATAAGTTTTATTACAACGCGGCATATAATTATGAAGCAGTTCGTACCTAGAAAAATGAGAACCGAAAAACCTATATAAGTTCCGCTCACGGCAAGAGTCTTCCAAAAAATGTTACCTTTAAACCTTTTTATGGAAATGAAAAGTCTTTATTATTATTAAAAGCCTATAGTGTCCTACTGCCAAAAAGCCTCCCCACTCGTCTTCCATTTCTCTCTATCTAAGGCTGTAAGGAATCAGTCTTTGAAAGAGACCAGATATCATCCTGACATTTTTGTCTGGGCTTTATTACATTTTGCCAGTAAATGGCACCCATAACATGCCATTAACGAAAAATAACAACGTTGGCATGTTTTGTGGACGAGTGATATATGATGCAGGACTCTGCAACACGTTAGCAAATCTCCAAGATATAACATAAAACAATTGTAGTTGCATATAAAGTAGCTATCAAAAGATTTACAGTCTGTAATCACACATACAAATGTAAGTGCGTAAATGATTGCAATATAATTACCTTATCTTATTGCGGCAAGCTGTTAAAATTCTCATAACTTGATTAATTGGGTATTGCAATTATATTTTAACTCGTGCAATATGCTAATTAAATTAGTGTGTAAATTACTAAAAAATAATTTGCTTTTAATAAGAAAGATAGAAGTTACACTCAGCCTGTATTCGGTTAAGAAAGAAGATGGAAATGATGTAGTAGATCTTAGGTTGAGAGAAGAAAGTTAAGAAGGGTTAAGTAATAAACTTAAATAAGTCTTCAATGTAGTAATACCTACCAAAAATGTGGTTATTTCGAACAATAATTAAGCTGAAATTGTGAATATAGATTAACAAATTGTCAGAAAGTAGACATCTAAATTTAAACTTACCAATGTTCTAGTGTCCATTTCTATAGTAATGTACCTTGGTGTAAGTGAACTCGATTGTAATGGCGAAGGCGGTGTCAATCAGCCTCTTTATAAATAAGAAAGAAAACGAATTGTAAACACTTTCTATCGTCGGTTTTACGCTCGGATGCGTCGATTTGGTCGGGACTGTCGATTTAAATATAAAATATTGTCTACATAATCGGTAATATTTTTTTCTCTAACCATGCGTTTTATTAAAATAACGCTGGTGTATCTGAGAAAAGTTATCTAAGAGGCAATTATACAATTTAAATAATGTTGAATAATATTTAATCGTTCACAGAGTTTATAGCCGGATAGTGTTATTGACACGCCGTTTACGAGTGTATGAATGAATAAAGCACAATTTATATTACCTTTTGCTTTGTGCGTGAGAATGTAAAGTTATGCCTACTTCATCTTCTGAATGTTGATAACAACTAGATTAAATCATCCTACTTTTAAAATTGTAAGCAAAAATCAGTATATTAATAGAAAAATAATGGAATAAAAGTTTTTTGGTCAGAAACAACGAAATATTTGGAAAAGTTCTCGCTCTCTCCCCTTAGGCCCCGAGTCGTAGCACAAACAAAGAGAAAATAGCTGACGATAGGTTTGAAAATATTGCAATTATGTAAGCTATGTATGTCATAAATAAATATAATGTCATATTAAAAGGTGCTGAAAAACTGCCTGAATATATGGCAATATCGTATTTCTTCTCTTTTATTACAGAATATATTATGCGGGTTTATTGTCATGGCATTCATGTTTGCTGCCATAATCAAGAATATTATCTAATGCAAAAAAAAACAAGTCTTCTAAGACAGAGATAACCTCCCGAAGCCAGAAATCGATTAAGCGACGATGAAGCGAAAAAACTAATCGATAAACGTTAAATTCCGTTAGAATTTATGCAGCGCATAAAAAGATTTTATAATGACTTTACAGATGAGCAGTTACGTTCGAAAAAAACTGAAAGTGAAGTAAACAGATCACGCCTTTGTTTGTTAAAATATCTTAAATATTGCAGTTTCCATCAGACATTTACGCTAATGTGCTTAATACTGTTTCGTTATACGTATAATTCAAAGATTTAATTGCTTACAAAGCGTTTGTTGTTACACAATTTTAAATGAAGGGAGATTCTTTGCAGATACAACAATGCCGAATATTTTGAGCTGCTAGGTAATTTCTTAATCCTGTTGTAAATGGTATTGTGAATTATTGTTGCATTAAAGCTCGTTTATTGGCTTGGATTATTATTTATTAATAAGATTATAATTTTAAAATTGGAAATCCTACGTAACTAGATCGCTGAGTCTTTGATAGTAATAAAACTGCTTTCACAGTTTTGTCGCAGCTGTGTTCTAAGGTTGCTTCTAGAAATGTCAGGTTTAAATAAAATCCGTCAAAAAATGAATAGTTGTATTTCAATGTCTTTTCGCGGAAATACATATAAGAAGTTAATAGTATCTTATTAGTTAAAGTTTGAATCGCAGATTATTGAAATAGTTACTAGAATTATAAGAATTTACTCTGACTATATCTATTTATGTAGAAAAGTTCACCACCTCCTGTTGTTGATTGATACTAGATATATTATGTATATTGCGTTTAACTAAAAACTTATCAAGCCTTATAGTAGTAAAAAAATTGGTGCTACTAATGTCCTTTCAAAGAGATGACCATTATTTGCTGTCAATGAACTGAGTAAAATGAAAAAAATTGAAGAAAATGAGACAAAAATTGTAATCATTGATAAAATCTATTGTTGAAAAGTTGACAAGTATTTGGCATTGAACTCTCTCCAAGAAATATGAATACAAAACATTGTTATTCTTCGTAATATTGTGGTCACGACTTAATGCTTACCAGATCTATCCGATCGTGGCCCGAATGATGCTGATCAGAATATTTAAAAGCATACGATCTAAAAATATCAGAACGATCTGCTGAATATTTTATGTACATGTAAGAGGCCATCTTATACTGGTTTTGGGTACAAAACAAAACGTGATCCAAGGTATTCCAAGTTATAAGAGATATGCTAGTCTTAATAAAAACAGATTCCCAAAATAAAAAATTAGAAAATGGGTTTATTTGCGTGGAAATTAAAATATAAATTGACCTATTTTTACCAAAGGTTTAAGCTAACTGAACAAAAGAAAACGGTTTTAATATAAGCTTTATCCGTCTCGCGAACGAGAACCAGTTGTGTCAATTCGTCAAAGTGTGCCAAATAAATGTCTTCTTATTTCTAAATCTTTTTTCCAATCGGTTGCAACTTGCGCCAATCCAATCATTTATTGTTAGGCTACATCGTGATGGCGGCCTATGCGGGCCCGATCGAAAATCGTACCCACTACACTGACATACTTTCCTGACGACCACGTTTCACAACGCAAGATTGTGACTAACCATATTTGTAAGAATCTTACAATTTCTTTAGAACTGGAACCTGACAGATTATTAGGGGACAAGAACTTAGCTGCTAAGCACTAAGCACAGGATTGGGGAGTTATAATGTTTCGATTTGCAAAGTAATATCCAGTGATATCAAAATACATTGGTGAAATGATCTTATATCTTGAATTGCACATTTTTACTGAAGTTAGCTGAAGATCAACATCTCTAACTTGTATTACTTTCATAACAATAGCAAGAGAAATAGGCCTGTAGTTAGTTTTATCGGATAGATCACCAGTTTTATTTTTCACTACAGGCACTACCACTGTTCTCATGAAGTTAAGAATAAGGATAGATACAGTATGCTTTATAGTATAATTAAGAAATAAGGTCTTATAAATAGTAAAATAAAACGAGTGTGGCATACTGGCATGAAATTAATCATACGAAACCATTTAAACACTTATAGTGACCAGTGAGGCAGTCTTTAAATCAACTGCGTGCCCAAACTGGCCGGTTCAGAGATCCTAATTTAGCTCAATATATGCCACACCTATGCCACACCTGTTAGTGAGTACCTTGTCCCATCTCTATCTGGCCACGACTAACGCCATTGAGGTGACCTTATACTTATACATATAGGAAAATTGTTAATCCATTGACTTGATAACAAGAAAAAGATTTAAAATCTGTTTATGGTCGACACAACACCAGACCATCAAGATTTCAATTAAATGTAGGTAACGAAGTCATAATGACTATTTAACTCCAGTATAAAACAATATACCTATTTCACGTCGGTTAATTAGAGATTGGTGTGAAAGTTTTAAACTGTTACGAAAGAGTACCGTGTCGCGATCACAATTAGTTTTGTGCGGTTTGGTTCCGAATCACTTACTGGTTATGCGACAATATACTCTTGTAAAATGGGTGGCACACCGTGGCTTCTGACAGAAGTTAAGGGCATCAATGATATGGAGGAGTCATTATCATCATCACTTCAGAGAGTTATTGGTCGTTGCCCCGGGCTCGAACTCGAGACCTTTGACTTTATAGTCCACTGGTCATACCACTAGGCTATTTTTACTAGACAGTTTCCGCGGAGGGGTTTGTAACCTCAATCAATCAATGGACCTATATTTTGGAAAATGTTATCTAATCTGAAGAGAAATGAATACAATCATATTTACTGAGCATCAGGAGAAGAAAAACATCCTCAGGAATCCTGCATGCCTAGAGATTTTAGCGATGTCGAAGTCTGCCAGCCGCATTAGGCTCGCGTGGTGGATAAACGCGCTATACCTACTACTAGCGCGAGTTTCCGTAGGTTGATAATGGGCGGTCCACGAGTTCATATTGGTTTCCAATTGGATCTTTTAGTTCTAATTGCACAAAATTAGTGAATATACTGCCTCACGAATGAGTTTTTTACATTATTATAATGTCATTATCATTAAACACGTAACGTTGAGTTCCGTCAATAAAACCAAACGTATGTCGACACTAACAAACAATGCACCACCATTCTGTAATGTGTCTTCACACGGCACTGATTCGCAACTTCTTTAATGAACCAGTGATTATCCGTCATTTTATCACACAATGAATATAACATTGTCAAAATTGTTGTAAATTTCATCAGAAACAACACTGAAATTAGGGTCGACAATAATGTGTTGTTATTTGTAAGGTGTTATGTGATAGTCATTTGATTGTTGATCTTATTACAGACAAACTCAAGCTTCGAGTGACATGCTTATTTGAACTTGAATCATAGAGTATCATAATAGTTACGCTTACGATATATTTTTCTTGTAATACAATGGTAAATCATTTGATTAGTATAAACACGAATGTCCCTGTGAATCTCGATGTTAGTCTATGTAAGAACTCAAAACTCCAACACTATGTTTCAAAACTTTCATACTTACAAACTAACGTTAAATGTTTAAACAACTCAATAAGTTTTAATTTAAATTAATATTCTATTAGTACAACGAACCCAGTTGTGTCACAGACCTAAAAGAGATGCAATAATTACGCTCCATTGCATAAGTAATGGTCCACTGTCTCGTTACACGGTAATGGACTTAAATTTACTTTGTTTTAATAGTTTATTTGTTTTGCTAACGTTATTGTAAAAGTATAGAGGGTTAAAATGGAAATGAACGAAATGATCAGAGATGACTGAGAGAGATTTTTAATAACTAAAAAAAAATAGTTCTTTGAAGGTAACTGAATGCTCTAAGCAATGTTACTAAAATCGAAGGCATTGGGGCTAAAAAAATATAGCTCATCCAACTTGTATTCCCAAAACCATAACAAGACAACTTTAGAAGTGGGATGAGTTTGTTTTTTGTTTTATAACCCCAGCACCCGTCGTGTGCCCCCCTAGAAGGGATGCCCTAAGCACTTGCTTAAACAGCTTATGGACTAATCCAGGACTGGTAGACCTACTAGTACCTATACCATTATTGGCTTTTATGCCACCAATGGAGTCGAGACTATACATTTCCAACATACTCTGGCATTAAATTAGTTCCCATTGTGGTATATGATCATCTTTGGCATTATTTTTTCATCCTTAGAACATGACTATTATTACTAGGTTTCTGTGTACATATAAAACTGTGTTACGGTACGGTAAAGTTGATGTGGTTGTATGAAACATATCTTGGAAGAAGAAACATATTATGTACGCATTTTAAAAATTTAAATCATTTTGTTAAAAAAGGGTATTATAATCATAGTCTGTTTAAAGCAAAAAAGTTTTAAATAATATTTGCACTAGAGCTAGAAGTAAAACTGTATGCCATTAAAACATTTAGGAATGAATATTATTTTCAGAGCGAAATGGTTCTTAAGTAAGAATCTATTAAGTCATATCTTATTAGAAATAGAGGTTCACATTTTACGTTAATCCGCTCCATTTCTTCCTAATGGCGTGCAGCCTTCAAAAAGTAATTATAACAGTTTTTTTCTCCGAATCAGTGTGGTTACTGAAACGGTTAAACACCGGGATTACGCAATCTTGAGTTCACTGATTAACTTTACCGTCGTCAGTTGCGTCATTTGGAGGACAATGTTACTTTAAATGACAAAATAAGTCTGTATTTTTTAACCTTTTAGGTTTCATCTTGATTTCGTAATTATTTCTTGATTGATTAAAAAGTTATTTTATACTAGAGAAGCATTTGTTTATACATCCGAGTTGACCCAGCAAACGTTGTTTTGCTGGGTCAGCTCGGGTTGGTGGACAACCCTTATCACTAAGGGGTATGAAAAATAGATGTTGGCCGATTCTCAGACCTACTCAATATGCTCACAAAATTTCATGAGAATCGGTCAAGCCGTTTCGGAGGAGTACGGGAACGAACATTGTGACACGAGAATTTTATATATAAGATGCTGCCCTATGCGGGCATTACGTCCAGAACATTGTTTCTGTAAACATTTATGAGGTGTTTCGGAAATGATGTAGCTGAATGCTGAAAATATTGTTTCTCTTGACTATGATATTGTTTCGTTTTAGGTTTCATAATTGCTTAAATATCGTTTCTTGCTATGTAATTATTTTTGGTGTTATTAAGATTGTATAGAAATGATTTCCTAAAAACAATATTAGGTATTTTTAGGTAATTTTTAGGAAACTTTTGTAAAAAGTAAGTTGTAGTTCGCTTTGTTCTTCAATCGTATTTCTTTCTTTCTAAATGTTTTTCTTTTAATTTATTATATTCTATTTTTGGTTATATTCCAAAGTTAATCTGTCTAAATCAATTTGTAATAATAAAGTTATAATATTGTTTATTTGTTTTTAGTCGCTAAGCTTTAGAGCTTCTAAGCTCAAAATAGTAGCTTAATATGTAGTAACGTTACTACCGTTTGTTAAAGTGTCTATTTATAAGTGTACGTTAATATTTACGACTCTTTCTTATTAACCTACAGAAAGAATTTTAATAAAATTTTACAGGTATTTAGCCAATATATAATTTATTTATATATGTCAGCGTAAAATTGTAAACTGTCGAAAAATTGTGAACCGTAACATACTGCTTACAATTTTACGTATTATTTGTCAGATTGTGATCTATTATATTATGTAATATAATATATTATATAAGCTATAATTTTTCAAAAAAAACCACATGAGCCGCTACTAATTGCAATTTTAATTTTGGAAACAAAACTCAAAATAGTAACGATTTATTTTTGCCTTTGTAGATATATATTGGCTTAAGAATCTGCAAAGTAGACTTTATACAGAATTATTACATTAGAGAATATTTCTTAAAATCTCTACCACACCGATGACTTCTGTGTACCAAGTATTGAATAACTGTTTAGTTTCGTTTTTTTGAAATTATTCAAGCCACAATAATAGTATCTTTAAGTGATATATTTTCTCGATTAGCCACGGAAAGTCAAACAACATTTTAAATCAATGACGCGGCACGATTTGTAATGGGCGCATCCGAGATGACCAGGGGCTGTCAACATTTTGTTTTGAATGATTTGCCTATTTGTTTCATGAATAAATAAATAAATAATAAATAAATATTTCTGGACATTATGACACAGCGCCATCTAGTTCCGAGCTAAGCAACTTGTGTTACGGATACTAGTTGGTTGATATACTACATAATTATATACTGTTTTTTGTAAATACATACATATAATACATAGATACATCCATGACTGTTTATGTTCATCACACATACATTTGACTCTACCGCTTGACTAATTGGGTCATAGTTTTCTATCTATTTTACAATAAAATCTCAAAGGGCTAATATTGTACTACGTTTAATAAATAAATATTTTAATTAACTTGGAAATAAATTACAAGGCTATATCACTATCAATATCGGATACTGCGAGCCTTTATCTGCAATAATAAAACGTATCTCAATTGTATTATTATTTTATATTAACTAAATACTTTGACATAATACATGAGCCAAAAATACGTGCGTCAATATTTAAATAGAACTATGTATTTGGTTCACGGTTGTCAACATCTGGATACAGTGAATTGTAACCGTCTTGTCTATAAATGTACTACCGGCATCGTTGGGCACAGACCCTCGATCAAACAGCCAAGATGTCACAACGTCTTGCAAACACGGTACATTGTATTTGAATTTAATTATTATTTAGAACAAATCTTCTGAATTCTGTACAACGAAACTGTCATTATAAGGTTTTTACTTAGTGAAAGTGGTGTCAGTGTTACTGTGATGGTTTGTTTGTTGTTCGCGTTTCAGCTCTTTTAATCTACAAATACTCGGCAGTATTTTATTTTTTAATGTAAACGATAGTTTTTCGTCACCTTTTTTAGAATCTCATACTATGTCTTGTTTGACATCTTCAGTATTGTGTTTAAAGGATATAAATTGATTTTACTCATTTTGAATCGTGCGTCCGTTTATTAACCCATGTTTAAAGTTATATATTTTCTCTGATTTTCAGAAATGGCTCTGGTATCTATTAGTACTCCACGCCGATTCCTTTTGGAGTACAGCGCAATCAGTTACAGTTCGGACTCCACCAAGTAATCCATCTACAATTGAAGCGCAGGCAAAGTTTTTCCAGTAAGTACGCATTGCTTTTTATAATTTTGTACCTTATATTACATCAAATATGAATGATTTTCTTTGGAATATCATGATGTTTTTATTAACTTTCTTCCACAAAATTGTCAGCATTTTCAAGACAATGAAGAATTTAGGTGCAACTTTGTAATACTTTCATGGAACAGCCTCGATTTAAATTTCAAATTTAGTGTCAACCTTCAAGTTGATTGGATTCTATTGTCACTGGCATGCAAATAAGTTTCGACATGACCAAACATTGACATAGTTTACGCTATAGCAATTTGAGAAAGGGGTTTGGTGACCTACATTAAATCTGGTGGCTTTACTTCAAACAGACTTATTTTAATACGAACGCTAAGAAGCAAAAACCGATGATAATTTTTGAAATTCGTAATGACTACTACGATCGTCCACGATCCATGATATATTTTAGATGATATAATAAGTAAGGATGCGAAATACTTTGCTTTATAGGGATTTTTTCTCAGTACAGTTGAGTCCGTACAAGATAGAGTTCGGTCACGTCTGCGAGGACCCTAACACTTGGGAGCAGCGATATGAGAAGAAAGACTTTAAGAACCACAGGGACATGGGAAAAGTAATAAACATCCATTATCTGTCTTCTAACCTCATTCTATTTCTTTCTCTTTTCCGCTTTGCTTCGCTTGGCTGAAGGTATAGACACTTGCCGGCGGCAGACCAGTTTGATCAGGGACACCGGTTGGGCAGCGAACGTCACTTCACTGAGAGACATGAGAGGTCCAAGCCCTCAGAAGGATTGTTCTCTGCCAAAGTATGCTTTCTATGCTTTATATAAACCGCAAAAATTCCCTTATGATATGAAAGTTCTATATATATTTCTAATTTTATTAATTACTACCTAATCACATATCTACTAGAACTATGAGACTTAAGGGAAATTCTGCTGAATACAATAACCAATTTCTATATTTATTTTATGAATCGTGCATTATATTTATTTATTTCTATCAGAAAGCCTTTATCTTCATTTATTACATGAATTATATATAATTGTCTAATTATTATCAAGCTAATTTTCTGACTTTTTAACTAATATTTATTAACTTCAAGTACGTTATTATGTATAAACTAACCTTATTATTAGGTATCTGCCTACCATATTTATAAGTTACGTAAAATATGTTTTTTATGTAATGATTACATGAAATTTTATTTAACATACAACAATATTTTTTAAATATAGGTACGATGGGGTGACAAAAAAGGAGGATACGGAGAACACTACTGGGATCTTAACCACGCAGGAAATGCTGGTGACCACGGAGATGATAGCTATGATGGTGATGACGGATCCTACCACGAGTCAAACCATAATGATCCCTATGATGATCATAGTCACAGTTCACCAACTTATGGCAATGATGACTATGACCCAGAAAAATCAAGCTATGAAGAAAGTGGACGAGCAAAGCGAAGAGCCTATCCTAAAATAGATAAATCAAATAAAGGCGAACGAAAACATGCAAAAACATCTGAAAAGGATTATGAAGAAGAATCTAAACCTAAAAAACAAAATCGCAAAAATAAGGAACAGCTACAAGCAGCTGAGACTTCGCAAGATGAAGAAGATGAATACGAAGACGAGCAAGAAGATGAAATTTATGAACAACCAAAGACAAAACGTCAGCAGCACAAAAAGAAAGATGACAAACCTGAACCTAAAGAAAAGAAACAATTTGTGTTAGTTGTAAGCCACAAAGATGACACGGACGACCAGCAAAGTCAGACTGTAACTAAAAACCAACCTGACACTACACAACAATACTTGCCTCAACAGCAAGCTCATCTGCCACACTATTTGCCCCAAAAATCAGCTCCATTACAGCAATATGTGCCCACGCAGCACCTCGAACCACCACAATACGTTCCTTATGAAGGCGGTGCTGGAGTAAGGCAACACCAGCAGCCAGCTGTAAGTGCGGCAACCACTGTACCAAGACTTTTCTTAGAACCTTCAACCGGTCATGTTGTAGACAGAGCAACGGGGCAAGCTTACGTATTGCAGCCGATAGCGGCGCATAATAATTACAATTAGAAAGTTGTAACAGATTAGTTTAGCAATGTAGTTTTGTTATAGTTATTTATTTTTATAATTAAAGTTATGTTGTTGTGATTTTATGTAACTTCATTTATATACCTTTTATGTTCCATTCCGCACATCAACATTCTCATAGGCGCCATTTTATTATTATTATGATTTATAACCTCTATTTAATGGTTAATTAATTCTCGTAAACTAAAACAAGTGTAACAGTAAATGTAAATTAGAAAATTAACGTCTTTATTGCTGGAAAGTAAAGTCCTAACCAGTCAAGACAGCTAAACAGGAAAGGGAACTAGCTCTCGCGCTAATAACCTTATGGAATATGGTGTTTACCGTAGATAATCTTAAAATATATGCATGAGATAAAGGACTGTTTAGATGTACCTACTTTTTTATGAGAACGTTTTTTCTACAGAAGACACTCACTGCAGACTTACAATTTAGTCTTTGTAATCACTTTTCCGACGACAAAATTCAAGACAAGAAATAAAATAGCTTTAATTAAGCTATCCCCGAAGAGGTTAGTTTGAACGTAAACCGTTCAAACGTGGTTAGGATATAAAGTTTTGATGGTTCAATCTAATGAAACTATCAGACAATTTGTAGGTGATTTGTTATTTCGTTTCTTTTTTTATTTGCATTAAATTATCAATTAAAACAATAATCAAGATAATTTAATCTCATGTCAAGCAATTGCAAAAAGTTTATAATTGAAAATATACTTTATCGTTCTGCGTTGGGTTACAACAAGGCAACAATAGGTATTAACGTTACATAAAGTATTACATATTCTGTTATACTTACTTAATATGAGGTCACTTTTTGCACTTGATGTAATCTGCACCTTACAATTTATTTTAATTTTAATATGCGCAGTACCGGATTCTTCGACTTTTACTTTGAGATCCGTCTAGGTTTAAAGGCGCCCGACTTATTTATCTAGGTAGGTTTCTTAATTAATTAGTATTTCATTCTCCGAAATAAAATTCCGTTTTATTTAAATTAAAACCAGTCACTAATGGCTTCCTAACAAAGATATTTAGGTTACTCATCGTTGGCTTTCATTCAGTCCTAAATATTCCACGAATCAACTGTACTTTTAGACTAAAAGTTGAAAAACCTGGCCCATAAACTTCCAAGCTGCGCACAGATCCATAAAATTTATTTATTAATAACTAAGTTTTTATTGATAATAAATATTGGTTCCATAAATAGTTTATGATGATTAGGTAGGAGAAGTATTTATTTATCGTGTATGAAATATTTGGGATTATCTTAAAGAAAACGTACTTATTATGACTAGGACAAAACAGATAGGAGGTCTCATTTTATCGGGCCTGATATTAGAATGACCAGTACTTTTCGTAGATAGTATCTTAGTATCTCATACTCGGCCCGGTACAATGTGACTACAAGCTCCAATGGATTCACGATCTCCTGATCTTAAGCTGATAATGTAATCGCCATGAACTTTTATGAAACAAAAACGAAGTCCAATTGGACTGAAATTAAAATGACAATTTCGTGGAAAAAGGCGAAATTTTATAACAGTATTTTGCTTCACATTCAAAGTATATTCACCTTTTATGTTTGACAATAAACCCTCATATAAAATCTTTTACGTACTCATTCGGTCACATCGCAGGGTCCTTTTCAATGGGTTACGTAAGGGGGTCAGTTATGTTATTTCTCATGTCCCTACTGGGCTGACAGGTTTGGTGAACTAAAGATAATCTTAATTGTATTCTGTTTTGTAACTGTCGGTGAGGAATTCTCACCCGCACCCAACGAGGATGCGGGTGAGAATTCCGTTGTCTTTTGGTTTTGATCAAGATTTGATAGCTTTTTGTTTTTGTTGCTAGTCGTAATTGTGAACGTGTTGTATATTTTAAGTTTTGAAATTTTACTCTAAAGAAATCACACACATATACAGACATTAACTATCATTCTTACTCCATGTATTTACATATCCATTATGTTGTAGAAAAATCACAAAAGTATCGGATCCAAAACTCATCAAATTAAATGATTTTTCCCAATACAATGACTAATTCCATCTTTAAAGGCCTCTTTTACGGTCCTATTCCAAATCCCTTCCGCAAATTGTTGTACAATTAGAACAGGTTGATTTTTTGCCCCCGTGGACCAGGGGAGAGCACAATGCTATTTGGATCTACCGCTATGGGGATGCAAAGTGCGCACGCGTCTGAGATGAAAAAACCATGAGGGCTGCTGTGTTGGGACCCTTATATTGTACTTAGTGCAATGTTAGTGTAAAATTTCATATTTCATCACCTTTAGATGAACAATTTTGGATAATAGGAATGGTTTTCAATAGGTGGATAATAATGTTGTCGATGTTTGAGGAATCTGTGACGGCGATAGAGATAGGTAGTAGTTACTGCATAATGAATATGTACACATAAATATATGAAAAATAAATAATATTAAAATGTCTGTTATTATTGCCAGAATAACAGCTTATATTATAGCTAATAGAGGTACTAATATAGGCCATAGACTACATTTATTTTTGAAAAAGAAAAAAAATAGATTTATAATTGTTTCTTCATTTTTGGGTTATTTTACAAACATCCTGACACACGTAATTGTCGTATTACTGAAACTTTTCCATCATCCAGTATTTTTTTATGTACTTATTTGCTACTTAGTGAAATAAATAAGTACATTAAAAAATAAATAATTATTTCAGTTACTTATCTACTATTCTTTCTTTAACTACAAATATGACAGCCGGAAGTAACGGCCATCAAACATTCCCACATTAATCCTTGCCAAACAACCGCTGTCACGTAACATGTACAATACAATAAGACGGTCACAGGGTGTCCACCCTTCACGGACGGCTAGGCAAACCAGTTTGACCAGTTGAAACGTGGGAACGATCACCAACCATTGTCCAGTCCTTTGCAAATATTGTATACACCTTTAGCCATTGTCTTGACATCCCTTCCGCACTTGTTCCTTGAAAGGGTTAACTCTGAATGTCCCGTTGTATTTTAAAGGGTAAAGACGTTATAAGAAATGCTTGATTAATATTGGAGATAAATTGTTTTAAATGTTTGTAATTAAAACTGTTATTAAGTGATGTTTTTTTTGTTGGGGATGTAGTTACGCAATTACTTATTTTAGCAAGCTACTATTCTTCTGGGATATAATTATCTGGTTTTGCTCTGAATCTGGGCAGTATTTTTAACTTACGTCCAATGTTCTACAAGCTTCTATGGCCACTTTATTTATATCGATATTTTGAAGAATAATGGACGTACATATTATCTTTCTATCTATTAAGATTTCAAGCATGACTTCTACAATTATACAACGCAGTAAACTTTTGTTATATTCGCAAGAATCGCAATAAGGAACTTGACATGCAAATAAAGGGTCATTGCTTTCACTGTCCTTTCCCACGATATAAGAAGCGGTCAAACTGGTTATAGGACGAACCCTTTTTGCAATAGAAAATGTAAGGACAGTGGTGTCTTCACAGCCCATTGTCCAAAAGTAGTCCAACTTGTTTTGCCATGCAAAAAACATAACAGGCGGCGATTATTATTACTAGTTAGTAATAATAATATAAAGATCTTACCAAGTTTGGTAAGCTCTGATATTTACTTCTGAAAAAGGTAAATAATATTCTTCAAACGCTAACGAAATACACTTTAGGTAGGTACCTGTTGAAATGTCTCAATAATAAGTCTTGATATTTCAAAAATGGCTAAAGATTAAATAAAGATCCTTTTAAGAGTTTTGAGGCTCCAATAATGAAACTTTGCAGACGATAAACTTTAAAAACAATAGTGATTAAAGATACCATTTTGAAGTCTAAAACAGTCTTAATAGATAAGATTTCCGGTATGCAGTCTAACGGATAATATCAGGTAAAATAATGAAGTCATCCAAATAAGAAATTGTTTACAAAAGCTAACAGTAGGAACAATAGTTTTTGACGTGGAGATAAAACTGCGAAGATATCCTTATAAAAAATACTAAGATGCAAATAAAGGGTCATTGCTGAAACTGTCCTTTCCCACAGCAGGAAGTGGTCAAACAGGTTTTTGGACGAACCCCTTTTCACAATTGAATATGCAAGGACAGCAGTATCTTCGTAGCCCATTGTCCAAAAGCTGTCCAACTTGTTTTGTGATCACAAGAGAATAGTTGGTGATTATTTTTAGACTGCTATTTAAGTTGTAGCGAACTTTTAGCAAATCCTGGTGCTAAATTCTTTTTGTGTCTCAAAGAAGATCGTTAAAGGGACATATCGGGCTCAAATCCGGATAGGGCCTGCAGCGATATTTTTTGTTGCCATGTAATTTTATTGTATGTACCTGTAAGTTGATACTAATGATGTATGTAGGCAATAATTAGTCTTTAGTGCACTGTTTTAGCCGTAAGTTTATTATAAGACATTTCTTTAACAAAAATAAGTTATGTATTTTACAGAATGGTTGCTGAACATATTAATAATCATTTACAAAATGAATACATTTTTTAACTAACAATAAATAATATTTAAAGAATCCATTTTTAAACATTACCTTGGTTTCACTAAGATAAAAGGTACTTAGATAGTACTGACATCCGGTATGCGAACTTCTTACATCAATGCAATAGCTCGTGATTGTTTTAAAAATTTTAATCAAGTGGTTAAGTACCTACTTATTTGATGTGGTAAGATATAATTAAATCAATAGCGAGGCCACAGATGTAGGTGCTGAAAATAAAATAATAAAACTCTACGCAGTATTTCAGCTTCATCTTTATCTCACCTGATGAAGTACCTGACGATGCAGCCGAAGATACAGCACACAAGCTGAAATAATATAATTATATTCCCTTTCGACTTGAAGATCCCCAAATTATATGATTCGGAAAACACTGACGTGCAGTAGGAAATTCCACGTTGGCTATTGGGACTTTGGGTGATGATATGTACTTATCGGCAGTAGATTAAGTTACAGTGGACGTGGAATCCGTAGTAGTTGGGTAGGTATTTAGTAATGTGTGTTGTAAGTATATAATTACTTACACAACACACTATTTCGAGGACCGTTAAACATTTTTGTAACTAGTTAATTTTCAATTGTCGCGGCATTTTATGTTAACTGAACTGAAACATAACTCGTAATACATATCGTGTACAACATTGAACAACTTAATTGGAATTAAGATATTGTCAATAAATAATTAATTGAACGGACTTGCATAACCATCACCACATTTTTTTCTATTTATATATGTATGAAAGAAAGAAGAACCTACATACTATTATTATATAGCACCGTGCTATTGCTAGTCCAGCGGGAGTTAACACTGCCTTCTGTGCTATGGGTCCCGGGTTCGAATCCCGGCAGGGACAAATGTTTGTGTGATGAGCTTAAACATTTCTATCCGAGTCATGGATGTATTTGCTTTTTTATGTATTTACAAAAAAAAGTATATATGTAGTATATCAACCAACTAGTATCCGTAACACAAGCCTCGTTGCTTACCACGGAACTAGATGGCGCTGTGTCATAATGTCCAGGAATATTTATTGATTTATTGTGTTGTAGCAGATGCCTAGTTTGGTGTTACTATTGCAATTTGTTGATCAAGATTAATTTAATGCAATATAGAGCAATATTTCACATTTAAGTACATTTAGTAGATAATAATATTGAAGAATGTAATAAAATCCGTGAGATTCTCAGGGTACTCAAAACTTGTAGGGACTTAGGGAGTTTGTGATTTTAGGCCATATTTTTCTTTAGCTTTTCCATAAATTAAGTTTCCTAATATTAATCCATATTAGGAAACTTAATATATTAATCAGAATTGGAAATAAATCAGTTTTTTATTTTTTAAGCGATCGGTTTCAATGTTAATTATTCGACACACGACCGGTCGGACAGTGGCTGACAACTACAACGCCTTTGCATAATCGGTTTTATAATCATATGCATGGGGTGCTTCATAGGGCGGGGATATCAAACCCTATTCTAATCGAGTAACAATAGAATATGCAAAAATAAACTTAACTTGCATTGCATCTTCAGTGACACGTCAGTGGTGTATAAGACGTGGTTGTGGATACTTCTTAGAATAGTTAGAATCAGTACATGGTTGTGGGTGTAAGAAAAGTCAGATATTCTGGTGAAGTTTAATTTATAGGAGGATTATAAGAAGGTACATACACATTAATGTTATATTCGCTTAATTTTAAACACGAAAGTATAGTGTGTTATTAATAATTGATTGATTAATTAGTCTGTTACTAGACAATATTTTAGATTTAAACGAATGATTTAATAGACAGCATCAGATGATAATGACGACACTTAGGTTTAATATAATTTAGAGATGTGATTGTGTTATGTATCTATTGAAGGATTTTATTTCGTCTGATGTTGATGACCCATAAAATGCATTGAAACGTTTACTTGCTTGATTTCATTTTTTTTTGAACTTTTTTGTTATTTTTCTCTTTTTTTGCGAGATTGTTTTATTTAATGTTTATTTATTCAGGCTCGTTCATTCTAAGGCGAGCGAAGTCTTCAAACACTATGTTATCTTCCTCCTCATTAGTGTAAAGCGAGTTTTCATAGCGATGTCTTTCGATAGATTGCATTTTCTTCATCGCGTTGAAGCGTTGACGCTCAATAGATCCTGTAAATTTGCCGATAATGTATAAAAACACCAGATACATTACAATATCGTACGAGTTGTTTAATTAAACTATTTAACTACCTTCAGCTGGATGCAGTAGCTTGAAAGGAACATCGGTAACAAGTTCTCCTCCAAGAGTTCCACAGTTCAGCTTAACTCTTACAGAGTAAGAGACAACTATACCAATAGCATCAGCGGGGCATTTGCCTTCAGGCACGAGGGTTGAACTAGCCAAGTTGACATCGTCTTCCTTCAGATGTCCATCAAGAGCCACACCTGTTGAACCAAGTTTATTAGAAATATCACTTCAACATGAATATTTTTAGCCTATACCTTGTTTATTGATGAATACTTGCCACGAATGTCCTTATTGCTGCGAGCCAAAGGTACCAGGTAGAATGTTTTGGAAAGACTAGCTCCAGGTGTAACTGGGCATCCCTCACGACTCTCCAGAGACGCAACATGGCGGCTAAATTGAGAATTAATCATGGTAATCTCCACATGCTGCACCACCATTGCACGGATATTGCGGACAGACTTCCTGGAGTTGTTTGAAACGATTACGTTAGCTGCGACCTTCTCTCCATGGTAGTAGATCTCTCTATCCAAAGTCACTTCGAGGTTAATCTTTCCATTGCTAAAAGTGAAGCCCTTGCTCACGAGAGAACTTGGGAGACGACGTCCACGAGAGGTTGGTGCATGTTGCAGCTATACAGGAAATAAAACATTTTAAATATATAGGTATTCTAGAATATTTGTCCTATTGGAGTCTGATTATACTTACTTTTTTAATGGCAAGAGTCACTGAGCTCCTCTTATGGCTCTTCTGGTCCTCTTGCTCAGCGACATAAGTTCTGACGCAGTATTCCACGCCCATGGGCTTGCCTTGATCTTCTTCAGAGGGCTGCAGCGTTACCTGAAGTTTATATTTTTATTAGTATATTTTTTATTTATTTTCCTATTACACATTTACTGAAAATCCATTGTCTTAATTACCGAGCTTGGTGCCAAATCAGGGAAGTTGAAAGTAAAAGGGAAAGCATTGGGCCCAAGTTTCTTCAGCAGCTTCTCCTGGACAGGTGTCAGTTCCATTTTCGAGTTGATCATAGGCACAACTTGGTCCTGCCCGATAATCATTTCCTTGGAAAACTTCACTCCCATCACTTCATCTTCCTCCCTACCATATCGGTACGTGGTCACGAGCTAAACAGGGACACATTAAAAGCATATTAAAATTCTGCATTATGGGTAGACAATTTTAAAACACACTGCACGTTTAAATTTCACTTTACACTGCACTTTACGATATGTATACCTGGCTATAAACTTTTCTTCCTTTTAGGTATTCAGTATCCACCACTACCACTCCATCCACGGGATCGCAGTAATCCATATGATCAATGAAGTCGCGCTTGCCAAGGTAAACCGTAACTTTTCCATTTGGAGTGGTTTTCTTAAAAACTTTCACAGCAACAACAAACGCCAAAGCAAAGTAATCCAACATTTTCGCTGGTATTTAAGTTTTTGGATTTAGAGGCGTAACAAGTAGGTATTGGTAAGAGTCAATTTATTCAAGTTGTTATTTGAAGTAAACTGAGCGTGAAGGTTTGAGATCTTCACCAGAAATGACTTGGTTCGGGAAATTATGCTTATATATAGGTAACATGTGAGGTTTCCTGCAGAATACGATAACCGGCTAATAGGATTTGGTTCGTAGGCGTACTAATAAGATTTAAGTCGTATGACGCATAATTATGTACTCGCGTTTGAATCGATTTGTCCCTTCACTAAATATAGGTAAAATAAATCGTTGCGTTTATGAAATGTCACATATTGACGTTTGTTGACAATCTGCGTAAGGTTATGTAGCATTATTTGGGAATTTTAGTATTTTATTTATAAGTACACAGTGAAAACCAATAGGATTCTAATATAATCAGACCTAAAGACCTAACTTAATGAGTATATACGTTTATGTTTAGAAATGTGACTATTGAAATCGAAAATTGTAAGTAATTTTGGCGAGGCTTTAGTTGCTTTGTTACAATTTTGTTTCAATATGTTTTTGTTATTCTAGCTATACCATCAGCATGCCAACATTCCTGACGCCGGGTCGGCACGGTTACAGCGTCCGTTTCTCTCGGACGAGGCCGGACACCCTCGCGGTAGCTACCAGCCAGTATTACGGGCTAGCCGGAGGTGGAACCTTGTTTTTCCTGGAGCTAGCCCCTGATGGTAGCACTATTATTGAAGTCCAGAAACTAGAGTGGAGCGACGGGCTTTTTGATGTGGTAATTTTACTTTATATCAATAAATACCAAGAAATTTATTCAAAGTTTAGTTCTCATAACTCTGTAGTACTCACATACTATACTTGAAATATCAGGTTTAATACTATACTGATAGTAACACAATGGTACATAGTATATGTTATTAAAATTCATAAATTCCTGTCATCTTTTATGAACAAGCCATGTAAAACAGCAATAAACGGTGTCTAGATCATTTTCAAAACAAAACATCTGACTTTAAACAAGTTATTGCTTTAGACATGTTGTCAGTATGACTAAAGAATCTAACTCAAGTTTTATTATATCACTTGAAGTTTTAACTTAATCTATATCTTTGCTTAATAATAATGTAAATTATTACAGTGTTAGATATAAAAACATCACAACAGTTTTTCAAGGAATTCTAGTGGATCAGTTTTTACTTTATCAATATTATCTTTATGACAAAATTAATCAAAAGAGTTCAGATAACCAACTTAGGTATATAAAAATATTTAAACAACATGACTATTAAAATTAATCATTCCACCAGTCATGGTTGTAGTCAAGTAGGCACATAATTACATATATTCCATTGCCTTAAAAATTGTTAACAACATAATATCATAAAAAATATAAACACTAGTCTATTCATATACAGAAGCCCTACAGACATACACAAGCACAAATTTGCATCATCATTTAATTGGATTACCTGCTCACACTAGTGTTACTTTATTTATAGACAATTGACTTAAGTTCCTGGTTTGTTAGAATATGCGATTGATCATGTAATTATACTGTTTTGGTTTTTACCAACAACCTCTTAAGCCATGTAATCATAATCACAATATGACTTATTATTGTGATATGATAAGAGAATTATACAATCCATAGGTAAATCATATTATATAGCAAACTAACCTAAATATGTCTGAAAACCTAGAAGTGGAGATTATGACTACTTATAACTGTTACTTCTACCTACAGCGTCAAAGAGTTATGTCAAACTAATCCATCTTTTGGGTCCCTCAATGCTAAGGATTGTGGTTAGTGTATCTTTAAAAGGACCACAGCATCCTATAACTAGGCCTGATTAAGAGGACTTAATCAGGCCTAGTTACCTGTAGAGTGGGTTACCTTTTGGGGGTGTTAAATTAATGGCAAACTAATAGCAGTACGAAATGTATTGTTATTTACCAGAATTTTGTCAATTGTTTTATTAACCAACACTCAATATACAAATACTATGACTAGTGGTCGCCTCCTTCGACTGTAATTAATTTATACCAACTACAAAGGAGGAGGAACTGATTTTGATGTTTTTTTATATTTGAAAGCTGATGTTTTCCCCATTTCAATTTGGTTTAGAGACATTTGAATTCGGTTTTTTAACAGAATTATGTTGTTGTTTTTTATTTTATAAAACAAACAAACAATACACAAAGAATTACTGTAGTTATGGTTTTAAAATCTATTCTTTTATTTCCAGACTTGGTCAGGCACAACAGAAAGTGCAGCTGCATGTGGTGCAGGCGATGGTGCTGTCATAGTGTGGAGGGTTGGCTGTGCGGCCCCACTGCGGGTGCTGAGGGCTCACACCAGTGAGGTGTGTTCGGTGGACTGGCCCAGAACTCACCTATTGAGCGCCAGCTGGGATACAACTGTTAAATTGGTTAGTGGACAAAGTATGCTGCAGAAATATGAATAATTTTTTAGTACTTACTAAGGTAACATTTGAATCTACCATTACCAGTCTACATTATCTCTGTACTTAGTTTCTTAATAGTTGGAATCAACTAAGCTTGGAAAAGTATGAAATTTATACTTTTGTAAAATTTTCTCTACACTCTTAAATGCTTAAACTAGCTGTATCAACTTCCCAAACTATGCCCAATCCCATACTTCTCCATGCCTGAAAAAGGAGTATAATGTTTTCTCTTTACATTCTATATAAAATTTTATTTATATTCTGTATAAAAATTTTTGTGTATAAAAAACAACACCTTGAACAGGAATTTACAAGCTTTATGTCAACATAGATAGATAGATAGAATATTCTTTATTGTACACCAGGAATTTAAAATATACATTACATCAATGAAATAAGGGTACAATGGCGGTCTTATCACTAAATAGCGACATTTACCAGACAACCTTTGGATGGACAAGAAATGTATGTGAATTAAACGGGTGTGGCATACTAAATTACTATCCTAGAATTATAGATAAATCCACGTTAAAAATACAATTTTTATAATATATTATACATAAACCATAAATATGTACACATAAACAAATAAATACATATATAGCATAACATATTGCTATCTTTCTATTGATTAGAATATGTGCAGGACAAAAAGACATGTTACACTCCATTATCCTTACAAGGTATTTTCAGTTCCCTGATATAAATACAATCTGTCCATTTTAGTGGGATCCGGAGTCAGAAGCATGCCTCAGTACATTTGTGGGTCATTCTCAACTGGTGTACACGGCCGCATTCTCACCGCACTCGCCGGCGACTTTTGCTTCGGTGTCCGGCGATGGTCACCTCAAATTATGGACGTGTACGGAACCCTCCAGGCCTGCTGCAGTTGTGAAGGCTCATGATGCTGAGGTATTTTAAACTTTGGATGTTAGAGATTTATCATTAATTTTTTTGGATTTATATGGAGGTTCGAAACATCTTAATATTTATGTCATAATAAATTTAGTGATTATTTTATATAAAAACTGAGCATCATGTAGTGCATTCAGTGCTCTTCTATAAGTAATGGGGCACTTAGACTAAAGTTTTATGTATGTATCTTCCTTATTGATGTAACAGTGTAACCTATTGTTGAAGTTATTGTTTATATAAATAAATAAATTAAAAAAAAATATATATATGAATATGTTATTTATGTAGGTTTCTTTATTTTATATTGAACCGTCTTCTTATAATTTAACTCAAATCGATCCTTCAATTCTTAGTATTTATGTTAAAAAGTGGTAAGAATATCCTAGTAAAATAGGGAAATAATATTTTGTTTGCAAATTTTCAGGTACTTTCATGTGATTGGAGTAGAACAGAGACACATGCACTTGCCACAGCCGGCTCTGATGGACTTATCCGGGGCTGGGACCTTCGGAGACTTACCTCACCTATGTTTACGCTAAAAGGTAAATAATAATGATGCACATGCCACTTATATACTAAAAAGACAATGAAAGACACAATGATGTACACCCACAGGTTGCTGGTGAGTTGTTTTAGGTACCAAGTCATAATAGGTGGATCATGTGGTATTAATCATAAGATCATAAGGGTCAAAGTTCTTAATCAGTGTCATCCATGAACAAGCCTAGTTCTATTACATGGCTAACATACAGCACACTGTACGCGAACATTTGTGCCTCAGATGTTATTAAAATAAGTTCTGTCTCCTGAGATACAGACTAGCAACTTAGTTCTATGCTGGTGAAGTGGCCTACGCGGCCCGTGCTCAACAGTTGGACAATAATGAATTGTAACTGTGTATTTAGGTACTTTGTTTTGAACAAAGCATTATTATTATTATTTCAGGTTGTGAATGTGCAGTAAGAAGGGTCCAGTTCTCTCCTCACGCGCCCTCCATTTTAGCTGCCGGGTCGTATGATTTTACAACGAGGTAATAAGATTGTAGCAATGAGTATTATAGTTTTAATTTTTGGACAGTTGCTTAAATTAATTCCAAGGTCACGCAGCTTTTTGTTTTCCATTTTATTACATTTTATAATTGAAGACATGAGTTGATGAAGGTGATATGTCACTGGTTCATAATTTATCAGGAACAAGTTGCAAAGTTGTCATTATTATTTTGTGGATATTTGTTTATATGAGTTACTTTTAGTTAGTAATACTGGGCTATATACTAAACATATTTCAACAATGTTTGAAAGAACAAAATGCGCGTAAGGACATAGCACCTTCATTTATGCTATAAAGTATAAAAATGATAAAATGTTACATATCACCCTCATCCACTCATGTCTTCAATTAATGCCTTAGAATATATTTTAAATTAACATTTTATATTTTGATCTACCTAGAAGCTGTCAAATATCTCAAAAGCCAATTTTCGTTTGTAGTCCATGCGATAATTTATGGAGGAGGCTTTTTTTCAGCGTCCTTTTATGACGGTGGTGATTCTTTTAAGGCGTAAAAACAGTATACTTTTTTAACCTAAATATTTTGTCTTTCGGTTTATACAACAACTAAACTACAGCAACTTCTACTGACCACGTCTTACATTAGAGAATAAACTAGAATTTCCTGTCTTTCAAATACCGATATTGAATTATAATTCCTTTCTTCCTCAGGATATGGGACTTAAAACGCGGCTGCGAGCCTCTAGAGACGATAAGACATCACTCGGAGTTCACTTACGGTTTGGACTGGAATGCTCTAAGGCCACATCAGATCGCTGACTGCGGTTGGGACTCCCTCGTCCATGTGTTTACGCCTAGGTCTTTAGCCTGAGACTAGTATTAAAGTGAGTGTTATTTGTTTACTAGCTGTCTCCCGCGGCTTTGCTCGCATGTTAGATAGCCTATGTGTTAATCCAGGCAATAAACTGTATGTATGCTAACTTTCATTCAAATCTGTTAAGCGGTGTTTGCGTGAAAGAGTAACGAACATCCATACAAATTTCTCCTTTATAATATTAGTAGGATTAACAGAGATTCGGATTCATCTGATCTTTAAAATCGGGATTGATTTAAACGTTTGTATTAAAAATTAAATATATTTATTTATATGCCATCATGACTATGTGTAAAGAATGCAAGCAAGCAAAGGAAGCAGAAAAGTGTGGTATGATAATGTAAGGATTTGGCCTATTTCTACCCAGTCAATAGGCCATTAAACAAGTAGAAATCCGAAATCCGAACTACTGAGATATGAACTGGCAACCCAACTTGGCAAACAGTCTTGCTTACGAGCAATAATAGAGTCATGAAGTCAGTCAGATTGTTAAGCCTAAAATATAATGTATTAATAAAATATTTTGTTTCAGGATCCTTTGGACTGTCTGTGATTAAGTGTTTATGGAGGAGTATCGTGCCAAACCATTATAGTGTTTATTGTTGAGACAATCAGGGTTATAATCGCTTGCAAGCATTCACTTGGTGCAGGTAACGGTGAACAGGGATAGGTTTTTCGGTGATAGGGAAGTCATGTAAGTATAGTAAATTATTATTATTTGTTATTCATAATCATTATACTCATTTCGATAGATTTAAACCACAAAGGTTTATTAAAATTAGCCTTTAATGTAATACATAACAGGTAGTTGAGCACAATGGGTATGCTGTACCTTTTCTGGTCAAATTAAAAGAGATAAAAGGTTCCCTTAAAATTACAAAACTCTTTAACTTTTACCGTTCTTAGCTTTAATTATTTAAACTAAGAATGGTTAAGCTGACTTTTTTAAAAGTAAACAATTATTCTTTTTTATTTTCATAACCCCTTTTGAGTAAAATAATCTCAAGCTAAAATGTTAAAAAGTACCTTTATCGAGATGAGTATCCATTATATGAGTATAATATTTTATTTAAAAGATCTCTGATATAATTTATGTTCTTAAATATTTGATACATAGACGAAGCGAGGCTTACATGTGATTTTATTACGTACTATGCTGGTAATATTCTTCGTTAATTTTGTAAATGCTAGAATAAGCACAAACATATAAATATGATATATTTTATACTGACTGAATTGCCACCCGCTAACGGTGCGTATTATTTTATTTTAGACTCTATGTTAACGTGTTACAGTCTACTAATAATTTGTACTTAATATTTTACTGTTACATTCCTTTTTATGTTTTGATATGAATCCTTTTTTTTGTTGTCAATATTTGTCTTTTATTTTAAAGTGCGAAATGGACTTTATGATTTTGGTTATACAATTGCTTTTACATTGACATATTACATAAGGTACTGATTATAATTATAGAGTAATAAATCATTTATATTTATCATTTGATCATTTCCGAATGAATTAGTGAATAATAAATATTGTATTAAAAGTTACAATCAAGTTAAAAAATACCCATAATTGTATATATTGAAAATATTATTAATAAAACTGTTACTACTATTATCCGCTTTTGGTGTTTGTTTAAATATATACCTTAAGAGTCGATATATGGTCGAAATTAGGTGTGTAAGTTACTTTGTAAAGGTGTAAATGAGTCGTTTAGGCTGTCTGTCCACTCAAGTAAAGAGAAGCAAAGAATTATTGACCAATAGAACGAAATTATGTTAGATTGTTGATATTTATATATCAAACATCGAAATTAAATAAAATTATCGAAAATAAAAGTAGATTTATTTTTATTATCTGTCTTCAAATACTGGAAACTCATGCCACAGTATTGTTTAGTTTGTGACGTTATTATCGTAGTAACTAAATAAATGTTTGACATTTATATCTTAGTTTTACAATGGGAGTAGTATAGGCAAAATTAATATAACCCGGTTGTAAGAATAAATAGGATAACATTTTTTGTTAACACTTAATACAAAGTAAACAAATTATCATATTATTTATTTATAGATGCTTATTACCGTCTTAGTGTAAATTTCGGCAATTATCTTCTTTTGAAGTAACGATTTGACAGCTGTCATAAATGTGAATTTTGTACAACTCTATTGCTTGACATTTCTCCGCTTGTCTCAAGTGACTCAAATCGAGATACAAGACGCGTGACGTGACAGACAGCTTTGTTGACTATTGCTCTCATCTCTCTAATTGTAAATACTTTGAGTGTATATATTTTGTATGATTGTATATTCAAAATAAAATTGTATATGCTAAAGGGTGTCAAACCTATGTATATTATAGCTAGCTTGTTATATTATTGTAAAAAATAACACGGGCTTTGTAAACTAAACGTAGGAATTTGAATACAGAATTTATGTATCGTAAAAAATCTCCGACATTCCTTTTTTTTTGTTTATAGGCAGCTATAAATTCCCATTTAAAACTTTTTGCTACAGAGTTTATTTCCTATCAAATAAAACAGATGAAAAAATTACACAGATTTTTATTTTACATCTTATTGTGTAATAGGGCACATTGTGTTTTACCTATACATTTACTAAATATTTTTATATGTAACAGAGGACTGCCGCTCACAGTGTTCATAATTCAATTAGAAAAAAAAACAAACATCGACATAGAAGAATGATAGAGCAATAAGCTCAGAAGTTAATACGAGGGTAAAAGTAATAATAATACTTTACTTTTTGACGAACGATTCTCGATAGATTCAATAATTTAAAACAGCGACATCTATTGACGACTTTCAGTACGAGGGCGGGGCACTCATCTTGAGCCTTCTCAATCTTCCTTCAATCGCCGATAGCATATAATACACAGACTTCAAATGATCTTTATCGTGTTTGCAAATGTTTGTTAGACTTATGGCGGGAGACAAAACATGGGGTATGTGCTTTGTTGTCTTCGAATAAGGAGTATATCTGTGTGTCTGGCTGGCCAACTCCGTTCTACCGCTAGGTTTCATGGTGCAGGCTTCAATATTCGTGAAAGTCGGTATTGAACAGATTTCCATGTGGTCCTCAATGGGTTCCGCTAGGTGTTTCGTTACTGTGAATTAATGAATGTTGTGTACTATACAACTTTTACAACTTTGGTGACAAAATGAATGGGAAGGGGCTAGATTACTTAAATTAGTGTCTTTGCATTGAGTGAATACTTATAATAATATACTCATGCATAATGGGGTTTTGCCACATATTTCAATTTTGTGTCACAAGGCTGGCAAAACAAGCACACGGCAAACGGAATTCCCATGCTGTCGGAATAGTCACTCCCCCAACGAGCTCTGGTAACATTACTCACTCGCAAAAACAACACAACTATTGTTATTTCACTGCGGTCTTGAGCTGTAAGGCAGGAGGTACTTCCACAGTCGGGCAGCTCTATTTGAGCGAGGAATCGCGCTATGCTCCAAGTACCTCTTGAAAATCCCTTACAGATGGACTGATCAGCGTAGTTTTTACTTAGCAATAGCCTCGTGTTTTGACAACCAAGACCGAAGACTGGGCTTTTGTGTAGCAAAAAAAAGTGAAACTTACGGTTTTCTTTGACGCGACCGAGCTGTTTAGTGAGTAGGTTGCTGTAGTAACGGCATGATGTGACCAGGTGTGTCTTCATGCATTCCTCGAAGCATCCTATACGCAATATAATTACATAAATAGAATATATAATCGATTATTATTGTTGAGAGAATGGGTGATGTATGTCAGTGGCAAAAGTTCAAACTTCCCATCTAAATACTGACCTCGGAATCATTGATCAGCTTGGCAATATCAAATCAAATCAAATCAAATCAAAAGGTTTTTATTTCATATGAACTTTTTCAAGCATTTATAAAACGTTATGACTCTAGTTGCACGGTTCCAAGAAGTTGATCTCTTGGAGAAGAACCAGCAAGAAACTCCAAAGACACTCTTTTAAAAAGAAGGTATCGTTACATTATTTTGGTAATAATTATGCGAGGTCAATGTAAAAAATTCATGTCTTGAGATGTCAATAGTCAAAGATATAAAAAAGAAAAGTAATATGGTAAGTATAATTCTCTAGACTGAACAATACACTGAACTCACATTTACAAAAATTATAACAATTGAATGGGGGCGTGAAATACGCCATAATAAAACGCTACAAGCTATGTCTTTAAAAAGACAACGTTTTTGTAATGGAAACAACCTCACGATACCAGGGAGGCCACATGCACACCAGTATCTACATCCACACATTCCTATCGTCAACATAGTCCTTGATTTTATAATAGGCTTTCTTGACAAGAACAGATTTCACATTATTTTTAAATTTCTTGCCGGTGAGATCGGTGACACATTTCGGTAGTTTATTATAAAAGCGTATACAATTCCCTAGAAATGATTTATTAGTTTTTGTAAGTCTATATTAATACTTAGTCTCAAGCCCCACTGTAAACTGTTACACAGTTTACAGTGGGCCTGTCAGCTGTCAGCAATTAGATATCTCTCGAGAAATTTGATGCGTATAATATATTTTATTATCCTAAAACAAATATTTATTTGTTTTAGGATAATTTAAAACCGATTCCATATCGTTTATAATGTACGCAAGTTTTTTTTTACTTAAGATTTCTACAGTAAACGCTACGTGAATGCTGACCAATCTGACATTAGGTAGATACTTACATATTTGATGAGCATAAAGGAGAAAAATAATGTTTTTCAGACAGAGATCGTCCCTCGTGCAGGTTTTTGGGCACAAGGGACACACCAGACGGTGTGACATAGTTTGCTCAGGATCACCGCAGTCACATTGAGCAAAACTAGGTTCTCCGAAACCCTATTTGCACATGTTGGCTCTGCATCTACCAGTCTGGGTACGTAGACTATTACAGTTGAGTATTAGAGTCGAGTCATCGAGATACACACCTTTGTCACTGTCTGCCATTTGATGCAACTTCGCGTGGGTTAAGTGCGAAGAAGTCTCTACCATATCGGGTTTTGTCATATGATGTAGTGTGCATTCTGAAACATATTTTAAACAGTTTTTAGATTCAACTGATTTAGTATAGGTACCCAGGTTTCGTATTTATATTTTATTTTTAGCTTTGCAGTTCATTAGCGGCTGAATGGTGCAGAATTGCTGATAGTAGATTGAAACTAGTTGTGATAAAAAATGTATAATGTGTATGGAGAATTTCTTAAAATGGCCCCGGGTTTGAATCCCGGTAGGGACAAATGCCGTGTCATGGATGCATCTATGTATAATATATATGTATTTACAAAAAAGTATATATGTCGTATATCAAGCAACTAATAGGTAACCGTAACACAAGCCAACAACGTTGCTTATCTCGGAACTAGATGGCGCTATGTCATATTGTCCACAGGAATATTTATTTATATATTGGTGTCCACTGCTGAACGTAGGCCTCGCCCAAAGCCAACCATCCCGGTCACGGGGAGCTCGCATCACTTTGAAGACCTGGCTGGCTGTGGATGAAACCTATACATAATAAAATATATATATACAGTACTAACTGCTATGTCCATCTGTTCCCCTGTCCTTACAGTAGCACTGCGGAGGGTAGCCAAACCCGTGCGCCGTGGATGTTACGACACCTGCTGATCTTACGTCTGGTATGTGGAACTTTGCCGCTTCCACTCCTAGACGAAATCAAAATAAAATTCATCTAAAGTTTTTTTTAGTAGAGAATAAGCTGACTTGATACATTGGACCTCGTTATTAATAATTATTTATTATTTTATCAGGCACTTTTCCTTGGGATAATTTAAATAATTGGTACATCCTTTATTTAACATTTGTTTGAAGTTACAAATAAATTAGATAAATGAAGCAAATATGAAGCAATTATTGACGCAATACATTTCGGGAAACTCTGCATGCTTGACTATAAACTAGGAGGTTGACCAGCCATCCAAACGTCAGGATCGCTGGTCAAAAAAAATATTTTGTTTCTAAATATATATCCTATGTAGCAATTATTTATTATATGAAGCAAATATAAGCAATTATGTAGCAATTTTCGAATCAACTCTCATAGACCAACGCCACAGACAACCAGCCATTCTGACGCTCACGGTATTTGGGAGTGTCTTTATTGTAACTAAGGTACTTATTTGTGATAAGAAAAAACCTCATCATTATCTTAACAGTCCCATTGGAGATCATAAGTCTACTCTGTCTATGACAGGTCACTTAGGCCTACCCACCACCCTGGCCCTTCGTGGTCGGCAGCCTTCATTCATCATGTAGGATTTTTTTTAACAAAAGTTCGTAATAGCCTTTAGTTGTTGTTCTTCACCGTGAGGTATTAGTATATTGTTACTACTACAGTGTCATATTACCCTATCTGGCGGATTCATAACTTTGCCGCTAGTAAGCTATTCATATTTTGCCGGCCCTAGTGATATCTGCATTTCTTCTAGTTCACAATCATTAATGTAATCCATTATTTTTATAAATATACATATATTTATTTCTAAATGTTTTTGCGTGTCTTTAAAACGAACTCAAGGCAGTTACTTTTTATTCGTCATTGGACACGCCACTGAAATTTTTAATTTTGGTTAAATTGCCGTCTCCTCATACCTATCTACCGCCCTAAGCTTCAGCCTACTCATGCCTGCTGGTAAAACTACCATTGTTCCTACAACCCTTCTACTAAATCTTGAATTATTAATATTATGCATACGACATTCACGACGAACCGTATTGTACATACATTTGCCTACGAAATATAACTTACAACCGGAGTCGTCTGTTTATTTATACAAATGATAAATTAATAATCATTAGATATTCAGGGAGCACCTACGCGATCAAAATGTAAGTAGATATACATTCATTCGGATTCAGAGAATATGTTAATTACATGTTCATAGTACATGTGATTAACATATTCTTAAACTCATACTCAATTGTCTATTTTAGTATCATATAGTTACAGTACTTACAGTTGATTTTTAGTAACCAAAAGGTTCTACCATTCTAAATTTTGATGGAAGTAGGTACATATCGTGACTCCCAGTTTGATAGGCAAGGGACTACCCTCAATACTCAATACTTTATTGCATTCCATAGTGTGGTTTACAGCTGATGTTTGGCTTAAATTAAGAACATATATATGGACCCTGTCGGGCACAGCATAGTAAATTAAATTAAATACATTAGGTACAATTTTATTATTGCCTAGGAGAGAGGACCTGTTGCTCTAGCCTAATGCAAGTTGTCGAAACTTGAAGTACTAAATGTTTGATTAATAAATAAGGCGTTTCGAGCACATTATTTATATTCAGCATTACCTAAAACTTTTAGCACGACCCTTTTTTAATATTATTTCATAACAAATCATATTGGTACAATATTTGATAAAAACAAGCTCGTTCAAACCTAGATAAATATGAATTAAATTTGAATAATACCATAATGTAATCTTATGTAGGTATAAAAATCTCGTGTCACGATGTTTGTCGCTGAACTCCTCCAAAACGGCTAGATGGATTATTATGAAATTTTATATGTATATTTGGTAGGTCTGAGAATCGGTTGTAGGCTATTTTTTACACCCCTATTGTAATAAGGATGTGCCTCGCCAGGCCTTTTTTTGGACAAAACATTTTTTTGTATTTCTTTTATGATTTGGCATAAAATAATAGGTACTTATAATTCAAAATTTTGACCCTTCTACCGGCAACCCCTATAATGTGGCAAAACAACGTTTGCTGGGTTGCTAGTTTAATATAAAATACTTTTCCAGTTTGGTGAAGATCGTTAAAGGGTTCTTAGACTATTACTATTATTATATAACCTAAATCTAAAAAATGCCATAATTTAAGTAATAACAATATGTTTTTATAATAAAATAACTAAGTATTTATTCATAAGGAACGAATGTATGACCGACGAATGCAAGTGACAGCTGTCAATTGCGATGACATTAAATTAACTTAACTGACCTGCATCAACTTTGGCGGCAATTTCAGTGGTATCTTTGACTGGGACATGGTGGGAACCTTCATTGACCACTAGCTTTGTTGTCTCGTACAGCGCCTTGTAAACTGCGAAAAATTAACATATACCATCACGCCTGTCGTCCCTGGAGGGATAGGCAGAAGTTAACAAACATCGTCATTTCGCAATATGTTATATAAATCCAAACTTCAGCCTGTTACTGATATTTTTTATAGAAAAACGGCATAACAATTTGCTGAACTGGGAATCTCTTGCTCAGGCGCGATTCCGACCACTAGATCAACGAGGTACCTAGTTAAAGTGAGTAATGACGTTGAGACGAAAAAATAATGCGGGCCTGTAACTTAGAAGAACACCATTTTTTTGCATTTAGCCAATGCCAATCTTAATATAATTTTTTTATTTTTATTTTTACTGATAGGAAAACTTGTACCCTAAAGTAAAGCTGAAGAATATAGGTGCAGTCCTTTAAAAGAATAATAGAATATAGAATAATGTTTATTTAACCATATAAAAAGTACATAATTATTAGTTACAGGTGTTTGACAATAAAAATTAAAAAATTACAGTCAATGAAATTAACTAATGACGTCCACACTAGGTCGAGCCTGTCTCGTGGAGGCCTATGGCCTTTTAATTCTATAACCACCTTAGAAACCAATAACGGGCTTAGTTACAAGCCCTATTAAATACGTCGATATTATTTTATTGTTGCTATTATTATAGGGACCAAACGCGTGGCTACTTTTCATCCGACAAAAACAAAAAAAGGAGGAGATTCTCAAGTCGACGCGGATATTTATTTTTAAATATGCACAAAGGTTATTAAAGTAGCTATTTTTCAAATGTAAACTAAGTACCTATATCACGATTTTCGGCGTTGAATATTGTAGGGCACCGTATAAACTAAACAATATAAAGCGTAATGAAATATTCAAATTCCCCTGTGAATACAGCGAAAGCCGTTGATTCCTTGCCAATGATGTAGGTTTCTTCCAAGCTTAATAAATCAGAGCGGAATATGAGTGGGCGTGTTTAGGGGTACATTCTCGATGATAAAGGGCAAATAACATATTGTTTTGGTGCAGATATTCTATCACGAATCACGCTTCCTTATTTTATTACGTCACCATTCACGCCTTAGCTCTAGGCAATATAGAAATATCAAATATAAATTATATCTTATTCAACGACCGAAAGAACCTAATCATATTACCAAGGTATATTTTCGAGACTCATGCATGATAAGTTCATAGGTCTATAGATTTCTATTTATATAAATTGATCCAGTTTTACTTTTCCACATAAATCTAAATATAAATTTATTGTTTTTTAAATGTTGAAATCTGAGAATTTATTAGGAAATTGTTTATTTAAGACAAGCGTACTTTGGTCTAGACGTCAAAACAATCGAAATATTACAATAAATTAAATCATATAGTTAGTCGATATTTTCGGACTTTTAGAAGGATTAACTTTATCGTGCCACCACGAATTAAGAGGGGAGAGCTGAGAGGAGAGTTAGCTGCCAGCTCCCCATCATACTTTCTGACACTTTCTTTCCTTCTTTTTTTCTAAGCTATAATATAATCGCACTACCCGTTTCTACCCGTTCATTACATTACACATGACGGCATTTAAGTAGGTGATACGGATGTAATATTGTTTTTTTATTCAACAAAAGAACCAACATTTTCTCGAAAGACAGTAACAGATAGTATATAGCTCAAAACTTGCTGTAGTAGTATTATGTAAATAGCAAGAGTTGTTTTTACCTTTCGGCGAAAGAACTTCCCTGATCATAGCGCTAGGCTTTCGCTGACTGGCATATTCTGGCATCGTCACAAAAGATGTAAGAACACCAACGGAATGATTTACACAATCTCGTTTCTTCGGATTCACATCTGTAATGGAATTATGGAATGTCCTTGGTACATTAGCGAATTGATGTACTGTGATTTATTATTAATATGCAAGTTTTAGGGATTTAATGTGTTTATTAATCTATTTTATCAAACTCGGCGAGTTGTATTTTTTTGCTATACTATAGTACACTTATTGCATAATCTTGTATTGTTAGGAGCATCTACAATTTAGGTTTCAGGCCAAGAAGTGCGTGGCTTACGTAGCTCACATGAAAAGCAACGAAAAAAGACCGTGATTAATGATTGTTTTCTTTGCTGTTCACGTAGACGTAAACTCTCACAAATACAGATACCATCTAAAGTACAAATATCTCGTCATCTTAACTTCTTTTATATACACAGTGATATACACTACGAATGAATAGCTAATGTATCATATCAACATTAAACGTTAGTGAGCCGCTAACTGAAATTGTTTTGTTTTTGTCATTGCAGGTTAAATTTTTTGTCTGAGTTCTTTTTCACTTACGTACATTAAATGTTAGTTATTTTTGGACTAAAGGCTACTCATACAGCAGGACTTGTTGACTTACCCGTATCATTCGGGGGATCAATCTGGACGGCGGCATCCGCACTGCTCTTATGTACCATGCACCGAGGTTCCCCATACACAAATACGCATTCTGCAAACAAAATCAAGGTTATAGTCCAAGATCTCAGGGCTTCCAGACGTCACGTATTTCCTGATGAAGGAAATGTGGAACATTGATCATTGAGTATGTACTAAAAGTGCCTACCTGCTAGCTTGCTTTGACGACCCATTTACAGGTCCATAAAAACATTACTTACCCCACGTACATTCTCCAAGCTGATTTTTACGTATATTTTAGGCAATTTCAGGATATTGAATTATATTAAGGAAATGTGGATTATTTTTAAGGAAAAATAATCTACATTTGAAATGCGATTTAATAACATTAAAATGCGTGACGTCTGGTGGCCATGGGATCACCACATCCTACCTAAGCGGACGTACCTATGGGGGAGGCCTATTTCCACTGCTGGACATAGGCCTCAATATATGATATAAAATAACAATAATAGGGTCAAGTTAAATATAAAATCACGACTATTTTTCTAGAAACAGTAGTCCTACTACTAGTATACCTACTATTCTCTACAATTCAATGTCCGTTCTAGTTCCAATTTTGTAAATTTCGCACTAAAGTCACTTATGGGATTTGTTGGAATTGTCTATTTACCAGTTCCTGGTCGATGCTTGGTATTAACGTTACACAGTGGTGGTGACGGCAAAACACATTGAGTGGTCAACACGCTTGCAGACTTCTGTTGGTACATCTGCAGCAGCGATTCTGTGCCTAGACCATAAAAATAATTATCAATTACCACACAAAATATGCAAAAAAATATTTTTTATTCTATTCACTCAATGCTACTAGTCTTGTACTACTAATGAGAGGGTTTTAACTTTCATAACGTCTTTATGCGGCGCGGTGATTGGTTGGAAAATGGGAAGAGAGCCAATCATAGCGATAAACGAACATTTTGATCCAATCGAAATTGTATACTATATAATGATGTTGCATCTGAATAGTAATAAATTGAATTGATAAAAATGTCCTACCTATTTGGAACACCTTGATTTCGATAATATTATCGATATAACACATTCATTTTTTAAAAGACTGTCCAACTTTACAAGGATACTTAATTTGGACCTCGTTTTCTGACATCGTGCTTCTAGAGGAGAAATTGACTAGTATGATTTTACGTACAGAAAAAATAACGTATTTATTGTAAGTCATCAATGTACCTGTTTCGCAAATGTCGGGGCAAGCTTGAAGTATAGATTCTTTCACATCTTTAGTAACATTTTCATCTAAAATTGGAAAATTGTCTTTGACGTTTAGTTCCATTATAATTATTGTTTTTGTAATATTAGTAGTATTAGATTCAAATATACCTGATGTTACTTCGTCAACCATTAGTGGATTTGTTCTTTGTACAGTTTCTGGTTTCTTTTTATGTAAATCGTTTGATTTGCTAATGGGTAGTACGTCTGCAAGACTGTCTTCTGATAATATTATTGCTGGCGCTTCTGAAGGAGAAAAAATATTTATGTTATTCCATATTAAAATCGTCATAGATACATAAAGATAGTGTAACCGCTTCAACTTATAGCAGTTCACCTTTATTGTAATGTTACTATGGGGGAACTTGCAAATATCTAAATTCAAATTATATTGAGAGTAAATTAATACGTATAGGAATTTTTATTCCACGGCACAATGAGAGTTGGTTTAAGCTATCCACCACACTGGCTGTGCTAAACAATATAAAGATACCCCGATTATATCCAGAAAAAAATGGGTTTTTTAACGTCTTATGTTTACGATTTAAGATATTGCTTTATAACTTATACCGATGAAATGGTCCATTTTATTTTTTAGTAGGTTCATATATGACATTTTAACAAACCTGTGAGCAAGTATGTACCCTTTTGCTGGAGCTCATGAGAAACTCCATGATCTACCGGCGTATCGTGTTCTAGAAAACAATAGTATCCATAAATTTATTGATATGATTAATAAATTTTCTAATTATGTTGTTATTTTGTCTATAACATACCATTATGCCCGTATCCTTGAAGGGCTAAGCAGAAGTGTACTCTTGTACCTACACAAAAAATGGCTTGTGTGTGACACAAGCCATTTTTTTTGTGACCACAAAAAGTGGCAAAAACCGAATCCGAATTGAATTGTCTTATTGTTTCTTATCAATTAAGTTAGAATCTATATTTTTAGCAGGGTCTTTCACAATGAAAGGATTATTCTGTCTCAATATTGTATGCAAACCATGTCTTATTAATCTTTTAAACGCTACGGTTGGTCAATACATGAAAATGCGAGCGTTGTTCGTCATTCTCTGTCAGGGCTATACTACATTTCCATTTCAGTTTCCATTCTCTAAATTTGTCTTTCAATATTATATATTTATTTCTACTTTGGAACAATATTGGGAACACTGTGCGATAAAATAAATATTAAATACAAACTTTTCTCTGCTGATGAGCATTTATTTATCCAGTTATCAACGTTTATATCGCTTGAATATATTGGAGCGGTTAGGGGTGGCTCGATGGTAGGTTTAGGCCTCTTTTTACCAATCAGGCGAGACAAGGAGATGAGTTGGCAGTTGAGACCTGAGAAAACAAAAAAATATATACTCTCTTATGTATCTCCGTGTGTTCATCATCAACTCAATTATTTTCTCAGTACTGGGCATGGGTTTCCTCACATTTGAGAGGGAATATACTATAGTCTACCACGCTTTTAAGAAAACCTCCGCCTCCATTAAGAAAACCTCTTAGGTATTCAGGTTACTTCTCGATGTTTGCCTTCGTCGTTTAAGCATATGAGTAAAACGCACATAACATCGAAACGTCAGTGCCTTGGCTTTGAACTCGAAACCTTTAACATCACAGTCTACTTGTACCACTAGACTTTCAGAGCTCTTCGTAGGATGGAACACTATATAAAAATAAGTATACATATACATATTTTCTGGGCAATACTCGTACATAAAAGGATCGATGGCAATAGACTTGTTCCCTATTAATAGGTAGGGGTCTAATCTTCTATAGCCACTCAGCAAAAAATGATGTGTGCATCCTCCGTCTAGCCCTGATCTTGCTCCATCAGATTTCCACGTGTTGCGGTCACTTCAGAACTCTTTAGGAAGTATAGATTTAGCCTCAAAAGAACACTGAAAACTACCTGTCGGCTTTATTTTCTCAAAAGTCTCATTTTTTTACAGCAAAGGGATCATGGCACTACCTACAAGGTGGCAACAAGTCATCGATCAAAACGGCACATACATATTATTGTAAATAAATAAAAAAAAAATCTTTATATATAAATACGAAAATACTTTTGCCCCGACCTTCGGGGATGAAAGGGGTGATAGTATCTGTGTATATCATGTGTATAAGTAGGGCAAAGATTTAAAATAAATACGTACTGTTTTGAAGCCGAGCTTTTGGACCCTGTGGTACACCGGATGTCTTGTTGGTGTCGTTTGTACGTAAGGGACTATCGGACGGCTGCTGTAGATCTGTAGAAAATATATCTCTAGACCCGTTGTCTATAATAATTCAAATGTATAAAAATCGTGAAACCTTAAAAACATTAAAATATACCTAATTAGCATTAGACTTACGCGAATACTAGACCAGGGTCGATAATTTTTGAAAACAAAAAAAAAATAGTAGGTTGAAACCCATTGGAAAAGGAAGAGAATATAACAAAAAATACATACATACATACACTCACGCCTTTTTCCCATGGGGGTAGGCAGAAACTACAGAATGCCACGCACTACGGTCCCTGCATACCACTTTTGCCTCGTCCACATTCATACATCTCGTCATGCACGCGCGCCGGTTACGAGTACTGCGCATCTGACCTTTTTGAAGGAGTTCACCAATTAGGTCGGAGTTTGTCCTTCTAGGGCACCCCCTGCCGGCGTTTCCACTGACATCCGCCTCATAAATTCCTTTCGTCAATCGCCTATCATTCATCCTTTCAAGATGCCTAAACCATCTCAGTACATTCTTCTCATTTTTTTTCACTACGTCGTCTTTCAAACCACAACGTTTTCTTATCACATCAATCTATCATTCAAAGTTACACGACACACAAAAATTACAGGAAAAATAAATTACGGGTGATCTGAGGTCGGGAAGCGGATGGGTGATAGGTGGACAATTCAAAAGATCAAATCAAATAAATTATTTGATTTGATTTGATGTGCGTTTTTAATCGTAAAAAACGGTTATCTGGATTTTCGGCAAAACTACAAGTCAAAGTAATAAAAAAATCTACAACTTTAGTATTCACACTTTTTTCAAATAGTCTCAATTTTTTATGAAAAATTCAAATAACCAATTTTTTTGTTTTTTTATTTCTATCTTTTACATTACATTTTTTTAATTACTTTTTAAAGGTTTTATCGCTGGTCTGTAGAGGATATGAAACTTCGTGATTAAATAATATCATTGCAATTTCACTGGAGAGATAATATTTTCTTATTTACAAAAATACCAAGATCAAATACTCCTAAAACTACTGGACCTGTCTGAATATTTTTTTCACCATTAGAATCTATGATGAACATAAGCTTATTGTTTTTTTTTCATAATTATTATTTAATAAATCCATATCTACTCGCGCGAAGCAGGGGCGGACCGTTAGTTATGAATATAATTATATATACATGTAGAACTTAGTTACTTGGTAATGATTCATAGTCTGTGTTTGTTTCGGTACTGTACAGTACTGCACAGGTAATTCATGGTTTTTCTAGAAAACCGAAAAAATATAGGCAAGACTTTAAATTTATTAGATTAAGGCATTGATCAAGCACATGAAAAACGTGATAAGTGCCTATAAAATTTGAGGGTTGCCTTCAATTTCACTGGGATCATCAGATAACTACTTTGGGAGTATACTCTACCAACCAAAAGTCATTTTTTTTTATACCGTTCACAGTTGGCGGAGTAATCGGTGAACGTACTGAAAAAAAAATCAGTGGAATATAATATAACCGCCTCTTTTTTAAAGTCAGTTATAAATAAAGGAGACAGAGATAAAAATAAGTCGCTAAAATGGCCACGTTTACACAAATTTACACGTAAAAAAAAATCATATCCACCACTTAAGTTTACTATATACTATATACCTTAATATTTGAACGTATAGTTATATAGTTTTAAATTACTATTTTGTCAAAAACAAAGAAAATAAAATCTTGTGAGCGACATCTTTAATATCTAGGGGTGTAAAAATAGCTTATAACTGATTCTCAGATCTACCTAATATACATACAAAATTTCGTAATAATCCGTTTCGGGGGAGTTCAGCGACAAATACCCGAGATTTTTATATATAAGATGTATTTTTTTATTTAAAAACTTCACTCCTCCTTTACTCCGTGTGGGGTTCGAATTCGTAACTCTTGACGCACGAACCGATCGCTCGGGCAAGTATGATAGTTTTTTCTATACTGTCATAAAACGCCATTATCTTCATACTAGCTAAAGAACTGTTGAATGAAGGCCTCTAATATACTCATCCACAATAACAGATCAATCACTTGCATCAAACTACTTCCAGCCACCGTTACCATTTAAAGACCGGTGCTTCACTGCGAAGCAGACCATCCACTCAAGAATCTTAAAACGTTCTATTGCTTCTCAATATAACATAATTATTCAATACAGACCCTTATTTTCTGGATCCTCGATATTTGCGGCTGATACTTGAATGCCCTCATTGAGACCGCAGTATGACGTCATCACCGAAGCACATTTGTACAGGAGTGGTGGTGCTGATAACAGTTAAAAGTATTTATTTATTGAAGTTTTTTTTTAGAAAAATCGAAAGAGCTTACAATACGCTGCTCAAGTCTGAGGCCAGAGTTAGCTGTTTACGTTTCAAGCATATTTGCATTTCCATTCATAAAAGTTACTACTTATGCCTGTTATCATCAGTTTAAAAATATATGCATGGCGTGTCAGGGGTAATAAAGCCAGCGTATTTTACATACAAAGTATTTTACATAAAGCGACTCCAAAACGCCCTGGTCTAACCAGATGCCGACTGGGCAGTACTGATAAAATCTAAGGATAAACGAGTTGTCATAACTCTGACTCGTAACGATTATTATATTTGTTCGTATGTCAACCGAGACCAACGTATTATCGTGCTCCCTGGCACGGAGAGGTCGCAAACAGTTAGCAAGGTCCATTTCTTCAAAAAAATATACTTTAAAAACAAAACACATCTTCAAGGTAACTGTCAATTTCATCTTCAAAGCAATGAAATATAATGTCCCATGAGTGTGCTATTTTCCATACAACCACAATGGTTCCATACCATTACACGCAATTGTAAAGGGCTTTTCGAATAAATGCCGTGAAAAATCACCGAGCACCCCTTGTAAAATGTAAGGGCGGAAAATGTGTGCCATAACAAATACGCATATGTATTTACAAGGTTTCTTTCATGGTTGTTTAAGGTATTTTTCCATCTATGGTATATTATTTTCTTTCTTTCTTTCTAGTTATAAAATCAGCTACTCATTGACTTTTATTTCAAAAAATTATGCGACCAATTCATCTTACAAAAACCGTTTGATTTAAGTGTTTATTATCGATTATAATGGTATTTTAAATTAAAAAATTTTTCAATACCTAGTGGACATAGAATTTTAGTGCCTATCGACCGCTCAGTCATTGGCTTGCAGCTCAAAACCAGTGTCCGGTAGCAGTACTTAGAACTACCAATTGACAAAATGCTGAGTTTGGCACAGATAGACATTAATTTCATGTTGTTTTATTATTACTACATAATTTCTTTGTTTACGAATAAAAACATTTTCTTTCTTACTTCTTTATTTCTTTTATTTTATGTTTTTTTTTAATAAAACAATACAAACCTATTTTAAGAATAAGATAATAATATTTGAGGAATTTTCCACGAGGAAAAAAGTGTACAAATTAATAAGTCGCAAAGTCAAAGCGTGGCAAATTCATTATATTTACATAACTGTGGACATTTCTAATGCGTTATTGTTTGTGTGATAACGTGGTGAATTAAAAAAAGTAATAGTATACATACCAGGTATATCGTTGATTTCTGTTTGTGTTAGTTCATCACTTCTAGTCTGGTTCAGCAAGCACACAGAGATGATTTGACTGGGACCCTCCACGGCCAAGCGACCCAAGCCTTAAAAAAATAAAATAAATCTTAATATATATTTTTTAAGATTGTGGTTTTTTTCATTTAAAAGTGAATCATCTTGAAGACCAATTAGTCCAGCGGTAGTTACCACTGCCTTTCGTGCTATGGGGTATGTGCTATTCCTGGGTTCGAATCCCGGTAGGGACAAATGTTTCAAATGTTTGTGTGATGAGCATAAACATTTGTATCCGAGTCATGGATGTATCTACGTAAAATATGTATGTATTTACAAAAAAATAAGTATATTTGTAGTCAACCAACACAAGTAACACAAGCCTCGTTGCTTAGCTAGTACATAAATATTTATATATAAGATGTCTATTGAGTTTGTTACACCGTGGAGGAGCATTTGCAAAACCGATTCAAAAACTAAACTGCTTCACCCAATTCGTCAATAAATCACTGTAATAAGCCAAAGATTACAAAGCTTTAAAAGGTTCTAAATTATATGGCAGGTTTCCTCTAGTTTTAGCTGTTAACAGACCTCATGTGTGTAGCAAATGTTTGTATGATATTCGTCTGAGCAGGAAGTCTTGGGTACGATTCCCAGGTCGAGCAGAGTAATTGTGTTTTTCTAAGAAATTCTCAGTAGCAGCTCGGAGTTCCTATTCGTGCCCGATAAATGGCTAGCTCACTCCCTATTACACAGGACCTAAGACATACCGGCGAAATGTGGGGCTACAGCACACCACTGCCTAACCCTTCAGGCACTGTAGGCGTGATGATACGTTGCAAACTTACTAAAATTATTTACCAACACGACCAAATTACAGACGACCCAATTAGTCCAGCGGTAGTTAACACTGCCCTCTGTGCTATCGGCCCCGGGTTCGAAAACCGGTAGGGACAAATGTTTGTGTGTTGAGCATAATATATCTTACCTCGAAACTAGATGGCGCTGTGTCACGATGCCCAGAAATGTTTGTTTATTATTTAAAGTATTAAGATAATATGCCTAAACAATTTTTAGGTTAACGTGTCGCTAAGCGGGTCCAATGTGGCATGGTCCGCCACTTTATTGATTGAGTGTCAATGGCTATGAAGAAAAACAATAAATCAAGCGGGCCCGATCTATCAAGAGAGGCTTTCGTCCCGTAGCGTAATATATTAGCCGCAAACGTATCATATTTTTACTGAATAAAGTAATACAAGTTTAATAAAAAATATTTACGTATCTAAGTTTTTGCTTAAAGCTATCGTTAAGTGAATGTTGTAGTTGATTAAGTGCTTAAAGAAACAAACATGAATTTGGTAGAAATATAAGTTAGGTAGTCATAAGAGCGAAAGTTTTCTCTCTTAAATGAGAGGGGACAATAATGTGTTGATAATGATGAAGTTACGTTGAGCAATTATTCCTTTTCGCATCCTAAGGTTAGTTGTAACTTTATCGCGTAAAAAAATAATGAAAGTTTAAGATTTGCTAGACGTCTAAACTATACCAAATATGTATACCATTCAATAGTCAAATTGCTGAACTCTCCGTTTCTAAAGATCACAGCTATTATATCTTTTAGTTGGGAGAGATTTATAAACATTCTGTGTGGTCTAAGACTGATATGTATAGGGACGACTGATCACTTCCTGTTGATGTATTCAGGGTTTTTGGGGATTATAGCCGAATAATTGTCTATCTTTGTTGACTTGTTTCTGCTTGTGTTATTTTGCCAAAACATGTCGTATTCTCTTAGTAACGAGCTATGGTAGCCTCGTGGTGTGACCAGTGGACTGAGATGTCAAAGGTCTCGAGTCGAGTTCGAACCCAAGGGACGCACCACCGACTTTTCGGAATTTATGTGCGTATTTATCACAAGCTCAAACGATGAAGGAAAACATCATGAGGAAACCTGCATGCTTGCGAGATTTGTCTCGATGGCATGTGAAGTCTGCCAACCTGCATTAGGCTAGCGAGGTGGACTATAGCCTAATCCCTCTGAAATGAAAGGAGAACCGTGACCAGCAGTGGGACGTTAATGGGTTGATGATGATGTTGTATTTCTTAGTATAAACTTCATCGTCATATCAACCGTTAGACATCCACTGCTGGACATAGGTCTCCCCCAAGGATCGCTAAAATAATCAAGTATAAACATACTTTCATCTATTTTCAATAATTGCCTAGATATAATAATTATAAACCAACCTAACATCTTACATTGCAACTCCTAATTGTAATGTGTAGGTACTCATGTTTTACAAATAAATAATTATCTTTATCTTAATGATTTTATTATTGTTTGAATTCAAATTCATAGTATTTTTTTATGACATCTCAATTTCCACAAGCCTTTTAATATTACCATTTGCATAACAATAAATTCATAAAATATTTGTTCGCTATTCAATGTGGCTTTATTTTCATCTAAATATGATTGAACAATAATAAAATATATCTTTCATGGATTATTATTACTAGTATAATTGGACAAAATACAAATTATTTTTATTTTGGTTATGCACGCAATGGATGATCTGCATGAGTCCTTGCAAATTCGTAACCCTTTTTATGTTTCCTCCACAAAGGCACCGACCATCCAGTTTCCACAAACATATTTGTAACATGACATGACGTGCAGAGCGTTGGCCTCGTTTACTTTTACACAAGTTTTACGCAACATTTCTAAAGGAAGAGTAATTTATAACTGTCAGTAAAACCTGTACACAAAAACGCAATGCATTTAATTTGACAATATTTCCGTGAGTATAAAATTGTCAATTTTTCTCGAAGGACGTTTGACGCAAAATAATTTCAATTCATCCGTTGATTTATCAATAATTTATTCGTCATTTAAATTATTCTAACTGCAAATGGGTATTTGTGTTGGCCTGCTCTGCGGTGACCTGATGGCGATATGGGTCGAGATATTGCGATAATTGCATTAAGTAATGATAAACTGATACAAAATAGCGGCATAATCCTATCAACAAAAGCTTTTACAGTTTAATGTAATTAAAATTTTATATTTTTATGTTAGACTTATAGTTGTATAATATAATAATTGGGATATGGAAGAGCGGAGTCTCCTAACATAGTTTGTCTAAAAGGAGGCGCCACATACAAATATAAATGTACTGTATAAATGTACAATACAAATGTACTACTTTTTTTGTGAAATAAATGATATTATTATTATTATTATTAAAATAAGGTCATAGTAAACTTATGACCTTATTTTGATCGGTAGTACTTGTACTGTTAAAAACTAAAACCACACATAGTAGGTATTATCAGGCCACAAAATTCTAGGTCCAATAAAATGCGATGGTACCTTAGAGTAGACCTAGCCAGTGTCTCTTTCTAACAAATACCAAAAACATGAAATCAAGCTTCTAGGCAAGAGAATAGAGTTCCAAATACTTTGATCGCACTGACCTGGTTTGTCCGGATGCTCATGTACCTCAACGTACTGTATACCAGTATCAGCTGTATCGCTGCCAAAAAGCTTGTTGACTTCCGACACGGTCGGTCCAATTGCCTTGGTCTCCAGCCCAATATGAGTATTGGTGCAGGTCGTCGTATAGATACAGCTCTCTAGAAATTATATGGTTCTATGAGACAAATAGTTTCTGTACCATTTTTTGGGTTGCTTTAAAATGAAGTGAAGGGTGGGCGTTTTGGGGCCTGTCTTTATTGTCGAGGTTCAAAAAGAGCCAACTAAATTTGGCCTACTTTGAACAAATGATATTTTGATTTTGAATACAGTAAGAAAATTATGATAGCATCGGTATTATGAACCCTTCTTGATAACAGTGAACGATAAATTCATGTATTCATGAATTTTTTTTATTATATTCCTTGAAATATTATGACAATAATAAAATATAAATAATTTGCAAGAAGAAGATAGAAGATTTAAAAAAAGTTTTAATCATAACTGTCTTTAGCTTGAAGCGAAGTGCTAACGGGATTTTCTATAAGACAATTAGTACCTACCAGCAGCTGAATTTCTAAATTAATAGCAATGCAATAGACTCCTCAATTGAAGCTTATATAATCTATCAGATGGATGGTCAGGAGTGGTGCTATGTTGTTATATTTTTATTTGGTACGTTCAGAGTGACTTACTGTTGCTGTCTTGTGTTTCTGATCCATCTGAATATTGCGAGTGGTAGGACCTCCCATCGCATACCAGCGCTCTCTTGATTAGGTTGTTAATTAATTCTTCTAAAAACAAGAAATCATTGATAACCCTACATAAAAAAAATTAACAATGATAATAAGTCCTTGTACCAAATTAGGATTATGGAGCTGCGAAATCTGTTTTGTCCCGCTACTTAAAACTGCATAAAACGAACAAAAAAAAGCACATCACTACACAGAACGAATTACATAATACATACAATAACAGTAAGAACTAGATTCACTCACACACTTTTAAACTCACGCACGAACACTTCAGACTTAAACATTCTACCTGCATGAGCACGTTTTTTTTATAATTCTTGTTGTAAATGATTTTGTGTAAGGTAGGTAGATCTATATAAAAATGTACCTAGTGTTCCCAGCTTATTGTCCGTACGTCATTTGGGTCTCTCAATGAAAACCAGCGCATTGCAGCGTTAATGCTGATTGAAGGTGCCATTTTTTGTTGGCGTAATTGATTTTATAAGTTCTTTTTTTATGTTACTTTATTTTTATTAGCCAATAAATAAAATAAATACTTAAATCAAGTTTTGCATATATGCATATCGTGTTTATAATTATGTGTTTTGATTTTAAGAGTGGTTATTTAGTAAAATTTGTTAATAAAGCATTTTTTTTCTTCAATTTTCAGGGTATACCGGGACTTCTCGCTCAAATTGAGCTGTCCTATCGCTTCGTAGAATCACAACTATAGTTGTGTTTTTGCGAGTGAGTAATGTTGCAAGAGCTCCTCTGTTTTTTTCAGACCTCTTGGTACAACAATTTTATAATATTATTTTACCTGTATCCAGAGTCTCCAGTTCTTTCGCCGATGTAGATCGGTTGCAACAGTAAATGTCACACGTCTTCGTTTCTGGTACAGAAAGTAGTTTAAAATTATTTAATGCTATGAAGCTGTTGTCTTCTGGATGAAAATTATAGACATTATTTAGTCAAGGTCATTCAGTTGAACTGGAATATTCCTTATAATGGTAAACCTCCGATAGCTTAATAGCGTGACTAGTGGACTGTGAAGTCAAAATTCCTGACTTTTCAAAGTTACGTGTATATCATATGCTTAAACGTTAAAAGGAAGTATCGTGAGGAAACACAAATGAGAGGAAATGAGACAATAATTAGGTAGATGATGGTGACCTTACCAGACGAAGCAACATTGGTAGATTTACATGAAGATTTTGGCAAAGCTGAACTAGTGATGTTCGGAGGTGGTTTATTTATTAAAACTTCTGTTGACAAAAAACAATATATTCTTTTTTAGCCGAACTACTGTCGAACAAATGTATGATGTGAGATGGGAGAAGTAATCCTTGGGACCTTTCATCTATTTACTGTCCTGATGTTAGGGACTGGTCTCTCGTCGTGAGACAGGAATAAGGTTGTATTTCACCTCGCTAGCCTAATACAGGTTAGCAAACTTCATCCGCCATCGATAAATACGCACATACCTTCATAACATTAGTAGTGTGTCACTCAAAGTATAATTTCAGCAAAATTATACCTATGTGAGTAAAAGAGTCTTAATTTCAATTTAAATAAATGATGACAAATAAATGTAAGAATATTTTGAAGACATTACCAGTACTCGATATATCTGTTTGTTTAGTACCCTTATGAGGTAGCTGCCTCGATGATATTGACATTATTTTGGTTGCTGAAAATAACAGAAATATATTCAATTCTAAGGTTTCAAATTCAGGGATCGTTATAACAGTAGACTTGGGGGCGTCGACTAGTGGCTTGCGGGCGTCGGTCTCCACACAGGTTGGGTGACTTACTGACTAAATAATACTCCCGTCAACGCCAGCCCTATTGCTGGGGTGAAGGGAATTTCGAAAGCATTCAACACTACCCCAATAGAACCCATAGTCATGTCATAAGGACCCAGCACAATATCAGCGTCGAGATAATATATTACATCCTAGTTCATTCTGAGCTGGACTTCTGTTTGGCGCGATTGGGCACACCCACTTAACTACAATGTATTTTTTCTTCTACGTATTTTCGAATTTGGTATGTGTGTGTGTATTTCTTTTGTACCAAATAAGTGTTTTTTTTTTAAGTCGTCGTGGCAATCCTTGGGGGAGACCTATGTCCAGCAGTGGACGTCTAACGGTTAAAATGATGAAGTGATTTTTTTATTCCTTTCTTTTTTTCTTTCATAGATAGACTCCATCAAACTTTGCTCACGTTGACCATGAAACCTAAAGAAAACGATTCCACAAACATCATTACAAAAAATCTAATTACCTGTTAATGCCAGGTTTGGCAATTTCGGTTGGGTCTGGACAGCATAATGTTCCTTTTCTGCATCATTGCCTAGAAGAATACACGCTGAAAAGGCATTCGTTATTAAATTAAAATTGATTATGTTTTATTTTGCGCAGAAGTCTGCGGCTCTTAGATAAGTCAAAAACTCGTTGATGGAACGATCTATAAGGTATTTTTTTAAGATCATTCAATTTCAGATTTGAACCATCATTGTAACATCGGATTTATTAATTATAAAATATTATCATCAGTCCCATATTCGACCACCGCTGGACGTAAGCTTCACCTAGTGAAAAAAACAAATACTAAATATCATGCATAGTATCACGATACCGAGTCTGACTGATGGCAATTTCATGTAGAATGCTGATATTTGATCTGTACCCCATTCTAACTAACAGAAGTGGAAAAAGGCTTGACAGGATACTTTGCATGTGATGTGCTTCCCGCTTGTGAAATAAAAATCAAACTTATTGCTTCTAAAATAGATCAACAATGTATAAAAATAATCTAGCAATGACATTCAATGATTCAAGTATAAAAGAGATTAATACAATACTATATAACGTATTGACAGGATGTTTTACCTGAGATGAATGTTGAAGCTTTGTCACCAAACATTGGGTTGGAAGGCGTAATGCCCATGGAAATAACATTCTTTGAAGAACCGGGTGTCATTTGTGTTTCGGTGTCTAAAATTATCACAAACAGGAAATGTTGCATAAAATTTAATTCCATTCAATAATAAATCTTACACTTGGCTGTTATTGTGAATCAACAGAAACATTGACATCCATTTGGATGAGGATAAAGGATCAAGCTCTTTGTAAAGTGTTTTGTGCACTGGGGTGGAATAATCATGAATTCACACGCGGTTATATCAATATTTGAGGGGCTTACTGCAAGTACCTCTACACGGAAAACATATAATATTGAATAACATTGTTGCAGCAACAACCTTCTGCGTTGTTAACATTATTGCTTGCAGTAAAATGAGGGGCTATATCGCTGGCAGCATTGTAACCGAAATCACTCACCAGGCACATTGTTACGTGGACAAATATTTTGAACAACATATTAAAGTTGCAGTCAACATTGTTTGGAAACTGTTGCACAACATTTACTTATAACGGATAGAGATGTTAGATGACGGATCGAACAGAAATGATGAATCGATGGAGAAAGATATAGCTATCTATAGTTACCTGTTGATAAAACTCTTGTCTCCTCGGTTTGGGCATCGAAATCGTGTTTCTCTATTGAGTTCTTCATCAAAATAGAACCTATAATAAAACGTGAGTTTTCAAAATCAAAATCAGAATTATTGATTGGTCTAAGCTGTGTAAATGTATTTAAACGAAATTGAGTGTGATTTTTTCATGGGGTTTTATATTAGATATCGTCATTAACCAGTCCCATTAACTGGGTTTGAGTCTATTTTGAGGAGATGAGGGCTGAAATCTCAAATGCTGTCAAAAAACATTTCATACATTTGTTCTCACCGTTTATGGAAGTTTGGGTCCAACAGGAATTATATGATTCGGCAAAACTGGGTTATATTACTGAGTTCTAACTTATAAATAAGGCAAAATTAGCGTACCATTGGTATAGCTGGTCATTTTTTCAGTGAATGTGGGGCATTGAGTAGATGTAGATATTGAATTAGTAGGGCTTAAAGGTGGCATCTGGGTTTCCATTTCTGTAATGAGTTTAGAAATAGTTGAGTCATCGACTCAATTAGCGCAGTGCCTGAACGATTGGCTTGCGCTTCGTAGGTTGCGGGTTCAATCCTCGCGTGATCTGCAGGTAATTGTTCCAAGTCTGGGCGTTTGTGTATGTGAAAAATTGTTAAAAGAAGATTTCATTAAAACAAAATCCTAATGCGAGGGCAACGATTTATTTTTAAAAGTAAAATAAGAACTACTTATTGAGTGATGAAATATTGATATAATAAAATACTTTTTGGTTCGTATCTACCACCTGAAGTGCTATTGAAATAAAACTACTTTTTACGGATTTAATGGCGATACATTGATATTATTTTATTTCCGACGTTTTGGATCCTTTATATTATCTATTATTATATGCAGCCTGATAATATTAATATACGTGATAATGTGAATATTTCAAGTGAATACCTGTTGCCATTATTGATATCGAGCAAAAAAGGGCAAAAAAATCACGTTTGTATAGGAGTATTTAAGGTATTCTCCATACCTTAAATATTTATTTTATTTTGTTTTTAGTATTTGTTGTTATAGCGGCAACAAAAATACATAATTTGTGAAAAATTCAACTATCTTGCTATCGCAGTTCATGAGATACAGCCTGGTGACAGACAGACCGACGGACAGATGGATGGACAGACGGATGGACAGACGGATGGACAGACAGCGAAGTCTTAGTAATAGGAAATAGTAGGATATAGTAGGTATCCATATAGAATACGGAACCCTAAAAAGGATCAGTTTCTGAAGGGTTTAGTTGAGCTGATGTGCTGATTTACATTCACATTTCGCCGGAATATTTCACTGGTAGGTCTCATATATAAGCTACTACTGAGATATTAACACACACACATACGCTAAATTTCAAACTGCTACTGAGATATTTATTTTTATTTATTGCGGTAAAAATAATTAAAACACACACATTTAAATTTACGAGATTTTGCAGTTATCAGCATCTACATTGTGTTTAAAAATAAGACAACTGCGGTAACTACCACTTAGTTGTTTCTACATGGGAATTCACACACATGATTTTCACATTTGAAAGAAAAGAAAGAAAGAAAATAATATTTACACATACAAACGCAATCGAAAACATTTACGAACTTACCTCACGTTCATCACTCGCTTGACTTATATTATGACGCATGACGTATAATATTTTGTAATAACTATACATTTAAATTAAATACATTACCAACAGATTGTTCGCGTAAAGCACTGGAAGTGAATTTCTTTAAAATAGGATATAATGCTTGATGTGTCCCTGTTTCCGCTACCAAATGTGTTATATCTGAAAGTAAATACATACATTAAATGTATTTACATATGATTATACTTAATATTAAAACAAATATTTAATTTCCCCTTTCATTCTTTTAATTCTTTATTTTTATTATCATCAATCCGTTTAATGTCGCACTGCTGGGCATGGGTTTCTGATTAGTCTTCTGTTACAAGTCAAGTCTTCACTAATCCAGGGCGTGTTAGCACGCTGTTCCTCACGAAGTTTTCATTCACCGTTTGAGTATGTGATCAATGCGCATCTAACTTCGAAAAGCTAATGGTGCGTGCCACGGGATTTAACTCGAGACCTGACTTCACAGTTCACTGGTGAGGACTTTCACTACTATTACGGCTTCAAGTTTTTTACTTCAAAGAACCGTAAAACTATAATATATATTAATAAAAACTAGTTCGTGAGTATATAGAATATCGAGCATTAGAGTACGTAAATAAATGTTCACCTGAACCAGTAATAGGTCTATAATAAGTTATATCACAGCCAGAATTTATTGTTGTAGAATACATGTTCTCCAGGTTAGGTAGGAATGTGACGTCAGTTTCTGCAAATACAAAATAATAATATAAATATACCTTTAAATAAAACTACTACCGGATATTATCGCGGTATATTGATATTATTTTAACCCGACGTTTCGGATCCATTATAGCATCCATGGTCACGGTCCGACTGAGGTGTTGGTCGTCTTGAAGTTATAATTACTAACAGCTACCTTACAATTTTAATTATTATTGATAGTCCGATTTACACAGAACGAGCTCACCGTGTCATTCGACCGTGCAGTTTTGTTCTTGGATTTAGATTTAATAGAATCTATGATGGGGTCCCACGCAGGTTGTAATACCCAGCCATCTTCTCTATTGAAATTAAGCATAGGAACCCGCGTAAAAGAACACACCGCTGATGTTAAACACCGCCGTGGCAAGAAGTCAGCAGTTTGTGAACACACCATAGACAAACCCCATTATATCAGATTTGATAAACCTCAAGTCCTTGCAAAAGAAAACCGATTCCTACCCAGGATGATTGGTAAGACCATTGAAATTAATAAAACACCCAAATTTCAATAGGATGGTAGTTTTATTTCTATGTCTAATATACGCGTAAGTGTAAGAAATCAATATAAAATAAACCGATTAGTGCAGCGGTATGAAAGGCTGGTTTCTATGACGAGAATCCCGGGTGGCGCAAATTTTTGTGTGATGGATGTTTACAAAAACGCTAACAAGAAACCGGCCAAGTGCGAGTCGGATTCGCACACGAAGGGTTCCGTACCATTGACTAGTAATACAAATTTCATATTGTAACTTCTTTTTAGTTTCTCTTGTCCTGGTAACACTATGTAACCATAATGTGGGTGTAACCAAATCTTGCAAACGAAAAATTTGTTCTATGAGAGCCTCCTACATATCGAGTTCAAACCCAAGGACGCACCAATGACTTTTCGGAAGTTATGTGCGTATTTATCACATGCTCAAACGGTGAAGGAAAACTTCCTGAGGAAATCTGCATGCTTGAGAGACATTCTCGATGGCATGGAAAGTCTACCAACCCGCAGTAGCTAGTTTGGTGAACTAGCCTATCGCTCTCAAATGAGGAGACTCGTGCCCAGCAATGGGATAATAATGGGTTGATGATGATGACGGTCATTTATTATTAAAGTAAATATACAATTAAGTATTTTGTGAATATTTCAAGTGCCTACCGGTTACCATTTATTGATATCGTGTCTAGTTTTGTGAGATACAGCTTAATACAGCTGATAGACAGACGGATGGACGGATGGACAGACAGCGAAGTCTTAGTAATAGAGTTCCATTTTTTACCGTTTGGGCACGGAACCCTAAAAAACGACGCAGCCCGCGGTATTCACTCGAAATCGCATTGACTTATGAAATTATAACTGCCCATATGATTAAAATAATAGTCAATTAGTCTACGTTACAAATAATAAATAGATCTTTTAAAGACACTTGTACAAGTGATATTTAAGGATTTAGGTAGCATCAACATTTCTTAACCGACGACCTCTGAGAAGAAATACCGGAACAAACTCAGAGAATCATCAAACATCTTGCTTCTCTCTCTCTCTTTCTCGTAAAAAAATATAATATGTGAGCCTGACGATGTAGGTCAAAGACGGAAATGATCTCCTCAAGAAAAACACAAGTGCCGCTTTGAATTGACTGCCCATACCGATAGCATGCAGACATACAGTCTCTTTATTAACGTGTCGTGTAATTTAACCGCTGCCAGCAGTCAGTATATGAATTTCGTTATTTGATTCAAGTAATTGTCCAATGGTAAGTGAATTACAAGGCGAGAACGCGCAAACACGAGAAGGTGGCTAGGTTACCTCTTGCCGGCGCAGTTTGTGGTGGAATGAGGGTGCCTCCATAGAACCGACGAGCGCTAGGTTGCAACAATAATGTGTAGGTACCATTCTGATATAAGGTATTACCTGCATTATGGCATGTTATGATTTTCTGTGTGTAAGCATCTTTAGATTGGGATTTCGGCACTCGATACGTACTGAATCTTAACAGCGTGCTTGTCATCTTATCGCTCATGAGGGTCGGTAGGTCTTCAGTATCTGTAAAAAGGACGATACCTTGATGTGAACATATTTTTTTTTTAAAATGAGTTTTAGGTTTGCGTTTGACCACAATCTGACCTGATAGTAACTGAATGTGGTCTAAGATGTAGCACACTTACTTAGAAGATACCTACACTCGTAACTTGAAGACACCCAAGTTGTACTCGTCAAATATCAATAATAACCACGCGGAGTTCTCTAGTATATTTTAGATCCGTTGTAGTAGAGGCCACCATTTGAATCGTTTTTGTTTTTAGGTAATTTTACTGTTTAGTTAGTCGCACTAGATTGGGTGTAGCTGTAGGTATTAATCGTGAAAAATAATGTGTGATACGTAGAATATGCTTTAACTAAGGAATTTTCCGCCTGTAATTATTGATTTCAGTTTATAACTACTTATACTAGAGCAGTATTGGCCAGTCTTTTCGTAAAAATCTCGGTATTTTTTTGGCGGCAGCTTAGGATTTATATCCCTTCTTCAATGTCGTCTGTTATACAGTAGTCACCATCTTTATACATGTATAAATAATTAATATATTAAAGAACTTTTCTATTATTAAAATACTGGCTTTACCCGCCCGGTTTCGAACCAGAACGCCCTCCAACAACATTGCACAAGAACCTATATTTAACACGCTAAGAACTATCCTGGACTTACACGAAATGACCCGCCCAAAGTTTTATAAAAGTGGATTGTTTCAATAGTTTAGGAAAGTATGCTTCTTTAAAGTATTGTTAGAGGACAAATATAAATTTTAAGTTACTTATATAGATTATTACCCGTATGTTTATCTATTATTGTAGCTTGGAAAAGACTTGTTGATCTTTCCACATGTTCTGGTACCACAGCTGCAAAAAACATAATATAAATTACTATGCGATGTTACGCAATTTTATAAGGACTTTACAAAATATACAGCCTAGTCTCAGTACTGAGTTGTTATTGTGCTACTATCACGGGTCAGTATTATTACCACCTAAGGGTGGACTCGTGCTTAGCGCTATACCTACTACTAGGAACTTGGCGAATTATGTATGGAAGAGTACGACGCCTTTACGAACACACCTGTATTCATTAAAGTTATACAAACAATCCTTTGATTCATGCCAAAGAGCCGACATACGTACAGATGTATGGTCTGATCCTATGAGGGGTCAATAGTTAAACATGATATTAACTTTTTTATATAGGTAAAATCTTCTTTTGGGAAGGTTAAGTAATCCATACTAATATTATAAATGAGAACGTATTGATGTTTGTCTATTAGCTATTCACGCTTATCCCAATAACAGAAATATAGAGATAGTTTGAGTCCCGAGAAAAGACTTATATTTCCGGACGTTACGGTTTTTATCCCGGAAATAATTTTTGTATGGGTGGTGAAAAGTGGGGTGAATATTACTAATTCTAGACAGTCGTGGACAAAAGTTACTTATTTCAAATGGTTACAAAAAATTATATCAGAAAACAAGCTTCTAAATTAACGCAAAAATAATACGTGTTTTTTTTACTTACGTTGATATTGACAACTTTTAACTGAATTACATGCACTGAAGCCGCGGTCTGTATTTATGGTATGAAAACAGTTCTCGTTGACAGTTTTAATCAATTTCGAAGCATTTTCCCTTGCGAATTGTGAGCCCGATTGTCCCTTATCTGCGGTATGCAGTGTGGGAGATTTTTGTTCTGGAATAGATGCTACATGTAATCATTATGTCCTAATGCTTTAAAATATTCAAGGTGTATACTTAACATTGAGAAAATTCTTTTTCTTCGTCACCATACCTAACAAATCTATCGATAGGTTCATAAGTTAGCTTTGAAGGATGAACTCTTCTTTCTAATCTGAGCATTTGAGATACGTTAAAGTCATCGAAAAATTTAGCTAGCAGGGTTTTTATTAAATCAATGGCTTGCATTGATGAATGACGGGAGGTTAAGAAAAATATAAAATAAAATATCAAAAACATCACTTACTTGAATCGCATAAAAAGGGGAACATCGAGGGACCTAAATTTACGTGCCTGAATCTTGATCTGTTGCTAATGGACTTATTAACTGCAACAAAGTTACCGCAACTTATATTTTATTACAACAGAAATAAATGTATTTTTTGGAAAACACATGTGGTATGTTTAGTCTTATCAAGTTTTTTAAATTATATATCAAGATGGAAAGAAAAAAGGTATTAAACGGTATTAAACGATTGTTTAGTACAATAACACAAGTTTTTGCTTCCAGCTGCAACTTTCTCCTCACAGCGACTTAAGACTGACCGCCATAGTACAAATAAGTGTCAGTTATGAAAATAACTTCTGAACGACATATGTCTGGTTGTTATTGGTGGATGGGGGCCATGGCCCATATATTATTCCTCACCCTTTTTTGTCTTGCATAATACCCAATAGTCCTATATTACATAATACACTATAATAAAATTGACCTTAAAATAAAACTACTGTTTATCGTTTTTATCGCGGCCTATTAGTATTGTCTTGTAGTAATTGTAGTTTTATTTCAATTAGTGGTCGCCCGAACTGATTTTATTTTCGAACTGAAATTATACTGGCTGAAATTCGACTAAAATTAAAATTATAAGATTCTTTTATGCATAATAAATAAATATATAAGCATTCTGCACTCTTACTCAATATAAAATGTAAGTGTGGGAAATTTCATACTCCTCCGTTCGCGCAATATTCGTAAAAAGGGGTACAATGTTTTTGCTTCACGTATTAATATATATATTTATATTATTTGCGTAATAATAAGAAATCGGTAAATATTAACCTGATTCATTTTTGTTACACATAGCCTGCCATGCTTCCATGTTGACCGCAGTACTAATCGCAGCAGATTTCAGTTCCCTCATCACGCTACCTGTGCCTAAAAGCGAAAGTACATCGTAGAGGAAATAGTTCCAACGATTTATGAGGGCCCAGTACTTAAATCGACAGATTTACACGGACCAACTAGAGTTGAAGGAAGAAAACGGCCCGTAATAACATTGGGGATCTCTTATGGTCGAGTTTTTAAACGGTACTGTACGTATCATAAATAAGCCTTTTGAATACGTCGTGTTTAGGTAAGACTTTGACTACAAGAAATTCTAAATATAAGTCATCAAAGACAAATATTAGACAGTTTATTTTCAACTTTTTAATCAGAATATTTAATATGAGCGCGTTAATGCCAGATATATTTATTAAATAATATGAAAGTACTGACAAAATGCGTGAGAGATGTTTACCTGCTTCAGTGCAAGTAACCATATTTGTTTGTACATCAACGTCTTCCCATAAAATTGAACGTTGTAGCTGCTTTACATGGACTGAAAAAAGATTAGATTAAACATATATTTTATAACTTCAATTAATCACCTCGCAGGTATAATCGACCTGAAATACTATTCTATTTCTTCTTTATCTAATGTCAAGTATTTTTTAAACTGCAGTCGTACGAGTCTTATTTATCTTGGAAGAGTGAGATAGAGACAGAGAGGAGTTGAAATAGACCTATGCAGTGGATTGTGATAGGCATCGATAGAACCTATATTGCGCTATCCCTTTCTTATCCTGTATTACGCGAAAGTTTACGGACTTAAATATGAAATATTAAACCATTTAAGAAGATACGGTCTTTAAAATAAAGAAAGCATAACTATTGTTACAACTGTAAATCTACCCACAGATTCAATTACAGGAATTCATAAGGCTTGCGTTAGATCACGCCTAGGTCTAGTACTAACAGAGTAAGATCCCAGGGCCGCCAGACGTCATGTATTTTCTGACGAACCAAATGTGGATGATTGAGTAGTGCTAGTATGTACTAAGAACGCTTGCCTACCAGCTATTTTGCCTAGTGCCTCAATTATCCACATTTGGTTCGTCAGAAAATACGTGACATCTGGCGGCCCTGGGATCTTGGACTATAAGAATGTTGTAAGAAAAATAGACTTGGGAATTGAAATGACAAACGCCCGAAGACTATGTATAAGGACGAAAAAAACAGTTGGGACACTTTATTGTTTGGTTTTACTTACACCTCCTAAACTTAGCATTTTTACAAGACCAGCTAGCCCACCGCTCTGCAGTCTTCTTCCACACGCGGTTCCAACGTCGACGGCATATGCGTCGAAGGGACAGCCTCTGCCGCCATGTCCCAAATGTTTTTGGTACTGGAGAAAATATAATACGAATATTGGTTCGCTACTACAAAAATAACAATAAAGAACAAACAAAGGCAATATTTCCATTGTGGCTGCTAAGAAAATCTCTTTGAACCTTACATTTATACCGACTGCTAGGGAATCTCTTAAATTTGTGACACTTCTTGCAGCGCTCCCTCTCTATGTTACGATTTTCACCGTAGTACTTCCTACTAAAGTCGTGCTTATGCCAACTGTAGTGGTGATTATGGTTGTCTAGTAAAAGAAAGGTATTCATATGAATTGACGAATTAGCTAGAATTATTCTAAAATTATGTTGGAATTGAAAAATCTCATAACATACTATATCCTGATATATTGATAGGGTACGTAAAAAAGGGGGACTATTGTTTTCTCCAACGTGGTCAGAATTTTAAAGAAAACCCTAATAACACTGTATGTCTTGGAAATGAAAATTTACTATGCTTAGTTCGACTATAAAGTAATATAATAGTAGTAAGATTCATCCATTCCAACTAACGCTAAAATCCAAAAAGGCTGAAGTTACCTTGATCAAGTATGATAAAACAAAATAAAAAAATAAATAAAAACTGGGAATCAAGTCGAATCTAGAGATAAAATAGAAAGCAGAAGGTAGAAAACAGTAGCGATTGCTCCACCAACAAGAGCTAACCTTTAAAATTAATAAGAGTTACCTGACAAATGACAGCACGGCGTTTCACTAGGTTCACTCTGATGTTTACATGACCAATCCGTGACAGTGACACTAGATTTGACTAACGTCATGTTTCCATTAGAACGGCATTGTTGGCGACACCACTCAGGATTGGACTGGTCTTCAACTATGCTGAATTCTTCCATTGCATCTAAAGTACTTTCGTTTGATAGGTTATCATGTATCTCACCATCAGTGACCGCGGCACTGCTTGGCGTTTGTGGCCATCCTTGGAGCAAATGTTTGTGAAATTAGATTGAATGTCAATTTGATCTGAGTCATGGATATTTCTATATCTAATATTTAAAAAGCTGAAGATTTTGTTTTTTTGTTTGAACGCGCTTATCTCAGGAACTACTGGTTGGAATTAAATAACATCACACTACAACCAATAGGAGCGGAGCATATATGAAAAATATTGCAAGATAACTAAGAAAATTCATTACACTCTCTGTCTATTACGTGACGCAGACGAAGTAGCGCGGGTCAGCTAGTATAATATGTATGTATTTACAAAAAATATATGTATGTAGTGGACGCCACAGAGCTCGATCTTCGGCTCTTCTCATCCAGTTGTATCAACTATCTAGTATCCGCAACACAAGCCTCGTTGGCGGTGTGTCATAATGACCCGGATTTATTTATTTATTTCAGCGAACTTAAAATTTTTCCTTGCACTTATAGCTAAGACATTATTTTGCATTGTTTTTTTTTGTGTTTAGTGACTGTACATTTATAAAAAATACATTGAAATTATTGTTACCTTCAATATTTTCAAAATTGGTTGTCTTTTGCAGTATCTCTGACAAGCATTCAGTGTAAGATGGAACAGGTATACGGTTGTTCGGTGGTTCTACAGACTGATACACATTTGCAGGAGAGCTATAGTTGTTGTTGCCGATATCTTAAAAGTCAATGAAGTATTTCATTAGTATTTAAAAATATAATAATGACTATACTAGTCTTTATGAAATCGATACCTGGGCACAATCACTATTTGTTAGATTGGTATTCAATAGTAAGCTTAACAAATAAGAAATGATGAGTCATTATGCCAGCCAGTAGTGTTATAAAGTGAATAGCTAACGTTATATTTTTGTAACCATATTATAAAGCAAAAGTGAAATCCTAATGCTTTTTTGGGTTTTTGCCTAAAATATTGGTAAGGTCTTACCTGATCTTAAAATCCGTGAGGGTTTCAAAGTAACATTACTTTTGGATATGTCCGTACCTTCCTCGACTTTTTGTTTTATACAATCAGGCGTTCTACACAGAACCACTGTCTGCTGTTCTTTTAGAAACGAACTTGTACCTAAAGGATTCATATTCACATCTACATCTTTTATTTTACTTTCACTACAGACAATGTACAGTTAATTATAGCCAATAGGAGATATAGAATCATTTTTTAGCGTTTCTTTGATGTTTTTAAGGTCAACTTTCACTTTTTATCCAAATATTTTATTACCACAAATATATTGGAACCAATCTACGCTGTGATCTTATAATTATATGACTTGGGAATTATAGAGGTAGGTATATTATTATAATATCAAGAAATTATAATCGAATTTGAAGCAGTAAACGATGATAAAACGTTTCACTTACCTGTGCTGCATTCCATACTTGGTTCATGCGCTGAAGGTGTTTTATTGGAAGGTACCAATGCTGTATCTACATGATAAGTATTGTGAGATTCCACACTTTGACTTTGGGATGGTGACTGTTGAGGTGCATCTTTGATACTCATCGTACGATACCCTGGGTTAAAACCAAACAATATATAAAAAAATAAATCTACATGAAAGGTGCACCTACATATTTGGAAAATATTTTTTTGTTATGTTTGTAATTATTGGCATAAATAAAGTTTTTTTTTGGAAATTCAACTGAAAGGTTTGTAAGTAAATGTATGACAATGACAAATTCAGGACTCACGATTTTAATGATGGATATGCATGTATTAAAGGTTTCAGTCGATACGGCAGTTTGGTTAGGTAAAGCTTGTATATAAATGCATATGCCAATATTAATTGTATCCGTGAAGCATTTAGTTCACTGCTTTATGCGTTTTATAACATTAAGATTTTTTAAATAAAGCCGTACTTGGGGAAACCTTCTGCAACTACACTTGGAAATCCGATTTATGTAGGTAAATGGTTTCTTTCTAAGTGACATCACAGCAAAAATGGCGATAGTGGCACCCATTTTTTTACAAAATTTTAAATGATTCATCATCATCATCATTTTAACCGTTTGACGTCCACTGCTGGACATAGGTCTCCCCCAAGGATCGCCACGACGACCGGTCATATGACGCCTGCATGATATGAGTGAATATATATAAATGATTAGTTTGATAAAATTGAAACAACTTTAGAAAGTAAATATGAAAAGGGAAGGCAATATAATTCTTACCTGATTCAATATCTCTTGTAGGAAATTCCACATCAGGAGAAAGCCATACATCGATGTTTTCATTTGTATTTTTAAAACCATGCAAAGTGTTATCCTTTCTGCTTAAAACTATTGTAGATCTTTTTATATCATCTTTGTGGAATACCGCAGGTGGTGCTAATTATTCCAATGATTTCCATGTTATGAAAAGAAGAATAGGATAAATAATGAAAAAATTAAGCTAGGATATTACAAATAATGGGGTTTTCACAGGCCTTCTCTTAAGCATAACTTTTCGATAAGTCAAGAGCGTTACATAGTTTTTTGTCATCATAGAATATAGAACAAAAAAGGTTCCTAACCGCACTTTAGTGCGGTTTTTTAGCAAATTAGTGCGGTTAGTTATGTTAAACAACGCAACGCAAGAGATACGGAAAAACTAAAAGAAATAAAATTTCATGTATATGTTTATACATATGCAAAGCCTGAGGCTGTGATGATGATGATAAAAAAAATGTCTAACCGGTGGCGGTGCTAGAAGTACCATCACTGTCAACGTTCGGACCCGCAAAACTAATGCTCCTCGGATTTGATGCTATTGAATTCATAGGTGTGGTCAATTCCATAAACCATTCTGAAGACAAAACAAATTAAAATACGTATTTATAGGTACAACATTATTAATAGCTTAGGTTACAGAAGTCTGTGAATCAGCTCTAAATTACGCCATGTTTTTATATTGTTAACTGCACGTAATCCATATTTTTAATAGTATAAATGCGAAAGTATGTTTAACTGTGTGTAACCTCTGCACGGTTAAGCAACTAAACCACTGAACTATTTAAAATAATTGGCATGGACATCGTTTCGAGTTCTAGGGTGAGATACAGGATAGATTACATCCCGGTAATCATACCTCAAGAGAGCGAAGAGGGAGTTAGAAGTTTCTACGCAGATAAATTCGTGTGCATAAACTAGTAATATATAATTGGATAATGGCAGCTACACATTAAAAATCATCCGCAATTAAAGCTCAATTTAAATTTACCAATACCAGAACTCTGATTTATTTGTTAACAACACAATAGACTTTGTTTACCATTGAATCGATCACTATCAATCATATTGATACGGCCGTAAATCTGTCCTAGAGTGGGTATAGGTCTTGTGGATGCCACCGACGTTGTTTGTGGGCGATCCTCTGGGCAGAACTCTGGAAATGAAATGGAGTAGAAATATAAGCAATTGTTTTGTGAAATTGAATTGAAGACCCGACCCTTTGTGTTTTGGATTTGACAATACATTATAACATAAAGCTTTGGGTAATCTGTATTATTAAATAAAAGCCAAATATTGAACACGAAATTTTGCAAACTATTAAGCCTGCAAACTTCGCATTTAACATGTAGATTGTAGGTAACTAGGAAATTCTTGCGGATCAACTTATCTCCATCGTTATTCCGTTGGGTATAGCTGTGTAAATTCAAAGTTGCATTTTCTTTTTAATCATTTTGACCATATTATATAATTTTTTGATATAACAATTACCTGGATTAATTAACATCTGAACTCTCTGTATATTAGGTTGAGGAAACTGATTATTGGTACTGGGTGGATTTTTTCGCCCTGAATCCCATGTTTCTTTATATCCTTCCCTGTTAGATTTGCGCCGTGGTATGTGACTTGATTTAAATCTTTCTGTAACGTTTGCATATGAAAATTAAGGGCAATAAAACCTTTCAATTTACTCACACTTACATAATATATGTGTATGTGTAGTGTGTCAGTTTACATATACATATGTAGCTAACATTACAATATGAACTTTCTTTTAGTTAACATTTTGCCACAAGTTGTAACAAAATATAATATTTGAGTTCGAAACAAAGAAACTGGTCATGGAGTGTTATGGGATACATAAATATTCAACTTTGTTGTATGTGTGTGTGTTCAACAACATGTTGGCAAAATAAACTGTATTGTGGCAATATCAATAATACTACGATGGAATAAACGAAATAATTATAATTAATATTTATGTTACTAAGAAAGAATACATACGTAATTCCTCCCTTTTCATTCTTGCGGGGAAACTTGCTAACCTACTTGGGCCTGGCAACGAGTCCCCTAAAATACAATTAAAATTTAATTATTACTGTCAGTAAGTCAACTAATATGCTGCTATCCTAGCGGTGTGACCGGTGGAATGAGATATCAGAGGTCTCAAGTTCAAACCCAAGGCACACACCACTGACTTTTCGGAAGTTATGTGCGTATTTATCACATGCTCAAACGGTGAAGGAAAACATTGTGAGGAAACCTGCATGCTTGAGAGATTTCCTCGATGGCAAATGTCTGCCATCCCGCAGTAGGCTAGCGTGGTGGACTATAGCCTAATCCCTGAAGAGACCCGTGCCCAGCAGTGGAACAATAATGGGTTGATGATGAAGTCAACTAATGTAAAATATTAACATGTCTCCAACTTGCCCGAATTGTCTAGTTTTGTGCTTAATTTCGTAAAACTTTTCGTTGGTTTATTAAATTTAGCTGGTGTGCGCACAATTCTAGGTAGTTTGCTGTTGCTTTTTCCTTTTATCTGATCTGTTTGGGATTAAATTTTATGTATTAGCAAGCGTCAAATATGCAAGGACACCAGGGTACCCACAATCATGTAGTTATAATAAAATTATTGGTTTTATTAAGAGGTTAGATTTTATTTACCCTTTGTCTTCACAAAAAAATGGGTTACTCAATTCAAATGTATGTGCAAAACATTGTAAGTATGTACGTATGATCATTATTTTTGTATGGAGTATAGTGCCAAACTTATTGGCCTTAAAATCTCTTCGCAAACAAATGTAAAATTAGATTCTTTTGTAGCTCAATTTACATATACATGAATACATATTATACATAAATGCCATGCTAAACTTTATCCCATAGCACAAATTGCAATTATGGTTCTAACTGACTGAAAATCATACCGTTGGATATTTTTTCCTTCGAACTAGTTTCGTTTATCCTAATTCTTTGTGGAAGTTCAGAGAGTTTAAAGATTTCCTTCTCACTTCCATCTTGAGCTTCTTCCATCAATAAATCTTTAAATTTATCCTTTGACTACCAGAAAGACAGTTATTTTTCTCATAAAACCATCTAATTTAAGACGATATTCATATTACACTTTTTTTTCAAGCTTGTTCTGTTCTCGAATGCCGATTAATTATAAAATAAAGGCGGATTCCATAAAATCGGCTAATCACACATTGATTTTCATTATGTCTAGAGAACTAATTAAAAGAAAACTAAAAAGTAATGCTTAGTTTTTGTTTATTTAAATTTTTACAATTAATTTTATGTATAACTAAAATTTATTGCATTTCATTTTGACAATGTGAATTTGACATGGGGTATAAAAGTCAGTGTATGTTTTTTTCTAAAGTAATAACCAAACTTCTTGATCACTTGTCTAAATCTTCACTTTCTTCTGGTATATTAATTGTTTTGTGTTCATTGGTCTTTTGCTCTGCTTGTATTTCTTCCAATTTCTTTATAAGATCCTCTTGTACGCTGTCAAGTATTTCTTTTAAATTTTTGGCTGTAAAAATATATTCTTGTAAATAATTTGATTACATTCATTTTACCTCCATAAAATATGATATCTTTCTTTGCAAGCTCATATAATGTCCGATGTTATTAGTGGGAATAAAAGACATTGTTTAATTCGTCTAGCAATCTATCGAAATCGAATCTTAATTGATTTGATTGTTATAGAAATATCCAGTATACTTCAAAAAAAATGGACCCGCAATCGTAAAAAGTGGTCGTACATCAACTCAATTAAAATGTTATTAGGTCTTGTAAGCTAAGAACTAATTCTTACTAAACAGTTCTCAGTAGCAGTTAGTTTAAATTTTGGTCTATTGCCATCAATCGGACCTAAAGAATCTAAATAAGATATAACTTAAATCCTACCGGCGAAATAAGAAAGTAGGTATATATGTAAATTTTGGAATTCTCAGGCATGATAGTAGGTACGTATTGTGAAAGGAATATTACAATTATTGTAAAACATATTATACTGACCCGTTTTCTGATTAAATTCTTCGGCTATCAATGATATTTTTCTTAATGTGCTAACATGCTTAGCAATCTCGCTAGCAACATCATGATCTGTTCCCGTATTCACTGCCTGGTCTTGCATGGGAGTCTTCTTTCTGCGTTCAATGGCTGCCATTTTTAATACCTCACTGTTTATTAAAGGCATTTTGGGCATTTTGAATGAGCCTGGCTTTTGGCAAGTAGATTCGACTTCCTCCATAATAACATCTTCTACAGATCTGGTTGTTGTAGGATGAACATTTACCGCGTCATTAGTTACCAGTTCTGGTGCAAATGACTGTAACGTTTCTATTTTCATAGGTGATGGGGTTTTTTGCGGTGATGATTTCTTCGAAATTCTAACAGGTAAAGCATTTGTGATACTTTCTATTATTGTTTCTGAAAGAATTATCCTGATGAAGATTATTGCCCACATCAATGTTTCCATAACAATATTTTTAACAAATACAGTTAGTTTTCGAATAAATACAGTATTCCAGTGGTACTTACGAACAATATTTCTTGGTGACTGTTCTTCTTGTTTCTTTTTGGACGCCAGTTTTCTGGTAATTTCTGCTAAGAACATAGAACAGGTAGGACCTGAAAAAAAAATGAAGTTCTGAATAGAACATTTATAAAGACAGTAGATATGGGTACAAAGGACTTAAAAATATCAGTGAACAGAGGGTGCAGGCTGATGACTGATAACAGTCCTCGGTGAGTCCTCCACCAGTAAGTAATAATGCATTTGCCCATAGCGAATATATGTATGTTACAATGTCACATTTCTACAATGGTTTTGTTACCGTCACTTTTACGTTTCTTTGCCGTTTTTGGTTTAGCGGCTGGCTTTTTACTCTTTGCTTTGTAGCGAGCAGGCTTTTCCATAGCTGCAAATAAAATTATTAAAACAATTTTTTTTCTGTTCAGCACATCTTACGTTAGATTAGGATGAAAACATACACGCGTATTTTGAAACTTGTGAAGTGCATTATGAAATGTTATTAACACTTATACATATATGTAAATATGGCGAAAAGCTGCCCCATATTTTAAAATTTAATTATTTCTATTCAACCAAATACAAAATTGAAATTGAATTTAAATTCATTTTAAAATTGACTTATAAAGTCATAAGCATTCATTACATTTAATTATGGCACCGAGCAAAATTAAGTGTGCCGCTTTGAGTATCCTTATTAATTTGGGCAACATTTAACGAGCACAATATACCCTTTAAATTTTATTGAGCTGCCATAACTACTTTCCTAAAGTGATTTATATTATTAATATTACAATCAAATCAGCCTGTTGCAGACTTCTGGACTATTCTGACTTCTTAAAGAGTATAAGAATACAGTTTTACAAATTTGCCATTGATTTTGGTATGATGAAATAAATCTAATAATTTTGAATCGTAAGAGGGTTGATTGCCACCACACTTCAGGTCGGGCCAACGCAAGTATTTGCCGAAAGGAATACTTTGACTTGCAACGAGAAATTCAATAAAGCTCGGTTCGCCAAACTCTCTGGGTTTGAGAGGCACAAATTAATTTGTTTGCCAAATTACATGGGTTGGAGGTCGTCCCCAAATTGTAATTCGAGTGTGAATGTTTATCGTCTTGTTGTGTTCGCTCTAAGATGTTGAATTTAAAGCTGAAACACGAGAGATAATTAAAAAAAAATTTTGCTTCAACTGAAGCGATGCTTTGGCTAATATTTACATACATACATACATACATACACTCACGCCTTTTTCCCATGGGGGTCGGCAGAAACTACAGAATAATACTACAGGCTACTATTTAAACTATTATATACTGTCCCAGTGTCCAGGATCCAAGATCCAGTCTCTTAAACTGCACCTTTAGGAGAGTCCTATGTCCAGCAGTAGACTGCGATAGGCTGAGTTGATACTGTCTCAGATTAAAGTATAATTAAAAGAGACTCACAAAATATTTTAAACTTAAATTAACGAAAATGTTTTAGTGCATTATAACCTAGGTAAATAGGGACGAAGAACAAGTGTTCTCATAGTTCTCATCTTATCAATGTAAGTTCTTACCTGCAGAAACGTATACTGAAGAATTTGTAATCACAATTCGTGTTCACATAATGCTTGATAGTTTTTGTATTGACTAAGAAAATCGAGATCATAATATAAATCGTACTTACTCGATTAGCAGTATCGGGAAGTCCCGCTGTTCGGGACTTCCGTAAAATAAATATTTGCTTCCTACTTTCGAAATAATGACACTACGAATTTTATCAGATTAATGACACGCGCCATGGAGATGACAGAAACTTTATGGTATATGCCACGAAAGAGGTTGTATCGTTTAAGGCATTGACTCGATAGTAAACCTACTTAGAGAGTGATGCCCTAACCTTAATAAGCCATTCCCGGACGACTAAGGCTAACTATCAATAAACTCCGTAATCAAATATGTTTTGTATTTAGACATTGCAATTAACATAGTAAAAAAATGCGTTATATATGACGTGTATATTTCATTTTATTTTTATAAATGTTTTACAGAAATAATTATGTTTCCATTATATAGCCTATAGGCTATATAGCCTAGCACCTATTTATGTATAATAATACTATCGCACGTTAGAATAATGAAAGAATAAAATATTGTATGGGGTTGAATTTCCAGCAACGAAAAACAGGTACCTATGCATTTTTATGCTGAAATACTTGAAATAATCTTCATTCTTCTTACTTAAAAAATGGTGGACTCTCCATATAAACTTATAACTCAAATTCAGTCTCCTCGAGAATCGATTTAAAAAATCTTGATATACATAGTCATTTAATTATTAAGAAATCAATACGTACCTATTCATTTATTTCTAACCAAATCATGTTTTTTTGATAATAACGGTTTTCCATACAACCATTCATCCCTTATTTTACCTTTTTAGGGGTTTCTAAAATTCCTTTCTTAGTAGATGTTTTCGTTATAGAAATAATTTCATCATAATTCTGTCAAAATTTCAAGTTTTTTACTACAATGGCTCCTGTGGCTCTTCGTTGGTGAATCAGACAAGACGATTCAGTCTTATACTGACCACATGTACATGTGAAGAATTTACCCCTTTAAAAGGCTCTCATTTTGTAATTTTAAGTTTACACATACACACTCATCAAATACACATACGTCAAAAAACAACGCAGTCCCCAGTCCGTCAACGATTACGTTGACGGACTGGGGACCCTCATCTAGTGTATATCATCATTATCATCATCATATCAACCGTTAGACTTCCACTGCTAGACATAGGTCTACCCCAAGGAACACCATGACGACTGGCCCTGCAACATCCACATCCAGCGGATTCCAAGGACCTTTACCAGATCGTCGGTCCACCTTGTCGAGAGCCAGTTTATATATTTAAACTATGAGGAGTAATTTCATTGGTTCAAAAGAAAAACAACAGCTTATTTTAAACAGTGAATACTATTTTTTGTTTATTTTCATTTTTAATTTATGGTTCTGCTTTAATATGTCTTTTCAAAGCTCGATATGAGTTGCCGGTGGTGAAAAAAATCTGAAAAAGAAAACCTTGATATTGATTTTTGATAAACGTAAGCGAATATTAGACATAAAAAAAATTTGCTTACGGATTTTATGGTAGTTAAAATGAACGTATGTTTTATGTTATGATTTTATTGGGATAACAAAATAATCTTTTGGAAAAGTTAGCTATAATTCAAGAAAATTCACTCGAATGTTGAATTTTGCTGGATTAATATAGGTACTAACTACTACGAAAATTAAGGGTATACCGGATGAAAAGAACTAAAGCTACCGAGAAGGAAGCAAATTTCCAAGGTTTCCCTTGGAATTTTTCTCAAAGGAAAAATTCCTTCACTTTTATATAGAAGAAAAACTGCTTTCAAACACTGAATACGCTTGTTCACATCTGACAAGCAAATAGCTCTAATACGATAAAATAGCAGTAAATTAATGGTACCTATCAGTAGGTACGGTCAATAAATTCCCTAACAAGTACATATATTTGAAAGCATTACTATTGCTACAAGGGTACTTCAGAGAGCGTTCTAATGCTGTTTAGGTTTTTAAAAAAGTCCGAGTGCATTTCCTTTGAATAGGTAAAATATACTATGTGAGTATTCGGTTACTTAAAACCATACCCGCCTTTTTAGCCAGTTCATAGAATTTGATTTGAATGCAATATTTTAGTAGATCCAATATTTTTAGTCCCGAGTTTTCTCTTAAAACTCCAAAAAAGAATACAGCTCCTTGAAAACATCGTCTATTTTTAACGTGCCGATAAAACGGTTTATTCCGGTGGGATGGACGGCTTCTGTAAAAAAGAAACATGATTAGTATACTCCAAAGATTTCTTTGGACGTTTTATCTTTTTATAAAAATATACAGGTGTACGAGTTTGTTGGCTCTCAGTGTTGGTCTCAAATCGAGCGTGTTTTTACACCAACCTCTCGCAAACATTGCGAGCTGTTTGGGATGCTTAGTGTCCCGGAAAGTGTGGTTACGCTTTTATCGCCCACACGTTTCTTTTGGATATTATTACAAGCTGATTTTACAAATTCTTTTCGACCTTTCGCGTGATTTATACGGTAAATTTAGTTAGATTTTAAAGGATTTTTCGTTATGACGCCGTAAGGTTATATAGATACATATAAGAGTAACATGTGCGTAAAAATATGTAGTGTTGGTAAGGTAGTTTTTTATTGCATCAAATAGAGGTTGATCGTCATCATAAGTTAATTCCCCACCTATTTTAATAGAGCAATTCTATAAATTGTTAATACCCAGTACAGCTTTTTGATACAGTAAGGTAGTTAACTACAGTAAAAACACTAAAATCAGTTTTAAGTTCACAAGTTACTGTTATAAATTTATGTAACTAAAATAAATAATATGTGTTATGTTGGCATTGGTGTTGCATACATTAATCCAAGAATGTTTAAAGACAATCATAGTTTGTCCTGCTGATGATGGCATAAAATGTCCTGCCATTATCAGCAGGACATTTATTGAATGACTATGATAAACTCACATTCGACATCCTTATGGCTTGTCATGCTAATCTTTAGTAATATATTTGTCAGTGATTTCTAAGTAATATAAATACTAACAGAAATGGTAGACGGTTCTTTTAATCTTCTACTACTTGAGGTATTGGTTTGTGGTTCAGACAAAACGATGCTCTTTGATGTAGTGTTTATACTCTGACTATCCTCAGAGCGACCTAGCCGTGACGACACTAGTGAATTTTGATTTTCTGAAAAACAAAACGCTACTCAGCTGTTAACACATGATAAAACAGTAATTTAACCTATTACATGCTCAAACGGTGAAGGAAAACGTCGTGAGGAAACCGGCATGCTTGAGAGATTTTCTCAATGACACGTGGCGTCTGTCAACCCGCAGTAGGCGCGCGTAGTGGAATCCCTAATCCTAATCCCTGTCAAGTGAAAGGAGACCCGTGCCCAGCAGTGGGACAATAATGGGTTGTTATTGATGATGATGATGACTAAATAATTACAACAAATTTTCATCCTCTCAGTTAAGCTCGACAATTCAACCATTAATTTCGTAAGTAGAGGCGATTTTTATCTTGTTATTTTACTCCCTTACTCTCCTTTTCCATGAACAAAAGCTATAAATATGTACATAACACTAGAGAATTGGCTTTAACGATAAAAACAAATTGACTGTTACAGCCATTATAGTAACAACTACTAGCTAGTAAATAAATGGGTTTAGTATGATTGCCGATATTGAACAAGTTTTTACATAGTTGTCTTGAATACACATGATTTTTAGTAGTGGAAATAGTTTATGACCATTCACATACTATCTATATTCCTATATGGGATACCAGCACAAAAATATGGTTTCTATGAAGAGAATTAACATGGAGCTTATTGTGTTTTATATAAAATATTATATTTATTGTTTAAATGTCGACGGATTTTCCGGGATTTTACAGGATCAACGGTCACGGGCAAAACTGTGAATGTGGCAGAATACCTCAATAAAATCCGTAGAAAGTCGTTTTTATTTCAACATCTAATATTCACGTAAGTGTAAGAGTGTTCAGTATGTTTACCAGATATAGCATGATAACTTTCGTGAGCATCGTAGAACTCATCTTTCCCTTCAGAAAATGATGGATCTAAAGAACTGGCTTCAGATATACTGTCAGAGGATAAACTAGAACTACTCGACTCTTTTATTGATGGGCCTTTCTTCTTAGTTTTGATCTTTTTTCTAACAACCGTTGGTATAGTTTCAGTAGAGTTTGGATCATCTTTTCTTATATCATGTAGTTCTAGTATTAGAGACTGGTTAGGCTCATAGACTCCTGTATTTGACGATGATGATGATGACTCAGAGTCATCGTTTACATCGATGAGGTCTTCGATGTCACCACCTGAAAAATAAACTGTATGTAAAAGTGTATATAATGCAAAGGACTCAGAAATAAATTTTTAGGAACTGCTAGTTAAATTACTGAATTTCGTTCGACTGATTTTTGAGGTCAAGGTATTTTTGAGATATGACACTATTAAGGCTCCTTAAGCACAACTTAATAATTAGTCACAGTTTAACAACGTCAAGCTAAGAGCCTAAGTGGCAATGGTAATAAACGAACAATCATTTATTTTAACGATATTATTATATTTATGATCTCAGTTATGATCATCATCAAAATAGTGACAATTACTATTGCTTTTGTAACTACTCGTATCAAGACTTAGAAGTTTTAAAAATTTACAGAGTTATTAGTCTCAAAAACAGGCTTAGGACCCAACTTTATCTAACATTTATGGCAAAGGGGGCTTAATTATGGCATCGATCTCAATTAATTTAATTATTTCCAAATTTATCCCAATTTAAAGTATAGTATACATAGAGTATAAGATACTTACCCATGACTGTGTATGATGATGTCGGGATTAGAATAATGTCAATATACCGCGATAAAATCCGTTAAAAGTAGTGTTATTTCAATGTACTACTTAATTTAAAAGTATGTACCTCCGAACATGTAAGCAAGGTATTGTTTTGTAAACGATAATTGCTTGCCGACAAACTTGAAAATGGCTAGCATCACCCGTTGTGTTCAAAAACCAGGCACACTGTACTGAACAAACTTTCAAGTACTTTTTAAATATTTATGCTCTTCTTTGGCATGTTTGTAAAGCACTTTTGCTTTTGAACATTGTGGTTACGTGTATGTGGTTTCTCATAAGAGCATTCTTTATTAATAGGACTTGTAGACTAGGTTCTACACTGACCTTTATCCATCTTGTATGGATAGTCTTTTGGTTCGTTGTATGGTATATCTCGTTAATGAGATCTTTGAAGCCTGTTTAGGTTTCCATATTTTTATTCACTGCCAGTTTTGATTATGATTGTAATTTATTTATTAAAATCCCATTATTTTGAGTGTTTGTCTATTTACATTAGTAAATGTACACTGACAGGTACAATTTTGACAGCAGCTTTTGAGTTTGGAATGTTTTAAAAATAAAAACGGTTTAGACTTTAGGCTCACATCATTTCTTAGATATTGAAATGGCAATCAATTTAACAATGTCAGATGGGCGGGATCACTGTCGGACACGTATAGACTAAAGAGTGTGGAGTGAGACAAGGTGGCCTGACTTGACCAAAGCTCTTTAACCTGTATGGGGATCGGCTGGTCCGTGAGCTCAGGGTTTTTGTTCTTTGGGTTCTTTGTTAACAATATAAGCTAAGCGGACGATATGGTACTGCTGAGCCCATTGATCAGTGCCCTCAGGCGCCTAGTGGATGGCTGGTGGGCCGCTTGCGGGGCAGCTCCAACAGCATCTTGCAACTTATTGCGAGGAGAATGGACGCTGACAGCCCCTTCATGGAGTATTGGACAAAACAACATGTAAGGCGTTCCTAATCCAATGTGCCCATTGTGATATTATTGTATTATACATATATTGTGAATTTATTTTTATTATTGTATGTTATATTATTTGATTGAAGAATATGGATGATTTATAATTAACGTAATGTAAATTATTATTATTCATTTATGTATTAAACTACTAAAACGTATTATATACTTATTACTTACACAAACTTGCATTTTTTTGTGTAAAATTTATTCTCGATCAGTTAATTCCGAAGAATATTAACTATTTTTATCACTTACATACATAAACTCATGCCTTTTTCGCACATGGGGGTAGGCAGAAACAACAGAACGCCTTGCGTTACAATCCCTGCATTAGTAATAATGGTTTTCATACATCGCAGTTATCAACCTATGATTATTCAGCGTTGACATTAAAAATTTAAATATGATCACCTTTTTCTTTTTTACCTTTATCGTCAAAACCTACTTTCTTCAGGCCATAAAACATAGTGGGTTCAACAACATTAGTACCGATCATAAACAGGAGAGGAAACGGCCACACATATTATACATCACTGGACTGACCACTCACTACATAATAAACCAATGGGCTTTTTTTATATTGATCATAAAAAGTTCGGTTCGGCCTTTACGATGTGATTGACAGTGACCTTTACGTAGAAAATGTTGAGGCATGAACTCAAAACTAATCATATTTTCATGTGGTCCTGAAATCTTTACGTGTGGTTAGTAAAAGAAAATGGCGACGATGATAAACGTTTATACTTATTTTACATTATGTTTCTGTAAAGTAAAATATTTTAACACGGCTATTGGCGGTTCAACTCTGCTGAAGTGAATAAGCTTCAAATCAGTGTCCAATATCTTTTTAGAGACCTAGAACATATATAACATAGAACTCACTTGGCAATTTTGGAAACAAAATATGTAAGAATAGACTTTCATTCTACTTGTCCCGATAGCCAGTTATAAACCAGGTCACAAATGAGGTTTTAATACCAAATATGTTAAAGAAGTTTCAAACTATATTTTCGATAGATAGATTACAAATATTGATGCGCTACATAAAAAAATACATCATTTCAATGAATAGGTGTTGGTGCCCCTATTCATGAAGGGACTTATTGCACTAGCTTACTCGCGCTACTTCGTCTGCGTCACATAAGAAATAGAGGATTAGAGACAGTGGGAAGTTTTCCACGTTTTTACAACATTTTTCATTGATGCTCCACCCCTATTCGTCGTAGCGTGATGTGCCTTCCTAATGTTTAAAGTAATTCCTGAAATTATCGCGTTCAACCAAACGAACAAACTTTTTAGCGTTATTATATTAGTCAATATTATGATGAGATAGTTACGGGTAGATTGTAATAAGTAGTTTAAAAATTAATAAATAATTGGCGAAGATATTCCTCTTTTTGGTACAAAAGAATAAATCCAGAATGAATGATTATATCAACATCGATTTTTACACAATAAATAAAGCTATTCTAAGTAGCTGATTAGTAACCGATAGTAGTCGGTTTTTTTGGTACAAAAGAATAAATCTAAAATGTGTGATAATGTCAATATGTTTTTGACGACTCAAATACTCCAGCTGTTCTATGGGTCCTGGGTTCGAATCCCGGTAGGGACAAATGTTTGTGTAATGAGCATAAACATTTGTTTCTGAGTCATGAATGTATCTATGTATAATATGTATTCATTTATAAAAAAAAGTATATTATGTAGTATATCAACCAACTAGTATCCGTAACACAAGCCTCATTGCTTAGCTCGGAACTAGATGGCGCTGTGTCATAATGTCCAGGAATATATTTATATATTTAATATCGATTTTTACACATTAAATAAGGGTATTCTAAGTAGCCACAACGCGTGGTGATGTAACTACAACAACTACGTAAATAGGTCGTAAGCCACACATCGGCATGCCGAAAGTATGTGGTATAGGGTTTACCGTTCATTTTACAACCTTTATTTTACAGTGTTGTAAACAGGCAGCAGTTAATTTAAAACTTTCTGTTGTCAAATCAGATTTTGTGTTTTTACTGATGGGAAAAATCCATACTAACATTATAAATGTGAAAGTGTGTCTGTCGGTCGGATTAACCGCTGAGCCGATTTAGAGAAAATTTGGTAAGAACGTAGTTTAAGTCTCAGGGATATGGAATAGTTTTTATCCCGGAATTCATACTTCAAGAGAGCCACCAATAATTACTTTCATGATAACTTCTCATTTCTGACTTCAATAAAAATACTCGGTTGAGTAAAAAACTAAACAATTGGTTATCGATTTTAGGTTATAATTTAGCAGTGAGTTGAGTTTAGAACCAATAGAACGACACAGAGGTATTATTTCTAGATTGTATTAACCTAGGGATAATATGTTTTAGTTCTAGGGATGGGCGTTGACTGCTTGTTTACGCGCTGGCGTAGTAGTTGAGTTAAACAACACATCAAATATAAGCTCGGGTTTATGTACTGAGTCCTAAGTCTTTGCAGTCCTGTTTCAGTCGTAATTTACATACAAATTAAAATAAAGATTTAATTACAACAAAAGTATATCGGCCTGCTGTATGCCTACCCTAGAATATGAGTATTTGCATAAATATTCAAAACCATCATAAATCTTTCTAATAGCTCAGAAAAATCATTTATTATCTATAATATTTATGACTACTATGAAAACTAGTTTCATGTATGAAGTTTTGCGGAGTCAACAAGTTCTATTTTTATTCTAGAATATTCGTAACATCGAGATTTATGTTCAATGCTTACGACGCATTGCTTGTAAAAACTGTCTAGAAATTGTATGCGCGACAAGGGACTGTGCAGTGGCCATGAGTTGTGGTTGTAATACAAAATCCTGTGTGAAAAGATTACTTAAGAGTAAGAAAGAGAAATAAGACTTACGACCGCTGCTGACCGTTGCAGTGCCACGGCAATAAGCGTCCTGGTACAGTAGACAAACGTTTTTTTATAAATTAGATAAATATAAATAGATACGTAGTTACGTCGCAAATATTATTTTTTAAACAACCCTCATCAACATTTCTCGCTCAAATTGTGCTGCCTGACCGGAGAAGGACCTCCACCTTACAGAGGACCGCAGTGAACCACTTACTATCAGGCGTGAGCAAGTTTCCTACTCTTCTGGCTTAAAGGCGTATCAAGATAACGTTAGTATTTATGGCGCGCAAATAGTAATTTTTTGTGCATTACTTCTACATGTGAAATGCAACATACTTAGTTGTTTCCTAAATAACGATCAATAAATTAATTGAACTTAAGTATACAACAGCAGTATACAATAAATCAGGAAACGTGGAAAGCGGGTAGTAATAAATATTCAAAAGAAATATTTACGTATTGGAATCTAAATGCCAATATCATAGTCACCCTACAGAAACATATTCTCAGTTATATTTGAATAGAAACTGCAGCCAATAACAAGTTGTCTCGTCTTGTTGGTCGTTAGCAGTGGTCGTTTGACATACAATCGACCGTGAGACATGTTACAACCGACAAGAATTCTCACCCCCGCCTTCAAAGAAGCAAACGGTAGCTAGGAGAATCAAATTAAATCGTTCTATACGCCCTTATGATGAATAAGCGAAGATAATGTTGTTAAGACATTACTACCATTTTGCGAGTTTAATTAGCTGCAATCGAAATAAGTGGTTTTACTAGTAAGACCCGTGCCCAGCAGTCGGACAGTAATACCTTGATAGGAGACTAGAATTTAATAATCGAGCCCCTATAATGTTCCTATTGATACTGTATGATATAAAACTGCAATCTGAAAAATAAAGTGATTTGAAAGCAGCTTAGCAGCAATATCTTTTGGGCAAATGTTAACATTTATGATTAGGACATATATGATAAACAGACGTTAAGCACAACGTAAAGATTTGATTGATTTGAGAGATTTGTGCTGTGAGCACACATAAGCCCATAACAAATGTGTACATAATATCAAACTATGTTTTGGGGAATCTAATGACTGGTAACTCAACTGATCTTAGAACTCGATAGCCATCTATTTACCTAGTAATTGCTTGTTTATTTAAGAGACAAATCAACAGTATCAGGTATTCGGCTGATATTGAATGACATTCACTGTAGAAAGCTTTCGTCGTAAACATTTGTTTTGATGTCTGCTAGATCCGAATTACACATATTTACCTTCTTTACATGTTGTGATTTTCTTGGTCAACGACCTCTGACTACAAAGAATTTCTCATCTGCAAAATCATAAACTTTAGACTATTGTCATGTGTTACGGCTTGGAACAGATAACAATATTGTTTTACATATGTGACATGACAAGTAGTATATTTTCAATATTGAGCTTAATTTGTGTCTCATGAGTCTTGCAGTCCTGATCGCAACTGCCGAACATGAGGTTCTGGTCTCGATTGCCAATTCGAAGTATGGAAAGCTAACTCTTCTCCAAAGGATCTACTTTTTGGAACCGTGCAACTAGTGTCGACATTTCAAAAGCATCTGTAATATTGGTCTAAGTCTAAGTAAACATAATTATTTCAATTTGAATTCCAGTCAAAAATTCACATACGTGCCCGTGCGTGCCCCCTTTAAATCAGGCTCAGTCCACGTAGTGGAATATTTTTCCTTCCTTTCCGGTCAAAACATATTACTAAAAGTAATTATTATCCTCATAGGAATCTTCATTGACATTCTCATGGGCAACAAGAGCAACAGTGACGAGAAAACAAAAGTTACTAAATTAAATGTTGCCTTAATTAATTCAACGTTATAATAAAAAACAAAAGATTAACGGACGTAAGATTAACCTGCCATCATACTTTATCTGTTTTGGGTTAGGCAGAAGTGTATCGTACACAAACAACTGGACCCAAATAGGTTCCTGTGATGACAAATAAGCATACAGTCCTCTTGAAGTTAATAGTAGCTTATTAATGTAGGTTATAAGAGAGTGATGGCGCTATACAGGATGGATAGCGGTATTCTTGTCTTACAATCTAAATGCTTAAACATGTTGTGGTACTACCCTACAAGCAAGTTGTCAGTAGTCAGTTTCGTAGTACCAAATTTTAGTGGTTACAGTGTTTACATCTTAAACTTATTAAGAGGTTAGAGCACAACTTTTTTTTGTGATAATGTGGCAAACGAGCAGGCGGCTCACCTGATGGTAAGTGATGACCGCCGCCCATGGACATTTGCAACACCAGAGGCTTACAAATGCGTTGCTGAACCCCTTAGAAACCGTTCAGGTGTCTTAAAATAAGGAGTTACTGAACTGACAGCAAATGGAATTCCCATGCTGTCAGAATAGTCACTTCCCCAATGAGCTCTGGTGACCTTACTCACTCGCAGAAAGACAACTATTGTTGATTCACTGCGGTCTTCTGTAATTTATTGCCATTAACCGTAAACCCTAACTCCAAGCTGCTACAAAATAAAACACTTAACAGCATGTTACTTAACCTGGGGACCTCACGCTCAATGAGGCAGCCCAGACCTACTGAGGTAGATTTTTCATTAAATTTATTCCATGTAGGTACCATGCCCAAATGGCTTCTCAAAATAACTTTTTATTTACATTTGCATCCATTTTCATAACAGTTTGGAAACAAAAGAAGACGTTTAAAGTTAAATCGTTCTTTTTGATGTCATATCCAACTTTGTGCAAGATTCAATTCTTCAATTTAAACTTTTGTCTGTGACAACACAAACCTGTCGATTCTTCCAACCAGATTTATCTGCTTTTATAGAATTGAAACTTGATATTTTTCTAGCGCAAACCTCGGGTTCCATCAGCTCGCGATGTAGTTCTCTTGAATACAATGGAATATAGATTTTATGGATTGAATATACGTTTCGAATTTGAATATCTTCAATACTAGGCATATCTCTACTATAATAGTCCATTGTAACTATGTTTATTCAAGACGCATTCCAGGTTGAAATAAATCATTTTTAGTTAGGAATTTAAATCTGTCGATATATTACATTTTATGATAGAATGAAATAAAATTACTATTGCAAATAATAATGTATGCGTTGATACTAAGAATTTCAGAGGGTTAAAAAGTATGTACTACTTAATTATTGTAATTCGTCATTCATTATTATCTTCAACCAATTTAATGTCCCACTGCTGGGCACGAGTCATGTTTCATTTGAGAGGGATTAGGCTATAGTCCATCACGGATAGCCTACTGCGGATTGGCAGACTTCACATGGTCGGGAATGAAGATTTCCTCACCATATTTTCTTTCATCGTTTGAACATGATTGTAATGCGTTATTACGAAGAGACTCTGGTCTTGGGATTGAACTCAAGACTTTGACTTCATAATCCACTGGTCACGCAATAAGTAAATAATTAATTAAGTGTCAATTAGTTAGTTATTATTTTTGTATGGACGATTCATCCTATTACGGCTTTTTAAATACAAAATTTGAATATAACCTAATCTTGAATATCAGATCTAATAAAATTGTGGGATTATAAACATCACTTTGAACACAATAAAGTGAGCGACGGCTCTGCACTGAATTCTCTGAAACTCAATTTCGACATGAAAAGTTTATTGTAATTTAATTTTTCAATATCTGAATAAGATTTCTTTTTTAAGTTTTGCGTATTTCTTTATTAGATTAAGCACTTAGTTATCTGTGTCGCCTCGCGTTTTAGTGTCTGTTTGTATTAAAAATGGATTCTTAAAGAAAGCATATTATATAATGTAAAAAAACATACATTGGCAATTATAGAGCCATTTATTAATGTTTCTGCTAGTAGTTATTTTGCAATACTTCTTCATTTAATGCTCTTAATTTTTTTATACCTTGAAGGTGGCAAAAATAGCCTATCATAGACGATGCCGACAATAGACGCACTCGCGTGTTGCCAATCCTGTAAAAAGCGTTTTAGGTTTTCTACATTTTTTTTTTGGTGATAAGGTAACGAACAAGCAGGCTTACCTGATGGTAAGTGATCACTGCCGCCCATGGACATTTACAATACCAGAAGACTTGCATGAATTATATACGTTGCCAACCCCTGCAGAAACCATTTAAGTTTCTTAAAATAGTTAATTAATATAATAAACTAACAGCAAACGGAATGCCCATGATGTCAGAATAGACACTCCTCCAACGAGCTCTGGTAACCTTACGCATTCACAGTAATACAACTATTGTTGATTCACTGCGATCTTCTGTAAGGCGGAGGTACTTTTCCAGCCGGGCAGCTCAACTTGAGACAGGAATCTGCTTTACTGAATACCTCACACATATAAGTCAGACACACAAACAAATGAAGCAGTGTTTCAGTCATTAATTTCAAGATATTCAAATGATTGAATCGAATATATTATAATGATTGCTATCGTACGAGTATTTCTGGCTTGATTTCACATCAAGTCAAGTGTAACATGTTGGTTTAATATATAAACGGATACTGTAGTACATAAATGAAATACAATCCATGTATATTGAATACAATTTGTATCAAAGTAAAATTTGGCCCTTTGATCATATATCCATCATTTTCTTTGAGAAAATGTAATTAAATTGATGTACAAATATAATATCAATCAAAGCAAGACTAGAATGGAAATACAGTACCTCTAATATTTCAAATAGACGCTTCTGAAGTTGATTCAATAGTTAACTGTGTTAAGTTGAAGTGGACTCTCATTGGATGTTACGAGTGATCAATTTTCGATGATTAATTCTTTTAGCTTAACAAAAACAAAACTTAACACGACATAACGCCAGTGCATCTGTACTTGTTGTACTTAAAACGTACCTACGTGGCATATTGTGGGCTAAGTGTTATACGTGGCATATTGTGGGCTAAGTGTTATACGTGGCATATTGTGGGCTAAGTGTTATAAGGGGCGAATCTGTTGCCATAAATAGCTCAACAACCACGCCTTCTAGACAACTTCTCTTTTTTTAAACTTATAAATTATTATAGTAAGTTTAAGTATATTTTATGTTATAAATGAAATATATTTCCGGACATTATTACACAGCGCCATCGAGTTCTGTGGTAAGCATCGAAGCTTGTGTTACAGATACTAGATATAGTACATATATATATATATAGTACATATAGATATACTACATATATATACTTTTTTTTTGTAAATACATACTTATTATACATAGATTCATCCATGACTCGGATACAAATGTCGATGCTCATCACACAACATTTGTCCCTACCGGGATTCGAACCCGGGACCCATAGCACAGCAGGCAGCGTTAACTACCGCTGAGCTAAACGGGTCGTCAAAATGTTATGGAGAAGAATCAGGCAAGAAACATTCATCTACATTCACAATTATTCAAAGCCGATACGTTCAATTAAATATGGATATACGAGTACCTACCTAGAGTTTATAATTGACTTAGCTGTTGTCGCCGACGTTTGGCCTAGGGGTCGGCCACAACACGTACCTATATTCGTGTCACGAGCGACTGCGGTTTAGAATACTAATGTCAAATAATAGTTGTTCAAATCAAAACGGTATGCTTGTGTAGTTTTGGGATTGTTGAGAATTTGCAAGCCAATTAACGACGATTTCAGGTTTTGGGGTTATTCGGCAAGATATCAAAGAGTTAAAGAGAGAGTACCTGTAGTTTACTAAGTATATTTCGTTAGGGGACGAGATTTTGGAATTAACCGGCCATGATAGTTGAGCCAGTAACCATTATAACAAATAATTTATTATTTTTTATACATAATTACAAACGATTATTTTCTTATAGGTACCTACATTTCTTCCTTGTATAGATTTTGATTTAGGTACTTCTGTACCTTCATATTATGTACATCTATAAGAAAGTTATACAAAAACACGTTTTATTTTAGTATCTCTTTACATTACTAATAACTCAAAAAACACACCAATGTATTTCAAATGGGTCCTTATTCTAATTTAACATATAACTGTCAAGCTAGTTTGCAAAAAAAAATCACAAAAAAAATATACGAGGAAACAATATCCGCAGTCATATATTTTGCACCAATGAAATCGGGGTCAGCTTTGATATGCTCCAATATTGAATAATTCAAGGCAGAATGTATCGATATCTTTGCCATGTTTATTCATGTGTTATATACCTTTATGTTCGGGGATTTGCATTTTATTAAACAAGTCCCAATGTTTTCTGTTATACAAAAGTTGTGTGTGTTTTAACGGCAAACTGCTGTGTTGTTCGAAAGTATTTGCATGAAAATTTCAAATATGGAACAAATATATTGTTTTTATTTCGTTTTTAAATAATTCGGCTTAAAATATTTTGTTTGTATAATAATTTGCTGAACATAATAATAAAATCTAGCAGTTACCAGAAAGACAGTTATTTTTAATACAAAAACCTGCCTCGTACTCCTAATTGAGGTAGGCAGAACCAAAGTAAGTACATTACATGGTTCGAGGCATCCTTACTGTTGGTAATATGAATATAATCACAAAAAAAGTTTGTGTTTCTTTTTAGGGGTATACAGGAGTACCTACTGATACGTTATCATATTTAGTCGGCATGTTTTAAGTCCCATGTACTTATTAGACTGCGAACCTATTGCTATTAACCGGACACAAATCCCAACTGCTATCTAAAAAGAATAAAAGTATCATGGCTGTGTACTCTAAATAACACGTGTAATTTTGAATATTTCCTGTATAATATGTGTTTCAAAATAAAAATTCTCACTTACAGACACATTCAGACCACCAAAAGTTTTTTTTTTTTCTTATTCATTTTCATCCCACTGCAGGGCAAAGGCCTCCCTACCCTCCTTCCATCTCTCTCGTTCTAGGGCCTTCTGCGGCCAGTCATCCCAGTATCGGTCTAGCTCGTCTCGCCATCCTTTTAGGCCTGCCACGACGTCGTGTAACGTTATTTAGACTATACAAATATTTGTTTCCTACGGGGATCAAATCCACAAACCATGATATATAAGTGAATGGCCCAATCAATAGTATCATTAAAGGGACTGGGCCTTTTTTATTAACCACGTATTATTCAAAACTTATCTATTCAACGCCTAGTTTGAATAACTTCTCGGTAAATGCAATTTGATAGAGAAATTTAATAACTCGTCTGAAATATTTTCTCTGCCATTGCGTAGTATGTGCGCCGAATAATGAGGAGCTTATTGTAAAAGAAATAAAATGTACGTTTTATTTCGAAGACTTCTTTTAGTCAACATTTTATTCAAAATATTGTTGCATTGAAGTAAGCTTTGAAATATAAATTAATGATATTACATAAAACCTATTTAGTTTTTTATGGCTTAGTGTTTTATTGTGTACTGACTATAACTTTAGAGATATAGCGGGGTATGTCTGGTTTGTATCCGTAATCTATATAAATAAATAAATATTTCCGGACATTATGACACAGCGCCATCTCGTTCCGAGCTAAGCAACGAGGCTTGTGTTATAGATACTAGTTGGTTGATATACTACATATATATTTTTTTTTTGTAAATACATACATATGATATGAGAATTTCATAGAAACCCAATAACATTTTGTTCGACTTGGGAATCGAACCCAAGACCTTTTACTCGGCAGTCGCACTGACGACCACTAGACCATTGAGGCCATACAAAACACGCTTATCATAACTTAAATCTACATTGCCTGATGTAGGTACGTCAACTGACAAATATTTGCGAAGCGTCGCCGAAACCCGTAATAAACGCGTCGTAAACTCACCGTGATTTTCTTCACACGTTTACACCAAACACACACTTTACGAACGATTAAAAGTTATTTTAATTAAATTCCTTGTTTTATGCAAAGCTCTCTTATTAAGTTTACTTTATAGGAGTTTAAAATTACACATATATTATTTAACGACTCGATCAACGGTGTGGTACTGAAGCTGTGTTCCGCGGGATGGATCGTGGGTTTAGATACCGGTAGAGGTAAATGTTTGTGTGATGAGTATGAGAAACATTTGCACCAGAATCACGCATTTGATAAAAATCAGTCGCTGAACATCATGAGAAACGTTCCTGTTACTTGGAAACTGAAGTTCCTGGTTCCACTTCTAGGTAAGCAAGGACTGATCTATCTACATATAATAGGTAGTGGATTAGGCAGATATGTAAGTAGATGGCATCACTCCTCAACATCATCATCACATCAACCGTTAGACGTCGACTGCTGGACATAAGTCGCCCTCAAGGATCACTACGACGACCGGTCATGCGTCGCCCGAATCCAGCATCACTCCTAAGTGGTGATAATTTATTATGTAGACCAGTCATCATCATCCACAGCCTTTCTGATCCCACTGCTGGGTATAGGCCTCTTTCCATGCATACCATTCGCTTCGGTCCTGTGCCAAACTCGTCCAGATTCGACCCGCAAACTGAGCGATGTCATCGACCCATCTTGCCGCCGGACGTCCAACACTACGTTATGGCCTCTTGGCCACCACTCAGTGAGTGTTTTGGTCCACCTTTCGTCTCTTCTCCTCGCCACGTGTCCCGCCCAACTCCATTTGAGCCCCATAATTAATTTACCGACGTCTCGGACCTTTGTCCTTCGTCAGACAAAGAATGACATGATTGATTATGTAGACAGTACCTATAACTTAATAAAACCTCACCTCTTCATTAATTTATAATACCAGTCGCAAATACAACACTACAATAAAGAGCATAGCTTTATACAGATATAGAGATAACATTAATTCTATGCAATCCTAGTAGCTCCTAAAGCAGCGTGGTTTAAAGCTCGCTACACTTACGACACTGTATACTTAAGTTACGGTTAATTTCTCAGCAAATGAGGCTTGGAGGTGACAAAGGATGAACTATTTAGAAGGTCAAGTCTGTACAAAGTTTGTATTTGCACTAAGAATTGCATGTAAACGATTTATGAATGATTGTTACAAATAAGTTTATTTATTTATTCAAAATTAGCATAACATTTTTATTTTTATTTTTTATTATTATTTGTTATTATATCAAATATGGGAATATTTTCCTGAATTAAATGGATTTTATTTTATTCTATTTTTATTATTTATAAATCCGCAATAAATAGAAAGAAACCCGCACATGCCTGATATCATTCAGGAATGGGGAAGACGTAAAAATGGAGGTCTTTATGTAGTTTCTGCTTAGCCAAAAAGATACACCATTTTGATAATAGATTCACATTTTTTTTGAGATATTTCTATATCACAAATAAATTTATCAACCTGCTCGATACTCACTGGGCAAATGTCATATTTCTCCACTTATTAACATGATTGCAAATTTTTTGATTAGAGCTATACCTCACACATTATATCTTTAATAGAAAAACGTAAAAAACCTCAATATTTTTTCTTAAAAATTGTGTGCTCTATTTTAATCTTTTACATATCTATCGATGTATAGTGACCAAAATGTTTGAAGAATGTTTATCGCCCCTTCTGTGTTTCGCTTGAATATTGGCAGAGTGTTTCAGGCTAGGTTGGGAGAAGCACGTCGTAGAGGTTTGGGACTGTCCTTTTACGTAGTTTTTACGCAATTTCGCGGAAGTGACTAACATTATTTCGCACTTTCGTTCTTGGGACGTGCTAAACGCAATTGTCCTTTTTTGGTCACATGTAAGACTGTCGAAGGGCGAAAGGGACAAGTATAAAGTATCCGTAATATAATTTATTTGTTCTGACGATACGTGACTTTTTAACGTGAAATGTATTCGAGGGTTTCGAGAACAGTACATAAAGGTACGTAAATAAATGTATTGATTATTCACATAAGGTACCGGCACGAGTCGTGAGCACAAACTTCACTTGCGCATTCCATAAATTTTCGGTTTCTTTGACGGAATCACTATGGCGAGGGGCGCCGAGACTGCACACGATAGTTTCTGACCAGTCAACCGATACTGAACAAATTTGGCCGAAAGCGTACATACGTCAAATGGCTTTTACTACTAAAATCTGTGCTCATGACTCGTACCGACAATTATACTCAATTTATGAGTTCTACAATGTGGGGTCGGATATATTTTTAGACTTTTTCCCACACTAAGAATTTCTCCTCCATCATGGTTGCGTTTTCAAACACAAATTATTCACAATACTCAAATACTTACAGGCCACCTGTAGGTCATACAAATATTTGTCCCGCGCGGGGATAGGCAGAAGCCGATCGCTCGATCCCTACACCGAACGTACCGTCAAATATAAATAGATAACTTGTCTTGTAAATAGTTCATTATGTTATCCATCCATCCATGCCGACCACAGAGCTATGATTGACCAGTGAACTGTCAAGTTAAAGGTCGAGAGATCGATCGTAATGCCGCACACAGCTAACTTTCCGACATTACAGTGTACTAATACGGTCAAAGAAAGGCATCATCAGAAAACCTATATGCCTGAGAAATTTTCTTGATGGTGTCTGAAGTATGCTAAACCGCACTAGAGGATTTGGAGGAGACCCGTGCTTAGCACTTGTACAATAAATGTTATGCAATCTTCTACATCGAACTGCTTATTAATTTCTACCCTTTTTTAAGAAATTATGTATTCCGCTTACACTTTCCAAGGCTTTCCAACCCTCTTTTCGCTCTTAAAAGGATGATTTCCGAGACAAAAACTTTCGTCTAAATCGATTCAGCAGTTTAAGCGCGAAGAGATAACAGACAGACAGAAAAACAGAAAGGCAAATAGACAGACAGACACGCTTTCGCTTGTATAATATTAGTATGGAAATATGGATGTAATAATTCACTTTTACTTCTTCTATTATATTTTTGAACAAACTTACCAATTCATTATATATTTTTAAATGGAGTAAAATTACTCCATTTAAAAATATATAATGTTTAATTAGCAATTTATATAAATTATGAATATAATCTGTGTAGTCTAATGATCAACCGTACAGACTACAATAAAGAAGAAAAAAACACTCATAAATTATGTACCTATCAGAAATTTCAAAAGAATGTCTAATATGAATGAATCCTAAGGTGTTCTTACTATAAATAACATTACCGTAATGATAGATAAGTGCTGTGATTATAGGAGACATGTCCTCAATCCTGTATGTAAAATAAAAGACGATAATTGGGTGTTGCACACTGCAAGAAAATATATTAAATACAAGCTTTTGCTCGCGACTTTATTTGCATAGAATTGGTAATTTTTGAGAATTTTTGAGAATTTATTGAAATCAATAAATTAAGAATATTTCATTCAAAGTTTTTTCCATCGTTAGCTTTATAGCTAACGACGGGAAAAAGTGCCTGCAAGCAATAGGATTAATTTTATGAATAAATCCTATTGTTTGCAGGTACTGGCTACTGGGTGGCCACATGTTTTAAAATACAGAGACGTTAAAAGAGGTGCCGGTGCCTGATTTGAAGCCACCCCACTCAAGATCACGCGCGATGAGTGTACATTTAAAATAAGATGTCAAGGTACAATACAGAAAGTAATAAGTCAGCTTGTCTTAGAATAACATAAGCCTGCCTGAACTAGGTTAATCCTGTGTTTCAGGCTATCGCTTTACATGTTTTTTATTTTATGACATTAATAATACATAATATATTCTTATAAATGGAACCTGAAATAATTGTATAAGTGCATTTCAAAATAAAATAAAAATATAAGGAATGTTATTAAAACTATAATATGTAACTCATTTTACAATTACTAATAAATTCTCCGTGTCTGCGTAATTGAGCTGCTCTAAATATTCCGAAATCATGATACTGCATTTTTTATAACTTTTATTGTGTATGTCAATTAATTTATTGAGTTTATTATACAAATATGGACCTAAGAATATGTAAAATCTGTTAGTAAATGCATGTCTAAATTTAGTTTTAGTACAGACTTGGTCTTTTCTCCTCTTGTTTGAAGGTACTGGGTTAAGTGGAAGTTCAGTGTGCTGTTTTAGTAAGGTGTGCAATATAAATAATTGACGAACCGTTAGTACCTTACATGCTATGTAAAGCGAGTGTGTAGGAAATAAAAAAGGGCGAAAGGTAGCTTTAGAATAGCTCTTTGGGCACGTTCTAGGGGAAGTAGAATGGTTTTTGCAGCGCCACCCCAGGTAGTTATGCAATAGGTAAGTATCGATTGACACAGTGCTAGATAGACCTGTTTAATTAATTTGTAGTCGGCAATGTTACGTAAAGATTTAAAAATATATATTAATTTACGTACTCTAGTGCATAACAACTCTATGTGATTGCGAAAATTTAGGTTAGCGTCAAGTGTGATACCTAAATATTTTATATTGTTCGTTTTAGTTAAAGTAGGACAAGTACATGCGGTGTCAGCATACATACTACAGCTATGTGCGTAATTGTATCCAATCTGCTTATTTATTATCATCATCAACCCATTATTGTCCCACTGCTGGGCTCGGGTCTCCTCTCATTTGAGAGGGATTAGGCTATAGTCCACCACGCTAGCCTACTGCTGGTTGGCACTTTGGCAGACATTACATGCCATCGAAAAAATCTCTCAAGCATGCAGGTTTCCTCACGATGTTTTCCTTCACCGTTTGAGTATGTGATAAATACGCCCATAACTTTCGAAAAGTCAGTGGTGCACGCCTTGGGTTTGAACTCGAGACCTCTGACATCTCAGTCCACTGGTCACACCGCTAGGCTACCATAGCTCCACAGCTTCCACAGCTTATTTATTCCTACCATTTTTGAATTTTTTTTTGATTCCGCATAAATACTTACAACCATTCCGCCCTTTTAAGATTTGATTTCCTGGATAAAAACTATCATATTTCCTTTCCCGGGACACAAACTATCTCTATACCATGTATCACCAAAATCTGTTCAACGGTATACGCGTGAAGAGGTACCAGACAGACAGACAGACATACACACTTTCGCATTTATAATAATGGTAAGTATGGATTATTGTAGTGTAGGTTAGCTTTTGCAATAAATACTCGAGAAATTTCGATAGAACTACTTTTTACTGATTTTATGATATTGCTGTACAATATTGAAATTGTTTCAATCTTGACGTTTTGGATTGTCTACAGAATCCATAGTCACAGACGTCTGTCAATATACCTCGATCAAATCCATGATATGTAAATTTAATTATTTACCTAGGTAAGTGGTAAATAAATCAATACGTACTGTCTCTTTTAATTAAACTAAACAATACATGTTGTCGTATTACACAATATTGTTAGACTAGAGAATAATAGAAATCCTTTCAAACTAGCGTCGCTGGATATTCCCCGAAGTGCCGCGCAAAGTCGCAAACAAAGCTTGGTGGAAGGTCAATATCGCTATAACTCAGCCATATGCCCACTCTGTCCCACAAATACTTGTTATAAATCTACAGGATATATGATTTATCATATAGCATCACTGAGTTATTAGATAGTATCGGCGATCAGCCGAAAAACTTTTGTTTTTGCTATAGTTGAGGAGAAAATGCCGCAACTATCTTATCTGATTTCTTTTTATCGATATTTGTGGTTTCGCAAACTTATATTTAACGACTAACATACTAAGTATTGACGTTCCTCACATTTGCAAAACAAAGTTGTTTAAATCAGTACTATAATATGGTGTGGTGTATTAACATCCGGATATATTGATTTATTTATCAATTTACGTAAGAATTGCTTTCAGCTAAAATTGTTCTAAGTATATCAAAACTTTAAACATTGAGTTTTTATAGACTGTACTGGACATTATAGTGCGTATGCATAATAGTACCTACTTTAATAGCTCAATGAATAACACCAACTAGACGTTGTTAGGATTATTTATTGACACCCGATCAGTAAATAAGTAGTTTTAGTGCTGGCTGTGTAATCATAGAGAGGATTGAGTTATGAAAGTTTCAGTATCAGTAATTATAGAAAGATAGAGCGGTGTGATGTATCGCCTATTATCGTGTACGTGGTTGGTTTATAATTGTAGTAATAGGACCCCTGTAAGTCCTGTTACAATGTATCTAAGCAATCTTATTTAGATTGTGAGACAATGAAGGTACCTATATTACAAGTAGAGAGCCTTAATAATACTGCGTAAGTGCGTTATAAAATTTACATTTCTATATATAGTTTTTTTTTACAGAAATGTGAACTTGAGTATTTTATATAAAATAGCAGTTCCTACGGAGAATATGTATCATCATCAACCCATTAATGTCCCACTGCTGGGCACGGGTCTCCTCTCAATTGAGAGGGATTAGGCTACCACGCTAGCCTACTGCGGGTTGGCAGACTTCACATGCCATCGAGAATTCTCTCAAGCATGCAGGTTTCCTCACGATGTTTTCCTTCACCGTTCAAGCATGTGATAAATACGCACATAACTTCCGAAAAGTCAGTGGTGCGTGGAGGAGAATATGTATGATACAATCTAATTTCAATGAATAAAACGACTTCAACTTTGCACAGGCCACACTGCCAGCGGGCAGGCGAGTGAGCTAGGCAGGTGAACATCGTTTCACCTTTTTCACATACTTCGGTTCACGCCGCAAGCTACCAACTAACCTACGTCAGAGATGCGAGCGAAGCTAACGAAATATTTAAGGATTGTAGCGAAGCTACTCGTTCACTTCGTTAGGCGCGCTTCGCTCGCCCGCCCGCTTCGCTGGCTTATGACGTGCACTATGCAACTGCGCGCGAGTGTCAATGGACAGAACGCTACCCACTTGCTCACCCGTCCGTCCGCAGTTTTTGGTGTATATTACAATATTCCGCGTACTTTGTATAGTTTCCTTCTCTCGCGTCGCTCGCCTAGCTCGCTCGCCCTCCCGCTGGCAGTGTGGCCTGCGCTCAATTATAAGGAAGCATTTATGATTGGCGAAATAAACTTGAGTCGCGTTGTATTTAATTAGACTTGTTCATTTTCTTGTTGTGTACTGAATGACAACTTAGGTTTTATAAAAGGGGACTTATTTGTAAAAAGTTATCGAAACTGCTCTTCGGACGTAATATATATATAGATACATAATATGTCTATAGTCGTCGACTAGAGAACCGTTGAGAGTGGCCCAGCACAAGCCTTGTAGCTTAACTCCGAACAAGACAGATTTTAATCATAGAGTACCGATCTAAAAAAATAAGATTACAGATTGTTTACTTTCCTTTAGCAATCGGTAAGCTAGATATAGTTTTATCGCTGTGGGCAATATTGTGTTTTATCATCTATCAACATTCGTCAAAGCAATCAGAGATACAGTGTAGTTTGTATAGAAACAAGGGCTTTTATTTGAGACCATTTTGTGTTACGACGCTTTTACACTGTAGGGTTTAGTATTCAAAATCCTCAGAGCCGCGGTTTAATCAAATTTTCCTTTCAGACATGATTGCTCTCTTGTCTTAAAACATTTTTCTTTCTAAACTTATTGTGTCTTTTTAAAAGGACATTGTACAGACCAGACGGATAACGTATTATTTAACATTGTATGTTTTTATGCATTTTTGTATCGTTTCCTGTATATTTCCGTAAGATAATAATGTACTTATGCATTGAAATAAAACTATATTTATTTAAAAAAAATATTTTGTCATGATATATTGATATTATTTAGGGCTGACGTTTCGGATTTTTTGGCTGTGGTAGCATATTGGTAAAAAGTCTGCCAACCCACAGTAGGCTAGCGACCACCAAGCCTATAGCCTAATCCCTCTCAAATAAGAGGAGACCCGTGCCCAGTAGTGTGACACTGTTGAATTGATGATGATGGTTCTGAATGATGATAGTGATTTCGGATTCTTCCCAAGTATCCATAGTCATGGATAGACTGACCTCTAATTTCAATGTGTAGTATTCGCGTAAGAAATTAATATGTACCTCTCACAAACTTAAGAATAAAAATAGCATATGAACAAACTAATTTTACTAGGTTAGGAACCTATAAAGAGTAAAATCAAAACTGGTTATCACGTGTAAAAGTTATAAAAGCGGCTTCAAAAAACATAACCAACATGTTAACATGAAAATTAATAACTGAAAAAGTTATTTTCTCTCGAAAATTTCTGGGCGGTGGTGTTGCCTGGCCGCGTTAGAATCTGCAGCAGATTGAATTTTAATACGAAGATAATCTCCTTTTTATAGTGCGTCCCACGTGGTTAGTAGTCATTTCGGGAGTAATCTTTGAGAATAAAATCCTTCCTTCTCGCATATTGGATATACATACTTCTATCGCCCAAAGGGGTAGCTAGAGGAGTATTAATATACTTCCACATTTTGCTCCATCTGAGTATTTGTATTTCCTTTTTTTTTTTCAATAAGAGTAGGGTCAAATATTATGTATTTGTATTACGTATTAATTCTCATCATCTACTCATCATACTTTAGTTTGACAGTAACAGTCTCTGAGTCATAAAGATGATTAAATCGAGGCAGAATACAAAACACCTTGTGAATTAAAAAATCTCGACAGAACAACACGAATTCACAGTGGTGGATAACCTAAACGATTTCGACCCGAGTCCCGTGCCCAGAATTCTGACGTAAAAATAACCGATGAATTGAGAATCCCCTCCTTGTTTGAAATCAGTTAAAAAAAGGTTAGTGAAGAAGTCAATATTGTAAAAGTAAGAATTCTTTGAACTTTATCATCAACTCATTTTATTGCCTTCGTGTAATAAAATTAACAGTTTTCTTGACACAGAAATTAACTTCTTCAAGTGCCTACTTATCCCAGGCTGTCAGTTCATAAATTATGGATAAATTCTTTAATCCGTTTTTATCTCTGTTATTTATCGTTAAAAGGCGTTTACTTAGTAGGCAGCGGGGATAATCTTTTGCTAAAATCTTTCCTTAAGGTACTGAAGATGTAACTTTGGTAATGGTAATTTTGAACCTATGTTTCTTTTTTGTAGCACGATTGGCGCAGTAGCTAAGTTATGCTTTGGGTTGAGGGTTCGATTCCTTTTTAAACATTTTTATGGTCTACTGATTGTTACTATGACATATCATTGTATTTGCGAATGCACCCAAAATACAGAAGAAAAATCTAATGAGGCAAGAATATTTTTTTGATTTATAATATCATAATGAATACTTTTTACTATGTTATTTTTAGAGCTAACTTACCGACTGATAAGAAAGATGGATTATAGTAGTTAGTTATAAATAAATAGTTTTTGTATAGGAAAGATTGGAATTAAAAATTAAAAACAATCAAATTGATTCCATACATTTATTCTAATATTCTCTTTTTATCTGATACAGTTTAAAAACAGTGTCATTGCTAATAAGATGTTTTACTAGAAGTAAAAAGCATTACATGACTTATGAAATTCTTAACATGTTTCATTTAAAAAAATGAGTTTACATTTCATTCATATTAACTTTCTCACGAACGTGATATTTACTCCATCCTATATAAAACATTTTATCAGTCCAATGCACATCATTTACATTTAAAATACACATAAAACACAAATTGACTAGAGTTTGACTCCAATCTAGTTTGGCACCTTATACATGTTATGGAGTCTGTCCACTACAGTGTATCATATAATATAACCAATATAGATTTGTCATATGTCTGAAACCTAGTAACAGCACTGCGGGATACATTTCACTGAAACCGCCCATTAAGACATATGACGTGTGCGCTTACTTAGAAATCCTGTTGATAAAGTTATTATTCAGTAGATAAACGGGCTCATGATTTGAAACCATCGATTGTGACAGATTAGCAGTTAAGTCAAACCGCTTTTTGTTTTGTATTGGAACTTAATTTAGTTCAGTATTTATATACTTTCAGTTTTTTTTTACATCAAATTTTCATTTCATATTTGATGTTACATTTTACATTATTTTTATTTGTATCTTATGTGTGTGTGATTAGCCTCAACGGTTATAATATGTTACGCTACAGTCATCAGACTCCATTATATCAAATGTTTTGAACATACAATATCCACTTAATTAACATTAACTTATATTTATATACAACGTGATTGTTTCAAGAGATCTAGATTGTCGTACAAAATAGTAGACCGAAATTGTAGAATTTTCTTCTAAATAGTCCCTGTATTTTGTTCGCTAATTACTCTTTACAATAAAAACACATTTAAAAAGTTTTATCACACGAGATATTATGAAACGAAGCTATATCAGGTTATACATTCTTTTGGATACATATTATGCTTTAAAAATATTATTTAGGGGTTTATGGTAAATGTTTACCCTGAATTCATTAAGTTATTTTAATCTTAGGAGATAATTTAATGAAACATGTTGCATAGTTTTCTAGCCACGTTGCCATGCGATTCTAAAAGATAAATCATTCCGCATAATACCTGTAAACGCGAAAGTTTGTATGGATAGCATGTTTGTTACGCATTCACGCAAAAACCGCTAAACGGATTTGGATGGAATTTTGGCATACATATAGTTTACTTTTATCGTTATACCATGGGGGTAGAAGCTAGTAGTATGCAAATATATAACGATTCTATGATAGTATACAAATATACTGGTGAACCATGCATTTATGCTCCAAATATCTTGGTATATTTTGTTGTGTGTTTTTGTTTGTGTACGTACAATAAAGAATACACTAACCCTACATTTATGTGGGATCTACCTACTTTAAACCCCTAAATAACAAGGAACTATGAAGTTGATAACTATAAACATACCTCGATTATCAATCAATAGCAATCAAAATCAATAGCAACGCAATATGCTAACCGGAATGTGCGAACAATTTTAGTTTAGTTTTTGATTTTATTTTGACATTAAGTACGTCAGAAAACAATTTCATATTTGGAATATTATTGAGGAGGTATTTTAGGGTTAGCAACTCGCGAGTGATACCTCAACGGTTGCAAATGTCTCTAGGCTACGGTAACCGCTTACGTTCAAGCGGGCCGTATGCTTTGTATGCCACCCTTGCGGTTTAAAAACCGTTTGATATTTTATTAATTACGCGTAATTACGTCTTACTGTTGAAATTATCAAATTGGCTATGTTCTGTTTAAAATACGTCAAGAAGGCGTAAAGGTACGAATATTCATATTAAATTGACTCTAAAAGTAATAATGAATTACCCAGTTTCAGGCATTCAAATTCTTACATTATAAATATTCAAATAATTTGCAATTCAATTTTAAGTTAAACACTTTTATTTACATTCAATTCGTTTATGTCATCTTAGTCGTATAAATATTAAAATATGTCACATTGATTATAATTATACAGTATACATTTACGTAGATATCAAATATACAGGTTAGGCGCCCCCCATTTATGACGTAAGACGAATTTAGCCAGTTTTCGACTCCCTCCTCCCCCTATGTAAGCAAAAAATAAAATTGTCCGGCCCCCTGTCTGATACTATTTACGTAGGAGTCTAAAAGAAAAAGAAAAATATCAATGCTCATTTGTTTTGTAGACACTAAAAACTTTTTTTTTTGGTTTTATTTCAAGTCTTGTGTCACTTAACTTTTAGCATTTTTTTTGATCTTACACTAGAACTTTATTAATTCACTTTCTTATTATGAGAAAAATATAACATGATATACCACACTCGCTCCTCCCAAATCGTCTTACGAAATAAATGTACGGCACCTTAAGATTTTGGTATAATATTTAAGTCTACAAGAATGTGTCTTCCCGCCTTCTTTGTGGCGGATGACAGTTGTTGTTGATTTGTTGATCAGGCAGATGTAATCGAACCTTCTTGGAGTTTGTGCTGTTGCATTGGTGTAGGCGCTGCTTTGGAAACGGCACGTCGTCCTTTACCTTGACAGAAACGAATAATTAAAATAATTATTAGCATGCCATTAAAAAATCAGGTCATAGCGGCGACAAACATATGTGGAGTGGGTTTGTGATAAATTGGATTCGGAATCATGGGGATCTTATCGTGAAAATACCTAGTCTATAGTGAGTAACAAAATAAATGTTAAAGCTTTGTGCTGGAGTTTTATCTTTCTAAGATCCCATGGCCACCTGAACAAAATGATTAATAATTTCAAACTGGCTTACTGTAAGTATACTTCTCTATACTAGCTCTAACTCCATCTAACTCTTGGTGATTGTATGTGAAGAAAATAAAAGCAGCGAAAACTTGTATATTGAAGAACTCCAACAAATCTAGCGTTTTCTTGTTCCATTAGATAAACTTGCAACCGTTTAATAGGAGTCATTAAAGACAACTTTTCTTAACGTTTTAAGAACTAATTTGAAATTAAAACTTTATTTGATTCGGTCACAAAAATATTTTTATAGTTTTATTAGCTAATCAGTGAAATAAAACGCGAGAGATTCAATTTATTCTGATCAATCAATTTCAATAAAAGTAATAAAAGAAGTTTGGAGGGAAGGAGGAATATTTAATAATATTCGAGAAAGTTCCATCGAAATTGAAATGGTCGGGAAGATATTGATAGGGTTGTTAATTGTTAAAGTGGATCACCTTGATACAATCGAAAATGTTAATGAAATTGAGAAAATATTAATTTTCGAGCGGGACTGTTCTATATCACTTACAAGTCCTTTAAGATTTACTCCACATTTTCAGAAATGTAAAAAGTAGTTTTATTGCTGTCTAGTATTCGGGTTAGTAGGAAACCATTGTTAATACTTTTAGAAGAATGGTATATGAGTACACAATGGATACGTAATAATTTTAGCATACCATGACGCCTGTGTTATCAAAGGGTGTTAGCAGAGTGAAAGGACTCATGAAAACATGCGTATGATTTACGGTCCTAACTAAAAAAATCACGTATCCAAGCTGATATAGACAATTTCATAGTAAATACTGACATTGTTTGGCTGGAAATGAAACTATCCGCTCAAAAGTACAGCTTGGAACCACCAGATCAATGAATCAATCTAAAATCATCATATTTCCAACGTCTTTTCCCATTGAATTAGACTTCACACGCTATCAAGAAAATCTCTTAGGCGTGAAGGATTCTTCAACGTTTGAGTATGTAATAAATACCAAAAACAAAACTCTCATGTAGTCGTCTGATGTAAAATTAGAATAAATAACTCTCTCAAAAATAAAACCGACTTCAAGGTCAGAACTGGACCAAATTGAAATGGGACCACATGTCGTGTGGTCCCATTTCAATTTGGTCCAGTTCCAGCACCAGCTTTCAAATAAAAAGAATTATCAAAATTGGTTCACCCAGTCGAAAATTATGAGGATACAAACATAAATAAAAACACAGTCGAATTGATAACCTCCTCCTTTTTTGAAGTCGGTTAATTAGAATAAAAAAATCTCTTACAGTAATGATGGTTAGGTACGTAAACTCACTCTAATGGTTAGTTCATGCCTAGTTCGCCTGTGAGATGACGTCAGTAGCTCGGTGTGAGCTCGTGATTCGTTGCCAATGGGGCTGTCGCTAGCCCTCACCCAGCACCACAGCCACTTGTATGGAGGAATATCCCTGTCGAGAAAACTGATCCATCAGTACCCAGGTCCCAGAGGCACCTGTCCCCCGCCAGTACTCCTTGATCCAAACCTGAGGTTTTTAGTGACTCTTTCGGTTGAAAAAGTTCACTCTATCAACGAAGGTTATGTCCAAAAAAAGATCAATCAGCTTCTTATAGATTATGAACTGAAGTCACTGCAAATTATAAAAAAAGTGTACCTATCTAGTTTGCAAACAGCACGTATTTGACCTTGGAAGGGTAAAAAACAAAACTACATCAAAATAATTTAAGGCATAATAATTAACAACACTCTTGATCAAATCAATTTTAAAACAGAATAAAAATTTGATCAAAATTGTTTCATCCATTTATAACACAAACGATAAATAAATGTATGACACCCCTATTTTTAGGTCAGGTGAATAGCATAACAATATTCACACTGACTTATTACTATAAAAATTATTACAGCTGTAAGTTTTATAGTTAAAAACAAATTAGTTACGTTATCTTTAAATAACACATATTATATTAAAAGATTTACATGTTTGCCATACTGTTTTAGTGTATCCAATTAAATGATTTTGATTTAAATTGAAGCCAAGGCATAAAATCAGATTGTTAAGTTAACTACCCAAAGGTATGGTTAAGAGACTTACTTTGATATAATATACAGCTATAACACAACCAAATAGCCTTAAATCGACCGCAAGACTCATCGTACAAACATTAATGCAGCAACAGATAGCCACTTAAACCCCAGTAAATAAGACAAGTTTACGAGTTAAAAAGCATAAACCGTTTAGTGCTTAAGTGCATTTTGACGTCACTAACTCGAATTCAGTGCCATGTAAGTGACTTGATGATGCTATTAAAAGGCTATTGTAGTTTTTGAGTGACTTTAGAGCGATTTTAGTGCTGTTTTCTCCAAACTCCAAAATATTATTTATATTTATTTTTTACTTGAAAATTAAAATATATCAATCTCCTTCATTATTTTTATTATTCTTCTCTTCACCATTCTTCTCATTTAAGGAAAATTAGTAAAATATGCTTTCTAAATTAAAGAAAATTGTTAACGTTCTAAGATTTCTTCAAAGTACGAAAATTTTAAATAGTTGACCAATTTCATAAAGAAGCTCAAGAAATAATGAAATTCTCTGCGTGCGGACAAAAAATTCTCTACCGTCGAGAAAATTTTAGCTATTTATTTTTCACTCCATAATTAACTAAATGACTCAACTTAACTAAGCCTTCTTAATTTTGCAAAACAAATTCTGGCCTGACCTTTCTCAAATCACTTGAAATGTCGAGAAAACCCTTAGAAGGGAAATTTACAAGTAATGAGTTTGAAAAGATAAATAATTAACGGTAAATTATCGCTTAAACCCAACAAATGGAGTGTAACGATGATTAATATCTAACGGTACATTACCAAATGTTTTGAGGTTTTGTTAAAATTAATGCGATTCAATTAAAATTGTTGATTGTGCCTTTGCATGATGTCACTGTTTAGAAATATGTCAGTATTGATTGGAAGTATGTCTTAAAGATGAACGGTCATGTTCATCTTCCATTTAGATCTTTAGAATACATCTTTAAATAATTCCGGGCATCGTCAAATGCGTAAGAGTTTTAATTTCTAAATACATTTGTATCGTAAAAAAATAATTTTATGCATTGGATTAATTAATGATTTTATGCATGGCATCTATTTATATTTTTAAACGAAAATATATGTTTTATCTAAATTCTACAGACGAATCTGCCTTATTTGATGAGGATTTGTACATATACATATATATGTAAGCGTATCGTGAGGAAAAGATAAGAATAAAGCATTTAAAATTTTAAAAACTGCCATTAAAACAACCCCCAGTAGCGTATATTAACAGGACGCAAAAAACCCCATGGTATATTATCCCAGAAAATGTGTAAATTATGCGAATTACATATCATTAGGTATTTCCTTCGTACAACATTTTTTTTCGCAAAACATTTTCAGTATCAGGAAGATTACTTTAATAAAGCTTCATTTTATAAGGGAGTTTATTGTATACTTAGGCAGAATTTTAAAAAGTCTTTGCTATGTAGACTAACGTAAGGAAAAAGTTATTCTTCTCAGATATATGTGACGTCATGCTCTAGTTTAGAAATGTGTCTAGACAAATGCTCTTCAGTGTTTATCGATAGGTGATAAATTAATAACATATTTTTTTTGGTTATACAAACAAATTGATATTTTTACAAAATTGTGTATTTAGACTAGATATGTAGATTATCAATTATTATGTTTGGGTTGAAATACCGAGACAAACATATAGATCTTTTTTAGAACTTTCCATTGAGCAATGGTTATATTGGTTTCTTAATTTGTAAGGTTTTTATAATATGTGTACTGGCTTCATATTCATACAGGCTTAACATGTCCCGCCGGGGTTGTGGTGCATGCTTTTGCGAATCCCATGGCCCCGGCAATCGGGTTGGTGGCGTTGACGGGTGCGGTTTTTTAGTCGGTAAACGCTCACATTGGGCGGGACGGTCCGTAAAGGATTTTTCCGCACTTAAAAAAAAAAAAAAGCTTAACATGTCACTCTTTAGTCCCAACATTTTGGTATAATGGATTCCAATTGAGAGTAACTATTACTAGACGGAACTATAATACACGGAAACATCGCTTTTGTAAGCAACTTTAAGTTGACCAGTCCCAATTGATAGGACGCATGTAGCAATAATAATCGTATAGCTCAACCATGTTATAAGGAGCTTAATGTACTCTACAAATGTCGGTTTTATATGTTTGTTATAAGGTATAGAATCGATCGATCCCCAATATCTGTTGTTCCAGTCTGTAACTTTAAAAAAATATCTACTTATGTTTAAATTACCTACTTGTTAATTTTCTTTCATTATAAATGTACCCGTCCATCCAAAAATGGCGAGTTCAACGTGAAGCCTTTGTTGCTTTCAGAAATCAAATTTACGAAGGATCACGCATGGTATTATGTAAATTGAAAACCTCAAAGCAAGTTTCCGGGGTCTTGCTCGCAACGGACAAGCTGAGGGTGTGTGATTTTTTACATGCTTTCTAGGCAAATTTTTTCAAGTATGGAGTCGCATTCCAATGTAACTGAGCAGGATTTTTTTGTTGTAATTTGCATGGGAAATTTGTCTTTGGGTCGATATTTATGATCTCTGTGATAAAGTAAGTCAGTTTTAGGTTATGATTTATGGATACGGTAAGTGAGCTGGGTGGACTGTTATTCTGGCTTCTAGAATCTATAATTATGAATAGTATTAAAAAATTCGAAAAAGCTTTCAAAAGCAGATAGTTCTTTATTGATCATAGTTATCATAGCATTACAAAAGCTTATTTTAAATATTAATAAAATACTTCAAGCATCCCACGAATTTCAGCAAACAATTTCTTAAATTCAGAATAATTTAAATCTTGGTAGATCTGTTCCATTATTTCAACGGTACCCGTAAGTAATTCAACATCGTAAAACTTACCTTAGACTGACAAATATCCTGTTAGAGAATATAAAGTATATGACAGGGTTGGCAGCAGAGTTGAGCGGCGCGAGGCTTTGGATGAGCGAGGCGATTGCTATGTTAGCCTGCGTGTCTGGGACGTAGCCGTACACTTGTAGCAGGTCGAAGATCATGTACGGAGACCAGCATAACACGAATACTGAAACAAAAGTTAAGATTAATATTTTTTGGAAAATATTGTGAGAATTATTCTAAAGGCTAGCCTTTTATCAAACACTAGTTGATTCCCGCGACTTCGTCCGCGTGCAATTTAACTAAAAAAATAAAAGTATCATATTAACTTTGCAGCCCCGTTTTACCCCCTTAGGCGGTGAATTTTCAAAAATCCTTTCTTAGCGGATGCCTACGTTATAACATCTACGTGCATGCCAAATTTCAGCCCGATCCATCCAGTGGTTTGGGCTGTGCGTTGATAGATCAATATATCAGTCAGTCAGTCAGTCACCTTTGAGTTATATATATTTAGATTTTAGGGTTGGCCGTCAGTTTATGCTGAATAAACAGTAAGTCTATCTAGGACTACGTCAACGATAAACTAAAATAGTTTCAAATAAGGTTTGTATGAGTTCGTAGTCGGAGTATATAATTATTCACTTCGCTCGCCGCGTTTGTGGAGTTGAGCGTAAGATTTTTGGTTTTGGATTCCTAGCCGAGAGCTTTATTAGGTATTAAAAAAAATAAGTACCTACAGACTCGAGGGTGAATTTGGTTAAGGGCCTCTGGGCCTTAACAACTGTGGGTGAATATCAGTAGACTTCTGCCCAAGTTTTCAGGGATGTTATTTATATGTATAGGTATGTCTATTTCTGTATAAATTATAGTTATTTGTTGTAAATGTGCAAAATTGAGTACTAGTTAATTATTTATAAATATATTCTTTTCTTTATTTTTTTTTCAACGTCACGTTATTGTTAATTCGCCGCATTTAATTAACACAAAGGATCATAAAACACGAGTCTGCAAATACAAGGATAACAATAAAACGGCTTAAAAAGAAATGTCAAATGAATGGGGTAAATTATAACGCGCCCCACAAGATATAAAGACAAATTACGGAAAGGGATTTAAAAGGGGTGTTCTGTAACAATGGGGTATAAGTAATTACGATTTATTAATATTAATGGAACAATCATTATTTTTGTAAACAAAATCCTTTGTTGCATGTTCACGAATGTGAGTGATGCTAATTTGGACACGATGGTGTATCATATGTAGCACAATATACGTTTGACCTGAATTCATCGTTTGCTGCAGTGTTGTAAACGGTACCGAGTTCAATATTTATGAAAAAAAGCCTTTGGTTTATAGGTTTTCTATCGATATTCTCTATTTCTAAATATATCAGGATATTATTACACAACACCATCTAGTCCTGAGCCAAGTAGTGATATTAGATAGTTGTAAAAAAATTGATGTAGGGTTTTATTTTGTACTAGGTGAATTTCGTGAATATTTTCCAAAAAAAAATCTTTTTTACAAACTTTGTCCTGACAATAACGAATACAAAAAAAAAATATCCAATTTGGTGCAGTTGTTTGGAAGTTACGCGCATACGTACAAGTCGAAGATTAATTTTTATTTACATTCAGGCACAAATGTAATTGCGCATCAGAAAGTCATTTTCTCCTACCTTCCTTGCTGTTGGGCTCATTGGGTCCTCAAAAATAAATAATACGATCAAGTACTGAATAGGGCAATACTAGAAACTAAATATTCATACAATAAAAGCTTTCAGAAATTATATATCTCTTACAGACAAATAAATGGAACTGACAGGTTATAGTTGTAAAATAAAAAGATAATAAAAAAGCAGACAAAATACTGAAGAAATAAATTCACAAATTGACAAGCATCTGAATAATAATACCTATTCTTAAGGGACTATCCAATAAAAACAATCCAGTTTTACAACGAAAGTTTTTAAAAGTTTTTTCGCTCAATGTGATTATTACGTCACGCAGCTGAAATATAATGTCCAAGTTCTAGAACTTTCCATGTTGATAAGGAGATGAAAAACCTACTGGTAGTAGCAGCTGTTTTTTATGTTTTAAAGTTAAAATACCTGTTAAAGTGGAAAGAAGAATCTTTAAAATTATTTTTTTATAATATCTGGGGAATAATACATATGGCTGTTTTTTTGTTTTATTTCGCCTACATTTTCCCTGGATTCAACGGATTCAGTGACCTGGTAAAAGTCTGGAATCCGCTGCATGCAGGTGGTCCAGTACCGGTCGTCGTGGAAACCCTTCGGGAAGGCCTATGTCCAGCAGTGAAGGCCTTTGGCTGAAATGATAATGATAACATTATCCCTTTACTGAGCAAGAGCGTCTTCCATAACTTGTGATATTTTGACCAGTCTTAAGGAACCAGTTATATACAATACCTACTATTAGAGCCTGTGAGCCATATCACACCCTGTATAATGTAGACATGATGCACAGTCCCATTTGAATTTGTTGGTGTTTCTACATCTGATTCACTTAAAAATTGAGCGACTTTGCTTTTTTACTAGTAAACTAAGGTTTAATGGAATTTGGAAAATAAGATCGACGATACGCATTAACAGAATAAAAAACATCAAGAATAATTTTTCGGAGTTATTATTCGATTAGACTATTCTATTGTGGATAAAATTTACTCGAATCCAATAATGTTTATAACAATTGTATTTTGTTTTATTTATTGAATTGTATAAATCGTCAATTGAGTAATTGAACATGATAAAAATGTAAAGTTAAATTACGGTAAATATAGAAATATATATTATATTTCTGTTTTAAAGACACTTTTACAAATTATTTGATTTTTTAATTATCTACATACCTATATAATTACTCACTTGATGACCTCTGAGACCGAAACAAACTCCGAGAGGTAACATTTTGCTTTAAAGGTCAACATCTGAAATGGCTATTGGAAAAAAGCATCATAGCAGTTTTGTGTTGACAGAATGTTTGACATTCTTATTAAATCATGTTCCAAATCCTCGAACAAGAAGACTAAGACCTTACATAATCATAACTCGAGCCAAGAACAAAGCCTTCAAGATCTGATATCTGTACAAAATGTTATTATGGTAATTCATGTCACCAGCCCAGTAAACGGAGATAAGAAGATTGGGAGAATTTGCTCCAAATCGAAAAAATCGATCCATATGGATAGATTATTTTTCTGTGACTCTTAATTGGATAATTTGTTCCTGATATTCGTCTTTCTTTTAAGTTTTTTTTGTGCAGGAAGGGAAGTTTAAAATTGTTTTCACGGGTAGCGGATATACCGGATATACCTGTTGTTAAAGACTAGAAATTATTCACAAACATAAACGACTGACACTTTTTTAAAAGTCAACAAAAAAGTTTTCATGCTAAGAGGATTAAGTAGGTACGTTTCATTTTACGACGAAAATTAAATAAAGATTTATAATCATGCAACGAAAATTATTGGTCTAATAGTCAGAAACGCAAATGCTGAGCGTGATATACCTTCTAAACTACTATAATGAGGTTGAATGCCACATCGACTAAAGTGCTATTAGCATAGCATATTGCATTTTCTATAAAAAATATGTAGCAACAGATTATATCATAATTTAATAGGCTCATTCTCAATTACATGAAAATATATCGTTGAAATTGGTTCTACAACAGTACACATTCTGTTCTAACCTTTGTAGCTAGCATGGCAAGCCATCAAAAAAAGCTCACGTGCATTTTACAATGTCGTGTTGTGCTATAACAGTCGTGACGCTAATTTATTTATGACAATTTTATGTCTAGCGACTGGGGACTATAAGAACAAGAGTTTCTTTCAGTGAGACATGATGGAGGAGATCGTAAAGAGTTTTTATTGTCTCCAGTTTTCGTAACCTCTCGTCATATCAGGATGGCTCTTATATTTATTATAGCTATCTGAGATATTTGGCCTTTGAGTATTAATAACACAACGTATCGAAGTAGGAACTGTATGATGACTTATTTGTTCAGCACTATATATAGTATAGTTCCTTGCAACAGGTTCCATAGTTTTAAGAATTATTATTATTAACACATAAATTGGACGTAATAATTATGAAAATTTAACATTTGAACAGAATATAATATTATGATGAATGTTGAAAACTATATAATTAAATAATATGTAAAAACAAATGCCTCCTTAGATAAGTGCAGGAAATACCGGGTATGATTCCCACATTGTGAAGAGTTATTGAGATTTTCAGTTGGTGCTAGATTTTAGGATTGGCCATTGGCCTTTAGTCCAAATTCAGAACGGGAAACTGTAGGTGTTCATAAATACTCTTTTTCCTAACCGTTTGGAAATAAATATAGAAGTGCTGATCTAATTTCGAATGAAATTTATATAATAGTTGCCAAAAAGAATCACGAGGGATTTCACGAATACATTTTCATAGTTCGTTAAACGCTGTAAGCTAATTGAATTGGTCCTGCTTGTCTTATTAATACTCAGGCTCAAGACTGTATGTTTTTCTGTCACAGTTTGTTTATTGTGACATAACGTAAGTTTATTATCCGCAGACGTGGTTAAGAGACTGAGCCGAATCGTAGTGAGGGTTAAGTGGATACTGGATTGAAAGAGTCTTGATTTATCACATATATTCTGTTTATTTGTTTAATAAAATAATGTCACAAAAATGTATAGTTTATTCATTTATCTACTCAGCAGCATCAACAAAGGTTCGAAAGTACAAAAAACTCGTACGTGGTTATTGCGAGTCATTAAAATCGCTTGAACTTTGATTACAGTATTATAATACAATACTAGAATAATTAGAATACAGAGTAAGATGTAATGTCTGACTCTGTACGTAACTGAGGCGTATGCCATTAATTTCGTGTGTTTACCTATCGCACCAAACTTATGTAGCGGAACTAATATTTGTTTAGCGATATAATGTACTATCACGCCTGCCTCTATCACTGAAGGGTTAGGCAGACAGGTGTAAATATGCCATCTCTCTCAGATTCGATTTCAAAGATAAGCAACTTTACGAAAACTGTATTATATGAGGTACTGACGGTACTGCACGGCGTTATTCAGATATTTTCAGTATTGATTATTAAGCGAATGCCAACACCTAATAATGTCTCAAACCAGAAATTTGGTAATGAGTACATACTCAAAACTAAAAAGGACGTATCTAATGTTATCATGTGTACTTAAATAAACTCAAACTATATATGTATATGATATACAAGATAAACCCATGCTTATAATATGTATAAATGCGAAAGTAACTGTGTGTCTGTCTTTTTACGTTTTCACGCACATGGAACTGAAATTCTGCGAATTTTGGTGTAGTAACCAATTGTACTATAGACAAGGGCTGCCGATTGTCACCGAACCACGCGGACGAAGTCGTGGGAAAATGTGTCAGAATCATTAGTTCAGGACCTATATGTAATTAATTGAAAATTTAATCAATCGTGGTTCTAATAGTTATGGATCAACAATAATAATTGTCGAACTTTGTGGCAATCAATGAACGAATGAAGCCACATTGGCAAAAAACTAAGTAGATATTTAATTTTAATACCAAATATAAGTAATTATCCGACTGCCCAATTTCCACTATACCTACTGATAAGGTTTCACAGATGTCACGTGTCATGTCAATTGCTATTTTAATGACTCTCCTATGTTTTTCTATGCGTGCGTGTATGTCAGCGTGACATGTTATTGCAGTGGAAATAACATTACGTCGAGGCTAAAATGACTAAATTCATATTTTAATTGCGTGGGCGGTAGAAAGTTTATTTTGAAAACAGTTACTGTATTTTTATTTTACCCAAAATATTTTTCCGGAAGTTTCAAAGTTCCAAAGTTTTTTCCGAAAACCTATAGAAGTAATCGTGGTGAAAAATGCTGAAGTTTAATTATTTGCTATTTTACCACCATTTAATTATCGCTAAATGCGTGTTGCATTTAGCCAGTCTTAGTCCATTTATAGTTAAATGGACTTTGTTGGTCCTGTTGGAATTGTTGCAATATCTTACGTTAACCCTCAACCAAGGATATCCACAACGACCGGTCCTGCGCCACCCGCATCCAGATGCCAGCGGCATTTATGATACTTTCATCATCAACCCAATATATTCATTGTAAACGTAGAAAGATGCATAACTCAGGTACAAATGTTTAAGCTCATCCGAAGAAGTGGGGATCATTAGCTACGAAAGGCAAATTTAATACAACTGCGGTAATCGAATCATTAAACTGATTCACGGTTACCTACACGAGAAAGGAAAGAGGAAAATGCATCAAATATTTCACGTTGAGGAAAAACATTATGTTTGTTTTTGTTAACGATATAAACTAATTAAAGCTTTCTCGGAAAGAGTTATAACTGCTTTTGTGCTTTGCAAAAATAAACTGATTGACAATGGCATAATGTTGAAAATTGGGTACTAATTATGACGGATTCTATCGTTGTAGGTATAATTATATTGGTTGGTAGATTTATCACGGACAGTCTGGCTGTGAATATGTTTATGCTGTTGAGTACATCATCATAAACCCATTATTGTCCCATTGCTGGGCACGGGTCTCCACGTGCGGGTTCGTAGACTTCACATGCCATGCTTGAGAGAAAGTCTCTCAAGTATGCAGGTTTCCTCACGATGTTTTCCTTCACAGTTTGAGCAATTGTGATAAATACGCACATAACTTCCGAAAAGTCAATGGTGCGTGCCTTGGGTTTGAACTCGAGAACTCTGACATCTCAGTCCAGTCACACCTGTAGGCTACCACAGCTAATTAAGCAATTTTTATTCAGTATTCTTGTGTAATATTTTTTTTTACGTTTGCGTCCTTTTCTTACGTAAAACACAAATAAAAAGGTTGACCGCAAATAAAATAAAATTAATATCAATATTTTATGGCAATTTGAAGCATGTATAACTTACCAAAAACAATAACAAACGTCATCTTGACAGTTTTGATTTTGGCTTTCGGGATGATGCCCCGACTGCTCGCACGTCGACTGTCCAAATCATCACTATCTGTAAGCAAAATAAAACTTTATTATCACACTCTTAGAGTTCACCCTCTGGTTGCTGTTTTAGAGACAATTAACACCTCAAAGAAGTTCGGTAAAAGCATATTATATTACATTGTTTCGTGTGCATTTCCGTATCCGGTGTTGTGTTTGTTGTAACTCAAATGTACCATCATGCCTGTCGGCTCTGAAAGGTTAGGCAGAGGTGTACTACGGTGTACCCACATTTCGCTGGTACATTTTAGGTCCCATGTAATAGGGGGCGAGCGTATTCCCATCAACCGGGCACGAGTCCAAAACCCCGAGCTGCTACTGAGCTGAGAATTTCATAGAAAATACCCAATAATACTTTGCACTTAAGACTAAAACCAACGAAACAGTGTATACTCTATCAACCTTATTGGTATACATGCAACTATTGACCGATCCATGTGCGGATGTAAACCAATTAGCTTGTTAGAGTGTACCAGTACACAGCGTGCAAAGTCTCTTAAGTTTATTTTGTGCCAAAGATTATTGGATTCTCATTTCAAAATAATCCTTCATAACTCCTTTTACCGTCTTTCTTTTCTTAACCTTCATTTACTATTCAATAAGAAACGGATAACATTTTATTTGTCGACATAAATCCGGAGTGCTTAGAGTCCATAGTTTATAGACCTCAGTCATCGTCAGTCTCGGCACGTTCGCCTCTTTTGACCTTGACTTAAGGCCATTTTGGCTTTTCTGTGTGTTTGTGTTATTCTCTTTCGGTTCTGGATTATTCATTTCGTTTCGAATGAATAGGTAAATAAATATTGTTTTGTATTATACTTCTCTTGAATAAAGAAAACGCCTAATTTTGGTTTGAGAAATTCGTAAGGTTTATACAAGTGAAGCTAGAGGATAGTTGTAGAAGGGTGGCTTTATTGGAATACTTGGGTCCAGAGTATGTTGATAATAAGGTTAGATATAAATGGATTTAAAACTGAAATGGCACACAACAATTTTAAAAACTGTAATAAAAACTACGTTCGAGGATTTCATCGCGTTATATTGATAATAATCCCGATGTTTTGTATCCATCAGCATCCAAGCTGACAGACAAATTGAGTCCCAGCTTTTAGTATAAATTACAAGCTACAATACAGCTAACACTTCAGTCTGTCCATAACAAAATATCAATATACTGCGATAAAACCCGTAAAAAAGTTTCATTTTATTCGTTAAATTTTATTTCAACGTCTAATTTTCTCAATCTCTACATAATACTTTATTAAATTAGTCTGGTTCGTGGTCCATTCATTCTAACTTTATTATTCCACTAATCCCATTCCGACCACATTCGAGCCTATTAACAAGTATTCACTAATACATAATACATATAAATTAGTCAATCGCATTGCTGCCAAGTTACTCCCAAATCACAACTTTGGGACGACGTAAAAAGTCTCACAACTAATTAGGTAAGTTTAATTAATTAAGTATGACTTGGGAATAGCAGTGAATTGTTCTATACCGAACCTCACGGTACTTTAGCCTGTACGTCGTATTTTTATGATTAAGGTTTGGGCTTTATTAGAAATATGTAATTAAGTATCACATTTTGGAAAAAAGCTGTCATAGCCTTGTGGTATGACCAGTGGACTGATATATCAAAGTTTTTGAGTTCAAACCAAATGCATACTACACTGACTTATTATTGGTATTTATCATATATGCTCAAACGGTGAAGGAAAACATCGCGAGGAAACCTGCATGCTTGAGAGATTTTCTCAAGTGCAGTGCAAGTGAAGAAAGATGAATTAAACGCACCTACACTAAACATCGAGCTATATCGAGCCATATTGACTGGCTTTTACATCAGCCACAAAATACCATTGCCAGCAACCTACCCTCTGAGAGCGAAGTGGAGGAGTTCTTCAAATAATAATATTACTTCTTTAGGAATAATTTCGTAATGGATTAGATCATTATTAACGTAATATATGAATATTAAAACCAATTCTTCACCAGAATATCTACATGAATAAGTACTGTATTATATTCTTTTAGTATATAATACATTATTAAAATTCTGATAAGTTACACGTCGACTGGGAATGCAGCGGCCCACCGTTCCTTGTAAAAATAGTACAACGACGTGCGGAGAATAGGGGGTATCTAAAGTTAGGTTAACAAAAGAAGTTAGGTTAAGGGCACACCAGCTGTTGTCTAAGAGGAACTATTAGTTATTTTAAGTTATACTTGTACTTAAACTATCGCGCCAGAACTCTAAGTTCCATCCATTCCATCTCGATGACAAGCGTTCCTCAACAGTGCGGTTTTTGAGGCATTTTATGCCTCGTTCCACCACTCTGTGGAACCAGCTGTTGCCGGCGGTCTTTCCGAACAGTTACGACGTAAGAACCTTCAAGAGGAGAGCATATTCTTTCCTGAAGGGCCGGAAATGCATTTGCACATCCTCTGGTGTTGCAGATGTCCATGGGCGGCGGTGATCATTTACTATAAGGTTAGCCCTCCTGCCCGTTTGCCCTTTATTTCCATAAAAAAAACTTACATTGCCGCGTTGCCGTCGCTCGTCTGCCCAGCACTCGATTGCTCTTCTGTCGTATGGTGACCACGATCACACCGTAACAGGCAGATATTGTGAGTGCTGGAGCCACAAAGAGGGACACGAAGACACTCGTCATCCATATCCTCCACTGCAGCTTGCTGATACCAGACCAACACTGGTATATACCTGAAATACGCTGTACTGTTAGCTGGTAATACAGTATGACTAGGGGAAATGTTCTCAATCAATAAATTTAGTTTTCTGCAATAATGTAGCAATAGCAATAACCTCAATTGTTACTTATTATACGCTGGCATGTTTTGTATACTACCTATTATATTCAACAAAAGGATTAATACTACATCAAAATATAAATATATAGGAGTGCTCAGTGTCCGTCAACTTTATATACTCTCTATCACTATGCGATTTCATAAAACCGCCCTGAGTAGTGCCTTGAGCAGTCACTCCGGTCGTAGACTGGTCTGGGAATCGGTAAAGTGCAGGAAAGCAATTGGTAGTAGATCATACCTCTTCATGGGACCTTATATATATAAAAAACTTAATACTAAACTCAGGATAGTTCAACTGACAAAGAATAAATGTAAAAGACAAATATATGAATGGCTTCTTAGATTAAATTATGAAAACACTGAAGATATATTGAAAATCATACAGTAACAAACATTAAACGCACGCAAACACACACTACACTCAAGTCGACACACACACACACACACACACACACACACACAGACTCACACACACACACACACACACACACACACACACCTTTTGTGTTGTTATTATTGCTCTTATTTTGTTTTACTTGTTTTTATTTTTATTTTTTATTGTTTCAAGTATATCTAATTGAACGAAAGAGACTAGACCCCACGACACAGGGAATCCTAGTGTGGGGTCTAGGGAATAACCAACATAACTTGTAATTTTTTGAACAATAAAGAAATGATTATTAATTATTATTATTATTATTAATACTAGTGCTATTTAAGTTGTCTGAAGGTTTTAGGATTGCTAGAATTTTCTATAATTATTACATAAACCTATCTCCAGTAGTGGACGTGTAACGATTATTATATTAAATACCCAATTATCCTAGTATGAATTTGACAAATAATCTGCCGTATACAATAATAGCGTGACTAAAACAGTGTGTTTCAGTTTACGGGATAATGTAGCCAGTGAAATTATTTGGCAAGACTTAACAACTGACGTCTCAAGCGCCAGTAATTAAATACCTCAGGTGTTGCTAGCGCATGCTACGATTGGTGAAGGTTTTATTGCAGCGTAGAGCAAAAGGAATTAGCCCCAGAATAATCTCTAATTTCGCACATCATTTAAAATACCATGAGTTGACACATACCTATACTAAACAGTGTTATTGTAAGATGTGTTATAAAAGTAAGTACTCGTAGAATAGATTTTTATTACCAATACAAGTAATTTGGACCATTGAAAATGTTTAGTATTGGCATGAGACTTTAGTTGTATACTGTATAGTGTGAAGGGATGAAAAATAGGTGGTCATACGAAAATACCCCACTAATTCCCATTCCTGTCTTACATACATAAGGTTCAATATTCTCTACAAATTTCATTTTCTCAGTAAACAAAACAAATCCTTGGTCAGCGCTTGTATTTTATGACAACTCAAACACTTTTACTATCACGATATTTAAATCCAACACTAGTTTCTGAACGTGTCCAAATTGTAACACAATTTTATCGAGCAAGATTTCTATCTAATAGTCTTAAAGTTTCGTCTAAACCCTCATAAAATAAAACCTGATTAAGTTCTAAGAGCTTAGTGTATTATCAAAAGTTAGATTATGTATATATACCTAGATTAGGTTTAGTATTTATGAGGAGAATGAACGTAGAAACACCATCATGATGTCACAAATCCTTATTTTATTGTAGGTACTAAAGCCTTACCAAAACCTATCTAAACCTGTCTGATTTAGATTTTATGAGAGGAATGGCATTATAAGACAGACACAGGCCTGCACTACAAATATAACCACCCGTCATTATACAGCATAACAGACTGAGGAAGGTGGTATATTATTAAGTATAATTTCAATCGTAAAACTTTACAAGATGACTTTTATACATACATCATTTTTACCAATTTTATTTTGTTATTTAATCAGTAGGTATATCATAGTATTCTAGAATATTACGTTATGAAGAGATATTATTATATTCTGAGGTATTTTTAAATATTTTAATGTAACTAGGTACCATATTGTAAAAAAATCATTAAAGTAAAATCTTGGAAATACGTATCGTATTTTTTTCTACGACCCTCACCTTGTACCACTACATTGGGCAAAATAATACTACTTTACTGTTATTATAATTACCTTCAACGTTTGCCTCATCAAACAGGAACAGCATCGGAACACAGAATAAGAAGCTGATGAACCACGCTCCGAGTATGAGAGCACGAGCGCGGCGCCCTGTATTGGAAATCAATAATCAAAACACATCATCATTCATAGTTAAAACCTCTTTTGTGGTGTGGAATCTTCGGCAGAATAGTGATGTACTTATTGTGTGATCAATAACATCGGTTGATGATACTTCTTATGTATGTTTTGGTCCATTTACACAAGCAGGTTGAAAATTTAGTTATTAGAATGTTTTTTCGATTTGCGTTTAAGTTTCTGCGAAAACAGTATTAGGTTTTAATTAGGATTTTTTTACTAGCGATTTGAAGATCTGATTTGTCCCCCGTTAATGATAATAAATGATAAAAAGGGTCGCTCTTATTTTGGCTTGTTTCAAGAAACATTAACTCTGTTACTGTCCAACTGCTGGGCACGGGTCTCCAATCATTTGGAAGGGACTTGATATTATTATTGTAACACAATATATCCCAACGCCCACGAACTCAGTTTCATAATTTATATTTATTGTATCCCTAGTTTTAGTGTCTATTAACAAATCTTAATAACTTTAAACAAAGAAAATATAAATAAAACCTCATTAAATATCTACAATATGTTTGAAGAAACACAATGATGTCACTTCCAACCGACTTTCCACAGAACAAAAGAAAACATTACATATTTTCTTCATAAAAATAATTTAGTGCTGGCAAACAATTAACCACGTAATAATAAGCGGTGTTGGCAACATTGTTCCGAGCAAAACAAACTCTTGGTTACTAACAAAGTTTGCAAAATATTCTGTGACAGTCGCGTGGACTTTGTCAGCGTACTTTAAGTTTAATCTAGTTATTATTCTCGACGATAAACTTAAGTACTACGATCTAGGGACACCTATAAATTGACAAGAAAATACAAATAATTGTTCAAAGTTGGAAGTCTCAATGTTTTGTCGCAAATTAGGTATATTAATTTGTACTAGTGGTCCCAGTGCTCTAAATTCGACCATAATTAATTTAAATTATAAGTTATAATAATAATAAAAAAAAATTAGCATTCTGCACCCCTTCTCTGTATAAACTATAACTGTGGGAAATTTCATACTCCTCCGAACGCGCAATTTTCGTAAAAAGGGCACAAAGTTTTTGCCTCACGTATTAATATTAATATATAGATTTGTAAATAAATTGACAAGAAAGAATCGTCAAATAGTTTTTGACAGTTGACAGTATGCGTAGGTTTGCCTGATAAACCCATTCAGTGCCCAGCACCCGATTCCGGGTCGACGTTATAGCAAGGCTCTGGGCATTCAATATTTAAGGTATATATATTTATGAAGACTTTTTGACATAAATGAAAAGAATGTCAAAACGTCTTCATAAATATACATAATAAAGTTATTAAATTCAATGCCCAGAGCCCTAATATAATATCGACCCAGGAGCCGGGTACTGGGCAGTGAAAGGGTAAATTAATTTATCAATGAATTATTTTCAAAACTATCATGTAAATACTCACAGCTTCCCGTGAAGTTCATCGGATGTGTAATCGCATCACATCTGTCTACGCTGAGTGCCACCAGTACGTATGTAGAAGAATAGGTGACGACGCCCTAAAGAAAAAACAATCTCCTTAACAGCAATACCATGGACGGACTTTTTTATGAACGTAATTTTTTTAACAATAGGATATTTTCTGTAGCTATTGTTGGCCTTTGAAATAAAACAAATATAACTATAAATTAAAACACATATAGGATATTGCCTAAAATATACGTAAAAATCAGCTTGGAGAATTTACGTGAGGTAAGTAATATTTGTATGTACCTTGATTACCTGATACCTGAAAATTGGCCCACTAGGCAAGATAGCTGGTAGGCATGCGTTCGTCAGAAAATACGTGACGTCTGGCGGCCCTGGGATCTTGGACTATAAATGGATCAGTGTCAGCAAGCAGTCATTCCATTTTGAATCGCATTTATTTACATTTCTAGTTGACTTAATTCAATAAATAAAACCATAATAAAAAACCCGCAATTCCTGACATAATAAGAAAGCCATATAAAGTAAAATTGTTATTTTGTATATTTTATGTATTTTAAACATAAATACCTATTAGTATAAGTATAGCATTTGTATTATACCTAATCTATTAGTTACAGTAGTAGATGATAGGCACATAATATTTCTCACCTGTAAATATTTCATCATTTTGCACGTGATAGACCCAGCGAGCCAAGTGATTGTAATCCGTTGTATTAAATCTGGCAAAACACTTATTAGTCCCACTAACAGATCTGCAAAAATACATTTTATTTAGATCAACTGAAAAATATACTAGTACATCTTTCTCTGTTAATAAACTAATTGTATTTTTTTCTGTAGATGATACAAATATTATATAAATTTAAATTAAATATAAATTCGGTATTGGACCAAAATGAAATAAATTAAAACGTAGTATTATGTAAAATGGACGATGAAATTTACTGAATATCCTTTTCGGCTTTTGGTCTTAGCCAAACATCTAGAAAGTAACGTACAGAATATTTTTTTACAGTTGATTTGACTTTTGACATTGACGGTAGGTAGGCAGACCATTAAGTTCCTACGATCAAGGAAACGTTGTTTCTTCATTTTTACCTGCGATCGCCAACTGCATGATGAAGAAGTTCATCCTGCTTTTCCTGGATTTGGTGAGGAGCAGCGCCAGTACCACCGTCGCATTTCCTGCTACTATCGTTACAAGCAGCACCCATAGAACTGCCAATTGCGCTGACTGTATGGATGTACAAAGATTTATTGTCAATTGGATATTGCTGTTATCAATTTTCGTGTTACCAATCAAAAGCTTATGCAATTTATACCTCCGCCACTCTGAAATTAGGCTGTGTAGTATTTTTATACTATATACTATATACCTACACAGCCTAATTTCAGAGTGGCGGAGTGTGTGTAGGTAAAAAAAATAAGAAATGTACAAGAGTGAGTGAGATAGTATTAGAATTGCGTCGTGAGACTGTACTACATGAAAGAAACCACATTCACATTCACAATAGCAAATTTAATATCTCAGCTAATAAAAGTAAAATATGGAAAACAGTTTTGATTTTAATTCCAGGCAGAAATCACCGGCAGTGTAGAAACATTAGCTTAATTTCATTAATGTTTTTTTAAATACATGTCACGGAACAAAATTAAAATGTTTAGAACATGATAGCAGACACACTGCTATCAGACAAGTTTTGAACTCTTTAAGAGAAGAAAATAAAAAAGTATTTAATTTAAATTTGAGTGGTGCATTTGTATTTTCATTTCACTTTAACTAGATGTTATAGAAGTAGCGAAAATATGTAGTAAAATACGTCGTGAAAGCTCTTAAATGATGGGTCTGAGTACCAAAGTTGTGACAATTTGGGTGTGAATAATTTCGTTGAAGTAATTTGTAGTAAAATGCACCGTACAGAAAATAACTTTGAAAGATATGAGTCTGGAATTCTACTCTTGTTTAATGTTACTTTTTTCTTTGCGATTCAATGATAATATATAAAAGTAGGAGTTCAGAAATAATTAAATTGCTTAAACGTCAGAGATTGTTTTATATTATATAATTTAATTAATGTTATCTAGGAAAAAATACATTTGCTGTTTGGATAATTATTTCAGTAACATTAACAATTCAAGATTCGAATTCAAAGCTATATTTATTATTTCAAACTGAATATGTGGATCACTTATGCACATTGCAGTGAAAACTATAAGTATATATTATTGTCTATGAAATCTAGAAACTCCGCAAATACTTCCAAGTAGTTTCTACAGAAACTTTAGTTTTTTCATGCTAAATTAAGATTTAGAATGAAAATAACGAATAAATTTAAGGTTAAAGGTAAGCCTTTAACCTTAAAATATCACATATTCTAATTATGTCACTTAATTTAAAATAATTAAACAAAATTTAGTGCTAGTCTTAGACGAAATCATCATCTACGAGTCTAGACGCATACTTTAAATGGAGAATAATTTGCGCAATTCATCTTTCAATGCGACCATAGTGAATACATTTTTAAATCATTACTAGCTGACCCAGCAAATGTTGTTTTGCATTATAGGGGTTGGTGGTAGAAGAGTGAAAATTTAGGGTTATAAGTATTTTTGAATCCCAAATCATAAACAAAATACAAAAAAAAAGTAGTCTGGTGAGGGACACCCTTATCGCTTAGGGGTGTAAAAAATAGACTACGACCGACTCTCAGACCTACCAAATATACATACAATTTTCATAATAATCCGTCTAGCCGTTTTGGAGGAGTTTAGCGACAAACACTGTGACACGAGATTTTTATATATAAGGTTTTTATACATATGATCTTATGGTCGCACGGCTACTAAAAATGAGATTCTTAGTACCGTTCTTACTTCAAGAAAATTGCAATTGGTTTACGCAATACCCAATCTTGAAGTCTCAACTGCTTTGCCATAAAATAGGCAATTGTACAAAACTTACAATTCCCCTGTGTATTGTATTACATAATATGTATAATATTAAGAAACAAGTCCCAAATTCACAAAACTACAGCTCAGGATTTTACACAAAAATAAAATAACTATGCTCAACCGAAAATGAAATCTAAGATCGCTTAAGACTAGTGACGCAGTGACTAGAAATATAAGTAAAGTATAATAATTTGTATTAACTCTATACTTATATTTTTAATAACTGCGTATTGTATTAAAAGTTTTCGAAGACGAAATAAAGAATTAAACATTATTATCTAACTTCTTGAAACAAACATTGATATAATTTAACCACAGACAAACATGATTAGAATACATAGTCTAGACCCATAAGTATCTGCTTTCACACAATTAATTTTACCTGCTCCCCCCACTTACTCTGCCACGTCTCCAAACGTATCGCATTAATATTGTTTTTCTGCAGCGACAGTTTGTAAGTTTAATGGCATTGGTGTACTAAAATTCATTACGAAAATGTGCGATTCGGTAATTTATCAATCGCACATTTACAAAATTAGGGATGACAACTTTAAAAAAAACGTGCAATGTTGAGGCTTTGAAAATAATTTATCTTTTAAATCTTATTCGTTTGTTTTTAGCCTAGATCAAATGCGGTAAAAATAACCAAGGTCTGTTTTTTTTAGTTTAAGACGCGCAATGTCTAAAAAAATACTAACAACGGTTTCGATAACCCCTTAAATGGTAAATTAAGTCTTTGGGATTTTAGTCAGAAAAAGGATTGACTGGCCGTTTATTGAAATTTTATTCAGACTGACCTAACAAACGAACATACTACGAAAAAAAACGGTTAAAAGAAGGGATCGATTCTGCACGCCCATCAATAGTTCTCCGGTATATTTATAAGTACCATGCAATAAAGGATGAGACAATTGGCACTAATGATACAAATCTGAATAACGACCTACTACTGCAGAGTACCCCAAAAAAAGTTTTGCTCCACCTGAGCCACTAAGAAAATAAAAGGGAATTAAAAAAAGGACTAGTCTTGATTTTCCTGACCTGATAAAAATAGAACTTGTTGATGGTGGTCTCATTCTTGGAGATGTTTCTGAAGGCGGTGTCGTTGAACTCTACGTAGAGACTGCAGTTATAGCAATACTCTTCCTCCATGACGCTATTATTCACATCTTGTCATAAGTATCATGGTAGTACCTGTGAACAATAATAAAATGAGTGTGAATAGAATTTTGTTCAATCGGTGTTGAATAAGTTGATGTATGTTTGAAGTAAATTTAATAAGTGTGTTTGATTCTAAATTCAGACTACATTTACCGATTGCTGCAGATAAATTGGCTCATCTGGTAACCGGTTTATTATTATGAAATGTTATTTTTAAGTGATAGTTTCAAATCAGATTCCAATTTTTGGATGGACCCCGGTTCATAAGATGACTTATAGGACTTCAATGCATTAAAGAACTAACGAAAAACTGACGTGATTTTAAATTAAATATATATATTGTGATAATTATCTTTTGACTATAATTTTATGTTTAATATTTGGAAGTTACGAAGAAAAGTGTGCATTGGAGATTCCTTTCATTGACTATGATGAAGACCAAAAAGAAGTTTACTTTACAACTTCTTGCTCAAATTTTAGTCAAATATCTTTAAACCACTCAGACGATCATAAGACAGAAATAATGAAATTAATTAAAGAGGTTCAAATAGCTAATGGCAAGCTCAACCTAAAATTAATTTGATATTCAAGAACGCATATGTTCTATTAACAGCAATATAGCTCCCAGTTTAATCTTGCCTTAATCCTAAAATTAATCTTTTATCTTTAATGAAATCTTTGATAAAAGGTAATGGAGTATTTAGTCTCGAAGCACTGCAAAACTGGATACTTATTTTAGCAATACAAAGAAAATTTCCAGTTTTAACTTACTATAACACAGTTTGTAGTATTGTTGTCTACAATAACATTAATAGCTTTATTATATGCTAGATCTATCTTGTTTAATATTGTGTGGTTAAATATGTAAGCTCAATGGATTTATGGAATAATATTTTAAAGAAATCAAAATACTTATTGTTTTGACGACCCGCTTAGCTCAGCGGTAGTTAACGCTGCCTGCTGTGCTATGGGTCCCGGGTTTGAAGCCCGGTAGTGACAAATGCTTGTGTGATGAGCATCACCATTTGTATCCGAGTCATGGATGTATCTTTGTATAATATGTATATAGATACCAAAAAAAGTATATGTGTAGTATATCAACTATCTAGTATCCGTAACACAAGCCTCGTTGCTTACCATGAAACTAGATGGCGCTGTGTAATTATGTCCGGAAATAAGTTGGAAGATGATACATATTTCAATTATATTTAATATATATTTAAAAAAGGGAAATTAAAGGTAGTTTTGTTGAAGTGATTAGGTTCAAACCAACTTTTAAATGAAAAAATCATTTAATAATGATTAAGAGAATAAATAATAGCTTAAACATAAAACTATAAACATTTCTTCGTTTTTGATGTTAATAATTAATAAGGGTTAGTAAAAAGTTAAGCAAAACATTAACGTCACGTTAAAATAAACCAACTGGCAATTATGCACTCAATTGAATAATTTTGTTGGTTTTACAAATTTTAATATTAGTATAACTGCTTTGAAAATTACTGAAGCATCTTCTACGTAAGTAAAGTTCAAAAGTTTTTAATAGACGGCCTGATTAGCGACTGCTTAGATTAAAGACTCCTTTCTGTGGTAAGGGCTGGGACCCTAAGAATCCGATTTGAATCGCGGTAGGGGCAAAGGTTTGTGTCAAGAGCATGGTACAGTTTTGTATAGGTACCGGCACGCGTCGTGAGCACAAACTTCACTTGCGCATTCCATAAATTTTTGGTCTCTTTAGCGGAATGACAAAGGCGTGAGGCGCCGAGACTGCACACGATAGTTTCTGACCGGTAAACCGATACTGAACAAATTTGGCCAAAAGCGTACATACGTTAAATGGCTTTTACTACTAAAATCTGTGCTCATGACTCGTGCCGACGATTATACCTAAATCATGAATGTTTCTATGTATATTATGTAAGTGTTGACAAACGATATACTTATGTAACACAAGCCTCATTGTTTAGCTCAAAACTAGATGGCGCTATGTCATAATATCTGGATATAAAATATGAAAAATATTATTATATAGTAAAGTTATTAACGGTAAAAGGTTAAAGGTTATTCTTCCTTAAATAACATTTCTCATCTCTCATTTCATTTGATTTGTTTTCTCCGAGATTGAAACAGTTTCTAATATAAAGAAACTATCGGTTTTCACAAACAATCTTACGGTTCGGTTCTTACTAATATCAAGTTTCTTGCTGGAAGCTTATTAATGAATACATTTATTTTAGTATAAAAGTATTTTGATTAAAGTCTCACAACAGTAAAATTTCTATTTTTACATTACCCGTTACTGGTAACTTTACATTTATGTTACGACTAGTAACAGGACAGATGGCCTGAGAACTTTAATATATTGAAAGTTCGGGTCAGTATTGAAGGCTATCTCCTGTAGCAGGAGTCCTGGGTTCCAATCCCGATAGGAGCAAATGTTTGTGTGATGAGCATGAACTTTTGTATCTTAGTCACGTAATGTATCAACCATGTAGTGTATCCATGACACAAGCCTTGTTGCTTAGCTTGGAACTATGGCGAAGTGTTATAATGTCCAAATATTTTTTTACTTATATGGCCTAAAAATGTTTTCAACATAAGACACCGCTTTTTATTTACATTAAACTTAAAATTATAATTAGAGCTATTAACGCACCAAGAACAATATAGTTAGCGGCCAAAAATAATTAGGTAAAGAAAAATATGAATAAAATTCGCAATTCAAAGAATTCCGCCCATAACTTTCTTGTTTACCCAACAACAGTAATGAATGTCTTCGCAATATTCTCTTTACGTAAAACAAAGAACTGAGACCAAAGAATATCTGAGAATCGTTCATACATAATGGCCATTCGTCACTCGCCACGGGAAGGAATACTAATGCTGCGGCCAAAATAAAGAAAACAAGAAGAAGACATAAATCTGTACCAGCGTGATGTTATTTGGGACCTACATTGTGCGATTTATCTTGGGAATGTTTAGGAATTTGTTTAGCGTGCTAAAACTGTTCGCAATTATAGTTGTTTGCCATTAAAAATAAACGATATGAATATGATGAGACTAGTGCACTGAGATGTCAAAGTTTTCGAGTTCAAACTCAAGTCACGCACCACTGACTTTTCGAAAGTTATGTGCGTATTTATCACATGCTCAAATGGTGAAGGAAAATATCGTGAGGAAACCTGCATGATTGAGGGATGTTCACGAGGGCGTGTGAAATCTGCCAACCCACAGTAGGCTAGCATGGTGGACTACAGCCTATTCCCTCTCAAATGAGAGGAGACCCGTGCCCAGCAGTGGGACAATAATGGGCTGATGATGGTGATGATGATGGAAAATAATAAGTAGTTCTAATTCTTTTTTAAAATGGTATATTTTAGGTATTGATTGTCTAAGATCCAAGGTTTTCATCGTTAGCAGTATTTTTTGTATAAATGCCATTGTCTCAGTATAAAGTAATATAAACAAATTGTAAAACATTGTATAATCCTAAATCACGATTTAAGACGCAATACAAGAGTTTGACACTGTTGTTGTCTAACAACTTCGTGAACAATAGCAGTAACCGGACCTAAATCAACTTTATGATCCTTTTACTTAACATGTACTCGTAAACCTCAAAGTAGTTCTTAAACAACGACAAAGATAAACTTCTCAACTTCACTCGACACTATGACTCCTGAGTAACCTATAAAATGGCCCTTTAATCAAAGCACAGGTGTTTTCACCTCCCTCTTGTAATCCCACCTTCTAAATTGCACCTTACAGTGGAAAAAATAAGGTATGATCTTGTGTGGAGACTAAAAGAAGTCTAATGCAATCAATCAATCGGACAGCGATTCAATTGGTATTTGAGAAAGTGATATAATTTATCAAATTTTATCCGTGGGGCTTTAAATTAATGCGCCTTGCGGGCTGCGCAGGTGTGTTTTAGCACTTTGATGTATTACAACCTCAATATCCACTGTAGATTAGTGACTTGCAAACGACTCTTCAATTGTTTAAATAAGTTAAATGAGTCAAAGTTGGGGTTTGTTATTTCGCGTCCGTTTCATTTGGTACGGGCAAAAGGCAACGTTCAGTGATTTACACTTTAATAACGTTTTGTAATGAACATGGCTAAGTTAAGCTAATTTGGTGACTTATATTTTTACTTAACTTGTGTTTTTTTTTGTGTTTGTAAAATATAAATATAGTTAATTTATTATTATTCTTTTTTTATTTTGTTCCGAAAAAAATATGTGATAATTATAATAAATTAATTAAAAACATAACATAAAATAATAATAAATAAAATATAAATTTAGTTCTTAAGTAATAAATGAGCTAAAACAATGACCATAGAAAATTAAACAAAATTTAAAATTCCAACTAATACAAATTAACGCCATCTGCGCTCATTAAAACAAAATGACGAAATGTTGGTTTTGGATAAAGGCAATAATTCAAATATTAAGGGACCTTTCACGCTATTGAATAATTTCTAATTTTCTTCGTAGGTATATATTTTGTTAAGATAGAGTTAATTAAACAGGTTATCACGATGAAATCAAAGTCAAACAATATTGCCATAAACAATATTGTTATGGCAGTTTCTTTTTTTTTTAATAACTTTTATTATTGAAACATTTGTGAGGTCTGGTGATTAAGGACATAAATATTCGATAATGAGTCCCAGTACTTTATTTAGTTCAATGCGGTTAATTTCAGATATTTATAGAACTGCAAAACCATATTGAAAAGTCCAACATTTAAATATTTTTCCTGTCTTGACATGACTTAAACATATATAAAAAAACATTATAGCGTTGTCTTCCTTTCTATTGTTATCTTTCAAAATAATCTCAGTTTCGTGTAACACTCGTGGCGAGAATGTTTCGGAAATGTGGTTTTAGCATTTAGTGAATGAGGTAAAACGTCGTCCACATATTTCCTTCTCTGGGGTGACAGTGGTTGCGCTACAAGTATGCCTTCTAAAATAGGCAAGAGCTACCACGCAAATAACTTTCGTAATTTATTTGTGTCAGCAAAGCTATTTTATCTCTTGGGTGAAATAAAAACAAAGAAGCTGTGAAAATAGGTCGTAATGCTTATTTGGTGAAAAGCTGTCATTGTGGCTGCAAAAGCAACTACTCAACATTTATTTTATTACTTGGTCTTATGTCAATAAATTACGAACTATCATGATTACCACTACAATAATTGTTTCACGTTCCAAACAAAGTAACATTGAATTATTAAATTCAATCAATCTTTTTTATTTTCATTTTCTTTCATTGATATCTCGAATGATATATAAATTATACTAGCTGACCCAGCAAACGTTGTTTTGCCACATTATAGGGGTTGGTGGACTACCCCTAACTTTTAGGGGGATGAAAAATAGATGTTGGCCGATTCTCATAGATACCGGATAAGCACAAAAAATTTCATCAAAATCGGTCAAGCCGTTTCGGAGGAGTATGGCAACGAAAACTGTGACACGAGAATTTTATATATTAGATAGATACGTTAACCGTCCTCTAAAATGGCAACAAGAAATCAAGGCAATTGCCAGGATCGCGCTTAGTAACGCACCAACCAGCGTTGCGACGGTACGTTCCGTATAAATAATTCGTGCTTAATAATTTTATACTTCCTGAGAACAAGAAGCCTTCATGTGTTTATAAACAATGCACAAATTACACTACAACAATGAAAGATAAAAATGTGTCTTTCCCTTTCTTCGCACAAATTAGTCGCTATCGCCATTTTTCATAGCCGTAATGTTCGTGTATAACGTATCTATATAATAATATGTCATTGGATATCTCCTATATCAGTTTGCTTAAAGCATGTTTGATGTCACGAATAGATATGTAATTTCAATTACTAATTTCCACCCCCCCGTTCGCACACAAAAGCGACTTTATTACACGAACAGAAACATCTTGATGTTATTTATGACCTAAGTGAGGGTGGTTTACTCAAGAAAAAAGCACACCCCGTTCATGACCCAGTCGGTTGGAAAAAATATTACTTACTATGCTAGCAAACGTCCAACTATGACGTCACGGAAACTTTTTTACACCAATACCAACTTCAATCTCAAAGCTTACTTTCCGCCTCACTTTCACGTTGACTTGAAGGAAAAGATCGGAATTTTCGTGTCTCAGAGATTTAGTGAAAGGCTTGTTAAGTCTATCAACCCATACTAGGCTAGCGTGATGGACTATAGCTATCCTTTTATAATGAAAGAAGACCTTTAATGGGGAAATTTAATGGATTTATGGTGACCGACTAAAAATGCATAGACAAATATTTCGAGGTCTAAGGGTCGAGATCTAAAGACAAGATATCAGTCATCATAAATCCAAATAACAATTTTAATTGAATTTATCAACACACTAAATCTAGGACACGATTAAACACAACAAAACCACAACAATTCCGATAGACAAACACTCAGATCCATCTAAACTGAATTGTTGCTTTGCTAACTAAACAGCGATGTCACTTCACACGTCCAATGAATATTGGTGTGACGGAGATATCAATTTGTTCGGTACGCAAGAGATGTCTGCTCAGAGAAACCTTGCGGAAAATTGAATTTCGATAGTTCAAACTCTGGTATATACAGCTGTTTGCTGCATTATCTGATAAGATTAGTATAAAATGTAAACCTACCGACAGTAAATTATCCTAATGATGAATGAGAAATCAAACTCACTTTTTGTTTCTTGTTTTTGTACTAAGTATTGATGGTAAGAACGCGATACCTGCTAGCCTGGACATAAGTATATTATATTTGAAGCCTTACCTGATATTAATGAGGAGCAATGTAAAGACAGCAAAATTGCGGCAGGCAAAAATGTTATTATAATATTATTATCCATATTTTGGCGATGAGCTAAATATGTTTTAAACGTTTATTTTTCATATATATTTTAGGCAATTTAATGGCCTGGCCTAGCAATAGATATTTTGATTACTATTACGATTTTATTATTTCATGGTGTAAATAAATGACTTGCTTAGCCACCACCCATAAAAGAAATGCAATACCGAATAAGGCTAACAAACTCATGTCTTCCAAATAAATTACTGGAATTGGCCAGGTATGTAAAAGTATTGGTACAAATATTGTAAAGTAACTTCAATTTATTAACCTCGTTATCAAATTGAGTACTTAATACAAAGTCGTGTAGCTTAAAAAATGTTTTTAAATTTTGTACAAAAATATGTATTCTCCGCGGTTGTAACTGTACAGTACCTATTAAATATAAAACAACTCAGTGTTAGGGATTCCACGGTTCTTATTATTTGCTTAACATTTCTCTTTAGAAATAAAATGAAGAAAGTTGGAAAACAAGCTTTATAAAAAAAAAAATACTTTACTAATTCATTGGAGGATTACGTTTGATTTACGAATAAACTTTTCTTATATTTTATGGCAAATTGATATAATTGGTTTGCCTTTGACAGAATTACTATTTTTTTGTGAAATGTTTTTCTGCAATTTTCTGTACATACCTTATTTTTCCTGGGGAGGATCCAGTTAACACTAATTACAAATATTTTGGTCATGCATAAATATAAATATGAAAGAAAATAGTTTTAGACTTAAATAACCTTGATTCTTTTTGCGTAACATTCTATCTTATTTTTAACATAAATTATAATACTTTCTGATGTAGATTCAACTAGATACAACGGGAGTATTATATTTGTTAAACTTATAACGTTCAATCAATTCAAGATTCAAGGCCAACGTATTTTCAAGATTTACTTTATTTAAAATGTTTCTTACTAATACTGAAATCATCACTAGTTGAAACTATAAAAGAAACCATGTAGGTTTGAGATATTTTGACGTGTGAAGTCTGCCAAACCGCTCTAGGACATTCTCGTCTCTGCTTCTGTCGTAGTGTAACGTAATTGTTCATAAACGAAAGAAGATCCATGCCCTATAGCGGGAGAGTGAGTTAATGACAAGAAAATCCTGAAATAATCACACAAAACCATCAACAAAGGCACACCAAAAACACTAGCATATTTCTAACAAATAAAATAGTCCATTTAATCACAGTAAATCTTCAATCCTACCTCTAATAAACGTTAACAGTGAAATTAAGTACCAACTTATTTTCTTCTACGGGGGAAAGAAATACATTCTGACAGTATATAACTCTGCCTGTCTGAGATTCTGATAAATGAGTGACTTTAAGGAGATCTAGATAAGCCAAATGTATTTTGAATTACTTTAAGGTTATTTTGCTCGATCTTATCAGGGCAGACTCTCTTACCTGATGGAATCTCTTAGACGCTTTTGATGATATTTACAAGGAGAAAGGATCGTCTGATTTGCACGAAGTTAACACTTTAATTAAATAAATCTAGCTATACATATATTAAAGTTGTGGGCTTGTTTTATGGATGTGCCCAGTTTCAAAGGCGTTTCTGTTGAATTTCTTTTTGTTTAATTTATTTGTCCAATATCTACAATCTTTGTATCATTCACTTCTTATAAAAGCTTAAATTATATGTATGCTGGTAGTTGTACTAGCAAAATGAAGAAAACCTTTGATATGAGTTTAGTTATTATTTTATTAACATAATATGAGCACTACAATTCATATAAATTGTCGAGTCCTTAAACTAGTGTTTGTTTATTTGTGTGTATGTGTATATTTTGATATATTCTTTATGATGTATTTCAGCGACAAAAAAAAAGCCTTTGCGTTAATATTTTTTATCATAAATAACTAGAAGTCTACATACATTACACATAATGTCGGTTCTCTTAATGCTTCTAAATTTAATTATAATATACAAGACTTACCAATATTTATTTTGAACATGGAATGCGCATCACCATGTTTAAAAAAATGTTAATAAAATGACACAATTTAACAAATTAGGACCTCCTTTGTTGAGATTTAATTTTCGAACGTCACAATCAATCTCCTTTTAATACTCATGGTCACGCACAAGGCGAGAAAATGGTTTTACGGTCTTGTTAGTTAAATCTAAGAATAGATTTCTCAAGCAAAAAACAGGTAAATATCGCAAATATATTCTTTATGTCTTTTTCAGCGAAGTGGTAAATTTTTTGTCACCTGCATGTCTAAAGGTTTTTTTAACGGCATGTAAAGTCTTTTAATCCGCTATAAGCCAGCATGTCGGTGTACTCTTTCAATCTAAGAGAAGACACGTCCTATGCGGCGGTATGGAGGTACCAAATGTGTTTCATTCAAATATATTAACATAAATAATAGCTTTGTTCGAATCTATCAAAGTATTATATCTTATAATAGAACATTTTGACCGCAATTTTTTTTTGGATTTGAGCCTTACAATGAGGGCATACTTATCAAAATATTTCGTTCGGTAAAACGCACTTTATCTCCGATACTGTCCTATATTTTTCCTTCTCAAGCATTGTCTTTATTTTTCGCACTTGGCCGGGATTTCTTCTAACAAATTCAATTTGTGTAAGCTCCTTTACGGGACAGAGTAAGGGGGACTGAACCTTGGCAACCGGCATTTGTTTAATTAAGATGTACGATACTGTGTTGGCATTGAGACTGGTTAAAGTGTTATACAATAGAATGGTGTTCTAAGTGTATTTAAGACAAAAGAAATACAAAGCAACAATGTTTGTCCACTAGCCTGAACGGTTGGTATTTTTTCGTATAAAAAATTGATGATGGGGATATGTTTGTCTATTTGTTTGATTTCTGAGCGCAATGTTATCAAATATAAAATTATATCTTATAGAAATCTGCAAGAAATATATACCATTTTTTTCTTGTGAAATTGTATAATTGTCTGTTTCATTGGTCTAGTCATTGGTGTAATGGTCTGGTTTAGATTCAATTACAAGGTCATACTGTATTATTGGATTTTTCTATGACATTCTCAGTAGCAGCAGAAAGTTTAGGTTTGTGTCACGTTAATGGCAAAACTCGCCTTATTACATAGAATCTAAAACATACCGGTGAAATTTAGGGGTACACCTATACTCCTCTATCTTACAGGCGTGATGTTATGTTACGTTATTAAATTATAAGCTGCTCTTTTTAATAACCGTACACAATGCAATAGAAATTATACCGCCTTAATAAGACGAAATTACACTCGTGAACACTAGACGACTTTGCTCTACAATTAGAAGCAAATTTCCATAATCGCATGGACGCCCACAGCAAAACAAAGGTACAGAAATTGTTGACTATTCCTGGCTGTTACGAAAGAGTCAAGTCGTAACTTCGTATTAAAATGTGGGTTTAAGCTAGGTTAAGTAGTGCTTACGAACGAATAGGTAAGGTTACAATTAATGCAGAACAGATAAAATTACCGTGCAAGTGTGAAGAGGAAGGAAAGGCGAAAAGAACAGTGTTTTACTGATTGGTCGATCAATAATATTAATCCTTCTTTTTCTTATAGCAGATTGCTTAGAATGCATATTGTACTCTAGTGAATTGATAGATTACGTCATTCAAAAAATCCTTAAATGTATGCACATTATTTTGTCGTTGCTGTGTGAATTTGTTGTGTGACTACCTACATGTTTTGCTGCCTTTTCATAGCTATATGCGCATTTATCATATATGCCAGTATTGAAGTGAAGTAACTTCACGGTAGTGAAGAAAATATCGCGTGGAAATTAGTCTGTGAACGAAGCCAGTCCAGAAAATGCCTGAGATTTTCTCGATGGCGTATGAAGTCTGCCAAACCGCACTCAGATAGTATGTATAGTTCTTTTTAAATGAGATGAAACATGTGTCCAGCAGTGAGTCAATCAAAATGGTTTGATGGATGGATTTTGAAGTCAAGGGTGAGCTCTGCATAATACTCTGCATTATAAAGTTATAAATAAGATAGGGTTGCGATCTAAAAATAAATAAACAAAATAGGATAGAATAAATTTAGAAATGACACCCAGCGTTTTTGCCTTAACCCGCAAAGAAAATCCATCAATGACAAAACCAGTTCCTTTTTTTTAGGTTATACTCGTAAGATGAAAGGGAAACGACACAATTGTTCCAGGGCGTAGTTCATGCCCTCGCTTAGCATTTTTCTCTGGGCTTAAAAAGTTTTATGACGAGAAAGACGGCGAAATATTTTCAGAAAATGAACGAAAACAACTGTTTTATGGTTTGAGCGAAGTGTTTTTATAATGATAGCGTTTTTTTTTTCTTGTAACCGCCTTAGCACTATCAATTATTGTGAATGTTTTTACACGATGAAACTTTGTGGTAAGCGTAGCTTCAAGGAGACATCTTGAAGAAAATTTAAAAAAGCATAGCAAGTTTTTAAATTCACAATTTATCGCATTAATATTATAAATGTGAAAATAAATATATTTGTCAGCCGAGGATATAACGGGTGGCGTTTTATGAAGAAAACTGCGACTGGGAACTTAACAGAAAATTCCAATAACACTGCTCGTCCTGGGAATCGAAACCGGCACCTCACGCTCAGAAATCTTGCATAGCACGCCAATGAAGCAGTTCTATATTTTTTTAATAGTAATATTTTGCGAAAGTTTAGTGTTTAAGGTTATAATAATTCTTAAGGGAAAAAAATATCGTATATTTTTCCTTTTCATGTCTATGTCTTAGCTGATATTCATTTCGTATTATAAACTTACATATGTTCATGATTCGATTGTATCGAACCTAGGAAGGCGGGCTCTACAGTTGCACTGGCGACCACCAGACCAATGATTTATCGTTACTTTACTTTAAAAAAAATAGCTCTAAAAATCTTTAGGTACTCTAGAAAATGTAGACTGAACTGAACTTTAATAAACGTTCTGAGTTAAGAATAAAGTGTCTCATCCATTCAACTCTTGTGAAACAGGTCTTAAAAAAAGTTTGGAATGTCAAAGCATAATACTTTATTTAATCTGTCGTTCCCAAAGAGATCTGTCGTTTTAGAAGAAAATAAACTTTTCCATAGACAAATTTTAATTCGCGCCAAGAATCTCAATTACTTGTGAACGTTTTCAAACGTTTGTTCTAAATTCAAATTAGTTTATCAGTCATTCAAAGAAAGCGATATTAGCGATATCTTTTAAATTGTTTTAGTTAATTAAATATGGAATGCAGAGTTGATTCCGTATGTTTTTTGTTTAAGGTTAGATGTAATTTTTACGAGTATAAGAACATAATTGTGGAAAATGGTGTTTGGCTAATATTTGCTTAATCATTTCTCATTATATATCTACTTGACGAGACTTCTCTTGCCGACAATTGTACGTTTTCTGTTTTAAATTTACCACAGAGAAGTAAAATAATCTCTCTGCGTGCAATGAGCTCTCTTTTACTATATCCTAACTCTGTAAACGACGATACCTTTTACCAACCTAGTTCTATCTATCTATCTATCCAGCCGGTGACACCCACTGCTGAGTAAAGGCCTCTTCTCTATTACGCCACTGTTGCCGATCTTGTGCAAGTCGCACCCACTGATTCCCCACTGCCCTCACAATGTCGTCAGACCATCGGGCTGGTGGTCTGCCCCGAGTTCTTTTAACATCTCTTGGCCACCACTCGGTTACTGCTTTGGTCCACCTGAGATCTTCCCGTCTTGCTAAGTGCCCTGCCCATCTCCACTTAAGTCTCGCGATCCGTTTACCTACATCTTCGACCTTTGTTCGTCGTCTAATCTCGACGTTAGGTATCCGATCTACGAGATGAATTCCTAGCATGGCACGCTCCATGGCTCTTTCAGCAACGCTAATAGTATATATGTGCTCCTTTGTGAGCGGCCATGTTTCAGATCCGTAAGTGAGAATGGGCAGCACACATTGATTGAATATCTTGGTCTTTAAACATTGCGGAATTTTAGAATTTAGAACATCTTCCAGTTTCCCAAAAGCAGCCCACCCTAACTGGACGCGCCTAGAAATTTCTCGCATCTGTGAGCCTCGTCCAAAGGATAAACGATGCCCAAGGTAAACATACTCATCAACTGTCTCTATATCGTGATTATTGACAGTGATATTAGGTATGCGCGACGGATGGTTTGTCATTACCTTTGTTTTAGTCATGTTCATCCGGAGGCCTACACCTACAGAAGCCTCATGCAGTTGGACGAGCATGTCTTGAAGGTCGTTGGCGGTTTTTGCCACTATAATGAGGTCATCGGCGAATCGCAAGTGGGTCAAATTACGGCCATTGATATCGACACCTTTCTTTTCCCAGTTTAAGGTCTTCATAACGTCCTCCAATACACCCGTAAAAAGCTTTGGAGAGATAGTATCTCCCTGGCGCACTCCTCGGCCAATAGGAATAAGGTCCGATAGCATGTGCATTCGCACTCGCATCGTGGCAGATTTATATAGCTCCCGCAAAATATCAACATAACGCTTGTCTATATTGCAACGATGAAGAGAGTGAAACACCGCCCAGTGCTCTACTGTGTCAAAAGCTTTTTCGTAATCGACAAAGGCAAAGCATAACGGTCGATTATACTCTCTGCATCTCTCCATCAGTTGCTTGACAGTGTGTATATGATCTATAGTTGAATACCCTCTTCTGAATCCTGCTTGTTCTATTGGCTGATATTCATCAAGTGCAGGAGTTAACCTATTACAGAGGATCTTTACAAACAATTTATAAGTCTGGGATAAGAGGCTAATGGGCCGGTAGTTCTGTAGTTTGGTTTTATCTCCTTTTTTATGTAAGATGGTAACTATAGCATTCTTCCAAGCTCTAGGTGAAATACCTTCGTTCAATACCTTGTTGAAGAGTATCGTCAGTGGTTTTAGCACCGTCAGACCACCTGCCTGCAACATCTCAACATAAACTCCATCCTCGCCAGGTGCTTACCGCGTTTCATGTTGTTCAAGGCAAATTCTATTTCTGAATCGATTATACGTGGTATGACTTCACTATCTGAACGTTCTATAGGGTCTGCTCTTGGATCATCCGCATTTAAATTCGGTTCCACAACTTTTGAAGTATATAGTGTTCCGTAAAACTCTTCAACGGCGCGAACAATACACTCTCGATCTGTTATGACTTCACCGGTATTATTAGTTAGTTTATTTATTTCATATTTGTGCGCTTGTAATTTGCGTCGAAATACTTTGGGGCCCCTATTTTGTTTAATCGTTTCAGTTATAATTTTCATGTTATATGATCTTAAGTCAAATTTAATAGATTTCCTAATAGTTTTATTTATTGATTCTAATTTTCTTTGTTGTAAAAGGTTATTATTTTTCATTTCCCTCCTTTGATTCAATAGAGATAGCGTATGTGATGATAGTTTTTGAACTTTCGGCTTCTTCTCTATCATATGTTTTTTAGTGGTTTTAGTAACTATGCTTACTAATGTTTCATACAAGGAGTCCACATCCATATTAATTGCATCTAACCCGTCGAATTGGTTTTTGAGGTCGAGCTGATATTCTTTTTGCAAAGAATGATAAGCATTGCTATTGTGCTTTTGATGTTGTGCACTTACCATTTTGGATCTTTCTTTATGGAGATTACATCGAAATGTGGCTCTGACTAACCTATGGTCGCTACTAGTTTTAAAACTATTTAATACCGTCACGTCTGTAATTGTATTCTTTTGTGGAGTGAGGATGAAATCTATTTCATTTCTGGTTTTGCCATCGGCGCTTGCCCAGGTCCATTTTCTAGCATTGCGTTTTTTAAAAAAGGTGTTCATCGCAAATAGTGATTTTTTTTCAAGAAAATTGACTAGGGTTTGTCCTCTCAGATTTCTATTTCCAAAGCCATGTTTGCCAATAGATTTTTCAGTTGACATAGGAATGCCAATCTTGGCGTTAAAATCCCCCATAATGACTGTATAGTAGCAGGGATCCATTTCGTAAGCTCTCTCTATTTCCTCGTAAAATGCTTCCTCATCGGGATGGGAGGAAGTGGGGGCATATACCTGAATGACCTTTAAGGAGTATCTCTTATTGAGTGACACAGTGACGTAACATACCCGCGCTGAAATACTTGTTACGTTCCTTACCGCGGAAGACATTCTTTTATGAATAAGGAACCCGACTCCTCCATAAGACGTATCCTCATGTCCTCTGTGGAAAAAGAGGTGTCCACCGTCGAGTTTCATAAGATGTTCTCCCATCCGTCTTACTTCGGATAATCCAACTATGTCCCAATGTATTTGTTCTAACCCCTCCAGTAGTTCAACTAGCCTATCGTCAGCATTCAAAGTCCGTGAATTAAATGTAGCCAAGGTCATTGTGGTTTGGCAGCAGGGAATCTGCCGGAGATTCTTCGCACCCTCTGCCCCGCCGGAACCGGAGCCGCTGCCAGAACTCGGAATAGCGGGGCTGCCGGGGACTGAGGGCCGTTTATTCAGGGCGTGTATCATAATTATAGAGAAGGATAAATAGCCGTAAAACACCACGCTGGCTAGTGCGTCTTGGTGAGTCGCCATAGCCTCGTTAGTAGTCCAACAGGGTGCACCGCGAGTAGGTGAGGTTAGCTTGGGTGGCAAGATGTTAGAGCCCCCTTACACCCCTAGTTGGTAAAAATTAATTCTTGGGAACAAGGTTACATAGATGTGGAAATTGACCTCGCAAACGTTACTATGCTTTTTAGAGATCATTCATCATTTTCTCGATATTAAGAAAGCGTTTTCGTTAGTACGCAAAAGATATTATCAAAATAATATTCAATGCATGTGGATTTTATTATTTTACAGTGAAAATATTTCTATGGCTTACAGTTAGGAGTTCTGGGTCAGTTTATTAGTGCATGTGAGATCTGTGTTTGGATTAGAGTCATCATACAAAATTTACTATAATAATCATAACGTAAGCGTCAATCTTATAAATATGTATATGACATCATGCTATTAAACTATTCAATATAATTTCCCGCTTTGTTTATCCGCACGAATAACCAAATTAGGAAAATTACGTTGAGCTGATGTTAGGGGAATCCTACCAATTTTGAAAGCGATATTTCAGCGCCGCGCCGCACCAACTGGTGTTATGCTAAGTTTCATTTACGTGGCCATGTGTGTATGTGTAGTGTTGTGTTTACTATTAGGTATTATATGTAGAGAAATGTTAACGGTATACCACGGTGTTACTTCCCTAGATTTGTAGTTATTTCCGAAAATTCTATCTTATGCGTAGGGATAAGATAGAATTAGAATATGTTGATGCAAGTAGTTGCATCAACATATTACTTCTACATATTGAGAAGAGGAGACTTATAAGTTCATAATACTGACTTAGTTTAGTTTCGCAGACTTCACATTCCGCCAAAAAAGTCTCACATTTATGCCAGCGTCTGATTTTATTGTGTTTTTTTTCTACTAGTTATTCTAATGTTTATTATCACACGCATCATTTTAAAGAATCTTAAATATAAAGCCTAGCTCTTATAACTAGGCAGATTGGGAAGTTAATACTTTTCCCCACGATGGAACACTAAATTTACAAAATAATATTAATAAATAGTAAACAGATAACAATTCCATATTATAAACAAAAGGAAATGATACACGACAATGATACAGTTCAGTAGGTAATGTGGGTAATGTCTTTTGTGGAGATCAATAGTAAGTTTTCGAGTAAGATATAATATCTACTATGCGGTATCTACATTCAAAATTGGATCAAATCGTGCGTGCAGCAGAAAAGCCGCCATTGGTATTCAAGTCGCGTATCCCGAATGTTTCCGAAAATTACCGAGTGCTGGCGAACTGTGAGTATGCGAGATCAAGTATGGGTACTGTGTATCTATTTGAGAATTTTTGTACGTAAATGCATTTACGATGCACGACAAAAACTGTCAGTACTTTTTCCGTATTTACCATTTTTTTAAAGAGGTCGGATCTCTACCCACGATGCAACTGAGCTGATGCGCTTTTGAGGTCGTTTGTGAAATCAGGTGGTATCGATTGTAATAAGAATACTTTTGCGATTCGATTTTCTACAAACGTTTCGAGTAGCTGCGATATTTCGCAAAATCGATTCCCTAACTGATGAGATATTGCACCTCACTTTAAAATATTCCACTAGAACTCATATCTGATATAAAACGACAAATTGGATTTTTCAACGACAGTAAAATTCTTTTGTATGAATACCAGTCAGTACAAGATAGCGGTGGAATACTAAGCGCACTGTATTCAGAAATAGGTTAAAAGGTTGGTGATACTGCTATGAACTGAATTGTTCTAAACTGTTGTATGAACGTTTGCTATTTTTAGAAAGGTTACGAGAACTTTACCATCTAAAAAGGACAGCTTTAATCCGTTGAAAGCTTTAAATTATGACTATGTCATTTAAATACACAATAACGCCGCTTCTGTTGTTTAATACTTTTTTTATTTTTCCTGTATATGTTAGGTAATTCGCTAATTGCGAGCCGATTTTTACTTTTTTTAAGTAAGAAGTTTTTAGTTTGAATTTCCATAGATGGGCAATCTATGGAAATTCAAACTAAAAACTTCATTCAGATTTACAAAGAAAGTAGGTAATTTTTTTTGTATTTCTTTTTAAATTTTGCCTTATTTTTTCAGCATATTGGCTTTTGGCATTGGGCTTGAACTGGAGACCCTTGACTTTCATATACCACTGGTCATGGTACAAGGCTGTCATAACTCGTATACTATTTTGACAGCATACAAAACATATCAGCTTTCAAGAGACAAGAACGGCCCATCTGTGCCTTAACTTCCAGCTCTTCACGATCGGGGAATAAGGCCATTAACCAATTTAGTTGTTACACTGTTGTATAACACCTTTTGATCTTAAACTGTATATTAATATTCAATTGCATACACTATAAGTGTACGCTAGCGCATAATTTGCATGTGTATAAAGACGTTGACATTTTTGTGTCGTCTATTAATAACGTTAGATAAAATGTCACACGTGCATGTAATTACTCTTACTAGTCTATGCAGAGGATTAGAGGTATTTCATGAAAACCGTTACAGAATTTTGAACATAACAGAGATAACAATAATATTTATTTTTCACCTGGTAAAAAGAAAAATGTTGTTGATTTAATTTTATTCGAAAAACATTATAAGATGTCACGTATTGTTTGCCAATATAAAATATATAATTTATATACTATGTATTATAATAAAAAAAAAACAAAAAAAAAAACATATAAAGTGAAAATGGACGTACCATTTAGTAAAAAAAAAATAAGTGAATGAGGTATTATTCAATGAAAGTTGAAAATTCAATTTACTATAAATCTTATATATCTCATGTCACGGTGTTTGTCGCTGAACTCCTCTAAAACGGCTGGACGGATTAAAATAAAATTTTGTATGTATAAATGGTAGGTCTGAGAATCGCTCGTAGGCTATTTTTTATACCCCTAGGTGAAAAGAATGTCCCTCACCAGTATTTTTCCTCTTTTTTCACAAAATATTTTTATGTATTTTTTTAATTTTCACCCTGCTACCACCAAACCCTAATGTGGCAAAACAACGTTTTCTGGGTCAGCTATTAATAAATAATACATCCGGACATTATGACACAGTGCCATCTAGTTCTGTGGTAAGCAACGACGGCGACGCGACGCTTGGATTATGGTTACTAGAAGGTTGATATATTACTTATATACTTTTTTATTTGTTGATAGATATACTTAGACTTATTTTACATCCATGACTCGGATACAAATGTTGATCCTAATCACACAAACATTTGTCCCTACTGGGAATCCAACCCAGGACCTGCAGCACAAAAGGCAGCGCTAACTACCGCTTCGCTATTTCGTTTCATAATGAATTCGAAATTCAAACATTAACGCATAGATATTATACATACATAATACGTATATACGCATAGATAGTACAGATTACACTTTTACGAAGTCTGTAAAAGAAAAAGAAAAAAGGTACATAATTGAATTTTTCGAGACACTCTTAAAATTGAGTTTTCTTACTTAATTGGATCCTATTATCATTGCTGACTTCCGCGTGTAAGTTAACATTATTTCTTCGATATTTTGGTTCATGCTTTGTAGAAAAAATCTTCCTAAATAAATTTAGGAAAAAAAACATGATTATTTTTTTCTTTTTTGCATTTAATCTGTGTGTACATTTTTGACATTTGAACAAGCTCCATCGTATTTTTGTGTATTTTTTCTACATTTCTTCCGTTTAATGACTTGACTCTAACTACATAATATTTATTATATGCAATATGATTATAAACTGGAACCTACAAACTGCTTTTTTACTACGACAGTTGGAAATTCAGTTTCGACATCTGCCGTCGCTATGAATAAAAAACAGTTTCCTTATTTTTATCCATAGGAATATTTTTATATTATCTGTGCTTGTATTGAATAAAAAAATATTAAAGAATTTAAATATTAAAGCTTTTTTGGACGACCCATTTTCAATATTGGTGATATTTTTTTTTTCACTTGATTGCTCCAAAAACAATTGATATTTATATCATACATATAATAATAAAATTATATGGTCTATTAAAACCGTTGTGCCTATTTTAGAAAAATCTTAAGGAACCAAAATCAACCTTATCGCCCAACACTGTGACTGTGAAAATACATATATTATGACAGTGTAATCAACTCGACACATTTGTTTGACTTTTGGCATTGGGCTTGAACTGGAGACCCCTGACTTTCATATACCACTGGTCATGCTACAAGGCTGTCATAACTCGTATACTATTTTGGCAGCATACAAAACATATCAGCTTTCAAGAGACAAGAACGGCCCATCTGTGCCTTAACTTCCAGCTCTTCACGATCGGGGAATAAGGCCATTAAGCAATTTAGTTGTTACACTGTTGTATAACACCTTTTGATCTTAAACTGTATATTAATATTTAATTGCATACACTATAAGTGTACGCTAGCGCATAATTTGCATGTGTATAAAGACGTTGACATTTTTGTGTCGTCTATTAATAACGTTAGATAAAATGTCACACGTGCATGTAATTACTCTTACTAGTCTATGCAGAGGATTAGAGGTATTTCATGAAAACCGTCACAGAATTTTAACATAACAGAGATAACAATAATATTTATTTTTCACCTGGTAAAAAGAAAAATGTTGTTGATTTAATTTTATTCGAAAAACATTATAAGATGTCACGTATTGTTTGCCAATATAAAATATATAATTTATATACTATGTATTATAATAAAAAAAAACAAAAAACAATACATATAAAGTGAAAATGGACGTACCATTTAGTAAAAAAAAAATAAGCGAATGAGGTATTATTCAATGAAAGTTGAAAATTCAATTTACTATAAATCTTATATATCTCATGTCACGGTGTTTGTCGCTGAACTCCTCTAAAACGGCTGGACGGATTAAAATAAAATTTTGTATGTATAAATGGTAGGTCTGAGAATCGGTCGTAGGCTATTTTTTATACCCCTAGGTGAAAAGAATGTCCCTCACCAGTATTTTTCCTCTTTTTTCACAAAATATTTTTATGTATTTTTTTTAATTTTCACCCTGCTACCACCAAACGCTAATGTGGGAAAACAACGTTTTCTGGGTCAGCTATTAATAAATAATACATCCAGACATTATGACACAGTGCCATCTAGTTCTGTGGTACACAACGGCGGCGACGCGACGCTTGGATTATGGATACTAGAAGGTTGATATATTACTTATATACTTTTTTATTTGTTGATAGATATACTTAGACTTATTTTACATCCATGACTCGGATACAAATGTTGATCCTAATCACACAAACATTTGTCCCTACTGGGAATCCAACCCAGGACCTGCAGCACAAAAGGCAGCGCTGACTACCGCTTCGCTATTTCGTTTCATAATGAATTCGAAATTCAAACATTAACGCATAGATATTATACATACATAATACGTATATACGCATAGATAGTACAGATTACACTTTTACGAAGTCTGTAAAAGAAAAAGAAAAACGGTACATAATTGAATTTTTCGAGACACCCTTAAAATTGAGTTTTCTTACTTAATTGGATCCTATTATCATTGCTGACTTCCGCGTGTAAGTTAACATTATTTCTTCGATATTTTGGTTCATGCTTTGTAGAAAAAATCTTCCTAAATAAATTTAGGAAAAAAAACATGATTATTTTTTTCTTTTTTGCATTTAATCTGTGTGTACATTTTTGACATTTGAACAAGCTCCATCGTATTTTTGTGTATTTTTTCTACATTTCTTCCGTTTAATGACTTGACTCTAACTACATAATATTTATTATATGCAATATGATTATAAACTGGAACCTACAAACTGCTTTTTTACTACGACAGTTGAAAATTCAGTTTCGACATCTGCCGTCGCTATGAATAAAAAACAGTTTCCTTATTTTTATCCATAGGAATATTTTTATATTATCTGTGCTTGTATTGAATAAAAAAATATTAAAGAATTTAAATATTAAAGCTTTTTTGGACGACCCATTTTCAATATTGGTGATATTTTTTGTTTCACTTGATTGCTCCAAAAACAATTGATATTTATATCATACATATAATAATAAAATTATATGGTCTATTAAAACCGTTGTGCCTATTTTAGAAAAATCTTAAGGAACCAAAATCAACCTTATCGCCCAACACTGTGACTGTGAAAATACATATATTATGACAGTGTAATCAACTCGACACATTTGTTTGACTTGGGATGAGCCGCCTCTGTTTGTGTTCTCCATAGTAAAGTTACACACTGTCGCGTGCAGGACTTAATCTCCACTGAAGGCCTACCACGCACTATGGATTTATTCCGCAAGAGGTTTTGTCGGCTAAACGCATGTAAAAGTACCACATACATGTCAAAATATTTATAAAATTACAAACGCCAGTAAATTTTCTTTCAAAGAAATCTTACTATTATTTCGACAATCTACATCCTCATAAATTTTATTATACTAATTACTTATCCACTATGATTGGCGAGTATTGAGGAATAGAAAACTCAATTGATTTTAATAATTTTATTAAATTTTTATTCGTGTTTTTTTTATGTGCCGGCGGCACATGACCGGTTACCGTGGCGATCCTTGGGGGAGACCTATGTCCAGCAATGGGCGTCTAACGGTTGATGTGATGATGATGATTAATGACGTGTATTTATACACGTGTGTTTTTACATAATTGTATCGGTTGAGTTAAAGCACACACACACGTAAATTTTAAATAGACAATAAATATAAAATATCAGAAAAAAATATTATTGTTCTGATTGCAAGTTGTAGTACTAAGACTAAAATAAAATTATACACAAATTCTATTGAGCATACTTACATCAACATATAAAAATATTTCACTACGACATTTTCTACACTTTTTGGCAATAGACTCGCCCTATTACACGGAAACTAAAACATACCGGTGAAATGTGGGTGTACGTTAATACACCTCTACCTAACCCTGAATGTTTTCGGATAAACATGATACCCCACCTTATTCCTAAGCATACCAAACAAAACGCGTCTTGAAAGCATCAACTCACTGATTTCGACAACTGACTGAGTTATCCTATAATGTATTTTCTATTTTTCCAATGTGTTAACAAAAGAAAATGACACCACCAATAATACGAAAGTAAGACAAACATCACGACCATTTTCCTGAATGGTTTGGTAGCAGCGTATTGATATACGCTTTTAATTATGTGTATATAGTACATTCATAAATGTATTTGTAGATGTATAAATGTGGACGAGGCAAAAGTGGTATGGAGTCGTAGTGTATTGATTGTTCTGTAGGTTTCTGCTTACCCCCATTGGGAAAAAGGGCTTGTATGTATGTATATTATCGTAGGTAGGTATAAACCTGAAATCTGCCCTTAAAGGTATAATAGAATTATTTACAATTTATTACACAATATATAAATTTAAAAATAAAAAAATGACCATGTTTCTTTATAATCGATGTTCTCGCGTTCAGCAGTTTACAAACACCTGGCTATATATGTATACAGTGCATTGCCCTGGAAAATCCCTATAAGAACATTTACAAGATCGATTCCAAACGTATTGTCTCTGACCACTACTTCTAAATTGTTCCCATGGCGGTAGAAAATTCCTTCGCTGTGCTTTTCCGAAGATTTACAGCTTAGTAGGTACGGCAACATTTATTTCATGTTACAGCTAAGAAAATTCGACCTTATGTTAACTACAATAACAGATGTACGAATAGGAATAAAAATATGCGTACTTATGTCTATTAGTTTCTACGATTCTTTCATTATCTCTTCTCTTTTTGAAATGTGTGAAGGTTTTCTCTTATAATTTAGTTACGTTCACAAACCAGCTCTCACAAATACAAACACCAAAATTTGGATCGGCTACCTGTAGGCTGTACAAATATTTGTTCTGTGGGTAGATCAATAGTGTGACCCGTGCAATAACCGATATATCAGCTACTGTACTGTTTTCATCGTTACCATTTATAACCCCACTGCTGGGCACGGGTCTTACACCATCATCTGTATATATATATAGGTATGTAAATGTAATTGGTTTGTATAAAGTTCAAAAACTCAAAAAGGTCTGCACTGATTGAGCATAAATTTCGACACGACCGCAACCCGCTTCTAACATTGTTTTTTTTTTCTGTAACGGAAATGTGCTAAACATAAGTGTTATTTTTTGTCTATTTAGGCTGATTCCACGATAAAAATTTAATCTGACGATTTTCATACGGAAAAGACTATATTATTATATATTGGTATATATATATATATATATATATATATATATATATATATATATATATATATATATATATATATATATATCGATGGGTCCTATGTATATGGGCCAAAATGCAAAACTACAACTTTACAGGAGCGGCTTCCAAAGGTTAATTTTACTCTAACTTCAGATTGATAAAACCGAACTTTACGATTATTTGCTTGTTTGCTAAGACAACTATCCTCTTCATTTATACTATAGTATTTTATGTATACATAAATAGGTTTTTTTTTTACGTTACATTGACCCTTCTACGTTAGTTTTTGTTTAAATTATTTTTCTGTAAAAACACCCTAAAAGGGCCAATGTATCATATTGGCCATTATACGCGTATTACGCTAATTAGCATAAAGTATATATTTTTTTCATTTTTCACCCATAAGATCAAATAACAATTGAAGTAGTTGATAATTAATTAATAAGAATATAAGCTATTTAAAAATTTAGTTATTTATGTCACATTGACACTTATACGTTTTACAATCTGTTAACCTACGAACTGAGTTTTAAGTTAGATCGTTTGATTAATAAAAAAAACACGCAATAGTTTTATTCATTTATTGAAATAAAAGTTGAATTAGTCTTAAAACTTCACTCATGGACCCGTATTAAGTCTTTTTGGTATATTCATGATAAAATAATAACAAAAAAAAAGTAAGATGGAAACTGTTACTGGAGATCTTAGTTTGATTGACAAAATAATGTACTTCACATTATTATTTTCTTAATAAAATTAAAAAAAAAAACTAAGTTATAAATTTGGTGTAAATATTTAATTTGGTAATTTTATAACTTAATTAAGTTATAAAATTACCAAAATCAAACATTACTAGAAATTCTTAATAAGTCTTTATTAATTTTCTTCATTATGGCTTTCATATAATAATGTACTTCACATTATTATTTTCTTAATAAAATTACAAAAAAAAAAAATAACAAAATTAAAACCCTATCTAGTGTTATTACACCAGATAGGTTTTTAATTTTGTTATTTTTGTACGTGACGTGTTTGTATGTGACGTCTGGCGGCCCGTGTTTTCTGACGAACCAAATGGGGATTATTAAGTAGTGCTAGTTCACTCGCGCGCGGGCGCTATAAGTTGCTGGACGCGTTGTTCGCTCGACGCTAAACCGGTTTGAACCGCTCGACTTCAGTCCGAGTATTATCTATTGTACTCATTAAACTCGTTATGACGTTATTTAAAAATGGCTAGCGATGAGTTAGATGGTGCAGTGTTTAACGATCGTAATAATATGAGCAGTATGACGAGGGAAAATAGTGAGATGACAAGTAGTATGGAAGAATTAAATCAAGCGAGAGATAATCGGGAGGTAGACATGTCAAGTATTGTGTCTCAACAAAATTTGACGGCAGATACATCATATAATAAGAGAAATCGAGGAATAAGCCAAGACGAAATCTGGACAACAGTAAGTAGAAGGGGTAAAAGATATGCTAGAGGGAGTGAGATAGATGACACAGTCAGAATAGCAGAGGACAGAATAGAGGTACGCGTTTCATCGACAAACGTGCTACCGAAACAATTTAAGTTGGCAAAGATTTTAAAATCTGAAAACATTAGCGATATCACACGAATAAAATACGTTAACCCTTACAAAGTCCTGCTGGTATTTAATAATGAAGATAGTTGTGATCAGTTAATTAATTCTGAATATTTTAAAAATGAGGGACTTATATGTCAAAGAACTTTGGAAACAATTCAATCCTATGGGGTGGTGAAATATATTGACCTTGATTTATCTGAAGAAGAAATAGTGGAGGGGTTGAAGAGTGATATTCAGATCATAGGAGTGAAAAGACTCAAACGCAGAAACAGTACAGATGCGCGATGGGAGCCATCGGAGGCAGTTCGTATATGTTTCTTGGGATCATCTTTGCCGTCGTACATATATATATTTAACACAAGAGCAGAAGTTTCCCCCTACAAGTATCCAGTAACACAATGTGCGCGATGCTGGCGATTTGGACATACAATGAAATTATGCCCATCCAATAAGGTGGTATGTCCAAAATGTAGCAGGAATCATCCTAATTGCGATACAGTAGATTTCAAATGTAATAATTGTTCCGGCAATCACATGACTTTAGCTAAGAAGTGTCCTGTATATATTAAGGAGAAAAAGATCAGAGAACTGATGGCAGAATTCAATTGCACCTATAGACGGGCCCTAACTATGTATGTCCCTCCAGATATTCCTATAACAGAACCCTCTTCTAGAGACGAGTGTCAGGATACTCTAAGAAAGGAAACTCACGAGTCAAGTGAAAATCTGACGTTGGCTCCCTCCTCTGAAAGTAAGAATAAATACTCAGACATAGTAAAAAGTAATATGGTTAAAAGAAACACTAATAAAAAGAAAAGAAAGATAGGCAGGAATGACTCCCCCCTTCCCCCCTTTGAGAAACACAGTTGGGAAGAATTATCAGAAGAACGATTTCAAGATTCAGACAGTGACAGTGAGAGAAGAAAGTCAGGAGATAGGAATAGAGAGAGCTGTTCAAAAAGCAAAAGATCTAATATGGGAGGTATATGGCGCCAGGTTAGGGAAAATATGTTAGATTCAGAGACATCATTGGAAGATAAAATTAAAAACTGTGCATCTATATTGTTTGAATGGATCAAATCTATTATTATGAAATACATTTTAGAAGTGCCGTGTTTTACTAACATTAAACAATGGATCAAGAAACTAACAGACCCTCAATAATCAATATCCTGCAATGGAATGCCCAAAGCCTCCGGCCTAAGGCTACCGAGTTCGAAGCGTTATTGAGTCAAGAGAAAGTCCATATCGCAATAATTAACGAAACGTGGTTTGATCCTGAAAGCAATTTTCGTATAAGCGGCTATAATATATTCAGAGAAGACCGATATGACGGATACGGCGGAGTCGCGATACTAACTCATTGGTCCCTAAGAGCAAGTCGTTGTAACACCAGTATTAGTAATACAAGAATTCAGTTATTACATATAAAGATATCTAATTGCGAACATTTAGAAAATGTGATTACTATTTATTGTCCTTCTTCAGTTTTATGTAGTAAAAGAGACTGGGACCAAATATTTTCCCTGGAGCTAGAACGAACACTTATAGCCGGAGATTTTAATGGACACCATACGAACTGGTCGTCTAAGACGGACGCAAGAGGTATACAGATATTTGATTCCATATTCGAAAATAATTACATTACACTCAATGATGGCACTTCTACACGTATAAAATTGGTTAATGGTATGATACACAGCACCTCTCCTGATTTGACCCTAGCATCCCTGGATTTAGCAATGAAGTTTAGTTGGCAGGTTATGAATGAGAACTTAGGGAGTGATCACCTAGTTCTAAAGATTAAAACGGAAATTAATAAAATGAGCACGAGCAAAATTAAACGAAATTATAAAAAAGCAGACTGGGCAAAATTCAGAAATATTATGAAGGAAAAATTATTTATTTTAGACCTACATACAGATAACCAAAAAGCGTACGATAATTTTATTGACGCTCTGAATGCAGCAGCGGATCAAAGTATACCAATAATTAAATTTTGTAAAAACCCAATTCGGCAACAGAGGTTTAAACCCAAACCCTACTGGGGACAAGATTTATCACGCATAGTTGCTGAGCGACGCCAAGCCTTAGCCGAATTCAGGAAAAACCCTACACCACAGAATTTAGACAAAATTCAAAAGAAAACTAGCGACGCCCAGAGAATGATTAGGAATAGCAAGATAAACTCGTTTAGAAATTTTTGTGATAGTATAGACAACACAATGTCAGCAACCCAAGTGTACAGACGAATGAAGTGGCTCAAAGGTTATAAGACAGCAAGAAATTCCGGGGATCAGGTGCAATCGGAACGTTTACTGCATAGTTTAGCACCGGATTACGTGAGCCCTCCTTCACCCATTTTTATTTCAGAAAACGAGCAATTGAGTAACCCAATTTCGATCCAAGAACTTAATAACTGTATTAAGCAGACTGATACGGCTCCAGGTGAAGATAATATATCATATTCCATGATCAGACACTTACCAGAAGCGGGAAAAATAGTTTTGGTTTCACTATACAACAGGTTTCTACTTTCGGGCTTTGTCCCGAACCAATGGAGAGAGGTGAAAATAGTACCCATACCAAAACCTGGTCGGGAGGCTGGATCCGTATCAGGTATCAGACCAATTGCTTTGTTATCATGTCCGTGTAAAGTCTTACACACAATCCTGAACCGTAGACTCGAATGGTTTCTTGAACGAAATAATTGTTTTTCAAATGAAACAACCGGATTTAGGAGAACGAGGTCTTGTGCTGACAACCTGGCTAGATTGGTATCGCGCATTCAGAAAGGGTTTTCGGAGGGTATTAGTACTTTGGGATGTTTTGTTGATATCGATAACGCATATAATAATATAAACTTAGTGGCCCTTTTAAAAATGTTGGATGGGTTGGGAGTGGGAGCGCCGCTGTGCAGGTACTTATGGGAGTATTTACATGATAGACACCTTTCAGTTGAAATTAATGATAGTCTCACAATAATGAGAACCACTGGGACTGGCATTGCACAAGGTGATCCGCTATCCCCACTACTATTTAATGCTGCCACTTCAAAGATTTGTCATAATTTAGTTGGTGTCTTTGTATCGCAGTATGCGGACGACTTCGTACTATATGTAGCTAGCAAAAATGTCTCGGACTCCGTCACCAACATTCAAAATTCGTTAAAATTATTTCAAAGTTTAGTAGAGGAAGTAGGACTACAAATCTCTTTCAATAAAACCAAAACATGTTTGTTTAGCAGGGGTAGAAATAGAAATATAATTTCTATTATTATTAACAATCATAGTATTCAACAGGTTGATAATGTAAAATATTTAGGAATGTGGCTGGACAAATCTTTGAAGTGGAAAAGACATATTAACGAAGTAAAGGAAAAGTGCTCAAGATTATTAAATTTGTTTAAAGTTTTAGCGGGATCCAAATGGGGTGTGCACCCGAAACATTTGCGACGTCTGTACATCTCAATGATCCGAAGCAGATTTGATTACTGTAGTTTCTTATTTGGCAATTATGCCAATAGTCAATTAAATAAACTTGACGGAATCCAAAATTTATGTATGAGGATTATAGGGGGGTTCATTAGGAGCACTCCAATCCATGTCATGGAGAACGAATTGTGCCTACAGCCACTACAGATTCGAAGAAAACATTTAGCGGGAAAATTCTGGCTTAAATCTAGGGCTGTAAAGGATAATGTCACATTGGATATTATTCGTGAATTGTCAACGTTGTGCGAGGGTCAATATTGGAGAAACAAAAAGCTTCCGGTATTAGTAGAGACTCATAGACAATTAAAAGACTTACCTATATATTCTAGTTCCATATTGGGTGTATTCTCATTGAATACATGGTTGTCGAGTATTGACTCATCAAAATACATTTGCTTTAATATCCCTAATGTTAACGTTCCAAAAAGATCAATTAATGTATTAGATCTAAGACAAAAGTGTTCCGAATACTTGAATAATTACTTCTGCACGTTCTACCGACTTTACACGGACGGATCTAAGGACGAGCAACATGCTGGAGCGGCTATATTCGACCCTCAATTAAATAATACAATTAAATTTAAAATAGGGGCTAATATTTCTATAATGTACTGCGAGCTGATAGCAATCTCCGAAGCCCTTTCTTACGCGTTAACTCTTGATACTCAGAATATTGTAGTTCTAACTGACTCTAAGAGTGCTTTATTACATCTGGCTAGGTTACCCTCGAACTGTCGAGGCTCCCCGATAGCCTTAACTATTCTTCAAACCATGATGGAGCTAAGTATGAGCAATAAAACTATAATCCTACAATGGATTCCATCTCATATTGGAATCATGGGCAATGAAAAAGCGGATCAGGCAGCAAAATTAGCTTCATCAGAAGGGATCACATACACTTGTTTACCGTTACACACAGATCAGGTTCATGTTGTCAAAGAGATTTGCAAAGACTTGTGGCAGGAATATTTTGATGAGAGGTCGCTCACCAAAGGCATATGGTACAGAACCATACAGGCTGGACCTTTTCGCTACCCATGGTTTCAGGAGATGGTGGCCCATAGGGAATATATTGTGACACTGTTGAGACTGCGGTCCGGGCACATTCCAACAAATAAATTTGCATATTTAATGGGTAAAACGGATTCACCTAACTGCACGACTTGTAACGCGATCGAGGATGTTCACCATGTTTTGCTGGAATGTGTTCGGAATGCATCTCAGCGGCGACAGGCACTCGATGACTCGCAGTGCAATGTAGGGATATGTAGCACCTTATTAGCCCTCCCGTCTTCGGAAGGGGCCAGGCAGCTCTATGCGATATACATGTCCCATTTGCGCAGCGGAGGCACCTCCCAGCGAAGGCTGGGCGAAGCTTCTGCATGCTAACTTTAATTAGATTTTAGAGAGCTTTGATGTATCTAGCCGTAGAAGTTATAATTATTATAATTAGAATTACGGGGCGACATCGTCATGTTGACAGAGTCCCCTTAAATAAAGATTAAAAAAAAAAAAAAAAAAAAAGTAGTGCTAGTATGTAGGTACTAAGAATGCATGCCTACCAGCTATCTTGCCTAGTGGGACAATTTTCAGGTATCAGGTAATCAAGGTACATACAAATATTACTTACCTCACGTAAATTCTCCAAGCTGATTTTTACGTATATTTTAGGCAATATCCTTAAACATCAGTCGCGAATACTCCCAGACACTTTCCGTCGGCCGTATTGCTTTGCAGACGCTTTAAAGCTCTCGAAGTAATTACTTAAATTCACGTAAATTATGATGCTCCATTCTTGTAAAAGGTTTCAAAATAGTTGTGACAGGAGACAGACCGATCCAAAGGGCTAATCATCCCCCTTAATTCAATTTTAATGCCTCTGTGGGTAGGAGCGTGAGGGTATTATCAACGCGCATGAGAGTGAGCCAGATTGCGAATATGCGGAAGTCTAGGGGATGATTGGCCCCTTGGATCGCTCTGTCTTCTCGTAAAAGGTTTCAAAATAGTTGTCTGGTAGAGATATAAACAATGGAGCATCAGGAAGGTTGTATTGGTAACAGCTGATTGTAACATAGTTGCAGAGGAATATTTGTAGGTCTATCGGAAATTTGCCTTCTTGTTCGTACTGGCTGATCTAAGATTTTAATATGATTTTCAATAGCATCTTCACTTAAATCATATTTATAGTATAAAATGTCGGGTTCATCTCGGCTTACACGAATTTGTTTTATTTTAGACCAAAGAATTATTTGTCTTTCTGAGATTTTAGTCTAGTTAAGTTAGTGTGTATTTGTCTGCATCTTTTTGAAGTCATAAATCATATTTTGAGCTACGTCTATGACGTCAAATCAGCTGATTGGTCCAAACTACGAAACAAACGCGCGGGAACTCCCCGCGTACAAGTCTCTAACTACTCTTAGGACCTTGTACGTTTAAATTCATGTTACATATGCCGTTATACTGTAATAAAAAATCGTGTTTCTATGCAGAAATCTTTTTTTTAATAGCTCACATAATTCATTACATCTATAAGATGCGTTTACCATAAAAAAGTCAAAATGGCCAAATTGTTAGTTTGGCCCATATACATAGGACCCATCGATATACCATATAATGATATATCATTATATATACCTTATTTATCATACAACTGTTAATATTATGTTGAAAATTTAATCGTGCAACTCGGCTTTAGTTGTTGGTCTAAAATGTATAATAAATAAATAATAATCAAAATATTTATTGACCATAATACATATTTTTATTATTATTTATTTATTATACATATATTGTATAATAAAAATGTAAACGCAATACGCCACAGTTTAGCAAGAAGATGATTAGGCTCTAATGCCAGAATTATACACTAACTGTGTATAATTTTCGTATCCATCCGTTGTGGATTGGCCAAATTCCTTGTTTCCAAAACACGGCTCTCGCATAAATTAAACTGTGGCGCAAGTAGGGTAAACGCATTTATTATGGTAATTGACTCTTCAAGTAAAAACATTCGCCTAGTTGTATATTTATTGGTACTGTCGACACTGGTATCTGTGCTAGCTAGCCTCTTTACATAATTCCTGTGTTCTATCAAGGATTCTATCAGTTTTTATAAGTTAAGATAATTTTCTAACCTAAAAACAGAGAAAAAAAACTGCCTAAATTCGTCCTTATTAACGCTTTTTTTACTTACTATTGGGCAAAGGACTGCTCTGTTGTAAAAAAGTGCTTATTTTTATTTCAAATGGGCATTCACATTTCTTCACAGAAGTGACATCTCATAAAATATGCATAATTATATAAAAATAAAAGAAACAAGCAACGAACAAAGAATTATCTTGCGTTTATGATGTACAAATATTTATACTTGTCTTTACACTATGAGTTTGTTTACCTGTGGATAACTTAATATACCTTTTATTCTGTGACACTAAATAAATGAGGGATTTGTTCACAGCAAAATAGTTTTATGCAAGACAAACCGATACAAATTAGTTTCTTAGTAACTTAAACCCAGGCTTTGTTGGCGCGGCTCAAGTCAAAACAGAATAGCAGTAATTTATTATAGCCAGTTGTGACAGTAAAAACCGTTTTGCGAAGAGTAATAATTGTTCTTTAGTGGTTCTATATTTTTATATTTTATTCATTTAATAGCAATGACACATTTATGAATGCCTTTTTGTGTTTGTAGTTTGAAAAGAGTTCAACAATGTAAGAATAATAAAGTACATAAACATTAATTTGTCTTTTTTGTGTTTAGACCATATGTATACCTGTTATTTGGACTTATTCTGAGCAGAAAAACCTATACCTAGCAATCGTTTTAGGCTTTGGAGACCTATAAGAACCTAGCCACCTGTCTGATAGTCTATCTACCTAGGTCCCTAGCGTCACTCTTTAAAGCCACCACGACTTATTGAACAACCATCTTTATAAGGGAATAAAATAAAAGGAGAATACTAATGTCCTTTTTTACTAATGTCCCTTAAAAAATAGAAGTACTTTTTTCAGATTTTATCGCAGCATATTGTTTTTATCTCTACGTTTCGGATCCTTTACAGTGTCCATGGTCACGGGCAGATTGAGACTGATTGTCTGCCATTGGCCATAGATGCTGATATTTCAATATCTCATATATTATAACGAAGTGTAAGAAATTAGTAGACAGTAAATTAATTAAAAAACAAGAGCTCCAATAGCCTAGTGGTGTGACTAGTGTCTGTGATATTAAAGGTTTCGAGACTTTACGAAGTAAGTTGCGTATATATCTTATGAAGACAGTGATTTTTTTCTCTAGATCTCAGGAATCAGTCTTTTCAGCATCTTCGACTGGACCTGCCGCGTCGCGTTTTTCCATTAAATCACAAATCAATGGGTCCTCCATTGGTTTATGATTGTAACACAACTGTTACTAAATAAATAATGTTTATAGTAAAGAAGCCTGATGACTGTTTTAATTTAAAAAGGACAGTGTCCGTATTTATCACAATTACAGCAAAACAAAAAGGTTACGTGACCTTTCACTTTTGAAATGAGTTTTTAATTTAAGACTGACCTTTTTAAGGAACTTTAAACAACGGATTTTGATACTTTTATAGAACGTTTGCGTATTTTGAGATTTATTGTAGACATTAAAACAAACTAAATATTGTCAACCTATATAACCTACGATTTTAATAAAAAGTACTTTGAATTTCATGGTGCCACGGCCGCCACGGGTCAAATAAAAATGTACAGAGTAAAGCAATTTTTTTTTCTACATTTAATTTTAACAACGTCAACGCACGCAAGGCTGATTTTTTTATCAAACTATGTCAAAAGTTGAAAAAGGCTTGTTTAAAAAGATACCTAATTACGTATTATGTTAAATACTTTTCTGCTTGTTTTGCTTTCGGCAACTAATTTAAACAAAAAGTTTTAGGTCACATACTTTACGAAAGAGAAAGATTCAGGAGTTTCCAAAAAGACACGGTTCGATAATATTGTGCCTAAAATAAAACCATGATTTAATCATTAGTTTAATGTTTAACTTCTTGCTATTTTATGTTATTGTATGTACAACAAAGAAATGACATTTTAAATTTAAACTTTATATTTATCAGTCTTTCGATTATTATTTTCTTTTAGATAGGTTTTTTTTGGGGCAGATATCTAATTACACTATCATAACTTTATGTATATAAAATCAGTGAGTGAATAAACAATTATCTCGATATTTTTGTCTATAGAGTTCTGTTCAATTTTTCGTTTTGAAATATTCTTTACGCGATTCTTTTAGCGAAACCAACGTTAAAATAAAAAAATATTATCGAAATCCAAGTACTTTATAAAAACTATAAAGTAGTACTAACTATGTATATATATGTACAATATACATACATTTGTAGGGAGACCTGAATCTCCTTTTATGTCGGTTATAAATACATTATCTTGACTAAGTAAAATAGTGGCACAAGTCCCTTTTAATAAAAACATTAGCTGTTTCAAAACACACTTAAAATCTCGTAATCATTATTGTCATAATGTTGGTTTAGTCTGTAAATTTTGCTAACAAGGTTATAAAAATAAAATACAGGTCACACTGAAATATGTATGTTTTTCTTTTAGATAGTTGGTATGAGTTTTCTTTATCTTTTAATTGAAATGCTTCGTTTTAAGGGCAAGGCGAATTAAAAATACGTCAATAGATAAACATTAGCCTAGTTCCATATTGTAATGGTGACATTTTAATTGAAGATGTTTTAAGAAGTGTGAAAAATGTACCAAATTAACTAGACATTCTTTTAAAAATATTTTAGTTATATCATGATTTAGTCGATCGCCAACCCGCCGTAGGCTTGCGTGTTGGACAATATCCTAATGCCTTTCAAATGAGAGGACACCCATACCCAGCTGTGGGACAAAAAATGAGATGAAGATGATTTAGACGATGTTGAAGTCAGTCTGAATAATCGACTAACTGGCATAGAGATGTAGAAATCAATCCGCTGAATCTTACTTGACATGTAGGAAATACTCTTTATAACCGGTAATTCGTTTATACTTTTCAGTGGTACGACGAGGCAAAGGCAAAGTTGAGAACAATTATAATGAATCAAAAATAGGTCAGTAAGGCTTTAGGAACGAAACACCTTTCTGCCCGTTGTCATGAATGTTGTAAGGGATCCGATACATACATACATAAACTCAAGCCTTTTTCCCATGAAAGTACGGAAAGTACAGAATGCCACGCGCTACGATTCCTGCATCTGATACGACGAGATTAAATAATTAATATTTACTCGTATGTACCGCGATAAAATCCATAAAGAATAAATTAATATCAATGTCTAGTATTCGTGTATGTACAAGAAATTAGTATACTGGGAAAGAGTCCAAACTCGGATCTGCTATTGACAGTTTTCTTTCTAATAACATTTAGAGCATGGATCCAGGATAGGTCAGCAACCACGGTTTGGACAACTTAACCATTGAAATCTCCGGGATAACCTACAAAGAGAGTAATTTAAACGTAAGGAACTCAGTACAACATTTTTAATCTACCCACACAAGTTGTTAAAGTCAGAAGAAACTGGGTGACTCGTGTACTATTACGGCCTTAATTAGTTTATTCACAATACCCTTCCAAATATAGAACGGATCGAAATCTCCGAACCTAAAAATATATTTTTTCATTTCAAATGAATAATTAGTTTTATTGAACAAAACTGGACCAAAAAAGAGACTATATTTACCTCTAATTCTATGTGACATTCGTTAGGTACTATTGTTCAGTTTGCCCCAAAAACAAATTGGGGCGTGCAATTATGGGTGCGTCATTAAGAACTGTGCAATCGTCAACCCCGGGGCAAAACCACGGGATGTCACAGATACGATATAACATTCTTTGCGTGTATCTTTTTGCAAAATATTTTTTAAGTATTATTCTCAATAAAGTAATAAACATTTAGTTGTAAATGTTTTAAAAAATTAAATGATATCACCAATTTTGTTTAAAAACTAGTGATTATCAAATGGTTTGAATTTAAAACACATTTTTTTTCCCTTTTTTATAGTTATACAGTAAAACAAGGCAAATCGATTGACTAACAGAGGACCGTACTGACTGTTTGCTTACTTATCTCTACAAAAAAAAATGCTTTTAATTTAGATGTCAATTGAATCATATATACATAAATTCCATCACACATAAATTAGGGTAAGCTTTATACATATTTCTATCTACAATCCTGTTAAATACTTTTTGCTTCTTCAACGCCGTTTATAAGAAAAATCATACATAGAAATATTCAATGACACTCAGATTGACCTATGAATCAAAGCCATGACCTAATATACCATGATCAATGATGTAGTTAAAAAATCTAGACCAAAATTTCCTCCAATATTCCTAGACTTCCCCCCTGATTAATCTCAGTCGTTCACCTTGTACAATTTATCGCTGCTTACACATCTTTTTATTACGTGTGTACTGGAAGTTAATGTTTTGTAAAGTGTAATTTCTTCTTCTAGCAAAAAATTAAAGGTAAATTGTGACATATTTATTGCCATTGGTATTATTTATTCATTTGTGTTAATATGCTTTGGAGAAATGAGTTTTATATTTGACAAGAAAACATGTTTTTAGAAAAAATATTATAGGACCTTAATTTAAGTCATTTAATTTCACTGGCTGATGGCGAATTAGTACCTAGGCTAATACAATGGCGAGAGAGAGAAAGAGAGAGAGACAGAGAGAGAGAGAGAGAGAGAGAAAGAGTAGTTATCTCGCTCGTCAACCCCTACAAGGGCGACTATTTAAAATACAGCATCTAATGAGCACGCTAGACGTAAAAATGCATTGTGTCTTATATCGGTATGTTTTATTCATAAATTGTTATGTAATAATAATCTATACTTGCCACCAGCTTGCATGACTTATTTTAGTTTATCCTATGATATAAATATGTGAGTGTCATACATATATGTATCTTTAAGGTATATGGCTTTTCAGAAAAAAACCTATAGATATGAAATACGGCTTTCCAGTGCATCTCAAAAATATTCTATCAACGTAGAAAAGAATATATATATTATAGTAGAAAAGGATGTAAAATTTTTTTTTTATAACATTTTATTAATTAACATTCCCAATTATCGCAGTTACATATAATTATTTCACGATCAAGTTATAACCCATATCACTCCACAGCGGCTAATCAAACATAGTATGTCATTTACAGCTACAGACCCGTAATTAGCTTATTAATTAGTATCATTAACAAACTAACCACTTTTACCCACTAACGTACAATGCATTCACTTGCATGGTCGCTGAACTCAATAACATTCAATGGTTGGCATTTAAAGTCGGTCGATTAGGTTATTAAACGGTAGTATTTTTCGTAATATAACTTTAATTGTTAAGTTAAAGGTTTCGAGATTTTAATCTAAATTGGTTTGTGTATGGTGAATAATCCTGACTATTGACTGATGGTATATGCGTGTCCAACTATGAAACAGTACCTAAATAGGGTGATAATAAGCGATAATAAGCACAATCAGGATCTCAATTGAGAAAGAAAAGGGTAAAAAAAATTGTGACAAAAAAAACGTGTGGTGCAGTAGAAAGAATACAATTAATTATTAGGTTTAATAATTATGAATTCCAAAATAAGAATATGAATACTTTTCAGAGATAGTTTTTTTTTAATTATCATCTATCAAACAACCGTTGCACGGATGACTGCTTTCAATGGCAATCAATTTACTTCTGTGTCTATAATTAGTTACAAAGAGTCATTGATATTTCCCTGTTCATTACGTATGTGTTTACAAAAAAGTACTATTACGTAGTGTATCAACCATCTAGTATCTGTAACATAAGCTTTGTTGCTTAGCTCAGAACTAAATACGGCTGTGATGTTTGAATAATTAAAATTATTCTAATAATTAAAATTAAATAGTAGAATAATTTAAATAAATTAAATATAATAGATTTTTTTTTAATGTCCCTAACTACTACTACATACTACTATACTACACTACACTATACTACACTACTAAAACATATTCAAACTATGTAGTCATAAGATGTAAAATATATCGTATAACTCAACAGTTAAGTCCTATTTTCGATGTGACTTTTTTCTTCAACAATGTCTCATCGGCCATAAACCTGACATTTGCAACCAAAGAATGTGTTTAGGTAAAATTTATGAAAGAAAATGCGACATAAGTATGTGTGGGCGCTAATAAAATAGCATTTTGGGCGCAATAAGTCGTAAAACATACGAAATTATCTTTCACAGAAAATGATATGAAAATGAACAAAAAACTCGGAACATGTTATTGGAGTAATGAAAACATAACATGACAATAACATGCCATCATTCTCGTGCATACTTAAATGCTTGGCAGAACCGCACAATTGTACATTCATAGTTAGCCGGTATGCTTTCAGGTTTCATAATGGCAGCCGATTTCCATTAACCAGACACAAATCAAAACTCCAACCTACTACCGACTATTTTATAGAAAAATCCAATAACGCATGCAATTGAATAAGGTGATAGATGAAAGGCGTAATGTTATAGATGTATCTAATTGTAACATTTCTGGAAAACGATTATAACTTACAACTCCTTAGTCTACTAAATTATTCATTCGCGTTTTACAAGTACAATAAAATGTATTATTATAATAATATCCTTAAAATGATTGATGTGATTTCAATTTATTTCCCTCAAAACTATTTTCTGATTTCTGCCGGAAATTTTGTAGAAAAATCCTATAACACATATTCAACCTGGGAATAGCACAAGGTGACAGGCGTAATGGTATGTATGTACCTAATAGTAAAATTTCCGAAAAAACATTACTTCTTATAACTATAGTCTCGACACAATATTCGTTGGTGTAGTGGTCGTACAGTGCAACTGCCGAGCAAGAGGTCCTGGGTTCGATTCCCAGGTCGAGCAAAGTGTTATTGGGTTTTTCTGTGAAATTCGCAGTAGTAGCTCGGAGTTTGGATTCGTGCCCGCCCCCTATTACATGGGACCTAAAACATACCGGCAAAACGTGGGTGTACATTAGTACACCTCTGCCTAACCTATTGGGACGACAGGCGTGAATGTATGTTATTTTATGTTAAAAATATAATTAGTCGCGTTTAGAAGTCCACTTCCAGTAAATTTTATTAGAATAATAACTACCTCATAAATTCTTTATGTGAAATTAATCCATTTCCCTTAAAACTAATTTCTGATACGTATACATTTCGATACGAACATAGAGATGGTATTTCGGATTGACATACATTTGTCAGTTGTTGGATGCGGGCGACATATAACCATGGAAATCTATGGGGAGGCTTTTGTTCAGCTGTGAACGTCCTTTGATTAATATGATGATCGATCAAAATACCAGCTATCAATTATTCCACTTAACTTCGAACATTTTTATTTTCAGTTTTCAGGGTTGATTAGGTACTGTGATGACCTATCAAAAAGCTGCTATCAATTAACTTCGTGGGTAGAAGCGAAAATTGTTAATTACAATTTTCGAGGAGTTTTCAAAGCCGAAATTAATTTTCTGTTTGTATCCGTAACATTAGCCTCGTTGCTTGCCATAGAACTAGATATTATGGCGCTGATGATTTATTTTTATTTTACATACGTTAAACTGATTCACCAATTCAAAATTATGACCGAAATTATATGAATAATTGCAATTGGCTTACGTATAATCAAAGTGACAATTGGAAAAAACAAATTGTTGTGAATGTATTTCTGATAAATAAATAAAAAAAGACACATTTTGTTAGTAAGATTATTAAATAAAAAATATAAATTTTTCAATCATTATTATTAATATCATTTTAAAATAATCGAATCGCGTAACTTTGCAACATAATTATATTGATAATTTCGGGAAAAATTAATATGTTCACCTCATATATTTTAGATTTACATGTTTACATGTATATATTTTAGATTTACATGTAAATCTAAAATATATTTAGATTTACATGTAAATCTAAAATATTCCGATTGCATATGATTGTACCTACATTAATGCACCTTTACCAAACCCTTTAGGAATACTAGCGTAATGCTATTATTTGTTTTGTTAAGGGTTCTAAACTGTTTATAATAACGGATTCACTCATCCTGAATAGTTTTGTAGATTTTCCATGAAAAAAAAGACAGACGTGGATGATGAATCTAAATACGGCAATTTATAATAGGCACATACTTTTGTATCGGGATATTAGTATTAATATAATATTTTACTATGCACAAGGAAAAACTCGCGACTATTAAGAATTTCCGAGTTGGAAAACCTGAGTTAAACATTGATAATGGTGGAAACGTTATTTTGTAAGCTGCATATACATACATATATCTTTCATTAAAGCGTTATAAAAATCAATACACCAAAAAAAATGGTACATATATTTTCCCATTTGGCAATCGATTTTCTTGTGACCGGATTTTTATATTTTCAATCCACTTTATAAAGCCCATTCATAGCCTATTTTACAGCGTTACTAAATACTCCGAAATTATTATATGTTTGGGACATTCATGCTGTGCTTTGTGTGGTATCAGATTTTTCAAATAAAATTGGCGTACAGCCAAAATACTGCTATAAACACTACGTCGGGTCAGATGAACACACGAACGACTGTGTTCAGGAAATATCAACATTGGCGATATAATACTATTCACAATCTCTATTTGTATATCAATTATTTGTATATCCTTAAATCTAATTGTTCTCGTAGTCTTCATACAGCTGTTGTACATATCTAGCTACAGGCTTCGATTCAGAGATTATTGAGATTTTCATTTGCTCTGAGTTTGAATTTATGGCTGGTTTTACATAATACATAATATTAGCCCCTATTACATAAGTGGAGTCCCATGTACCCCTCTGCCTAACCAAGCAATGCCTAATTAAATCGGACGATTCATTATATAAATCGTCAAACGTAAAGGAATCCTAATAGAATACCTAGTGACATTTTGAGTCTCCCGATTGAAAATAAAAGATTGCCTTATTAAGTAGGCTTATTATAATTTAAGTGACTATTTTAGTGACAGTTCAAGATGGTCACCGGATTGATCCAAGACAACTCACTATTTAAACATGTTAAAATATGAAATTACATATTTAGAGCGGGCACATACAGACAAATAGAGGCTAAGTGTGTATTAAAATATACATAAATATATTTATGTATATTTTCATATACATATTATGTGTATTTTCATTTTTTTTATTTTTTTATTTTTTATTTTATATATTTGTTTTTTTTATTGGTAAAATGGATTTGTGTATGCTACAGCTCACAGTAATACCAGAGTACTGATTAGAATAATTGTTATATTGTATAGAATCATAAAATTAATGAACAGATAGAACTGTGTTGCTGGGGAGTTTGTTGCGCCGCTTCTTCTTCCCAGCAAAAACACTAGGAAGCGGGCGTTTTTGGGGGCTGTCTTTATTGTCGACGTTCAAAAATAGCCAATTAAATTTGGCCTACTTTGAATAAATGATATTTTGATTATAATCAAGTTGCTATATAAGTTTTAACTTAAAACAAAATGTATGAAAATCACATATAAGAACGCTTTGAAAACGCTTATAATTTTCCGCACATTTTATTTGTTGTTGATTCTAAATTATATCTTGTGTTTACTATACGCGTCCTCATTTTTTGTTCATAAATGTCTTAGCTAGTAGATGTAACACAGATTAACTATTTTTGAAATATTTTTACAGTAGTCATAATTGTCTAGTTATAATTCAGCTGCTTTATTAAATCATTTGAGTTTTAGGCCAAATCATATAAACAATATTTGGTAAAATCATGGCCCATTAAAAACAATAATAATAATGCATCATGGGATTATTATTAGAATTTAAAAGTTCTACGTGTTCGTTCTCTGTTACATTTGTAAATGGCGGCGGCGACCGCTCGCATAATAACTCTGAAAGATATTGGTGATTTATGTGGAATCAAATACCATGCATGCCTTCTAAATGTGTGGATGTAACATAGATTTTCCATAAGCCTGAATAAGGGCAATTTTGGACGATGAGCCGACACATTGAAATTGTTATTTTTTATAAGTATATGGTATAATATAATAGAAAAAAAATATATTGGGTGGTACAATAGATATAGGTAACTAATTCGTTTACTAGTTAATATTGGCCCCTTTTTTCGTTTTTACAATTCAACAAACAAAACGAGTTCATATATTATTCTATATTCGATTAAACTGATACTAAGTATTAATTGTATTAAAATTGTTTTATTAATGATTAAAGAATGGTAAAAAGGAACTAAACGTGTTTCTTCGTGTTTTTAGTGTTTTTTTAATACCTATAATTAAAACATATTTTTAATCTGTGTTATTTAGTAGATCCGTTATTGGTATGGGATCAATTTTAAATTCTTAAACCAAAAATATATTGAAAATGTATTTATTATTTTTGATACTATAATTTTATTTAAAAAATGATTTAACAGTCAATATTATTTAATTATTTAATATTACTGAAACTTAATGTTATTTTTAATTCAACGGCGTTAAATATAAACTATACTTACCAACAGATCACTAATATATACTTAGGATAAACCATACGGTCTATTATACGTATAAGTACTTTTCAACAACAAACTTAAAGTCGTAGAAATAGTAAGTTACTATTTCTACGACTTCAAACAATAAAAAAAAGCCTTTCTGAGCTAGTAAGTTGAAGAAGAAAAATATTTCGCAAATAAATTCTAGTTAGTAACTAAAGATTTAATTTTCGTCCTTTATCAATAAAGTAGTCAACGTAAAAGTATTTTCTGCAACAAAAACAAACAGATTAATGTTTTTGTTACATCAATTTCAACCCTTCCATCATCCCAAGTCGAATAAATTACCCTGCAAACAAATAAACGGTACCGAAAACAAAACAAAATCTTGAATAAAGTTATGATTGACCCAAGACAGGAAAGCAGCATCCCAATTTACTTTTGCCTTTTACAAATCTACCTTTTTAACGCCATTTATCTTACCTCTGCGATCGAGGAAGCTAAATTGAAATTTGACTTTATTTAAAATGTTATTTTGAATTTATTTAAATGCCGTTTTAAATATCCATTTTATTTAGTGTGAAATCTGTTGAAAATTATTGTATCTACCGAAGAGCTTAGAGGTACAACGCGCGAGCAAAACTAGTTTAAAACGTCGTCTATAGGCTGCGGTTACCCGTTACCATCAGAAAGGCCTTAAGATTATTTGCCACCCCTGTGACATAAAAAAAGATATATAGCATGAGTAAGATCGATGAAAGATCCGATAGGTCATAAAAGTGGTGGAGAAGAGTAGAGAGGGTAGGCATACGATACGACAAAAAACACAAAGCAAATAACACTATTCCCCAAACTTGCAGGTAATCCAGTCTTAAAATGCCCAAATTAGGACAGAATAATATATATTCTCATAATGTTTGTTTAATTTCGGAATGCGTTTTAAGTAATTAAAATGTACTTAGCAAATAGTCAGTGAAAAACCTACCTATATTATCAATTTACAGTTTTAATCAATAGAACTATAAACTATTATTTTGTCTCAACAGAGTAAATCAAATAACATGGTTCAGTTGAATAATTAATAATATTTTTTTGCACTAAGTATGAACATTATCTATAATACGTTCTTCTTCATATTAATTTTCAAAGCGACGTATAATAAAACGTTTCTTTTACATAAAATACGTAAAAAAACAAAAAAGAAACACGGGCAACTATTTGTTAAAAAATCTTATGAGAGCTTATGAAAAAAACTACGTCCACGGCGGCAATATTTTACCGACTTCTCTAAAAGCAATTTATCAAACTTCACATTATGTTGAACGAGAAACATGGTAAGTACTTACAATGTTGTCGGCTTCACAACTTTTTCAATCTTATCTACACTAAAGTTTTAAAAATGTTTTAGCACTACACCAACACACACGACAAAAACTAGACTTTCTACTGAACTACTGGATAGAATATTTATTTTTAATTTATTTCACGTATATAATATGTGTAAGAGTATATATTTAATTCAAAGTTTTTATGTATAATACTCGGGAGTTCGGAACTCTAGGTAGAGCGCCCGTGCGGTTCGCTCGACAGCCCGTTTCAGAGTCGCTCAACGCTGAAAACTGAAGACGGGTCGCGTCTCTACGCAACGTATTGTGACGCTTTACATATCGACTCTACACGTGCGTGACAATTAGTATATTGTATTGGAATATATATTATTGTTAATTGTACTTCATATTATGTTTGGATGTGTGGACTTATGAAATTCATTTGTCAATTAATTAAAACTTATTATAGAGGTGGTACACGGTTATAGAGTAACCATTTGAATTATATTCTATTTTTACCAGTTTTTTATACATTTTATCGCATTATGTAATATTGTTTTAATCCTGAAGTTTTGGATCCTTTACAGCATATAATTATGGTCACCGATGTGGATGCTATCTGTCTGTTAAAAAGTAATTTTAATTGAAAATCTATATTCGCGTGAGTACAAGATTATTTATTTATCTTATCTTAATGCATATTTAACTCTTAGTGATAAGAAAAAAATCTGGACAATATAATATTTTATTACGTAAGTAAGTATTTACTATGACATGACGTATATCATCTACTTATTTATTATTATGTATTATCCACTTCTTAACAGCTTTTCAATAAGAATAATTTGTAATAATAAATATTAATAGAGATTCTTCTTCACAATATACCCTGAAAAAAAATATTGCTAGATATAATAAAGATACATTTTAATATCAGTGACAAAAATCTCACGTTACAGATATTTTTCGAAAGGCCACCACAATGAAAAAACAAATGACAGTCTCGCAAATAAAAAAGTTACACGTTCGCAGAGAGTTCTATTTTCGAACGCTGTAAATACTTTTTTTATTTTTTTATTGCAAGTGGCCAGTTCCAGAAACTTTTAGTACTATATACGATTGCTATACTTTAAAACTAAAGTATTTTCTTTAGTTCATAAACATATTCCCGCGGAAAAGCTCATCAATCTAATATAATAATTATTATACAAAAACTTTATTTTCTCGTTGCTTGTTCGCGATGAATTTCTAAGCTGAACTTCTTAGTTGGGTATAGATAGGATTGTTATCTCAATAAAAAAATCGCAATATTTACACCAACAAATAACTTTAGCTAAAGCAACGCGTGGCTCGGTATGCTAGTATTAATTATATTATAAGTACAAAAGCCACAAAACAGCTTAAATTTTACGCTAATAAACACCAGATGATACTGAGGATTGTAAAACAGTATTAAGTAACATCTTTAAGGTCGAGTTTTGCACCGAAATATCAATTTGATGTATAATCGCGTCTTAGACGGATGTAATTAACTTCAGCGGTTGGACATAATCGAGCCACGGATTAACCCGTCAAATGTCGGTATAATCGGGGATTAGACAGAGAAGTGTAAATGGTGAGTTTGTTTCTTATTAACATTGATTTACGACCTATTTCAGGATTATCAAGAAATTTAACCCAATAATTTATTTCACAGTCCACTGGTCACACCACTAGGCTATCATAGCTCTATAATATATAATTAGACCAATGCAGGTGCTTTTGAATTGTCGATTTTAAAAAAAATTAATTGCACGGTTCCAAAAGGTAGGTCTTATGCAAAAGAACCGGCAACAAACTCCATAGATATTCTTTTTAAATTAAATACACAATTAAAAAATAATTGGTTTTGTTTTAAAAAGATTTATGTATATAATATAAATATGAGACTGGTACAGTTCGATGTGAAACGTATGATATATGCAGAAAGGAAATAACTAAAACCAATTTAGGTTGCCATAACATGTAGGTATGAGCCGTCAGTCCCAACTGATCGGCGTCTGTCTACTCAACCTTGTTGTAGGGAATAGAAAAACCCGACACAACGCCACCATCAGCAGGACATTTGAGTGAGCATGACAAGCCCAGACTAACCGGCAACCAGTAGGCATTTTCACATTTTATGAAAAAAACAACAACAAAGTCAATATCAGTCTCATATTTTACAAGCTATTTTACTAACTCCGTAACTATTGCGTTAATAAATAATAAATAAAATTATTAAATAATAAATGTTTACTTAAAGATAATATCTGGAACATTTAATAAATAATTTAAAACCTCTTATAAGAACAATGTTTTGCTAACGACTTTTAATGTAAAACGACTACAAATTTATAACCCTCTTCTTGCGCCGAGGCTTAAAAACACTTCCAAATTTCCCAAGACTAGGCCCAAAATAATTTATGCCGTGATAAAATCTGTCCCCAAAACGGATCGCCTAGTTTAGATGCAAACACCCATCGATTAGAACCTGGTTCAAGGAACCAAAGTACCAAATTTCTTCTGTCCGTCGCCTGGCGTAACCCTAAGAGCTTTTTGCGATTAACTTAACAATACGGACTGGAACGTGGGAGCTACATTACTGTACAATACGTGATACGAGTTGTCTTGTATTATTTTGGACACAGCAGATTTTATAGGGTTAAAATTTTTTGTGTTATTTTTAGAAGTCACGTAAACGAGTTGCAAAATTGTTTATTTTTAGGGGTTTTCCTCCGAGTTTTGGCTGCATTTTCAAACACATTTTTCCCTCAATAGATGCCTCGATCGTCTGTAAGAAACAACTGAACTAGAACCTGTATAGGCTTTATTATTATTTCACTAATAGCGCAGAAGATGACTTGCTTTTGATTTAATATGCTTTTTTGAATAGAATTATTGCTCATTTACTGCATCAATCTTGTCTTCAAAGATTAAATTAAACTGGATAAGATTGTAATATAAAACCATGTAAAATATTACTATATAGCCTAGATATAGGTCATATTAAATTTAAGGACTAAGTCATCTGTTATTCAAATTCACGGATTAGGCTGTGAATTCAAATTTTACAGACGGCAATAGTGAAATTATATAGACACTATACTATTCCCATATGTATCATAGGAACCCTAACAATAAACCTTAATTACAATGCACTATAAAAACGGTAGTGCACCGCCAAGTAGAAGTAAGTATTGTTATAACTAATTAAATTAAACTGCCTCTGATGATGAGCAAGCCATTTCGAGGTCTCTTATTAATTTATTTTGCCAATAGCTTACCAAAAACTATCTTCGGTTTTATATTTAGTTTTAGTCAAAATATTGTTTCATCTTATTAAAATGCACTACACTGTTGTGTAAGCTTTTCCAAGCAATTTTAATTAAAAATACCTACACACGTGTATAAATGGTCTCGAGATCCACATTCACAGTTATATTCAGCATGTTTTTTTTTATAAATTTCTGGTACTCAGAAATACTAAAGAGAAGATAAATGAAACACTACCCCATTTATAGAAAAACTTGGCACTTTTTACAGTAAAGTTTTTGTTAGGATATTATCTAGTAAAATGTTCATAAATAATTTTAATTCTTTGAAAATAGGTTCTTACGTTACAATGATACGTTACTTATCGTCTAAGTTACTTATTAACCTAGTACAGAACCATTAAAAAGTTGTAGGCATAATTTGTGGTTGTAAAGTGTCGGGAATAAAAATAAGGGGACCTATTGACATGCCAAGTCAAACTAACTTGGCTACCTACCTATCATAGAGTTAATGAGGTATGTTGGATAACAATTTTGTCGGCCAAGAATACCATATTAATCAAAATAATTTATACTGCCATATTGGTGTGCCTTATTATATGGTGTGATAATAATGTTCAACTTTAGTTTCTGGCAAAGAAGGCTGCTTGTCAACTCATACCTAATAACCGGGCCAAACATTATGACACAGCTAATCTAGTTATGTGGTAAGCAGTGAGGCTTCTTTTACAGATATTAGAGGTTTGATATAAAAGATATTCTGTACTTTTTTTTTGTTTATACATACTTATTATACATTGATTTGATATACATAAACATTTGACCCTACCGGGATTCGAACCCGGGACCCGTATCACAGAAGGCAGCGTTAACTAGGTACCGCTGGACTAATCAGGACGTCAAATCCTCATAGTATACGGTTTTAATATGAGACTGGAGATTTTTTTTCTTTCAATGTAGGTATTGTTTTCTTACGATGTTCTTGTGTTTATTTCTACATTATTACTTACCTTTACATGCACATCAACAGTTGTATAGATATATCAATGATATGAAATAAATGAACTTAAAATAATTATTGATTTCAATAAAACATCGTGAGGCAACATGGTTTAGAGACTTTATCAATGGCGTGTGAAATCTGCCAACCCGTTCTAGGCTACCGTGGTGGACGTAGGTAATAATAATAATAATAATAATAATCTTTATTTGCTAGAGACACGGTATTTTACAAGGTGTTCAGTAACATAAATTGTACAACATATCTCACCGTTAAATCGGTATGCAAATTTTTTAGTTACATAATATTAAAGTTAACAGTTAATAATGTCTAAATTTATTCAATTACGCAAGTCAAGTCTAATTATATTTGTTTTTACATTTTAGAAAATCTGAAACCGTATAAAAACATTTGTTAAGTAACCATCTCTTAAGCTGAGTTTGAAATTTGGAAAATGGAAGTTCTCTAATGGATTTAGGGATTGAGTTAAAAATCTGTATCGTCATACAGCTACAAGCTTATATAAAGTAGTTGAAATCCTTGGGAGGGCTAGTTTTGTTATGTCACGTGATGGATACCTTTTGTTTTCAATTACTTTTTCAAAAAGATCACCGTGCTTTTTAATAAATATTCCTATTTCATAAATATAGAGGCTTGTTAAAGTCAAAATTTTTAATCTCTTAAAGAGAGGTCTGCACGTATCTGTTGGACTAGCACTAGCACTAGTTGGTAGCCTAATCCTTCTCAAATAAGAGGAGACATGTTCCCAGCAGTGGGACAGTAATTCGGTTGATGATGATGACTCAAGTATCTAATGTTTTTAGCAGATATGGTAATGGATCATTGTTGAATCTACCTGACTATAAATGCTGTAAAAAAACTGTCAAACGAAATCTGTAAAAAGGTATTTTAGTTTTAAGAATATTTTATTTATTGCGGAATTGAATATCTTTAGAGGGAAATGACTAGAAAAATGTAACACAAACTTTGGTTCAAACATTTGTAACGAAGTTTGGTGTTGTACGGACATATTGGTACATCAATGTTCCCTCGTATTTTCTCACGGGACATTGAACAGCAGTCGCAAATTACTTGTCTGTGTTAGTGTGTAAGCCTTTTATTTGTAAAGCCTTAAAGATTTTCTAGTATTACTGTTTTGGATAAAATGTTCTTGCTAGTTTGTAAGGAAGCGGAGTTGATTCTGACAACGCATAATTTGCATAGGGAATACAAATTATCAGTACTGTTGATTAGTCATCTACTAGCAACATTTAAACTATGTTTCACAATTATCTTATTTTTTTTCTCAAAATAGGGTCCACATGACCCTATTTTGAGAAAAAAAAGTTTAGGACAGATTTTTTTATACCTAGTTTAAATATCTATACTCAACAACTTTATTTTATTACATTTGCCAAAATCTTTATATTTAACAAATTGTAATATTAATGTTGAATCATGAAAGAACTTATAATTTTAAACGTATCCAAATATACTTTATGTTTACAGTATAGTTACCCAAAAATACATAATACCTAATTATATTGCTAGTCAGTTGTGATCAGAACTTGGGTTGTGATTTGTATTCTAGATAAAAATTCGCCAACAACTTTTGCTATTTATAAAAAGGTTATGAAAATACATTCTGCGATAAGTGAAATTATATTATTAGGTTAGCGTTTGACCACAATCTCACCTGATGGTAAAGTAAGCGACTATGTGTTCTAAGATGGTATTATTTTTTTCAGACACACATTTTACTAACCCGCTGTAACTTTACCAATATCGTTGGAAATAGTCGCCAAATCAAATATAATACCCACCCATCGTCATCGTATGGGACCCATTTGATCTCGGTAATCCGAGTCTTACAAAATCACTCGCCAAAGGGCAAAAGGTCCACCAGTTACGTCATTGCCGACCTCACAGTTAGACGTTACGCTATTTTCCGTTCAAATCTCGCTCTTGGATAGGATTAAAATGCCTTACAGAATCTGAGTACTATATCTAGTATACTGTGGTATATTGGGCAGATTAACCCACTTTCTTGATGCGAATTCGATCAAATTGATGCATGGCTTCGCACAATTTATCAGTGTATTAGCGAACGGTTTGATACTAGTATTAATAGTTATTGATGTGTAGAACATACATAGGTACACATATAATTCAGTATTATAGTTTGGCGGGTTATTTAATTCAACTGTTTGTTCATTTATTTGTTTAGTATTGTTTGACTTGTTTCACATTAAAGAAAACATCGTGACATTAAAGTAAATGATTGTTTAGCTCTTCATAAGTTTAAGAGGAGACTCATATGCGCCTTTTGGACCATAAATATGCAGATAATTATGGTTCAATGTAAAAGCAACTTATTGACAAAGTTTTGATACACGTGAGAGTACATTCAAAATACTTGAGAGTCTTCAACAAAATTTACATTGATGTATAAGCACCAGTTCTCGGTCAACGCACTTGTAAAAGTTAAAATCGTTTGCAATAAACATTCTATTGTCTGTCAAGATGAACTTTGGTTTATGGTTGTCTCTTAAAACTGGGCGGTCTACCAGACATTATTTGGTCGTCTCCAATACTACTAGGTAATAAAATGGAAACTCAGACTGATTGTAGCAACTTTTTGTGTTTTGTGCATTGATTGTTGTGAAGAAAAGATACAATTCGAATTTCGACAAGATATTTTAAATAAATAAATATTAGAGCTGTGGTAGCCGAGCGGTGTGACCAGTGGACTGAGATGACAGAGGTCTCGAGTTCGAACCCAAGGCACGCACCACTGACTTTTCGGAAGTTATGTGCGTATTTATCACATGCTCAAACGGTGAAGGAAAACATCGTGAGAAAACCTGCATGCTTGAGAGAATTCTCGATGGCATGTGAAGTCTGCCGACCCGCAGTAGGCTAGCATGGTAGACTATAGCCTAATCCCTCTCAATTGAGAGGAGACCCGTGCCTAGCAGTGGGACATAAATGCGTTGATGATGAAATAAATATTTCTGGACATTATTTGTGTAAATAGTATTTTTGAATTTAAAATCAATTTACAAACATATCTGGCTAGCGCTCAGAATTAACGAGTGTTTATTTACTCTTGTGTAGGTATGTATACGTTGTGTATACGGGTATACACAAAACTTTTTTTTATATCCTCTTATCGGAGGATTAAGGATTTTATCATGATATATTGATATATTTTTTTAATCCCAATGTTAGAAATATTTTTAATGTCTAAAATCAAGTGTAATGAATCAGAATATTTACTATTTCGACTCTTTTACAGCCACTATATACATATTCTATGTATTTTTATTTATTTAATTTTTGATTTTTGATTTGTATTTTTATTTAAAAAATTTTTTACATACACACAAAATACAATAGGAAAAAAGATTAATAGTTACACTGTACAAAGGCACAACTTATTTCTAAAGAAATCTCTTCCAGAAGACCTGAGAGAGGAGACGTATATAGTGGAAAAACAGAAGTGTGTGTAGGTTAATAAACTTACATAGACTATAGTTACATATATACACAGATACATATATATACTATATAATATAATAATATACATACATAAACTTACACATAGCTAGGGCGAAGAGGAGAGGAAGTGTTGATGTATGTTAATATACGCGTTAGAGTAAGCGATGAATATAATTTTTGGCGAACAAAAGTTGTTAGATTGCACGATAGAATTGATAACTTACATATAACAGTGAATTTTAAAGTGACCTTTCATATGTAGTAGAGTTCCTTGAAATGACATTTATCATTTGATCGTTTTGATATAGGTAAATATTTAAAAAACGCTGCCCTAAATATGAATGATTTTCTACCATTTTTTCTATCAAAACCCCCACTACCTAAATACTACAAGATTCAATTTTTCTTTCCCTTTCGGCCTTTCTCTAACCGAAGTCCTTCTTTCTGCGTCCTTATAACATGTTATTCTCCTCGTCCGTGTCATTGACCTCAGTCCTGCGTTCCCCAAAACATCCTGATATCGCACGCATCGCTATTTAACATGAAGTCAAGGCCAGTCAAGGGGAAGGGTGGGTAACGGCGTGCCTACATAAAAACTTATCACCACGAATAACCATAACGAAGGAATAGATTGGAACATTCCACTTTTTGTTAACAGATCCTGACAGGTAATACGGAGCATAATGTGCCCATGTGCGTTTAAAAAGACAAATATTAAGGGATTTATGTGAATCGTATTGTGATAACTATTTAAACGGATATTAATGAATACTTAGATCGATTTTCAACTTAATTAATATATTTATAAGGTCCAAGTGTCTTCAAATGTGATCCCTAATGTTTAGGTTTTCTTGGGTCATCGTAGATTTGGTCTAGAATTTTGTCAGTAGGTGGTAATTAAATATCGTCATTAACGAATATGAATTAGTACTTATCGCTTTATAAAGTGAAGTATGACATAACATAACATCACGCCTGCCGTCCCCGGAGGGTTAGGCAGAGGTGTACTTATGTACACCTATATTTTGACGGTATACTTTAGATCTTGTGTAATGGGGTACATAGTCTATTGCCATATATCGGGCACGAAGCCAAACTCCAAATTGAGATAATGAGTATTTTATAGAAAAACCCAATAACACTGTGCGACCTGGAATTAGAACCCAAGGCCTCTAGCAGACTCTCAGTAGTCCCACTTTACGACGTGGCAGTTTATAAATCTATAAAATTGCATCTAAAACAGAGCAGTTCTTATTACTTAATACTTTAATTTTCCCTTGCTTCCTGCTGCTGCCATGAATGCTGTTCAGTTCTGATGGAGTGCCATAAAAATACTCACTAATGTGTTAGCACTATAGTAAAGTGTAAAGTGTTAAAATTACACTTACGTGTAATTATTGTGTAAGTATAAAAGTAAATGTAAGTGTAGTTAATCCGGCCAAGCGCAGTGTTACCGCTTGCTATAAAACATGCTTGTTTGACGACATGTGTATAATTATTTATTAATGTGAAAATCACAAATGTATAGGATCCAGTCGTGAATAAATATTTGGCATGTCTGTAGGTTCCCCCAAAATTTGATTGTAATTATCGTATCCTTTCATATTTATTTATTACGGTTATTATTCCAATCTATTTTGCCAATATAATTATACATGTGCGTGTGGTGTGAGGGCCACTTCGTCAAATCTTTTTGAAATTTGCCTAGGATTTAGTGAACATTCCAAAACAATTGTGAAAGTTGGAATCAGAATTTGTGAAAGTCTAATAAGCGAGTTATAGCCTGTAATGTTGGGCCCTCAATCCTCACATAGAGGATTGAGGGCCCACCCGTGTGGATAAACTATGGACACTACAGAAAATGTGTTTATGGCAAAATCTAAGCTAATGCCAAACAAAATTTGTGAAAACAAGATATTATCGTAAAACACTATCCTACTTTATATATCTTCGTTCAAAATGGGCCCTCAATTCTCACAAACGCAAAAGTTTAAACACAAATAAAATTAAAACCATTAACTTACAGCTGCTGTTTGATGTCTTATACGCTACTAAATAATTTGTGAAAATTTGTGAAAACAAGAACAGGTCACCACGTCTTGTGGTTTAAAAGTTGTGAGCTTCACAAAATTTGGGCCCTCAATCCTCCACTTTTTTTGGTCTTCTCGTTATTACGCTTATCATATTAAAGATAAAGGAAATCAAAAATAGTCATTAATTGTGAAAAAAATTGTGCAACAAATCCAATACCAGAAAGATATTAAAATACCTTTTTTTGTGTAAAAAAACCATGTTTAATTTTATTGGGTAAATTTCAAAATAGGGTGACCACAAAAAGTCTCCACGGGATAAACAACGAAGATCAGTTTTTGTAAAACTGACCGTTTAATGGCATCTATTGGCTTATAGGCGTATTACTTATAACCATAACTTAATCAGAATAAATTGGGTAAAACTATCCTATAATATATGTTGTAATAGCTCTAGCAAAACACGAAACGTTTTTAAACGTAATTAGAATTAAGGTGAAAACATGATTTAAAAGTTCGTTTCATTCTTTCTTTCCTAGTTATAATGCAACAATTATAACTTTTACCAATTCGCATGCCTTCCAAAGGCGAATGTGTTGAACTTAAATATCATCTATTAATACCATTTTTACCATATTCTGAGTGAATAAATATTAATTTCTCACACTTACAAACAAATATTATCTTAAAACGTCAAAAACTTGAAACCGTCGCCGTCAATTTGGCAGTTGTGCTCACAATGAAAGTTTTTCTAACCTTGCAATTTATGAAGTGAAGTCCTTGTTATCGTATTTATCGTAATCTATCATACTTAATTGTTTAATATGCAATGTTGAGCAGTGATGAACATACGCACATCAAATCACCTGAGCGGAAAATATACAGAAAGCCTTTAATTTGTCATTTTAAACAATTACAAACGGTAAGTGAACAAAATAATTAGCATCCATGGTGACAGTGAATCTTATACAGTAACGACGCTATACCGATATTTTGTGCCATATTTAAGTGTACCTACCAGCACACTATCCTGGGTAGCAAATCGTGTTTATTTTACAAAAGCACTATTTGCTTTATTTTTAGTATTTACTCATCCTTTTATATCATCAATCTTGCCAATCTTGCCATCCCTAGTAAACAGACATCCCAAATAATCAAAATCGTCACTAATAAAATATATAAAATGAATTAAATCAAATCAAAAGGTTTTTATTTCATATACTTAAACTTTTTCAAGCATTTAAAAAACTTATGACTCTAGTGCACGGTTTCAAGAAGGTGATCTCATGGAGAAGAACCGGCCAGAAACTCCATAGACACTCTTTAAAATAAGGTATTTTATGTTATTATTCTGGTAAGACTTTTTGGCGGGAAAGTGAAGCGTCACATTAAAATTCATCGAAACATGTTTAGCAGTAGTGTTTTATTTTCTAAAATTTGTGTTTCGATGAATTATTAAACGTTAAGATCCACATCTTTTTTGAAACTAGAAAAAAAATCATTTATCATCCTTCATAAACCATTAATTCACCAAATCATCAACCATTATCATGTATCATCCATCTTAAATACATCATAAAAAATACTGAAGGAATCTTGTCCATACAGCCAAGGCTGTATAGATAAGATACCTTTGAGTTATCCCGGAAGGGAAGAACAAGAAAAAAAAAAACTGGTAATATGTATGCGAGAGCAATTTAAAAAATGTAATGTCATAAGACGTCAATAGTTAAATTATAAAATTATTGTCACCCTACACACATACACAATAAAAAAATAGTCGATTTCGGTAATTTTCAAGATATTTAATTTTATTGTAATTGTTATTGGTAACAAATAACAACAATTTTTGCACTAATTTTTTCACAATTAATGACTATTTTGGATTTCCTTTATCTTTAATATGATAAGCGTAATAACGAGAAGACCAAAAAAAGTGGAGGATTGAGGGCCCAAATTTTGTGAAGCTCACAACTTTTTAACCACAAGACGTGGTGTCCTGTTCTTGTTTTCACAAATTTTCACAAATTATTTAGTAGCGTATAAGACATCAAACAGCAGCTGTAAGTTAATGGTTTTAATTTTATTTGTGTTTAAACTTTTGCGTTTGTGAGAATTGAGGGCCCATTTTGAACGAAGATATATAAAGTAGGATAGTGTTTTACGATAATATCTTGTTTTCACAAATTTTGTTTGGAATTAGCTTAGATTTTGCCATAAACACATTTTCTGTAGTGTCCATAGTTTATCCACACGGGTGGGCCCTCAATCCTCTATGTGAGGATTGAGGGCCCAACATTACAGGCTATAACTCGCTTATTAGACTTTCACAAATTCTGATTCTAACTTTCACAATTGTTTTGGAATGTTCACTAAATCCTAGGCAAATTTCAAAAAGATTTGACGAAGTGGCCCTCACACCACACGCACATTAATTATACACATATATGTATACTGGTGTAAATAAAATTATCGCAATGAAATTTAAAGATTATGCTCAAGCGTTTTTACGAACGAGTCCACGGTCTCAGCTAGTTCTATCAATCCGCGCCAAGTTCCAAAATACTTAAAGTATATGGTGTGGAAAAACTGACGGAAGAAAATAAAGCTATGGTTACGCATATTGTATGAAGAGGGAGAGTACAAAGTTGTGGTGTTAAATCACCGTATTGTTGATCCTACCCAATATTTATGTCGTGAATATTTTGTTCGAGATTTATACGAAGGCAGCCTAGTTTTATTAATATTATTAATGCATACAGAGACACTGTTATATATAATAATGATTGGGTATATGGCATAGTATGTATAACTATATATTGTTTGTATAAATGTAATAGATACATAGTACCTATAATATAAAATTTTTTTACTCATATAGTTATGTTTCTATTCTGCCTTACCATGTTGCTATTCGATGCATAGAATCGACAAAAATGCGAAACAATATAACATCTATGAACGGTATTTCCAAAGATTTTGTCATTAGTTACTGTAGGTACATTTTACTACGAATCAATTTTTTTTGTGGTGGGAGATTCCTCTTGAATTTCTGCAGCTTAAACGCACATGCATACATTGCTATTATAAGATTATACAAGAGCTTTATAATGTGTGCATGTATAACTATTATACAACACGTTCCAAAGGTAAACGAAGTTTCAAATACGTGAACAAAATTACATTAGTTTATACGTATAGATCAATTCTTCAAACTGTCCTGCCCTATATATAAATCTTGTCTGTGTATCTATTGGAAATACCGAGACATATTGTGTCCACGCCATCCATTGTATTTCATATTGTGCCCTTACTTCGTGCCTATTGTAGCGTTTTGTGTGCCTTTTGTCACAAACGTGTCTTCTTTTTCGTTATTGTTATTGCTATTGAGAAGAGAGAAACTTCAGAGTTAAAATGTTTGGGAAACCACTTTAAAAAGACCTTTAAGAGCTGTAACATGTGAAACCATTTTTCATATAAAATAGAGTAGACTTATATAAAATAGTAAATATAAAAAGTGTCTCTATTTAGATATCTTCTAACCAATCTTGAAAACACTGCACTATTCGACAATTTTTTTTTTGTATTACATACCATTCACCTGTGTCCACAAAGATTTAGGAAGAGGTACAGTGACTGCCACAGTTTACCAGTATGTTGTAGGTCTCATTTAGGTAATAGGAGCTCATATCCTATTACCAGAAAGACAACCCCAAAATTTAAACTGGCTTAGTAACACATTGCTCGACCCAGGAATTGAATCCAAGCAGCTGCTTACTTAATAAAACAGTCAGGTTTTTAACATACTGTGCTAAGATATTTTTATCTGTTCCTGTTTCATAAGTAGTGTGACGTCACGTATTTGTTTTCTGGACACTGTAATGCATTTGTGGTGCTTGTTTGTTTGTCAAACAACACATCTGCGTCGGGTGTTGCGCGTTTTGATATAAATTCAATATGAATGAAGCAGTTTCTTTGAGTGACTACTATTACACAATCAGTTGTACATAGCTGACCTAAGTTTACCTAGTTAGATATTTTGGAGCTGTTAACACTAAATTCTCAATGATTTTAATACTTAAGAAGGTTATCTTATTTATACAGGCCATATACCATGAAATGCAAGTTTATTACAACTACGGTAATATAATCATTAAACTGATTCACGGTTACCTACACACAAGAAAGTAAAGAGGAAAATGCATCAAATATTTCACGTTGAGGAAAAATGTTATGTTTATAAATTTTAATGACATAAACTAATTAAAGCTTTCTTGGAAAGAGTTATAACTGCTTTTGTCTTTTGTAAAAATAAACTGATTGACAGTGGTACAATGTTAAAAATAAAAGTACATTTTATGGATTTTATCGCAGTCAGTATAATTATATTGTTGCTAGGCAAATTTATCACGGACACTCTGCCCGTGACTAAATATATGATGTTAGTACATACTATATCCCAAACGTTGGGATTAAATCATCAGCCTGTATCTTTCTACTGCTGAAAGTAGACTTCCCCTACTGAACGCCACAGACCTCAATTTTCGACTCTTCTCCTCCAGTCGCGATTATTATTATAAATATCAAATTATTTCTCGATATTAAAACAAAAATTATATTACTTTCCCACTGCTGGGCACAGGTCTTCTTTCATGGTGTTAGGGTTTAGGCTATAAGTTCACCATGGTGGCCTAGTATAGGTTGATTTATATATTATTATGTATTTGACATGTTGTTGAGAATTTCTCTTAGGTATGCAGGTTTCCTCACGATATTTTGCTTCACAGTTTCACGTATTCACATGATTTGTACAATTCAGAAATTCTTTTGAGACTAACTAACTAACAATTTTTTATTTAGAACATAATCCGAAATCGTTGACTGCTGTTTGATAGATTGAGTATATGAAATACTGATCCAACTGTGAAATATTGAACGAATAAAACAGATTTATTGTGTCGTTATTCATGATTTTATAGGCTCTCCCTTGTTACATGAGACCTAAAAATAAACCTGATAATGAGTGTACACAATTGTTCTCTTCTTTTGGAGATAGAGACTTGATGGTATACATATAATAATATATTAAAACACAGCTGAAAACAAAATATACTAACTAACATTAATTCCACGTTACACTTTGTCACGCTTCCAAAAAAATTGGGTCACAATTTGAACGTCAAATGACGTTGCGAATACGAAACAGATGTAGATTAAGAAAGACTCCCCCCTCCTTCCATCGCATCCACGTATTGTTTGAATTAATTCCATTTTATATTATTTTTGACAGACCTCAGTCACTCGACCATTATAACTTGACACTTACTTTACTATTCATATTTCCATACTTATTATGCGAAAGTAGACTGAAGGAGAAAATAGTCTATCTGTCTCTCTGTTGCCACATCACGCTTTAACCGATGAACCGATTTAGATGAAGTTTGATATGGAAACAGTTTGAGTCCCGGGAACGAATTAAGTTTGTCCCCATAATCATCCCTTAGAAAGATGAAAAGGGGGATGAAAGTTTGTATGCGGAGTCGATAATTTCTTAAATAAATAAATATTTCTGGACATTATGACATAGCGCCATCTAGTTCCGAGGTAAGCAACGAGGCTTGTGTTAAGAGAGGAAGCTAAGAAATAAATCAACAGATTGATGAAAAAGCAGATTGAATAAATTGCTAATCTACGCAGACGAAGTCGCGGGTAGTATATAGTAGGTACACAATATTTTGGTAGGTGTTAATAATAAAGAAGTGGTAAGGCGGCATATATCTGGTTATGGTTGTGTTGTCGGGATGAATGACGCTACTTTTGTTTTGGAAAGAGTCCAAAGTAATAAATATTTTTTGACAAGAAATAATCATGTTACGTACATAGTAACGCGGAGTTCTACTAATAAATAATATGTTGTACATTTTAAAGATTATATTAAATAAACAATATAGTTTATTTTATAGACTGCTTGGTTGTTTAAGTGCAACTACTGAGCTAGATCAGCTAAATCCAGGGTTCAATTCCCATGTCAGCAGTGTGTTATTGGGGGTAGGTATATTAAATTAAGAAGTAGCTTGGAGTTAATTTATCATTTGTTTAAAACCTTTACAATAGGCTCGCTCCCTGCAACTTAGATCTTGAAATTACACTGCTCAGTGCTCACTCGTCGTGAAATCGGACTTTAATCCGTGCAGTTGTTTTATAAACGCTATCTTCATAGATGCATTTCACATTTTACGTTTACCATATAAGTAAAAAAATGAATGACGAAAATAATTATGTTCTTTATTGTATATTTTATTCTATAAAAAAACCTGCACACGCCACCTCTACACTAGGCCTCGTAGGCTGACACATCCATCAGTTTGAGTAAAAAAAACAACGAGCAAAGCCAGACCAGGAAATCAGTTCAAAAATGAAGCAATCAATCTTAGCGTTAGAATGAATCGATCATTACTTTTGAAAATATAACCTTTATGAATGAAACCTCATTCTTTATGAAATAATGGATAACATCTTTTGTGTTGGCGGCAATCACGTCGCTCTACATACTTACTGTGATCGATGGATGACTGATAACTCTTATAATTTTCACCAAGAAAATATTCCGGAAAGGTTAGTAGAAAAAAAGGCTAATAAACTATATACTCTTTTCGTAAACTTACGCAAATATCAGACATTGAAATGACACTACTTTCTGCTGAGCTAATTAGGTTCTGGCTCGCTAGGCTCTCCTAAGCTTCCAAGGCTAGGTATGTACCGCTTACCTGTCAAAGTGTTGTGTACATTTATCACATACTCAAAAATCAAAGGAGAACGTCGCAAGGAAACCGACTTGTCTGAGATATGTTTTCAATGGCTTGGATATTGATGGTTATCTGCGTGGCCTATAGCCTAATTTCCTACAAGTAAAAGAGATCTGCGCCCATCAATGGGACTGTAAATAGCTTAATAACAAATTTGAAATGAATTGTGTAATGTGTATGCAAAATAAAAACTGAAGTGTAAAATCTCTCGATCACTTTTGGCCGTAATAAGTGTTGCGTAGTACCAACTTTGCTAAAACTAATATAAGTGCCCAGAGAGTATGTAATAACTGATCGAATATAACATGTAACCCTTAGTTTTTGTGACATCCACAGAAATCCATTTGAAAGATATTGATGTTGCGCTCAAACGGCCGACCCCATTTGTATTGACGACTGTAATTTTATTTCGTATTAACCTTTCTTATGTTCGGGTTCTGGGTGAAATGTAAGGACAGGAAGTAATGCTGAATTAGACTGCTTTCATTGAAGATGTGCGAGGAAGTTAAGCGAAGATCGAAGAGTGTTATGAGAAGAATGATGTTTTTTCCCGTGACATCATCTGCGTAAAATAAGTAATTTTATCCAATCGGCTTTATTTATTTCTACCCTATGTATCTATATCTTTTAAGAAATTATTGATTCCCCATAATTTCCCCCCTTTTCACCCCTTTAAGGCATTTTCGGGATAAAAATCCTATACCTAACTACAATAAATAAATTATATTTAAGTATCCGTAACACAAGATTCGTAGCTTTGTTCTGACCTAGACAACATGGGTAATGCCGAGATATATAATTATAACAATCTTGTTGTTTTAATAAAATACCAATTCAGAAAAAAAGGAGTTTATAAATCTAAGTTTTAACACTTTTTAATCATAGCTAAGCTATGCTAATCTTTGAAAATTGTTCCTATTATCCTATAATAAAGCTTTGGAAATATTTTCTTGTTTTTTAGTTTAATAGTTTTTATATTTTAATATATCTGATGGAAAAGCAGCCCTATACACGGATTTAAATTCTTAATGTATAATTCACTAGGGACACGGACGGTTGTGACGTCAAGATTTGTCCCACTGAATAATATATGTATTTTTTTTTCAACGCACCTTTGGGCTTCCTTACATCTGTTGTTTTGGATGATCGATGTTTAGGCAAGGGACACACTTGTGTTACGTGTCTTGGCGTGACGACACTGGCTCACGTTACTGGATCATTGTCACATTTTTGAAGTAATACTATGACGTTCATAAACATATCTAGAGAACCGAAACTTGCACCTATATTCTAAAGAGGTATCAATGTTCTATCTAGCTTAATTTAGTAAAACTTTGTAAAAAAATAAATTCATTGTTATAAGTCCTACATCTTTAAGAATAACCCAATATCACTTTGCTTGATTTCAGAATTCCACCCTCGAAACTTGGTTTTATCCAAGTTTGGGCATAGTCCAAATTTTAAAAAGGTAATAAACCGGAAGAAAAACTAATAATAACAGACTCGCCCTCTGCCTAATCATTTGGGGATACAGACTTGGTATGTTGTTATATAACCGTTATTGGGCTTATAAGAACTTACTAATAGACCTACTTAATCACTAATAAAGTAGTAATGAACTTACTGAGAAAAAATATATTACTAAAGTTCTACATGTAGTCATTAACACAACCCTTGAATAAAGATAAATTCTTAGTTAATGCTGTTCTACTAAAATACATCTATATGTTTTCTTCTTAAAATGTATGTGCTTGAAGGTCTATACCAAAAACAACCCATTACAGTAGGTAGGTATGTTAGAACGATAATTGTATAGTCTAATAAATAACGATACTACATTTAACGAAAAGCATTAATGCATCTTTTAGTAAAATTACATCTGTATATACTCATACCATTCTTTTTTATGTTAGGAGTGCTTGAATTAAGCACAAGTTTGGTCTATTACCACAAAATTAAATTTCTGTTGAGATTTTTTATATAAAATTCTAATAAAACTTGCCTTGTTGAAGGTCGCATTAATAAATCACAAAAAAAGCCAAAAACGATTTAAAAAAATGTGTTAATTAACTATAAAACTCGTATACTTTATTGTCAGGCGCGGACAAGGTTGAAAAGTTGCATGCAAGGATACCCGACTTCAAACTTTAAAAGTATGGCTAAAGTTTTTTAATTAAAAATGACATCATCATTTTCTCTACACTTGTAAATGTAATGTAAACATTTTTTTAACCAACTTCCAAAAGGAGGAGGTTATCAATTCGATTGTTTTTTTTTTTTTATGTTTGTTACCTCATAACTGTGGATTGGGTGAACTGATTTTGAAAATTATTTTCTTATACAAAAGCTGAAGCTTCCCGTGTAGTTCCTTAAAACAATTTTGAGGATCTGATGCGTGGATCCTTAGGAAATCGAGAGAAACCCTCAAATTTTCTACGTACATGACGCGTTTATTGTTCAACCTCTTACATACTATCACACCTATTGTCCCCGAAAGGTTAGGCAGAGGTGTACTAATGTACACCCACATTTCACCGGTACGTTTTAGGTCCCATGTAATAGGTGGCGGGCCTATTGCCATTAACCGGGCACGAATCCAAACTCCGAGCCGCTACTGAGAATTTCACAGAAAAACCCAATAACACTTTGCTCGACCTGGGAATCGAACCCAGGATCTTTTGCTCGGCAATCGCACTGTATGACCACTAGACCAACGAGACATATAATACAACGAACCTATTACAGACACTAAAAAGTAAGAAATAAAATAAAAAAGTGCCTGGTTGTTTACTGCGCGATGGGTGTACCTACATACCTTTACATTTGGCTTGGCACCGTCTTCATACCTTTAAAACGTAAAAGAAGTTAAAACTGTATTAAGTTATTTTTAACTTTTTAGTTTTGAAGTCGGTTTTTTTAACGCAGCTTTTTTTTAAAACCACTATTTATGGATTTTATCGAGGTATATTAATCCTATATTTATAAAAATTTATCCCTACTTCCCTTGGTCACAGCATAACTTGAAAATGCTTTACCAAATTCATTAATATTTTTTAAACGTTTTATATTACTTCGTAGATTTTATGGGAAAAATATTATGAAATATGAAAAACTTAACGACTAACGCTTTTAATCTAACCTTATCAGTTATATTCTAAAAGAAAAAGAATAAAACTGACATATTTGTCATATTTATGACAGTTCGCGCGATTGACAGATTGTCCGCTGTAAATATAGTTTAATAGGTCCATTTATGTCGGAATATTTGTTTACATTTGACTTCGAGCGACCTAGAAGACCTAAAATTTCCCAACTAATTATAATAATGCAAATAAGCTTCGGAACATTACGAATCTATCCGATGAACAACAACACCATCAATACCGACACCTTCAATACCGACGCCACCAATACCGGCGCCACCAATACCGGCGCCAACAATACCGACGCCGTTAATACCGTAGCCAACAATCCTGACGCCACCAATATCGATGCCAACCATACCGACGCCACCAATACCGACGCCATCAATACCGACGCCAACAATACCTTTACCACCAATACTGACGCCACCAATACCGACGCCACCTTTATCGACGCCATCTATACCGACGCCATCTATACCGGCGCCCACGATACCGACGCCACAGATAATGACGCCAACAATATCGACACCATCAGTACCGACGCCAACAATACGGACGCTTTCAATACCAATGCCTCCAATACCGACGCCAACAATCCTGACGCCACCAATATTGACGCCAAGAATATCGACGCCACCAATGCCGACGCCGTCATTACCGACGCCATCAATTCCGTTACCACCAATACCGACGCCACCAATACCGACGCCACCTTTATCGACGCCACCAATACCGACGCCACCTTTATCGACGCCATCTTTACCGACGCCATCTATACCGACGCCATCTATACCGACGCCATCTATACCGACGCCATCTATACCTACGCCATTTTTATCGACGGCATCTTTACCGACGCCATGTTCTATACCAACGCCATCTATACCGACGCCATCTATACCGACGCCCACGATACCGACGCCCACGATACCGACGCCCACGATACCGACGCCTCAGATAATGACGTCAAAAATATCGACACCAGCAGTACCGACGCCAACAATACCGACGCTTTCAATACCGATGCCTCCAATACCGACGCCACCAATACCGACGCCATCTGTACCGACGCCAACAATACCGACACCATCAATACCGGTGCTATCAATACCGACGCCAATAATACAAACGCCATCAATAACGACACCTTCAATACCAAAGCCAACAATACCGACACTTTTAATACCGACGCCACTAATTCCGACGCCACTAAAACCGACGCCATCAATACCAGCGCCATTAATGCCAACGCCATCAATACCGATGCCGTCAATACCAACGCCATCAACACCGACGCCACCAATATCGACAACACCATATTAATGTCATTAATACCGACGGCAACAATACCGACACCATCAATCACGGCGCCATCAATACCGACGCCAACAATACAGACGCCATCAATTACGACACCTTCAATACCAACGCCAACAATTCTGACACTTTCAATACCGACGCCACTAGTACCGACGCCACTAAAACCGACTCCACCAATACCGACGCCATTAATGCTGACGACGCCACCAATACAAAAAAAGGCGTAAAATACTAATTTTACGCAGACGAAGTCGCGGGCAAAAGGCAGTATTTATAATCCCAACATTTTGGTTCCCTTTGTAGCAGTGCGTCTATAAATATATATTATGAAATTTATTCCAACATCTAGTATTGAAGTAAGAAATCAGTATGTAACACAATTTCTTTGTGATTAATTCAAATCTAAGAATATACCGTGTTTAACTCTTTCAGTCACATTTTGTTCATAACTATATTAGCTAAAGTTAGCAGTTTGCAAAATAAATATTGAATTTTCTTCTAGTGTAAGGTTTTTATAGAATATTGATGGTGGTTAGCGACGATAACCGCAGTGACTATTGAAATAAATAGAACTAAAAAATTTTTTACATAGGTATATATGTACTTCAACAGAAATCTGCTAGATAGATCACTTAATCTAAAAGAGTTAAAAAAAAATTTCAGTCATTATAAACTCTCCCAATATATTGGAAACGGCCTTTTGATTAAAAGGGATATGCTATAGTTTACCACGCTGGTCTAGTGGGGGTTGGCAGGTTTCACACGTCATCCAAATTTTCTCAAGCATGCAGGTTTAAAAAGGTAAGGTTGGTAAAGGTCGCTGGAATCCGCTAGATGCGTCCCAAATCATTCCCATATGAAACTTAATTGGCTACCCTGAACAAAATTAGGTAAATGAAAAGCTTTTCTTTTACTTATTCGTTAGCGTCGTGGCAGGTCCTTATTTCAATTTGTTTTATGTTTATGTTCGTTCGATCACCCCTTATCTCCCTTCCTGCAGAAAGGATTAATTTCCTCGCTGATATCGGAATTACTACCTAAGACTCCGTTTTGTGGAGTTTGTCCTGGATTTGTATGGTAGAAAAAGTATTTGTTCAATATTTCTTGTTATATTTAGCGTTAGTTGGTTTTTACCATTGCGCCTGTATTCCCAAAAGGTTAAGCAAAAATGTTCAGATTTTCACATACAATTCTTCAAAATATTTTGAGGTCGCTAGATTCTGCTTAAAATTGCATATAATTATTTTTTTATTGATACATTGATCGTACTGGAAATCAAAACTAGGAATTGCCGCTAAGTAGTGGAGCTTGCAGCCACTACACTAATAAAGCAGTCATAAATTGTTCATATATTTATGCAGTACTATTTTTAAAATTTGAAGCAACTCTGTATGGCAAAAAGCAAATAAAACGCGGCCGTTTTACTTAGTACCACGTCGATATAAGCAACAAAGTTCTGCTAAACAAAAACATATTAAAACCAAACATCTTAATAGCCTCACACCCAATGCCATTACATTGGAACGTAATCCGGCCAAATCTTAAACGCAGCCTTAACTATCTTATTTATTGAAAACTTGTTTTCGTCACCGAAAAGGAAACTTGAGGATATCCGCGGCCCGGGCAAATCCGGGCAATAAAATGAACCGTAAAACCTGTTGGCAACATACCCGGCTAACAGAATTGATTGTCAGTCAAGGGCAGCGAAGGTTAAGGGCATATAAGTCCTCCTTAAAATGAACATAGTAAAGTGTCATTTTCAACGTATGAAAATGGGGTCCGTAAGCGAATTTTCTCATATGATCTTGATCAGAGAACATTTGTTTTTATTAGAGATAAGAATGTTATAATTTTGAGGTTTCAGAATTTCGATTGAAATTCAAATAGCAATATTATACTGTATAAATTTTCAAATTTTCACCTAATTTGGTATAAGTTTATTGAGGATTGGATGATTTATTCGTAGTTTACTTAGAATGTTGATAATTCAAAACCTTATCCATGTAATGAAGAATTAACAAAAGCTGTATTTGAAACGTGAAATAAAATAGAATATTATATATTAACAACCTTAAAAATTGTACTGAATGCTTACTGGACATTAGATAAATATAGAGTTGTCAAATACAGTTTTGTATCTCATTTGTCAATAAAAAATATAAGTCAAAGGATTACTACGAGTTCGCTTTTTTACTGTCAATCCGAGATTAAAGGATTTCCAAGAAAGAATTTGTAACAGGAAATGTTGTAATACACACATTTTAGATGTAGAATTCTACGAATGCTTTAGAACTTTTACTAAAACCTGAAAAACTTTTTGTTCAATTCTTCACATCACACGCACATTAAATAGTTTACATAGTCAACAGCTTTAGTTGTGTGGTTTATGATAGACATGCACACACTCACACCCTTTTTCTATAGGGGTAGGCAGAAACTACCGACCGCCATGTCTACTTCGCTCCTGACAAACCACCTAGCTTGTTTATGCAAGACGTGAATTCATAATAATAATTACATTTTAAACTTAACCATAAAAACATTTTTAATACACTTCAGAAAGTTCAAATTGAAAAGAAAGATTCAATCTTGGCACAGATAAAGTCATTTTCTCCTCTTTACAAACGATCGCTGTATTAATCAACCCTCCAACGCTAGCACAGACTACAAACAAAAACTCGTTGGTACAACATTTTAAAACAAAAACACTTTTTCTTGTTACTATTGAGTTATTAAACTGTAGAGGTCTGAAACTATAGTTTATTGAAATAAAATTACTTTCTACCAATTTTATCGGGGTATAATGAGGACAACATTCATGGTTACGGATTCAGGATATCCTGCAAAGGATCCGAAATGTTCGTCGAGATTAAATAATATCAATACACCTCAATGAAATCCGTACAAATCACTTTTTTAATAATCGCGTAATGGTATAAGTAGAACAAATCAGCGTACTTACGGAAAAATGCTTTAGCTATGGTTGAGATGAAGATCAAGTTCTGACTTCAGTTTAGACCTCAGTTTAATTTTTTATCACAGGTCCAACGAACCCAGTTGACGGAAGATTAATGAGGATTTCCAGAATCCTTTCGATTTCGAATCGTTACAAAAAAATTGACTTTTTCTGTAGAACTACCAAAATGCATACATGATAGATGGCGATACAGTGGCCTATGCTTTTTTTATAGTGCAGATAATCCTAACGTAATGTATGCCACCTGAGAAGTGACGACCTTCATAATATATCTGACTTGAGACGTTCAAAAACTATGTTTGTCTACGCTTGTCCTGTCGTCATAGAATATTATTTTTTACAAAATGGTTGATAAACTCATGAACAGTTTCATTACTACCCTGAAGTACCTTGACATAATTATAGCCTTTGAACTACCCCAATAAGAGACATGATAGAATCTTTATCATTTCTGAATAAATTCCCATAAGAATTTTATCTTGCGATTTTCAATACCACTATCGCTCTAGATCAATAATACCTCAATGTCAAAATTACGAATCATTCGTAGTGCAATGAACCCCAACGATTTATTGCTACTTACAAAGACTTGTACTTTTTATTTCGGTTCATTTCCCGCTATAAGGATATAGGTATCCCGTAGCGATAGAGGTGTTACAACCTACGCGTTACTATGTACAAGTAATATACCTAGTTGATATAATTAATTTTGAGATTAATCGAACTTCACTGTTTTTCCTATTAAATGGCCATGGTTTTTTCTAGTGGGAAGAAAAAGATAGAAAGAAATATTGGTTTTTTTTTTATTTATGATTAGGTTCTGTATTTTTTATATACTATCACGCCTATTTCCTACTATGCAGAGCAGACAGAGAGGTAGAGATTTATAGAAATTTAAAAGATTTCTTCCTGCCACGATCCTTGCACACACATACCTATTAGTACATTAAACTCTTTATGTATGTCCGTTTGTTTAGAGTGCTCCTAACCTGAACAAGAATCAAGTCCAAGATTTGATTGCAGCAGGTACCTACTATCGCCGAAGTCGGCCCCTTCTACCAGACTTTGTATACTTGTTTCCTCAATCTTCTTTCAGTCATACTCTTTACAAAGCATTTTAACATTCATTCAGTTAAGATTTTTTTTTACCTTCAATAAATAAGATTTTGGTAAAGTTAGTGTTGCTTTAAGAAGAAGATATTAAAAAGACTAAAACTATGCCATTGTTCTTCTTTTTTTTAATTTACGTAAAACTGAAATTCAAATAAATAATTATACCGGTAAACTACCGTTAAACGTCGTTTTGGCAACGCGCCAAGCTTTTTTCGCCAGCAAATGGGACTATTGTCCACACCACGTGTAGATTTACTATTGAAAATCCCTTTGAAATCGTTTTCACATATTATCTTATTTATATTCGTTATAATCATAGGATATTATGAAATAGATTTTTTTTTGTTGGAACTGTTATTTTTTTTACATTGTATATGGACGTATTGATCAATCATAATTATTATAAAAAAAACGTCAAACGCTTATGTAGGTAATCTACTATGTTTAGTTTTAATGCAAATATTTTAATATTGTTAGCTTCATTGTAAAAGTCCCTGTAAGACCAAATCACCGAGTAGGTATAATGTACATCATTATCACCACAATGATCCCACTGCTGATCACGGATCTTCGTACATTTGAAAGGCATTAGCATGACTATATTATAGCCCATCACGCTAGCTACTGCAGGTTGGCAGACCTGACACGCCATCAAAAAAATCTCTGAGGCATGTAGGTTTTCGAAAACTGAGCAGTGCTTGCCTCAGGGTTGAACTCAATACCTATACCATCCAAGAGCACAAAGGTCACTAGCTACCATAGCTTCTATCTATATGCACATGCTGTTATGAAATCCGTAGTTATAATAATTTATGTGGAAAAAGGAAACTCGTCCGAGAAATTCCTGTTTCTACTTCTGAACTCGTACAATTGGATGTTGTACTTTTTTATTGCTAGTCTTTATGGCTTAATGTTGTGGACTTTTTGAATTAAATTACTTTTCTCGCGATCTTGTGATCCCTTATTTTAAAATACTTCGGTCTTGAAAGCTGGGAACAAATTATCTAGCCGCAATGTACTCTAGGGTATTTTTATTTATATCTTTTTACAGGATTTTAGTTGATTACAAATTAACAAACCGGAAAAACTATATTGTGTCAGTTATTTACGACTAAGTGCTGTGCAAATAACTAAAGCGTCTGCGTAAAGTTTAAAACTAAAACTATTTCTTAAGTTTGACCAAATTACTCCCAGTGCAAAGCTTCATTAAAATTGGTCAGTATCGCGGGCAATCAACGTGACACGATTTTTTTACACATGACTTACAAAATAATTTCAATTTTAATTTATATTATGCTGGCAGTGAATCATCTCCAACATAATCAGGAAGAGAAAATTATTTATGCCTTTTATGAAAAGCATAAACTTAGTGCGAAAGCAATGATATATCACTTCCTTTCATCAAAGCACTGGCATCCAGTGTGTAATTCAAAACCGGAGATAAATCTCTGCTAAACAATAGTCTTGGCACTTTGAAGAACGCAGTCATTACCCAAGGATTTATCTCTCAACGTATATCAACCCCAGATCGTGACGTCACAGCATTCAACCCCATTCCCATACAGCTCCATAGATTCTTTATTCCCAGTTTTGGATACAGCCCAAAAGCAACGGATCAATTTGCGAACTTCGGTAGTAAAATACCGGTGGAGTAGACCGTTGCTTGTGTAAATTTCTTTATTATGACCCTTTTATGGTCAATGAGGCTATGGAGCGATACTTGACTTGTGAGTTATAACCGCTGTATTAATCTTCATGCTTGTTTTCCTTTAAAGATAAAAAAATATTTTTGGTATAGAATAACAATTATCGTAACGAAATGAGTTTCAGCACTTATATCTCTTATTTATCTAAATCTTATGAATATAATTCCAATATAATCCATAAAAAATAGTTGTATGGCAATAATCGGTCGACCGACTTGAAATAACTTTTTATTTTCTGTATAATCATTGGTAACTACAAATTTATTCATAGTCTGTTTATATGTATCACCTATACATATATTTTATCCTTCCTTTTTTTGTTTTCTTCTAAAAACATTACTATGTCATGTACAATCAACAAAATTGAATCATGACCCACCATAAGCTTATTTTCTTACAAACATTCAAATACGATTAGGTCGACATTCGCGTAAACATACGTGCCCATGGTAACAACCTTGTTATCTGTCATTAATACACAGAATTATCAGTTGCAGTCTCCATCTTGGTTAAGAGCTTTTACACACTAGTGCGGTATAAAGCTGAATGCATACACCGCACGCCATCCATACTTACTTTACTTACTTATTACTTATTAATATTTTTTATTATTATTATAGATGCGAAAGTGTGTCTGTCTGTATGTTTGTTACCTCTTCACTCTATAACCACTGACCCGATTAAGATGTTTTTTTTATAGAGATAGTTTGAGCCCTGGGGAAGGACATAGGATAGTTTTCATCTCGGAAGAGAGAGAAAAGAGGAGTGGAAGTTTGTATTAGGATAAAATTTAACGCAGACGTAGTCGCGGGCAAAAGCTAGTAGGTATAAAATAAATACGACGCGTTCTAAAATCAATGTGTTTTTAATCTTACTTGATTTATTTTAACATGCGTTCAGCTTAAATATTTTCTCTGAATTTCGTTTGTAAAGTGCGTTAAGACAATCATAGGAAGGGGAAGTAAAACGCTTCAATAATATAGTTTTATTTGTAATATTTATTTATTAACCAACTTATACGGTAATGCAATAGGATATAATATAAATTATAAAGATATATAATTGAAAATAACAAACAATTATGATATTATTATAGTGTTGAACATATTATTATTTGACAATGGTTAATATCGAGCGTAACCACCATCGCTTGCAATGACAGCCAATAGTCTCGAACGCATTGATGCAATAGGTTGACTGCAAATATCACTTCCTCTTATAAAATCCCAAATTTCATTGCTCAGTTACTTGTTTGGTCCTCTCATTCCTGTTATACCACATTTGGGCCATCAAACCCCATATTTTTCAATTTGATTTAAGACTTCATCCGAAATCCATCGAAATCCGGGGATTTAGACGGTCAGGGTATTCATGTAACCATTGGATGCTGGCTAAACCACTCATTCGTTCAACACAACTCCGGTCGTATGCACTCCACAGTTACCGTGAACATAATGAACTTCTTGTTTGCTTGGAAGAAGCTTGGAACTTCTTCTCGCGGGTAAACCATTCGCACCGTCGTCGTCGGTAACATGGTTTCTTCTAACAAATCCATACAACTCATTGCATTCGCATGAGACGAAATCTGACTCAGCTCGCCTATTCCTTCGGTTCTCATCATCGGTCGACTTTCTTAGCGTGATGCAGTCCAGTACAGTGCAAATGATTCCTTATCTTGTAGACAAACGAAGTAACGTGCCGCAAAATACCGAGTGCGAGTAAACGGATGTTCTGCCCTTATACGATATAAATATGAACGAATTATATTTTATTGTCATCAAAATTATTGACACCAATTTCAGAGTGACTTTTTGACTCTGTCATTTTATAATCGAAAGAGTTCGGCACATGGTTTTGAAAAAAAAATACATTAACAACGAGTTATAGTTAATTCCAAAGAGTTTGGATTCAAAATATGATTATTAATGCTTTATCTAAAATATGATCTATTGCAGTAATGACAAAGATTAAAATTGCATGGACCTAGATACGTATTGACATGTCTAGCTTAATATTTAAAATGTCTTAAGTGCGACATGCTCTGTAAAGGAGGAAAATCTTTGTTATTTTGACGGTTGCAAACGGAATATAGTCAAAGTGGGTCATGATTCAATTTTGTTGACTGTACTATCAGCACATACCTTACATACAAAAATTAATTCACCTAACGCTCAATATCCTACAGTTACGTATAATTGTTTCCATAATAGTCAATAAAGAAAGAAGAAGGTTTATCTTAAGGCTTAATCTAAAGAATCTCCAATAGTTAGTCGTTATTTTCTTCTCATGTAGGGTAGGTACGTACTCGTATTACAAAAACAAGTGATATTTCTCGTATACAATTGGCACAAAACAAAATAATTTAACCTATTTTTAAATTAATAGGTTCTTAATCTTATTATTGAATTATATCAAATGAAAAAATAAAAAGTAATAATATTTAAGGAAATAACGTGAAAATTTTATTAAATTAAAATACAAATTTAGACATTTCTCAATGTTTTGCTTCGATATTACCCTAGGCGAAATACTTTGTGTTTTACTTGGATCGCCCACTGGTGGGCCATGCGGCGTTCGTGTTAAAGTATTAAAATTTAACCTAGTATAGGTTGACTAGAATATCATACCTAAATAAATCATGCATTTATTTACATAATGGATGTTTTTGGGACAGAATATTAATTAGATACCCAAATATTTTGTCAACGGAGAGAGACACTATTCTTCGCCTTCCAGTTAATAAATAAAATAATTTTCCGTCATCCACGAACAGTATAGAACACTGGGATTTATAAGGACTTACAAACATTTCACCTGGCTAAAAGAAACGATCTCATCATCATCATCGACCCATTATAGCCCCACTGCTGGGCTGGGCTGAGGGTCTCTTCTGAGAGGGATTAGGTTATAGTCCAACGACCAACTGGTACTAAAACAACAGTTCATCAATAAATGATAGTCCTATGTAATAGAGAGCCAACCTAACATATGTAGTTCTAATCTACAAATATAATATAAGAACTAAATGAGAAACAATGACAAATTAATTTGATTCCTACTGTACCCTGAAGTCACGTATAACGAGGTACTTCTATAAATATCCTGGCAAAATGGCGGAATGCCGGGCTGTCAACAGCAATATCCGTTGGTAACGGTTAAAATTTTATCGAATGGTCGCCCGGGTCGGTGCGGTTATCATAAGGGAACATAGGAGAAGCAATAATACTCACTATAAAGCCATGAAAAAAAATCCTTACTCAGTGGATTTGTATGACAAATTTTATATACATCAGGATTATTAGGTTCTACATACGCTGGGTGTCGAGTACTGCGACCAATGGACTGAGAAATCAAAGCCTTCGAATTTAATTCCTAGGCACGCAACACTGACTTTTCGTAGTGACGTGCGTAACGTTATTTATCAAAATGAGACGTGTGAAGTCTGCCAATACACACTGGGCTAACGTGTTATCCTTTTCAAAGGAGAAGGATTAGGAGATGAATAGTGCATAATGGTGATAAATGGTGAACGAATACATATGATTTAATTTATATTCTTATTATACGACGTGACGTCTATAGTGGTTTAATTTTTTTTAAGTCTTAAAACTTCGTAGACATTGTAATCCATAATAGTTCTAACGTAAACAAATAATACGGCATAGAATGGTAATATGGAAAAATAGAAGACATACAAAAATATTTGTTTTTTTGTCCAAGACAGTTTTCTACCTTCATACATTTAGATAACATTACTACGCGTACAAAATAACTGACGTGACGTGTGAAAAACAAACTTTCTTAAGCAAGGAAATAGTTTTTGAACCGCCTTTCCTACCGCCTTTTCCTGTTTTATGAAAGAAATTAGCTACTAGTTTACGTTGAAAGGCTTTTGTGTGTCTTATTTCAAGTAAAAAAATACTTAATAGAATATTATTGATGTTGACACGCTCTTTAAAATACTATAGAAACCTGTTCACCTCGCCTTTGACACGCGTTCCCAACTTTATAAATGGCTTTTTCACGGCTCTCGGGCGGGATGAGTACATGACACGACCAAACATGTCAGGGGTAGGCAGAGGGGATGGAGGGTGCGGGGGGAGAGTGTCCAAACTGTTCTTTAAAAGTTTTTCTTTGTCAAGTCGACGTGTAGGCGATGTCCTGATGTTTTACGCGTATTTAAGGGAAAGGGGTCGACGACCGATAGCTGAGTCATAGATAAGTTTTGAGTATAATATAATATGTGTAAAGGAATACCTAGAGGAGCCTAGGAACCCTTTTCGTATATATATATATAATAATGATACGTTTAATTATTTCTTTCAATGCTTATCAGCATCAGCAGAGTAAGATAACATGAATTAAATATAATATACTGGTGTCTGGTGTAGGTAAAACATGTAGTACAGAAATAAATAAGTAAACGGCCTAATAGTTTTTATATATATAGGTATTTTAATAATTATGAAAATGATTTCATACACTGTCAACAAAATATCAAGCAGGCACGAGTAATTAACAAATTACTCCTTATATACCTTATTAACTTAATGATAATGATAAATATTTCTGGACATTATAACACAGCGCCATCTAGTTCCGAGCTAAGCAACGAGGCTTGTGTTACGGATACTAGTTGGTTGATATACTATATACCCATATACTTTTTTTTGTAAATACATACATATTATACATAAATACATCCATAACTCGGACTGAATTACTTAAATATTAATTACGGTTAGCACTGTATCTTAAACAGATGTTATTATCACCTTCAATTTGCAATTTATCATCTCCCGATTACTGAATTCAGACAATGCAGATAGTAAAATCAATCATGCAATATTAATCTCTTAATACACGGTGCATCTTAGTAGTAAGTCTGATGGAATTAAACATTATAGTATTAATAAGTACATAAACTGTTTAACCGATGTATATTAATCGTTCTGACCTTGATCTGTGCAAAATAGGAATCCAAAATTGAAATAATTTGTGTTGCAATTGTATATAGTATATTGTGTATGTTATATTAGTATAAATATTGTTTACTAGAGTAGCAACTTTTATAGTTTTAATATTTTAGATATATTAATAACAAAACATGATACTACTTTTCATCATATTACATTATATTTGTAAAAAACTGGAGTGATTCATTAACCAAATACATTACAGTTAAATCAAAAACAAAATAGATCATTCAAATATTTGTACAGTAAAAGGTTTGATCCCGCGGTAGGTTACGCAGAAGCCGGTTGCTCATCCACACTGTGGACTCGTCAAGTGTAGAATAACATTTCTTGAAAAATAAATAAATGGTTACAGTATATTAAATATCGTTCTACTTCTTTATTGAATACTCTGTATATATGAAAATGGTATTTCAAAAGATATATTATTTACTGTCGCTATAAGATTTATTTAAGCAAAGAAAAAATGCCTACGTTACCTAGCGCTAAAAATACTACAGAATTCATATGAAGACGTTAAAAGAATTTTCCTAATAAGTCCCGAATCTGACTATGTTGAAAATTGTATATTTTTCTATTTGAGAAATACTACTATTTAATTTAATATTTCTGGCAGTTTTTTTAATGGTGGTTAACAAGTTTACGGCCTGCCTGAAGGTAAGAGTAAGCCGTTACAGAACCTGTATAAACTGTTTAGGTTTCTTCAAATACAAAAATGACAGAAAACGGAATTCCCATGCTGTCAGAATAGTCACTCTCCCAATGAGCTGTAGTAACCTTACCTACTCACTCGCAGAAACACAACTATTGATGTTTCACTGCGGTCTTCTAAAGATGGAGGTTCACAGTCGGGCAGCTAAATCCAAGCGAAGAATCACACTATGCCCTACCTCTCAGAATAAGCCTTGATAATTTGTTACTATAAACTTCTGAATATCGTTATAGAGTATAGTAAAACACTAAAATATGAAACCATTGCACCATTGAATATATTCTGGCAAGCACTCAACTGGCATCCACATAGACTGCATTACATTCATTCAAGTTCGGAAACTAGCTAGTTATAACTTAGGGAATCATAGATAAATGAAAATATTCGTGCTTAAACTATTATAAAACCGGTAAAGCAAAGTATCGCTCTTGTAATAATAAATATATTACAAGAGCGATACTAATATATATAATATGTTTAATAATAATATTAACGTACTTACTATACCTAGTAATATAAAGATAGGCAAATAGAATATTATCAACATCATCAACCCATTATTGTCCCACTGCTGGGCACGGGTCACCTCTCATTTGAAAGGGATTAGGCTATAGCCTAATCTTGACAGGTGACCCGTATACTATATATCCACCACGCTAGCCTACTGCGGGTTGGCAGACTTCAAATGCCATCGAGAAGATCTCTCAACCATGCAGGTTTCCTCACGGCAATAGGGCTGGTGGCGTTGACAGGTGCGGTTTTTTAGTCTCTAAACGATCACATTTGGGTGGAGTCCGACACACCCCGTCGCCCTCCCAGGCGGGACGCTCCGTAAAGGATTTTTTCACAATTAAAAAAAAAAGTCTACGCATGATCTATGAAAAGTTACGAACGAAAACACCTAAGTATATTCTATTGTTACCATTGCATTTTATTCCTTAATAATTACACTAGAGTGAGAAATTGTCGGTTCTAAAGAATTTAAAATAAATATAACCGACAAAAATTCCAGGCACCAATAGCAACTCACCACACTTGCTGAAAACAAGTGCACTCTAGGAAATAAAGTGACCGCATCGTTCGAAACTTAAACCGTTGATATATCGCCACAGTGCCAACTTTTAAACGCGCCAGTTTTACCACTTTAAAATATGGCTGAAGTTAAATTGTTTTATAGAAATATATCTGCGTTGATACAGTAATTTATTGAAATAAACTTTCGGACGTGAGCTCTTTCAGAGCTGAGAAACGAGCGAAACTTTAGAGGACTAGGTACCTGTAGTTTATCTCAATAACTTTGGTTTGACTTCGGTCTCTCATCGTTTGCTGACCTAAAGCCGCACCAGAACGTAGTTAAGCGAACTTATTTAGGTCGTGGGAGAAGGATGCCTGAGGAAGGAAGGATGTATTCAACTTGTAACTATTTCCTATCTATTCATGGTCAGCACAGAATGACAGAAAGTTTTTTCTTCCCTCCATACCTGTTATCCTGTACCCGTTACCTCATCTTCATTATCATTCGCTTTATGTCATAAGTCATTTATTTGCTTAAATGTAGTTAATTTACAAGTCGTGTTTTATAATAATATGTTACGCACATTTGTCACTTCACTTTTATGGCATGCGAATTAATATAGGTACACATATGAAGTCAAAATTACATAAATATTATTTACTGAATTATAATGTTCAATCATATTGCCCTTATAATAATCTTATTTAAAAAAATAATCGGATCCTGTCTTTGGTCTCTTCTAACAACCATTGTCATTCATTTTAATATAATTATATATATATCACTATTTTAGTTAACTCCTCGCACATCGCGTGCATGTAGCAAGAAAAGCTATTCAGTCATTAAAACAAGACACCAATTTAGATCTAGCCTAGATATAAAGAGGCCTAGAAACAAATTAAATAATCTGTGTTTTACTAAACAACATGTGATGAACGTGATCTTTAAACATTTTCTGAGAACACATTCGCACAGTCGCAGATGTGCCACGGGTTTCAATTTCTGTTCAAAAAAGCTATTTGTTTAGTGTTTGATAACGCCATTAAGCTATGACAGCTTAATGGTGTGACCAGTAGGCTGTTATGTCAAAGGTCCTGAGTTCGATCCCATGCCACGCACCACTAACTTTTCCAAGTTACGTGCATATTTATCCCATGCACAAACGGAGAAGAAAAACATCGTGACAAAACCTGCGTGCCTGAGACATTCTCACAATGGCAGGTTGAAGTCTGCCAACATGCATTGGGCTACCTTGGTGGACTATAGCCTAATCTCTATACAATGAGAGGAGAATTCGCTCAGCAGTGGGTCTATAATTGGGTGGATAATGATGATGATTTGAATGGTATGCAGCTGGTATTACTGTGTAGGTAGTTAGACTACTGTAACTCAAGTTTATTAAGAAAGTATATTGTTAAATAAATTATGATATATCCCCTTTTTTAGCACCACAACATGCTATTTAAAAGCGCGCTTAAACCGACTATAAAAGTGCTAAATCGTTTTGTTTGTTTTACGTTTCTTGGCATACCTCCTTGTGGCAGCCAATAAAAACATTTTAAATTATTAATACGCTGTAACGTGAGCTGTAAAATTGTGTTTTGCTTTCCTTTTTATATCTATGCAAAATTAAAGTAGTAAAATATACTGTTTGTTTGTTTTTGGGCGCGTATGAGTAACTTGGGATTAGCTGGCAATTCGCGTTTTACAATGCGCTTTTTATTATTCTCGAGTACTAAGTAACTAACAAGTAAATCATTGGTAGGTTTTATAACTGTATATGGTCTATCACAATATTTACTTCAGTAAAGTTAATCTTAGTTTGAAATTAGTTGAGTACCGAACTGGATAGTAAATGTTCATTGACAATAAATAAATAAATAAATAAATAAATAAATATTCCTGGACATTATGCACACAGCGCCATCTAGTTCCGTGCTAAGCAACGAGGCTTGTGTTACGGAGACTAGCTGGTTGATATACTACATATATACTTTTTTTTTTGTAAATACATACATATTATAGATAGATACATCCATGACTCGGATACAAATGTTCATGCTCATCACACAAACATTTGTCCCTACCGGGATTCGAACCCGGGACCCATAGCACAGAAGGCAGTGTTAACTACCGCTGGACTAACTGGGTCGTCAAATAATTCATTGTTATCAATATATTTTCCATCACCACTAATTCTTATATCAAAATTCATGTTTTTGTTTTCGTACATATTAAAGACATATTCTTCACATTCAACTTTATAAGAAAAATATTTACTAAAATAATTAAAGCAATAAAAATAAAGAAAGAATAAGAATTAAACACTGGGTACTTTAAAGTATATAATACATATATAATACATTTAAAGAGATACTTTTCAATTTTATTACACACGTCATACTTTTTTTCAGTATTCCACTGAAAAATATTATTTAATACAAGGCGCAAATACCAGACTCTTTCGTAATAAGAAAGACAAAAGGAGGTCGAATGATATCGGGCTATCAGTACAATTGACGCTGCATGGCTGACAGTATTGTAATGACATAGCCCGGAGCCCGGGTTTCTAAGTGGCCAGTGTGCTACCCGCTTCTCCCGCAAGGGCGGAAGGTCAAAGATCAAGGTCAAATTTACGGACATCGAACTTTTTATGTCTCAATTTGAGCGTTGTTCATGTAAAGAGGTTGGTAAGTGATATTTTTATGTGGCCACGTAGAGTGTTTTAAAAAGAATATGCAGAAGGGTGAATATGTATGTGTGCTTATAATAATAATAGTTATGGAAATATTTATTATTGAAACGATCAGACTGGTGCAGTGTTTGAGAGGAGCTTTTGCTTACCATACATAAGTTTTGATAAGAATATATCTAATACGTATATATTTGATAGTATATACATAAGGTTTAAAACTATAACATACTTACTGGTTATGTAGGTCCAGATCAGAAATTTTGTGTTTGCTATAGTTACTATCTGTAATGTACTATCTATATGATCTAGTCACAGTCCTAAATTTTTACATTTATCATTATTTCCAAAAGGTATCAAAGTGATTTGCAGCCAACTAATTAATATTGGATAAATCTGCTGATGCCTGTGGGAGACACAAGTTTAATGTGAAATTACCAAAGAAATTAATAAATCGCATAAAACAATACGACATACCTACCTACAAATGATGATCACATTTCAATACGATTTAAAGAGTAATCCCATTACGAGATATTTTTATCTGAACGTTTGAAGGACCGGGTTGATCCTGTCAATAGGAGCGGCGGCCATCTTGGAAAGGATTCAACGCTACTGACAATTTCCATTCACATTTTCTGTGTTCCAATATCGTTACTTTCAATCGTTGTACATCACTTGGTAACAGTTTTTGCTGTATTTGATCAGTTTATTACATTTTTCTCTGTACTCTATACAAATACCTAAGGATTTGTGAGTTTGTTAAGGATATTATAAATTTTTATAGGTAATATTATAAGGTCATAGAAAAGACATTCAGTACAAAAGACATTGACTTGACCCTTAAATTTGGAATTTTACAGCGACTGTTTTCGGAAAACGGTTGATAGCATTTGTTTTAACATTTAATTTACATTATTTTTATTAAAGTAGTAAATATTTTTTTATTCAGCTGCGATGTGGTACGTATGTTTACATAGTGTGTGATTAGTTATCAAATTTTTTAATATCTATATAATACAACCTATTTAAAGTTACACAAGCAGTACAAAGCATTTTTATTTTCCTAAATGTAGGGAATACAAATTAAGATTTAACGTCAATTGCTGGATTAGGTATTTTGTTTTATTCTAATTACGGGACTGTTTTAAAACCCAATGTGTATTGGTTGTGCCTAAAAGTTCAATTCAAACGAATTCAGAATAAAAAAGTTTTATAGAAAATGTTTTGTCGATGTTTCTCAAAGAGTAAACAGATAAATTTGAAATTAGAAGATAAAAGGATTTCAAATAATATATTTGAATCTGTTTGTGGGTCATAATTGGTAGGATTTTTATACGATATACATAGAGCCAATAAAGCTCTTTGATTAATTCCTTTGTCATCGAAAAGGATTTCTCTTTATATGATAGAGGAGAAAAACAATACGCGGGTAATATTTGGCAATGGTGTGTGTGCAGTTTTATTCAAATTATCTGGTAATCTTTCTTCATATAGAAGATCAATCGATTGAACGACGAGATTAACTTACTAACGAGTTGGAGTTAAGGTCGGGCAATCATCACTTTATAGACCACATACCTTTTTTTGACGACCTCTGTGGTCTAGTGGTTAGAGTACCGGACTGCTGATCACGAGGTCGTGGGTTCGATTCCCACGGGACACAAATATTTATGTGATGAATATAAGTGTTTGTGTTCGTCTGTTTCCTAAGTATTATAAGTATGTATTTACAAAAAAAAAGTATATAAGTATTTATATCCATTGTCTAGTACCCATAGTACAAGCTCTGCTTAGTTTGGGACTAGATGGTGATGTGTAAAATGTCGCAGAATATTTATTTATTTTATTTATTGATATCTACACATCCATACTTTAATATTATAAATGCGAAACTGTGTCTGTCTGTCAATCTGTTACCTCTTTACGCTATAACCGCTGAACCGATTTAAATGAAATTTCGTATAAAGATAGTCTTAGAACAGACATACACAACAGAGAAACCTATCCTATGTCCTTCCCCGGGAGGAAGAACCTATGATAGTTTTTATCCTGGAAATCATCCCTTAAAACGGAAAAAAGGGGGGTGGAAGTTTGAATGCGGATAAAATTACAAACTTTACGCAGACGGAGTCGCGGGCAAAAACTAGTCATATATAAATTAGGTGCGTCTTCTACAGATCAGAACAGAGGTCATTGCTTTTCTTTCCTGTTCCACCTCCTCCGCGAGCATAATTAGCTCGTAATGGGAGCAGCAGCTTCCCATGCTAAGGCAAACTATTCAAGCCTTATTTAACCCTCTTTTGGACAGTAAACAAATTTCCGATCAAGATCAAATAAAGAGAATATTTTCTTTACCTCCAACGTAGAAGGACCTATTATGAGCTTCATTTGTGTTTCTTTGTGTCTACCTGTTGCGGCGCAAATGTTAAATGGATGACCAATTTTGTTTTTTTTTCTAGTTTTGTGTTTTAAAGGTGACTTGATCGAGAATATTCTTAGCTGTGATTAAAGAACATCTGTTCTGCCGTTATAGATCATCAGTTCTATTGGGGGATTATTGATTTTTTTTATTGGTTGAGCTAAGTCACGTCATAAAAGCGTTGGTCTTAAATATGACCGTGAGACCAAAATCTCGAGATACTATTTATTTGTTCTGCCCTATTCAACCGGGGCCAGCCAATATTTTAGACTTAACCAGTGCGTTTGATTGCTATACAATAAACAACAGCTAAATCTCGAAGAGCCATTCAAGACTAAAATTGTTCACATCAGTTATATTGAGAAAATTGTTGTATGAAATGTTTTTTGGCACATTTCATCGAATATATCTTAAGCAATTTGGTATTTTGTGTTTTTTTACCGACAGAAGTTTTATGAGCGATCTTATAATAAAATAATATATTATAGATATAAAATAGAATACCATTAAAACACACTTACAGCATAGGTATAGGAGGTACATGTCATCTATGCCGTATAGGCGTTGCACAGGGGGTTTGGAAGTTTGCCTCTTAAGAGGACCTGTGATTTCCACACAATATGATGATGACCAGCTAGAGCAGGAAGTTTTAGTGAGAAGAAAATAAGTATTCCCCTCGAGGCCGGATGCTATTAAAGGGATTGTCCAGCTCAACAAAAAAAAAGTACAAGTATAAAATACATATACAACAAAAGCAAATATAGGTACAGTTTTTTTTGTTACATATTATATTAAACATAGAAACATCCATGACTTACACACAAATATCGGTTATCACGTTAACATTTAAGCTTATCGGCAATGGAAACCAGAACCCTTAGGTACCCCAGAAAGCAACTTTAATCCATTCTTGTACGACCTATTTAGCTCAGTGGTATTTAACGCTGCCTGCTGTGCTATGGGTCCCGGGTTCGAATCCCGGTAGGGACAAATCTTTGTGTGATGAGCATCAACATTTGTATCCGAGTCATGGATGTAGCCATGGACATAAGCCTCGTTGCTTACCACAGAACTAGATGGCGCTGTGTAATAATGTTCGGAAATATTTATTTATTTAGTCTATTAATCAAAAACCTTTAATATAAATGATGTCCATTATGTAGCCAATTACTTATAATTAAGTTTCACCTAATACATATCCGAGTCGAGTACTAATAGCGTAGTTAGACCGTCCATTCAATGTAGTTTACTCGTAATCGGAGGGTTAGTCCAGCTGACACGTAAACCACGCAGTCAGTAGACCGTTGTAATGTGGGGACAGATTTATATTCCAACTTTTCAACGACGACATTACATACCATCACGCCTATATCTCTAAAGGGTTTGGCAGATTAGTATTAAGAACACAGTACGACTGTGAGATTTTAAAATGACTCTAAGACATCTTTTGCTCGACCTGATAATTATATGCTGTATAGATTAAGTCATCTCATTTTGTAAAGTGACCTGTGGAGCACAACGTAGGGCAACACCTATTTCAGGCATCACTGATAAGGTAAATCATAGGTAGGAACATATAATTATTTAATAAAACATGTGGGTCAAAAGTCAAATAACTAATTTTACGATTGTAATTGACATATATCTAAATACAATTCTTGGATTCTGTATCTTCCGATCTATAAGACAACAATATTATATCTCAATGTAAATTGACTTAGCTGTGGTAGTCTAACGGTGTGACTAGTAGACTGAGACGTCAGAGGTCCCGAGTTTGAACCCAACGCACGCACCGCTAACTTGTCGGAAGTTATTTGCGTATTTATCATAAGCTGAGACGGTGAAGGAAAACGAGTAATTCATCAACTCGTCCTCCATGCCTACGGCCCATTAAGGACGACTTGCAGAAAATCAAAATAATTAATATTTTCATTCTGCATCTCGTCCCACGTATCTTTTTGTGTTGAATTTTGAACTTTTTGAACGTTTGGTACAGTTAGTAAGACAAGTTATAACAATATTTTTCATGGAGATACAAATAAAATCTTTAGTTTTTACCAGTGATGTTTCTCCGGTTATATCAGTAAGTAAACAATGGTTATGGCGGTTACTTTTGAAGTTGGTAAATGATGACAGGACATACCTATGAATCTTTTGTTCAAATATCAATATAGCAAACTACTTATATTAGCACACATATGGGACACGAAGAGGGAGTATTTAATAGATTTTTTAAATGTTAAATAGAGTTAGTATGATTTATACTTACCGACAGAAAAGGCTATTTAGCGGATGTGGAACCAAATTTTCAATTCTTTTTAGGTTTGATTTTGGACTCCGATGAACCTATAAAATTTGTGACTTTCTCTGTGCATATTGGACTTGAATTTAGACTCACTGTATTCCTCGAAAGCTTTTAATGAGTATCCTATCTGAATATGTAATATTAATATATATATAAATTAGATTAACGTTTACAAGATGCTGTTGTACACGCAAGAAACGTTTTTGAAACAATTACGTCTCAAAGAGGAACATTTTGAGGTTATAGATATGAGATCAATTTAGAACCTCCTCTTTTTTTGAAGTCGGTTAAAAATAAAGACAAATCAACTGTTTGGCGTTGCATTTTCAAGCGACGGTTGACACCTCTGTCAAACGATTTTAATAATTACTTGTACTAATAGGTCAAAAGAGAAGACAATCATGTTTGCCAGCCAGACAGAACCATAAATTATATTTTATAGTTTTACATTTGTTATTATAAAAACCTTGTTATTATTAAACCTATATTCATAAATATATAACTTTAAATGTTCATGAATACCTCGTGTGTTAGTGTCTAATTTGTCATTATTTAATATTTTCTGATTATATATGTTGTGAACTTGTGATTATTAAATATTATTTATTAATTTTTATAACACTTTTGCTGCTGATTGTACCTTTTAACTATTTTTAGTAACGTGGGACGAGTTGTAGAATAAAAAAAAATATATTGATTTTCTGCAAGTCGTCCCAAGTGGGCCATAGGCATGTAGGACGAGTTGAGGTGAGGAAACCTGCATGCTTGAGACTTGTCTTGATAGCATGTGAAGTCTGCCAACCCGCAGTAGGCTAGAGTGGTGGACTATAGCCTTATCCCTCTCAAATGAGAGGAGACCTGTGCTCACAGGGGTGGGACGTTAATGGGTTGATGATGATGATGATGAAATTGATTTATAAAATTCAAAAACTTTACATTTAGCATAATAGGTACATATCTTTCAGGCACTATTTTACTCCGTTACGAAAGTTACTTGAAGCTAAGTACTATAAACAAATATAAGAGTCTATTTGTAATTTCAAATTAACAGCTTTTCACTAAATGCAGAATGTTATACGAACCTATATCGTACCTTTATCATTTCTTTTTTTTAATTTTTGTTTCTTCTTTCTTTCTTTCTATAAAACATAGGCTTAATATTTTTTTTTTAAAAACGAAGGGCTCCACGTGACACGAAGTGTATGAATATGTTTTTTTCTCCATTAGATTGCACGCGGACGATGTCGCGGGAATAGGCTTGTCTTAAATATAGGTACCTAATATGAATCTTGCTGCAACTGGACATGAGGCATTGCCGTCAAAAATATTAATCGTATTAAGTAGTTTTATTGTTAATAATTTTCTTTTTTGTTAAGAAGTAGGTAGGTACATGAAATACATATCTTAAATAAGAGCCGTTACTGACAAGTTGATGAAAGAAAATTAGTTAATGCCTAAAAATTAGAACAAATTACCGACCTTTGTAATTTAAATAGTATGCTTTAAGTACTTGCCTTTATTTACGTGTCATTTTTTAAAGATATGTATTTCATACATTTTTCTAAAATAGGTAAGCAATTATGTTCTTATAATTCACATCTCAATGATATAGTTAAGAAAAAAAAGTTAACACGATACTCTCCGGTATTAATAAATTCCAACTTATATTGGAAACACAAATATCAAATCTCCGTTTCAATAATAATAAGGTGCATTTTCCAAGATCTCATTAAATAAGGCAGCTTTAAAGCTGTCACAAGCTGAACGCTTTGCGATGCGATACGAAGCAACGGGACTCGAGAAAATCCCACATAGCGTGTCGTCCTCGCTCGCGGGTCCTTGTAAATAGTTAAATTGAAATTCCCAGGAGTTGAATGCCCTTTAAACTTTGGCCGAGTGTCGCCATAATGTTGTTAAGTTAAACGGTGAATCACCTCGCAAGAATTTCCGATAATTAAGCCCCGTGATTTACCCGCACGTTCTAAAAAGTTTATTAGCTACAAACATCTAAAGTATCTTCTAGCGCCGCGCTGTATAATTTTATTGACGTCAAAATGACAAAGACTGGTGTATTTTTGAAACGATTTTATGATAAGATTCTATGATAAGAGCCTTGGATTTGAATCTCCAATTGCCAATTGTTTGTGTGATGCATGAACATTTGTATCTAAATCATGGATACTTCTATGTATAACATGTAAAGTATAAATATACATATTGATTTCTTACACTTACGCGAATATTAGACATTGAAATAAAACTATTTTTACGGATTTTATCGCGGTATATTGATATTATTTTAACCCAACGTTTCGAATCCTTTACAGCATCCATGGTCACGGGCCGACTGAGGTGTTGGTCGTCTTGAAGTTATAATTACTAACAGCTACCTTACATTTTTAATTATTATTGACAATCCGATTTACACAGAACGAGCTCATCGTGTCCTTCGGTCGTGCAGTTTGGTTCTTGGAATTAGATTTAATAGAATCTATGATGGGGTTCCAAGCAGGTGGTGGAGATAGATGGCTGGGTGTTACCACCGTCAGGTTAAAATAATATCAATATAGATAGATAGAGATAGATAGAGTACTCTTTATTGTACATACACCAAAAATTCAACAATATGGAAAAACAGAAAGTATGAAGTACAATTTACCGCGATAAAATCCGTAAAAAGTAGTTTTATTTCAATATGGGAACTGGGAACCCTTTTGTTGTGGAGCGGCCACTGAAAATGGCTCTTGCGAGCCTTGCGACCTGACAGGTGGCTTATATGACTACGACTATGTGCTTAGTGGTTGTAGGAATATAATTAAGATACCCATTAGCTTCACCGTGGCGTTTTTCCAAACCCCGCCACGACAAGGTGATAACTTTATAGAGGAAATCTTTGAGTACCTATTTTTAAGTGTATTATTCTAAAGTATGATATTAGTTTTAAGTAAAAATAAGTTGTCATATAAGTAATTTGTGTTTTGTATGAGAATAAATTATTTTAACCTAAAATAATAATTTAGCCTATTTATTTAATAACTAATAATTAAGCGTTACTAACTTTTCGCTGTACATGAAACACTCTGTATTATGCACTGCTAGTAGGTTATTTGTGTTTTTTTTTAGCTCAAATTTTTAATCCTTCACTCGGTATTCAGTATAAGGACTCACATCAAAACTGTGGTAGCATAGTGGTGTATCCAGTGGATAGTGAATGTCAAAGGTCTCGAGTTTGAAACCAAAGCACCACCGAATTGTTGGTAGTTATATTATTATGTGTAATGTGTTTGTGACCGTGAATTTCCCAATTTAATACGTCACATCGGCTGATCAGGGAAGGATAATTCTGATTTTACAACGACATACGTGCAATTTGCCATGTTCACTAGTTGTTATTACATCTCAAGTTCACCCTCGTCCCGCCTCGTTTATTTCTCGCCAAATGGTCACAAAAGAGACTGATGATCATAAGGCCCTGGTTTCTATTGCACGATCTTATAGTATTATTAGGGCTTTATCTCTATGCTCAAATTTAGCCTAATCTCTCACAAATGAGAAGAGATCCGTGCCCAGCAGTGGGACAATAATTGGTTTGTTAGTGATGACCTACATAAATAATTATTACAGCAACTTCACAGCCTCGCGTGACAAATAACTATAATAATATTCTTCCAAAAAATAAAGGAAGAATGAACTTGCGAAAATTAAAAGCGGAAGAAGACAAAAAGCGTCACAGCTGGCCATTTTAAATACAGCCAAAATAAAAACGGCACAAATCGAGTGTATATTTTTTTCATACATTTACATTCGTAATAGCCTCGAAACGCGACTGACACAGAAAACGTAATCGCGGTAGCGTAAAAAAAATAATATTAACATCTGCGTTAAGAAAACGTTACGGTTCCAGAAAAAAAATGGAACTATATTTTTTTTTTACAAACGTGTGAACAGTATTCTTTTATTTGGGTAATCGGTCTCTACGCCAACGATCGCTGGTTCAATCCGGAACAAATATATATTTTTTTTGACGGGTTAAGTTTTTGCATTTATAAATGGTTTTAAAGTCAACTTTTAGTCCTTATCGTAAATAATTTATGTACGCAGCTTGCCTTCTCATCATATTCTTCAGAAAAAAAAATATTGAACCTAACATTTACACAAACTTAATCTTTTTGCGGAGTGTATAGCTACTTCAGTAATATAATATTTTCTCCCTAACAACTATCATAACACATAATAACGTGAGGAATTTTTTATTGCATTATAAAATATTTTTATATACGTTAGGTTTAGGTTCTAATCCAGCGTTTAAATTGTGTGCTGAAGTCTAGACGCCTCTAGGTCTCACGAGTCATGGGTGTTAAAATAAAAACAGGATTATTTTGAAGAATTTTATTTTGAAATGATTTTTATTTTATTTGGCTGTATTTGATTACGTATTTAGGTATGTAGTCTAAGGAACTAGTTAATGGTTAAGCTACGGTTAGTTTGTAGACCTGCAAATAATAATGTCTTGGTGGAATTCAGCAGTTAGTATCACTCTTGGTAATTCTTTTATAAGTCCACAAGGTTGGCAAACAAGCATAAGATCCACCTGATGGTAGGCAGTTACTGTATCCTATAGACGTTTTCAACACCGGAGGTGTCGCTCGCACGTTGGCGACCCTGTATAAAACCGTTTTTTTTTTTTTTTTTATTATTATTTATTGATTTTAATCTACATAATTGCCCGTTTGGCGGGTGGTCTCTACAACCTCGTGGTATTTATTTATTTATTTATTTATTTGATTTACACGGCTTAAATAAACCAATTACATAAATCAAAGATAAGACAAATGTAAATATAAGGGAAAAAAAAGGAGTAAACATAAACTAATTAAATAAAATGATTTTCACAAAATTGTAAACACTGACACATAAAATTGGCGAATTTATCATCAAAGATATCACAGTCCGGGTTGGCTTCCACGAGCTTATTTAGTGCAGTTAACACGCGCGGTACAGGAGACGCAGCACGTGCTGCAGTCTGACACAAGGGCACATCTAGCAGTTGATGTTTTCTGCAACGGAGGTAGTTATTCGGTGTGTAGAGTCGAATCAGCTCATTATGGATATCCGGTGCATCCGTCATACCTCTAGATATTTTAAGCATAACACCTACCTGGTCACATGCCCTTCTGGTCTCCAGCATGTGATACCCTAAACAGCCTAAGAGGAACTTGGTAGGATAGAGGTAGGGATAGTAGCCGAGAGTTCTTCTGTAGAGAAATCGCAGGAATGCTTTTTGCACTTTTTCTAGAAGAAGTGCATACTTACCTTCGTGCGGATTCCACACAGAAGAACTGGCTTCTAGCTTGGTTCGGACAAGTGTGCTGTATAAAAGCCTTATTACATGCTGGTTTTGGAAATCACGGGCGTTCCGGAGAACAAACCCTAGCCTTCTATAAGATTCTTTGGCAACTGTAGAAATATGGTCGTGAAAAGTAAGCCTCTGGTCAAATGTGACACCCAAGTCCTTCATGTTGGTTGATCTGGTTATTAAAGCATTATTTATTTTGTAATCGAAATTGATTGGGTGTCGCATTCGACCGAAGGTCATTACATAGCATTTGGACGAATTGAACTGCATTTTATTTTGAACTCCCCAGTCATATATGGCATTTATATCATTCTGCATAGCTTCGCAATCCGATACGGTGTCGACCACACTATAAAGTTTGAGGTCATCTGCGTAAAGAAGACACTCTGAAAATTTTACTACAAATGGTAGGTCATTTACCATGAGTATAAATAATAGAGGCCCAAGTATTGATCCTTGACTTACACCAGAGCGTGTATGGTAGGGATGAGACTCATAGATACCCAGCCTTACAATTTGCTGACGGTCACGAAGATAGTCAGCTAAAAGTCGAAGTAAGTTTGGACAGAAACCAATGGCGCTGAGTTTAAGAAGCAAGATGTCATTATTAACTCTGTCGAAAGCTTTACAAAAATCAAAATAAAGTACATCTACCTGTTGCTTCTTGTCAAGATGTTTTGAAATGTACTCCGTGATCGTCAGCAGGTTGGTATTGATAGACCTTTTGCATCTAAAACCGTGCTGGTTGTTACTCAAATATTTTTCAACTTGAGAGTATATAAGTTTATGGAGAACATTTTCGAATATCTTAGCTGGCGATGACAATATAGCTATAGGTCGATAATCTTCAACAGCTGATTTATTAGTAGTTTTAGGTATGGGTGTCACTCGCGAGATTTTCCAGTGGTATGGATATATGCCTGTCTTTAACGACAAATTAAAAATGTGACATAGAGGAGCGGAAAATAGTTCCTTGAAATGTTTCAAAATGAAAGGTGGAATACTATCAGGTCCTATAGAGCTTCTGGGTTTTAATTTGTCAATACCGTACTGGACGTCAGCAAGGGTAAATTGGAAAACATTTATGTAATTACTATTGGAATTAGTTTCAATATTGTTAACACATGCTGCATTTAATTGGGGTATTTCAGGTAGAAATACACTAGCAAAAAATTTCGCAAATGCTTCAACAGCTGCTGCACCTGAGAAATAGTCGCCATTATAGCTAACCCTAGGCTCAAAACCTCCCTTAGATCGTAAGCTGTTAACGTGTCGCCAAAAGTCAAGAGGGTTGCTTTTAATATTATTTTCAATGCGCCTCATGTACAAACTATAAGCTTCTGCAGAACGATGTTTTAAGGAGTTTCTGAGGTCCGCAAAAATCTTGTAATCATCGCTGCGATTGGTACGTTTCCAAATTGCATGCAGTTTTACTTTTAGTTTAATATCATTAATTATTTCATAGGTGAACCAAACAGGATATCGTTTGCAAGTGGATTTGGTACGATGTTTTTTAGGCACGTAGTTATCAAATATTTTGTAGATGTTATTATAAAATTTACTTACAGCATCTTCAACATCAAAAGTGTGTAAAACTGGATCCCAAGAAATTTCGGACAGGGATTGGTAAAGTTGTACGAAATCACATTTGTTAAAATTCCAATCCTTTGCTGGATTTATGTTACTCGATTCAATAACATTTGATCCATGAACTGATTCGACCTTTATCTCTATGTTCAACGGAGGATGATAAGCATCGGGTGGCACAAGTCCATCTACACTATTAACTACCGCGTCTTGGATGCCATCCCGGACTAATATTACATCTAACTCCACACAACACACAGCCTAACACTATACAACACCACACACACACACACACACACACACACACACACACACATTCTCATCTAAAACAAACACTTCACATACGATAATTTCTATTTTTCACGTCCTTATACTTTTTCCTTTTATTTTATTACTAAGTAAATACATTATAATTTAATGTTTTATTTTTACTGGCTACATGATTCAAATAAATGTTAATGGCTATTACATATGTACAAAAATCGAGGGGTTTGGCGCTGATAGCCGAAATACAGGCTATGCCTAGTTCGGCTACAGATGACTAATCCATTTGAGTTGACCTAAACAAGCCTATTAAAATATTTTGTAACTTATGTATAAGTTTCTTTAAATAAACATTATTATTATTATTATTATTCCTCCGTGGCTATTTAGAATTACATTTTTATCAACAAAAGCACAAAAAGATACAAAATAGGCATAATAATTTTTAATACAAGTTGAAGCACTATTGAGATTAATGTCACCCATGATAATGATTGATCCTGTATAACTGTGCACAAAACTCTCAACCTTACAAAACCAACGCATATATTCCTCATCATTGGCACTAGGCTTTATATACACTACACATATGAGAAATGGATGACCACGCCAGGTAAAAGATGCCCACAGATCCTCCCCACAGTCAGTCTCTATAATTGACTGGCAGTGTCTTTTTCTATACAAAATAGTTGTTTTTTATGATCAAGTAAAAAACGCAGTCAATTTCAAGGCAAAATTTTATAATCTTATTTTTACAAAACAAAAACGAAATCAGTAATCAAAATTGACAATACAAAAGAAAAATATACAAAATCACAGTGACAAACTAAAAAGTATTTAATAAATTTATACATGTCGTGGACATTCTCCCCTTTTTTTATAAAAGAACGATCTTTCTCACGGGTCGCCTCAAAGTGCCCCCTGGGGTCCTTACATCAACTACACGAACCACGCCATCACGCCCCGGGTACAGAGCTGCAATAACGCCTCGTGGCCAGGTGCCCCTTGGCAAGTCCCCGTCTCCAATGAGCACCGGGTCGCCAACCTTGATCGCAACGTCTGTTCCCGGTACGCGTCGCGGGGCTAAGGTTGGTAAATACTCAGTGACCCAGCGGCGCCAAAAGTGATCTGCGAGTCGCAGTGCCTTTCGCCAACTGCTCCTGCCAACCAACGCAGCATCTGTCAGGTCTTCGCTTGGAAAGGAACGTCCTGATGAATCGCCCAACAAAAAATGATTGGGAGTGAGTGCTTCAGGATAGTCAGCGTCGGGTGAAACGTGGGTCAGTGGTCGTGCGTTCACTATTGCTTCCGCCTCTAACAACAGGGTGGCGAAGACTTCCTCTCGTGGGGCCCGCTCTCTTAAGGTGACTTTTAGAGCCGTCTTGACAGTCCGGACCAGTCTCTCCCAGGCCCCTCCCATAAATGGCGCTGATGGAGGAATAAAACGCCAAGTTATCTTCTGTTCAGCAGCGAACTGTGGTACTGCGGCATCATAAAGAACTCTTAAATGTCGATTCGCTCCTACAAAAGATGTTCCGTTGTCTGAGAACAACTCACTGGGTGTGCCACGTCGAGCTATAAAACGTCTAAGACACATGATAGCAGAGTCTGCCGACAAATTGGCTACAATCTCGAGATGGATTGCTCTCGTAACCAGGCAGGTGAACAAGGCCGCCCAACGTTTTTCCTGTCTTCGACCAACTGTGACTGCAATGGGACCAAAATAATCCACACCGGTGAATGTGAAGGCGCGCTGATGATGAGCGAGTCTTGCCATTGGTAAGTCAGCCATGGGTGGTTGCAAAGTTGGGCTCTTTAATAACTTGCATAATTGGCATTTATGTACCACTGACCGCACGGCGTTCCTTAAACCAAGAATCCAGTATTCCTGTCTTAACTCATTAATCACCGTCTCGGTATTAGCATGAGCGAATTTGTGGTGATAATGTCGAATCAGGAGGCGTGTGACTGGCTCCTTTCCATCGAGTATAACAGGCTGTCTCTTGGATGCAGCAGACGCTCTTCCAGCAAGGTACAAGAGCCCGTCTCTTAGCATTGGAGATAAAACTGCTAAACGACTCTTCTTATTAATGGGTTGCCTTCGATAGAGACAGTAAAGTTCTTCCTCGAAGGTACTGAGCTGACTCCGTCCCAAAATATGTCGTTCCGCACGAATTATATCTTCCGCTTTTAATGGCGTGGGAGCAGTGGCGGAGGCAAAATTGGGCAGTGAATTACGCTCAGGCGCGTTAAAGGCTACACTAATATCTCGAACCCAAGAATTTTGGAAGGTATAATGACGGTTCTTGAAAATGGAGGCGATGAATTGATGAGTTCTAGCAGTTGCCCTCACCAGTCTTATCCAAGAACTAAAATGAATGATATTAGCTACTACTGGTGTGGGTAACTGATGTATACTGGTGAAGTTTATGATTTCTGTAGCTGATGAATTTATCACTAATTTAGGATGATGAAGAGATGGCTTTAGCTCCTCCTGTCCCAATGTTGTTGACGATGCCACTTTCGTTTCTGACGGCCATTCAGAAGAGGGAGCCAGGAGGAAGCTAGGGCCTGACAGCCAGCGTGGCTCTATACTGTACGTTCCCCGCGTCGCATCGTCAGCTACATTATGTTCGGTTGGAATCCAATGCCACTCCTTTAAACTAGTATTTTCCAGAATTTCACCCACACGGTGGGCTACAAAGGGCTTATAATTCCTTGCGTCACTTCTCAACCACCCCAAAACAGTCATGGAGTCGCACCAAAAGAAGCGTCGACTAGTTTTGAGGCGGTGATACTCACAAATCTTGGCAGCGAGGCGAGTGGCTAATAAGGCTCCTTGCAATTCTAACCGCGGAATCGATACTGGTTTCAAAGGAGAGACACGTGCCCTGCTTGCTATGAGCGCAAGTTTTATGTCACCATTGGGAAGTACGGATAAATTTAGCATCTCGGTACTCGCAATAAAGGAATTGATTTAAGACATTCAAACCATTCTGACCAAGTTATCTGGTCTGCCTCTGATAGCTTCTCGTCCCACTCCAGATTTTTCCGCCACAAATTTTGAAACATAATCCGACCTCTCACTACAATGGGGGCTAAGATACCTAATGGATCGTAAATGCGCATGACTTGAGCTAAAACTTCACGTTTAGTGAAAATACCTGGTGAATGATCTTTTAGTCCTGGATTAAACCCTATGACGTCATCTTTCGGTACCCAAATTAGGCCTAACGTGCGAGTGAAAGTGGCTGATTGCAAACTACCCAAATCTACACTACGATCTACAACTGAAAGGTCAGACAACAACCCATTAGACAATTTACTCAGAGCATCGGGTTTGTTGGAAATCCAACCACGCATCTCAAACCCTCCGCGATTGTGAACTTCTACCATTTCTTTTACTAAATGCGCGGCGTTTTCGACAGAAACGTCTACACTGCTGATGTAGTCGTCCACATAAGTATTTGTCGTGATTTCATGCACGGCCTCTGGAAACTCACCTTGAAATTCCGATGCGTTTCGATTAACGATATAAATGGCCGTTGAAGGACTAGAACAGGCCCCAAAAATCATAGAAGACATACGATATGTTTTGATTGGCCCCGCGGGATCATCGCGCCTAAGGAACCGCTGAGCATCTCGATCGCAACTTTGGATTTTTACCTGTGGAAACATCTCTTTGATGTCGGCAGTCATAGCAATTGGCATTTCTCTAAAACGCATCAAAATTCCTAGGAGAGGTTGTAAGAAATCGGGACCAGATAGAAGCAAGGAATTTAGTGATACACCCTGTACTTTAGCGGCGGCGTCATGAACGACACGAAGTTTCCCGGGTTTGTTAGGATTCACTACACCAAAATGCGGTAAATACCAACAAACTGACGTGGGTGACTTGCTTGTGCACTCCTCTGCGTAGCCTTTAGTTAGCATATCGTGAATGTTTCGTCTGTAACGTTTAGCATACTCCGGATCCTTTGACATCTTCAGTTCGAGGTTTTTAAACCGAGAAAATGCCAAGGGATAGCTATCGGGTACTACAACCTTATCCGATTTCCACAACAAGCCGACTTGGAAGCGCCCGTTTGGAAGACGTTGAGCTGAACGCTCCAAAATATTGAGAGCGCGCTGATCATTCAAGCTACGAGGCTCATGCTTTGTGATACCTATCGCGTCTAGCCTATACTGCTCCTTAATAAGGGCTTCCAGTTCATATTGCGGATCATTACGCTCGCGCACGGACACGTGATAAGCAGTCTCTACCGACCTTGTTTTGCTACTAGTAAAACCAAATAACACCCATCCTAAAGGGGTTCGAATAGCAGCAGGTTGCGACTTTGTGCCCTTTCTAACCTCAGACGCTGTGGTCAGATGCCAATTATCAATTCCTATTATAAGCGTAGGTTTTGCTTCACCATGACACAGCTCATTGACCAAATCTGACAGGTAGGGGTAGGTACGTAGGCTATCACGTGTAACCGACTGGCTTAGTAAACCTAAGTTCCTAATTGACCTCGCCTTCTTAATCATAAAGGATCGCGAAGATGACCGGCCCTTTATTTCAAAATCTACAAATTGTACTGTGCTATCCCTCGACAATCCTCCAACACAATCTAAATGTAGGCGACCCTTTGGGCCCTCGATTCCTATTTGCATTGCGGTGTCTGCATCTATGAAGGTTGCTGTCGATCCATCGTCTAGTAGAGCGAACGTGTCAAGACTTCCAGTCGGCCCGGAAACCGTAACCGCTACTACTTTTAATAAAGGACGAGGCGTAAGATCAACTGTGCTGTTTATAGCTACAAGTACCTGATCAGCATTTGTCGTAGATGGGGGCACAGGTTCTACCTGGTCGTCAACATGTGAGGATGTAACAAAGTTATCATCATGTAACAATGTGTGGTGTCTTCGACGACAATCTGAAATTGTGCAATTGGCCTTATTCCTATTGCAAAACTTAAAATTATGCGGAACTTTTTGCAGGCATCGGTGACAAACTTTATTTTCTTTTACAAAATGCCATTTGTCATCGACTGTCAGAGAAATAAATTTCTGACATTTTGATAAATGATGGTCTCGTTTACAATATAAACATGCATGGTCTGGATATTTTTCGGGCTTTGGCTTACAAGTTTTAGGAATAGTTTCTGTCCCTGACTCCGAAACCGTATGCGTTCGATGTTGATGTAAAGGAACCGATGATGCAGGTTCGGATACTGCGCCAAACTTCATCACTAAGTCGACTTCGCGGTTCAGGAAATTTGATAACGTCTCGACTCTAGGCTGACCTGCACTTTCATGATTAGCTGCGAAATCTAACCATCGTGTGCGCAATAGTGGAGACGTTTGCTAAACAGTACTCCAAACAGTTCCGGAGAACGTAAATAGTCGGTGTGTTGTAGCATCTTGGCGACTTCAACACAATTGCGCACACGAGTAGCAAATACATGAAGATCCCTTACCTCCGGCCCGAGCTTAGGCAGAGCTCTTACTGAGTTCACTTCCTGAAGAACAATCTGTTCAGGCCTACCAAATCGTCGATCTAGAGCTTCAATGACATCGCTGGCCCGAGGTGCCATCACTAGCAGCATGCTAACGGCCTCGCGTGCCGCGCCCTTTAAAGATTGATTTAGCCGCGCTAAATTTTCTGCATCTGTAAATGTGCCTACCGTATCTTGAAAAGCACGTTTAAACATAAGCCACTCTAAAGGTGACTTTCCGTCGAATAGAGGTAATTTAATTAAAGTTTTATTTTGTGGGCCGTTATTTTTTGTAAGCGTCTTCAGAGCTTGCACTAGTTGCGTAACGCCAACTGAGCCGTCGTCTCTTGGAATATTTGTGGCAGTGGCTCTGTCACCCTCATATATGTTATGTTGAAGCGACTGCGTTGAACTCGGTACTGCAATATTCGTATTGACGGCGTCGTTACGTTTAGGCATGTTCTGTGAACACAAAATAATGTTATTGGGCCCTACCTGACAAGCATTATTTAATTCAATGCCGTTTAGTAATAACTTTCCCTCATCTCGCGAAGGCATTACGGCAGGAGTAGCAGAGGTGGTGTGTAACCAACGCTCCACACTAGCGTGACTCCTCCCGCTGCGAGAGCCGTGAGCACTATTTTCCGCTTCTATTGCGGCAAGCTCGGCTTGATGTTCAGCCTCAGCAGTTTTACGCTCTAACTCCGCCCGCCTGGCGTCCATTTGTGCTCGCATCTCCGCCATTTCCAATTCCGCGAGGTGACGAGCATGTTGCGCCTCCACTGCAAGTTTTCTCGCAGCAACCGCTGTTGAGGACCGACTTGAGCGTGTGACTATGGAGTGAGTTCGGGAAGCCAACTCGTGGTGTGTTGTATGTACCTGAAGCGTTTCCCCCGTAGAGCTATGAGCAGGAGGTGCAGAGACGTCCTCACTGCTAGACTGGGCAGGTACATTTGTAGGGTTTTGGGCGAGTCTTACTTCCGATCTCGTTACTACCATTTTGCTGAAAAAAAAGGCTGAAAACAAAAAACTAAAAGCTGTGGACTAAAACCGCTAGTTTCCTCGTAGAAGGACCACTTATAATTGACTGGCAGTGTCTTTTTCTATACAAAATAGTTGTTTTTTATGATCAAGTAAAAAACGCAGTCAATTTCAAGGCAAAATTTTATAATCTTATTTTTACAAAACAAAAACGAAATCAGTAATCAAAATTGACAATACAAAAGAAAAATATACAAAATCACAGTGACAAACTAAAAAGTATTTAATAAATTTATACATGTCGTGGACAGTCTCGTACTCCTGTTTTCTGCGTAGTACAATAGAAGGTCGTGCCGCCAGCAAGACGCCTCCACACGGCGTTTTTCTATCACGGCGCAGTACACTCCAGTCACCACTTTCGAGTTCAGGATCGTGAACAGAAGAGTCCAAAAATGTTTCAGAGATAGCGACGAGGTTATAATTTGAGATGGCGAGGTTGTTTCGCCACATTGAAAGTTTGGTTTTAGACCTCGGACATTCTGGTAGAAAGCGTTAATGTGTTTAACTTTGATGTGTTGCTGTTCTGGGGCCACGAAAGGACTGCAGTTGACTGGGCACCATTATTGCACTATTAGTCGGTCTGGTGGGATGGACTGTTTTCCTGTAGTTTATCCAAGGTTTAATTCTAGCATTGACTGGCCAGACGTTTATAGAGAAACACTGGTCGTAATGTTTAACTGGGACGCCGATTTTATAGGACTTATAATCTCCACGTGGTACAATCTCTTCTATCGTGGCTGTTGGACATACTTGTTTTAGATACTGACGTACTTCTTCCAAACCTGAGGCCATATTCCATAAATGAATGTATTTACGAGCTTCGGCAGCTTTCAAACTAATAACGGCAGGATCAGCAGTCCCACACAGCGGCGGTGTACGCCGGTTGTTTCTTTTCTTCACCACAGTCCACTCCTCATTGTTGACTTCCATATTGCCTGTCATTTCAATCCTAATATTATTCTGTGCACTGTTATCTATTGCTTGATTTTGGTAGTTCATTGTCTCAGAGGTATCTATTGCTTGGTGTTTAGGTGTAAGCGGCTGGGTGTCCGTAATATTGGAATGCAAGCTTGAGATGATAGGGGTTTCTTTCTCTTGAATTTCGACACTTTGAGCTTTTTTTATCAGTTGTTTGGTAGGTATAGTCAGTGAGCCACGTGTAGGTGCGGGTTGCAATTCGCTCGTTCCATTATAATAAATTCCCGACTTTTCATATTTTTCAAGTCTTGAGTTTAGTTGCTCTACCTGAACGGCATATCTTTCCAGTTTTAATTCATGACTACTCACCAAGGATAATGCTCTGTTTAATAGATCTTTCAAAGTTGCCATTTCAGAACGTAGATCAAACATAGCGCTAGTATGATCATTATCGGAGTCGGTGAAAGAACTACTCCTGGCCACTTGAGTCCTTGTCCTTCTCAGTGTTACATTTGGATCCGGCCAATTAGAGCCAACAGGGGTGAAACTATTATCTCCACCTCTTTTTACGGAGCAGCGACATTCAGGGCAGACCCACGAATATGTTTCGTCCGTACTTGGAACATTCTTTTTACCAATGCATATCAGGTGAAAAAGCTTACCACAATGCTCTTGCATGCAGCAAAGTCGTTCTTCATCATCACAAATATCGATACAACAAGCAGAGCAACTCATATTGTCTTCAGTAAAAGCGTAAGTGTTATTGCAAGGAAAGCGTTATTGAGAGAAAAGCGAATATTTTATTCTGACCTAACGCAATATGTAAACAAAGCGGTCATGCGTTTTAAGTCGGCTATACAGTTCGCGCACAGTTAGTGTGCAAGCAGCGCGCAGTAAGTGTGCGAGTAATACGACGACAGCGAGCGTCGACGATGACGTTTGGTAGTTGTGTGAGCAGTGCGTAGTAAGTGTGCGAGCAGCACGGCAACAGCGAGCGGCGACAATGACGTACAGAACTTGTGTGAGCAGCGCGCAGTAAGTGTGCGACTAGTACAGCGATAGTGGCAGTGGAGGTGGCGCGGGCGGGGCGGTGCGTGTAGCACGGGCCTTTGGATGTTGAATGAATACGCTTGGTCTTTGACCGTTATTTAAAATGTTGGAAATATTTTTGCTATAACTTTGGTTACACTGCACTTATAGTAGTCAAATAAACTTCACTTAGCTTCGGTGAAATATGAGCAAGAGTACTTAACAAACTATTGGTACAAACATGAATTCTAAACCACTTTTTTAGAAAATAAATATCGGAGGCACACAAACGAGGTGTTGCCTTGACAAACGCGGCGCGCGAACGGATATGTATGATTGCTCGTCCCGCGTTGGGTGCCAATATAGCGGATTAATTTAATTTTTAAGTATTTGTGGGCCAGGTATGTATTTGCTGGAAATGCAGAGGGATTTTTATCCTAAAAATCGTCGACATCCGCCATGTTGCACATGGTTGGGCAGAATCAGTGCGCACATCCGGCGCCATTGAGTTCGAGATGTCACATGTGTCGTGTTGTTAGCACACTAGTCCCACCATAACATTTAATAGACTGATGTTAAACTTCACATGGGAAATATCGTAGACAGCCTCGACTCAAACCACTGACTCAGTAATAATTGTTATCGATTAGATTAATTGACTAAATTAAGTATCTCAGACGCCTATAGATGGCACTACTATGTATACAAACCTTTTACTTTTACACTCCTTCATATATACAGACTGACGGGTCGTCGAAAGAAAAATAAATAACAAATAATATTAATTAACTACCGAGTAAACTTAGCTTAAACTTTAGATTATTTATTACGCAACGTATGGACTCGACGCCGACTCACGTGCTGAGTTATACCCAAAGTAGGTATATTGTTTACGCTTAGACCTCCACTCATACTTTAATTATGGCTTGGGATAGCACATAAACCTAGTTATTTACTAAGTAACTAGGTAATACGAGACAAAATGACACCAATATGAAAAAATACGTACTCATGGAATTACCGTCTTATTTCAGAAATGGAATCATAATTAAATTACAACGATTGCAATTAATTTTACTTTCTACATAATTATACAATTAGACTTACCATAACAGTTGTTCAAAATATGCACCTCCTCCCGTGATAGCTCGTTAACGCATTACGATTCAAAACAAATGGATCACATCTAACAGTTTCAATTGCACACATACACAAAACTACTCGATTAAAATAACGGCACATGACATATTATTATTAGCACGCGCACCCGAACCATATCCACTCGGTATTAGTGCATGTATACGGGTCACACACTACAGAATAAGCGGGTAGTCGGATATTATCGCGGGACGCGGAAGTGAGACGCGGCGGCTCAGGAGATTGCGCTTGCACTGACGAGTATGCGGTGCGGGAACGCGACAACTAGCGCGTGGGAAGGGGGGAGGTGTTTCATTCAACTGGCTTGTGCCTAACCGCGGAAGGGTATAATATATTCCATTTATTTAAACCCACATTTCGCCGGTATATTTTAGGTCCCATGTAATAAGGGACGAGCCTATTGCTATCAACCGGGCACGATTCCAAACCCCGAGCTGCTACTGAGAATTTTATAGAAAAACCCATTATCACTTTGCTCAACCTGGGAATCGAACCCAAGACCTCTTGCAGTCGCACTGTAGGGCCACTAGATCAACGAGGCAGTTAGAATTAGGTATCTAATTTTATTACATAATTAGAATTAGAATAGAGTACCGAGTACCTACTACCTACTTCAATATCGTTAATGTCTCACCAGTTATCCTGTATAAAAGTAGTATGGTGCGATAAAAAAAAACAATAGAAATCACTGATACGACATTTAATAGCTTCTCTAATAATATGGGTTCATTATTATTTATGTATTTTACAATAATTATTATTTACAGTACAAAAATAATTGTACGCTAAAACTACATGATTTGATAAAAGCCTCTTTACAATAAAATTACAAGTGTACCTAATATTATTTTTACAAATCTCGTTAATACTTAAGTTAAACGGGTACTAATATTTTCTTAAACATAAGATTTTTTAAAATCTAAACATTAAAATACATTATTTCAGTTCCATAAACATTTCACTCTTTCAAATAATATTCTCTTTTCATAATATTTATCTTACATCTATCCGATTCAAATTTGGCTTTTTACTTCTATTATATTTATTCCCACTTTATATTTTATTTTATTATAATTACTTTTTACAATCATGATTATTATATGTAGTTGTTACATTTTCTGTGAGATATCTTGTCTTGTCTCAAATTACTGTTTTTTATAGTTCTGCGAAACCTTCACAGATGCTTAAAGAATGTATTCGCTATTTTTATTTTCATAAATAAAAATACATTACAAAACAAAAACATCTGTTTTTGTTTAATAATCTTTCAAACGTGGTAATTTAAATAAGGACTGAATTTACACAGTAAAAAAAAACAAAAATGTTATTATATCAAGATGAGCGAAGGCAGCTATCTCTTTCGAACTAATATCTTATTACATTAAATCTTAAAAATCAGTAAAATTATTTGGCAAACATAAAACTGATTTTATAAATTAGCCATAAGTTCTAACATTACAATATAAATATAGATTAAATAAATGCGTTCATGTTTTCCTATAATATTATATAAAAAATAGAATAAATAAGTAATCAAACAATGTATGAAATGACTAGACTTGAACTAACAAATACATGGTCAAGGAAACTTTTCCTAAATCTCAATTTGAATCATACATTTAATACTGCACAACTTTAGACGTTAATCATAATTTAATAATTGTATGGCTATTATTTTTGACCGATATCAAAATATACAAAGTGTGAATTGAAATAAAACTGCTCTCCCTGTATTTTGATATGGTCACACTATTAGGTATTATACTAATGGCACACCGCTGATCAGAGGACTGTAAAGGCGATAGACTTGGCTCTGATCCCAAGGGATGCACCACTCTTTTCGAAATAACGTGCATACATATCGCATGTTCAAACAACGAAAGAAAACATTGTGAGGAAGCTTGCATGTCTGAGATATTTTCTCGATAGTGTGTGTGAAGTCTGTCTACCCAAGTTATGTATTAACTGGGAGGAGACCCGCGCCTAGCAGTTTGTTAGTAAAATAATCCCGATGTTTCCAGAATATATAAAATCCGAAAAAAGAAGTTCTATTTCAATAAGTAGCATTCCCGTATCTAATTGTAAAAAGTCCGTCAGCGTTAATTGTATGATGACGTCACATTAATATGTTACGCGTCAGCTAGTAGGTCTGTGGGGCGGCGTGCAAGTGGGATGGATGCGCCGCCGCGCGCGACCGCTAGAGCATGACGTCGTGCGCAGGCGAGCGCGCGGCGCGGCGTCAGTCGCGCGCCGCCACCAGCAGGAGCAGTTGTGTGCGGCGCGCGTCTATCGGCGCCCGTGACACGCTACTGCTTCGGGTCCGATTTAGTATCTGTAATTAAATATAGAAGTAAAATAATAGTTTTCCAAAATGATTACTTCTCTTTTTATAGGATCCTTGGTCAACAAACAAAATCTAGCAACCTAACATGGAACTGATGAACATTTTTGAAATATTGGTCAGAATTACTAGAAGTAAGATCAATAACTAACTTATGAACTGTAGAATTGAACCCAGCTAAAAATGAATGTTAACACTTCCGTGCTCCGTTTTGCTTTTGTAATTTTTTTTTGTCATTTAAGGTGATGATAAAACCCTCCTTATGAAATATTTAGGTTATATTAGTTAGTTATCAAAAGCAAAAAAAGGTCATCAGTCTGTTCATCGTTATTTTATGATATAAATTTTTTTTTAAAATATTAGTAGGAATAGATTTTAATAAATAGTTCCACATTGGGCGCCAATAATTTTACTAGATTTCCATCGTATTATAATTTATGTATAATTATAAAATTATTGTTTAACACAAATGCAGAAACATTTCTGCAAATAACAGTCTTCATTATATAAGTTGAAAGGCTTACTAATCGCTTTACTTTAAACAAAATGTTTGATTTGGGGCCAAAAAATCTTTGGCGCCCTAACTGGGACTAAACTCCAAATGTTAATAACGATATTTTTGTAATAAGAAGCCGGTGGACTGTATATTAATATATGGAATATAATAAACGGCGCATCAAAAATACTGATTGAGCGACAAAATTAGTGTATATAAGTAATAACAATACTTTTAATGAACATATTTTGGTGCACATTAAGTATATTTGGTGGAACACAGGCAAAATTAGGTAAATGAAATGGGAATAAATTGAAGTACTTTTAAATACCATCCTTAATATATCTGTTTATTTGAACTACCATTAATTACTGAATTATAGCATTCCGTCTTCACCGGATACTAACGTACTAGTTTAAAAATTGTTACCGTTGCAACTGAGTGCGATCTTTTCGCGTGGGTGGAACTAAGTAGATCAGAGTTGGCCGTCGAGTCGGATCTTGAGCGTACAGTTCCTCTCGCGTGTCGTCTACGTCGCCGGCCGCACCACAACCACTTGTATGGAGGAACTCGTCTGCAATCAAAGTTATACCCACTTGTACGGTGCTACTCGTCTGAAATTGAGTATGTATTGTAACATGAATTGGTGTGAAGTGAGGTAATAGTAGTGTGAGTATATTTTGTTGGTAACACATATGGTAATGTGCCTTTTTTAAAAGGCTTAAAAGAGTTCATTTACATATCATACACAATACTTTGTCTTAACGTGTATTTCGAGGTGTGTATGTGTGAGTTTCCAAAAAAAACCTTTTTAAAACTCAATAAATAAATGCTCAATGATTGAGTGTAATAAAACGGAAAGATCAGCCGTCGCCGTTTTTAACATTTAAGTAATATGTCGTTCCAGTTGTTTTATTATTATAATTGTGTGCCAGAATGGCGTGTAACTCAGATGTGTCGACCTCAGAAGTTATTTTACTTTCTTGTTTCCAGGAATATATAGAAATGATTTATAATATTAATATTATGACGTAATATCGCTAAGTGTTCCTCAGTACTTATTAGGGCAGTGTTTAATAATCTCTTTTACCCTAAAGCTTTTTTGCCTAGATATGTGTCCTAAGAATATATTACTTTGATTTCGCCGCAACATCGTGAGCGGCTATGTTTACTCTCTCTGACATTATAATACCATACAAGTTTGTATGTTTCTTACATAGAAGCATACTTAATATCATCAAGGACATATAGGTCGGTATGATCTTTTTGGTGATGTACAAATTATACAAGCCTATATTATATTATATATAGTAACTATATTTTGTCTATAAATTCTGGACATGGCAAAATATCTCAACTATAATATATAACAGGAATAAAAACGTTATCATACCTGAGGCTAGTGTAAATGTGGGGTGAGAACATGCAGCATATTAAGGGATTTGCTGCCGAATTTAATGGTGCGAGGCTCTGGATGAGGGTGGCTATGGCAATGTTGTTCTGCGATGGCGGTATGTGGTTGTACACTTGCAGCAGATCGAACACGATGTATGGAGACCAGCAGAGCACGAACACTGTAGAAGGAATATCAAAGAAAGAAATAAATAAATATATCCAGAATATATGACACAGCGCCATCTAGTGCCAACGTAAGCAACAAGGCTCGTGTCACGTGTATATAAACAGAAACATCCATGACTCGGGTACAAATAAATGGTCAAACTCATCACACAAACATTTGCCCTTACTACAGAAGACAGCCGTAAATTACCCCGGTGCTATTGGGTCCTCTGACTTTATCACTCAAGCAATGATTTATAATACAAACATTTATTAATAAAATTACCTGTTATTACTATAAGGTGTAAATTACAAGAATAACAACATTTTATTTTATAATCCCCATAATAAATAGATAAGCAAAAATTGATGTCAATCCAATATTTATTTAAGAAGAACGACATGAATGAACACATGAAATTGAGTTAGTCTATTTTATCACACAATCTGATACTCAGGAACAACTGTTCGGTAATTCGGTCAATGACTTATTAGAAACTAAACGTGGTCCAACGATCAAACAAACGGAGCAAAACCAAAATACATTAATAACATCATCTAAATATATACCAACCGAAAACAATGACGAATGTCATCTTGACGCTTTTGATCTTTGCTCTAGGAATTAATCCTCTAGAACTGGCCCGTCTCGAATCCGGGTCGCTTTCCACCTGACCTGGAAAAGTTAAATATAAACCACGTTTAATTCTAGACGTTAATTCTCACGAATTCTATTTGGAGATTCATTAGCAGCTGTCAGCCGTATCTGTTTCTTCTTACATTTTTGTTGTGAATTAAGTGCTTTTTGTATTATTGTTAGTTTATGTTGTTCTTTTAAGAATATTTCTTTTAGAAGGATCGGACGGTAAAAATAATGTTTCAAGATCGTTTTTGTATATGTGATTTGGGAGGTTACCATCAAGAAATAGAAATTACTATAAAGATAAAAATATTGCATCAAATATAGATATGAAAGTAATTAATACACACTCTTGACAATGTCTTAAATGTCAATATTTAAATGTAAATGTAATTTTCTATGTTATTTCGAACAGAAAATGTAATATTTCCTACATTTTATGAAGATAGTTTTAAATATATAAATATGCGTTTTTTAACAACAAACTACAGAAACGTATAATACGCCAAAGTCATTAGTAATTTCTTGATACCTCGAGTTATTTGAGCGCCATGAAATAAACTTTCATAAATGCCAACTTTATAAGTGAATTGTGTTCAATGTTCTTTGAGAAATAAATGATCTTTAAACCGAAGTCGAAAATTCATTCATCAGTCAATAAACTTATGTAGTCCTGCAAAATACTAACCATTCCTTAAAGTCTTAGCTCTCCTAGAGTTAATAGGTGGACTCATGACTACAGCCTTGCTCTTCGTCCATATAGTGAGGACTATGACGGCGTAACAGGCCGCAATGGTCAGTGCTGGCAAGACGAAGATCATGATGGAGACCAGTGACATCCAGATCTGCCACCGGCGAGGAGTTCCCAGGTCTATCCAACACTGCATTTGCCCTGAAAGATATTTATTCAGTTGATTAGTGACATTGGATTCATACATATTATAGAAAGGTACAATGTAATAATTATAGAATGTATAAAAATATGATTCGGTTCTGCATATTCATGAACCTAATTATTTTCCCACTACTGGGCACGGTCATGCTTAAATTTGATAGGGATAAGACTATAATCCACCGTGACCTCATACGCCATCGAGAAATTCTCTCTAGCATGCGAGTTGCCTCGCGATGTCTTCATTCATTGAAATTTGTTTTTTTTTTTAAATTGAAAATTGAAATTTGTTTGTGATAAATATGCATACAGTTAAATTCAAAAAGTCAGTAGCGCAAGCCTTTGTTATTAAGTCTAGACCTTTGAATTCATAGTCTGGTACCACCACTATGCTGGCATGTCTCTCATTTAATAGATTTTAGATTCACTCTTCTTTTTGTGTTTGAGCGATCATGATTATATGGGTACACTGCGTATCCGATTACCTTTAAACAGGTAATAATCTAGACATATAAAATAAGCTAACATTTTTATTTTGGCTACGGAAAGATTAAATAGAATATCTTAACGATTCTTTAATATACCTAACGACTGCAAAATAATTGAGGTAAATCTCGACAGAAGAGGAAAGATTAAAATCATGATGACAAATCAAAGTCACCAACAGTCAGTAAGCATTGGAATGGAAAGCGAAGTGAAGGAAAATAGGTCAACATTGGAAACTGGACCATTTTTTTCGTTAACCATGCTATCAAGACCCTTTTCTCATTTTTAGCGGCGGAACCTTAATAACCGACCATTTCTGTTTGATTTCATCCGGAGTGATTTTTTTGAAGGGTTAATTTAATAAATACGGAACACTAGTAAAACTTAAGAAATATTTTTTTCTTTCTTGAGGAATTTAAAATTATTGTTTTTGATGGTTGTTGTCAAGTAGAAATGTATATTCTTTAAGTTAACTTTTCCTCTCGAAAGCTTAAATAAAGGTACACACATGTACACTTACCATTAGTTTGATACACGCGTCGTATGGTTTTAGGGGGCGACTCTATTGTTATTAACCGGGCGCGAATCCTCACTCTATGCGATGTTAATAATTATGAGAATGTAATGTATAATAAAATTACATTAAAACTATGCTCCATTTGGAAATCTTACCTACCAATAACTTTATTAACTACGTTTGTGTCCGCTTAGTGCTATAAAATCGCCTCTATTACAATGTGGGACCGAAAACATACCGATGAATTGACTGTTTACGGTGGCCAACACATCAAACTACCATAATCTGTCAAATTTCTTTGATAGATTTTCAACTTTATGACAAACTAATAAGGTTCAGTTGGGAAAACTTGACAGTTTCGGATAGGATGACCTCCTGGCGACTGTACATCTATATCTTCGGGGTTACAAGTATGATATGCTATAACAGATTAATAACTGTATACCTCACCTTGTACTTCCTTCACTTCGTATAAAATGAGGAGTGGTATCGAGAAGACTATACTGATGAGCCATGCTGACACGATCAGAGCTCTCGCACGATTCCCTGAAATGAAACAATTTATTTTTAATAACATGAGAAAAAAAACACTATTAAAATGTTTGTTATAAATTGTGTTGCAGTTTTTTTAATACTCCTTAGAATGAATTTAATCTGATGGATAGCACGTACAGAGTCTTAAATACTCTATACAAATTTAAACACCCTCTGTAGCTCTAAAGTTTTAGATGTCTTTCACTCAACTGCAAAATGAAAGGGGAACACTATTTTTGAGACCTATCTATATATATAAAATTGGGTATTTGGTAATATTTTCATAATAACACACAAAACAAAATACGGTAGCACTGTTTGGCGCCATTTTTGGAAGGTGACGGTTACCGAAGCGGATCATCCGGCTTAATCGACCTAACGTCGCGTCAAATGTCGTATAAAATCAAAAATATTTTCACTTAGCTATAACCTTAAATTTATTGATACTTTGAACTGGGAGTCTCATAAAATAATTAAAGAAGTATCTTAATAAAAGTTTCAATATAATAAAAGCGGTTGAATCTCAAAAGAGGTTTTCAGCTGTAATTGGGTAATAAAAAATATATATTTTCCGCCTGCCTATTAAATTAAGAAATGGGACGGTAAAATGTAAGAACGAAGTTTAAAAGTTCATAAAATCTGTAAAAATGTAAAATGAATTTTACATACAAAAAGTTCAGGGAATGATTTTATTACTGACAATTTACATGACACTTAAATACTTGAAAGTAATTTTACTTTCTATTTAGTATCATATAGTAGATACTTACATACCTGGAATAAGTATGACGTTAATATTTTTATGAGTAATATGAGAACACGAGTTAATAAGCTAATTAGCTACTAGCTAACTACCTATTTCAACTCTTGTATAAAATTACCAACACCAACAAACACGTGATATCGTGGGTATGAGTGCGGCATAAATATTTATCCGCTCCAGAATCAATCGTGCTATATGTGGGGTATATACCAATCAGAAAGCCACTACGTTAATGGTGATTTAAGTTTTTTGGTCCAACAGTACAGTCAGCAACGCGCCAGCGACATTTCTGATGTCGCAAACGTCTACAGACTACCTAACCGCATACCATCTAGGAGCCAGTAAGTTTGTTTACTACCGTTGTGAAAAAAATATATCAAACATTAAAATGTAGGTACTCACAACTGCCAGAGAAGTTCATAGGATTAGTGATGGCATCACAGCGGTCTATACTCAGTGCAACTAGGACATAAGTAGAGGCGTACATCACTACTGCCTGAAAACAAAAAAAAATCAATATAATTACAACCCTTGTAATAGAATTTCTAAATCGTAACTTAATTGATAATCTAATATACATAAATATCAAAAATATATATGATATTTATGTATAATATTAGATGATTGGAGAAAGATACGTTACAACATTTTTTAGAACATCAAACATAACTAATTTGTTAAAAAAAAATTGATAATGAGATACATCTATATATTTCAACAGAGACCAAAATAGCAGAAAATAATATTTATAGTGCGTAACAGAACTCAGGCTTTTGTCAATCTTTATGATACATTTATTTTTAATACATGTAGAGACAAAGTGTGTTTTAAAAAAAAGCAAAGAGTAATAAATGAGTTCAATGCACATTCTATCATGATCATTAATTCTAATTATTTGCTGACGTAGCTACTTAAAGTCCAGCTCAGTTCACAGAAAGATACCTCGTTAAAAAATATTTTCTCAACGTCCAAACTTTGCATTTTGAGGTCTTAGGTACCTACATAATATTTTTTTAATTTATGCAAGAAGTTTTGAAGCTTTATAAAGTCAATATATAAAAGATGAAGTTATTAAATGCTGGTAAATAAATTATTATTAAAAGTCTCTTCGACTCCTTGGTTCACCAATTAAATTAACATTACCATTTAAATTCTTGTTTGTGTGTGTTTTTTAAAACACACACAAACAAGAATATTTTTTTTTAATTAAAATTACCTATCGTACTTTTTTTAATATGACGCCGACTTTTCTTTAAATTTCGGTAATCAAAAGCTATACTTTGTTTGAGATGGTCTAAGTTTATCAAAGAGCTTGGAATCATCCTATGACTTAAACACGTTGTTAAAAATATTTATTTACCAATCGTCATGAGTGAATTCTTGCAAAAACTGCAACAGATGTGCACTAGTTTTCGTGTTAGTATATTATTTTAGTAACAGTTTCTGCTGACTGATTTAAATATTTTTTGTTTTCTTTGGCGCCAGTCTTCGTATGTAGGTAAACTGTATATTATTTAATTCCTTTTTCATTATCTCCCTGTAATTGCCCGTATCACGAGAAAGCGAATTTCTTAAATCGTTTCTTAATAAACGCGTAGGTTCACCTTATTAACAAACTTATTTCGTAAATTTTATAATAACTAAATTTTAATAAAAGTAGGTAAATTATAACTTTGATTTGGAAAATATGTCTCTTTTTCGGTCTCATTCAATTTCCGAATGCGAGAATATCCTTCCCGATATCATTTAAGGCTACAGGTGGATCAAACGTTTCATTTGAATTCTAATCCAGGCCATATTTTGTGACTTGTGTTAAATTAAGGGAACTCTTATATCAAATCAAAATTGCATAAGACATATTTTTTTTATAACTATGGTTTTAAATAAGTTGGTGAAAAAAATACCTAATTAAATAGAATGATCAAAATGCTAGGCATTTTCGCATTGAGACCATGACCAATCACATCATATGAATTGGGAGAATGTACAAAATGAGCTAATAATTTATTCCATTTTACACGTTGTATGATTTTTATTTTGTTATTAACCTCAAATAATGTTATTATTCTGATTAATTTTAATTTCACGTCACATTTATATTTTAATTCTTTGTAATCTGTAAGTGCTGTGCATACCTTTAAGTGACATAAATTCACTCTACTTAGTAAGCTATAAGATTAATTCAAAAATGTATTAGTGGATAAGTCGTTGGTGTGCCATTAATAAATAAATAAATCTTATTTCGTTTCATTTTTTAAAATTATGCTTTGACTCGAGAATCTCCTTCTCATTTCGCAGGTTTATAAGCTTCATTCAACGTTAACAGAATATGTTACCGTCAAACAAATACTCGTAATGTTTACAAAATACTCACATCCGATCTGGTTTCTTCCACTATTAGGCTAGATGCTCAGACATAATTATTATGTTTATATAAACAGACTATTTTTATTTAATTCAACTAACCTGTAGAAATTTCACTGTTTTGCACATGAATTCACCCGCCAACCACGCTATAGTTATCTTCTGTATTATATCCGGAAACACGTAAATAAGGCCGACGAAGAGATCTGGAAAAGAGAATTAAAGTTATAAGTTTTTAATCAATGTAAATAATAGGGACCTGCTTATAGGTCATTTGAATGAGTTTTAATTATGACTAATGTGTAAAGCACTTAGATTGCAATCAGAATTGTAACTAGTTAACTAACTCAATAACTCAAGGAGCTTAGCAAATAAAATACGTTTCATTATAATAATATATCATCCACTAATACGGTGAAGAAAAAGGTTGTGAGAAAATCTGAGAATGCCTGAGAGATTTCCTTATCCGATACGTTTTCGTTCGTGTGAAAATTATTCTGATAGGAGACACATGCTCGGCATTGAGATAATAAATATTGGATTTTGACTAAAACTATACAAGGTAGTGTATTTTTAACTTAATATGAAAAATATAGAACTATTACAAAATATAAACCTAAAAAATTACATTGATAAATCATCGTCCTCATCTATCGCAGACACGTCCAAATTATGTTATACGTGGATTAGTGCTGAACGTAATAAATCCGCGCATGTGTTTGGCAGTAGATCCAATGTGTCGAGTTAGTATTGAAGTAAATTATTTTGAACCATTAGTGTCAAGGCTTGCAAATTGACTGTCGTTTGCAAAAACATCATCATGACATAAACAAAAATATTCGTAGAGAAAATCACTTAAGGTGGAAAAATAAATCTGGTTTTTGCACAAACTTGCATTTAGGTACGTTTTTTAAAACTCTTGAAACATTAATAATTCTAGTAAGAACGTGTCCTAGATTAGAACCGCATCAAGAAACAGTAACCATTGACAAACTGTGTTATTAAACTCCAAAAAATATAGCCTCGTAAAATTTTCCAATTTGGCAAACATTGAACTGCATTTTTTAATATATCGAGCATGTCCTAACAAACCAGGTCATGACCTAAACGCCCATATTTTCCCCTATAGCTGTTATCGTTAAGGCCGCATTCGTGCACTTCTCCAAGTCGTTTGTACGGGGAAGTGAGTGCGAACCCTGATAAGGGCATGAAGGAACCGATGCGGGGCTCATTATTTGTTTTTCTTTACCAAAGATAATATTTGCAGTGAAAAAACCTTTTCCTTAATCTTGTTAAGATTGAGCATGAAGGTGCAAATGGTCCCTTTAAATTCTTTGTCGATGTTTATCTTTGAAGTTATACGGTCCCATTTTTCTTTCCATTCGAATCGTGGAGCGTAGGAAAAATATACTATCTACATAATTTTTCAGGGAATGACCTGATTACTAAATCCCCGATTAACTTGATATATGACATAATTTTGCCATCTCACTATGTCGTCTTTAGCCAAAGTTTTGGAACATAATAATGTGCAACAGGTATTTCATAGTGCGTGCGTAGTAAGTAATTGGGTGTGAGCGACCTTTGAAGCATATTAGGCAGTGAATATTCTTAAAAAAAAAAGATTCCGACGAATTGAGAACCTCCTCCTTTTTGAAATCGGTTAAAAAGCATCAGGCTTGTCCTAATGCAGAGCAAAGGCCTCCCCACTTCACCTCTCCCCCTCTATTGTAGTTAACCAGTGACCAGTGCTTTTGGGAAGAATATATATTCAATATTGTATTTTTTTTTTTGCCCACAAAAAAATAACTGTTATGAATTATTAGGAGGGGGAACAACTGATTCTCCACCGGTAGTTTAGAATATTTTGAAACATAACACATTATGTACCCTGGAAGGGTAGGTCCGGTCAGGGTAGGCAGGGCAAAGAACTCCTTTTACGCTTCTACATTTCGGTGGTAGATTGGAGGTCCTATGTAATAGGGGTCATTGCCATTAACCAGACTTAGCATATGAGCCTGAGAAGTAAAAAAACCAATAACAGTTTGAAATAAAATTATCTAAGGTCACAGGCTGTCGCGAAAAATCCAAAACGACGGGATTAAAATAATACCTACCTACATACCGCGATAAAATCCTTAATAAGTAATTTTATTTCAATGTCTAATATTTGGGTAAGTATATGAAATCGGTACAATCACACTTTATTCGATTTAGGAATCAAACTTGGGAACTCACGACCACTTAGACTGATAAGGCAGTCGGTTCGTATTAGCTTATCGTTAGATCTTTTCAAACGTTATAAAACGTAATTATAATTTATAACGCTAAGCACGTTGTAGAAACGATTTGAAGATAATAATGTTTCATATTATAATAGAGAATGCAATCATATATAATGGTACGAATTCATTAAACTAATGTCTTATTGAAAACCAAAAGGAGTGAGGTCAACGCATCTTACATTTGTGCGGCTGTTGATTGTTCTAACTATGGAAACTTTAAAATTTCTTTGATGTGATTGGAATTAAATTGACAAAACTGGGTATTTAACCTGAAAAACTGGGTACTGGGTTACGCTGCTCTAGCCGAGGCCAGTCTGTGGATGGGTGTCCATCCTTAAAACAATTGCAATTGCAAGTGGCAGTCACACACTCGAAACCCCTGATACAGTTACAACCATTTTACCCTTTACATGTCGGTATTGAGTCAAGTTATGAGTTGCAAAGGTATTCGAATGATGAACGGGACCGACGCTTTTGAAAGTTGTTCAAAATTTTCACCCATACTATACTAACTACATAAAATAATATTAGTAACCATACAATAATATCAGTAAGTGCAGCTTAACCTTACAGATCCATAATTTAGGATTGTGATCACCGCGCAAGGCACTAGAAATCAGTTTTATTTAACGTCTAATGTGCAATGCTAAATGTCAGAAATAAAAATACTCTTTAGTATTGTCAAGAAAACTGACGAAAGCGCGACTTAATTCTGACCACATGCACAGTTTTATTATATACAGTCATATCCACTGAACATCGTTAATCTTTCATTCCGGCACCAATCTTATAATTCAATCAACAATTGTTATTATCAGCTTTATTACGCGCGAAACACAGTTCAAAATAGAACTGATTTTGTTTTTGGAGCATTAAATAGAGGTTTGTCGGCTACTAGGCTTAGGAAACACAGTGATTTGTTTAGATACACGTTCGTTACTTCATTTTTACAACAAAGTTACCGCACTATTTGTACTGTATGACGGAAATAGAAGTACGCGGAAACTATTGGAGCTACATTTAAAACTGACGAAGAACTGACAGTTCACGGTTTTCAAGAATTGATATATTTCGTGGTTGATTGATATTTCACATTACAGATTAGTTTGTAGATTTGTAAGATTTTTGTTGGAGGTTGTGACGGAATTAAACTGGCATTGGTTTGATAGCTAGGCAACTGATTCTTCGGGCCAATAAGCCCAAGGCCTAGCCGATAGAACAAGGATATGCTAGTGCGGTTTTTAGTCAGTATTTATTTACAGTTTTTTTTTCTATACATATAGTCATATATAACTCCACTAATTAATTAAATCTCCAATTAGGATACATCATTTCTATGATATTTACTGAAATATAAATACAAAGGCGACTGCTGCTTCCGAGAAAATGAATTAAACATTCCAACATTAGTGTTATTGCTCTGATATGGTTTGTCATTTATTTCCAATAATCCAGTTTTCTATGAACTAATAATGCATTTAATTATTATTGGCTTTATTTTATTGGTTTCATTTTATTGTGCGATTATTTTATTTAATATTTTTTATTGTTTCTGTTGTTTATACTTGTAGTTCCTAGTCGTGGCACCTATATTTTAATTTAATTCTAACTAGCTTCTTGCGACAACGTCCGCGTGTGATTTAATGAAAAATAAAAATGTTCATATTCATTTACTTCGCCAATCATCACAACGAACATGAAAAATCTAAATTGCAATGTAGTCGTTTGGAAGTTATGCGTGTGCATACATTTCTTCGATTCATTTTTATTTATATAGATAGATTAATCTTTCTTTTGGATGTCCATCCCATTCGACTAATTGGCATCAGTGTATTCATACCAAACTTACCAAAAAATAAATTTAATATCTGCCCCATATATTTCAATCCAAAAGTCCGTCCAGTTTCCGAGTTTCGTATCAAACAATTTCCTAATTCGACCGGTCGTTTTGGCACAAACAGAGCGGGCAAGCCGGGTGGTGTCACGAAAAAGCGGACACCACATAAATCTGCCGTGTCAGTATGCACTAAAGATGTGTGCCTACTGGTCGGTAGTTGGGAGTTCACTATGTATTAAGTGAGTTCCATGCAAAAATGTATCATCAAATACTAATTATTGTTTAAGACAACTAAAAACACAAACTTCTTAAAAGGTAATTTTAATTCGTAATTAAAATTACCTTTAATAGGGAAGTTTGTATTTGATGATACATTTAGCGCCATTTTGGGATTTTTGCATGGACCTCATATTAAAATCGGATTTGAGTATGTGCCAAAATATTTTTGTAAATGCATTAATGCACCCACGACAGAACATGAGCCTTGTTTGGAACATTTTTTTTTTCTTTTTTATTTCTTCCGTATTTTAATGTTGCTATCTTGTAATATTAAAATTCAGAAGAACAGTTAGTACCTACCATAATTTCCTTTACCATAATTAATTTCGTAGTTCCACATTTTGTGTATGTGCAAACAAAGTAAATATTAAAATATATTTGCATAAACCTGACAGCCTCAGTAACGAGTATATCGTGTACGTACTAATTTACCTGCTAAAGTAATCAATCACATCACATATTAATTATTGACACTTGGATAGTAATTAGGATTATCCTACAGCTTGATTAAGTAAATACATTCCGGAAATCATAACATTAATAATTAATACATTAGAGTACTAGCTGCCTCCCGCGGCATTGCCCGCATGGTATATAGATAAAAAGTGAGTTATTCCCTATGAGTTAATCCCGTTAATAAACTATATGTGTGCTACATTTTATTCAAATCTGTAAAGCGGTTTTTGCGTGCAAGAGTAACAAACATCTATCCAAAAATCCATACTTACAAATTTTCGCGTTTATAATATTAGTAGGACAATTTTGTTTTTGAAGGTGTGGAAATGAGTGGGGACACTTTGTGATTTTAAAAATATGAAATTTATATTTATACCGTTACTTTTCTTGTTAGTAAAACAATAGGAATGCGGATAAAAAAAATATTCATCACCTATCTTTTTATTCTGATTTTGCTTTTTTTTGTTATTTAAAAAAAACCTCCTATATTACAAAATAATCTCCAAAAAAGACAATAATGAAAGATGCATATTTTCTATTGCTTTTTTCATAGTATTTTTGCTCAAAACTAATATTTTTCATGCATCAGATAGTGTTTACAAACACAAAAGCACACAGACTTACAAACAACTACCGTATACTGTAGATAACATAATTGTTTCGAGCTAAGCGTCTAACCCACGAGCCGTAGTTCAAAACTAATCTAGATAAAAAAATTACATTATCGGATCGGGGTGAAGTTTACAGTGTAAAGGAAATCAGAAAATCAACTTTGTAATGGACACAGCCTTATGCCCCGTGGAAACCTCACGAAAACAAAAGAGAGCTCCGATTTTAAGTCGCGATTAACCCTCCTTTGCAAAATATATGGGAAAAGGATCATACTTTTTGCAACGCGGTTCATTTGTTGAACAAAAAGGTGAGGTATTTTCAGGTATTAATGTTTACGGATAGGTGACTTAACGTCCTTTTAGACCGCCCTGAATACAGCGCTCCGAAATATGATAGTGTTTTCTTTCTTCCATTTCCTTCTATGCTAGAGGTTTATAAGGCTTAAAGTAAGGCCAAATCCACCACGCTAGCTTATATAGGTAATCAACTTACCTATATGAGCTAGAGTGGTGGATGATGCTTCACACGCCACTCAGAAAATCACTCAAGCACGCACGATGCACAATAACTTCGAAAAGTAAATGCCTTAGTTTGCTATTGTCATCGAACTCGAAAAATACTTGTAAGTCCACTGAAACTTCTAGGTTATTCTAACTCTCATTGAGATAAAAATATTTCTTCATTCGAAATCAAAGTAAATATTGATGAAACATAATTTTATTTATACCTGCTTATTACCGTATTATTACCTAAAAATTTCCTCTTCCAACCAAAAAAATAACGAAGTAAATATGTAATAAGAAAACTATTGAACAGAACGCTCAACGTTTCGCCAAAGAAGCCCAAAAGCCGCGAAAGAATTTTCATTTTACTGAAAATCTCGAACACGAATTAAATTACTACCTTAATTAATATAACAAAAATAGGGAAGATTTCCACCAATTTCAGATTCTTTTGAATAGAGGGATTGAGCATATTAAAAAAGAAACTTGAAGATAATAAGATATATTATGTATACTGTTAAAAACTTCGGAATATTTATATTAATTACGTTCTTATGTTGACTTCGATGCTCAGGTTCGTTTTTGAGTTTTACCAAATTTTATTGAGTTGTTCTATAAGTTTTCACCTTACAGTATAAATGTGTGAATGATTCATGAGAATGAGAACGGATAAAGGTCGGCTAACCGAAGTGTAACAGTTGTAAACCTGTATATCTCTGCTCAATCTAGTCGAGATAAAGGCGTAATATTATATTAAGTTATATTTTACTTGAATCCATTAGCTCTTGCTTGATGGAGTCATGAGACATGTGTTACTAAATACTTAATTACTAGTCAAGCTCGAAGTCTCCCATAATAATTGAATGAAATTGTTTTCGGTGAGTCTTACATGGGAGAATGATCTGGAACTAGAAAGATTCACCTCAAAGCTCAGCCATCTTTCTTAGTTTTTTTTTTTGAGTGACGGTATTGATTTCAAGAAAGTTAACTGATCTTACTGTTCCGTTTGTCGAGTAATTTTTAACTTATGAAGTTAGCTAGTTTATAGCTACCTGTTTACCATGGATTTCCAAGTTCAATTTTCATACCGTTAAAGAGATGAGTGAAAGTTTCGTTAATCGTTAAATCTATATTTTATTTTCTGTCAGACATCACTAGATAATTTTTTTAAGAATTGCCAAAAAAAAATTTACATTCTTAGGCAGCCATACTTTTGCTATTGATTCTATGAAACATCTTGTTTCATTTCGATAGATAGAATCACAGAGCTACTGAAATTCGTACACAATTTTCTGTTGATTGCACGAACAAATGAATTTCCACGAACTGTTTTTATTAAACTACAACTGGACTGAAAATAAATCTAGTGCAAACAAAGAATCTAGTTCCAAAAATATTTTGTTTGTGCCAACATAACGCAAAACAAGCCTGGATTACGACGGGATGAAGGTATACAATCATGCGTTTTACCAGAACGGACGGCCTAAAAAGGGTAGCTGGCATAGGCTCGATGTAGAAGGCGGAGGACAGAGCGTGATGCGTGTTATAGGGACATTTGCAATTTACTGGGCAGAAATTCAAACTGCTGCAAGGAATGAAATGAAATGAAATTTGGTATAAAGATAGTTTAAGTCCCGGGGAAGGATATAGTTAAGTTTTCATCCCCGAAAACATCCCTTAAAATAAATAAATAGGGGTTGGAAGTTTGTATGCGGATAGAATTACTAATTTTACACACACGAAGTCGCGAGCAAAAGCTATCACCTATATGTAAATCGAACCTAAGACATTCTGACCAGAAGCCATCTTCTGATCGCGATCTTTATATGGATGATAGCTAGTTCATTTTCCGTAGAAAAAACTATTTAGTAATAGGTACGTTATTAATTTATTTATATTTTTTCTCGTATGGAGCTTAACCGTAACGCAGAGACAAGTTAATTGAGTTTACAGCTAATATTACAATCTTTATTCGAAATAAATATAAATATGTAAATTATTCCATTCATAAAGTTCTCAGTATGAATTTAATAATTTCTTAATAAATTTATATCGAGAATTTTATGAAAAAAATTGTTTGGTGAGAATGCCGAGCCGGGCTCTTATCATTTAAGATTATGTTCTTAGAAGAAGAAAATATTATACTCTAAAATATCAATTGCCAAACGATAGCCTCGCAAAAACTCGAGAATGCCGCAAATGTTATTTTTTTTTGTTCACTTTAAAACCGGGATGCCTTAAGAAAAAGAAAATTACTCGAAAGAAACATTAGAGTAATTATATTTTTTGTATTAACGACGTTTCTGTATTATTCATAATTTTGATAACAGTTAATAATTAGTACGTGTAATAAAGTAAAGTAGTACCTCAGACTTACGCGATAGGTGGGACCGAGCGATGACCGCGTAAGTCGAATTCGCGTAAGTCGGGGTTGAATTTTTATATTTCATTGAGCCCTTAAAAATAATTTATTGTTTAGTTAAAATAAAAGTGTTTAATGAACAGTTAGTTATTAAAACATTTTACATTATTACAAATAAAAAAAAATTGAGCTAGGTAGGATAAATGAGGGGTGAGACACTCCAAATGAAAACCGCGTATCTCTAAATTCGCGTAAAACGGGGTACCGTAAGTATTACTGTAGACCATTTTTTAATCATCATTACAACAACTAAAAAATTTTTTGACAAGTTCAATACAAAACAAAAACGAACGGGCTTATATTTCATATTCAGTTACATAAGCAAATATAACTAAAACACAAAACATTATTATTTATTATGATTAATAACAAACCGCCTCAATATACCCATGATTCTTGTACTGTTGTGTCATAAATACACGACAAACTGAAACATTCCATTTTAGTGACGTCACATAGTTTCGAAAAACAGCCTACTTTAAATTAACTTACTTTTGGCTCAATTAATTAACTAAGGGACTATGAAAAACGGATTTGACTGCATTAACCCTTCCGTCGGGTGTTTAAAATTTATGGACTTTTCAACTTTTAAATTGTAAAGGTCAGTGTAACAGCTGTTTAAAACTTTATGTTATTTATTTAAATTCTATAGGTATTTAGAGCACAATATTTTAATGAGCGTTATGAATTCAGCACATCAAGGCAACCACGTTTAAGAAGTAAATAGTATTCTTGACTGAACATAAGCGAGTTTAGCCAACATATGCCCCACAAATATACTCGTAATTCGTAACTCTTCTAGGTTTTGTTTTTGTTTGAAAATCTATCTGACATTGAACAAGGTTTTGAGAAAAATAAAGTCCCCATCCGTCAAAAATATTCACATGACATCAAGATAGTGACAGGTAATGCTTACTAGTTAATAATATTAAATATATAATCCGGACATTACAGCGCCATCTAGTTTCGGCCTTAACTACGAGGCTTGTGTTCTGGATACGAAATGGTTGATACACTACATAGTTTTTTTGTAAATCCATCCTCATCAAACAAACATTTACACATGCCGGTTTTCGAACCCAATACCCTTACCACAGAAGGCAGAAGAAGGCTTCTAATAACGCGGCGCTAAACAGAACGTAAACACACTACTGGAAACTTAAATGCTGCATTTAGCTGCAAACTTTCATAAAAGGGGGACGACACTCGGCGCTGAAGACGAGTATTAGAATCGAATCAACTATAACGTATCTTTTTAGTTCACTTAATCGGTGGAGCGTTGCAGAACTAGGAAAATATTAACCAATGAAATTGCTCGTAGTTCAAGTCTCCACTCCATTGTGCATTGTGCAGTTCTATTGGTGAATATTTTTTTAACTTCTAACTTCAATTCTAAACAAATTAGTTTCATACCCAACCAGTCCACCCGACAACCCAATTAGTCCAGTGGTAGTTAACACTGCCTTCTGTGCTATTATTTATTTATTCAATATCATCACGCCTACCATTGCCGAAGGGTTAAGCAAAGATGTACTAATTTACATTCACATATTGCTGGTATGCTATGGCGAGCCTATTGCCATCAATCAGGCACGGCGCCAAGCTCTGAACTGCTACTCATAATTTCACAGAAAAACCGAATAATACTTTGCTTCACTTGAGAATCGAACCCAAGATCTCTTGCTCAGCAGACGCACGCACACTAGACTAACGAGGCAGCCATTTAGGACAATCCATACGAATCTATACTTAATGTTATGGTTTAGTATTATAATTGCGAAAGTGTCTGCTACCGCTTTACGCTTTAACTACTGAACGAATTTAGATGAATTTTGTTTTTATTCCAGGGGAGGACAATAAGATTAAAAATCAGGTTGAATGCAATTATTAATTCTACGCAGAGGAATACGCGGGCTAAAGTTGATTTAGTATTAAACTGGATCTTACCGGCAATAGCGAGTTGCATGATAAAGAAGTTCATGCGACTTTTCCTGGCGTTTGTGCAGAGTAGAGCGGCGATTACCGACGCGTTGAGCACCACTATCGCCACGAACAACACCCACATTACCGTGAACTGGATCGTCTGGAGGATAAAAAGTTTAGCGTTAGCGAAGACGAAACGTTGAACTCTGAAAAGTGAGGTTCGAAACTATTCTTCGAATCAGCGCATTTGTGTTGTCAGATATGGATGATATAATGTACGATGCTGATAGAAATAGACGAATCGCATAGCGCAAAACATATGCATAATACATACAGACATTATGAATGCAAAAGTATGGCTGTTTGTTTGTTACCTCTTCACGCTTTAACCTGCTATTAGGTACCTGTACTTTACATTTAGATGAAATTTTGTTAGAAGGTAGGTTGAGTTTTAGGGAAGGACAGAACAATTTTGGTCTCAGAAATCGACCCTTAGAGGAGAGAAATGCGGAATTTGAATGTGGATTCGATAACTATTAAAAAGAGGGGTATAAGAATGAATAAGCAGATTAAATTAATTGACTAATTCTCAGTAAATGAAATCGCGGCAAAAACCTAATTCTATATATTCTAGAATGCCACATGCGTATGACACGTTCTGGTTTTATTTCTTTACATATTTTAAGAAGCAACGTGCCTGATTTTTTGTATCTACTAGCGTTCTTGTAGGAAATGTGTTGAAGTAAAATCGTTTCATTGTCAATACCGGCCAGAATTGGATGGCAATGCAAAAAACTAAGAAAAAGAAGAATAGTTATTATATAAAGCTGAAGAGAAAGAAGATTGGTTTTATACTTTTTAGTTCGTTTCGACCCGTTGGAGTTATATTAAAAACATTTTCGATTACGATTCGATTTCTAAGATATAATTGCAAAATATTTAGGTATTGGTGGTTATTGTCTTCAAAGCAAATAGATAAGTACAATAGGTAAATTGAGTACATAAGGAAAACAAGTAAAGTATGAAAAAGGCATTAACTTTAGATGACGACCCAATTAGTCCAGCGGTAGTTAACGCTGGCTTCTGTTCTATGGGTCCTGGGTTCGAATCCCGGTAGGGACAAATGTTTGTGTGATGAGCATAAACATTTGTTTCCGAGTCATGGATGTATTTATGTATAATATGTATGTATTTACAAAAAAAAAAGTATATATGTAGTATATCACCCAAGTACTATCCGTAACACAAGCCGCGTTGCTTACCACGGAACTAGATGGCGCTGTGTCATAATGTCCAGGAATATTTATTTATATATTTATTTAGAAAAAATATTTACTTATTTAAATTAGATAATCTTTTTCTCTGGCTACAGAACCCTGTAAAAAGACACAGTTTTCCAACATCATCCATTGGATGGATACTGTAAAGGATCCGAAACGTAAAATAATATCAATATACCGCGATAAAATCCGTAAAAAGTAGTTTTATTTCAATATCCATCAATTGTTGAACAACAAATGAGATAAATTAATTACCAATTCTACGCGGATGCTCTTCAAGCTAATATATTATTAAAAAAATATTCACCAACATGAAATAATTTAACTAGAACCTTCATTCATTCATTTCGGACGAAAATATTGGGCTATCATTAATCTTATCCTTCAAAACTTCGTTTCAAAATTAATTCATTTTTATTCAGAGGGATATCAGTCGTTATCAAGTCGGTACATTGAAAGGCGGGAAGCTACATAGAAAATGCAAACGTATGTAGATTATTGGTATATTATCTTTTATCTATTATTGCTTGTATATATTTCAATTAAGTAGGTATCTGATAAGTGGTGGATATATTTTATAGACCACTTGTAAACTATCGATCCTTTACATTACAATGTGTCTTGTTTCATATATGTAAATTGGAAGACATTTGACTTTTTTTTGTTTACTTGCATACGCGAACGTAAGTAGTTTCTAAGCTAATATATATTAATTATTATTCATTTAATTAATAATAATTAAGTATTACATTAATATATATATATATTAATTATTATTATTTGTTCACATATTATTAAAATTACAAACTTTGGTGTTCAATAGTAGGTATCAATCATATGTATCAATACCTACCGCGACATAACAAATTGGGAAATTAGCCTTAGTCAGTTAGTTCTTTAGTCAGGATAAACTATTTATTATTGGCCTACCTTTTTAAAGAGTGCATTAGTCAATCAATAAGTATTAATCGCTTATTATTCTTTAAAATGGCAAAAAAACGTTTTATGGTACTCAGTAATGATTAAGTTATATAAAATTTCTGTCTATACCTATACTGAAGCATAATAAATCCTCTATACATTTATTCATAACTAACTAACCACATAATATTTAGTCTATGTTTAAGCTGCGATCAAAACTATGGCCAAGTCTTCTCATCTGTGTCCGGGATTATCCCAAATATGGAGCGACTGAAAGACCCTTTTGGCATAATGTTCCAGTTCCGTGTTAAATCAATTTGAATTCTACTATATGTAATAATAATATGACATTATGCCTGTATCGTGAAAAATCTGATGATTTTACACCCACAGTTCGCTCCTTTATGTTCGATGTAATAGTGGCTGAGTCAACTGCCGAACATACTTAAGCATCGAGTCTTGTGTTCCGGATCCTAGATGGTTGATACACTACATATATACATATATGGCTTTATTTAATTTGTATTGTAAATATACACTCGAATACAAATACGAGACATCTATGACTCGGGTTAAGGGTACAAATGTTAATGTTCATCACACAACCATTTGCTCCTACCATTATTCAAACCAAGGCAGATTTATTTCTGCTGCGCTCATCGCATCGTGAGAACTCCTCTATGAATACCTTTCGGAAATCAAGCGTGATGCTATGTTATGTTATCGAAATTATTAATTTATATGTAGGCCGCCACTCCTGTTAAAAGCCTGAAGTATCGTCGTGTATACTGATAGCACTATCGCGACAGGCTCTTTCGATACCCGATGACGTTAACTTTGGGGTTAACGTCATCGGGTATCGAAATATCCATTACACGATTAAAACCTTTCACGTTTTATTATACTTGCGGATTATCTGTCAAAAATGTTGTGGGTGGTGTGAGATTTGAGTTGTTTTATTGAAATAATATTTACTAGTGTACATTCCAGTTTCAATGTCGTATTTTTTTTTATCTTGCTCCGTCTATTGTGGGAGATTTATGTGTACGTATTTTAAAAAGCGTATTACTTATCAATTAAGTAGAGTAAGTAAAGCTGATGAGTTTTGGTTCGCAAATAATATTGCAGAAATTCTGCTGGGCACGGGTCCCCGCACATTTGAGAGGGATTATAGCTCATCTCGGTAGCCTTGTGCGCGTTGTCAGACTTTACACGCCAGAAATTATTTCAGCAGGTTTCACTGTACGCCGTGTGATAAATACGGACTTAACGTTGAAAAGTCAGAGGTGTGTGGTTTGGGTTTCAACTTGAGACTTTTGGTTTCGTAGTCTACTAGTCATTCCACTAGGCTATCTCAGCTGCATCCTATTTTTTTTTATTATGCCCTGTCAATATTTACTTTTTAAAGTATTTGTGAAATACACTGCCCGAAAGACTCACTCATATTTATAACATTTGTTTTGGTTAGCAAATAAAATATTAGTTCCAGAAGTGCATTACTCTTTATAATTTCGACATCTCATTAGGTAGACGTATAAAAACAGCCTAGTAAGTACTACCAAATCATAGACGTCGAGTCCGAATCTTAGGCACGTACTGCTGACTTTTCAAAATGTGTTAGAACTCGCTGAAACGCTGAAGGAAAATGCCTGAATCATGAGGAAACATGCCTGAGGAATATTATGAATAAACACGCATATGTGAACTCTGTTAACCAGTACTAAACCAGCATGGCAGCCTAGAGCCAAAGCCTCACTTCAATGGGACATTCATGGTATGGTCAAACATATCTACATGAATTAAAGACGAGAGATAGGAGAAGTAACGGGAGTTAAGGCATAGCGAGATTCTTCGCTCAAATTTAGCTGCCCCACTGGGAAAGTATAAAGTCGTGTTTTTATGAGTGAGCAAGGTTACTAGAGCTCGTTAGGGGAGTGACTTTTCTGACAGCATGGGAATTCCATTTGCTCACAGTTTAGTAACATGACTTTATTAATTAACAACAAGAAATACAACCAAAAGCATATTATACATTAAATTAATTAAAACTAATATTTACAAACTTAAAAAGAAATGGATAAAATTTATATTTTAAGTTAAAGGGCATAAAAAAACTCGTCTCCGTCGCTGTCAGGGGGTAGAGTGCCCAGAAGACTGGCAGCATTGCCACGTTGAAAGGCAATGCTAATTCTTTGTCGGAAATATAGGCCAGCCTTTGGGTCACATGGAACGTCGACAAGGCGTTTCGATATTCCGTTTAGTAACTCCCTTATTTTAAGGAATTTAAACGATTTCTCCAGGTTCAGCTACGCGCGAGCGATATTGAAATGTATATAGGCAACACTAACCGTTTACCATCAGGCGAGCTGTAGGCTTGTTTGCCACCCTTAATAAAGGTGAAAAATAAAGACTAAATTTCATCTATTCGTTTCTTATGTGTTTATTTAGAAAGAGACACCGAACATAGTAAGACTGTATGAGCTACACTCGACATAATTACGAAATCACGACAAATGCACGCATCATCCTTTTGTTAATGTACGATTTATAATTAATTTGTATTCTACCAGTTCGCATTCGGTCGTCAAGCATTCCGCGCGTTCTCATTCTATCATTCGTTCTTATCAAGTATTTTAAGATCTTTGGACAATACATTATCTATTTTAAACTATATCAAGTGTTTTATCATTTAAATATATCAAGTATTAAAGTTGACTCTAAAACTTTACAGAGACTAAAATAGTTTTATTTGTAAACAACTGAAAAGTTATTTATCTTTACCTTTCATAATTAATTGAGAATTTTAAACATATAAATTAAACATTCAGTTAATTGCTATTCGGATTAAATAGCGTGCGTGTAGGTACATATTATCAACATCATTATCAAGTATTTAAACAATTTTGATGTGTTCGCTTACTTTGTGTTTGATTTAATTTACGAGTACCAGTAAGCTTTAATCGTATGACTTTTTAAGTCAATGAACCTTCTTCCGATTATATTTCGTCGCTTCATTCTTCAGATACAGTTTACTTGGTAGTCCTTTAAGCCTACAAGGCAGAATTCGCACGTTTAGAGAATCGATTTCTAATCGTTTTTTTTTTTTTTTTTTTTTACTTGCAACACCGTTCCTTACGTTATGGTTCCTAGGATTATCAACTTCATTCTTTTTGCGAGCGAGGCAACGTTCGCACGTGCCTTACAAAACAGTGTTAACTAGTAGAATTCTTCATCAACATGCCGAAAAGGAGAAATGAGGATAAGATCGAGCGTTATCAGCGAAAAATTAAAAAGCTGGAACGTAAGCAACGCAAATACAATAGGATTTTATACTCGTCAGATGACTCTGATAAATCAGGTTAGTACAAGCTTTCAATTAAATAAGTGATATTACAAATACGTGCAGTGCTCAATGGTTTTATCGCCTGGAGGTTGACCGTGTGTCATCACGAAGGCAGTTCTTATTCCTAGAGGTTAACCGTGTGTTAACACGTGGAATACTTGATACCGCCTAATAGGCGATTGACAACCATAATAAATAACATTATGATGACGAATACAATAAATGTAATGCCTGGAGGTGGATCGTGTATCCTCACAACGGCAATTTTTTATATTACATTTATAGACAAAATTATTTGATATATTTTTTCTCATCTACCCTCGATAACGTATGTTATTGTCTAATTCTAGATAATGAACATTTCGAGGTCGCTGGTTCAGAATCCGTCCATTTGGTAACCCAGAACGAGAGCCTAGACAAAAACCAGACGAAAAGCGATGACCCAGAACCAGTTCAAATACCGGAATTGGACCCCGACATTCTCTCTGCTTTAGGTGAGACCACAGAGGAGGCACCAAAATTTGGCCCCAATATTCACGAAAAATTGGCTCGCCTATGGTTACCCATTCTTCGCAAAGGATTACACAAGGATTCTAAAGAAAAACTTGTCAAAGAGTACTTAATACCAGAAAATTGCCCGTTATTACAAGCGCCCAAACTAAATCCGGAGATTTCAGCCGCTGTAGCAGAGGGTACCCGGACCCGCGATAAAAGAGTTGAGGCGGTGCAACAACAACTAGGAATAGGCATAGTTGCTCTTAATAAAGGGCTAGAATTGCTCCTAGATGACAACGAAGATAGGCTTCAGGCCATAAAATTTTTAAGCGATAGCTGCCGTCTTTTGTGTGACCTACATTTTGTGGAAACAGAATCACGAAAAAAATTCGTCACCCCAGGATTAGATAAATCCTTTTTAAATATCATGCAAGATGTTGATCGAGACGAAACACTTTTCGGAAGCACACTTTCCGAGAAGATCAAAGCCACGAAAGTTATCGAGAAGCATGGCTTGCAGATTAAAAAGCCAGCCCCAAACCCTAAACCGTCGGCGTCTACTATTCAACCATCGACAAGCCGCCAACGCTACCAGGGAAACTGGGGAGGCCCTCCTCGCTACTCGTCGAACAGAGGGGGGAGGGGAGGGCAGAAGAAGGTAACTCCAACGGGTCGGAGGGGTCCATCGACAAGCGGGGCTCAACAGAAACCGACGACCCAACACAAGCAACGTGCCACAACTCAACAATAGAGGTACATGCTGGTAGAATCCAACATTTCTATAACTGCTGGCTTTCCATTACCGACAATCCCGAAATACTTAAGTGGATTTCAAACGGCTATTATATACCTTTTTGTGAGAAAGTGAGACAAGTCTCAAGACCACGCAACTCACTTTCCAGTAGCGACCATGTCGATGTCTTACAAGCTATCGACAAATTATTAGGACTCGGCGCAATATCTTTATGCCATAGATCTAGTAATGACTTTATCTCTAGCATTTTTTTGGCCCCGAAATCTAATGGAACAAAAAGATTTATTTTAAATCTTAAATATTTAAATAAATTTGTTACCACCGACCACTTCAAAATGGAGGACCATAGAACGGCGGCAAAACTTGTGCCGAAATCAGGTTTTATGGCAAACATAGACTTAAAAGAAGCTTACCTTTTAGTCCCTATTGCAAAAAGACATCGGAAATACTTACGATTTGAATTCAATGACGAGTGTTATCAGTTTAATGCAATGCCTTACGGGTTATCTGTAGCCCCTAGAGTATTCACTAAATTAATGAAGGAGTTTGTTAACTTTCTACGAAATAAGGGTTACAGGTCTGTTATTTATCTCGACGACATTTTGTGTATAGGTGACACTTATGACGAATGTCGATATAACGTATGTGAAACATTAAACTTGCTCAAATGCCTAGGATTTGTAATTAATTACGAAAAGAGCAATCTTAAACCTCGTCAGACTTGTAGATTCTTAGGTTTCATTTATAATTCCGTTGATCTGACTCTTAGCCTACCCGAAGAGAAACGTAAAAGTATTTTACGTCTCGTTAATAAGTTCAACTTACTTCCAAAATGTTCTATTAGAGAACTATCACAGTTTATTGGGGTCCTTACCGCCGCTTGTCCAGCAGTCCAATATGGTTGGTTATATACAAAAACATTTGAACGTCAAAAATACTTAGCCCTTCAAAAACACAACGATTTTGAATCAAAAATTAAACTTAGGGATTCTATTTTGCCTGATTTGCAATGGTGGCAACAAAATATAATGTCAACATTTAACGTTTTAAGGCCTAATAAGAATTATGACTTAGAAATATATACTGACGCTTCCAACACTGGCTGGGGCGCTTTTTGTAATGGTAAACGAGCAAACGGTGCATGGAAAGATAATGAAATATCTTTCCACATTAATCATTTGGAACTATTAGCAGTTTTCTTAGGCTTAAAATGCTTTGCCAACACGCATTCCAATTGTTCGATTCTGCTTCGTGTAGACAATACCACAGCACTATGCTATATAAATCGAATGGGAGGCATCCGATTCCCACACTTAAATGACCTAACAAAATTAATTTGGCAGTGGTGCGAGAGGCGAAACATTTCACTATTTGCGTCTTACATCAGCACACATGAAAATGTAGGAGCTGATGAAGAATCGCGAAGAATTAACGTAGATACGGAGTGGGAACTTTCGAACTGGGCATTCCAAAGCATAGTTCAATCTCTAGGCGAACCAAAGATTGACCTTTTCGCATCTCGTGTTAATGCCAAATGCAGTCAGTACATCTCGTGGAAACCGGACCCCGATGCGATCACTATAGACGCTTTCACAATAACTTGGCATGGTACCTTGTTCTACGCGTTTCCTCCTTTTTCCCTTATCTTAAAATGTTTGAGAAAAATCATTGACGATAAAGCCACAGGAATTCTAGTATTCCCACATTGGCCAGGTCAAGCTTGGTTCCCATTACTAAAAAGAATGCTAATTTCAGACATTATTTTCTTTGAGCCCAATAGAGACCTTTTACACTCTCGTTACAGATCACGTCACCGGCTACCCAGCAGACTTACCCTGGGGGCCGCGAAGCTCTCAGGACTGCATTTACCAGACTAGACACTCCAGACATAGCGCTAAATTTAATGCTAGCATCAATTTCAGATAATACTATGAAACAATACTCGGTTACGTACAAGCAGTGGTGGCAATTTTGTTTAAATAATAATTTAAACACTTTTGAAGCGCCTTTATCTTCAGTAATTGCATTCTTGGTAGATCTCTTTAATAAAGGGGCATCATATGGTGCAATCAACAGTCACCGATCTGCCCTATCATTACTCCTGGGGAATAACGTAGGGTCAGATGAAAGGATAAAGAGATTATTGAAAGGCATTTACAGACAAAAACCATCTCGTCCTAAATATACCACCACTTGGGACCCAAAAATAGTATTAGATTATATCTCTTCATGGTACCCTAACAGTAACCTAAGTATCAATAAGCTTACTAAAAAATTAACCATACTACTTGCTCTGTGTACATCCCATCGGGTTCAAACGTTATCTCTCATTAAGATAACCAACATAAATAAGACCCCATCAGGTTTAAAGATCTTGATTTCTGATATAATTAAAACCTCTTCAGCAAACCGAGAGCAACCAGTATTGTTCTTGCCCTATTTTTTAGCCAATCCAAGCATATGCCCGGCAAAAACCCTAGAGGATTATCTCTTAGTAACGGCGGAATCTCGGTCCGAGGGTATAGATAATCTTCTTCTAACTCTTAAAAAATCTTTTAAAAAGGTTTCGTCACAAACATTAAGCAGATGGATCAAACAGACACTCGCGGAGAGTGGCGTCGACGTCTCTGTATTCAGTGCTCATAGCACACGTCACGCCTCCACCTCGGCGGCGGCATCCGCGGGAGTCTGTATAGATACTATAAGAAAAACAGCTGGCTGGTCCAGCTCCTCATTAACTTTCGCGAAATTTTATAACCGCCCTGTATTAGATGAAAGAATTTTTGCTCGATCTGTGTGTGCGATTAGTAATTAAGTACAATTTATACTTAATGTGAACAATGTTTAACTTGTTAAGTACGATGAATCATGATAATTAATGCTAACATGATTACTTATTTGATTTCTTTACATTCCATCAAACATGTTATAAATGTTCCAACAATAATGATATATTATTTTTTGTTACAATTAAAATTTTCTACAAGTATACTTAATTATATTTTTTACAAAAACACCTAAGCATATCAATTCTGAAATCTCTGAACATCTACCAAGTAAACTGTATCTGAAGAATGAAGCGACGAAATATAATATAAGATCAAACGAACTTCTTGAAGTGAAGTTCGATCATTATTATATGAGTCGCTTCATTCGAAGATACAAGGTTCCCTCCCATCCCTACCCATGTTAGAAAATTAACATAATTGTATCTCTAAACGGAATGAAGTTGATAATCCTAGGAACCATAACGTAAGGAACGGTGTTGCAAGTAAAAAAAAAAAAAAACTAAACGTGCGAATTCTGCCTTGTAGGCTTAAAGGACTACCAAGTAAACTGTATCTTCGAATGAAGCGACTCACATAATAATGATCGAACTTCACTTCAAGAAGTTCGTTTGATCTTATATTATAAATCAGTTTGTGTAAGGGTTTGATTAACTGAATAAACCATTGGTAAAGCATTATTGTCACACTGCTGTTCACTAGACTCCTCTCATTTGAGAGGAATTAGACTATAGTTGAAAATCTTTCAGTCATGCAGGTTTTCTTACAATGTATTCCTATACCGTTTTAGCTTTCACCTTTTTTTATTTTTATATATATTCGAAAAGTGGCACATACCTTGGGATTTAGAACTTGAAACTTTTGACTTTATTTTCCTCCGGGTACACCGCAAGGCTATCACAAGTTCATAATTATGCTATAATTAACTGCTCATAGGTTTACATTAAATACTCTCCGATTATAACCCTTACTACAACTACATAAGTGAGATGGTGTTTGTTCACGCGTTAATATTATATGTGTGAGGAAAGACAGCTGTCTTTGTCAGCGAAACATTTTATAGATTCTGATATTGTTTATTGAACTTTAATACAATCCTCCTGCATTTATCGTATTTTGAACTGGATAAGCACTTCTAGGTATATGCTATTTTGATCAGAATCTTCGCCTTCATTCTGTCACTCGCTCTGTTAAATTGACAATAATTCTCAGTTACATTTCATTTGAGCTAGGGGGAGCTCTGTGGTACCTTGACTAGACTTGGTTGGGAGATGATGAGGAACCAGTTACGTATCACTTTAAGTAACGTGGTGTGAAACCTGACATTTCCATCCAAAGAGCATTCCAGCAGATTAACTTTTAAGAGGATGTATCAAACTGATTATTACATAGCAAATTGACGGTCGAGAACAATGTACACGTATAAAATCTTTCAAGGTTTATCTCCGAAACCATATATCTATTTGACTATTAATATTAATCAGTACTCACATCGTAAAAATAATAAATATTGACTTCGCTCCTGTTGCTGGTGATATTCTTTAAGTGGCCGTGATCATCATCAGGGGTGAATACAGTCGTGAAGTAGGAGGTGCGTGGCGTCGTCTGCTGCTCCAATTCTTCGATCATGATGTCTGGTTCCATAATACTGGAACAAAACAATTAATGTAAAACATATTCCCATCGTTATTTCGTTTCCAGTTTTCACTGGTCTGTTTTTGGGACTCATGTACTCATGTATGTATAATAATATGACCAATCTCTCTAAAGGATATGACCATCATGCTGTATCTTTAGGTGGTTAGGTAGAGATTGTGTGCGCAATGATAGTTTGCCGGTACATATGTCAGTTTTACGACAGAGAGGGTAGCAGAAAGTAGCAGCATAAATTCAAACTTTGAATTGGGTCTAAACAAGAATCATATTATACAAGACTCTAGGCATAGGCAATAGAACCCAGATAAACAAAAGGTAAAAATCCAGGAGCCTTTTAAAAAAAATAACATGGCATCGACCAAATTACCATGAATATTTTATGTAGGTGCTGAACCACTTTGGGACTGGACTTGGTTTGAGTCCGGTCTTGGCTATTTTCATTTTAACAAAATACTAACATATTTTATCTTCTTATGTAAACTACACAAAACATTGGTGCTAATATTTTATGCCACGAAACAAATGCATCTCGGACGCCATTTTGTTTTCCACATAGATGCTTCCACGATCCCCGCCAAACTTGCGGTGACCGCGACAATTTAATTAATGTTCCGCTTTAGAAAATTCTATTTTCCAACATTTATCATAATTAAAGAACGATTTCGTGTCAAATGACACATCTTTTTTTGCGAACGCTCTGTCAAGTTCTACTAATTATAAAAATCGCACTAATGCAGTTCTTTTTTGCCTTTTATATAAAAGTCGTCTTTGTTCGGCTCTATACCAAGAATATTTTAAAAACTACTTCGGCGTTAGCATATTTGTCATAAAGAATTTTCTCTAAAACTTTATATTCTTTTTATAGAAATACTATATAAATTGTAGATATTATCTGGAAAAATAATATTCGGTTATACGAATATGTGCATGGGCAGTACTCGTAACTGGCGCGCATGTCCAATGTGTAGGAAGTTGTGATTCTTTAAAATGTTTTTGTTTCCTAACAGAGTAACTCGGAAAAGATAGCCGCCATATCTCAAAATACAATAAATATTTTTTTAATAAGAGCACCAATTCTAATAAATGCGTTACAATAAAAACTGGCTGTGACATTCGGACGGACAGACAGACATGACGAATCTATAAGGGTTCCGTTTTTTGCCATTTGACTACGGAACCCTAAAAACGTTTCCAAATTATACTTATCAATGTCCTAAACATCACTATTTAAAATCCTCCAAGCTATTTATTTTTAGCTATGGTATTCAAGGGCTCACAAAACACACACAAGGTCACCATTTTTAATTTTAGCATTGTACATTGTAAATCCTTTAGTAATTACATAAATAAAGTCGAGTAACGTCTAGGAATCCCGCCTTTGTTGTGCTAATATATTTTGTATTCTATATTTTTGGGTTATTTGAGCTTTTTATGAATTTTATCGTCGAGCTATTCAAAGGATTATTTTTTACGTTATTTTGTAATATGTTGCGATATATAAGTATTAAGATTCATTATTGACCGTAGGTATTGTTTTTTCAGAGCAGAAAGATCAGTTGGAGTTAGTGTGTCATCTAGAGAAGTATCACCGAAATGATATTTATGGTCACCAAGCAAATGATTTATTATTTGAAAAAAAAAGAAACAAAAAGCATGCTATTTGAGGATTTTGTAATTTTGTGAAAAAAAAAGTACTTCTGATCAGGGCTTTAATGGAAATTGAATTTTGGATAATAAAAAGTCACAAGGTCGAAAGCTGTTGGCCTGTAGAAATGTTTCCGGTGGCAATGAAAAAACACCTTGAAATTATTCGTATGGTTTCAAAAACATACAAATATTACATTATTTTCAAAGTGATTATGTAGTAGTATATGGTATGTCGAATAGGCCGTGCGAAAATCTCTCAATCACAATTTATCAGCTCCTTTTTAAGCTTTAAACTGTCAAGTTGTCAAAATGACATGTGTCAACTGAACTGCAGGCTCTCACATTGATGGAAGGAACAGAGATCGTTCTGTATGTCATACTATTTTTATTATTATTAGTTGTTTGATGCTATAGGTATGTTTGTATACTTTCTTATTGCCAATAAAAAAGGCGATTTTATTAGTTGGGTCATAGAAATAAAAGCAGGTCATTTACCTGGTGTGTCTTTTTGTGAAGAATACGATGATGGTTTGACGTAAGCATTCCTGATTCATGACGTTAAAATGGACGACTGTAGTCAATGATATTATGTACCTAACGCATATTTCACAAAGAATGGTCGTAAAACATATTTTTGACGCTTTGTTTTATCGTGTGTTTAGAATTTGATTATCTAAAAGAGCATTAATAAAATACTCGTAAAAAGTCTATAGTGCTGATGTGTATACTATAGTGCCTGTGTGTTTCTCAACAGTTTTATTGTCCTATTTTATCTTAGATATGTTTGACGGTTTCTTTTGTCCCCAGGAAATATGTATTATGATAGATATAGGTACCATCATACACGTATCACGAAGGTTGGTGCAGAAGTATAAATAATGATGTACAGTTAACAGTAAATAGCCTACGTTTAAATTGCCTACGGTTAATCTAGACTAGACTAGACCCCGAACTGTTACTAGGATGAACACTTTGCACAGCCTGAGAATCAAACCCGGAACCTCACACTACAATACGTTTCTATATCTACATTGGCATGGCCAACAAAATCACGTCTAGATATTAACAAAACACAAACATACCTAACCTTTTTTATAAAGGCGTTCACCAAAAAAACAAACAAAAGAAAACTTTAATTAAAGAAGTCTTAAAAAAAGGTTGTATTTTCACGCAAATGGTGGATTGTAATAACAATACGCACTGGCCACATAATGAATGGAGATGAAAAAAGAAACACGCTTTTCATAATACGGCAGACCCAAATAACCATGGATCCTCTTCTGTCAATTAATCTTGGGAAGATTCGCCCTATCATTAAGCGGGTATATAATGATATCTGGCTTATTCTAGTTAGAGTGAATACTCTCTATGTCTAACTAAATTCATCGTTGAATAGTTAGTAATTTGTATTATATAATAAACATGTTTGTCATGCTGCTAATTTATGGTGTCTTTTCAGCTTTGAATCCCCAAAGGATTAAGCGATATATTTACTTTTTGACCCACGGTTTATAATACTGTTATATATTAAGATTCACGTATGGGGATGCTTGTTTCCTTTCACCAGATAGGTATAAAGTGTGAACACCTTCAAAGAATTTTATTGTAGAAACAAAAAAACATCAAGTTTGTTTCGCGCCACAGCCTTTGTAAAGTTCCGTAGTCGTCCTATAGTCGATTACACGTTTTTAAGTGAAGCCTATTAGTTATATTAGTTTTGTTTTATACTATTGCCGTAAAGTTTTTCACATATTCACAATAAATCATTGAACGAATAGTAAAAATACTTGCCTCTAACAAAACTACAATTTATCGGAAAAGTGAGTAGGATATATATGATTATATAGGTATAACCGGATAGAGATTCCTTGTCCTAAAACTCTCTGTCCTAAGCCACGGAAAGACAGACGAATGTGTTGGGATCAAAGCAAATACCATTCTATAATGGCTGAAGACTCCCACAAAAAAATAGCGCTGAACTAAGCATGATTCAAACAAAACAGGCTCTAGAAGTTTATGGGTCATTTCATTCAAAATAAGTTCCGTCAACAAATAAGTACATTCATGCCTTAATTGACTCGCTCATAGTGTTGAACTCACTTTTTCTTCGCAAGCAAACGGTTCGTTTTAAATTTAATTAAAAACTTCAACTTCGATACCGGTATTAACATTTTTAAGTTATTTTTAAATGTCTTCGCTTTCAACTAATACTGCAAAGTTAACAATATCCACAAAGTGATTTTTTTCAGTTAAATCGCTGGGGCGTACATTTTCAGAACGTTCGCTATGGTAACTGAAAAACAATTTTATATTTTTTACCATGTCAACTTCCCAGTCGACCGCCTATGTGATATCACACTTTAATTATAACATGTCGAAAAACGTTATTGAATATGATCTAATGTACCATGATGCCGTTCGTCCCCGAAGAGTTAAGCAGAGGTACTACTACAACCACATTCCGCCAGTATCTACCTCATTCATTAGCGAACTTCCATAATACCTCATATACTTACCGTGTGAGAGAGATTAAATTGTAGTTTTAATTAGGTCGATGTAGCTATAATCGCTTGGGAGACGGATTAGCGACCGGTGAATGACTTCAACTCAAGCTCAAGTGTTGATTGTTCAGCTATTCTAAACACATAGTGCGAGCTTACTTAAGCACATTTAGGTATTATTCTAAAAACTGTCATGAAAAAGGGAAGATTATTACAAATGGTCTTGCTAATTAAATACATTTTTTGAACATTTTTTTTTTAATGTTTTTGTCGTAGTTTCATTCTATATGTATGTCAAATATGTTGAAATTCCCAACACTTTTAAGCGCTCTAAAAAATGTACTTAGGGCAGTAATAGAGTATTGAAAATAAAACCATATTTTTGAAGATAAATTTTCACTTATTTTTTGTAAGTTTGGGGTTTTATTCCAATGATACATAATATTAGTATCATGTTTCGTACATTACATGATACTCCAGTTCCATATAAAGTTTTTGACACAGTGCCATCTAAAAAACTTAGTAAATGAAGTATATGTATATCCCTGTTTACATCTCGAGGAATAAAAGTATGATGATATGTTATATATACCAACATAATGACTATGTTCCCAACAAAATCCCATTGTCACACATTAATGTTTGTCTCCCTTCTTATATTCGTATATCACATTATTTGTTCCGAAGTCGTTTAGTCCCGAAACGGTCATACTTTTTGTCTTCTGACCCACATTTTAACAGCAATATCCGGCGGTATCCAGTTACGGTTGGTTTTAGTTTGTATGAGGAGAAATTGGAAATTACATTTATTTCTGAAAAATAGAATCTGAATTCGGTCCACATCCGTTCTGAGATTGGACTCTTTGATATAACTTAAACGTACGACTCATTTTGTAAATACATATTAAATTGGAGTCCAGTTGTATGTATTTACACACTTTATAAACCTTCCAGTACTTAAATTGGTATTTGGCACGTGGTTATCATATGTTAATTACATTTAAAAAAAAGTTTTATAATGGGCAATAGCTCAGCCGAGAAAATTAGATTCTGTGATGTATGAATTTCGTTGCTAGTTGTTCCAAGTTTATTATCTGTGGTTGTGTGTGTGTGTGTGTGTGTTGGTGTGTACGTTAATATAATGTAATACATAAATATATAATATAATGTAAACCTACTGATTTACGAATAGTAGACAAAAAACTGATACATTTTTACGGACTTTAATCGCGGTATATGGATATTAATGAATTAGTCCTAAATCTTTAAGAATTAAAACCCACTAATATATCGCGGATATATTAGTAGGTTTTACGTATGAAATACGTTATCTTCTAATAATAATGACAACATATAACAATACTAGTAAGTCAATGGTCGGTATATAAGTTGTTGTATAACAAATTTCATTATGGAGTAAAATGTTCTTGTAAGTTTTAAAATTATCCGCAATCGATATTGCTTTTGAACTTTGCGGCTTTCAGCGAAACTAGCGCAAAGTTACCTCACACTTGGACTTCAAGGCGTTTGAAGCTAAATTCTACACACCCAATAAACATAAATTGTATTACCGACATGACTAAATGAGAGTCAAGTTGTATGTATGTTAAGTACCAGTAGGGCCAAAAAACTATATTCAATTCAAACTGTTCTTTTGGTAGATGTCAACGTAATATTTCCGTATATTTCCTAGTAAACGCCATTCTCAAATAACGTTCTGTAAGGTTACTGGTATTTATATAAACGTTTTCGATTTGCGTAGCAGTAAGAAGGAGTTAAATAATCTTATTGGGGATAGATCTATCTAAAAAGGCCTGTCAACGTTTTTTGACACTGTAGATAATTTCCACAGGAACTCACAAAAGATTGCTTATAAATAAATATTTTCCGTGTTTATGGATAAATGTGATTTCATATTAAAAATAAAACAACCCTTAAACAAAGCAGTAGCAAAATTACGTAACTTTGTTGTTTTACATTTGAGCAAATTAAATCAAAACTTTGTTACTACCCATATTACAAAGGTACCGATATAAACCGTCGGTCTCTTACCCTTTTCTCGATATTCAAGGGTTGAAAGGCTTAGAAGGGTTTATATACAGTACATTTTGCTTATTTAAAGAATCCAATAAACCGTTATTGTCAGTGAACACAATATTTTTACAGATATCTTTTTAAATATTTATTTGATATCAATGAACTATATTGTTGAATAATAGAGGTAGAATTGGAAAGCTTGATACGTATATTATAATATAGGTACCCATATTTTATTTTTATAAGTATTTAAAATAAAGAAAGCTATATTTAATTTTATTTAAAAACTTTTCCCGACGCTAGAACTTTTATCAAATTCTTTATGGTGGGCTAAATTCTTTATTCATTGGTTTCGCAATGGCAAGCGGTGTTAATAATCGCCAAATGTGTCCTTTTTAACAGGTTCTTATAGTTCTTTTGGTGAGAGACCACGATGCACATCCAAACTCAAGACTTGTACTTCTTAAAAAATTTGACTATTTAAATTATATAATTATATTTATTCAAATCAGCTTGAAAATATTAGAAATTAGCTTTATAAGTTATTTATACCCTGGCTACCTACACGTATTTAAATCCTCTTCAAATCCCGAACCACAAACATTCCTGGACGAGAAATACCCACGCATTTCAGGGTCGTCCAACAATTTATACTAATATTTTGAGGAAGCTACGGTCTTAACCGAAGTCGTACACGTACTCATTAGTCCATACTTTACTGCGCTCCGCGATATATTAGTGGGTTTTAACGGAAACTAGATCACATCGAACATTTTGGACCTAACAATTGTGATTAAGAAAAAAAGGAGAGAAAAAGAGAGCTAATTTGAAGCAAATTTGACGCATATAATTCAAGAAAATTTACTTATGACCCAAAATACACTTTTGACAATTGTGTAGGAAACCCAAAACTCGTCAGTCAATAGGTCTGGGATAACTGCAACGAGTTGAGGTGAATGTGTATATGTAAGAAAGAATAAGGATCAGTGGGTATGTCAGTTTTGTAGTTGGTACAAGTTTGACATACAAAGCTCCGATCCGTACTATAAAAATAGACTCTATTACAGCCACAAATGGCCTTAATTGGAAACGTCAATATTTGATTAAAATTCACCTGATTGATTGTGAGTTTTGCCGATGTTGCTAATAAACTATAGAAAGAGATACCACTCTACGAGTTAAATGGTGTCACCTCTTTATTATTATGTTTATCTAAAAAGGATTGCGCTAACCTCTTTGCAAGGAAAGCCATACGATTTCAACGTGTCAGTTTTGGCTGATGAGGCTAATAAATATTCCAATAGGCTCCAAATTTCCGTTGTAAGTAGGATCATAAAACAGAATATAGTCTAGTGTTTGTTTTATAGGCTAGACAGGGACGTGCTAGAAATTGTGAAGTGGGATTTTTATCGCTAGGACAAGTATTCTTTTGCCTTAGCTTGCAAGGAAGAAAACACTTACAGGGGTGTCCCTACCTGCTCTGGGACACTTGCTCGTTTACTATAGTATTGCACTGGCTCTGTGACAACAAACATTGTATGGCTCAAACGTTGTCAATTGAGTCTAAGCGCAAACATATGTGTTCATATATACGTTAGTTTATCTAATATATAAAATTCTCGTGTCACAGTTTTCGTTTCCATACTCCTCCGAAACGGCTTGACCGATTTTGATTTGTGCTTATCCGGTATCTATGAGAATCGGCCAACATCTATTTTTCATCCCCCTAAAAGTTAGAGGTAGTCCACCAACCCCTATAATGTGGCAAAACAACGTTTGCTGGGTCAGCTAGTATTTTTATAAAAGTAAAGGCAACATTTTCGAAAACTTCTCGAACTATTAAACTGGAATTTGACTTCGTTCCCCATAGTTTATAGGTGAGAGGCTTATCATATTTACGTGTATAGGAAATTGGGAAGAACGGGTGATAATTCATGACTAAAATACCTACGTATCATATCCTAAAAAAAGCCTTATTTTCAGGCTGAAACTCATCCTGACGCTTAAAGTTTTTTAATCTGGCATATCCAGATAATAAAACCTTTACTAAGCTGTAGGCAATTAGATACGGAACCTTTATTCTGCGTATTACAATTACATGTAAAACAATCATTAGATATTTAATTAAATAAGTTATTTCATTACAGGTTGTGGGTAACAAAACTTGTTTTTAAATGTTTTGTTCGTGATTGCGTATTTATATATTAGTTTTCTTTACGTCAGAAATTGTAGGGTTCCTTTATTTCGTGTCTTTAATGAGTTTAGGTATATTTCATTTAGATAATTATGTTATTTCTATGGTAGATGTTTTGATTATTATAAAATTAAATTATTTTCTTTATTATCTCACAATAAAATTTATTCCCATATACAAACCTAATAGTTATCATCAATATGAGCAAATGTACTTCAACCATATATACAAACACGTTCCTACGTACGCAGTTGTAAATGTTGTAATTAACGATACGCGACACGACTTAACCGCCACCTCAGAAGGTAGTGTTTGAACTCAAAGTCAAACGTTTTCTAATCAACAAACGCGTTGCTATCTTGACAAACGGATTTCGTTTCTAAAGTTCATCACGAAGTAAAGGTCTCTACTCAGTAAGACGTGTCAAACATACCACCTCGTTTGTAATTTCTCAGTAGATATACAGATGGCATCTAAATATCATAATGTAAGTAAATGTAAATGTATTCTTTAAAATTCTAAATAGTACTTCGGGGAAATCGTTTGGATTTGTGCCTGGTTAAGTGCATGACCACCATGTCTCATCCTGCGCTTGTCGGTGTAAACACAACAAATTGAATAATACAAAATATGTATCGAAAATTGTATTATGTATAAACAAATCTCTAAGCCAATACTTTATTTTATAATCTTTAAATGAAGAAATGTAATCGGTTAAAAAATTATTAAACATAATGCTTTCATTTTCGTTTCTACATTTCCTTGCTATCATTAAATGCCTTATTTCATTATGTACTACAATTATACACATTTTATTAAGTAGCGTTAAAATACTGATTAATTTTCTTCTGTGTTTTCAGTCACACGATGGTACGGCATGGTGGCCGACATCCTTAATATGTGTTCGTTTTGACACCAATGCTGTTTCTAATTAGAAGTTGTACTTAATATCAAAACTTCTCACATTATATTGGTACATGACTATACTGTTTACAATGTGGTTTCTATATGATATCTTCAACGTGTGAATTCTGTTTAAGTGAAAATCCTTTTTTATCCTTTTTTCCTGACCAAGGAAGTTTCTGGCGGAACCCATTCCAATCTTGGAACTAATATTTGTAAGTAGACCTATAAGTGATTGTTTCATGTCGATGTATTTGTGCATGAGCATTCCTTGAGTGCATCCACAAAATAAAAGAAAATTTTAATTTCGAGCAACGTTTGATTTGATAACGGCGTTGGTCTCGACCACAGTAGCCACCTTCTAAAAAAATAGCCATATCCGAATTGAGAACCTCATCCTTTTTAAAGTCGGTTATTAACAAAGAAATTAGTTCTAGCTACAATTAAAATGAATAAATTCCACTTAAATTCTCTATTACATTAGTTGGATTACGTTTTAATGGAATTTGCCATCCTCTACAATGAAAGATTACCCGACTGTCTGTGTGTATTTTCTCACTAGAGAAATATGCAGAAATAACGTTAGAGAAGAACCTAATGTAAACTATATATATATCTTCATGAAATAACATATTCTATTACGGAAAGCTGAAAGCTAGTCGAGAGCGTGAGAATTAGATTCAAGGGAATTCTATGAAATGTGTACTATTTTTATTTTAATCTTGAAATATGTTCGTATGAAATATTAACTTCTGCGATGAAATGAAACCTCTCTTCATGGATTTTCTCGCGATGAAATATAAAATATGTAAAATGTAGCTGTTAGTGTAAGATATGAGATAATTTTGAGTATTCGAACAAATTATCTACTCCTTAAAATGTTAATTAAAATCATCACATTTTAGTTAGCTTTTCACTCAGGGGTGTATTTAAAGCCGTTAGCTAGTCTTCAATAATTACCAGACTAAAGGAATAATTGCGAATTATGCTACAAGGTAGTCTAAATAAACTGCCACGTTAATCAAGTGGACGCAAGCGTAACGTCTTGAGTTTGATTTATAGGTCAAGCAATTTATTATTGAGTCTTTTTATTTAAATCCAGTAGCAGCGCAGTTTGGTTCTGTGGGCAGGATTTCACCTTCACAAGTAATCCTCTGCATTCAAGGATAAATAAGTAATGTATTTATATTAATTAAAAAAATCGAAGAAACGATTATTTATTTTCTTCTGAAAAAAATAATCGATTGTACTTGATGAGAAAAACTAAAAAAAGGTCTTCAAACTCCTATAATAGTAATATTACATTACTCATTATAGCTAAGCACTGATATCTATACTTTCGTACTTACTATTACTTACTAATATTATAAATACGAAAGTATGTCTGTCATTCTGTCCATCTCTTCAAGCTTAAATCGCTGAACCGATTTGGATGAAATTTTGTGTTTTTCATGAATACTCCGGGATTCAAACTATCTCCACACAAAATTTCAAACTTAAAATTAACCGTAAATTCTATGTCGTAAATTTTGTTGAGGGGTGCAAGTTTTTTTGAGGGATCGATAATTTATTTTAAGAGGGTATTTACTATAAGAGAGACATATTAACTAAGCAAATTTAATACAATTACTAATTGGACGCAAACTTTAATTCCCTTCAAATTCAAATTTCATTCAATAGTTAGTCCGATATAAATGTTATTTTTTTGTCTTTCATGTTACAATATACGAATTAACATATTATATATACCCTACCTACCTTTGTAAACTTGTTACATAATAGATGTATCCATGAAGATGTATCCAAATTCGAACGCAATGGAAGATTAATATGTACGGCTTCACAAACACGGTTTCAATTGGTTAAGACAAATATTAGAGGGTCGGCCGGAATTGGGGAACATTGAACTGTCCTATTATTGGATAAACTTGCAAGGATATCCTATGCAATGTTTGCTTATTGGCTTTGTAATATGGGTACGGATAATGGGTCAAAAGTGATGACGCATTTTAATATGTTCAATGCGTTAATAGTTGATTCCGACTTGTAATAAATGCGACGATTATTTGTCTTTGTCTCTATACATACCTACATAATTATATTGATATAGGACTTTGAAATCTATTGTTATTGGTTTTTTAAATTATAAAGTGTTTTTGTCATGTACGTAGACGAAATGAACATGTAAGTATGAGTCTGACATACCCAGCTAAATTGAGCCCCAATGCTTTGAATTATTGGTAATAAGAACAGGTTCAAAATTATATAACTTTTTTATTTTATAGATATCATCATCAGCCTATATTTGTCCATTTACTTAATTTTGTTTATATTACATGTATGTAGGTTTATATTAGAAAAAAAAAATATTTAAGTTTATTTAATAATATATTAAATTAAGAAAAAAAACCATTTTGTAGTTAATAGATGTAAAAAAACTGTCTTTCATCTTAACTCTAGGCTAATAACTTAAACATAAAAACCAATGTATTATTGAGCAGTCTAAGTGGTTTTTAGCGAGTAATAATAAATAGTAGTAATAAACTTTTGACCAGTGTACAGATTTTCTTTGTACCAGGAACTAGGAAAACAATCCAACGCATTGACCATACAAATTACTTAATAAAAATACCCATAAAAGTAAAAATACACTCAAACACACATTACACTGTATAATTTGTATAACTGTATAAATGTTTGGCGCGTTTTACCAATAGGTATATATATATAAGGCGAATCTTTGATCCTACCACAACGCAAGAATAAATGCAAATTTACTGTAAACAAAAAAAAAACTAGGTCACGTACTTATGTTTATCGATAAACATCAATCAGTTCCAATTGGATAAGTAATATAAGTACTTATCCTAATTTGATTCCCGGAACAATCTTTACCTCTTTTCCCGAAAATTGTTTTTCCAGGATCAATATTTTTCACTATGATTTGTAAACAGGATGACTGCGCTTAAATGGCTTTTAGTTGAAGGCATTTTTCATGAGAATAGGGATGTTGACACTAATCACAAATTCATGTTGCTTGTTAATTTCTTGTTAATTGCTTGTTGCTTGTTAAGTCCGACGGCGAGCTGTTTGACGACAGATACAAAGTATATCGGCGAGATAGGGAAACGTCAGGATTTGACAACAATAAAAATGGAGGTGGTGTATTGATAGCTGTCTCTAAGAAAATTAGTTCGAGGCGTATTGAATCATTTCAAAGTAACTGTGAAGACCTCTGGGTAACAATAGATGTATCACGTAACAATGTATCATGTCAAGTTGCTCTCTGTGCTATATACCTCCCGCCACCTGTATCTGTCACAAGACTAGACCATTTTATTGAACATTGTAACAAAGTTTTTGACACTACAACCATTCCTGTTTGTATAGTAGGAGATTTTAATTTGGCCAAAATAGACTGGCAGTCGGATCCAGGTACCTATTTTTTACCAAGAACATGTCTACGACTGCTTGACCTTTTGAATGTAAATAAACTAACTCAATACAATAATATAAAGAACTGCTCAGGGCGTATATTGGATCTGGTTTTGACCAACACGTCATCCTGTTTAGTATCGGAATCCATCTATCCTTTAACCATCATCGATATATTGCATCCCCCCCTTGATATAACTTTATCATTTCCGAAAGAGAATAGCTTGTCATACAACAGCCAGACCACGAGACCGAACTTTTATAAAGCGGATTACGAGCAAATTAACAATTATTTAAACAAGCAAAATTGGCATCAGCTCTTTGCTGAAGCAGTCAATGTTAACGACATGCTTAACATTTTTCACGATATCCTAAAGGATGCCATTCAGAAATTCGTGCCCAATTGTAAGCCATTAAATAACCGGTATCCCACATGGTTTACAAAAAATCTTATTAGGACACTTAAAGAGAAATATAAATTAAGGTTACGATACAAGAAATATAAAAATCCATTAGACGAATTAGAATTAAAACTCATTACACAGCGATGCCAGAAATTAGCCAAAACTCTGTACTCAAATTACACAAAAACTCTAGAGAATGACATAAAAACAAATCCAAAAATTTTTTGGAAATACATAAAAGACAGGCGCGGTGGTTCCAGTGCTTATCCGTTGACTATGTCCAACGGGCACGTAACGACATCCGATCCCTCATCCATCTGTGACCTCTTCGCCGATCATTTCTCATCAGTGTACGCCACTGATGATGAAAATATGACCATCAATTTAGACTCCTCTCTACTACATTCATTACAAATTAATGGCCAATGTTTAACAATACCAACTATTGATCACGATAGTTTGTATAAAAAACTGAAAAATTTGAACATAAACAAGGGAGCGGGTCCAGACGGTATTCCCCCCATTTTCATATCAGCTTGTGCATCAGCTCTTACAACTCCACTGCACTATATTTATAATAGGTCATTAGCATCAGGCCAATTCCCGCGCGAATGGAAGAAGGCAAAAATTGTGCCAATACATAAATCAAAAAATAATGAAATGATTGCTAATTATAGGCCAATTTCCATTCTTTCTTCTTTTGCTAAAGTCTTTGAGTCTCTGATTTGCCCTTATATACAAAAACAAACAGGGTTATATCTTAGCAACCGACAACATGGCTTTGTGGCACGTAGATCTACCTCGACGAATTTGGCATCGTTCATGGAGTCAATAGTGCAAGCACTGGATGCAAATATGCAATATGACGTCATTTACACAGACTTTAGTAAAGCCTTTGATAAGATCTCACATAAAATCCTACTATATAAGCTAGCAGCATATGGTATCACGGGTCCCTTTTTAGAATGGTTGGAATCATACCTAACAGAAAGAGAATTTTTCGTTGTGATTAATGGTTTTCGCTCATCTAATCGAGGTATAAATTCGGGTGCTCCCCAAGGTTCTCATCTCGCTCCTGTCTTATTTAACATTTTTATAAACGATCTGCCGGAACGTTTCCACTTTTCCGAGTGCTTTCTATATGCCGATGATCTGAAGTTCGCTAGAAGAATAGAGTCCCCAAAAGATAGCGAACTATTGCAAGAAGACATGAACCGGGTCATAGAATGGTGCAATAAAAATGAAATGCAGCTTAACACTGAAAAATGCTACCATTTAAAATTCACCAGGAAAGCTAATTGTATCAGTTCAGATTACTTCATAGAAAATAACAAGATCCAAGAAGTAACAACCATTAAGGACTTAGGAGTCACCTTCGATAGCAAACTAACCCTCCTACCCCACATAGAGAACATAATTAAAAGAGCCAGTAGAATGATAGGTTTTGTCATAAGGAACTCCAGAGAATTTAAGAGTGGCACGAAGATCCTACTGTATAACAGTCTTGTACGAAGTACCCTGGACTACTGTAGTGTTGTGTGGAGACCTCACTACGCGGACCACATACTGCGTATTGAGAGGGTACAGAAAAGGTTCTTGTGGTACCTCGCCTACTCAGCGGGTAAAGCAAAGCATCTTAAATCCTACATTAGCCGGCTCCAATACTTCAAGATGCATTCACTATCTTCTCGTAGAGAAGCATATGATGCGCTATTTTTGTTTAAACTAATTAGGAACCAAATAGATTGTCCCGATTTGCTCAGTCTCCTAAGGTTTCGCGCTCCCTCGAGATATCCCCGTAAACCAATAACGCCACTGTGCCCACCACTGAGAAGGACAGTGTTGGGTGCAAACCATGTAATACCCAGACTGTGCAAAACTATTAACAGCTATAGTGATGTGACTGATGTGCACAGTGACAGTGTTGGTCAATTCCGTAAAGCTATTTTTGCTAATATGCACTGTAATGGATAGTACTTCACAGCATTTTGCAAACAAAAAAAACCCCGTCATTGTTTCTTATTGTACCTAGTTAATTTAGAGTGATCTTATGTTATTTACATTTTTTTTTGTTTTTTTAAATTTCATTTTATTTTTTAGCATCCTTAATATTGTAACATATTTTTCTGTCAGTTTGTTTTCTACACTGTAATTTTTTTTTTCAAAATTATCATTTTATTATATTTTATAAAAAAAGTATTGTTAACTGATACTATTATGCATGCTGTGTTAGCCTATAAGTGATTATTATACTCGCACATGTGTTATATCTGTTAGTTATAGTGACGAAAAAGTGTAATAATTGTTGGCTAATCTATTTAAATAAATAAATAAATTTTATTATAGGTTGTATTATTAGAACATCGAAAATCTTATTTAATTTATTTAATATAACAAATTCAATTTATTAAAAATAAATTTATAAGTTTTATCACCAAGAAGAGTGTGTGACGTCACTAACCGATAAACAAGCCGTAAACATGTCTGTTTGTTGTGTTCATGCCGACGTGAAACTATGAAAATTTGTAAAACATTGCGTTCATTTTGATTATTTGTATTCATTTTTATATGAAGAAAACATAATTTCGACGAATTCTCATCAATTGCGATCCACGTCTAGCGGTTAGTGACGTATGTAATAGCGTGACAGCTATGAGAGTGTTTTGGCGGGTGAAATAAATATTCTTCTATTTTAGTATATTTTCTCATCGAAAATACTTATATTTTTAAATAGTATATATTGTTTTATGATTTAAATAGTATATATTGTCTTATACTAAAATAAAAGCAATTCTGAAAAATTGTCAACATCCCTATATACCACCACACTTTAGTTTTGACAATAGGCAGAGGTAACTTCAGAAGAAATATGAGGCCAACCTGTTATTGCTAAATAATAATACTTCGATAATGTCTAATAGGACCTTTCACAGAATTTTGTGCGGCAAGCCGATTGGGGTGGGCGCGTTCAGAAACCAATACATAACCTCCACTTTCTCAGTTCATTCAATCGTTTCAAGTTATCTTCACTAAGGCATTAACTTGCCTACCCACTAGGCGATGTGATCTCCACAGTTCACTCCGATGTAATGGTTGTCTGTTCTTTAATATATTGACATACTTTTTGACATGCGACATTAGCTTTTTAGGCTATAAAAACATATTATGCAGTATATTATATATCAGCTTATTACCGTCCACTGTTGAATATAGGCCTCCCCCAAAAAGTGCCAACTATCCTAGTGCTAGGTAGCTTGCATATATCCTATGCAGTAATTTACTTAATTAATTTGTCACAACCTAACGAGTCACTATCTAAAAGAAGATTTACAAAACAAATATTCAAAATGTTGATAGTAAGAATATTCATAAATGAAATTATCTTCAAACAAGAATCTGAACGTACTAATTCAAAGGGATTAACGAGGAAATAATGATTCTTTTGGACAGTCATAAATCCGTGTTTGAGGATATTTACGTTTAGTTCATACGCACAAAACAGACATAACTCAATATTAACGATTGTTGCGCAGTTGATAAACGTGTTTAACGGAAAATTTGGAAGTCAATTTCCGTTGGTTTCTTGTATCCATCACAATGAGATATGAAGATAAAAGGAATTATATTTATAGAGCTTTGCTAGACAAAAATAGAGCGTTATATTTCATATCAAAAAATCTCCCTCTAATTCCTGTTTATAAGTATTATATTGACTGTATTTTTTTATCTGTCATATCGATTAGTTGTAGTTGCAAGGAAGAACGCTTTGAAAGAGGTCCTGGGATTGATTCCTAGGTTGCCCAAATGTTGCTGTTTTCCCGGTATGTATAGGTACCTTTTTTTAAATGCTGAAAAATCCCAACTCTATTCAGTAGTAAGATGCTACTATACACTATCGTGAGTAGACGTAGTAATGGCTTTAAATTTCAAAGATAACGATCTCTTTGCATCAAATTTCAATTAAATTACACAAATAAAACAATTAATTTAAATACTCTCTCAATATATACTCATTTAAATGCACATAGTTTTACAATACATCTGTTGCTTCGTTTGGTTATCATTCGCTAAATCTCGAGTAGGTGATATATTTATAGTGTAATTATTATGTAAAACAGTTACAGCCAGTTTTGGAAATTATCTATTCATCTGCAGCCGGAGCACGTTTTGTTAAAGATATCTATTGTTTAGATCACTCGATATTTTGTTGGGAGAATATTGCGAGCAAAATTAAATTAGTCACAGAGAAAAAAGTACCGATTCGATTATATAATAAGTAAGAATTTCTTATTGCATACATAAAACTTCTAAATTCATGATACTTGAGTAGAATTCGATATTTTTCTATTTTGATATGTATTTTTTTTTAATTAACATCGACCTGTACTCATTTTAAAAAGTCATGTTGGAATATTCACATTTTAAAATTACCAATAAATTTATATGCCTACCTACATAAATAATATTTTAAAAAAACTTTTTCTTGTAAAGATATAATATAAAAATATATTTCGCGTGATAAGAAAATCAAAATCAAAAGATAAATTCACTTTAACAAACTCAAATTTGTTTAAAAGTAAAAGCCTTTACACACTTGAAACACCTATTTATGTCAAAAACCTTCTTTATTTAAATTTGAGGTATATTTAACTGAAATAAGTTTATTTTAATTAATTCAATATTCTCTTAAATTTTATCGAATAAGTACCTACTTACTTTGTTCAACATATTCTCAAGTTATTTTTTAATGTATTCTCGGTGTTTGTGTCCACATATTAAAAACATTACACACAACATTATTCTAATAAATCATTATTCTATTTTGATTTAAGGTAATGTTTAATTTACTTAATCAAATATTTCGGAGATAGAGTGGGGTCTTGTAAAGCAAACCCCTTAATGCTAGCATTGTTTCAGTAATTATAATTAACCCATTTTCCCAAAGTTCTTCAACTGAGAAATGGTTTTCATTCACCGTCATTACAATACTTATTCATAATTGGTATCGGTTGCTTATAACAAAAGCGTCGGTTATCGGTAATTGTCTTAGGAAATTAATTGAGACATATATCTACAGAGAATAAAACACACTTGCTTATTGAGATGCTGATTTTTTTATATTGGAACGAAGTTCCTTATCGCGCGATGCGAAAGGGGGCTAGACGGAAAAAATTAAGAAGAAAAGTTGTAACGAAACTTTTTGCTATAGTAAGCTATTGTAAACAAAAAATAAACGGTAGGTACTACCGATTATTTTCGTTTTTATTTTTTATTATATTATTTTTATTATTTCGTTTATTTTTGAGGCCTTATAAATCTATTATTATTTAACGACTACTATCTAGATTATTTACAATGGTAGGCATATAATTACATAAATGTTAACATTAAAACGCATAGCCTTCCCAATTTGACGACCCAATTAGTGCAGCGGTAGTTAACACTGCCTTCTGTGCTATGGGTCCCGGGTTCGAATCCCGGTAGGGACAAATGTATGAGCATAAACATTTGTATCCGAATCATAGTATGTCTATGTATAATGTGTATGTATTTACAAAAAAAAAAAGTATATATGTAGTATATCAACCAACTAGTAGCCGTAACTCAAGCCTTGTTGCTTAGCTCAGAACTAGATGGCGCTGTGTGTCATAATGTCCAGGAATTTTCCACATTGTTCTAAATAGTTGTTGAATAGTATTATAAACTTAATATGCTATTCAATCATTTACGCTGGATGACGTAACAACATATACACAGCACATCAATAGTAGCAGCAGTACAATATATACAACAATAATAGATAAATAAACAAATGAACACGTATTCAATAGGTAGATAAATATCGATTAGGAAGAGATGTACATCCACGTTTTGCCGGTATATTTTATGCAATGAAATCCTGTAATAGGGGCCGAGCCTATTGCCAATAACCGGGTACTAATCCAAATTCCAAGTTGCAAGTGAGAGTTTCATAGAAAAACCCGATAACAGTTTGCTCGACCTGGGAATCAAACCCAAGACCTCTTGCTTAGCACTCAGGTCATTCACTGTCGATGCGTATTTGATACTAATTTGTAGACACTTTAATTGCCCCTCCTACTCTTTGAAAGATTCGTTATTGTTCGCAAAATATATTTACAGATCGTTAAGTTTTAATATCGATGGCTCCTAAATGATCACGACCTCATTTGTATTCATAAAGTATTACATAGGTTTATAAATGACAATTTATTTTTGGAAAAGTGAGTTTATTTCAATGTTTTGACAGTTAATTTGCTTAATGAGAAGCTTAAAACTATACGTAGATCCTTTTTTTTATTATATTTTATATTAAGACTCTGGTCCAAAATGGAACTAAATATTTCTCGAATTAAAATTTTACATTTTTCAATATCATTATTATCATACATAGGTACTCAATACCTACTTTATTGCATCCCATAATGTGTTTTTATACAGCTGGTGGTAGGTTTAAAATCGGAACAGATATAGACACTATTTCTTCCCTGAAAGGCCGGCAACGCATTTTCACGTCCTCTGGTGTTGCAGATGTCCATGGGCGGTGGCGATCACTTACCATCAGGTGAACCTCCAGCCCGTTTGCCCATTTAATTCCATAAAAAAACCCTGTCGGGCACAGCATGGTCAATTGAATATATTCCAGATATTTATATCACTCGTTTATATTGGAAAGGAAAAAATACGATTCTCTCGAAGCAAATTAGCTTAAGCTAAAGTTAATTAAGCTAAATAAAATAATAGCCCCTCGATGATTACTAGTACCGCAATAAATCACGCATCTAATGCGCCAATTTGTAAATTAATGTTTAATTATGTATCTTCAGGGGTATACTTACGTGCACAGTATATATTATTCTGTTCGGTAACGATTAGTTTGGTTTTTGCAAAGATTCTTTCTTCTATGGAAGCAACATTATTGCAAGATTTTGTTGTTACTTGTTTTTTATTACATATCTACGATTTAGAGAGTTATTCTTAGATATAAGAGAGTTATTCTTAGTTAAAAGCTTTCAAGTTCAAAGTACGAAGAAGTTTTCCTCTAAGTTCAAAGGTTGTTTTGCTCAAAGTAGTCCCAAGTGAGACAAGACCAAAAAAGCCAAGAATATGATGAAATGTCAGATGTCGAGATGAAATGTTGAATTGCAGTAATAAGTCGATTGACGACTCAGTGGCGCAGTGGCTGAGCGATCGGCTTGTGCGTCACGGGTTGCGGGTTCGATCCCCGCACGGAGCAAATATTTGTACGATCTGCAAGTAGTTGTTTCGGGTCTGGGCGTTGGTGTATGTGAAAATATGTGTTTGTAAACGCACCCACGACACAGGAGAAAATCATAGTGTGGGGCAGCGTTTAAAAAAAAAAAACGACTTGAACTAAAACTACTTTTCAAGGTTTTGATCGCGGTTTATTGATATAATTTCACGTTCGTTTTATGGGACTGGCCTGCCATACTAAGTCCCTTCTATAGTAAGTCCTGTGAACCAGGGGCATAGTACCTATAGCACGATCTGATTGGCGCAGTAGCTGTGCGATCGGCTTGTGCGTAACGGGTTGCGGGTTCAATTCCCGCACAGAGAAAATATTTGTACGATCTACATGTAGTTGTTCCGGCTCTGGGTGTTTGTGTATGTGAAAATTTGTGTTTGTAAACGCACCCAGGACACATGAGAAAATTCTAGTGTGGGGCAATGTTTTTCAAAGCTTAAAGTTGAAAGAAAGATTTCATATAGTTAAAAAAAATCTATTCGATATATATATATATATATACATATAGAGCTGTGCTAGTCGAGTGGTGTGACCACTAGACTGAGACGTCGAAGGTCTCGAGTTCGAACCCAAGGCACGCACCACTGACTTTTCGGAAGTTATGCGCGCATTTATCACATGTGATGGAAAACATCGTGAGGAAACCTGCATGCTTGAGACAATTCTCGATGGCATGTGAAGTCTGCCAACCCGCAGTAGGCTAGCGTGGTGGATTATAGTCTAATCCCTCTCAATTGTGAGGAGACCCGTGCCCAGCAGTGGGACATTAATGGATTGATGATGAGATTCGATATATAGTAGGTATAAAGTTTAATACAATCAAATGCCCCGGACAAAAGAAAGAAAAAGATACATAATAGAATGTTTCTCCATTGACAAATCTAAAAAAGTATGTCACTGGAACGAATTTACCTCATTAATTTTGAGTCGAGAAAGGCCACGAATTGTTAGACGATAGTTTAAAAATAAACTTTTGTTCCAAAGAAAAAATACGTTTGTCATTGGGAATAGAAGAATAGTAAGTTCAGCTCATATAGATACATACAAAACGTCACTTTGTCAATTTGTTCCTTTATACTTTCTCATGTTTTTGTTTTATTACGTTTATACAAAACTTTATACAACAACAAACTTGAAATACAAGAAACACCATATAAAACTTTTATGTATTACAAATTTTTGTCGTCGTTTACCTACTAGTGTCGTCTATTTTTATTTGGTTTTTGAAACACTAAAATAGGCGAATTTTTATTATAAATTCACGAACAATAAACGTTAAAAACAAACCATAAGCATAGTCAGAATTTATAATCAATTAAATATCTCATTAGTTTTTTTTTACAGGGATCGTAGCGCGTTCTGTAGTTTCTGCCTACCGTACGTACTACTGTAGTTTCTTCAACTACTAAAAGGTATGTATGTTTTTAAACATTTTAGAGGAAAATCCGGAGGAAAATCCGCATTGCAGAGGAATCGCAAAAAAATTAAACTTTTACGTAATCTTATTCTACATAATTTTATTTTAAAATAAATAAATAGGGCACATATGTAGATCATTGCATTTAACAACATTTTATAATAATATAATCTATCCATACCAGATATCTGTTCTATGAATGTCTATTGTATCGACAAAATTATAAATTCTAACATTTCCCCTCAACTGAATTATATATAATTGTCACGCACCGTTTAGTACTAAAACAAAGTATTCACACATTAATTCTGTCGGTTCGTGATTTTCACCACACCGTCCAACTTTAACTTAAACTTTGTTGTTTATTTCTATTGTGGTTCAAGTTATAAGCTTAACGGATTAATGCTCTCATAGATAGTATAAAGATAGTACCTAGGTATAATGTATTTGTTATCTAGTTACAAGGGACCTAGTATTAATTTATTGTATTACAAAAAAATGGCTTGTATTTGTTATTAAATGAATAACATGTAAATAAATATGATTAAATTGTATAGTAAACGAAACTTTTGCTTTGTTTTAAAAGAATATATAGTAAGCTAAGAATTCATGCCGCGCTGCGGTGCTTAAAATATTGCAGTATTATATTTTGTGTAACAACTTATTTATTTTTGAAAAATGTTTTATTGTTGATGAGCGAATACACTGCATTCTTATACTTGTGTAACATTGCGGTATATGAATTGTATTTTAATTCGCTCGTCTTTTATTTGGTATCGTTATGATAATATGCGAGGGTAAAAACTTCGATTGAATTGGAATCATGAATTCTCCAATTGTTTAAAAAAAATGAATTGAGTTCGCTTTGGAAAAATAATACTAAAAGACATGTATCTTAGTAGGTCAAACAACCAAATTACATTGATACGATACTAGATTTGCGTATGCAACACGTCACCTAGACACAATCGTGCAAGAATCATAAAATCACACGGTGCCACTTTCCCAGCAATAAAAAGGTCATAAAATACCATGCACACTTCAAAATGGAATAGGAATTGTTCAAAATTTGCAATGAACACCAAAAAATTTCAATTGCTAATCATAACGGGGAACGGAAGGCACCTGATAGTATCATAAATTTACTTTACGTCCTCGAATTTGATCAGTATGCGGAAGAGGCCCTCATAATAGCTCACACTGGGAAGGTAACACCTTTACTAGAGTTAGCGCGATGAAGTACGTCGGCGGCACCTCCAGTTATACACTTATTTGAACTGTGGTGTCAATTATGACTAAACGCGTGTTTTATTTTTTGAAGATTGTATGGCAATTAATGTCAGTGTTATCTACATTGCTGTCATTATCTGTACCTACCTGTCATAAGCTTGAATTTAATTTACTAATACAACATACTAACTACAATGGGTAGTTAGTAAACGCGGTTGGAGACTTTTTCTTTTTAATTTTTTTTATTATTTGGTGTATAAGTATTGGAACGATTGGATTTTCTTTTTAATCGTAAGGAAAATTTAAGCCTAAGTGATCGTCAAACTTGTAAAGTCTGGTCACCCATATTAACGCGGTGGACCATATCCTTATCTCGCTGAATTGATAGGACAACGTGCCTGCAACGTAAATGGGAACAATAAAATAAGTCGACGATGATATACATTAAAACAAATACAAACATACAACTTTATATTTCAAGAAGAATACTTCTTGTTGTACAAACAGTAAAGTCAGCTGTTTCTCTTTTTCAATCTTCAATTATCCGGAAAATAACTATTGGAATATCATTATAGAAAACAAACTGAATAATATCTGAATGCGATCTACAAGCGTTATCGATAGCATACAAAGAACTTATTTTACAGCGAATGGAAATTTGTAAACGCTTGTTTAGATTGCTTTAAATACAGGTAACTGATGAATCGTTTTATTTTTTATTGAGTAATACTCACTCTTGATACGACTTGAACCCTTTCCTTCACTTATTCCATAAAACTTCGTCTCGGTCATGACCTTCCTCTTTTTCCTTAAATTTTACCCTCTAGTATACAAACTTCTAAATAAGTCATCGTATCGTATCAAGTTACATATTTATTCTTTTATTTTTCTAAGGTTCTTAACCACTCTTTTCACGTCTTCCTCGCCTGCAATATTTTTTTCTGTAAATGCTTGTAATTTGGCCATTACAATTCTTGTTATGATCAAGTTATATCAAGAGGTAAAACGGAAAGCAGAAGATAGATATCAGAAGTGATTGCTCCCCCGACAAGAACTGGCCCACCCTCACTCGATCAAAAACAAAAACACGTCATGCATTTATCATGATTGATAAAACTGCAATAAAACAAAATATCATACCTTTTTTTCGTCATCCGAATAAATTATTCTCCAATAAATTAAATTCCAAATGCCGTCGGTTTCATTTACAAAACTAATTCGTTCAAAATTTATTCGTGTCGATTCGTGTCGACTCTGATGTTTTGCAAATTCCATATAAAATTAAATTATTGCCGCGCCATCAAGATTGTTTGCAGAGGCTGAACTCAAAGACTGGATTTACTTTTTATTTAATACGCAATGGCGCGATGATGTGTTTATTATTGTTTATTCACTACATTTGAATGCGGTAGGTTCCAGAAAAATTCTCGTTAGCTTATTGATGTCTCTGGTGATTGGGTATAGGTCCCATCGTAACTTCATAGCGATTCCTTTTTGGGAAATATTGGTCTTTATTACGCCAAACATATTTGATTGTATATTGATAATATTGCACTTAACATACATAGGTACTTGCATTCATCCTCTGTCCTCTCCATATTAACTTTTACAAGGTCGCAAAAACACAAACTTAATCTCTCACCTACAAAAAGTCCAAACTTGAGGTTTGCCAACGAGTGATGGAGTACAACTTCTTCATGTAATAAGGTGAAACTTCAAAACCAAATACAAAAAAAAAGTGGTAACGTTGCTGAAAAATTGCTAGGCTTAAATAGAGCGGAGCTAGTCATGTCTGATGATTGTTGCGTCAAAATTACAACCAAGTCCTAAAATCTGTAGATAGCCCAATGGATTGCAAGATAAGTTAAAATAGTCCGTGGTGCGTCACTAAGTGCGTTATATGGCACGTGTTACAGGATATTTCGGACCCGATACTCTATTTTATCAGACCAGAGGTATGCCAACAGCATTTTCCTTGCTATAGACAAATAAAATATTAATAAAAAAATATTTATAATGTAAAACTGTGTGTGTGAAGATATAAACTCCTCTTGTTCTAACTTATTGCTTAACGAAACAGATTTCAAATTCCCAAGTATTATTATTTTTAGACGTTTTCTTCAACCAACTACTTTTTAACTTATAACTCAGTATACTTACACGAATATTAGACACTAGCTTTTGCCCGCGGCTTCGCTCGCGTTAAGAAGTATTATTATTAATTAAGTATAGTTTTCATACAAACTTTTATCCCCTATTTTATCCCCCTGGGGGTAGAATTAATCAAAATCCTTTCTTAGCGGATGCCTACGTCATAACATCTACCTGCATGCCAAATTTCAGCCCAATCCGTCCAGTGGTTTGGGCTGTGCGTTGATAGATCACAATGTCAGTCAGCCAGTCACCTTTGAGTTATATATATTGCGATTGAAATAGTAAAATAATATCAATATAATAATATCTAATATGTAAATACATCCATCAATGCCTCAAACTACAGCCATAGTTACAACGAGGTACTTTAATTCGGTTTGTGGTCTAGCAGTACTACATTTCAATAAATTAGTTCTCTGTTTAGCGCTAAATGCCAGAGAGTATTGCAAATTCAGTTATTCTCTGAAACGGTTTTAGTCGAGCTATTATGCATGATATAACATTCATGCATTAGTTACGGAATAGGTAGAAACGAAATTTGACAATATGGGATGCCAATAATATTTTATAATAATAAGTATAAAGAAAAGAATTTGAATCCCTGAAACACAGTTATAACCTAATTCAGGAACATTGTTAAAAAAATGAATTTTCTTGCTATCCTCTAAGTCTCATTGTATTCGTAGTTATTTAAAGTTACTAATATTATAATAACTAATAACGTTGAGGAATTCGATAATTTCATCGATATTTTTTAAGGAAATGCTGATCAGATAAAAAAAGCAACCCAAATGACTAGTTCTTACACGGACAAAGTTGCGGGCAAAAGGGAGTATCAAATAAAAATATAATATTTGAAATACGAATACCACAATGCGCATAACGAAATCATTCAATAAAGATCAATAAATCCCGCTGTCAGTGAGACCTCAAGCAAACATTGTTAACGTCCCGTTAAACGAAGATTTACATGTTAACACCAGCCTCCGGAGCCCATAAAACCTTCCACGTGTAAACTGTGTACAATATTCAATACTACCACGTGCCGAGTTAACTCTACCGTTAACTGAACGAATATTGCAAAACTTCGCAACAACTACGCTGTTAATCACTCAAAATTATATAATTGACGGATTTGCACCATTATAAAATGTTGTTGAAATGTCTGCAAAAAACTACTGTGGTATACAATTAGATTCATTTTTTCCAAAAAAAAATCTGGAACCATTCTGTTTTGTACACCACTATTCGTTTAATCAAACAACAGAAAATACTGTCCACATAAAAATGTCGGGAAAGACTAAAACTATACAGTCAGTCGAACATTTACAAGATCTTCAAAAATGTTTATCAGTTATCAATTATGTGCAAAGCCAAAGGGTTATCTATATTAATATTATAAACAGGAAAGACTTGATTGTTTGTTTGTTTGTATCGAATAGGCTCCGTAACTACTGAACCAATTCCAAAAATTCTTTCACTGTTGGGAAGGAACACTATTCCCGAGTGATAGGCTATATAACATCACGCTACGGCCAATATGAGCGAATATAAATGCAAAATGATGAAAAAATGCGTAATTAATATTGCAAAACATATTTTTATTCTATTTTCAATAGTTTTCGCAGTTCACGCAACGGAAGCTTTCAAAGAGGATTATTTCTCTTTGAAAGCTTCCGTTGCGTGAACTGCGAAAACTATTGAAAATAGAATAAAAATATGTTTTGCAATATTAAATAACATGTCAATATCTATATAAAACTATGGATACTATAAGTCCAATTATTGTTGTTTTGTCACTATAACGACTTCTTTACGTTTTTAAAATTATTAAAAATGCTGACCAAATACCATTAATTCTTATCAATCAAAATTATTTCGTATTTAAGACTGTTAATTTAATACCTGTATTTTACTTTTTGAATTATCCAAATCGGAAAATCCATTCAAAAGATATTACAAAGTACCCTGGCGTAAAAATAATAGGCCTATCAAATTAATGATCTGCTGTGCTGGCCATTTCAAACCATTTGTTTATTGATTTGCTTTATGTTTTAATTGCATTTGAATCTATTTTGTCATCAAGAATACGTTAAAATAATCGAGTAATTATGGAATACCGTCGTTTGAAGTCTGTGATGAACTATTGCAGCCTAATTCTACTCAAATTAATAAAGACCCGTGCCCAGCAGTCGGACAGTCAAACGGGTCGATGGGGAAGTACATTGGAAAAAATATTAAAATATAACTACAACCTTTTTATATTTCAAGCAGAATATTGTTAAAAACTTTGCAAACTCGTTTTTAAAAATAAAATATTTGACGTAAAAATGAGATTATAAATAGGTAGCCTTGTAAACGTGTGAAGTGGTATATCGAAACGCAATATCGCGATGACAGCGTCATATTTTAAAGATAAGGATATAACGCGGCTCCGCGTTTAGACGTCTCGATATCAGGGACTCCACGCGGAGTGCCCGTCATAAGGATCGCCTTACAGTCTGTTTACATAGGAACTGGTAGATAAGGTTGTTTTTGGCGAATCATAATAACGTGGGTATTAAAACATTTTAATTTTAACATCACATATTTAATATTGTAAAAAAGAAAGTATGTTCTTCTGTTACCTCTTCACGCGTAAACCGCTGAACCAATTTAGTAGAAATTTGGTACAGTGATAGTTTGTATCCCGGGGATGAACGTAGGGACATGGAAATCTGGAAATCATCTCTTAATGGGGAATAAAGGGGGGGTGGAAGTACAACTGGTTGTATCAATCAATAAATTCTTAAAAAAGAACGAAAGAAGACGAAAAGATTGGTGAAAATATTAAATAGATAAAAATAAGGTAGGTACCTAAATTACTAATTTCTATGCGAACAAAGTTGCGGACAAAAGCTTGTTAAATGATATGCACATAGATTGAAACCATGCTCATTTTAAATAGGTTTAAAAAGAAGCTTCATGTAGGTATATAAGTTAGTATAAACTCATAAAGTCCCACAAAAAAGAAATTAAGGATAAAATTAGGATTACGTTTGTTGAAAGCCAAATTATGTTCCTCTGGAAATTGGTTCCTCTTTATCTTTAAAACGGATTTAGAGAATTCATTGAGCTAGTAATATATTTCTTGAGGAGACAAGGGAATTAAATCTGTGATTTCCTGCCATCAGTAGCTAATGTGCTTTTAGAAAGTCTCATGGCTTAGTCAATCTGCGCTAGGTTAGTGTGGTAGACTTTAGCCTAATCCGTTCCTAATGAGTGGAGTCTAGTGCCCAGCAGTGGGACAATAATTGAGTTGATAAAGATGGTGGTTAAGATAAAAATCTCTTTGATCTAGTGAGACTAAGTTAAGCTATTGTACTCCAAATGATTTCTTACACTCACGCAAATACTACACAGTACCTATTTATAATTAAACTACTCTTTACGGATTCTATCGTGGTATTTTTAATCCCTGTTTTTCGGCTCCTTTGCAGCATCCATGATCGCGGACAGGCAAAGTTGTTGGTTGGCTAGATGTTATTATTACTTGGCATTTTTGTAAACGATTGAATGAATGAATGAATGATTGATTGATTGAATGATTGATGATTGATTGAATGATTGTTTATTTCTGTAAATAGATCTTTTTAAAGACACTTTTACAAGTCATGTACATTTTTTTTTAGTATCTAGTTGACATCGGCATTTCCTAACTGACGACCTCTGAGAAGAAATGCCGAAACAAACTCAGAGAATCATGGTCTCTTTTAAAGTCCAAACATTTTGGTTACAATATGTGAGCCTGACTATGGCTAAAGGTTAAAATCTGAGATGGCCTTTTGAAGAAAGCACCAGTGCAGCTTTGAGTTGACCTGTCCATACTGACAGCACGCATACGTCAGCCATCGTTTAGCTCAAACCATTATTGTGGGAGCTTAACGACCCGACGCACGTCTATGCAAGATCAGCGGGACATTTGCGTAGGCCATTTCAAAAACCCAAAGCCGCCAGACATTAGTTTGTAAGCGTATGTTTATCTACCTACAAAGTGCTCACATTCACATAGATATGTATATTATAAATAATCCCATTGCATAAAAATCAACATAATAATTATGAAAAAAAAAATTTATGTCAAAACATAACATTAACATAATGTCAAAAATATAAAATAAATAAAGTCAAAAAATAATAATAATTAAAAATCTCAATCAAACATCAATGTCATGAAAAAATAATGTACAAATCGTAATAAATTACAGTAAAAGACTGACGTTAGGCGTTGTAAACTTAATACATTTAGTTTTGTTTTCATTCAAAACTAAATTATTTGCATTGAACCAATGTACCACTTTCGAGATAGCAGTGTCCACATCGTATGTAGTTCTTTGCTGACGTTTTAGTTTAAATAAAAGCGAGGTATCGTCTGCAAACAACACTATCTCTTGATTATCTCCCATCAGATAGGGTAAATCATTAATATAAATTAGAAATAAAAAAGGGCCAAGAATTGAACCTTGCGGAACTCCCATAGTAACAACCGACCCCGGGGATCTCTTTCCATTGACGTCCACCTTCTGAATCCTCTTACCCAGGTACGAAATAAGAAGATTCAGAGAAGTGTTCCTCACGCCATAGTGGTGTAACTTCCTGATCAATGTATCGTGAAGAACGCAATCGAATGCCTTAGACAAATCGCAAAAGATACCCAAGGCATCGTGTGACTCTTCCCATGTATCAAAAATGTGACCTAGAAGTTCAACACCGGCATCGGTTGTTGAACGACCCTTGGTAAAGCCAAACTGTTTTCTATTAATTAGGTTGTTGGCGTAATTGACCTAAAATTATATTTTTCAAAAATTTTACTGAATGTTGGTAGCACTGATATCGGTCTAAAATTAGTAGGGTCTGATGTGCTACCTGACTTAAACAAAGGTTTAATCTTACTATTTTTCATAAGATCAGGGAATTTACCACTATCAATACATTGATTAAATATAAAGGATAAAGTGGGTGCTACAATGTGAATAATAAATTTGGCAACGTCAATAGAATTTCCCCACAGGTCTGCAGTTTTTTTTACATTTAGTGTATTGAAAGTTTTAATAATATCGCTACTGTTAACATGTTTAAAATTAAATTCAATAAAGCTAGCTTTTACGTTTTCCCTAAGTAGGTTCTCTGCAACAGTGGGTGATGAATTTAAGGATCTAGTGACCACAACAGGAATAACCGTAAAGAAATTTTCAAATGCGGTGGCAACTTCTAAGTCTGATTTAATTATTTGTTCATCAATAATAAGACTATATTCACTGCTACGGCCAACAGATCTCCCTGTTTCACTGTTGATAATATTCCAAGTCATTTTAATTACATTATTACTATTTCTTATTTTCGAGCTAATACAAAGAGACTTTGCTATACAACAAACCTTCTTAAATAGTTTGGAGTAGCTTTTAACATAAGAATTAAACTCCGGGGTAGTGATATAAGTTCTTTCATTGTACAGCTCATAAAGTCTCTTCCTACTTTTATGAATACCAACAGTGGCCCATTCACTGAAAGATGCAGTTCCATTAACTCTGATCGTCTTGGGTGTAAAAGTAGAATTAAAATCTTTGCAATAAATATTAAAAAAAGAATCATAAAGCTTATTAGGGTCACTATTATAGGGTAATAAAGGTAACTTATGACTAAGTTTATTTTTAAATGCCTCCAAGCGACCATGTGTTTTTGGATTAAGACTATAATGGATAATGGAATAAGACTATTGACAATCTAATTTACACAAAACGACTGACTGACTGATTTAAGCTATTCCTGCCGAGGTCAATCTAGAGATGAGTGACCATTCATAACAAATCGGGGGACAAAGATCGGATTCATGAAATCCTCGCTAAATATCCACTTTATCACCTTAGTATGACGATATCAAAAAGGGTTTGAAATTCCACTCTTCAGTTTATATAGCCCTTCTTTATAATGATGATGCTATACATACAGAGCTGTAGGTACTTCACTCTCAACACTCTCGTCTTGTCAAGAGTCCTGTCTAACGTCACTTGAACCTCATACCTAATCCTACTCATAATTGGAAATATCAAACTCTACATTTACAAAAAGATTCTAGATTTTTGGAATATAGTGGTGAGATTATCTGTGACTGCCTCGTTGGTCGAGTCGTCGTACAGTGTGACTGCCGAGCAAGAGGTCTTGGGTTCAATTCCCAGCTCGAGCAAAGTGTTATTGGGTTTTTCCATGAAATTCTCAGTAGCAGCTCGGAGTTTGGATTCGTTCCCGGTTAATTAATAATTTATTCCCGGCAAGAGGTTCGCCCCCTATTACATGGGACCTAAAAATACCAGCGAAACGTGAATGCACATTATTAGGTACACCTCTGCCTAAGCTTTCGGGGAAGACAGGCGTGATGGTATGTATGTAGTCTGGCTTTTTACATTTATTAATATTAGTATATCGAAATAAAACTAGACAACAGTACCTATATTTTAAATTATTTTAATCCCAACAAATCGGCGTTTTAAATCCTTTACAGCGTCCATGGTCACGGGTAGACTCCAATTTCTCAATTGGAGTCTACCCGTCTTCAACTATAAACAACCAACCACGATAAAATCCGTAAAGATCCGTTTCATTTCAATTGGTTTGCCCAGTCGGTCCTATCATGATCTTCATTATTCCACCAGCCTAACCCTTAAACTACAAAGAAGTCCCTATACAGTTCCAACTATCGGTTTTATGCTGCTCACGTCCATTGCCTTTTAACAGGTCGTTCATTCTTTACCAGTTCACCCATCGATGCCCGTCCTTGGATATAAAAATAAAGCTTATTGTAATGGGAAAAATATCTGTATCTTCCGGATTCTTCCATCGAATAGGGAGGAGTATATAGCATGTATAAATTTGATTTGGTTTACTCTCCTGTCAGGACTATGGGACTTTAAAATATAACAGAAAATAACCCAAGTGTAGGTACTAACACTAAAAGTTTTTTCGGGTTTTAAAGTCATTCATAGTCGCCTTAACCTCCACTGCTTGTTGGTATTCCTTTGATTACATTTCCATAGAGCATAATAAAATTACGTTTGTTAAAAAAATAAGTCCAGGTACCTGGTAGAAATGTTGATTCCTTGGAAATTTAGTAAAATTTACATATTTTTATTAGATAAATATGTGTTTTCCCGGAATCTTGTTTCTTTTTCATATATTATTGTGTTCTCAACCGTGAGAAGGTCTTATCTCTTTATTATTATTCAAATTAGTTTCAGGATAATAGTATGTACCTTTTAGACATAATGTACAAACGTACATAATGAATTAAGTGATATTCAAAGAGCTTTCCTTCTACCCACCGTATCTTAAAGTAAATTTAAATTATGATTGAAATTATAAAAATAATATTCGAATATTTATTCAACGAAGTTTATATAACGTCGGTTATTATAACGTCGAAATAAAAACTACTTCAACAGAATTTACTACGGTTAATTAAACTTTTTGGAACCGACTTTTTTAAGCCTTTGCTGGGAAGAAGATTCGTCGCTACTGGCACACCCATTTAAGTAATCATAGAACGTAAGTTCTTGAAAATATTAAGCCCAATTTTATGATGTTTTTATGTAATTAAATCTATGAAACAACTCTCACGTTTCAATTATTTTACCACATAAAAGTTAGATTTCTATTGTAAAATAAACCACAAAATTAATTAACAAAGACCGCAACGCGGGCACATTTAAAATAATTAATTATTGAACTGACAGCCCAGTTGAGTAGTAATTACCGAGGCTTTCTATCAAACACTCAACTTTCTTTATTTTTTTCAAATACAAAATCGTTTATCGCGAATACAGGTTGATACAGTTGATAAATTTAGTACAGCCGCCATTTGGCTCTAGTTATATTTGAAGACCTCTTGATACATACAAAAATAGTCAATAAGTCAGTTAAGATAATAGTAATAATAAGTCAGTTATGAGTCATATATCTGCTAATTATTGAGTTCCATAGTTCTATCATTTTCCTCGTTTTTGTTTTCAGACAGTTTATCAACCCATAATCGGGATAATTACCCATTAGCCATATCCCACAGAAATAATAATCCATATTTATGACAATAACGATTTGAAACAGGAAATAATTCGTCAGAGAGACTAAAAAGATGACGATGGTATTGTTAATTAATTATTAGTAGCACTTCATTTGTTAGGAACTAATTTGTTTCCTTCAAGAGGAAAAATATAGTAGGCACTTTGTACGGCAATAGGTACTAATTAATGCGTTAAGACATAAATTATCTTTAGGTATTCATTACCGACATAAAGTTTCGATAATTAAGACGACCCAGACAAATGAAGAAGTGAAATGGAGTCGTAACCATTCAAATAAAAAAGAAAAAGCATAAAAAACCATGCTAACTGCTTCACCAATAATAATAGTTAAGCTGTTTATAACAACTGCTTAAAGAAGAAAATGAAAACAAAAATAGCAAAATCTCGTTATTTAGAAGACCAAAGTCTTCATAAATTTTATCTGTGATCTCGCCACAGATTAAAAACACCTTAACCTTATCCTGTAAAACTAACGATAATAGTCTTTAAGTGCACAAAACAACAGCGCAACAACTTCTAAAATACTAAACGATACTACAATCCTTTGAAACCGTTTGCAAGTTTATGGCGACTCCCGCTCAAAGTTACTTCGGTTCGTTACTCGTGGTGATCCAAAGAAAAAGGCAGTTTGATCAATACCTAAGCTTACGTTTTACAGGTCTTTGATGGGATTACTATACTAAGCATTAGATCAGTGTATGGAGTGTTATTTCTATCGGATTCCAAAATTATGAAATTTTCGTGTCAGAAACAGACATGGAATTAATCTGCCCATAGTGATTTTTTGCTTTCCGTCGGCGTTTCCTAGGCAAAGGCCTACTGCAACTCAGTTAAAAAGTCTCCTATATTAGACTTTTCAAAACAAACTGGTAAAAAATCTTTTAAAATCATCCTGCTAATATGTTATGGGTTGAACTCGTCTTGTGAACGCAAGTATTGTATATTCTAAATAGTTGTGTGCAACAACGAGACGTAAACACAACTCAAATTCACTGAATAATTTTATTTCCAACTACTTACTCAAGCCCCGCTTTCCACTGAAAGCGCTTACGACGCAAACTTTCTAGAAATTTCCTTCTCAGATATTCGATACCGTACTTTAATGTTTTTCTCTAAGTTTGTTTCTCTTTAAGCCGAAGGACGAAATCAAATTGTAATTATTTTTAAAAGTTTTGCTCAAAGTCAACACAGTAATATAATATTTCAAATCGATAATAAGGACACCGTTGTCAAAAGATTATTATCAATAAATTTGCAATATTTTATTTTTTTAGTGTTTCCGAGTTTGCCATATCAAATAGCTTACCATGCGATTATATCATGTATATCTTTGGTTTTAATTTCTAGAACTATCACTTTTATTATTTAAATGTATCCTAATGGTGAAATAGTGGGGTTTTGGGCGGTTGTCTTTATTCTTAACGTTCAAAATGGCCATTTCAATGTTAGATTAAACACCCTTTTTTATTCCTCATTCTATGATACAATGAATCTTTCTACCGTAATAAGGCTGTTATTGTTGCATGTGATATGTGATATCATAAAAAAAACATGTCTCCGCATTGCGGAATTCATCATGAGACATCGTGAATGGTTAAATTTTGTTTACCCTGTAATTTTACTGCAAACAATGATGTTGCCAACAATATTATGTACTGATGAATACTTCTTTATTACTTTAAACTCATACAAACTTCTTCAGCCAAATTCTGATTAAACATGTGATTAGTCCATTATGCTTCTTCAAAGTCCTAGGACTTTGAATAGCATAGCGTATAGAAATCATTATCGTCCTTCAGAGCATGTTTATATACGATAGTAGTACATAACACAGATGATGCCTCTCTTCAACTCTTGCAACTGCGCTAGGCATCCCTTTGCTCATAATATGATATTACCACTAAGATGCCACTTAAAAACACCTATAAAAAAAATTAAAAACATCTTAGTTTAACTAGAAAAAAGTAGAAGTCTAATTAATAGGAACTCCCTCAATCCAGAAATTCACACCAGTACACTGTCCTATCAAATAGTGAAAATAATAAAATAAAAAACAAAGTCCAATCTATTTTTCAATATGACGTATTGTTGACGAGCAATGGGCACCGTGTAGGCGGAATTACTGTTTCGATACTTCCCATTCAGCTGAACAAATAAAATATATATTTTTTTATAACCTGACCTTCTTATATTAAGTAGCGGTCGCGTCATGTTGGGTCATTGGGACTGATCAATTTCTGAGTCATAACCGCGCCGGAACCCGCTGACGCGTCGTAAAAGCCTTCGATAAACTTTAGAACCAAGTTATAGGCGATAACGAAATATCTGTTGTAGACATTTTGCTTGTATATAGTGCTGATTCAAGGCCACGGTCACAGTGGTTTTTGTGTTAAAAAGTTTGACAGTATCGTCATATTTCGATGTAAGATTTTTGGCCTAACTTTTGATTCGTAATTTCATAGTCATTTTATTATTTGCCTGGTTATGGTAAACGCGAATGTATTGTGTGCTTTCTTCTTATCTCAGATACATTACAATATGACTTACAAACACCTTATATGCACCTTTTTATATGGTGTACAATAAAGCATATTCTATCTATCTATCTATGTGCCTTACATTAGGATACATGTATATATTGTGTACATGTAATGATAGATGTATATTATTATGTGTAAAATTTGTTGTGCCCTACAGGGTCCATAATTGGGTCTAGCATAAGATAAAAAAAAAAAAAAAAAAAGTTTATTTGTCATCATAGTACATGGATAATGTAAACACAGACATAGCACTTATAAAAGAAAACAAAGGTCAAGCAGATAGATTAATGGCCCCCATGCTAGGAAAGTCCTGTGTTATGGGGGTCATCCAACCGTCCAATTGATGTTAAACAGTGATGTTTTTATTTTTAAAAGTAGATACATGCATTCAAATTTGGGTATTGTACTAATGACAGTTAAATAATTGTTTGTTACCATCTTTATTAACAATGTGGAATGCAAATAAACGATATGAATGATATGAATGAATGAATAGTCATGGTGTTATTTTTTCAACTAAAAAATAAATGAAGAAAATACAAATAACAAAACACAAAAATCGAATCAGCATTATACTAAATTGTGCCACAATAATAGTTAATACAACGGAGCTTATCTCCGCCACCGCGACAGAATAAGTTGTAAGTTCATAAATTAAACTAGTATTTTATTTTTACTCTACCAGAACCACATGTACAGTTGATTGATTATGTACAAAGCAACCATTTATTGAGCAAGCCATTAACTAATCCATTACCGCGTCCGCTCGTAACACGCGCCAAAGTTTATGACGCGTTTTTTTCCCGTACCTTTTATTATCCGTAGGTGTGAACTGGCTTTTATGCCCAATCAAATCACAATGTAGCCGACACTTGGCTTGCTCGTATCATCAGAACCAATTACTGGTAATAGAGCACTCGCCATGTGACGGCCAAATGTTGGGCACATAAAATTTTAATTATATTTTTGCTGGTGTATTGGATGGACTCGTTATTAGGTTATGATTTTATGCCCATGTGATGCGTAGGTGTAAACAATTTATTACTGAAGTATGTTTTCTACATATTACATTTTTTAATTTTCATTATAAAAGCGACTTTTTACACATCGGAAGTTTTACATTTATATGTACATAGTTAGGAAGGTGACAACTGTTACCAGGTAGCAACAGGGGTGAATGAATATGTCAACGTGCTACTCCAGTACGTTTGTTGGACTGTCTGTCCACATAAACGTAGAAGAGCAGTCGAGAAAGTCACATGACAGGATCTTGTGCAATTCTATTGTTTGTTATTTCTCCGCTCTCTTAGTCAGAACAGGTCAGTTTTCAACCGACGAAACCAAAAACCGAAGACGTTCCTAAAGCGTATATTTTTTTTTTATATGCATAACTTTTTACAGAGTAGTACGATTTTTATATATTTTTTTTAATTAGATGATTTTTGAAATTATTTCTAGCACACATTATTATAATTAAATACTTATCTTAAATCTTACTTTAAAAGAATATCCTTGTCCAAAAATAGAAATTTAAAAAGCCTAAAAATATTGATTAATTATAAACCAGTATGTACGTTCCAATCATATTTTAAATCCTACATTACGGCATACTGTTGTCATGTATGCACATGCAACAAATATTTATAAAAATTTGGAATCTGAATCGCTTAAGATAATGAATCGATCTTCTTTTCGGATGGACAAATTAAATCTTTCGATCCATCTTAAAAAAATACAATATTATATAATTGATGATGTATTGCAGGCTGTAAAAGATCGTATCTTTGATAAATCATGTGTAAATTTATTATTCATTTTTATTAAATTATGCTCAGTAATTTCAAGGGTAACATGATGCATCGTAAAAACAATACAATATCGTTTGCGATAAGTCTTAAATTATGATCATTTATGGCAGATTCCAAAAGCTACTTAGTATTTTTATTTATATTTTTTTTATGCTTTTGCTCGCCGCAACTTTGACTGCGACCCCCGTTTTAGCCCTCTTAAGAGATTATTTTCGGGATGAAACTAGCCTATGTCCTTCCCCGGAACTCAAAATATATCTAGACCAAATTTCATCTCAATTGGTTTATCGATTTAAGGATGAAGAGGTAAAGACGAACCGACATGCTTTATTTATACGATTTTGCATAAATCATGATTATGTATTATAGGTATTAATTTCAAGCCTAACAAAAAGCTACATATAACTGACAGACAAGTAACAGTAACTGAAGCTTTGCGTTTTAAATAAGAATGACTAAAATGCTAGTTTCTATAGTATTTCTTTTACGTCAAATGGAAACATTTGTTTGTAAATATTTACACATAAACAACTTTCTAGCTATAAATCTCTAGCTAAAGAACAGCTAAAGAATTTCTAATAGTAAAACTAATAATGAGTACTAAAATGTTTTTTTTTACTCACAATACCAGTTACGAAGATTTTATTTAAGAATTTTACAACCGTTGCCTAGACTTTTTGATTGCAACTTTATTAGTCCCAAATGTACAATTAGAAGCAAATTTGCCAATATTTCTTTTTCATAACTTGATTTAAAGGCAAAACTGCGAAATATGCACTTAATATTTAAATGTTTCGTGTTCTTGTATAAGGTTGTAGGCGAAAAAGATCACATAAGATTGTGTTGTTTTCTTTTTTTTAAATACCCCAAATTGGATCTTCTTTTGGGAGTGTTTACAAACACATATACAAAAGCTTAAACCTGAAACAAGTAGAAGTAACTAACAAACAGTTTTATCTGTTGAAATAAATATATATAGCTATACATGCTGGTATATATATATTATTACTTTTTATTTTAAATAATGTTCTTCAAAATGTATTTGATGTTTATATCGAATCTTTAGATAGTTGATAGTATCTTTCCTTCAGTAGGTACCTTATAAGTTATTTATTATGTTGCTAAGAAGATTGATGCAATTTTCCTTGCTACACTATGTGGATTTAATGAAGCGTTCTTCAGGCATGACATGACAAACTTTATGTTAAAAAGATAAGAGCGAATTTCCTATGAAAATAGCATAACATCACGCCAAAGCATTAAGAAGAGGAGTACTGAATATGTATTGCCATAGTTTACCAGTTCATTCGGTCGAGAAATAGGGGACCAGCCTAGTGCCATTAACCGGTCATATACCGAAACTCCAAGGACTACTAAGACTTTCACAAAAAAGCTCAATCACAATTTCCTCAATCCAGGTATCAATCTTTGAGACCTCACAAAAAACCAATGTAGCAGCATGTTTTTAAGAGACGGGATAGAAGAAAAACAACTGACAATTTTTTTATAATATTTGTGGATTTTACAGGCGAAATAATATACAGGGTTGATTTTTTTTTTCATTACATGTAATAAACACTTCAAATTAAATTCAAATGATAATAGGCTCGCCCCCTAGGCAACATTTGGGTTTACATTAGTACACCTTGGTCTAACCTTAACCTTGTCAAATTAAATATATCAGAACATAATATAAATAAATAAATAAAATAAATAAATATTCTGCGACATTTTACACATCACCATCTAGTCCCAAACTAAGCAGAGCTTGTACTATGGGTACTAGATAATGGATATAAATACTTATATACTTTTTTTTTTGTAAATACATACTTATAATACATAGGAAACACCCAGACGAACACAAACACTTATATTCATCACATAAATATTTGTGTCCCGTGGGAATCGAACCCACGACCTCGTGATCAGCAGTCCGGTATTCGAACCACTAGACCACAGAGGTCGTCACCATATAATCATAGTGTATCAATCATTTAAGAACCAACAATGTGCCAATAACATTTGCGTAAGAGTGAGAAATAATTATGCTACATTTTTTACATAATATCAAACCCACAATTTCAAAGCCAAGCAATTAACTCTAATATAATATTACAGTTTCCTATAATAACATATTTATTTAGATTTATGAGACATCAATTTGTCGGGTGGACGACGTTCGGCACTGAATTAAAATGATATTTTATATAATTAGGGTGATATTCGACCCGTGACAGTGATAAACGGATTGCAATCAGATCGCCTGCAAGATATCATCGTAACTTTGTACATTTGAGTACATCTTTCGTGACTTAATATTTTTATATATCGACGCGGAAGGCAAAGACTGGAGAAGAAGAGCCGAAGATCCAGCTCTATGGCGTTTACTAGGGGAGGCCTACGTCCAGCAGTGGACGAATATAGGCTGATGATGACGATGATGAAATACCTATTTCTGATACCTACTTACGCGTTCCAAACGTTTCGGGTCTTCTACAGAATTCATATCCATAGTCCATCCATGGATAAAAATAAACTTGCTTTTAATTATAAATAGATCGCTTACGAACTTTCTAATATAGCACCCCAATACAATTAACTTCACATTGCCTTTTGTTTCGTTGAAAAATTCTGTAGGTATAGGTATATAAAATAATAAATGCCAATATTAAAAAAAACCACTTTATTCTTTGGGTTTGTATTTTTTTTCACTTTTGAATATACCACATTGTAATGATTTCCATCAAGATTACAACGTACGTTTACAACTGACAAACCACATACATTTTCCCTAACCCGACCAAAACAGGAAAGGTAGATAACCTTTTTGTCGAATAACAAAAGAAATTGTGAGCAAGTACTTTGGGACCTGGACTTTGATTAACAAGACTCGAGACTCAGGGTTAGGATAACATCGAGATTGATTTGTCTTTTTCACGTCTATAAGGTCAGCGATCTTACTTTTTCGTCAGATTTATTCTCTAATGATTTATTGTGCTGGCTATAACAATAAATCATCAAAATAGTGTGACATGTGGACTTTCAAGTCAATGAACTGAAATTGATGCCAAAGACGGACTTTTCAAAGTTATGTACGAATTTATCACATGCTCCCATGAATGAAAACAGCGTAAGATTGTATGCCTTTTTTTTAAGTGCGGAAATATCCTTTACGGAACGTCCCATCGCCTGGGGAGGTGACGGGGTGTGTCAGACTCCGCTTGAGCGTTTACCGACTAAAAAACCGCACCCGTCAACGCCACCAACCCTATTGCCGGGGCCATAGGATTCGCAAAAGCATGCACCACAACCCCGGCGGGAAGGTTGTATGCCTGAGAAATATTCTCGATATGGCGTGTGAAAACTGCCAATCACGTGGCGTGGACAATAGCATTATCTTAGTACTAATTGTAGTTTACGAGGCAATTGTAAGGGGTTCCACAACGGTAACTAGATCATTGCTTAATCCAGTGAGGTTTAAAAGCGTGATGATAGTACAGATAATGTAAAAAAATATACAATGTTTGATTGCTTTCAATAATCTTCTAAATTACAAGAATAATCTAACCATTCAGTCTAATGACATAAGGTTTATTTTCATAATAAAATGTATTATCATAATGACTTTGATTACACTGTATCTATCATCGCGTGTCTGCTCTATTTAATTTAATACTCTGGAACTCAAAATCTACGATCGTAATGACTCACAAGGCGTGCGCACATTAACTTGTGTAAAAAGACAATTCTTATTCGACACTATTTTCGTATAAAAAAATATTACTTGAACAGCTGTGCCTTTACGATGCTAGCAAAGGTCTTATAGATGAAGGCATTTGTGAAATATGTAATTCCAATGTTTAATAAAGTAACTTAAAAACGAGTGAACATGGTCTTAAATAAGTGCTTGAGTAAGTTATAGATATAGCTCAATACAGAAATAAATACATACCTATTGACGACGGGATAACATCAATCTGGAAAATAGAGGACATTTGTTAGAATTTGCAAAAAATAATAAGAGGTAATCTGAGAAAAGAGAAAACAATAAGATGAGTATTAAGTGTGTATTGTGTAGTGATTCATTTAATTAAATATGTTTTAAAATTCATATATATTTGTAGACATAAATACCTATATACCTACATATAATACTCTGTCGTGGAAAATAGGTTGAAAAGAAAATGCGACTTCTAAAAGGAGATTAATTTTTTGATCCATTGTCGCCTCGAATGTAAGACATAAATCAACGTGCGTAGCATACACTTTCTTTTGTCGAGGTCAATGTTACAGACACATGTTAAAGCGACGGACTTTGAATTATTACCGTCATATATTGAAAATTGGATTCGCTAGGGATTTTGCAAGATTAAGAACGTTTCGTAGGTAGATATGAGAATGATACGTATTTAAGTTTTCAAATGTAATTTTATAAAACAAGATATCTACTAATCCATTAAAATAGTACCTAATATTTTATTTTATTCAAAGAGGTTGTTGCGCGAAAAATAGACATATGCATTTTTTTATAAGAAAATATCACGTGACAGTCTTTGTTTTATTCAATAAATACTCATTAGGTTAAAAGGTTCATTTTTTAAACATGTGTCATTTTAGGTATAACATATAAAACTTATTTTATTTTATAGCAATAAAAAGACTTTTTTACAGAATTTATCGCGTTATATTGCGATATTACTTTATACACGTTTCGGATCTTTTAAAGCCCCGATGGTCACGACCAGTATGAACTGAATGACTTTACTGTATTATTTTAAATTATATAAGTTCATAATAATTATTTGACGACCCAATTAGTCCAACGGTAGTTAACACTGCCTGCTGTGCTATGGGTCCCGGGATCGAATCCCGGTAGGGACAAATGTTTGTGTGATGAGCATAAATATTTGTATCCGAGTCATGGATGTACCTATCTATGTATAATATGTATATATTTACAAAAAAAACGATTCGTATCCGTAACACAAGCCTCGTTGCTTAGCTCGGAACTAGATGGCGCTGTGTCATAATGTCCAGGAATATTTATTTATTTATTTATTTATTGTAAAATACTTTAATACTTTTCACAAGATGATACCTTTATATATTTTATCTAACGCAGTTGAAAGAAAATAAAAATAAATCATAATATTTTCGTTTATGTAAACACGTGATTCATTTTAAACGACTATATAGATCATTGTTTTCCCACCTCCTTTCAGCACCACTAATTTCGTATAAGTTATTTTAATAACACTCTAACCTTTAAAAATATGTTAGCCAGTGTTCGTGCTATTTTTCACAATAAACACATTCATTAAATTATTGCTTCAACCTTTTATGCTATACACTGTTATCGTTGATAGAAAAATGAACTACTTTTGTATCTACCTGTCATCAATTCAATTTATTTTTCATATTTACTATAGGCCGAATACACGATTTTCTTCTCACTGTCATTGAAAAAATAGATGTGTTTTCTTTTTTTCGTTATTCTATTAAGGTTGTCACTTTGTCAGATAAAGGTATTGTAGAATAATAATATAATTTATTTCATCAATGCACAGAGGCGAATTACTAACAGCTTTTGTAATAACATTTATTTATTTATACATAAATTATCTTCTAATATATAAAATACTACCAACCCCTGTATATATATGGCAAAACAACGTTTGTCGGGTCAGATAGTATAATACATATAATAAAGAGCTGTAATGCACGATGACTCGGCAGTGGCTGTGCGATCGGCTTGTTCGTCACGGGTTGCGGGTTCGATCCCCGCACGAAGCAAATATTTGTACGTTCTACAGGTAGTTGTTCTGGGTCTGGGCGTTTGTGTATGTAAAAATATGTGTTTGTAAACGCACCCACGATACAGGAGAAAATCCTAGTGTGGGGCAAAGTTTTTTAAAAAAGAAACAGAAAAGAAAAGTAATAGCCTAATGGAGAGACCAGTGGACTGTGAAGTCTAAAGTCTCGAGTTCGATCGCATAGCAAGCACCATTGCCTTTTCAAGATTACATGCTCAAGGGATGAAGGAAAATATAATGATAAGACCTACATGCCTGACTGAGGGAAATCTGCCTAATCCGTGAGGAGGACTTGTCCAGCAGTGGGTCAGTTAAAGGGTTGATGACAATATTAATAAATAAGGATAAAATAACAATCATTATATTAATAAAACTCCTGGAATCTTCCTCCGAATAAATGAAAGCTCTACAAATCAAATCACAGCAACCAAAATCGATTATTACATTCCATAACCTAATGTTGAACTTGGCATACGCCGTAGCTAATATTATCGAGCTTGAACTTGGCCCTTTTGCATCACGATATTAGAAGGCCGCCCTTTAGTATTACCAATATATTTTAAGAATATTATTTTTAAACATACTCATGTTACTATGGCACTGTAGCTACTACAAATAGCTATAAATGAAGCATATTCTAATATTAAAGCTTTCTATGTATTTTATACCTAATATTACAACTTACTTTCTTTTGATCATAAACCAGATATACATAGGTTGTCAGTCGAATTCTATAAGATATAATTAAAATAATGGCATATAAAAACCAGTGGTAAATAAATAAACAAGACAGAAAGAAATTAAAAAAAAAAGCATTTTATGTTGTAGTTGCACAAATAAATTCCAAACTGACCAAGACACATTGCTTTATATATTATATTGAAATAATTATAACTTTTTGAGTCGGTTCAAAATGTGTTAAAAAATTAAATAATCGTTCATTTTTTTAGCAAAACATATTTTTCACAACACGGGAAAATTATTACCAACGCCATGTTGCAAAATAAATTATACATATAAAATAAAAAAAGGTACATAAACCGCGACATATTGGTGCTGATTCTGTAAATCACATCAAATTAATTTTAATCATACTGTATCTCTTTCTTATAAACATGATTGAAAAAGAACAAAATATAATTAGGAGTTGTCAAATACGTTTATGTCACTGTCATCTAGGTCGCTCGCTGAATCAATTCATGTAATAAATAAAAGAAAATACTAGATAGGTACTCAATATCAGTTAGTATATAATTATTATAATTACATATAGGTATATGTAAAGCCTTATAAATAATTACAAATCCATCATAATTATTTTTGGAGCTACATAACTTGTTGTAAATATGTATATTATAGTTAGATTAGTTAAATATTCATAAATGAAATGGTATAATGGTATGATATTGAAATTACATTTTAGTTCTGTAAACATAATATATTATAATATATCTTTTCAAGAAATTTTTTACATGTTTACATTTTACATTAACTTAATTCAATCAATCAAATCAAATCAAAAGGTTTTTATTTCAAATAAACTTTTTCAAGCACTTTTAAAACGTTATGATTCTAGTTGCACCAATTACCAGATGGCGCTGAAAAAAATACCAAACCAATTCAATGAATCATGGTTTCTTTTAAAATCTAGAAATAATAGAATCTACTGTCTTCATGCACAACATTTCTAATAGGTAAAGATAAAAACAAAGACATAATTAAGTGAAAAAATATATTATGTCTGATCAAAATCATCATTACTCACCGACTTACTCATATATATAAACTCGTTAAAATGATGAGGGGCATTCCAATAGAGATTGAAATCAATAACTCATTCGCGGCTAACCGGGATTTGAAATTAGAACAAATTTTATTTTAGTCGCCATTTTTTATTATTTATCTTTGGAATCGCTCGTAAAGATATTAATGCTCCGTTTACAATGTTATACAGTTTTTTACTGTCGTGTTAGAATATTTTATTTTGTTAAAGAATTTTTTGGAAATTTATCTTTTGTTGGGACTGGGGGAGATAGGACGGCTGAAAATAAACCACTCTACCAGTTTCCGTGGGTGTCGCGTGATTGCATCGTTAGTTTGAAAATGATGATGTGTTTCAATATAATAGATTTATGAGTAGAAAATGATATGTATGGCGCGACTTATGTATACTTGTAAATATCAGCACCGATTTTGATCGCACTGAAATGATTATCATTCCAAAATATCCCACAGTTTGTACCATATTTTACGAGTACATGGTTGGTGGTTGGTTGAATCTAACCCCATATTGGCTCGCCCAGCAACAATGACAATCCAACAGATTTTCAATCAATGGTTAGATGACACTGGCTGTCTTATATTAGAGTTACTGCGTTTGAAACAAATAGAAGCCATTTAAGAGTGTCAATTATGCTACAGTATGATGAACGAAAGAAATCTACGATTCTTTCCAAGAAGTGTGGAAAAAGATAAAAAATATCCTCAATATGCGACGGATTATTTCGTTACATAAAGTTCTATTAATCCAAATAAAAAAAAATTGGCGGTATGCTACAATTATAGATCACTTATTATATTTTACTCTTCAAAAATAGCAATACAACATTAACCTAAACACAGCCAGATAAATTCGGCTGAAATGAAATGTAAATAAAATGATATTGTGCTTAAAAATGGCAGACTGTATTAAAAAGTTTATATCAATCAAATGAAAGCCAAGAACTAAACCAACAAGCAATATTAAATTGAAAAAAAACAGCAAGAATGTAAAATTGATAGTTATCATAAATTAAAAATATAACTGTTTCAATCTACGCGTTGAACTGAATTCCAGTCTAGGCATATTGATTCGATTAATCCTGACGGTAATTTAAAATATTGATGCAACACTCAAATATGCCGATTAGCCAACGCCAGCATCTATCAACGCTGGCAATACTAGCACTTTCCATAGACATATATGTATATACACACATAAATGTATATCCACAGAATAACAAAACTAATTGACAGCTGCTGCTGTTTGACAAATTGTCTATGTATTATAAGATTGCAAGAATTCTATTTTTGAAAAATTATATTCTTCAACACTGTAAGTTCGTAACTTTATCACTCTCACTGATCAACCTACTTACCAGCCCAATGCTAGGCACTGGTCTTCTAATGCCTTTAAAAAGCCAGTGGTGCATGATTTGGGATGGAACTCAAGGTTTTCCAAAGTAACCATGCTACCGCTGCTATTCCAACATTAAACTTCATCGAGAATTTGTTCGTGATTCCACAGATTCAGATCAAATAATGAGGTGAAAACCACTGTCCTGCGTATAATATCATGTATAAGTCATAGTAAATAAAATATAACTATCATAATATTACTAACGAGCGCTATCAAAGACATAATCGAGGCGCATTACCCCGTTTACGTAGTCTTATAAATAAAATAAAAAACAAATAACTGTCAAAAACTTGATATCGTTTTAATTTGAAATCAAAAATATTCATTGTTCTAAAATTAAAAATATCACCCAGATTACTATGCAGAATATTTTTAGCGGAGTGTCGTTAACCTCAGAGTATTGTGTCTCCGTATTTACATTTTATACGTTTTGTCGGGAACGACTGCATTTTTAGAATAACATACATATTTGTTGGTCGCCTCCATTTAGAGTTAAAAGCTAGACGCAAGAATTGTTTTCACTTGTCTCTCTTGTATAAATTTGTATTCGTTTTAATGTACAGTACAAAAGTGATAATAAAATCCTTTTGCTTTCCTAATGTAATGAGTATATAAATCTTACTTGGTAAACGATTTTTTTCCGTCTAGCTTCTTTAATATTCAAATTCAAAATAATTACAAACAAAAACTACATATTAAATACTAATAAGAAAGTTAATAAGTTTTATCTGTTCTCGACTAATAATTCACAAGTTTCTATTCATTTGAAACTTTATACAATTCTCCTATTTTTGATGTTGACTGTATATGAGTTAATCTACAAACTCCGCATCAGACTTACTTACAAAAAGCTTGCTAACAAAGATGTTACTGAATTAAACATGTTTAATAAATGAGTAGCGCAACAATTACGAACAAGAATAAATTTGAGCAGGGATTACAAGTATCCTAAGTCTTTAGCGCAATTAATCCAACAAATTACGTTAAAGTTTCTTCAGATAATCTGACGAAGACTGGCGAATTTAAACTCGGTGAAGAAAGGACTATTATTGTGTGGTTACTACACATAAATGAGTTTTGCATTACTATCTAGAATTTAATTCAATCAAACGGTGGTCTGAAATACAGGGTTGAATAAACAGACAAAGGGCCGGTTTGCCCTTCACAACGAATGCTTTAGCGTATCCCGTACATATAGTTGATTAAAGAGTAGGTAAACACGGTTATTACTCGGTAGGAGTCGAACTCCACCTCTACACGCAGTGCCGTATCCTTAAAGATATCATATACTATGAAAACACCGCAAGCAGGTTGCATATTGTAGGTTACAGGTTGCACAATTTCTCCAAAAACTATCTCAATGATATAGTCCGTATGTAGAAAATACTATTAAAACTCTAAGCAGAAATATTAAGTGGAAAAATCTAGTTGCTTACTTTAATAATAACGATACGAGAAAGAAACGCTAGAAAAGCTTTTCTAGTGTTTAAAGAACAGCTAAAAATAGAATTTAAAAATTCTTTCTAAAAACCTACCTTTTAAACCAAGATAATGCAAAAACCTTTTATAATCATCATCAATACGCTGAGGCACTTCTGTAAGGGTATTAACCCCTTATCACAAAGGGTAACAGCCTTATTCGAGTGTTTTGTGTACCACCATACGTAGAATCATGATGTTGGCGTAAGTGGTAATTAACCTTGATACCCAAACAAAAGCACGTGTTGGCAGCACCCATATTTATTCTAGTAGCCGATAGATTAATGAGGCTCGTTTACGCATAGCTGTGGTTTTAGTTGAGAATGTGATCTCACTTTTGGTCCTTCGAGACCCTTAGTGTCGTAGGACCAATTATTGGGTGAACAGTTTAATTTGGCAAGTAATGGCAGCGCTACTTGGACAAACTAATTTATTTAGATATTAGCAGTACGTTAAATAATTTGAAAGAATGTTAAAATTATATATTAATACTTTGATTGATTACATCAAAGTGGCTCGACTTGCTGATTTTAAATTGGCATGATTACATTTTGGTTTTTGCAATGAATTCTATCAATATTATACTTATGTTGTTATTGTTATGTAAATAATATATAATACGTAGTTAACCCTTGTCAACCCAATTTGCCTAGCAGTGGTTAATTCTGCTTTCTGTGGTGTGTTACGGTTCCCGGAGGCGAAATCAAATGTTTGTGTGATGACATCAGCCAAAGTCATTTCAGTCTTTCCATGTTTTTCAAGGATGTTTCAACCAACTAGTATCCCAATCACAAGAGTCATTTATTTTGGAACCAGAAGGGTTCTGTAATAACATCCGCATATATTTATTCATTAAATTTGCGAAGGCTATTTGTGCTATTGCCGCTTGTAAAAGGGAAAATGTAGCTACTTACTTCGCTATACAAAACTCCCGTAAACACAATAGCCTTTATCTCGTTCCATTTACATGCTTACCTGCTTTGCTACGAAATTTCGGTATACGTACCTTGAAGATTGCACCCATTTCTCTTACCTTTTCATAATCCTTATTTTCCAAGGACAAGATCGTTTTAATCGCAACTTGAAGAAGCCCCATCTTTCATATGAGACGACGTGATATTTCATAACAGGTAGGAATCTTGAGTAAACGACCGTGAAGTCATAATTTGGGTGAATTTTGGGACCAGGCTTATACGGGAGGCAGGCAGGCAGGCCAAGTTAATTAGGTGGAATAGCTTAGAAACTGGAAGCTTTCTGCGCAAGGAAGGGATTAGGAAAGCAATCTCCGTTTACCGGACAACATAAAATGTCTAATAAAACAGTGCAAAGGATAGAATGTCCATGGGAAACAGATCCCATAGCCGAAATCTTTCCCTCGAATATATCCTAATTTGGGTCATTTGAAGTATTGAATTAGAGTTTTATTCCTACGATTTCTTTAACTGATAATAATAAATACAAAACAAAACAACACAAATTAAAGTACATTAAAAATAAAAAAATAAATATATTTTTAGTAACATAAATATGGTATTTCGTGAGAAATATTTTAGAAGTTGGAAATAGCATAAACATCTTTCAGTGATTATGTAGATACCAACTCTCTTAAACTAATATTATCTTAATGACTATTAAATAAATAAATATCATCATAAATAACAAAACCACTTCACAATATCAGATTTTACTAAAGTAAATTTTCATAAACTGTTAATCCGAGCTTCAAGCGCAGTTGTTAAATTAGCACCTTTACAACGTCTTTATCATATAAAATAAAACTCTCATAACGAAATATAAATAAGCTATAAACGCTTTATAAACGTTCAGTATTTTATGCTCTCGTTATATTATATCTACTTAAATATAATTTGAGATAAAAAGCTTCATACACCGTTTTACCACATTTCTTTAGAAGCAGGAAGGCATTTTCCTCCAAAGGTTTTTATTGGACGATTTCCCTTGACTCTTGAGACCCAAGAGGGAGGCAAATAATATGAACTATGAAACAAGCAATGGGATTTGTTGTTGATATATTCGGATACAAAAAGATTCATTGACACCTTTCTGAATACACGTAGAATATATTTATGAGAGCTTAAATTATATGCTTAACGACTTAACGATTCTTTCGTGACTTTTTCTTCATAAAATGTTTTTAGCCTCTGAATCCTCTGATAGTTGAAATAGGTTATAATATTGTTTATGGTGGTGTAGTAACTAGCCTAGTGTGGGTAGAAAACTTCATAAAACTTCATAAGCTGTCGGGAAAATCATTGAAAAGGCAGGAAATGAACATTTTAGCAAAGGAAAACTCTTATCCTGATCATGTTTTACTTCATAATAAATAACTTAATCTTAATACCTATATATAATTCTTATGTGCGCGAACTCTGAACTCCTCCTAAATCTATCAGGTTCTGTTCTGATATACGAAATTTTAAAATTTTAATTTCCTGTACGTGGCAAAACAACGTTTGTTGGGTCAACTAGTATTCTATATTTTTTAATATTATTTTGATTTCAAAGAATTACAGGGAAGTTGGTTTGAGAAAAACTGGGAATGTTTTTCAAGGGAATTATCATAAATAAAGATTTATTCAACACTATAAAAATGACAAGGTAATATATCCATTAATTAGTTAGAAAAAGAAATGCATTATGGTTGCAAATTGCCCGCATCATAAATTACATCTAAACTACGGCAACATGTTCCCGAGGGCAAAACAAATTGTAAGATTATTCCAAGCGTTGGAAGCTTGTGAAGGCTGCAACTTCTTAATGGCCCGGCAATATGGATATGTGCATATCATAAATTTTACCTTCCAATATATCAACTTTTTAACAAGCATATTAGCTTCAGTTGGTACCTGTAGGCTGTGTCATCAGCTATGTAGCGGAATCTTTAAACCCATTCGACACCAGTTTCAAGACTTCTAATTAAAATTTGCACACGTATTAATAAAGGCATTGAAAAAATTTAAATAATTTTATAAAGACTGATAACATCAAGGTTTAAAATAAATGTGACTATTCTTTACTATTATTTTTATTGTAAGTTCAAGATCAATGTTATCAGTTCACTCTCACATGATATGGGTCTAAAACATCATGCTTTATAATTTATTAAAATTAAAAATTGTGTATTACAATTGAAAAAAAAAACGGAATCCTAATTACAAGTAGAATTTACACTACTTGCCTTCATCATCCACCTGAATAACTAACAAAACAAAACGATTAACTAATAATAGTCACTGGCGATAAACTAACAATTATCGAATTAGCCTCTGGCTTAGTACCTACCTACGTTCAATAACAAAGCCGACACGGAATAGTACCCACATAGTTGATACATTTATTAATATATCATGGAATTAATTGGGTAGCAAGGACAACCTATGAAGTTATATTACACGAACTAACATAGGCCACTCTGAAACTCGCATAGTTATAATTCAGTATTTGTATTTACGGCCCCGATCGCAAATTTAATTGATGTCCGATTTTAATTAATATAAATACTTCACATACATAGGAATTGAAAAACCTCGACCACCCCCCACACACTGTGTCTTCAATCAAAAAGACTATCGCAATAAGTGCTCTATTCTAAATATACAAACTGGTCGTATTAAAGAAAAGAAAATACAACATACATATTTGCCTTACTTATCAACATGGTTTTAAAAAATCATCTATCCTGTATTCCCAGAAGGCTTAGCCAAATGGCGTCCTGATATTATGCCTATAATTTACACACATCGGCATAGTAAAAAAGTTTTACTAAAGTTATTTTTTATAACATCCACAGGCACTGGGATGCCCCAAAAGGCTGAACGTATCAAATATTCTCTTATATGATGTCATTTATTAATAATTACCAGGCAACAATTTAAATGTCACTAAGACAACGCTGCGGGTGTTAATGGCAGCCCCGCAGGCGTCTCCGCGGACCCAATGCGTGTCAGGAGAGCGTGTTCCCGAATTATGGCAAATTAATTATTTTTACGAATACAAGTACCTACCTACAGAAGTTTCATTTATTCGATTGACAGGAATAAAGAAGAGTGCCTTTGCCTATTTATATATTTTTTTTCAGATGTTTGTTTGACTTGAATATATGTAAAATAGGATTTATAGTTATTATTGTTACAGGAATATAAATCATACTGAATTATCTCGGATTTATTATTAGAATGCGTCAGTAATGGATTTATTTTGGACTTGATGGACTTCATGTTTACAAACAAGTTTTACGCGTGGTGAAAATAACACGGGGAATTTTTGTGACGTTTTTTTTTCATGCCATAAATGCCAATTTCTCAGGTCACTAAAAAGTTCCATAAATACATATTTGAAATAAAAACCTTTTGATTAAATTAATTTCGATTCTAACTATGAGTCGTAAAAGATCAAAGAGCAAGGACTGCTTCAACAAAAAGATTCAATTCCTTTCCAGATACATTTCGTCTGCGTTCCTAGCAATTAAAATACTTGAATCTGCTGCAGACAGGAATGCATTAAAAGCGGTTTTCAGACAGACGAAAATAACTAATGCACCCGTTCTTTTACTTAGGTTCTTCAAAAGAATGAGAACTTTGAAATGAAGTAAGTGCTAACATATTTCAATTATAGTATAGGTCACTCAAAATATTATGAATTACTAGCTGCCTCCCGCCGTTTTGCCCGCATAGCCTATGTGTTAATCCAGGTAATAAATTATATGTATGCTAAATTTCATTCAAATCTGTTAAGCGGTTCTTGCGTGAAAGAGTAACAAACATCCATCCATCCATACATACAAACTTTCCCGTTTATAATATTAGTAGAATATAAGCATATTAATATGAGTAGTCAGAAATGTTTAATTCTGGAACTATGAACATTTTGATTTGAGATACATTCACTTATCTACAGTCAGCGAATAAAACACACCGGCGATTCAATGGCGGAAGCCGTAGAGCATAATTTGACATCAACACTGCCGATCTGCCTAGTTAAAAGTGACCAATTTACCAGCCCAGTGGCTTCTTAAGTCGCATGCCTTCGCATGCTGCTGCATCCCGCCAGGTGGCGTTGCATTCCGCCAGGTTTCGTTGCATCGCGCCGAGGTATCTCGAGGTATCTCGAGGTATATAATACCGCTAGGATATTATAGCCTTATTCTTTCTTAAATGAGAAGAAACCCGTGCCCAGTCATGAGGTGATAAATGGGTTGACAATGGCGTAACTAAAATTCTAAATCAACAGTTAGTTTCTAATTATTAACGAAAAATAATAATTACAAGCAAATGTGAGTACTCTATAACGTACTGCTTTTGCTTAAACGCTACGATTAAAGCGCGGCGATGCGTAGTACCTATTTACCCCTTTGGGAAAAAGGCTCAAGTATTAAATTTGCGATATATGTAATGTATTTTACCTAACAATACGAAGAGTGCAATTCGATATAACTATTTTTAGAAAGGTATTCAAACCATTTCGATGAAACTTTTTGTTCGCATTCTGTGTGTGGTCGGTCAATACATTCGCGGTTGAGAGAGTTTTCCACTGCATTCAAACTTAATTTGTATCGGTCAGTTTTGGGCATAGAGTAAATTAAGTGCCATCGATTTTTCTAGAACAACGGTTGAGTTTCAATAGCCTTGTGGTGTAATCAGTGGACTGAAAAGTCTAAGGACTCGAGTTTTTTTATGGTGCTAAGGGGGCAAACCAACAGGCGGCTGACCTGATGGTTAGTGATCACCGCCGCTCATGGACATTTGCAATACCAGAAGGCTTGCATATGCGTTGCCAACCCCTGCAGAAACCGTTAAGTTTTCTTAAAATAGGGAAATACTAAACTGACAGCAAACGGAATACCCATGCTGTCAGAATAGCCATTCCCCTAACAAGCTCTGGTAACCTTACTGCCTCACAGAAACACAACTTTTATTGATTCACTGCGGTCTTCTGTAAGTCGCAGGTACTTCCCCGATCGGGCAGCTCTATTTGAACAAGGAATCTCGCTATGCCCTACCTCCCTAGTTCCCAAGAACTACTCACTTTTTGTAGTTGTATGAAGCAAATGGTGAACGAAACTTCTAAATCTCACTCGATAGCGTATAAAGTCTGCCTATACACATTAGTATAGCTCATTACAGCCCAATCTCTCAAATGAGACCAGACCCATAGTGGGACAGTAAATAAATTAAGAGAGAGAACGGTTTACAATTGACTTTAGTTCCAAATTGGCGCTTAATTCCATTTCCTTAGGTCCATATCGTATTTAAGATTAGAGCCTAGAAGTATCAAAATTAAAGGTTTTTACACATATAGATCAATCTAATAACATTTGGTTGAGCTGAAAATCGAACTCATGTACATATAAATCTATAATTTTCTTAGAAGATAAACCCTACATTCAAACAAATTCCTGGTAGATAGCAGATATAGCTTCAAAACGTAATTTCGGCTTATATTTTAATGTAATATTGAAGTTCGAATACAAATATACGTACAATCAGCATAGAGCCATAAACCTTATATGTATATTAATATGGTTGAAAATTCGTCTGCTGGCAAGTTGTACCTATAAAGTTACACAGGATTATAGACTCAAAGAGCATTTTAACAGTCGTTACCTCTATCATGTCTCATTTAATTTAAACTTTAACTTCGACAATCGTCTGTATGATATTTAAAATGAGATCTGAGCCAATTTGATTGATAAAATCTTATCTCGTTTAATTTTACATCTTTTGGAATTTGCTATGGATTGTCTTCTTTTTCTCTGAATTTGAATTAACTTCAATTTATTTTCGTATTTTCTCGCCAACACATGAAGAGTGGTATTGTCGTTTATGTGTGTTAGCATAATTAATGTATCTAAATAAATGGATCTATGGAATGGTATTATTATTATATTGGTATTTTTTTTTATTTGACAAATGACATGATTTCAAAAACTTGTATCTGCAGCTGATTCAAGTGAATCACGCCACGTTTCTAGAAGTTATGATGCCACAGGTAAAAGCACAATGATTTATTAAGTAGTAGAGTGACTCTACCACTGAATAAATCTTTACCCGTAAACCGTAAACCGTAAACCGTAACCGTAAACCGTAAAACCGAAATATTGGGATTGAAATAATCCATATACAAATCGCAGATAGTAGTTTTATTAAGATTCACGTAAGTTTAAGAAATCAATATAAAAAACATCACAACAAAATTTACAATGAAAGATAAACCAAGTTATAAAATTATTTTCTAGTAGCATTTGCGTCAAATGTAATAACAACATAATTATTGTCGAACACATTAAATTCATGATTTCATTTGACAAGTCCATTAATGAAATTGTAACCTTCATCAATGGGCTACCTATAAATATATTTGGACCTTTTGTAATTCTATCTTTAGGGTCTGACCTTTTTGCTAGCTATAAATAATTCCCATCAAGTCACTGAGCTACATTTTTTTAAATACCACCAATATCGGAAAATAAATATATGGTCCAACTTATGGGAAACATCTTTAGAGAGGTATTAAAGTGACTATACTGACAGTATGGGAATTCCGTTTGCTGTCAGTGTAATAAATCTCCTATTTTAAGACACCCTAAACTGTTTTTACTTGGTCGGCTACGCGCGAGCTACACACGTCCAAAAACTACGATAACTGGTTGGTACTAGGCGGGCCGTAAACTTGTTTGCGACACTAGTGGTAAGAAAAGGAGCACTCAGTTCCTTGAGGGGATAGAGGAAAAAATTGAGAGTCAAGTTTTTTTTTTATGGTGATAAGGGGGCAAAGGAGCAGGTGGCTCACCTGATGGTAAGTGATCACCACCGCCCATGGACATTTGCAACACCAGAAGGCCTGCATATGCGTTGCCAACCCCTGAAGAAACCGTTTAGGTCTCCAAAAATAGGGAATTACTAAACTGACAGCAAACGGAATGCCTATACTGTAAGAATAGTCACTACCCCAACGAGCTCTGGTAACCTTGCTCACTCACAGAAATACAACTATTGTTGATTCACTGCGGTCTTCTGTAAGGTAGTATTAAAAGTAGTATTAAAGGATTTAATAAGCTATAGACGCAATAATTTGCAAGGCTAAAATGAGCCAAAAATGCTCCCAAAAGTGTACACTACTTGGGAGAACATTTTTGGGTTAGTTTCCTTTGATCAAAGTGTGAAACTTGTTCTAAACAAATGTTCATGAAGATCTCAGAACAAGGAACTGTCGTTGGAGTACAAAAGTTCTTAAGCACAGGAAAATACAGCGTGGGACAGCCTTGTCAACGCCATAGTGAAGGTTGATGGAAGTCGATGGACGTAAGTCGCATGGAACCGGACATTGAGGTTTTGCATTGTATAGAAAAGGTATATAAATATACCTACATACATGTAATGTCAGACCGCCTGATAAAATGATTCCATATTTTTCCTCTAGTATCTATTTCTATACATAACATTACCAGATGGAAAATATGTTTTTTCATGTGCTTGTGCTATGTATGACTTGTACTTATGTATCATCCTCAGACATCAAGATAGCACCCTAGCAGTATTGAGTTGACCTGCCAGCAGCACGGATATATCAGGCATAGGTTTACTCAGTTATTATTCAGGGACTAAACGACCTATCCCATCAATGCCTGGAAATTTTCCCGTTAATTTTAGACACAAATTCTGAAATCTTTCGTATAAAATCGCGTTATTTTACGTCTATACTGCCTTTAGTAACCCTCAAATGTATCCACTATGCTTATTATAAGTGCTCCGTCTTATGTTACTAATAAAATGAAAACACATCAATATATATCAAACATCCACCCCGTTCTTGACCCAAATAATTATGAAACCAATTAATCCTTGCACTCCCATGTTCCAACATTGGAAAATATATTCCAGGGCTGAACGTTTTCATACTTCCCTTTGAAGGCTTTTATGTGGTCTAGATGGTATATGTGATAGTTATATAAACTACATACCTAAATATATATTTATATTCGTAATTAAAGTACATATTTTTATGAGTATCTAACTTTAAGAATTTACCTCTAAAATGTGTAGGTATGTATTAACAAACTGCATAGCGCTTATACTTCTAAAACCAATATAGCAGTTTGTATAACAGTGTTTACGTAACAGTTATACACCTATGTCCATTCTAAATTTAAATTTAATTAAAATCATGGCAAGGCTAACATAAAGCTGCTGAAGGTAGGGCGTTGACTCTTTTAAAAGGACGTTAGGTCAAATTCACCACTGACCTTTTACAATGAAAATGTTTATAGCAACAAGCTATTTTTACATTTTATTGAAAGTATCGACAGAAGTTCTTCAAATGTAATCATAAAAAAATGTTCACAACAAAATATATTGTGATTGATAAATGTTTTACGAACCTTTTCATCTAAAAATATCTCAATTATCATTATCCCAATTTCAGAGTCAAAATCAAACCTTTTATATCAATATAAAAGGTTTGATTATTACCTTTTGTAATAATCAAAGTTTGATTGATATTACAAGTGCTTAGTCAAAACTTTTATAGTTGTATGGTTCCTTCCTTCACCCATAAAGACTATTTAAAGGCTTATCAGGCCCGAAGGAAGACAACAAAACATACACACACAATCACACGTCTAATGAGACATTACTGACCTGAACATTCGCTTTCCCTTAAGTGGCAGCCCTAGATACATTTTTCCTTGTTCACCACTTAACGAAGCACAGTGCGGCTTAATATTAATTTGGGGTCAAGTACCCTTAAACCCTTGATCACACAAGACCATTTAATAGTAGACATCTCGGTCATGTAAACAATGAATAGTAACTTCTTACTGCTGAGAAAACTCATCAGTGTAATCACGGTTTTTTTATGTTGAATCCGTGTCGGTAGCCTAGCGGTGTGACCAGTGGACTGAAACGTCAAAAATCTCGAGTTCGAACCCAAGGCATGCACCACTGACTTTTCGGAAGTTATGTGCGTATTTATCACAAGCTCAAACGGTGAAAGAAAACATCGTGAGGAAACCTGCATGCTTGAGAGATTTGTCTTGATGGCATGTGAAGTCTGCCAACCCGCAGTAGGCTAGCGTGGTGGACTATAACCTAATCCCTCTCAAATGAGAGGAGACCCGTGCCCAGCAATTGGGCGTTAATGAGTTGATGAGGATGATCTGTGTCATTGGTTTATATTTATTTACAGGTTAATACTAGATAAGAAATAGGATGCCTGATGGATTTTTAATCTAGTTTTAAGGCGATATTGCGGTTGTACATAGTCGGACTTACATAAAAATCAAAATTTCAAACAGAACTCATGGACGATCAGCTACATAGCTGATCGTCCATGAGTTCTGTTTGAAATTTTACTCGGACCGGTCGTCATACAAAACGATTGAATGAACCGTCTGTCAAATCCGACAATGCTGCAATTGCGTTAGCGTACGCGCATACAAAACTTTAACGTCTCTTGCACGTGAATCACTCGATTTAAATTAGACGCATATTCATATCACTAGCTGTAACTTACCCCACTTCACTGTAGCATATTTTGGTTCATGATATGTACAAACAATATTTGAAGCGGGTGTATCGTGTCAAAACTTGAGCTCAATCGATGCAAAATATTTGAAGATACAAGATCAATCACGTCTTGATAATAATAATTTATTTTATTATGCAAACCAATCAAGTACATACTCACTACATATTATAATTAATAGTACGTATAATAACTATTTCTTTTGATGTGTTTCTATTCGGAATTATGTCAAAGAAAATACCTAGAGCATTAAAAAAATTGGTGGCATGTCTAAATATGTATGTGTCTGTGCTTAAGTGTATGTGCCACACACTTATCTGCGGGGAATCCAAATGTGTAATAAATAAATAAAAAAACGTACAAATCACTTGGCCTGTAGCCTATCGAGTCGGATGGAAAGCCGCGTTACTTTATGAATGTAACATTAAAAGCCAATTAATATACTTTGCTATTAAAATGGGAGGGCTGCATGCTTACAGAATTATAATGCTGACAAACCGATTTAACCCGGATTTTTCGGGACCTGAGGGCACCAGAATCAAATTTCCTGGGTGTTGAGCATATACCTGCTATATATACATAAGTATATGTATTTACAAAACAATACATCAAACTAACGTATTGGGAAATAGCTCGAAATATGGAATGAAAAGGATTTATCAGGGTCGGCGACGCGCGAACAACACCTCTGGTATCACAAACGTCTATGGACTATGGTAACGACTTACCATCAGGCGAGTCGTAAAAGCTTGTTAGACATCTTGATAGTATAGAAAAAAAAGTACGCAAAATACGCACTTACATTTTTTTAAATATTATTATTATTTTGGTTTACGCTTGACCGCCAGTTCGCCTGATGTTAAGCGACACGGCGAGCTACGATGGAGCGCGCTTACCTAGAAGAATACGATTCACTCTTGATTTAAAGGCACCCAGATTATATCTATCGGGGAAGACCCACCCACCCCTTATTATAAATATATTATATGTATAATATTAGTAGTACTATATAATTATTTTAAAGGCACCAACGTGATTTACTTTAAGTATACATAGAAATCAAAATGTCCATTAAAACTAGACGGTCAACGTTTAAATCAACTTCCAGAATGAATGATGAACACTTTTGTATTTATTTATGTTTGTGTTGACCCTAATGGTACTGTATGGTTCTATACTGTCCTGACTGAGTTTTTGAAAGCGCAATAAATATTACATCAAAGAAAATAAACAGATACTTTAAGATTAAAATATTATGTGCGTGTTTTTTATTTGACGCAAATATTAGTATTAGTATAATTCGTTTAACTCACATATTTCATGAGTCTATTAGAAAAGGAATAAGTGAATGAGCAATATATAAATCAATCCTTTTTAAACTAAAAAAAAGTTTATTTCACAAAGGTGGCAATCAAGCATATGGTCCGCCTGATGGTAAGCGGTCACTGTAACGTTTGCAACACCAGAGGAGTCGCTCGTGCGTTCCCAACCCTGTAGAAACCGTCTAGGTTTCTTAAAATATGTAGTTACTAAACTGACAGCAAACGGAATTCCCATGCTGTCAGACTACCTAGTAATTTTCCTAACGAGCTCTGGCAACTTTACTCACTCGCTGAAACGCAACTATTGTGTTTCACAGTAAGGCGATCTTCTGTAATCGGAGGTACTTCCCCTGTCGGGCAGTTCAATTCGAGCGAGGAATCTCGCTATGCCTTACCTCTCGAAAAAATATTTTAGGTTCAGACCAGTAGTTGTTCCACGTCTGAGCTATTGTGTATGTAGGAATTTGTGGCATGAAAACAACTGTTAGAAAATATATAAAGACTGTACTTCTGCTGGGCACAGGTTCTAACAACCGAAGTTGTTGGCAAATGGTATTGTATACCACGCAAAGACAGAAAGACTAGTTGTATGACCATATAGATGGCCAAGTCTTGATGTTATTCTATTAAACAAAACAAGTATTGTTTGTAAGAAGCTTTTCTTAACGTGGACGTACTCGCGATCTCACGCTCAATATCTGAGTATGCTATAACTAAGTAGTTTGACCGATGGCACTGACGCTGTTAGTTGGAAAATTTATATCATTATACGATTCTTGATGATGAGTATATGATTCTTTTAATCATAGCACCATATCATACATGTATTGTTTTCTTTAATTCTTTATTGTACATAATGTACATAATGATAAAACAACACATAAATTAAACAATACATTTAAAGTGCTGCGCTCAAAGGCGACCATAATTCAAGATTGAACTTTCTTCCAGCAAACCTTTGAGTGAGATAGTTTTATTTTTCTTTACAATTTCTTAAGGTAGCCTTAATAGTCCGACACTGTACATCATTTATAAGTTCAGATAGGCAAACAAAATAGTTCCATTAACAAATCACATGTCAACTATAAATCAAATAACAAAGAATTGCTATTTCGAAAGTTGGATGTTTTTCTACGAAAGTAATTTATGTTAGTAATGTACGAATTACTCTCACAAGAAATAGAATAAATTGAAATGTTATTGGTTGATATTTAATAATATTATTAATCCTTCAATCCGACTTAAAGTCTCGTAAAGATCCATTATCAAATTAATTAAATTTAAGTCGACAGGTAAGTAAGAATTATTACTTAGACGGTTAAAGATTTGGTTTAATAATTAAGTTAGAGAAATTTCTATAGCTTTTGAACATGGCTTATTTATCGTTTATGTGTAAGATTGAAGGTATAATTATTTATATTGTAAATCATGTCATAACATGTTGGCTGAGAACATTACTGTAAACAAAAACAAAAAGTGATAATACTATAAATCAGTACACGGTGATTATATAATTTTAAGAAGGTATTAAGTATGCCAATGAAAAAATAAATACTGCAAAAATATAGATTAATTGAGAATAAATTACACAGCACTGACATTGCCCTTAAACTTATGAAATTGAATCAAATGCCAATGTCAATAATACAACCAAACTTTAGTCGACCGAGATATGACGTGACCGGTATACGTAGAGCCTTCAAAGTAGCGCTTTCCGATAAAGCAAATGTCACAAGTATGTCAAATTCAATACATGAATAAAAAGTTATTTATTTCACCGCAGCCCTAAATATACTGGGTGTATTTGCCAACAAATACAAGAATGTAACTGAACGATATTACTCAACATGATTACTTGTTAAAAGGTCGTTGTCAGTTGCTATAACAGATCACGCTTGATATTTACAAAAAAAAAAATATAATTTTATATCACACCTTCTTATACTTATTTGCGTACGAAAGCTTGTTATTTTTTGCAGATGCAGTAATACAATAAACCTCCATTAATTTAAAGTAACATTTGATCTGACACAGAGTTTGTAGACGCTGAATTTAAACATCTCTACATACATCGTCGCGTTCAGACGGAATATTAAATTATTATGCAATAAACTATCACACATCAAAGAAATATGAAAGAGTGAATGAATGGTCTGGGACAATTCCGGTGTACTTCCCACTAGTGACGAGTAATATAGTGCAGTATTTTTTTTAAATCTGACGTGTGTAATGTCTGTGTGCGCAAGATCAATTCTTCCGCATTTTAATTTATGATTTATACCTGAACAAACGTGTCGGTTATTTATGAAAGTATCACTTACCTAATATACAAAAATATCGATACACAGTGTTTGTTATCGAACCTCCAAAACGACTTGACCGGTTTTTAATTATTTTTTTTGTATATTGAATAGGTCTGAAAATAGGTTGTGAAGCCATTTTTACACTTCCAGGTGAAAAGGGTAGCAGTAGCAGTTTTTTATAGACATTTTTTTTTATAATTTGTCTTCAATAAATAAGTATAACCCTAAATTATTATCCTTCTAAGCAAACCCTATTTTTGATTAGTGATATTAGTAGATTTACTTTCATTCACAGATATTCACTGCAGGGATTGTAGCGCGTGGCATTCTCTAGTTTTTGCCTACCCCACATAGGAAAAAGGCGTGAATGTATGTATGTATTAACTGGAAATCATTGATGTACATAACAACGTATGTTGGAGCTCAACAGCAACTTGTCTAGAGATATACATATTGTTAAAAGGTCTTGGAAGGAGAACACAGATATTTTGGATCTTTAACTTTATTAGTGAATAACTTGCAAATTACAAAAAAGCGTCCACCATTAAACAACCATATTTTTCGTCTTCTTTTATTTCACATCAGAGACACTTAAAAACCATAGAGTTGCCAGAATATTTTATTGCTACATTCACACCTCCCCTCAATAAAATATTCAAGCAAATTTTATTGCTCATACAACCTCCCCTTAACATAACTTACCCTTAACAATTATGCAAAAAATGTTATTAAGCTTTAAACAATTTCTCTCTAAATTTCTTAAATAATATTCCCCCTAAAGCCTTTGTTAGGACGTCTGCAACCTGGTCACTGGTATTCACATATTTTAACTCAATAGTTTTGTTTTCTAATTTTTCTTTTACAAAAGCTTGTTTAATTTCCAAATGTTTCACTCTTGAATTACCAGTGGCCATGTTCGCCATTTTGATAGTTGACTGGTTGTCTTCATATAAGATTATATTATTTTCAAAACCAAAAGTGTTCAAAATGTCTTTCAACCAGCAAGCTTCACTTGTGGCTGAGCATAAGGCAATGTACTCTGCCTCTGTCGAAGACAACGCTACAGTCTGCTGTTTCTTCGAAAACCAAATTACAGAACTACCAAACACTTTAAAAATACACCCTGACGTTGACTTTCTATCATTACAACCACCCCAGTCACTATCAACATATCCTATTACATCATTATTGAAATCTTTATAGTACAATAAACATAGATCAAGTGTGCCTTTTATATATCTTAAAACATTCAACAATAGTTTATATAAAAGTTCAGAAGCACAGCTCTGATATCTACTTAATATGTTAACCACTGCACAAATATCTGGCCTTGTCCCCATGGCAGCATACATCAGCATGCACAATTTCTAATGTTTTAGTAGTGTGCTGCACTTTTCTTGAAAAAGGTAATCTATGCGATTTACCTTGCAAACAGCATTCACATTGGAAATCGACGTTTTTATACTGAATATTATTACTGTTTAGCACCCTTTTAACATAATCAATATTTTGGTGACATAGTCTTTCGTGCCAAGTTGATAATGTTGAAACAGCTGCTGCATGTCCATCATACAACACATCTAGCACATATGACTTCCTTTGTAGATTCCCAATAGCACACAGCTCATTATCTTTGTAGATAATACACTTTTCAGACAACATCTTCACTTCATAACCTCTTCTCGTAATACAAGGTACCGAAAATAAATTAATATGCATATCTGGCACATGTAGCACATTGTATAATGTCGATTTAGCATAACAATCCCCATCATATACTTGTAGTTTGATTTCACCAACCCCAAGGACGCGTAGACGCCGACCATCACCCACAATAACAAATCTGTTTGACACTGAATGGTAGTTCGTGAATAAAGATCGTTCACTACTCATGTGTTCGCTCGCACCACTGTCAATCAACCATTTCTGACAGACTGATTGTCTATTTTCACTCTTGATCCGGTTCACGTTCACGTCACTTTGATACTTAGATGTCATGGCTGTCATCGTAAATGCATTACCCCTTTTTGTTGATGAATTTGAATATGAATTCAAATTATTTTTATTATAGTTTTGATTCTTAGGACATTCATGTTTTAGGTGCCCTATCTTATTGCACTCGAAACATTTACGTTTCTCTGACTTGCTTCTACACTGTTGTGAATAATGTCCACCCTTCCCACACTTATAACATTTCTTTGTAAATTGTTTCTTGTTTTGATGTGCATATAAGGCTGAATTTTCTCCCTTTTGTACTTTATCATCTTTTTCTCTTGCCTTCAATCTCTCTTCCTCTACAAGAAGTCTTGCAACCAATGCATCATAATTTTGCTTACTGCTCTCCACCGATTCCCATGCACAGATAAAATGACTGTAACTGTCTGGTAACGACATCAGCACTTTAGTGATCAGAAATTTCTCTGAGACCTCCTCACCAGCTTGTTTCAGTTGACAAGCCATTTCTTGTAGTTTCGATAAGTACGTTGACAAGTCCCCGTCTTCATATTTGTATTGAAAGAACCGTTGTTGTAGCATCAAGGTGCTCGTTGCAGAACTTGCTTCATAAACGTTATTGAGCTTTTTCCACATAGCCTCCGCCGTCTCGCATGTCAGCACATGGACAATGGCTGCCTCACTTAGCCTGGACACAATAATAGTTTGTGCCTTCGCATCTCTTGACGCCCAAGTCTTGACATTGTCGGCTTGCTTTTCCGTGCCATTCACTACTGAGAACAATTCAGCCCCTCTCAGTATGACTGTGACCTGGAATTTCCAGATGCTCCAATTTTTCTGCCCTTCCAGCTTGATAACTGGTGATGCTGTGGAATCCATCTTCAACGCGTGTACAATTTTTTATTACACCCTGCTCGAGCCTGATGCCGTACTAATCTCCGTATGACCACCTCCAGACTCCGCTTGCAACAAATCGCACAACTCCCGTGCGTTGTGATTACGACGCCGATCTGCCGTTTTTATACCGGCCCCACAGGAAAAATTAATCCTCCCAATCTGCAGTTTTTCCCTCTATTTCTGTGTCTCGAGCACTGGGCCCATAACCTGTTAAAAGGTCTTGGAAGGAGAACACAGATATTTTGGATCTTTAACTTTATTAGTGAATAACTTGCAAATTACAAAAAAGCGTCCACCATTAAACAACCATATTTTTCGTCTTCTTTTATTTCACATCACAGACACTTAAAAACCATAGAGTTGCCAGAATATTTTATTGCTACATTCACACATATGTGTACAAAAATTATAAGTTGTTTTTTGCGTGCTTCAAGAACTTTTGATACTTAACCCACTTCAAAGATTGATTTGATTTGAATTGATTTTATCTTTAATCCACAGCGAAGCATGGCAGGGTACAGCTAGCATTTTATGTATGAACTTCCTCTTAGATTTTATGAAGTCCTACCAACTATGACTCACTTAAATTAATCTCTACTTAATTTAAGTGAGTCATAGTTTTCTACTTAAATTTATAGATGGCCATCTATTTTTATAGTACATACTAGTACTCCTCATGGATCTTCCACTGTAGGGGGTGAGGTACGCCGGAATTGTACTGCCTTAAAACTACACTCGCCATATATCATAAGGCGGGGACGTCGGACGTCGTGTACACATTTACAACCTTGACCTTGATCGATTGCTCTTCGGTGCTTCAGATTCGGTATCACAGACACCTATTTCATATTATTGGGTTTCGATTTAATATCTGACTTTTCAAACTGTGTATTGGAATAATCTACCCTCTGATTATGTAAATGTCCCACGATAGGAGTGATAAATTTTTCGAGAATTTAAAAGGGTTCAAGACCATACCACGCTATACCATATCGCGCTAGACCTTGTGATCAAAGCGGCGCCCAGAAACATGACAGGTTTACAAAACCAGAGAGTATATATTCTCGTGTATGTTATAAAACTAATCTCACAAATGTAGGTAACTAAAACTAAGTCAGTACTCATTCGTTCCTAGTTAAACAGATGCAAACAGCCAGTCGCACGTTTCAAGCTAATGAAATCACAATTTACTGTTTGCACTATACCTAGTGCAAATTTACATGCTGCTAAGTAGCAATTAACAACATTAGTTCTTCTGTTGACTTGAAATGCGTTCGTTGAAACGTGTTACCTGTTAAAACCCCACAATAAAATGTCTAACTTCGAGCACAGCATTCAATCAAATACCGTTTTCGGCTCTGGCTAGTGGCTACACCCTGGTCACTCCAATAGACTTTTTTCCGATTCAGATATATTAAATAAATATTATATCAACTACCTACTGATAAAAAATATAATCATATTTTAAATACGAGTATAATTGCTCTTTTTAATTAATATTGTATGTAGGTATGTATATTTTAGTACATTTATCACTCGAATGATTTTATGAAGTTAAGTTGAAGTTGAATGAGTTATGAAGTAACCGACATTGGTGGGAAGCGAGGAATAATCATTCTTTACGTAGTAGTATTAGATATTCTATTGTCTGGCTCTTACTAAAAACACAACAGAATTATTAAGTGACCAGCCAAACAAATCAAAATTACATTTATGTATTTTGATTACATATTTTGATTGCTTGTGTGTTTGTTTTTTTCCAACGTATTGAGTAGGTAAGCTTTTTGTTTCATTTCATTTCATTATACTATTATACAAAAACTCAAAAAGTTCTGCACCAATGGAGCTCAAATTTTTATACGATTTAAAATCCCGCTTCAATTTTTTTTTTAATACAAATCGTGGCAGACAACAGCAAGTAAATTAAAAACATAGCTCTGTTTCATATCAAAACAATAGAAGCAATATAATCTACCTCTTCATTACTTTTGAATTACATAATATTACCGTATTATCATTTACTCATAAAAAAATGAATCGCTATTGGCTGTTCGATCACGTGGAAGCACTTGACGTTCCGATCTACGCTGGCGCCTTAATGCCATATGACGTCACGAAGAAAACGGACGTCAGTGTAATTTATTGCTGGCAACACTTTATCACTAATTTGACGGTGTTGGTGTGGTGTTTTAATTGCATCTGACGTAGTTTTTATGAAGATTTATGTTCCCAACATACCAATACCTACCTACCTAGTACCTACTACTGTTCAAAATGTTTTTATTAAAGCGTTGAAAGAAGAGGAACAACCCTTTTTTCTGTATGTATTTTATTAACTTTGGTGAAATAAAAAATATTAGTCTAAAGTATTTTTATTTACCTCTAAAAACAATTAAAATTTACTTAAAATTCCTGTACTTAAGTACATATACATATATACACATACATAAAAGAAGGTTAATATAATATAAAGATGAGCGCTTAAGCAATTATGCAGTGACAGTATGACAGTATATAATTGAAATATAACTAACTGTAGAACTTAAAAAAACAAATGATTTATCCGACAGCTTTGAGTATTTCATGTACATCTACGTAAATATCCTGCTGATCTGATAACGACGTGTCTAGGTTGTAGAGCTCTCTAAATATAAGTGCTGTACAATCTACACGATGAATGATGCATGGGTGCCGCCAGTTGCGAAGTTTGAAGAGTTTTACTTCAAACAGTAACGTTGACTGGAAAATAGACTATTTTTAGATTGTTAGAGCAATTTTTCTCAGTTATTTTGGATACTCAGCGTTCCACAACAGTGGGAATTATATGGAAGTTTTTGCCTCACACAACCACTTTGTAGAACTAGCTGTCAGCGGCCATCTTTCCGAACCGTTACAACCTGGGAACCTGCCAACCTAACCAAACCAAGAAGAGACCATATTCATTCCTAAACAGCCAGCAACGAATTTGCAAGCCCTCTGGTGTTGCAGATATCCATGGGCGGCGATGGTAAATGCCATAAGGTAAGCCTCTTGCACGTATGCCCCTTTATTTCCATAAAAAATATAGTCTATTTAACACGCATAAAATCAACACATTACCGATTTATCATTAAACATGAGATTATTCGGAAATTACAAACGTGTATGGCTGAGAAAACATAATCTTTGTTTTTTGATGCGTAAATGTCATTATTACGTGTACGTTCGCGCTCCGACGACTGTGAGTAATGAGGTAGAGTTGGTGCTGATGAAATAAATGACCTATAATTTTAGTTATAAGTGTTATTTTCCGTTGTTACTTAAACTGGTGGTAGTTACTGCTGTTTGCAGACTTGGCGTAATTAAGAGACCCCTTTTAAAATGCCACTTATATTCTCTAAATCTCTCGCCCCCTATTACATAGGACCTAAAACATGCCGGCCAAATATGGATACCTATACAACAGCCTAACCCCTCAAGGAGGACAGGCGTGTATTGTCTAAATAATTATTTATTATCGCGTTCACAGGTCAACCTAATGTTCGATGTTAGTCTGTGTAGCTCAAATTGGCTAAATAAAATAAACGAAAATCAAGGAAATTATTGTCTTTTTCGCACTTGTTTCATTTGACGCTATAGTATATACACATGAGCATTTGGCTTACCGTTAAAGATTATTAAAATTAAAAATCTTAGGCCCCTAATCATCATCATAAGTCGGGCTGAGACCAAATCGCATACAAACGTCTCTTTCGGGCTCATAATAAACCTTTTCATAGTCCCAAAACGTCCCAAAAAAATATGCAATAATCCGTCCAAAGAAACCAATTTATCTGGACAGACAAGTTCATCAAAGTACGGAAATTGAAATGAGCCTATACGAAAATAAAATAATTAACTACCAACAAATCAAACCGAATCAAAGAACAATAAGACGCCAAATTTTTATCAAATCGTGTCTATTGTTCTCTCTGTCCCAATTTCATCACATTTAATTGATTCCAAAATACAACTTTAAGACTACAGAAATACATTGAAGCGATGTTCGGTACATTTCTTTGGACGATAAGAAGTCGTAATAAAAATAAACATTTTATTAGGACGTGATCACATTTGCGTCACTAAAGCTTACATTTTGAAGTTATTACCCATTTCGGTTTTCGATTTACATTTAAAGATGGAACTCATTTCATTTATGTCGTTACACTTTTGAGTTTACTTTGTTTATAAAAAACACGACACAATGTCGGTCAATTCAAATACGAAAGCAATTATTTTTATTTTTTTAATACTACAAAGGTCGCAAACAAGCATACAGCCGACATAATGGTAAATGCTTACCGTATTCTTATAGGCGTTTATAACACTAGAGGCGCCGCTCGCGTGATGCCGACCCGATAATTTTGTCTTATCATATAACAGATAACCTGATATTTGTACTATTTGAGTTACAGATTTAATCAAACCTCAAAAAATTGGTACTCTAATAATATCGTAGGAGAGGTTGTGCAACTAGATAAAACAAACTTTTGACCGAAACTGAGGTCAAAGAAATAAACTAGCTTAGCAGCAGAACAAAACCGCGCCCCAAAAATCTTCATACCAATCTGGTTTGAAATGCTTTCAAACCAGATTGGTTCATGGACCGCGGTCCTAACGTAACGTAACGTAACATTGGCCGTGAAATCGAAGCGAGTATCGCGTAGCTATCGTAATTGAACTCTGCTCCAACGAGCGGACACCACACAAAAGAGGAGGTGCAGTAGGTCAGTTCTACCCAATAACGTGATAACAGGCATTCTCACATAAACAGTATCAAGCCGTTTTGATTCGAGATGGTCGTAAGTATAAATGTAATATGTAAAAGAGTGAGTAGTAAAGTATATACCTCGAATAGAGATTAAGAAAAGTTTTTATTCCTTTATAAATGAAGCTGGTAACATAGGTGACTGAAAGATTTAAATGAAGATTATGTGGCAACGTGTGGGGCCCCAGTGGGGCGGGAGAAAGATGCTTAGGTGCAGACGTCATGCAGGAGACCTTATTAAGGTCACTGGAAATTATTAGATACATATTATATGCAGGCTTTGGAGGTAGGCCATAGCGAGATTCTTCGCTCAAATTGAGCTGCCCGACTGGGGAAGTACTTCCGTCTTACAGAATACCGCAGTGAATCAACAATAGTTGCTTTTCTGCGAGTGAGTAAGGTTACCAGAGCTCGATGGGGGAGTGACTATTCTGACAGCATGGGCATTCCGTTTGTTATCAGTTTGGTATTCCCTCTTTTAAAAAACCAAAACAGTTTCTACAGGGGTTGGCAACGCATTTGCAAGCCTTCTGGTGTTGCAAATGTTCATGGACGGTGGTGATCACTTATCATCAAGTGAGCCGCCTGCTCATTTGCTCCCTTATCGCAATAAAAAAAGGCTCACTACAGGTGCTCTTTTTGTAAATATATGGGGAGGCCTTTGTTCAGCAGTGGTTATGATGATGTCGTTATATATACTTACCAATCTATGAGTTTACGAGCCCGTTATCGCATGTTTCATGGAATGGGCCTTCTATCCATATTTATTTTGTGTCAGTATGTTGATTATTTTCTACTAGAATTACGATGTAATTTTTTGAGTATATTTTTTATGCAAATTTTAAATGAAGCTGTAGGTGTATTAGTTTAGTACACCTTTACAAAACCTGATATTAAGCTATTACCGATTTGATTGCGGTCTCTTCATAATATTATATTTTCGGATGTTTTACAACAACCATTGTCACGGATTTTCCCGGGATGGGGGATATATAATCCAAAAATAGCAGTTATTTATATATTTGTAACTAGCTGACCCGGCGAACTTCGTACCGTCTTACAGTCAATGAATATTATCTTTTAGCTGAACTTAAATTAATATTTAATAACGCAATAAAATAAACACAATAAATGCATCAATAGTTTATCTAATATATAAAATTCTCGTGTCACAGTTTTCGTTGCCATACTCCTCCGAAACGGCTTGACCGATTCTCATGAAATTTTTTGTGCTTATCCGGTATCTATGAGAATCGGCCAACATCTATTTTTCATCCCCCTAAAAGTTAGGGGTAGTCCACCAACCCCTATAATGTGGCAAAACAACGTTTGCTGGGTCAGCTAGTTAGGATATAAAAAACAGTCTTGCAGTCGACCATGTACGGTGAGTAGGGGTTGATGGCGCCACACGTTTCATGAAACATATTCTCAATAACAACATAAAGTCGGTCTATGTTAGTCAGGGATATCGGCACATATTATACCATCTTCGTGTGGTTCAATTCTTTCGACTTACCAAATAAGAATGTATGCATGCGGCAAGCCTCGTTTTTGGCATTTGATTGTATACATCAAGCATAGATCCCCAAAAGACGTGATTGCTTAACAATATAGTTCATTGGTGACTGGGCTTTTTGTTTGAAGACACGTGTGGTAATTTCTTACCGATCACTTGATGTTTGTCACTTGATTATTATCCCTTTAACCGTAGTGACAAATGTACGTAATAGCATCTTCCCGCATATTTATGTATATGATGGACTACTCGTGTACGTCACCGTTATTATGGTCAATCGATTAACATTAGCTGCATCTCTATGGGTACTCATTGCAACGTGTAAATCGATATACTCCTGCGAACGCAGTATAGCTTGGTTGAACCGAATGCAAGTTAAGCGCTCCTTTTCGATTTTGAAATTCCAGCCAATAATTATCTGGATTTTCACGAATCATCAAAAAATATGCGTAATAATTCATCAAACTAAACTTTTTGGTATTTTCCTTACCTGAAATAACAACAACGAAATTAGTAACTTAGTAGTAAATCAGAAGTGGATTTACTTCTTTTAGAAACCGAAACTAAAAAACTACGCATCATCATTATCATCCTATTAGCCGTTAGACATCCACTGCTGGATATAGGTTTCCCCCAAGGATCGCCACGACGACCGATCCAACGCCATCCACATCCAACGTATTCCAGCAACCTTTACCAGGTCATCGGCCCACCTTGACTACCTTCCAATACGTGGTCGCCACTCGATAATCTTTAAGCCCCAACAGTCGGCTGAGTGGCACAACTATGTATGTTGAAATGAAAACTATGATATCGATACTCACTCTTCAATAGATTTTTAATTTTGATATTGCAGTGATAATTATCGTACCTTTGCCAGAACATGAGTAACGGTTCATGTAATGGTGAGTTTCATTAATTAGTTGCAGTTGCCCAGTATCGCGACGTGTAAGCACAATATCACGTCTTTCCAAGTTTTTAACAACTATCAGGATTGCGGGTCCTGTATCCGCCCTGAACTATAGTGTATTATCTATGCCCTGAACGCACTTTGATATACGTGTCACAGTAGTGTACAGATGACAGTCATAGAAATGACAGTTATGTCAGTTTTCTTCGTTTTCTTTTCTAATGTAAACTGCTAAGGTTACAATGAAAGCGGTAATATTCCTAGTCGTTACGATATTTAGTTTGTTTTAAATGTTTTATGGCTGTCAAACGGAATAAATAGTATCCTATGTGCGTTTCCTGGCTCTAAGCTACCTCCTCACCAATTTTCAGCCATATCGGTAAAGCCGTTCTTTAGTTATAAATAGTGTAACTAACACGACTTTCTTTTATATATATAGATTATATACATAGCTTTAATCTTAACCGTTCATAACGCAACTGAATAAATTAAGCCTATAAGTCACTATAAAACGGATGATTATAAAATATAGTAAAACAATATTACAAAGCTTTCACAACTTACGGTTGCGCTTGATTGTTCAAAGTAAAGAGATTCAACAATATTTAATTTATAATCTCGCCGTCTAAAAGTAATCGTGTTTTACTCATGCGTGATATTACTCTGTATAATCTCATTTAAAAGAACCTTTTATAATGTGAATTACGATTAAAGAAAAATGTGCTCCCAATTTTGAACACACGCTTGTTGAATTAGGTAATGCTATGGCTTTTTTTTATGGTGATAAAGGGGCAAACGAGCTGGAGGCTCACCTGATGGTAAGTGATGACCGCTGCCTATGGACATTTGCAACACCTGAGGCTTGCAAATGCGTTGCCAAACCCCTTAGAAACCGTTCAGGTTTCTTAAAATAGGCAGTTACTGAACTGACAGCAAACGGAATTCCCATGCTGTCAGAATAGTCACTCCCCCAATGAGCTCTGGTAACCCTGCGACTCTTATATGAAACAAACATTTTAACTACAGCTAAGTTTTTCCTTTATCAAGCTATTTTCTGTTCTACTGCTGGGTTCGGGTCTCCTCTCAGAATAAAGCAGGGTTGATAGATCTCATAAGTGCTTTCGAGAAAATCATTATTAATTTTGTCAATCAAAGATACCTACTGTTGGGGTTCAATTCCCAAATTAGATCCGCAGGCACGCACAGCGCACTACTGGTTTTTCAAGATGATACGCGTATTTATCGTATTGTCAGGCAGTGAAGGAAAACATGCAAATTGTGATAGGGGTGCGACCAGTGCACTAAGAAATCTCGAAAAGGTCTAGAGTTCGATCCCAAGACACAAACCAATGGCTTTTCAACGTTACGTACATTATTACTATATAAAGGAGAACATCGTGACGAAACCAGCATACCTGAGAGATTTTCTCATTGTTGTGTGAGGTCCGCAAACCCACACTAGACTTGCGTACTATCACCAAATCCGTGGCTAACAGTGAAACAGTAAATGGGTAGATGATGAAAAAATATCCTGCATAATGAGGGGTAAAATCTTTTAACCCATACTGGGTCAGCATAGGTGACTAAATATAACCTGATGCCTCTCAAATGCCTGCAACAACCTTGCCCAGCACTGGGAAAGTAAATGGATTCAAGTGAGAGAGATCTACAAAACTTTTGAGAAACAAACGCAACTAATTATTATTTCGCAATTAATTGAGTAAGAGTAGTTATTAATTAACTTAGAGTAGTTACATATTGTATTCATTCCATTTATCAGGTCTAACAAATTAATAGTTAAGCCGTATTGTCAATATTTCTCAATTTACTTACTTACCCCTGTCAACTTTCGCGGTTATTTCAACTTTATTAATTATAAATGAATTAAAAATAATGATGTCCAAACCAGACCCCTGTATTAAAATATCAATATAAAATTATATCTGATCTCCTTTGTACCAACTTTATTGTGTAAAAATATGATGTAGATTTTCATGCCAGTATTGGAGACTCGTAAATATTTGGGACGTTTTCAGGAAGAACAGGGCATTCGATATTTCATTATTCACAATGTTTCATATATTGTTCTTTGATTTTACTATAACGTGAATTCTAGGTATTGAAACAAAACTACATTTCACGAAATAAAACTACTTTTTACGGATTTTATCGCGGTATATTGATATTATTTTAACCCGACGTTTCGGATCCTTTACAGACGTTTCGGATCCTTGTGTAACTCGTAACTTGTGTAACGTGTAAATCGGATTGTCAATAATAATTAAAAATTTAAGGTAGCTGTTAGTAATTATAACTTCAAGACGCTCAACTCCTCAGTCGGCCCGTGACCATGGATGCTGTAAAGGATCCGTAACGTCAGGTTAAAATAATAATATTCACGAATTTCATTCCGATGTACTGTTTTTTTTTTCAACGTTTCAGTTCCTCTACAGCATTTTTTTTTAATTTGTCGATGTTAGCGTACCTACACGTCATATTACAGAATCTTCTTTTTTGTGTTTAACTCTTCAATATAAACTTGATACTTTTTATTCCCAACGTTTTGGATCGTTTGTAGCACGACATTTTTTTTAATCAATTTGAACAAAGATATTATACCACAGGTTTTATTCTTTTAATAATAAAACGAATACGACAGTACAAAATTTTGATAAAAATTGGTTATTAAAAGGTAACGATATGTTCTTTCTAAAAAGGTTCAAACTAAATACAATTTACTTTTTAGTGAAATCGATTTGCAATAATATGATAAGAATTTTTTGTCTAAGATGGTGCTTTATTATGTACGATGTAAAAATTCTATATAAAATTTAAGGTTAAAGATTATCTAAAGGATCCGAAAATACGGGATTAAATAATATTTTCTTTTCCATTTATAATATTCGCTTAAGCTTTATAAATCAGTGTGACTTATATTTACAAAAACCATATAACTCAGTTATATAGAGAACCTTCACACTGTTGCTGCAATACATATTTCCTACAAATACTCCAACAATTCCTTTCACAGTTCCTACTACGATAACATTCAGGTGGTCGTAAATCCGCTTTATAACTTGCAGTAATCCGCACTCATATGACTGCCCTGTTCGCGTCGCGCGTTGGGCCCAATTTTTTTCATAATTTATAACGGGTCGTTTAAATTTTTGCGCCTGGCAACTTGTTAAGGGAATCTCCCGTATGAAAACAGGGAGGAAATTAAACGAAAACATCGGTAATGTTACCTAGGATTATGCGGGTTTCTTGTTTATGTATGAACATATTTTGTGCCTCTACAGATTTGATACTGAGCCAAACAGGATAGAAAATTGCGTAACAAATTAATTATTTGAAATTGTATTAAATAGTTTCTCGTATAGACAGAATATGCTCTATAGGTACTTTTCTCTATCTCACTACTTATTAAATAATATTATTGTTATTAATAGCAAAATAACGTCTATCAAGATATATATAGATAGATATAGATATTTTGATGAAGATTTAGAAAACACGCCATTTTGAGAATGCAAATTACAAATTAATGCAAACGCATCTAAATAGTTTTCTTTTGTTTATATTATAAAGAAGATTTTATAAAAGAAATTTTATAATTCCGACATGACATGACAATGTTCACATTATAATTAGATGCCTTTAATACCTTGTATGAATGAAACAAATACATTTTAGTAATAATCTTGCCCAAAAATACATACTACGTCATGTACAAAAGCATATAAAACATTCCGGATATAATTAATGACTATCAAATTGGCACCTGTGTGTGCTTAAATTCCAGGGGTTCAAAACAATAAAACATTTAACTGGCCAGGATTGGTCGCATTTCCTGACAACTTTTACGTTATCGCCGTAGATTTATGGCTGTAATATGAGAAAGTTTCTATCATCGTCAGGGGCGCTCAACATTTGCGGATCGCACACGTTATTCACAGCCCCTGCTTTTTGTTTATCTACGCAAATAAAACGGATCTGTAATTCCAGTGACAGTGAAAAATTAAACCCTGTTTTACTTATATTAAGGGCTATTTACAATGTAATGCAAAAACAGAGCATTTTCTCGAGCCCGTAATAGGAGCATAAAGTTGAAATTTTTATGAAACATTTAAAACATGTGCAAGTAAAGCACATAGCAAAACTCCATATAGGTACTTGCATGAAATTTTAAACCATATTTGTGATAATTTCGTTCTAATTATGAATGCTAAGCTTAAAGCTGCTAGAGCTTTGTTGTGACTTATTGCAAACAACTGAAAATGTAACAAACCTCTATTACATTTTCAGTTGTTACATTAAGAGCCTCGCAATGCTAATCCGCACTAATTCCATATAATACGTTTCACCTGTAACCTTTGACTATTATTATACGCTCACATATTAACAACTAAATTGTAGCTATAATAGAATTGTTGCCCAATTGTATTAGCATATCTACAACGGAATATAATACAAAGGAATCCAGTTGTAAATGAGTTGCCCGAATAAACACGGGCTGTGACAACAATATTGTAATTATATTATGTCATAAGCCTATGCAGTCCACGTCACAGAGCTCAAAGTTTAGCTCCATTTCTTAGCAGGTCTGTTACTGTCAGTTGCCTGGAACACTGAACTTTTAAACTAACAACAATTTATTTGTACTAAATCAGGCATTATTAACGTTTTAGTAAGTTAATTTAGCGATTTTACGACGCATATATTTCTAGATTTTCATAGATAAATGATAAATTCGGGTTAAACTTTAAAAGAAACGTTAAGAGCATTTGTATAAAGCGAAAAATACATTCGATTATAGCAAATTTTGGAATTGTGGTAATGAGTGACTAATCATTCATATGATACACAAGTGATCTGCTGGGTTTCCGCTTTTAAATTCTACTGTACAGAATACTACAAAATTAAATATTATTAGGTACGTAGTAAAAAAGTATACGAACAGAAACATTTTACTATTTTTAATTTTCATCAACACTTCCGAAACTGTTGTCGTTACTGACACGTACAAACCAACCATATTAATTCGACGTCATTTTAAAACGTAACGTACTTGTCAATTTATTTTTAACGTGATATAAAAATATATCATATAAAAATATTATATCATCATCAAACAGAATTTGGTTGAAAACCAGGAAGTATCCTAATGAACGATGTCTTTGATTTTCGAATTAAAATGCTCATGTTTTTCTTCAAATACTACTTAACTTTTTGTGAGTATGATAATATTTTTTTACTGTTTCTACAACCATCAAAGAAACACGGAAGAGAACATTTATTTTCTCTAAATAATTTGAATCACGAATGTCTGTTATGACATATGTATAAATGTGCTTACAGGCAGAGAGAAAAAAAGGTTTTTAATGATTTACTCAGTTATATTAAAAGTTCATATTTAATTAAGATACTTGGAGGTTAGACGAAGATTTTGAAATAATATTGGTACTTACTTTGCGACTCACTACAGGCACAAATTTTCCTAAAATAACTACATATTTTTTTGTAATAGTCTACTAAAGGAGGAGTATAATAATAAAATTTATAAGTTTAATTATTTGAAGTTTCTTTACAACATCCATGACATCAATAATGTCGTAAATCCAGATAGACAAGAGGCGGTGCAACAGATCCGAAAGATCGAACAATACACTGAAATGGTGCTTGTAAAAACTAATGTTATTTCAATTTAAAATTCGTGAATATGCTATAAAGAATGTGAATATAAATAACTATATTACCAACCTGTGATTGTAGAATAAAGCTTCATGAGACGGAACTCTTCATGTCGGCGACAATATGCGAATCTGTAGAGTTGACCTGTAACAAACGGATAATTATAGTAGTGAACCTAATATTTTTACTTAATATTTAACACATAGAAAGCCTTTAAAAAAACCCTGTTCTCTTCTCACGAAACACAAATTTGGAATAACTGTACTCTATATCTAATTTTAAGGCATCAGATGTATCAAAGAATGTAGTCAGCCAGTGACAGTACCCACTTACTCGGCCCCACTGTAGTAAAATAGAACGGAAATGACTCAATCAAATATCAGGTCCCGGAACTATCCCAAAACTATTATGCAAAACACGTTTCTACTCCGTGAAATTTTCTCCTCCGTGTCAGCTGGTATTAAAAGGTGAATCGCTTTTGATAAATGGCGTTTTACCATCGAGAGGCAGGTCTGCGTGAGTGTCTCCAAATGTAAGTATTATGCGAAGGGTTAAAGGAACGGTGTCTATGAAGTAGGCAGTTCCTTAAGTGCTGATGTGGGGATGTCCTTGCGTTCAAGGATCTAAGGATTAGCTGAGGGTTCCCAGGTAATTGTTAGATAGTCATATAGCGCAATATTATATAATAATAAAAACCGTTACGTTAGCCTAGTGGTCGTACAGTGTGACTTTCAAATCCCAAATCAAACGTCAGCGGTAGTTAAAGCTACCTGCTGTGCTATGGGTCCCGGGTTTGAATCCCGGTAGGGACAAATGTATGTGTGATGAGCATCAACATTTTGTATATGTAAACTTATAAGTAATAATGCTAAATGCTTGACGTTAAGTACTCCGAGAAACATGTGGTTGTATTTCCCATGGTTCTAATCGCACTAGACTGCTGTACAAATCTATTATTCACACAGGATTACGATCGATGACCGACGCTTACTTAGAAACGTGTTTACTAATTCAATGCCTCTACTGAATGTCTTTAGCTTCAATTTACACTAGGATTATCCGCAAATACAATTCGAGTATTTTTTTTATAATATAAAGACTTATTTTTGGAAAAAAAATGTGTTCTAGCATACTGACTCTCGACACTTACGTGAATATTGAATTATTATTACAAGTATATACAAAAATTAAGGAGATTATTTTTTAATATATATACTTATTGAATAACTCTCCTAACAGCATAAATGGGCACGGATGCCTTTACTCCTAACTATTGAGCTGTAAGGGAAACGAAAATTCAATCTTAGATATAAAATCTCGTGTCACAGTGTTTATCGCTGAACTCCTCCGAAACACGTACACGTATTATTATCAAATTTTATATGTATATTTGGTAGGTCTGAGTATCGGTCGTAGGCTATTTTTGACACTCTTAGGTGATAAGATATCCCTAACCAGACTTTTTTAGTTTTCCTACCAAGTTTTTCTTTCTTTGACAATTTTTTTTTTCTGTATTTTCTTTAATAAAAAAAAAATATAAAAAAAAAAATGCGTTTAATTCAGGTATGTTCACCCATATTTTTACATTGAAAAGAAAATAAAAAATTTAATTCTAATTATTAATATTGTTATTGTCCCTCTATCCAACACTATATGTGACATGCTTATTACAGCAGTGACGGATATAGGGACAATAAACTCTAGCTGCTATCATAGCCAGTACGGTGTTCGCGCTGTCCCGCGATTAATGATTTGGCATTAAAAAATACTTCTAACCCTCAATTTTCACTCATCTACCACCAACTCCTATAATGTGGAAAAAACAACGTTTGCTGGGCCAGCTAATATAAATATAATGTCTATATATCGCGATATAAAATCTATAAAAGAAAGTAGTTTAACACAACATTTGGTTCCAAGTTTATTTCCGAGATCCAAAGCTCTATGTTATGTCACTGTAGGGTATTAATGAGGTTCCTGTTAGCATCGTGGTGAGTGAGTTTACGAGCCCCATGGGTCCAACGATAGGGTATGGGTATGTAAGTGGGGTTTTAGTAGGTACGTGTCTGGAATAAGATTTTCCTCCAGATTTTGGGTTATATTTTTCACCGTACGTGCAAAAATGCGTAATAAGAATATTAAAAGCTATTATATTATATTCTACCACTATATTAAATTCTTCAAAATGATGACATATTTTTGATTAATAATAAAAACTAATATTTACTTAAAAAAAAAAAGAAAACAAAAAAAGAAGTTATAGGGCGTCAAAAAACTCGTCCCCGACGCTGTCAGGGGGTAGAGTGCCCAGAAGACTGGCAGCTTTGCCACGTTGAATGGCAATTAATAATTATAGGAATAATATTTATTTTATTAAAAACTTTTTGAAACCAAATCAAATCTTTATTGCTAAGTTACACGTGTAGGTCAAGATTTGATTTGAAAGTTGTTAAACTTACAGTTATTAAACAATACCTACACACAATAATATTATATTAATATAAAAATATTACACATCAATGAATGAGGAACATCACAAAGGTATAGTACAAAAAATAATATTTTATTATTATAGGTAGGTATGTAATTTAGAAGAAACATAAGAAGTACTGTTTCTAAGAACTTATTGACATTCAACCATACAATCTCACCTATATTTTTCAACGACGAAAGACAGGAAAGCATGTTCGCATTATGTTTAGATTCTGTCTTACGAAGTATCATAGGGGCAAAATAATTATCTGGACACAACATTCATAACTCTCAAAAACAAAAGAATTTCTCGGAACAGAATATGTATGTATGTACATATCTAATGAATACTGTCTTCGCTTCGCAAGGCAATCAAATTATCCACGATTCGGGAAACCTTGGCAATAACAGCTGATGCTATGTATCTTACTGAGTTATTATGTAATGCCGTGCTAACTCACGAATATTACTACACGACATTTGAGCACTACAAACTTTTGTTCGTAGAATAGAAAGGTACATAACTGTGTGAGTAGGACGGAAAGGTTTGGTAAAGATTGATTTGGATGCTTGAATTTTGAAGGTTTAATGTTGTGATAATAAGTGCAGTAAACCAGTTACACGGGTTTTCTCATAGACGGCAGGCTAAGGTGTACTGAACAGTAAAATGCTATGGTTTCAGTTCCATCAAAGGGTGGCAGTAGCGTGGGGGGGGGGGCAAAGCGGGCCATGGCCCCGGGCGGCATATGAAAGGGGGCGGCATCAAGTGCCATGCCGTTTAATACTACTAGAAAAGGGGGCGGCAAACCAGACAGCCCCGGGCGGCAAATACCCACGCTACGCCACTAAAGGGAGGCTAATGCTTTCCAGAATTACACACGAAAAAATTAAACTACGTTGTATGAACTTTATATTGATATTACCTACTTATCTATTCCTGACATTTCTTGCCTCTAGCCTGAAACACAGGATTACCTTGTTTAGGCTCATTAAGTTATATTATAAACACCTAATGATGAATTTGCATTTATATCTATATTTTGTACTTAAGAAGTTTTTGAATAAATTAATTTGAATTTCAGATCTTTTACAGCATTCATGGTAAAGTACACTGTAAAATTGAAATATAGTAAAATTGATAAAAAATTGTTTGGTTTCAATGTTTTAATGTATACTATTTATATTTGTAACAATACAATTTCAGTGTAATGAGCTAAACTTAAACTGTATGTCTTTTCGATTGTCTGACTACCGTTATCGATTGTTATAGGCATTTACAGTTTACGTAACAACAACACGAGCGAGTAATATTAACTCAATGTCACTTAGGTTCCCATCCTCATGGAGACAGACGTCAATAGTATCATTGTGTTGCTTTTAATTAAAACCACACTATTCTATATATATATGTATGAAGTTTTACGATTGTTGGGCAGAATGATATAAACAGACAATTCGTCCAACATTGCTTTCTGTTACTTTATGTACGTGTCTGCGACTAAATATTACACTGAAATATAGTCTGTTAATCCTGTGTGTTTTATTTGTATTGATGTGTCATCATCATCATCAACCCATTAATATCCATTAATATACGATTTCTCACATCCACGCCTAAATGACAATAAATATTTTTAATATCTACACTAGGTATTAAAAATATTTAATTTTGTTAACATTTTCAAATGTATACATAATACACATAAATATTGTTGACACTGATTGTACTTCTTATTATTAGATGTAATTAAAAGATCCTTATTAAACACTAAACCCTTTGTTCTATGCTTATATAAATTAGGCTTTCCTAACGAGTGCTCAGGGAATATCTACGGTTACCGAAAGCCCAGCTTAAGAGCTCATAATTGAAACTTCTAAGGCGCAGTAAAAATTTAACTTTAGTTTTACAAATAATCTAATATTAAATTCATTATTACTACACCGTTTAACTATTACAGTCCCACTTCTGAGCAAGGGTCTCCTAGTCCTAGGCAATATGCTAGCTTAGTACGGGTTGATGTCCAGTAATTTTCTGAGGCATGTTTTACTTCCTCCGAAGGTTTTCTCATTATGTTTTCATATATTATCCCTTCAAACTAAAGCTAGAACTAGAATCAGACATTTTTTATTCATTAACACAACATTTTACGGTACGACCTCCAGTTAATTCATATATTATATCAAAGTATTTCATCATGACTCCGGCATCCTTTTCTGTAAGATTCATCACTCCATTATTAAGTCCTTCTATATCAGAATGTAAGCGATTGAGATCAGATCTCTTCAATCCGATTACAGAGCAATACCGATAAATTGTTAAATCTCCATCCCAGTTGCCAATCTAATTTTCATATTATTTTCAAAGTACGAAGAAGTCTTGGTATATTAAAAATCATGGTCACATATCAAGGACTGTCCCACTTAAATCGAAAATTGACTACATAAAACTCAATCACCAAATTTGCTGATTTTACCACGGTGAAATGACTGTGAAATGAAATGTCTGTACCAAAAAAATCAAGGCTGAGAAATACCCACAATAATAATTATTCTAGTAGGGGTCCAACCTAATATCATTATTATAATCAAATGACCTCCAAAAGAAACATTCCTACGAGGGATTCCGGGAAATATATCACCCCATAAAAAGGAAACTTGACCCAAGTTTTTTGGTCTCGTAAAATTGAAATCTTTGGTTAACTCTAAAGCTTCTACGGTGGTTTCTTCAAAAGGCAATTCTAGACATTATGGTACTTTATGATAACATTTACATGACTGTTACTTTTGCGACATTGGCATGATTCTTTTATTTATTTATAGTACTCTACAATTATTAATCGATTTAAAAAAAACTGGCGTAGGCGATACGAAATGACACGCCAATGCATTTATGCTTGACAATCATATCGTTGAGCTCCCTCAATAATGGTTGAGCTACACAATGGCTGACGTATGCGTGCTGTTAGTATGGACCGGTCAACTCAAAGCTGCACTGGTGCTTTCTTCAAAAGGCCATCTCAGACTTTGACCTACAACATCGTCAGGCTCGTAAACTATAAACAAAAATGTTTGGACTTTAAAAGAGACCATGATTTTCTGAGTTTGTTTCGGCATTTCTTCTCAGAGGTCGTCAGTTAGGAAATGCCGATACCATTTAGTTCATAAAATAGTGTTACACATGACTTGTAAAAGTGTCTTTAAAATATCTATTTACAGAAACAAATAATCTATCTATCTATCTATCATAAGCTTAAACATCATACAATATACATTCATAGGACAACAGAAAGTGCATAATCTCTACTTTAGTACATTTCCCGATAATTTTCCAGTATCATCGAGTTTATTATCTCAATACTAAGTTATATTATACCATAAATGTGGGCTTAAACGACATAATAATACTACAGCGTAATATCTTTTCAACCTACCGGTATTGAAATGGGTGTTATTAAATTGTTAAAAGCTAGTTATATTGTGGAATTAGTCATACAATACATATAAAACCCTTTTTCTAGTTAGAGGTTTTATGTTACTACATGCAACTGAAGTATGTCAAGCTGTCATAGGGTGTCTGTCAAACGGTATAAAAACAACGATGATTAAGTGTTCAACGCCATTTTGTTATGTCAAAAAGTGATGAAGTAGGTACTATAAATTAGCGATAGCAATTTTGTAAACTGATAGAAATGTGTTATTGGACAGTTTTTCTGCGCCGTTAATTTTTTCTACCAAAAGACTGAGAAGTGGTGAAGGACAGGCGTTTTCGCATCTGTGTTATATTATAGTCATCCAAAATGAGCTGAAATTATACGTTATATTTAAATACCTTCGTTTAAAATCTTAGACCTGCACCAGCTAAAAATGAACGAATCTATCCTTTAAGCTTAAGCTTAATTAAGCTGGCTCTTTTCAAGGTGAAGTTTCCGTCAAATCTTGATTACTCGACGTAATATTCAATACCTACAAAAAATATTTAATTGACTAAAACATAACGTTTTTTATGATAATTATAATAATTGCAAATAAATCTTCTGTTCATAATTATGACTAACTACCTTTACATCCTTTATGTGCTCATAAATAAGACTAAAATTCGCATAACTCTCGACTCATTACCCGCAAAAATCAAAGGAACATTTGTCAATAACATCGTCGAATTTGCAATAAATAAACAAAGTTCTCTAAATCTGCGCCAGCGCAGCGCCGGACGTCCGACGACGATTGTTTATACCATGTCAGATCACTGAGCCAGCATATTAATGACATATTGGAGCAACACATGTTTGAACATAACATGACGTCACACAGGAAAGCGTTCTCGAAATGATATCAAGGACCGCAATAAAAGCTAATTTGAAATTTCGTTTCCGTGATGAGTGGCTAATTTAGGATTAATAATGTAGGATTAATATTTTTTTATTATGTAGGTGTTATATACAGTGTGTTATGACAGCCTAGTGGTGTGACCTATGGACGAACACACCACTGACTTTTCAAAGTGACTGTCTTATATATTCATATTAATTTATTGCATTCTATAAAGTTTACAAGATCTTATAAAATAAGCTTAGAACTACATGGATACAATATTAAAACAAAAATTGAGGGGTACAAAACAAAACAATTCTTATCAGATTGTCAAACGGTGAATGAAAACATCGTGAGGAAACCTGCAAGCCTGGCAGATTTGACACGATTGTCCTACAACAATAATTGGGTTAGTATAATATACCTAGTACTAGATTTTGCCTGCAACTTCGTCTGCTTAGAATTAATAATTTTATCTAATTTACTATTTCTTCCTCTTTTAAGTAATTATCGTTGCCGCATACCAACGTGCACCCCCTTTTAACCCTTTTAATATTATTATGATTTTCGGGATACAACCTATCCTATGTCCTTCCCCGGTACTCAAATTATCTCCACACAACATTTCATCTAAATCGGTACATGCGGTTAAAAAGTAACAGACAGACAGGCACAAAGACAGATAGACACACTTTCGCATTTAAAATATCAGATAAAAAGTATGGCTATATATATATGGAAGTCTGGATATCTACAAACTAAAATATAGCTAAAAATGCTAGGTAGGTACATCGGGTATATTCTCCGCATCGATATGAGCTGATACGAGAAGCAAGAATGCTGGCGGTATGTTAGACGGAAATACTGGAGATAACTCAATATTTTAAACAAAATTGAATAAAGTTTAAAATAGTATGCAAAATAGAGAGCGAACACAAGGTTGACTTTAAAACGAAAATACAACATAACTCTATACTTTATAGTCGTTTAGACCTAAAGCTAACTATTGGTTAATTCCTTTATTTTTGTCCTCACGCCCGACGGTCGTCCCCAAATGTTTAGGCGGAGGAGTACTAATGTACACCCACATTTCGCCGGTACGTTTTAGGTCCCATGTAATAGGGGGCGAGTCGCGCCATCAATCGGACACAGATCCAAGCTCCGAGCTGCTACTGAGAATTTCATACAAAAACCCAATAACACTTTGCTCGACCTGGGAATCATTCCTCTTGCTCAGCAGCATTCCACTGAACCAACTAAGTAGTTTAGTATTCGTATTAGTTTTTCCCTTTTAATTAAATAAATACCGATCGATTGGCCTTGTTCTCACAAGCGATTTGATTTTAAGCGGAGAGCTTAGCAGGCCTTCTGGCGTTTCGTCCTTCAATCAAGGATGCGTCCTTGACTTTTGGTCTGCATCCTGGAAACCTTGAGGAAAGATATATGGGGGTATAGTATTGTAACGACTTAAGCTGATAAAGGTCATTAAGCTAAAACAGTATTTAAGTGCGCACAGTAATGATCGTTATTATATTACAGGTCTTTTTGTCTTTAGTTCTAGTGGCTATTTGAATATGTTTTTTCCTAATGGCTGCGGATTAAATAATATTCATACATCACGATTAAATACGTAAAAAGAAATGCGTGACCTTCTAGTGATAGTGAGACCACGGTAGGTCCAAAACTGGCAATATTTGTTTAGTGCTTATGCTTAATTAATTTAAATTATCGGATAATTATTATAACTAACGGATCTGTTTTTAACCGACTCCAAAAAAAATATTTTGGTTGTGTATTGTTATTATTTTGGTTCCTGCGGGAACAAAATATTTCATAACATTTTGAAAGCAATTTAAGAACTGTTATCTTGTGAAACGGTTCGTGTATTGTCGTAACTTTGTTCTAATATATACGTTAAAGGTAGGATATTATTAAAGGTTAATGGATTTTTAACTAGGTATTAAATCTATTTTTTTTTAACTATTAAGTGCATTTAAAATGTTTTGAAGTCGGTCGCAATATTATATGGGTTTATCAATAAAGTTTTTAACAAAGGAAGTTCATTTATATTTTTATCGTGTAATTACACTGCTAAACTTTCTTATTATTGACTGTATCTACTTTAAAACGGGCAAACTCATTAAATGAGATACTTTTTTCTAAAAAAAATTAAAACAGGTCCAACTTTCGATCGGTTTTCATCTGTCAACATTGGATTTGCATTTCCAATTTTAAATCTAAAAAAAGGCCCAAATTTGTGGAATACTTAAAAAGTTTCATTAGTAGGTACCTACTTCGATTGAAGTTTCAAAAGGTAATGGTAATCAATAGGTTAATATGAAAGCTAGAATATTCAAGTAGACTATTAAGACTGTTTCATGTTCATAAAGGATTTAACCTGACATTACTCGTTTATTTTTCACTCTAAAAGCACGTATAACATCGACCATTCTTTTGTTTACCTATCATACAAGAGGTAAGAGGAAGGCGACTATAATATTATTCCTTTAGAAAATCAAACGTATATTATTCATAGATGATAGACAAATTGAAATGTACTTCACACGTCCCGGTTATTTTATTATATGAAGTCGATATTGGAATCTCATTACACGAGATTACAAAGAAAAAACACCCTTCTATTAACACTATTTTAAAACAATATGAGCTTTAAGATTGCCTTTCAAAAAGGTCTATTTAAATAAGATCTTTTTCTCCTATAAAAAGCTATTTTGCAATATTTATATACTTTTTTTTACAGAATTCTATATGCGATTATTTTTTTAAATGTAGGTGCAATAAAAAAGTTAGTCAGCCTGACTTACATGCTGGTGTCGCCATCTGGTGACGCTAAAATAATAATAGCATGCACATAAAATTCTGAATCTACCCGCAAAATTGTTTATAATCATAAACTTAACAGTGTCAGCATCAAGAAAAGAGGTTGCATCCTATTATTAACCTGAAACCGCGCAGCTTGCTCAATATTGACTCTTATTTAAATGTTTACAAAATGGCAGATGTAAATAATCAACATGTCTTTAAGTGTTATTTAAAGATTAGCACAAACAGGAAATCGTTATTGCATTTTATGATTCTTATGAAAATAACATGGAAAACATAAATTTCTTCACTGTTACTGTTTTATTTCCTGCGGGAACAAAATATTTCATAACATTTTGAAAGCAATTTAAGAACTGTTATCTTGTGAAACGGTTCGTGTATTGTCGTAACTTAGTTCTGCGTTCGTTTCAACGTTTGTTGTAGTTATAAATAAGTGTTGTGTTTGTTACAAAGGTATTGTAATTTTTTTTATTAGGTTTATTTTTCAAATTCAAATTCAAATTCTTTATTGTGCTCCGTAGACATGTTAAACTCCGTAGGAAATAATGACTAGGAGTTCATAGATATAGGATGTGTTATTGGGTACCTACTACTGGGAACCTGGATTTTCCCAGTGAGAGGGTTTATGTAGATTTCACATATAGTTAGAAAAATCTATTATTGACTGATTGATCCATTATTACATAACTTACCTTTCTGAATTACTACCTATCAACATATACTATACATCATAAAACAATAATACACTAACAAGAAACAAAAAGATACATAAAAAGATACACAGTTAACAAAAGATATCGGACCAAAACAAAAACAAGCTACATAGTAAATAGTAACTGGTGTATCACCCACCCGTACTATATTGAAGTTGTAAAACTCGGTAAAGCGAAGTAGGTCATTGCGGTCCTCTCACACAAAGGGTCCAACTGTCATTACTTATGCACAATTATGATGCTTGCAACGTGATACTACACTAGAAATTGTGTCTGTACTATTTTTGGGAAAGCCTCTCAGTTATAGTGGCACTGAACCATATCATAAAGAATCATATAACTGTAACGAATTCATTGGGAGATTAAAACAATTGACTGGAGTGACGACACGTACATAATATATATTGCATAAATATATGTATATATTATATTATGTATAAGTGGGTATCCAGTCGTATCAAGTAGTCAAACAGAAAGCAGGAGATAGACAACAGTGGCGATTGCTCCACCGACAAGAGCTGAGCTCTTAAATTAATAATAATAATATGTATATATTTATTTATTAACAATTACGTCTATCGTCCCCGAAGGTTTAGGCAGAGGTGTACTAATGTACATCCACATTTCGCTGGTATGTTTTAGGCCCTATGTAATAAGGGGCAAACCTATGCATTACCTGGTATATTGTATATTGGGAAAAGCACTAACTATTTCTGGATGGTCCAGTGTCCAACGATATCTGGAAAACTGAATAGTATGTTGTCTGGTAAAAAAGATCCACTAGTCTTCAGGAAATATATCACAACGTTTTGAAGCCGTCTTATTTTGGTTGTGACAGGGATGGCTCTATCCAATCCGTCAAGGTACTACATCCCTCTCTTAAAATTGATTATAGAGCTCATGTAACTCTCCAAAGAGTCTATTAATTAATTGACACTGTGTTTGCATCAGAGGTTAAAAACGAACTACTGAAATAAAAGCATACAAATTCAAAATTTTTATCCGGTCTTATCTCCCGCCGTCCTTCACTTGATTATTATCACACAGAGTGTAATTAATCCGAAGGGACAATGGTGTCACATTTGTTGCTGATGATGAGGACGTGACCACAGCCTAAGATCCGAGATTATCTTGGTTCCGTACTTTACAATAACCGATTAAGATTATAGATAAACTTATGGATTGTCGGAAGAGACATGTCGTTGGAAGTTTCAACTATAACACTCTCTATCTACAAAGTTTATGCCACTTATAACTTCGAGAATTTTGATAAAGGCGATGAACTTTGTCACAGAGTTAAAAACATAAAATGTATTATGTAAGGAAAAAGACATTTATTCAGATCCTTTCTTAGCAGATGCTTACGTTATAACATGATTATGCTCCAAACTACAGCTAGAAAGCTGTAATTTGCTGTAAGAGCTTATGCTCTTACAGCAAATTACAGCTTTCTAACTACCTGACCGGTTGAAGTTTAGAACATGATTATTCATGTTCTAAACTTCAACCGGTCAGTGAGGATTTCAAGTTAAACTATTATATAAATTTCAAAAAATAGAAAGGAAACTACAAAATCGAGAAATAGGATTCAATAACATAGCAGACGCTTCATACTTAAATCCACCAAGATCTTGGAAAACTAAGAGCCAATTTTCAAAAGCTAGAACGCTAATAATAACTTAATTAACAAACAAGCCGAAAATGAGCTGATTAATGACAACTTATAAAACGTAAATCGAAACTCAATCGAGCGTGGATGGCATCCAATACCGTTGACATAGTGACTTTTCATTCATTCATTTACTAGAATGAATGAATGAAAAGTCAACAGTGACGGAACAACAGCGGGTGAACGATTAACACGACCAAATGATTCGTTCGTCGGGAATGTGCGATGTTGGAGTGTAGTGATGGGCGTACGTGCGTTGTCGTCGCGAGAATTGACGAGTAACGCACGAGGGAGTTTCGTTTATTCGTTTTGATGCTTCACTTGCTAGTAGTGCCTGAATAATTTGCACATTACAATATATACATAAATAAAATAAATAAATCCGGCCATTATGACACAGCACTATCTAGTTCTGTTAAACAACGAGGCTTGTTACGGATACAACACATAGTTGTTTATTTTTGTTAATACTTACATAGTATATTATACATATAAACATCTCGGGTACAAATATCCATGCGCATAAAACAAACATTTACGCCTACCGGGATTCGAACCCGGTACCCTTGCCACGCAGGTGGCAATCTTTAATACCGCTGTGCTGATCGGTTCGTCCATTGTCTGTATGTCCCACCGATCTGATATTGACGTGCGTCATGTTGTTGAGCCCGCTCAGTAGTGGTTGGGCTATACGATGGATCAGCTATCGTTTGGCTCAACCACGCGGCATTGACGGGTCAACTCAAAGCTGCTATGACGCTTTCTTCATAAAGCTTCAGACGTTGACCTACACGGTTAAACAAAAATGTCTGCACATTAAAAGAGACCATGATTTTCTGAGTTTAATTCTGTAGGTCAGTTACGAAATACCGACGCTATCTAGATCCTAAAAAATAAAATGAAAAATGTCATCAAAACATCTATTTGCAGAAATAAATATCTTTCAATAAACGCAAGATATTCCGTTGTAAACACAAAGAAATTTGCACCTACATTATCATCTATTGTTCTATCTGACAGTGAAACTATTTATTATTTTTTCTTGTGTTTGTGTGTCATGTTCATGGTTACATTGTTGTTTTCCGTTTTCTTTTAGTTCCCATGTTTAATATATAATTTTATTAGCATATTTATTCACCCTTACGTTCAAAATGTGGTGTGATCAAATGCTAATTGAATATTTTTGAATGCTCCGCCATTCCCGATGCTGAAGGATGAAAAATTACAAACAATTTGAGCCTATAACAAGACGTTAATTTTTTTTAAACAATTATTTCTCGTGATATGATGTTGATAATGATGACAGAGCTGTGGTAGCCCAATGGTGTGAAATATCAAAGGTCTTGAGTTCATACCCAAGTGCGTATTTCTCTCATGCTCAAATGGTGAAGGAAAACATCGTGAGGAAACCTGCGTGCTTGAGAAAAAATCTCAATGGGATTTTTTCTCAAGTCGATTTCTGCCAACCCATAGTAGGTTAAGACAACAGTCTAATTCCTCTCAAATGATATGATACCCGTGCCCAGCAGTGGTACAGTAATGGGTTGATGATGATGATGATGAGAGTGATACGGTGATATTGTTTCATAGACATAAAACAACAAAAATCTTTTTTTCTTACACGTAGAGAAATAGGTACCTACTCAAAAACCCTTTTAGCAATCAAAACAAGACTAATGAGTTGATATTGAAACCTTGGCCCGAAAACCGACTACTGAAACAATAGGATTTTGACAGGCATTCCGGCATCAATAGAATTCTCGGTAAGAAAAGAAAGTTCCGTTTGGAAATGGCCGTCCGTGCGTCGACTTTATGTGAAAAGTGATGGATGTTGTATCACAAATTTACAATTGAATAAAGAAGAACCATTTTTCTATCTATTACACGCATAACTGAAAATTTCTAGTGTACGAAATCTGTTTAAACTCAAACTTAAATGTTTATTTTATCAAGACTAATATTATGGGTAAAAGTACCTACTTCTGAACTGCCAAGACTATAGTGACATGGTCCCAATAAGTGGGTCTTATGGAAAAGAGTCGGCAAGAAACTATAGATACTCTTTCAAATGAAATAAATAATCTATATCTTTATTTGTATAGTCTATAAGTAATTAGTAATCTATACTAATATTATAAAGAGGAAATATTTGATGTTTATAAGGAATAAACTCAAAAACTACAGGAACATTTAAAAAAAATCTTTCAATAAGATATTTACATTTAATTTCAAGGAGACGCAAGCACAATGGATCTTATAACGCTGCAATGGATACTATCATCTTCAGATACTATCGACCCCATAATTCTTTGCTGGAAAGTAAGCTATTACTCCTCCCTATTACTACTCCCGCAGTGAACATGGTGAAGAAACACAAGATCGTTTTATTATTTTTATAACAACATTTTAAAACACTTACACTGAGATACTTGGAAAATGAAAAATACGGACCATCATGTGTGTCGCAGAAAACGAAGCGAAAATTGAGTGTCTGTTACAGTGCGGGACATTCAATTTACCGCTGACTTGACGCTAATAGGTAAGTAGACTCAGTAGCGAAGCGTGGGGGGGGGGGCAAAGGGGGCCATGGCCCCGGGCGGCATATAAAAGGGGGCGGCATCAAGTGCCACGTCGTTTTTATACCACTAGAAAAGGGGGCGGCAAATTTCCAGACGGCTCCGGGCGGCAAATACCCAAGCTACGCCACTGAGTAGACTAGACTGGACAATAATATCTGCGGTAAAATCGAATTTGTTTTGTTTTAACGTTGCCCCAAGCTTGGGTTTCCTCCTGTGTCGTAAGTGCGTTTACAAATGCAGATATTGACAATGCACAAACCCAGACCCGGAACAACTACCTTACCACCAACCCACCTACAGTAGATCGTACAAATATTTGCTCCGTGCGGGGATCGAACCCGCAACTCGTGACGCACAAGCCGTTCTCTACTGGTACAGCTACTGTGCTAATCGGTTCGTCCACTCGTCTTTTCTTAACCGCACAGTCATCCACGATTCATGAGAAATTCCAAATGTAGTGCCCTACATTTGGAATTTCTCACTTTTTCACGCTTTTTAAAACAACAAAAAAAAACAAAAGATAAGTATTGTAATAAATAAGAATAAAAAGTGTAGTTCGGTTCCAGTGCTTATATTTAGTGAAATAGTTGATAAAAATAACTATCAAATACATTTTAATAGACTTTTAAATATAATTTATTTGAAACGATAAAGTTTTTGTGGCACTTACAATAACGAGGCGGCATTAGGCATTACAAGTAGGTACTCAGGTAATAAAATCTCAGGCTTTCATTGTAAAAGCCGAATTTATAAAATAAATATTCAATGTTTATTTATATCTAGGAGAATGACAGTCGTAAAATATTATGAGAAGGAAATTGAATGGAAGGTATATTTTAACCAAATTATTTTCTGCAGATTCAATACATTTTTTTATTACTTTGTTTACTTATTTAATACATCTGAGTTTAATTTTCGCATACCTACATCTACACAAAGAAGAAGCATAGCATTTTTATTATCAATGTCGGGTATTTTCTTAAGTGTCAACTAATGGAAGTGCATTAACAATTATTTTATAATACTACTCAAGAACATTGAGGTAGTATGTTCAACAAATAATGCTACGTTTAGGATATTTTTGCCTATTTTAAGTCATCATCAACCCATTAACGTCCCACTCCTGGGCACGGGTCTCCTCTATTTGAGAGGGATTAGGCTATAGTCCACCACGCTAGCCTACTGCGGATGGCAGACTTCACATGACATCGAGACAAATCTCTCAAGCATGCAGGTTTCCTCACGATGTTTTCCTTCACCGTTTGAGCTTGTGATAAATACGCACATAACTTACGAAAAGTCAGTGGTGCGTGCCTTGGGTTCGAACTCGAGACCTTTGACGTCTCAGTCCTCTGGTCACACCGCTAGGCTACCACAGCCTATTTTAAGTAATCGAAGTAAATACTGTATACTGTACCATAAAATGATAGCAGTCTTTCTTTCACTTACTAGTAAGTAGTAGATTCCATTTTAAATTGACTCGTTGTTACCATCTGCCGCCAAACATTCTCAGAACTCATGATATCAGTGAAAATAGCCCTATTTCAAGAAAGGATCTTCCTTTATAATATAGCGGATATTGTTTGATCCTATCACTTTGTTACAAACATAAGTGAAATCTCTAGATACTTTATGCTATATCAAATTGTTAAAAATGAACGTTTTTCTGTTGTCTTATATACGTTCCTCAATAATCGATATCATTTTATATATCACATACTTACAGATCACAAAAATAAGTAGTAGAGTACCCGTGTGAAGCCGGCCGGGTCACGAAAAGCTAATATTATGTATACCTAAGGTAACGTATTTATTATGTATACGTAAGATATATAACAGTATTGGAAAATCTAAAGAAATCAAAGATAACCTAAACGAAGATTCATTCAGAATCAACAAGTGAAGGAAAAAAGTATTGGGAAGGAAATGAGTCAGAAGACGTTTTATTTAATGTATGAATTATACCCACATTATTTAAAATAAATTAAATCTATCTATTGGACTGACGACCTGGTGAAGGTCGCTGGAATCCACTGGATGCGGGCGGCATATGACCGGTCGTCGTGGCGATCCTTGGGGGAGACCTATGTCCAGCAGTGGACGTCTAACGGTTGAAATGATGATGATGATGATGAAATCTATCTATTTACTAGCTGACCCAGCAAACGTTGTTGCCACATTATAGGGGTTGGTGATAGAAGAGTGAACATTTAGGGTTGTAAGTATTAAGTATTCTCAGACCTACCATGCAAAATTTCATAATAATCCGTTCAGTCCTTTCGGAGGAGTTCAGCCAACACCGTGACACGAGATTTTTATATTTAAGATATATAAAAATTAATTCCATATTCACGGCGTAACTCATGAACGACTGAACTGAACTTGGAGGATATAGGCTTACCACGTGGGCGGAGCCGCGGGATAGTAGCTAGTATAAAATAAATATTATCGAAAACAGAAATATGAAAAATCTAATTCATCGTATGTACCGATTTTATTGGATTTGTTGTAATTACAAGTACCTACCTACGATTACAAATTCATATTCCCAGACACTACCCTGACTCAGAACATTAATTGATATGTGGGTTATGAAGCAAGGATCCAGTGTTCTAATTCACCAAGGAACATCACGCGTCATGTAAGACACTTTCCAATGATTTACAACTGTCCGTCTCTTCCATACGCAACGTCAATTACGTTCTATTCAGCGAACTTCCTTGTTCTTCGTAGATACAACTTTACGATCAATTTAAACAAATATAAAACAATTTTGAGTCGTGTTGTAATGAAACAAATGAAATAACTACCTAGCGTGAAGTTAGATGAAACCGAAGATATATGGTATCCTAGCTGTGACAGAATCTCGTGGGAATTTCCTGAATTCCTCGCTTAATGGACGCCTTAATGTGGTCCTATTGCTGGGCTATATTAGGCTATAGTCCACTACGCAAGCCTAGTGCGAGAGAATTTCTCATGCGTACATCATATTATGATAAATACGCATGTAACTTGGGAAAGCCAGTGGTGCCCTGGGATCGAAATCAAGACTTTTGACTTCACGCCTACTGGTAACCCCACTAGGCTATCACAGCTGAATACGCAACTACCTCTCTATTAATTTAGAAACTACACGAGAAAGCTTACATATAATATAATATAACAAACATGAAAAATACCGTTGTTTCTTTTTAAACAAACAATGTACGGACTAAACAAAATATCAAACAATATACATATATTTTATAATATGTATTTTATTGGTCCATTTACTGTACCGCTGAAAACTGAGGTATCGGGTGTTAATCGACCTTTCTACATTAGTAGGACGAAGAAAATCTCTCTGGCATGCAGGTTTCTCATCTTTTTTTTCTTTAATATTAAAACAAGTGACAATTCAATATCAATAGCAAATTAACTCACATGTTAGAGTAGCATATCTTTGAATTTAAAACCCAGAAACATGGCTTTTCAATCAATTGTCGAGTAGAACTAAACTATAATTGATATTCTAAGAATCAAAAGACAATTATCTTCTATTCCTGTTTATCTTCAGCCAATTTCCCAATAATCCAAGGAGAAAATATGACTTAGAAGCGATAACTAATTGTATAACTGCCAAGGAATATGATCTTACCAAAATAATCCCAAGATTGGTTGTAATACAACTTTATAAAGACAAAGACGCAAAATTGAATGCCGAACAAGCAATAAAATCTTCCGATCGAACGTCAGCCACGCGTTTCACTGATTGAATCACATTCCTTTGGTATTGCGAACCGTATTGCATATAAATTGTTTACAAATATAATTACACCAACTCACATCTGTATTTGGTAGCTTAGGGAATCCGTTCACTACTCCGTAACATGGTATTACTGTAACACTTAAAAAAAAGGTATGATCTTTTCGTAAGACATCAAGTCACACTAAGAGAGACCTTGTCCAAAATACTTAAAAAATTATAATGTATTCTTGTCATTCAACTATTTTAACTCTTATTAGTCACTCCTTCATACTCGTAGCTAGCAATCGATCTAAAGGACAAGCTTAAATTAATTTGACTTATCGATGTGAAAACCATTTATCAAACAAATTTTCTAAATGCAATGCTCGCATTATTAATTATTTATTAAATCGTAATATTACATAAGTAAACTATTACTTATGTAATATTACGATTTAAAAATTGGATAAAAATTGGATTGGATAAAAATTTAATTCCTATCTTTACGGTCAGCAAGTTACTGGACGAAGAACCTTAAAAAAGTCTTCGAAAGTAATGATTGGAAGTTACATGTATATCTTATGGTTTATGCTAATGTAATTTGTGTTTTCTTTATACGTGTTCGCGCCAAATTGTCGTCTTTATGATTCAGTTATTATAAGACTTCTTTTAAAGAACGTTTAATTAAAGTCATCGTTATTGGGTTTCTGCGTCGGCGATATTTTTGAGAGTTGAAATTTATATTAATCGCTTTACTTCGTAATGTCATTAATAGGTATAACGATTGCAGATAGCTTTATTTATTATCACGGATACATCTTTATTTCATATTAGTTTTTAAATTCTGTGGCGATGCGATACGTAGACTTTTTAGAATTTTGATTTGGTTAGTTTCTTTATCTAGACTAGACTCAAACTTAGGCTAGCATCGCATACATACTATAACGCCTGGCGTCCACAAAGCGTTTGGCAGAGAAGTAAGATGCACGTATTTCGCATATATAGTATATTTTAGGTCCCGTGTAATAGAGGACGAGCCTATTGCCATCAACCGGGCACGAAACCCAACTCCCGGCTGCTACTGAGGCTTTCATAGAAAAACCCAATAAAAAGTTTTATTGGGTTTTCCTTCGACTTGGGAATGGAACACAAAACTAAGGAGTTTAATGGGCAGGCTAGTCTGGACCATTTCTGACATTACTGGATATATAATAATTATTTGTTTTAGTTTACAAACAATATTTTTGCGAGTTGCGATCGTCGTGGTGAATGCATTTACGAACACCAACGATACGGCTGATTTTGGCGTGTGCGGTTTTTAGTTGGTAGGTCACCCACGCGTCGCCGGTTTAATACGCGAATTAAATTATGAATTTAAAAACAAAAATGCTCAAATCCGAAATAACTAAATATACCTTAGATAGTACAAATATTTAGACGACCCAATTAGTCCAGCGGTAGTTAAGACTGCCTTCTGTGCTATATGTTCGAATCCCGGTCGGGACAAATGTTTGTGTGATGAGCACAAACATTTGGATCCGAGTCATGGATGTTTATAGGTATAATATGTATGTATTAAAAAAAACGTATATATGTAGTAGGTATATCAACCAACTAGTATCCGCAACACAACCTTCGTTGCTTAGCTCGGAACTAGATGGCGATGTGACCAGAAATATTTTTTTATTGTTTATTTATATACAGGTAGTTACGGTTCAGCGAATCGGATCGCATGACATACACGTTACATACGCACTTTTTGACCAAAAAGAAATCTTATTATCATTTTGAAAATATGCGTCAGTCCAGTGCAATTGCGCCGTATTCTTGTGCATCGAATGGCCTTGGCGTGATTCATGGATTGGTTCAATCATTGGCTCCTCTTCCGAAATCTCCGTGCTATAAACACCTGTTGGTATAAAGTTTATCGTGTTTATATTATTACGTAGTTGTTTGCACCTACAGAAGCTTGTTACTGGCTTTGGAGCAACTCGGTAATTGATTAAATAGGTTGAGCAAGTCTTATCCGATTTCCTTTCTGTAGTGCTATTCTGTAAAAGAACTTGACTAGACACTTGCTTCGAATTTACCTTCGCTTCAAGTACGGTCTCGACATGTAGTTGGTAACTTGTTTTCTTAGGAGAGTGTACAATAATTAATAAATTAATTCATTAATAAATAATTCATCTAGTTCCGATCTAATCAACGAGGCTTGTGTTATGGATACTAGATGGTTAACACATTACATCGATATTTACACTATACACTATAAGACTTTTTTACCCCTACTGAGATACGAAGCAAATACCGTGGTTGGCTATCTCAATACCAGTGCGTTATCATCATCATCAACCCAATCATTATCACATTGCTGGGTACGGGTGTCCTCTCATTTGAGTCTGATCAGGCTATGGTCCATCACGCTAGCCTAATACGCGTTGGCAGACTTCACACGCCATCGAGTAAATCTCTCAAGCATGCAGGTTTCCTCGTGATGTTTTCCTTCACCGCTTAAGCATGTGTATAAGCATATAACTTCTAAAAAGTCAGTGATCCCAGTCACACGACACCGTTAACGGGTCATACAAGACCATTAATATTATTATCTAGATTTGCCAGTAAACCAGTCCTAAAGCTACAGTGTGCACGTTTAAATCAAATGGCTGTTTTACAAAACAAAGGAATCTCAAAGCTAACAAGGTTTATGAACATTAATTATGAAGAATAAGGAAAATTTCGCCAGCACTTCGCCCTGACCAGTTTACCTAATGTAGCGAGACTGCAACATTATAAACATAATGGACAAGACGCGAGATTGTTGTCGTTATAAATAACTTTACACTACATTCAAACTCGATTTCCAAAGTCTTAGGTTCGATTACATGGTCGAGAAAAGTAGGTATTATTGGTTTTCATATTAAAACTGCCTCGTTGGTCTTGTGGTCGTACAGACCGACTGCCGAGCAAGAGGTCCTGGGTTTGATTCCCAGGTCGAGCAGTTTTATTGGGTTTTTCTATGAAATTCTCAGTAACAGCTCGGAGTTTGGATTCATGCCCGGTTAATGGCAATAGGCTCGCCCCCTATTACATGAGACCTAAAACATACCGGCGAAATGTGGGTGTACATTAGTACACCTCTGCCTAACCCTTCGTGGACGACACGCGTGATGGTATGTTATATTAAACTCTCTTAAATTTAATCTCTCTTAAAAAAGTTTTTTACTCCGGTCGTGACCGGATGGATGTTGCAAAAGATTCGAAGCGTTAGAATTAAAATAATATCAATATAATATTATAATAAGATAAAATCCGTTTAATAAATATCGGTATGTTTTTATAAATTGACATGCATAGTAGCTTAAAGTTTGATTTATGATTACGTAGTAGAATCCAAACCATTAAGCACAAAATAGAAGATTTGACCGACTACGGCACTCCCAATCCAATAACTCCATAAATATAACAACTAGTTTATTAATTTTATGTATCAAAAGTGTCCTATTAATGGTATCTACCTATCATATATGAACCTTATACATATATATTTATTTTATTTATATTATTGACAACTTAGTCAATATACCAATAGCGCCATTAAACATGAACTAAGTACCCACAAATAGTTATCAAATGGACCCAGTCGCCCGTATCAATAGCGAGGGCTGGATATTCGATACGGAGTAAGATGACGAATGTACTACTCACAAAGAAAATCCTATTACTATTATTTACTGAGTTATTACAGTGACATAATATTAAGACAATATAATACGACAATATAATAATGACGACCCAATTAGCCCAATGGTAGTTAACACTGCCTTCTGTGCTATGGGTCCCGGGTTCGAATCCCGGTAGGGACAAATGTTTGTGTGATGAGCATGAACATTTGTATTCGAGTGTACGAATTTACAAAAAAAAAAAATATGTAGTATATCAACCAACTAGTATCCATAACACAAACCTCGTTGCTTAACACGGAACTAGATGGCGCTGTATGTTATAATGTCCAGGAATTTATTTATTTATTATATTTATACATACTACAAAGATCTCGTGACTTAATACCTACCATGCTAATCAGGCGATACATTAGTCAAGCCGTGCCTTCTGAGGTCATTCTATGGATGGATTTCCATTGTCATCATATCGAGACTCCTCCTTGCTCGATACTTAACGACATCACTACCATATAACTAACAAAAGGCTGATAATAATATAGAAATGAATAAATCAATAGATTGATTGTCGCACTGACTCGCAAATAGCATCAATAAAATTGATGGTAGAATCATTTGTCATGTCACAGTCACATAGGTATTATTGTTAATGAATTTTTTTATTAGATAATTTAATGGATATGTGTGTACCTACTCTTCTATGTCAATAAAAATGAATGTTTGTATGAAAATAATATAAATATATCCGTACATTATGACACAGCGCCATCTATTTCCGAGGTAAGCAAAGAAGCTTGTGTTACGGATATTAGTTGGTTGATATACTACATAATATATGTATATTTTTTTTTAATAATAAAATACATTTTACCTATACATAGATACATCTATAAATAATAAATAAATATCCCCGGACATTATGACACAGCGCCATCTAGTTCCGAGTTTAAGCAACGAGGCTTGTGTTACTGATACTAGTTGGTTGATATACTACATAATATATACTTTTTTTATTATACATACATATTATACATACATCTGACTCGGATACAAATGTATAAGGCTCATCACACAAACATCTGTGCCTACCGGGATTCGAACTCTGGACCCATAGCACAGAAAGTAGTTTTAACTACCACTGCGCTGGACTAATTGGATCGTCAATCATCTCTTCCATGTAAATAAAAATTATTTTTTATATATAGGTACATAAAATGTCCTCTTTTATTCTTTCTATCATTTCATTGTGATGCCACTTAGGTAGATTGATCACTCTTCCTTAATGTTTATAAACCAAAATAATTATAAATACATTGTTGTCATGCGATAAACACAAAACCTAAAAATAACAATTTTATGTCACTACCAACTGTGTTATATCGATAATTGTATGAATTACAAAATGCCACACATAAACTTATCATTTTTGGAGTCACAAGTCAGAGTTACATTCACAATAGTAAGATAATGGCGATATAGGTACGATATAAAATAAAATAACGTTTATATTGTTCATACGATAAAATAATTTTATTTGCTCTCAGATAATTTGATTTTAATAACATTAAGTCGCTAATTGCTCTATTTAAAGCGTGGACATTCTACAGCGCTATTAAAAAATAGCGCGCTTATTTTTCAAAAGGTTACGTTGTAGGCTTTACAGGACGTGATAATTAGTCAGGAAGCGTTTATGATTCATTTGTTTATGGTATCGTATGCCAGAGCTGTGGTAGCCGAGCGGTGTGACCAGTGGACTGAGATGTCAGAGGTCTCGAGTTCAAACTCAAGGCGCCACTGACTTTTCGGAAGTTATGTGCGTATTTATCACATGCTCAAACGGTGAAGGAAAACATCGTGAGGAAACCTGCATGCTTGAGAGAATTCTCAATGGCATGTGAAGTCTGGCAACCCGCAGTAGGCTAGCGTAGTAGACTTTAGCCTAATCCCTCTCAATTGAGAGGAGACCCGTGCCCAGCAGTGGGACATTAAAGGGATTGATGATGATGATGATGATCGTATGCCAGGAGATTTATTGTGATTGAAAGATACGCAAAACTAACATTTGAACATACCTAGTACACCTAGTAGACAGTATATCAATGTTGGCCATCGTAGGTCCTAAACAAACTAACCGCTTTTGATTAAATTGTGGTCGAGTTTAGCATGTAAGGTGACTTGATCGAGAGTACTAGTAGCTCTGAAAATCCTCTCAGCCTTTTAAATATCAGTTCAAATCATTAGCTTCATATATTCAATAACACTTCATTCAATAATAGTTCCCCTGAAGAACTGTTTTAAGATCATTTTAATTATTGCCTTATGTAATGATTCGGTTACCTTAAGCTTTATGACTTAAACGTTACTTGGCTGTAGCGTTAGACTTCGGCTGAATAATTTCCAACGTCTCGGCTGACTGAATATCACAGAACTTACAAAATTTAGTTCAACAAGTAAGCAATTATAATATTGACGAATAAACCAGAGCGCACCTGTTGGTAGTTAACTTAGAACCTGAGGCCTAATTAACGATACTCATTACTATAACAATTAATTTTCAAGCATGTTGTGTTTAGTAACTCCCTATTTAAAGAAACCTGAACGGTTTCTGCAGGGGTTGGCAACGCATATGAAAGCCTTCTGGTATTGCAAATGTCCATGAGCGGCGGTGAGCACCTACCATCAGGTGAGCCGCCTGCTCGTTTGCCCCCTTATCACCATAAAAAATGTATCGATGTTATTGTAAGTAATTATGTACACAGGTATTATTTTCAAAATAACAAACCCAAACTCTACGTTCTAAGTTCGTATTTGTAATCAAGTTTCTATGAGGAATCGATTATTTTTTAAAAGAGGGTAGAATACAATTACTAATTCAACGCAAGACAAAAGCGAAAGCTAGTGAAATATTAATGATAATTTATTTTCTTTACAATTTTTGTATGTAATATCAGCATGAGAGTAATGCTGTTAGACGCGAAACGTGTGAATTTACTAACAAAGAAAAAATTTAAATCAATTACCAACGCCGTATCCGATCGTGTATTAAAGTGCATTTGTGAAAAAGCATCAATAATCATAAAAATCTTACATTGCTTTTAGTTTGATACTTAAAAAAACATCATAAATTACCTATACTTTGGTGCATAAATTTAGTTTCTAAAAATAACCGAATAAAATGTAGAAATATTATGTGAAGTAAACATTTCTATTCTCTGTTTACTTTTCTTTTACGAACGCGCATCTACTTCTGTCTGATGCTCTTTCCTATCATAATATATTATCATACCTGTTTTACCTACCGGTTGGGCAGTGAAATGCTGATATAAGACCACATTTCGTCCATATCATCATATCAACCGTTAGATGTCCACTGCTGGACATAGGTCCCCTAAGGATCGCCATTTCGTACATGTGGTAGGTCCCATATAATTAATACACCTACATCATCATCAAACTCTATTCCCACTGCTGGGTACGGGTCTGCTCTCAATTTAGAATATACCCTCCTAAAATGAGAGCAGACTCGTACCCAACAGTGGGAATATAGACCCGCCACCTAGTGCTGCTTGACAGACTTTACACGTCATCGAGAAAACCTCTCAGGCATATAGGTTTTCTTGCCATATTTTCCTTTACCGTTTGAACGCGTCATAAATTCGCACATCAATTCGAAGAGTCAGAGGTTCGCGCCTTGGCATTGAACTCCAAAACATTGACGTCACAGTCACACCACGGGGCCATCACAACTCCTTTGCCATTTCTCGGCCGAAAATCCAAAATTACAAAGTATTTTGGATTTTCACGGACATTCAGAAGTTTTAAAATTTATCTAAGACGACTAGTCTTCATAGTTACATGAAGGAATGGAATGTTAATCATGGAGTCAATATATAGTTTTAATATAGTTTATATAATGTACAGTTTTAATCTACGAATTCCAATACAGTTTGGCTCCCTACGTCAAGCCAATACCCTTTGTATTGGGGCGATTTCGAATTCACATATTCGTTTTCACAGCTTCGTTTTCACTTTTCAAAGCAAAAACGGGTCGTGCTTCTCGCCATTATTTATTACGTATGTATAGTAGCCATAGTAGGTTCTTTATTTTCTATTGGATGGTGTTAGATGCAAAATTTTCAAAGTAAAACCTAGCGTCATAACTAGTCCAAACCTGATTATTTGTCCCTCTTAGATATTCGGGCTATGGAGCTACAAAGTTCCAACCATGGAGGTTAAACATCAAAAAAATAAAAAAAATTGTTTGAAAGTTCCCAGTAACAGAGGTATTTCAATGTTAAATTGTGGAGACCTCATTGTAATTATCAATAACAATTAAAGATTTCTCACATATGGAGGGCCTGTCTATTCAGGTCTCACTGCATTATATAATAAAAAAGAAACCTTTCTGTGCAATCAACATCAAAGTACGTTGTAAAATTTCGAATAAGAAAGCGATTAATATAATATTTAATTATGGGATACTGGGGATGTAGAAGGGATATCTTGCTATCTCGCTTACTTCGCTCCGCGTTTCAATGACGTCATAATGTAGTGACTCCTACTTTTTATCAACAATAGATTTAAAAGGTATTGAATTTATAAACCTCTGAATGGATTTAGACATATATTTTTCATATAAACTTTGGGAACACATTATTTATATGCATCCATTCCCCCGATACCTGAGTTCAAACACATTTTGTCTATGATTCTGTATTTTTTTAATATTTTGAACAATAACGAAAAAATCACATACAAACATAGCCTTTTTATATCTAGACTTTTTAATATACATTATAATTATAATATGTAAGTATAACAAACTTCACAGGAAGCCTTCGATATGGTACGAGGAACTTGGTTGAACTTATCTGAAAGTGCTTAGATCATTGGTACGAACTAGCAAGAGGGGTGAAGGAACATGAACCCTCAGGCATCGCTAAGTTACACAATTTGTTAGAACTAAACCATAACATCCATAAATGCGAAAATGTGTCTGTCTGTCTTTCTATCTCTCTCTTCGCCCTATAACCGCTGAACAGATTTACATGAAATTTGGTATAGGAATAGTTTGAGTCCTAGGATAGGACATAGGATAGTAATCAGACCTTAAAAGGGCAATAAAGGGGCTAGAAGTTTGTAAGCGGAATCGATAATTCCATAAAAGATGGTAAAAATAATTAAGCCGATTAATAAAAAAGCAGATTAGATACAATTAATGATTCTACGCAGACGAAGTCGCGGGTAAAAGCCAGTTTAGAATAAGAGTAGACAGTACACACAGATCGTGGGAAAATGAAAAGAAAGAGAAGAAAAAATGTGTATACTATACAATAATTGCACAATACCTATTATCTTACACCTCTGCCTAACCCTTTGAAGACGACAGGCTTGATGGGTATGACGACATATAGGTAGTAAATAAAATATTCATGTTCATATTAAATAAATTTCTAGCTTATAACTTATTAACATCTCTGTAGGTATACCAACAATTTGTTAGTGTGTTTGTGTTACCATTTAAGGGGAGACTTTGATGTAACCGGGTACAAATCCAAACTAGTTGCTACTGAAGATCAAAAAATTCCTATAGGCCCCTTGTTCGGTCAATTTCTTCAATCATAATGAAGATGTAGGTATTCAAGTGAGCATATTATAAATATTGATTTCTTTTCACTTACGCGAATATAAGACAATGGCTGACATGGGTATTACCACCTGCTTGGAACCCTATCATAGATTCTAATCAATCTAAATCCAAGAACAAAACTTCACGACCAAAGGACACGGTGAGTTCGTTCTGTGTAAATCGGATTACCAATATGATCATTAAAAATTTAGGGTAGCTGTTAGTAATTAAAACTCCAAGACAACCAACACCTCAGTCAGCCCGGATTAAAAATAATATCGTGATATACCGCGATAAAATGAGTAAAAAGTAGTTTTATTTCACTCACATTATAACCAATTAACCATACGCACTTTTTGCAAAAAATAAAAGTAAAGACAGCCCTATAGGCTGATTGAAAACCGATTTTCTGCGTAACTCTTAGTTGCTACTGGTAATCATTTCACAGGAAACACACTAACTAAACTCAATCGATCCCAAGACTAAAAGCTGCATTTAGTTCTTGGTACTGATCTTGGTGTTATTCCCACTAGACGAATTAGGTAGGTACTTTGAGATTTATAGGTACTAATAAAATTCTAATAAAACTTGTTTTCAAATTAAAATAAAACAAAAATGTATAAAAAAACATGTCTATAGATGCTATTATTAAATAAAAGTTATATAAATTTAAATGAATAAAACTCATAACTATAGGTATACTTTAGGGTTCATGTATTTTTTCACGTTTTAAAAAAGAATAAATTCCGGAATTCTCTAAATTAAAATTACAATAATCGTTATTTAATTATTTTATATGTTTATATTATGTGGAGTTAAATTGTTATTGCTTGACATCTTTAATCATGTCATATACGCATGTAATATTTTATGTATTTTTATAAATTATATTATGTTTAAACATTAGAATAAAACAAAACCAATAAATAATATCTAACAAATTTCAAAGTAAGAAACATAGACATTAATTCTAATAACTACAATGCTCCAACAAAAGTTCTTCCAACTATAACAAGATTGTGCCAACGAGAGAATTAACTTATATCAAAACTTCGCGCTCAAACTTAACAAAACTCATAACTAAGAATTAAAACTACCATAAATATATAAAAAATAAATGAAATAAACATAAATATTTATTATAAACTGTAGATATAAATGAGTCTTTTAAAATATTAAGTATATATATTTGTTTTGAAATTTGCTTATAACATATTTTTTTATAAAATCATTAATACGTCATCGTAGTCCATTTTAATGTCGCTATTGATAAAACAACAACATTATATTCCAAGGAGTTCAGGTAACATAAATTGTTCATAAAGGTTTATATCGCAACGTTCTTAGTAAATTAAATACTTATTTATAATTACTTACAATATGCCACCTTGACTCCAAACCTGCAAAGCCCTCAAATCACAACAACATTGTCAGCTCAAAACTCACTTTAAAACAAATAAAAATTTAAAACTTCCGACCTTCACTCTTAAAAAAAATAGTGCAATAAAAAAACAATATTAAAAAAAGTTATAAAACTACTTTAAACTTTGTTTATTAATTTTAAGTAACGTCGCTTTGAAACATTTTTATTCGATCGAAAATATTTGTTTAAAGTTTCCGAGCGCGGGAATCGGCGGGGCAGCGGGCGCGTTCGCTCACAACCGCAGTTAGTCGACAAGTGAAATGGACGTGGAACGCTCCCGGTTCGTCACTCTATCAAACGCTATCCCGTATTTTTGCAACGTTTGCGTGTCAGTCAATTAAGGAAGATTACACTATTGTATACTCGCCGTTTTAAAAATCAAGTAACTCCATCGGCCTTCATTCGTTCATTCGATTTTTTTTATTACTAATAGGTTTACGCTTGACCGCAAGTTAGCCTGATATAAGAAACTGATTCACAGCTTTAAAGACACCTAGATTATATTTATCGGGAAAGACCCACTCGAGAAACCCACTCCACATTTCAGTGGTACGCATGGTAAAAGTGGACTTGAAAGACTTTTGTTCAGGTTTTAGGAATGTCCACCATGAGTCTATGTCGCTTTTCTTGCTTCGAATTTCGAATCTTTCGGTGTACCATATCCAGGTTAAGTATCTCTGAACGTCAACAAACATTTTTTCATTAAAATTATTGCATTTCCTTTACCTACCGCAATTATTTTTCTTTTGAGTCTATTTTCGCCCGCACACAGTGTCATAAAATTTCTTTGCAGGATTTAATTAAACAAGAACAGTATGAATACCTTGTTTATTTTCATTCATTTATTCTAATGGCATTCATAGCATTCTGTACCTTCATGCTTTTAATACTGTAAGTGATCTAGATTTATATCAGTGTAAAGCTTTATTCTCCTTGTAAAATATGAATAGTTATTGTTACTCTGTATGTAACGTAAAAAAATATATTTTATTGTTTTTTCTGGGAACTTAAAGTCAAATACTTTTTATTTCCCAAGTAAACATTTACGTTTTTACGTAAAATACTAATTAAATGTTTAAACTTTTACATAAAAGTCCTCAAAATAGAAACCTAAAATTGAAATTTCATGGAACATTATTATGTTAACAGATTTTTTTAAAGGTTTAGTAAATTCCTCGGACTAAAATAAAACGTTTCACAGCGGAACAAAAACGGAATTCATAGCATTTATTTGGTTAGTACAATATTTTGAACCCATTACAAATGTTTTTTTTTTATATAGTTACCTACTGCCAGGTCTGCAATAGCCTAACGTTATAAAAAAAAACAGTACCTATGTAAAACCTTTTCATCATCCTCATCAACCCAATTATAATGTCCTACTACTGCACGGGTCTCCCCTTATGTAGTCCACCACGCTAGCCTAGTAAGCTGGCAGACTTCGTAAGCCATCGAGAAAACCTCTCAAGCATGCAGATTTTATGATATTTTTCTTCACTGTTTCAGCTTGTGATAAATACGCACCAAACTTCCAAAAAGTCAGTATGCCTTGGGTTTAAACTCAAAACCTTTGACTGTCACAGTTCACTGGTCACACCACGAGGGTATGAGAGTTCCACTTTGGTAGCGTAGACCATCATAAAAATAATTGGTTGGTTTAGTAATTAATTACATTTTGCTTGTTACTTAGCTCGGAACTAGATGGTGCTGTGTCATAGTGTCCAGAAATATTTAAGTATTTAGTTATTTTAATTATGGGTAACAGATTGCACTTGCGATATTAACTAGGTTTTATTTGCTTGTAACTTGTGATTAGTGCAGGTAGAATTGAAAATTGATCTAGGGTTATTAAATTTTTTTTTTTTTATTTAGTAAATACTGGCGCCATCAGGTAGTTAAGACATTGACTAGTAAAAACTTTTTTTATATACCACAAAGTTGGCAAATAATCGTTACCGTAGCTTATAGACGTTCACAACATCGAAAGTATCGCTCGCAACAAAACTGAAGAAATAAAATACATAAATATCATTTTCAAAATTTGAGTGCCGTTTCTAAGATGACTCGAAACAGTATAAATATTACAGTAAAAGTTGCATTTATCATCATCATCATATCAACCGTTAGACGTCCACTGCTGGACATAGGTCTCCTCAAGGATCGCCACGACGACCGGTCCTACGCCACTATAATCCAGCAGATTCCAGCGACCTTTACCAGATCTTCAGTCCACCTTCCCGGGGCCCTACCCACGCTGCATCTTCTAGTACGTGGTTGCCATTCGAGAACCTTGCATTACGTTCAAATCATTCTAGCGTAGATACATTTTCTCCTGTATTTTCGGAATCTGGGACCCTTAACGCCCACACAACCGCATTTGATTGCGCAGAACTTCACGTTGCTCCAACTGTTTAATAATTTATCATTGTTTAAAGTAGGTACCTAGATGGGTAAGTCAGTTTTGGAATTATTTGACACCTTTAAATGCAGAGTTTAGAGTTGTTTGTTGTTTGGCAGTTGTGACCGATTTTGAGGTGTTAAGGAAGAATTATGATTGTTACACTCATTCTAGTACAACACATTTAAATAAAACCATTGTCATATTGTACAAAGATAATAGGTAGTTTTTTGGGTTATTTTATGAAATTTACAGCTCGGAGTTTGAATTTGTGCTGGGTTGATGGCAATAGTCTCGCCCCCTATTATATGGGACCTAAAACATACGGGCGATATATGGGTGTATAATAGTAGATACCCCTCTACCTAATCCCTCGGGAATGACAGGCGTGATAGTAGATATTGTAATAATACATTCAATAGTAATTAAATACTTGTAATGGCGGCAATTATGCGTCCCTCACCAACGTCGGTCACTCTAGTAGTTTGATTTCTATCATGTAAATCTTGATTGATGATGATAATTAAAGTACTTATACATCATAAAATTATGCTCTTAATAATCACGATTTCGAGTATACAGTGCTTATATATTATGTATATAGGTAAGCATGTTTATCAATATCCAAATCTGTCGTTTTTTTCGTGTCACATCATTATATTCATCATAACTACATATTTTCTTCACGCACAGATTGGCACGTATACCCACATATTACTAGAATTGAATACTGAGAAGTTTCATCAAAAATCATTCCTTATTAATAAATAAATAAGAGGCGCGCGACACCACACGTCTATAGGCTACGGGGACCACTTACCATCTGGCGAGCCGTAAGCAAGTCTACCACCCTCCTAGTATAAAAAAAAATATGGTAGGTACCTACTTACATAATATTGTACGATACTTATTACTCCTTTTTGCGGGTAGTCTGGTACGCTGTCAACTTATATATATATTTTTTCAGCCACAGTTCTGAGAACAAAATATTCGTAGCGTGTCAAACCCTGTATTACGCTTTCCTTGAAAAATAATTTGCTAAAACTTGTCTTAGAAAGTTATCTGCCCAAAGTTTTCTAACCCTGCCTAAAGTACTGCCGCGTGTAATAACAACCCTTCCCGAACTTTCTAGATGTAAGATTCTGGAAGTATAATATCACGTTATTTATCTTTTAGACTTAAAATTCAGGTTTTCTCGAAATAATGTCCCAAAAACATCTAAATTGCACATGTTGTTGCTCCGAATAAAAGTTACCCGTCAGTACACGTGCTTTCGTTACACGTCAAAATACATCATAATATAACTAGGCTATACGTGCGAATTTTCCTTGGAGGCATGTGCCGAGAAATGTGGGAACGTTGGCCAATTAGAAAGACACTGTTAAACAAACATCACACGAGTGTCGCTGCTACTAGATCTACACATAAGTGTCATTATTTACTAATCGGCCACTTCCTGAATTGCCGCTAAGCACCACTCTATAATAATTTGTATCGAGATATTTTAATTTGCGTACTGATTTATTAGGTGACATAAAATGTGAAAGTGTGAGTTTGTTTGTTATGAGTAAAATGTATTAAAATAGCTTTTTGTCTCTCTTTTATCACTTTGTTTACATCTTATTCATCTCCTGTGCAGGTTCAAGGGAAAATTATACTTACAGAGATGCGTTAATGTTATTAACCGACATCATTGTGTTTCATTGTTCTAGTTCCGTTTTTATAGTAAGAATTGTTAAGTAATAATGATGATTTTTGCTTGCCTTAAGGAAGAACAGATTTCCTATATTCAACCGATTTAATTTTCAACAATCGTGACTTAGTGATCAGTTTTCATACAAGCTGTAATAACTTAGTGGTGTGACAGTAGACTGTGAAAACAAAGTTCTTGAGTTCGATGCCAAGGTACGTACTACTGACTTTTCGAAGTTACGTGAATATTTATCACATGCTCAAGCTATAAAGGTAAACACCACGAGAAAACCTGCATGCCTGACAGATTTTCTCAATGACGAGTGAAGTCTGCCAACCTGCATTAGGCAAACGTGGTGAAATATAGCCAAATCCTTCTCAAATGAGAAGAGCTCCGAGCACAGCTGCAGTGGAACAGTAGATGGATTGATGTAAATAATTAAATCCTTCAGAATTCTTTGCCTATAGTCTAGGTACTTCTAGGGTAGGTAGGGTAATCTGAGTCTGTGTGACAGTGTTCCCATTTTATTAATCTACTTAATTTTCCTTTATAAGTTCCTTAATAAGAATGTTATTTAGGTCGTTTAAATTGACATGATCGCACTGCGCCTCTGCCATGTAGTTACGCCTTTTAACTCCCTAAGCCCCTATAGTAGACATTTTGCAATCTTATAAACTTCCTCAAGAATATTCCTTTACAAAATATCCCTAAAGATTATGGAAGCTACATACATATCATATAAATATTTGCAATGTGAGAGAATAGAACCCTCATCCCTCAGCCAGGACTTGAACCAACACAGTTCAAGTCCTGGCTCAACACCATCAATCACCCAATTATTGCCTCATAGCTGGGCACGGCTCTCCCCTCGTTTGAGAGAGATTAGGCTATAGTCCACAACTCCTAGGGTTGTGGAGTGGCCTAGCATGGATTGGCAGACTTCACATGCCATCAAAATAATCTCTCAGACATGTGGGATTCCTCACGATATTTTCAGTCGCCGTTTGAGCATGTGATAAATAAGTAACTTCGAAGTTATTGGTCAAAGTCACGGGCTAATGGTCACATCATAAGCTTTCTCAGCTATGAGTTATCAAACTTTTTCTACATTGAAATTAGCATACCAACAATATTAAATTAGAAAAAATACCTTTTTAGAACGGTAGTTATCAAATGAACTCAAACAAAACATGAATAAGTTATTTATTTGCGCAACTAGTAATTTCCTACGGAACTGGTTAAACATCCTCTGGGTGTAATTACAGATCACCGACTGCATTATATTATTATATTGCTTCTAGTTAACACGACAACACGTTCTATTTACAATTAAATTTATTTACAACCCGATTAACATACATACATACATACACTCACACCTGTCGTCCCCGAAGAGTTGGCAGAAGTGTAGGAACTAATAAATGTAAACCTACATTTTATGGGTATATTTTAGGTCCTAAGTAATAGGGGGCGAGTCTATTGCCATCAACCGAGCACTAATTAAAACCCCGAGCTGGTACATAGAATTTCATAGAAAAACCCAGTAACACTTTGCTCGACCTGGGAGTCGAACCGAAGACCTCTTACTCAGCAGTCGTACTTACAACCAGTAGACCAATAAGACTGTTTTCGATTAACACACCGTTAGTAAGGCAGCCTTCTATTGTAATGGATTTCTAACCATTAAATGACAAAACCATATTGTGATCATCACCTACGTTTCGTCGCTTAACTCAGAACTATTCAATTAAATTCAAATTTATTGCATTCCACAATGTTATAAATACAGGTGTTAAGGCTTAGTGCTAGATTCAATTATGGACCCTGTCGGGTACAGCAAAAGTATAGTAAGAGAGAGGCGTACTAGATGGCGCTGTGTAAAAATACCCGAATATTTTTCGGTCCGGTTTACAATGTTAACACAATTCATTTAAATAAGAATCGGAATAAGTAGACACAATTTTCCTGTATTTAATTGAGTTCAGTGACCCCCTTAATAGGAAAAAAGTCAGCAAGTAAGGAAATATTGTGCTGCTTACCCCAGCTAAATGTTTATTCTAGCTATGTATTATAAGTATGTATTTACAACAAAAAAAAGTATATAAGTATTATATCCATTGTCTAGTACCCATAGTACAAGCTCTGCTTAGTTTGGGACTAGATGGTGCTGTGTAAAATGTCGCAGAATATTTATTATATTTGTTTATTATTTATTCATCTTTAAGTATTTTAATGCGATCAACAAAGCTAAAGTATATGTTATTTTACTTGAATGTGCAAAAAGACTTTTTGAAATTATAATTGGTTGTTAAGAATTCTTTCAACGTCAAATAAGGTAACACTTTGACGATGATGAGGAAATTTGTATTGCGGTTATAAAAAAATACAGCTTTAGGCATAATCATAATAAGTTTATCACAGAAATTTTTAATCACAGGAACTAGAACCAGATACAATAGTAGATATTAAATAGATTTTTGAGAAACCTACCTTTGTACATAAAAAAATTTGTAAATTTTATTATATGAACCAAAAATTTACATGCATGCAAATTAAATTCTCTGCTAGTTATCCCTGGTTTGCTTCGTCCCGTGGGAAATTCCCAATTCCTTGTGAGTGCCTACACTATAATCATGAACCATTTTACCATACGCGACTGATATATTATATTCATTCATAAAATAAATATATAATAATTAATTAATCGGTTAATTATGTAAATTTGTTGACATAATTACTCAAAGGTTCACAAGTTAATCATAATTTTAATATTCACTGACAACTATGTCACATGGATAAGTACCTTTAATTATAGCTTGATATCCAAGTAATTGTTTCTTGAACATAATTATGTTCAAGCATAGCAACTTAGTTTAGCCATGGATAATATAATATTCGCCCGACTTCATTCGGTTAAAATAATCGTATAGACATACAACCTATTTATTCAGAGGAGACTTAACTAGTTTTATTCTCGATTTGCATGCGTTTTATATTGCCTTATATAAATCACAGTTAGGATTTAGAAAAAGTATACCGACTTTTTAGACTTATGTATATACGACTTAGACATTGAAATAAAATTATAATCATGGCCAGGACTACGGTGTCGAGTGTATTGATGTAATGACGAATTCTTTGTTATTGATTGACAATCCAGTTTCCAGTCAGTTTTAATCTATGAGGGATCCCACATAGGTCTGCTATATGTATAGAAACGTAGGTAAGTAATATACCGCAAAAACAACCGTTATAAGTAGATTTATTTCAATTAAGTTCACGATTAAATTAGATACAGATACTTCAAAATCTAGCTTTCATATAACAAAGAAGTACACATTAAAACTGTTTGGTGTGAACATAAAACGTAAGAACGGAAGCTAGACAGGATCATTCAATCTTACCATTAAAAAACATTGCAAAATGCAATTAAAATCATTTGAGTATTCTAGTTTCTAGACTTCTTATTGTTAAATAATGTAATAAAGGATTCCCCGTCAGAAAGACTCGGATTTGGGGGTTGTTTTTTAAAATTTAGCCTATTTTGAATAAATTATATAACTTTGACCAAATTGTTCGAATAAAACATGTTTATTTTATTTTATTTATTAGGCTCATCAACAATTGTGTCAAAACAGTTATTTACTGCTTTGTCAATAACTGTTTAAATAGGTTTAAGTGTAACAATCAAATCTACAGCGTGAATAACATTAAATACGTGTATGGATAAAATGGACATTTTCACGCAGATTTTTACGATAAAGGAAGATTTTCCCGAGCTTGTGAGTCTAAGAGTTGTGTAGTTTAGATGAAACAAAATAATAAGCATCTCATACTTCTTTTATCTTCTTTTAACTACACTCTTTGCCAATAACTTAATTTTATCCTTTACTGGCTCGGTATTTAATACAAGCACTCTCGTCAAATAACCACTTTATGGCCTTATAAAACAAATAACTATTTTCGATTCTTAGGCCGTAAAGTGCAAATTTATGTTCGACTCAAGTGTCCCCTCTTCTTCCTGCAAACTAAATGTTTGTTTTAGATGGATGCGAAACAATAAACGGCAGTAGTAAATAAATTGCGAAGTTAAAAGGAAAACTATAACCACTAGTTTTATAAGTTAATCTACATGTACACTTCCATACCTATAACATTATAAATTGGAAAGTGTGTCTGTTTGTTTGTTTTTCTGTCTGTCGCCTCTTCATGTTTCAACCGCTGAATCGATTTAGATGAAATTTGGTATGAAGATTATCTGAGTCCTGGTGAAGGACAAAGCACAGGTTTTGTCCCGGAAATCACCCCGATAGTTGAAAGTATATAAACTTCCGATTTTTGCTCTTTTAAAGGATGAACTGAATGAAATTATAAGGGACAAAAACTATCCCATTATAGCGAAATCAATATCTTCTTAAAAGAGAATAAATTACATAATTATACGTAGATGAAGTCGAAGTAAAAACTAATAAATAGAAGACCCCCTATATTGTGACGGACAACTACAGAGCCGTTCAATGTGCGTGGCTTGAAATCTACTACGTCAGTTCTAACCTACCGGTTTTCTAGGCTACTAACATCATCGTGCCATTGAAAAAATCTCTTAGAAATGCAGGTTTCCTTAAGATGAGTGCTTCACCATTTGAGCATGTGATAAATACACACGTAACTTCGAGAAGCGGTGCGTAGTTTGTATTGAAACTAAATACCTTTTACTCCACCTTTTTTCCACTGGTCAACTGACTTGACCAGTGGATCACAGTCCATGAGTGGACTGTACTGAATAGTCAACTGCCTATTCCTAGACTGAGGTCTAGGAATACCGTATCGTAGTCGGTTGACTATTCCTGTTTTTTTAAGTAGTCTTATTCATTCTACTTTGATGTCATTGAGGCGCACCAATCTTAAGACATGCGGCTGACATGACTATTTAAGTATAGTTACATTATTATTAATTTAAGAGCTCAGCTCTTGTCGGTGGAGCAATCGCCACCGTTGTCTATCTCCTGCTTTCTGTTTGACTTCTTGATACGACTCGATTCCCACTTTTTCCTTCACTTGGTCAACGAAACTTCGTCTAGGTCTTCCCCTTCCTCTTTTTCCTTCAATTCTACCTTCTAGTATGGTTCTAAAGTATAAAGTAAAGTATAGTTAAAGTATAATATAGGTAAAGTATAGTTACAATTAAACCAAAATAAGGCAAGGCCGACCTTAGATTCCTACCTACCCGCTAGTTCTGTACCAAGATCAACCCTATTTTATAGCTCAACAAATCGGTTAGATATTATTTGAGTAATATTCAACCACCGTACTAATTAATAACTAAGAAATTTCAAAATAGAGACGTACACAATTAGTATATTATTTATTCTATGTAACAACAGTAAATTATGAGGAGGTATAACAATTAATTTTCTATTGTGTCTGTAATTAGTTTCTCGACACGTTAATAAACAGTGTTGGATATTATATGTGTCATATTTTTAGAAGTGTTAATTATATTATATTTTTATATAACAAATTGGATTCGTTATTATCACCTGGAGCTATAGTAATTAGCAAAGTACGTAGGTCCATTCTTAAATTCATTGTTTTTAATGTATGAATCTACAAATAACACTTCTCATATAATATGTAAGTACGTATAAATGTACATCATAAATAGAATAAAATCAATTTCTATATAGATAGAAATTGATTTTCGCTAAGCTTTCGAAATGTTAATAAAATATTTGATATATGAGTCAATAACGATAATTCATTATATTACATCATACATATGTCTTCATAATAATCACGATAAAATCCCCAAGTCATTTCAAAGTTGATAAAAAAACTGTATTATGTTACTTTTTATAGGCCATAACCTCACAGATAGAGAAGTGAATGTAAATGCAATATATTTTTTATTGCTTATGTAACATTGTATCTGTCAAGAGAGGAACAAATAAATAGGCTTTAATCTCATGGATACCTAAACGTAATGCCACATTACTGTTTAAAACTATCTTCGAATACATTTACTAACAATTGTTAGAAATTGTTACATTCTATTAGGAATTGTTAAATGTTTTAAGTGTTTCTACACCGATGGAAAATGTTTACAAACATTTATAACATTTGAAAAATCGACTCGCTCGCAGTTTGGATGGACCCTGCTGTGGCCTGGAAATAAATTTACAAACAATTGTATTATTTCGTTACAATTTCCTAGCTAAAAATTTTGTTCAGATATGTTTAATAGTATTACCTAACATGAAAACATTTTTTAACATTGTGATCGTATGTTTCACAAATGTTTTCTAACGTTTGTAAATATTTTTAAACAGCAGTGTGGCATCATCTATATGATTACTACTTACTTTCTGAAGGATTGGGCAGAGTGGTACGAATTTATAGCTTCATACAATTTTGTTAACCAATGAACAAATTTAAACCAATAAACACATTTGAACTTTAAGTTACTACACAAAATCTATATTGTTATCATCCGTACTGCTGAAATATGGAATTAGTTTGCCGATTTGGACATTCTCGATTGATATAATCTGGGTGTCTAGAAATCTAGAGTGAATCGGTTTCTTCTAGGTAAGGGCGCTCCGTCGAAGATCATAGTATCGCTTAACATCAGATATAAAAGAAAAACAATTAATTTATTGAAAACAATACTAATTCATCATGTAAATTGAATGTTGGCCCCCAAGCTCAAGAGCCTCGTTTGCGACCTCTTTACGAATTCAATACAGGTCTAATCATAGTTATTTAGAAAGAAAAGGCTCAATAGTCCTGTTACTAAGTATTGACAGCACTTTATTTAATTCAACGGATACCGATTATGAAAGTTTATATGGCGATATAAAGGGAGCTGATTTACTTTATTACAACATTTACGACCTGAAATACTTGTGTAAATAATCAACCATATAAAAAAAATATAATCACTAAGAGCACTGCTTATTTTAATGATTTATCCCACGCTTCAGGTAATTCAACTACAGGTCTTTAGTCAGAAGAGCTTGAAGCCGTTTGAAGCGAGGAATATTTTTATCTCATTATCTCAGTGCAAGTAGGTACTACAAAGTTCTCTTTAGAAAAACCGCGCGTTCTAAACGTCAAACCCAGAACGTTTAGTGGTAGAACTTAATAAAATTCACAAGGATTTTCCAGTTATACCGTCACGCTTGCAACTCTAGTGGGTTAGGCACAGAGGTACCGGTGTATTTTCAAGTGTTTACAGTATGTTTTAAGTCCCGTGACATCATGCGGTAAATTTATTTTCTATGTAGCGATTGTATCTCTGTAACCCGAATTCTGTGTGAGATTCTGTGATGATAACTTTCGAAATTTTCTTTCAAAAGCTCATGTGGGTACACTTTGCACGCCCTGAGAATTGACTCTCGACCTCACGTTCAACCGCTTAGACTATTATGCAGTTTCATTCAAATCAACAGTAAAAAAGTCATTGTTGTCCCAGCTGATGTAGGGTAAACCTAACCTAACCACTTATCTAGTCAAAATATTCAGACGTTTAATTTACAGAATCACCGAACAAAAAGCTGGATCTGCTTTGAACTTCCACTTCTGTTAATCTGTTAAGCGATGCATTCTAGTTTCAAAGAGATAGTCGAGATGGAGAAGAAGAAAGATAAATCTTTAGGGAATAGAATATATGGCGTATCTAATGTGTGCGGTCTGCGAATATTGTGTGATAACCTTGTTAACAATTCGAAGTCTTTTAAAAAATTTATATCTGCGTATGACACAGAGACAACCCTACATTCACTGGATCGATATGAATTTTTGGGTGTGGAATATTTATGTAGAGTTGAGTACTCAACAATTATTTAAACATGATTATATTATAATTATGAATGTACCATATCGATATGTGAAAAACATAATCGTTTTTTAAGGCTTCAAACATTACGAAATGTTATCGTTGTCTGGAAAAATGAGTATTACACTGGGTATACCGACGTGTGTAGAAATTTTTATGATACTAGGTGTATCAACGTTCAGTAGTGCTGTTTCTGTTCTATAAACGGTTACATAAGTATAATTGTAGTCCAGAATATGTATTTCTACTGCTTATTTTATTTTTAGGAATAGATTTATATTTTCTCAAAATGTCTACTTGTATACATATAATTATGTACAAAAACTCTAAACACATCAAATAAGTTTAATAAATCACGATAAAAACTGTAGAAGTTTGTTTTATTCCAGTGTTTATGGGTTTCTTGTCTCTAGTGAGCTATAAATATTGCTACAGATTTTTTTATACTTTCAGCAATTGTTCTACAAAATGAGATTTGTACTGCAGTACAACAGAGCAGTGCAGTATTATTTGTGCTTCAATTCTGTGTCACTCATATTAAGTTTGAATTTTGGGTAGTTGTCAGTTTGATCGATTTTCATTTTGAGAAGTTGGCATTATACACTGATAAGCTTGGCGCTTGATTGAAAATATAGTAAGAAAAACAATTGATTATCATGCGTAAAGTGACGCACATTACATAAGATAAAATTAAGTAAAATATACAGTTATCAAGACGAAATCAGTGCGCAAGAAAAAAGTTATCTACTCTATTGTAATATAATATATTAAAAGATCCAGAATAATGATAGCTCACTTTAAAAGAGTATTATATTGAGTTTCTTGCCGGCTATTCTCCATAAGTGAAAGTCCTACTTTTTGGAACGCATCTAGTTTTTGACAATTCAAAAGAACCTGCAATATTGGTCTAATTGAAATAAATCATTTGAGTTTGAGTTGAGTTTGAGTTTACTAACAAACAAAAATCTTGGGATTTCAGTCAGTCGTATGAGTTAAACCTAAGAGTGGGTGTTGTACAGACGTTTTTGCACACCTACGAACTATGGCACACAGAAAATGAATAGGTTTCGAAGGTTTTATTAAAAGCGTGCCGCTGTGAGCGTGGGGCTTAGTATCCTTCATGCGAGAGAGCCAGTCTGATTCGCATATGTTTCAATGACGTCTCAAATTAAATGTTACGATTGTCGCAATAGATGAGTTTCTTTAGTCGCGTGAATTCCACGGATCGTGAGTTTTATTCTCACATTAATCAAAGAGTTGTACGATCGGCAGTATTGGATCTGACAATTTGGGTTTGTAAATGCAAATAGCAAAACATTTGCCAATGGGGTACAATATTTTGTAAAAAAATATACTAGTTTCATTTTACTATTTAATTATTATTTTATTTAAACTATGCAGTTGGTGAACTGCACTGAAAACTACAATGGATAAGGGTGTATAAAAAACTCCTTCATAAAATATGACTTTGATCAAGTATTCTGGTCAGAAAAGAAAACACTTGAAGAAAGATCTCCAATAAAAATAAATGTATAAGTGTGTGTATAAGGACCATTCCTTTTCCTTTCCGTAGTACGTAATAAAAAAGGTGGTTTCCTTACGAAGAAAATAGTATTTTTTCCAATAATACGACGAAGTATTATCGAAAGACACAATAAATAACCTGGTCCAGGATACGCTCAAGTTCTAAATTGATCTGAAAGAGTTCAGTGACTTCATAAATCGGTTTAATTGTCCCTATGAGAACTCAACGAGACAATTTAGCGATAAGGGTAATGCCTTTTGTAGAAAAACAAGTTTCCTTATATCCACAAACTTATAAATCCAATAATTGCTGTCTGTTAGTTTGTTTTTGAACTGAAGGTATTTTGACAAGTAATTTGAAGAACGGCGTTGGTATCAGTTAATCAGGTTTTGAGGGAATTTGGTGTGGGTAAGAATATAAAACGTATAATGTTTAGCGTAATGACAGTTTATTATATAGAGAGTTTATATTATTACATGATTTAAAATTGCATGGTATTACAAATCTTTATGAAATAGGATATTTTTGAAATTGATTAATTAAAGAAGTCGCGGTTACTGATTGATTCATGCGTTTCTTTGGGATGTTTTACTAAGTTAAAAATTATCCTCATAGAGTATTTCTATTTCTCATTGTGTTTCGAGTAAAATAAGTATACGGATGAGTTAAACAAGTAATAATAATTATAAATCCAAGTCATATTATCTCTTCTTAAAGCCAGGTGATCACTATAATTATATAGTTAAGTAATAATTTCCACTGTTCTAAAAAGTAAACTGTGCTAACGAAACCTTACATTCACATATAAAGATTTTGTATGTATATTTGGATTATGACCCACAAAAACATTCATCTTCAACCAACTTATTTGGCCTAACAACTTTGGTTATTTACTTGTACCCAATTAATGTACTGTAAGTGACGAAATGTGACAACTTTATCGTTAGGCTTCAAGATATTACACTGGGTAAGCAAAAAAGTTTCAATTTCTTTCAACGTCTACGTTTAAGTAAACAAAAGCTTTTCATTTCAGTTTCATCGCGACCATTTTCAAAAGGGTCACTTTATAGCAATTTTGAACAAATTTTATATTTTATTACCCTATATCTTGATATGAAAAGCGTAAAATGCATCAAAAAATGACCAAATTTTTAGTACCAAACCACGTAAAAATATGTTAAAGAAACATATCAGTTTAATAATATGTGAGGCTGCGTTTTATACGATGAAAGAGCGTTTAACAAAATAACTTTTTACGGCTAGTCAAGATAAACACGACTAAATACTTACATCAAAATTCAAGTCTCCTTAAGATTAATCTTCGTACAACATAGATAATAATTATATTTCTTCAAAATATTAGATACATGTACTTTTGTGTTCTAGGAGAACTTGAAAGCGAAATGGTATTCATCTGTTATGCGAAATAATAAGAAAATATTTGTTAGAAGAGCCAGATAAATTAGTATAATTTAAGAATTATGAATACTAATAAATATGTATGAATAAATACGTGTGGATTTATTAAATTCCTAAGATATATAATATAACCGAAATAAATAATAATGAAAAAGCTGTGATATTAGTAGTGTGATATTAGTACTAAAGTAAAGTAAAGTAAAGTCAAAGGTATCGAGTTCGATTCTAAGGTCACTGACTTTTCAAAGGTGCACATTTGTCATTGCTTAATACTATGTATAAAACATTCAGAGGAAACCTGCATGCTGGAGACATTTTCTCTATGAAGTGTAAAGTTTTCCAACCAAAACAGCTTACGGGAACTAGACTAGCGTGCTCGACTCTGACATCCATTTTGAGAGGGTTTAGGCTATTAACTAGCCCCGTGCCCAGCAGTGGGGCATTTTATGACTAGATCATGACGGAATGTCTTTGCCCGGGATTAGGACAGTTCTGGGTAACTTAAAAAAACTTTAAGTCGTAGCAATTCTCACTGATTGAACACACATATTCTCGAAAATCCTTAACCTTTCCCTATCCGTAAACATTAAATTTCGAATCACTTAACAACGAAACCTAGCCTAACAATAGATCAGTTGTGTATGGAATTCACCGTGACACTCTCGATATGGGGTTGACAGTACAACAGACACGATTATCTTATCGATACAAAGTACGTAGGTGCGTATCAAATTAACATATCTGTCTGGTCAGAACAGATAACACTTATTTACCGAACACTTGTCTTTTTTCACTTACCTGGCCAAAAACATTTACTTTGACAGTCTTCGTCATAATCGCCTGGGTCTTTGAGGCTATTGAACTGTTGTACATTTTCAACGGACGGGTGTGACCTAGCCTAATTCCTTTACGTTGTTCATTACCATGGCAAGGAACCTGTTCATAATAGACCTTAAAATGTCATATGTTATGTGTATACATTGCCGTGTTGTTCAGACAGTTGGTAATAGGAACCGAAAGGCTTTCTGATCAAGGCCTTTCGATTCCTATTAAAAAACTGTCCAAGGTCGTCGTTTAGAGAAACTATTATTATATTTTAATGCTTTTCAGATATTTCATATCCAGATGCTGCTGATACTTCTAATCATACGTATACATAACAATTTGTCTCATCAGAGCTTAGAAATAACTTTGAACAATTCTTGATGGTTTGTATAGAAGTACTATTAGAGACAAACTCGACTGATGCTATTCATAATCTACAGACTAAAATAACAAAATAAATTACGTTTTCAGACAAATGTCTCATAACTCATACTAAGAACAACTAAATAAAAAAATAAAGTTAAATGTTATTGCCCTCAACTATCTTCCGTAAGAACAAAAGACTAAACGAATACTACTAAAATTATCTACTTACTAACAGCAGCTCAGGCAAGAAAAGAAAAGAGATTTTTAACCTTGCCACACCCCAATGGACAATTAATCACTTGGTAACACCGTCCCGTTATAATCACATTAAAAATACAGATAAAAAATATCCGTACGTTTGAAAGCCTTAAGGACTACAGGTCAATAATCACACTAGGACAAATTATCAAATGTCATCGAGGACACGACTTCAGTAATGAATAATATATGTTTAATGGAGTTCTATAAGTTGAAAGAAAAAGCCAAACTTTTAGAAGATCATTCACGAAGCTTTTTTTGTATTAAATACTGCAACAAGCAGTTTTATTACAGATCATTTAACGTTCAAATTAGTTTTGTTAGTTCTCTTCATAAAAACGTATAATTTTTTTGTTTTCTCTCGTGTCTTTTTTTGTTAATTCTGCATCAAAAGACTGCGTTACTTGACGATAGAACAGATTTAATATTTTATGGACATTAGTCGCGCGTCTGGAAGTCATTGTATGGGTACAGTTCTTCGGTCTCGAAGAGAGTAATTGGGTCTTTCTCTCCTGATGGCAATATTGTCCATTATTACATGCTATGTTAAAACAGAGCGACAAATTGTAGATACATAAATACGCCTCTGTCTATGCTTAAGAAATACAGGCAGATAATTTCGAAAATTTTGTCAAAATCCTTGAAGGAGTCTTATGTCCAACAGTAGACGTCTACTGCCGGCCATAAGCTTCCCCCTATCCCATTTAGTTGAAATGATGATGATGATAATGATAGGCAGAGGGTATGATGGTGATGGCTAAGATAATATGTAGTATAGTGTTGGTATCGCATGTGAATATTTAACCATAATAAAAATATTACAATATAAAAACATGTATTTGATTTTAATTAACTTTCCACCTATTATTATCTATTATTTTATATACCCATGACCTATAACACTGCCTTCTGCGCTATAGTATATATATATATATATATATATAGTATATAGTTTACTGCGCGATATATATATATCTGTTCGAATCCCGGTAGGGACATCCGAGTCATGGATGTATCTATGTATAATATGTATGTATTTACAAAAAAAAAGTGTTTATGTAGTATATCAACCTTGTAGTATCCGTAACACAAGCTTCGTGAAGCTAGATGGCGCTGTGTCATAATGTCCAGAGATATATAGACAAGAGTTCGAGTGAAGGGAAAAAAGATATTATTTAAAAAATATATTACTACGGTACGCGATACTTCAGTATAGATCACACTTGACCATTACTTTGTTGTTTTGTTGATTACAAGTGGATATGGGCCGTAGGCGACATAATGAGTTGATGAGCAGTATTCATCAAAGGCCTATTCATGCTCACGATATTTAGATTAAAAAACAGTACTGTGGGTCAATGTCTTAATGATATATGTATGTATATTTATCTATATGTCGCCAGTTCTGGTGTAGGACTTAACGATTTATTTACATACATACATACATACATACATACACTCACGCCTTTTTCCCATGGGGGTAGGCAGAGACTTCAAAATGCCACGCGCTACGGTCCCTGCATACCACTTTTGCCTTGTCGACATTCATGCACGCGCGCCGGTTATGAGTACTGCGTACCTGACCTTTTTGAAGGAGTTCACCAATTAGGTCGGTGTATGATTTACTTATTTTGTTTTAATACTCCTCTCTAATTCCTATTTATTTCCTATACCGAACAAACATCACTTTAAAACTATAATTAAGTTTAACAAACAAATACAATTGCGAACAAATGCAAACGTATACCAACAATTTGTATTTGGTACAGAATGTAACAAAACGTTTTTACTGACTGCCTTAAACCTTTGAATTTGATTTGGTATTCGTTAAAACAATAGTATTTGTTCGGAATAGAAAATAAATTAGTAGTAGGTATATATTTTAGTTGTTGATATTAGAACGGAATAAATCGATTTAACAGTGATAATAATAACCAATCAAACAGTCTTTCAAGCGTCCAGTCAACCGCGATATAGCTGTATTTCATTCATTTACATGTTACAACTACGCCTCTGTAACACGGACTTAAATTGTGACATACTGGTAGTCTTGCACTGTGCTTTTCTGTCAATCAGACTGCGACAAAAGATGGTAAAAGGTATTATAACCACTGTACGAGCACTCTTGGGCATTCGTGGGCTTGCAGCTGAAAACCAACGTCAGGCGGCATTATTTAGGACTGCCACTTGACATAATACTGAGGTGATGGCCCTTTGGCACGGGTAGAAATTAAATTCTTGTTTTTATTTATTATTATTGTTATTACAACATATTATGTATAGCTGTGTGTACCAATAAAGATTTTTTCTTTCTTTCTGCCACTATCAACGACCTATTATGTAATCAGAGACATGAAATAATTAAATTAAGAATGACCACCCACGGACTGACCTCGGCAAGCGCAGTACATTTTTAACGAATGAATTTGCTATTTTTAAACTTCTAATCCTGAAAAGTAAGACTTTAAGAAGTTTTTTAGATTCTTACATAGTTACTGCCAACTACTTTTTACTTTTTCCAACAAAAATCTTCTAAGTAAATCCGCAAAGAGTTTGAGGTTAAAGAAGTTTCCCTGATTGTAAATCAAACGGTTTGATTTATTAGGCGTTGAGGTGGAAAATGGAGGCATTTTTCCGTATTTTCATTCCCTTTAACCGCTCCTTATAGAAAAAGTTTGTCACGTGAATAAATGTTTTATGTAGGTACTTACGTATTCTTGGTTTATTACATTGATTTGTAGATTTTTCATTGATCTTTCTTTAAGTACATCTTTTATGAAATCCACTTCAATGTGTATTTGGCAAAACAAACATATTTTTTACCCAACTGCGTCAGAAGGTGGGTTATTCCATTACGACGTTTAGTACGCTATTCGTCTCACAGAACGAAGCTGCTTCTTTCAACTTGTAATTTAAAATTAGAATTTGTTCTTTTGAACTCAATTTGTCAGTCTGTATTATTTTGACAGTTAGTGTCATTGACATATGACAATGGTATTACAGAACATAAATATATTTAACATAAATCTAATTATGATTTATTGTATAATGTAAATGTCCAAGGAGTATTTATTCAAATCAATTAGCGCGTAGCTCATAGTGATTACCGGGATCTCATATCCCGGTAATCACTATGAGCTACGCGCTGGTTTCCACCAAGCCGGAGAACAGACGTGCAAATAACGATATCTGATCGGTTCATTGGAACGAAACCGGGCTTTGCTCTATAAGTTACGAGTCTGATTCCCATTTGGAACAATATCGCAAGACCTGGACCTGGAGATCTCTTATGCGTGCCATACTACTTATAGTAATATTGTTTGCTGCTCATGGTGGCACACTTTCATTGTAGTGTATTCATTTATAGCTCGAATGACTAACTTATCTAAAAACCGTTGACCGTTCGCTGCAGCAGTCGTTTGGACAGCTTTATTACATAGCCATTGTAAATAGCCGTTGGCTAAAAGTGAACAGAAACAAAATACTCGTACATTGATCTTTGTACTAAGTTTTGCTGTGGAAGGCATAAAAAAATATGATGTCGGGCCTTAGTTTCGTGGTGAAAAAATAATTGTAGTAGTACTAATACGAACATAATAAACAGAGATTAGAGAGTAGATTCGTATAGTATTGACGTGGTCGGTAGAGGTAAAATATGAAAGGATGGCGTTGGAGGAGAGATAAAGATTAGCCGTATGAGATTTAGATTATTTTCAGGGGCGCAGGGACGAATAGCTGCTTTGTCGCTCAATAGCAATTAGTTTTTATTGTTAGTATCATTGTAAATATACATACTAGTGTTATTAATGTATGAAGCTTTCTGCAACACCTTTGAAAACGGAACATTTGAAATCACTCAAAACTTTTTCTTAGGAACTTCTTCAGACTTCGCGATTTAAAATTGGAATTTCTTCTTCTGAGTTCAAACTGAGAATGTGTAGTTTTGACAGTTCATACATTGGTAGTACGATTTGAAAGTTGTATTTTTATTTCCATAATTATATGTATATTTTGTATTTCTTTCACACATTTTGGTCAAAATGATCTCTCCTACATCTCTTTAGCGAACTGCCATTATATCAGCAGTAACCCTGTATATTATTATTGGCTTAGATTTCTATAAAGGTGTTATAATAAAGTCAATGGAAAATAAATAAGTTATTATGTTGATGAATCAAGGGAATGAGAATGGAGAAGACGACATAGTTAAAAATCTTATGTGGAGATACGTTTTTATTGTATATACCCAATTATATTAATTATTAAGGGGTGCTTTTAAAAACAACATGTCCAGGGTTTTAAAGCCTTATACATTTTTTATAACGTCTCTCCTTATCTTTACTGTAATATATAAAAATATACGTGTCCATGCAAAACATAGGATAAGGTTGTGCTGTTCTATGTACCCGAATATTTAGCACTTTTGAATTTTATTCGCGATAAAAGTTTTATCATACTTTGTTGGCCAACTCATAATATTTTACTATTTTGGGCTATGAATAGTTGGTTTGTAATAAATATATATTTTATCATAATAATATATAGTTAATAGCCACCTTGATCAATAATGAGGTTAACCTGTGCCAATCGAGGTCAGTAAATAGATGGGTTCCATTCATAACACAAAGAAAGCACACTTATAAAGTTATTCTTATTGAAAAGTGAAATATTATTATTTATTTTATTTTATATATACATTAAAATGACATTCTATTTATATTGTTGTTAATTATTAATTATTATTATAAAATATTTATAATTAGTCGCATTTGGGAACATCACTAGTTCGAAAAACATCTGAAGTAAAATTTCCTAAAGCCTTTTTTTTTATTCAGACTGCCTAATTATAATGTATGTATTATTGATGATATACAGTCATACATGAATGACTGTACATTTTAGTCGCACAAAAGAATAATGAATGTACAGTTTGTCAATCAATAAGTACTCATAAGAAATGATAAGAAGATTCAGAATGTGATCGTAAGATATTATTCGGGAACCGGTAAGATTTATATGAACCAAAAAATATTGTTTTGTATATTATATTATTCTTTCTTCTGAACATATTTACGTGAAATGGCATTCGTAATTCTATTTAGAGACGTACTTACGTACATACATCTTTTATTGCTAAAAGAGGCTGTACGTAAAAGATACCTGTCTAATCTGAATACTGATTTATTCAAAGTTAGGTCCCAAAGCTCCTAAGAATGTACTATTGGGCCGAAGTTAAAAACATTTTGAATTTTTTTTATACATATTATAATATCACAGAAAAACGTTTATTTTTTTCTTTGAAGTAGCATAACAATACGTTATTTTCATTACGATCACGAATCATATATATATAATTATGTTTTCAGTTAAATATTGTTTCTCATTCGAAGATAGCTCGTTTCCAACTAACAAAAAATTATTAATTAACAACCGCAGTGATCACCAAATGGTCGAAAGGGACCTTAACTAATTAAAAAAACCTTTCTTTATTTGCTCTCCTTTTAAAGGCATTTAAGATCAGTGCCAAACAGTTTCTCAGGCCCCTAAGGACGTTTACCACTCAGGTGTAAAAAAAATTAAAAAGTACCATCGAGTTTATTTGAGATCCAGACCCTGAAAGCTACACTTAGATTTGTTAGGGCTTCACATCACACACTAGGTTCAATGACATTCAAGTCAAGACTACAAAAACGATACTAAACTTCTATGCTACAAATCCAAATAGTACATACAACGACACTATCCTACTTAAAATTTCCCACAGTACATCATTAGTAACTAATTCTATACTCCACAAGGCCATAGACCATTATTCCACGTGGAAAATGGTCGTGCAAGCCACTTCCCTTATTATCTCCCATTAGCAATTTCGCACCCATCATTAATGGTTTCCTGGACACCATTGATATTGGTATAAATTATGGTAAATATAGTGCTGTTGTTAGGTGAAAAAAAAATAGAAATCGTTATGTCGCGTCTAAACAATAAATAATTCATGGTATGAATAAAAGTAAAGCGTTATAAACAAATTGATTGTGGACGAATGATTGAATTATGTTGTCATAGTAGATCATGTGTCATCTATCAATATTCTGCAGGCTTTATCTGGAAAATGAAAGAGTAAGCACTATAGTTGAAAGCTACGTCCTAGCCATTAGGCTAGCTTTAGTTTTAGCTTACGGCTAAATTATTTTATTACTTTAGCTTTCCGCTAAGTATATCTTTAAACTAGGATTTTTTTCACTAACGGATAAATTTAAATTTAAGGCTTAGAGCAAAGACTTGAATATAGAATAGTAAAGTTATTGACGTGAATATTTTCGTCATTAATACACATAATATAATTTGAAAAAAATAATATTAGAATTTAACAGTGTAAGCAACGATAACACTTCGAAAGGTAAATTAATATAAATGTTTTCTTTTCTGTAATATTGACCTTTAGATAAATAATCGGCTCATTTGGGATTTATAAAAAGACCCAGACGAAGTCAAAACATAGCTTTAAGTCCTGCGAGAAATCGACAATACTTATCATGTATTTTTGCTGAATTCTTAACAAAAGCTGACTACTGACCTCAACCTCAAGGGACCCCTGTAAAAGACGATTGGACTTGTAGCAAAATAGTATTTTCAAGAAAAACAGCGATACTTGCTTCCCTAGAGAGAACAACGTCAAAATAATACTTAGTACTATAAAAAGTTCTTTAATTAAAGGTGAACTTGACCGGGACAAACAATTAAGCTTCAATTTATCAGTGATTACTTCTTTTACGGTATGTAAATAATTAGTTTATTTGTTGAAATAAAACTAACTAACTAACTAGGGGTCGACATGTTTTGTTGCAAATGTCCATATGCGAAACCGATTACCATTAGGCGAGCGGTAAGCATATTTGGCGTTAGCGTAGCATAAACAAATATGGTTAAACATAAATATATTTATATTTTCTTTATTTAGCCCAACGTTTTAGATTCTTTATAGGTCACGGAATCATAGGCACGGGCAGGCTTCGGAGAATCTGTAAAAACTACTTTTATTTCTACATCTATGTCATCATCATCAACCCATTAACGTCACACTGCTGGGCACGGGTCTCCTCTCATTTGAGAGGGATTAGGCTATATTAGTCCACCACGCTAGCCTACTGCAGGTTGGCAGACTTCACATGCCATTGAGATAAATCTCTCAAGCATGTAGGTTTCCTCACGATGTTTTCCTTCACCGTTTGAGCTTGTGATAAATACGCACATAACTTACGAAAAGTCAGTGGTGCCTAGGGTTCGAACTCGAGACCTTTGACATCTCAGTCCACTGGTCACACCACTAGGCTACCACAGCTGGTACTCATACATACAACTATGTAATATTCCCGAAAGTGTGAGAAATCTATTAACTTGCTCACATTTTTATTCATTATATGTATGTAAACCAAGGTATGTTTTACCAAAACCAAAGTATTTGATGTCACTCTTAAAGCTGCTATGCTAACGCGGAGCCCCAGTCGGAGATGGCGAGACGAGCTGGACTTCTTCGAGAAAAACTGATCCCTGAGGACTGGAAACAAAGAGGTGTGGAAGAAGAGTGGGGAGGCCTTTGACATGCAAAGGGACGCTACAGGCTCTTAAAAAATGTATGTAACACACATGATACCATTAATTCCATCAAGATTTCCAATTTAGAACGGTTCATTCAATACTCTCATTACCATAAGAATGGCTTTCTCAATTGATATTAACGAACATTGCAACATGAAAGTGCTTTTATTGTATTACTTTACAACATTTTAACACAAAAAGGACAGATCAAAGAGAATTATATGAATAAGAATTGCGTTTGGGACACAAAGCCGATAGGGTTGGTATAGTCCCCGATCATTATAACTGGTTTTCAAACTTGCTTATGTTATTTTTCTTGAGCGTAATCCCTATTTTTCTATTTATTCGTAAAAATAAATTGAAATGTGATATATATCACGCCATGACAGATTAACATACAAAACCGTTTACACCAGTCAATACTACTTTGAAAGTTTTTTTTATTTTTTCTTTTAAGTATGTTATTATATTATGTTCATGAGGCAAATGTGTATTGAACTGTTTTCATGGGACCGAGTACGTACGTCAAATAGATCCACTGACTCTTATCAGAGACTTATAAAGACCAAGATTAAGAGGTATTATTCGTTGTTATGATTTTTATATTATCAATATATAAATAACTACCTCGTTGGTCTAGTGGTCGTACAGTGCGACTGCCGAGCAAGAGGTCCTGGGTTCGATTCCCAGGTCGAGCAGTGTTATTAGGTTTTTCTGTGAAATTCTCAGTAGCAGCTCGGAGTTTGGATTCGTGCCCGGTTAATGGCAATAGGCTCGCCTCCTATTACATGGGACCTAAAACATACCAGCGAAACGTGGGTGTATATTAGTACACCTCTGCCTAACCTTTCGGGGACGACAGGCGTGATGGTATGTATTATCAATATTTTCAATTTATACATCCTTGATGGTCAGTTTGTTTGTCTTCTCCTCAGCTTATTGAATATTCGATGTACCCAAACAATCTTCCCAGAATCTCCGGTACCTAATCAATCACAACGAAATTGATCACAAAAGGTATGATATGCATATTTCGATACAAAATTAGGGGAATAAATTGAAAGATACAGCTCAACGGAAAAAATACGATATTTACAAAAGTATTAAAACCTACTTACAAAAACATAATTATTGATTTGTAACTTGAACTTTGAGAAAATGGCTTGAAAATAAAAAAAGAAACTGTAAAGAAAAACTTTTGTAAGAAAAGTCTTTGAAACAGAAAGCGTCTAAAAGAGTACATTGTTTAAGTATCTGTCTTTAAAAAATAACCTTGGCTAAATAGGACTGTCATTATTTAGTTTTATTAAATTAATACAAAATTATCAGATTTTTCTTCCATTGAATCGTTTTCTTCTAATGCTTTGCAATGATTCTCCGAATAAAAAAAACGAACGTACTTTTTCCTTTAAAACAGCTTTTAACTCAGAATCTAATGAAGTATATACATACTTTATCAATAAATGTTTATCAGTTTCCTAGTACACCACAGGAAAACAAAAATCGCTTTACAGCGAAATGAATTGAAATATTTTTTATCCACGAGGATATTCCGCTTTTAATTTACGCGAATCGTGCGAACAAGATAAGAGAATGCGGGGCGTATTTTTGTGTCATTACAATATATTCATTAAGCATATCAAAAATGGCCTTCAATTCGACATTGACTTTTATAACATCGAGATAAAGTTTCAATTCATACCACCAATATAATTGTTACCTTTCTTTAAATTAGGTTCGTCCGATGCGTTTTTAAACTTAACAATATTTTTTTTTAGTTTCCGCACTAAGTAGGTCATATATCCTATGTTTGGAATTTTTAAGATACTCACGATGTTGATGAATGCAAATAGGATAGTGACGAATTTTCATCACTAACTCATTTACAGCACGCATACTAAGACGGGTTGTCCACATGTATAAATTTATTAAATCCTTTTTATTTTGTCACTGTTATTTTATATTTTTCTTTAATATTGTCAATTTTATTTGATTACTGATTTCGTTTTTGTTTTAAAAATAAGATTATACAATTTTGCTTTGAAATCGACTGCGTTTTTTTCTTGATTATAAGAAACAATTTTGTATAGAACATGGACCTATTATAGGTCCATGGTATAGAAAAAGACACTGCCAGTCAATTATACGGGTTAAGCCAGTCCTTTGCGCTAGCCTAGTGTAAGTTGGCAGATTTCACACGGAGTAGACAAAATACCTCACCGTTACAGCGAGTGATAATAATAAGCACATAATTTAGAACAAAAAGTCAATGATGCCTCGGATATGAACGCGAATCGCACTTCGCAACAAGTACGTGTTGGAAAAAGAATGTTGTTCCTAGTCCAACCTAACGACAAAGAAGTATAATATACCTTAAAGAAACTACTAAATTAGTTTTGATAAAGCCACTGCTATTTCGAAGAACTTTGTAATAGTTAGAGGTTTAGCACAATAGCTTTTAGCGGTATTCGCAAGATAGGATGACCAGTTAAACCTTCCCCTGAACAAATATTTACCGATTTAAGTGGCCCCAACTATTACGAAGTGGCTCTAATCACTTAAACTTTGATTGTGGTTGTGAACTTTACAGAACTTAAAATAAACGGAAACATCTTCGCGTAGAAAAAAAATAAAAAAGACTTTTATAATTTAAAAAATAGTGTTTATAAGATTTCTGTTAATAAGTTGATAGTGAACTGTGAATTCAAAGGTCTCGACTCAATCAAAAGGCTACTGAATTTCTTAAGGTTTTATGCGTATTTATCACATGCTCAAACAGTGAAGGACAACGTCGTGAGGAAACCGGCATGGTTAAGAGAACTTTTCGATTGCGACAGCCAAACAAAAATTAAGGGAGCATGGTGGACTATGTAGCCTAATCTTACTCAAATGAGAGGGCAGCCGTGCCTAGCAGTGGTACCTACCTACTGCAAATAGGCTGGCTATGATAATTCTTCTGCCTGTGATGATTATCCGATATTTGACTGTTTATCTGAGTATATGTTATATACCCTCCACTTCCTCTTTCACTTTTCCTAGCGGAATCAGACAAATATTGACACCGGAAAAATATTGACGCAACATAAAATAATAACGAATATGTATTAAATAAATGTATACTATAATCGTCTTATCAGTTAAAATAATTAAGCAATGCTGTGTACGCAATTTATTTAATTATTCGGTCTACCTAACTGAGTAGCAACAAAGTGCACACAGCTTGAATCCAATTAAACGCTAGTTTCAAGATCACTTTGAGAGGTCTTTGAGGACGTTTAGAGTAACTCCTGCATCATATACATACATACTAGCGACCTGTCCCGGCTTTGAACAGGTGCAACGTACTAATGTGTTGTCGCTTTGCAAAACATCGACTTCGCTTAAATGTGTTTTATAAATAATTTTATTTCTAAGTATACAAATATTTTCACCCGCTTTCTCCGAGGAGAATTACGATTGAATTCTTAAAAATAATGAGATATATATATATTATTTGCTTGAATCGACCCAAGAAACGACCCAAACGAATCAGTGTTGGCATTGTGTAATGTGGGATTAAAATGACTATGTAGTCATTTGCATGTAGGTAAAAAGTATGTACTTTTTACCTACATGCTCAGGAAGACTAGTTTAATAAACTAAAGGAGTTATTAACAAAGGAATCGAATTTGACAACATGTCAACCACCTCACAAAAATCTGCTGATAAAAGTCATGTGGGTCCAAAAGAGCATACACAAACAAACATTACTTTTGATCGTAAGGACTACTTTCCTCAATAAGTATAATAATATATGCTGATTCAGTTAGATAAAAAATCTGCGTGAAAACAAGTAAAAAATAATCTGTTTCCTATCTATAGTTTTTTGGGCCAGCGGAACATACCGGTGTTTTCTTAACAAACACGAGTCCATACATATTCAAATCACTGGATTCGTGTGTTAACAGAAAACTTGAGCAAAAAATTGCTTCAAAAACTTTGGATAGAGGGCATGTTTTGTTCCAGATACAGTTGAAAAACACTGAAGTTGAACATAAAACATTGTAATGAGTTATATATAAGAGTGCGTATATGGAAACAAAGAATCTGTGGAAAGCGGAAATCTAGTATCATAAGGTCACTCGAGACTCAAGAAAACTTCTCCGCAATCTGACAGCGCGCAACGTCACACCATTTACTTATACTGCATCTTCCGTGACGCCATTGGCGACTCTCACTGTTGCTTGACACTGTAATATAGGTACTATTTATTTATAACGTTGTGATAACCAATCACCTAGTATGGTTCAGTAACCATACTAGGTGAGCCTAATTGTTTTGGCCCAAACGTACATTTTTTTTATGGTACAGATCATATAGAAAATTTAGGTTTTTCGCCAAAGAAATTGGCTAGACGTGGAACCTATTTGGGCACACAGGCGTATAGGATAGTCTGATGTGCGGTTCCAAAAGTTAGACAACGGTCAAGAGCCAGCAAGAAACTCCATAGATACCATAGATAGTAAAATCGGTTCCTTTACAGTGTTTGTATGTATGCAATATCAATATGAAAACAATGCAGTTTGATGTAAAATGCATGAGCATTAGCTACAGAGCATCAATGACTCTTGCGTGTCGCTGTCAGGACTTAGGTTATGGAAAAGACTGACGGCATTGCCGCGTTAGATTGCAATGTTCCTCTGGCCGAAATAAAGACAAGACTATGGGTCACTTGACACGTGATAAATGTAAAATATCTATTACATTTATCACGTGTCAAGTGACCCAAACTTTTACAAACTCAACAATGTTTTTTTGGTACAATCGAACCGGTGATTTTATGAATACCTAACGTTATCTGTTGTGTCGTTAACGTTTCCGTTTTCCTCTCCGCTCCGCCACCGGGTACCTACCTCCATACAGATCTGATCAGATATAAACCCACTTCAGTTATACGTTATTTTTGGACTCTATACACAATAATTTGCTTGTTTGTTTATTGAACGAATGTAAATGTAAATAAGTACTTTATTATTTAGTGATGTCATATAAATAAACGTACATGCTGGGAAAAACTTGCGTGCCTGAGTGCCGAGATAATCTCATCTTGATGGTGCGTGAAGTCCAACCCAAACTAGGCTAGCGTTGTGGACTATAGCCTAATCCCTCTAAATTGAGCGGAGATCCGTGCCCATCCGAATGACAGTAAACGGATTGATGATGATGATATAAATAATTAATATGAATCCATGCGTTGGTCTCGTCTGACTGATCAACGATAGAATCGCAAGACAACAAAAATATACTAAGAATAAAATAATATATTAGTAAGGTTACAGTATTAAAAACTGTCTCGTTCGTCTATCGTAACTGCGACTACTGAACAAGAAGACTTGAGTTTGATTCTCAGGCCGAGCAAAGTGCTGATGGATTTTTCTATGAAATTGTCAGTAGTAGCTCGGAATTTGGATTCGTGGCCGGTTGATGGCAATAGGCTTGTCCTCTATTACATGGGACCTGAAAACATGCCGGGAAAATTAGTACACTCTTGCCTACTCCTTCGGGGATGACAGGCGCAATGAATATACGTATATACATATAAATAAGAATTGATTTGTTTTGTCCCTGAGTCTTTTTATTTTAATGTTTTTGTTTTAATAGTTTGATTTAGATATGCTGTCCGTTTTGCTGTACCCTTACAGGGCCCATAACTGTACTTTAGCTCCAAACCTATTTTATACCATCTTGTAAACTCTATGAAATGCATTAAACTAATATGAATATTATTAATACTGCATATCAGTATTTACGTTCCTTTTGTTTACACCTGCATTTCACTCCGTGTTCCCTCGTCTTCGCAATGCAGGCGTTGGATCTGTTGGTCGTCTAAAAATACCACAGAAATTGCATTCACCGCGATGCAGTGCTAATAAAGATTAGTAAATAGTTCCGGTGAAATTTTCATACCTTCTTCAAGTGGATTTCAACGCAGGCTAAAAGCATTTTACGCAATAATATTGCATTAGTAATTTAGGATTTTGAGAATTATGGTAATGGCTTCTTTCCAATAACTATCTACATGTGAATGAAAGGAGGTTTGAATTCTATATTCGAATTCAAATCTTTGAAAATGGAATCTATTTTACCAAGCATTTATATTGCTTTTTTTGGTTAAACGCTTTGGTTAGTTGGTTTTCTTTATCACGGGTAATAATTTTAAAAATATGATCCTAGTATGTGCCACGTTGTATTATTAAAGTTTATTTCTGAAGTAATGTTAGTTTAGACCATGATTTTTCCTTTAGTGTATAAAATGTGTATAAAGTACCTATACGTTCCAGTGCTAAGACAAATAGTTTTTTTACAATTATTTCTTGGGTGACAAGACGCAAATTTTTTTAAATCGGTTTTTAAAAAATATGCGTATAAAAATAACGCTGTCGGTTAGGACAAATATGATAGCTCGCAGATTTGCACGTTGCTCACCAGGTGTTAAAAAAACCCTGTTTCGTGCGTACTGCACTTCGTTTTACACGTGCAGTCTGTGGGCCGATTATACGCAGAAATCGTACAGCGCCCTTCGCATACAATATAATAATGCGTTCAGGATATGATGGGGGCCCGTTTTTGTAGTGCATCAGGGATGTTTGCGGAAGCTCGAGTTGATAGTTTTTATACAACTATGAGAAAACGATGCGCTTCCCTGGTGCGCCGCGTACGGGCCAGCCCCAACCTTATCCTGAGCTGTGTGGCCAGCAGACTCGATTGTCTGTACGTGAGTCGCTGCTGCAAGCTGTCCACCTCAGTGTTAAGAGAGTGGCAGTGATCGTGATTGCACATAGGTTTATTTAATTATTGTTACTAAGTGAGTCAAGTTACTTTAAATAAATAAATTATTATTATATTATAAATCGATGTCTTAGTATCTGTTAATTTATGGCCTCTGTTAAACAAGACCTAAATTGGTGCAAATGCACTCTACTATAACCTCTAAACTTATATGTATAATCAAAGCCTCTAAACTATAATTATTATTTTATACAGTCGCCAGCAGGTCAGCCTATCCGAAACTATCAAGTTTTCCCAACTGTAAATGAACCTTATATTTTAATCATAAAGTTGAATATCTATCAAAGAAATTTGTCAGATTGTGGTGGCTTGATGTCCGTACATTAAATTATTTTTATTCAAATATTCGTATTATACCTTTTTCTTATGAACAACAAATGTTTTATTAAAATTTACACACTACGTTAGTAAAATATCTAACAATAAAATGCCAACAAGAGGTTGTTGCAAAAATATATTTTTCTTGGCAACTAGTAGGACCTATTAGAAGAACTATCACGGCAGAGAAGATCTAGAGAACTATCAGAGATAAAGTCAAACAACACAAAATGTTCACTGTTTGTATAAGAGATTGAAGGCGTCTTTTTATATACTGAATACAATGTTAAGGGTCGGGGGTGAAGAGGGTAAAAGTACGACAATGACTCTTGTTAAAAGTAAATATAACATTTGTTTTCATATTTAAACCATCTATTTCTTTTAATAAATTTAAAACTACATATTTATTTTAAAAAGCTAATTTTAGTACGTAACAGTAAGTACAGTTAGCAAATTGTTTTATCATTTTTTTAACTTGCAATTCAGTCATCATCATTGAAACCCCATTTTATCATTCATAAGAATAATATAATTATTTATTTTACTAGCTATTAAAAATATTCAGTAAACATATAATTTACTCTACCAATGTAAACGTTCCTCTTTATACGATTTGAACGTGACTAAGTAGGTACTCCATTATACTTATCATCTAACTTAATAAATTATTTGCTCGTCTTTTTGTTAACAAAAGAAATAAATGTACTAACTTAATGATTTACTAAATACTCTTTGAACTTGGACACTTTTGTACTTACTTTTGACATTTATTATGTCAGATTAATGTGAACATGTTGGTGTTTTATTTGGAATAAGATTTGAATGTTCACATAATAATTATTTTTTCCTAAGTATGGAATATAAAGCGTATCTCAAGTCTCTTTAAATAAGTGTAATTCACATTTATTACTGTCTTGATAGTCTAGTGATTGTAATCTCGACTACTAACCGTGTAGTCTTGGGTTGGATTCCTAGTATGAGCAAAATGTAACTTTTATGAATTTACAATATCAGTATATGGCAACAGGTTTGCTTTTAATTACTTATATGGGACCTAAAAACTTTTTAAAATCATACATTGAAATCTATGACACCAATCAATAAAATCACAGTTGTCATAACACAAAAAAGACCCCCAAATTCGACAAGAACAAAAATCATACCCGAATAATTGTTGTTCTGTTCCGGTTGACACCTGTCAAATGTGTCACTTGAGGCACGCTTTCTGCCAAATTAACCGGACTTTAACGTTAAAACTTACATATACCATATATTATTATGTCAGTATATATGAGTATTAATAATACTAATAAATATTTTTTTTTCAGACCAGATCCATAATATACTAACACAAATGAGAACGTCCTAAAACTAAAACACTTAAAATAAAATAAAAATAAATGAAATAACAATTATACCTAATTATCTAAGTGACGGTCTGTGTGCCGCCATTCAGTGACACATTATTTGACCATCCACTCTGCCGACCACAGTAACCACGAGACTGTTAATAAATTAAGGTACGTATTGTAACATCATTGCCTTTAACAATTTGAATGCCCTGGTGTAAATTCATTAGTGTGTTTCTTTACTTTGCACCTTCGATATTTTATATTAAAAACTTTACTTTACACTTTGTTTGAGTATAATATGATGTATTGACTATGAATAGTTTAATAAAGATAAAAGTACTTAATGCGCTTTTAATTTTCAGTACTATTTATTAGTTTTATTATACGATATTAGACTTGATGATCCTTATAAATATATCCTATATATCCTTGAAAACCTTATAGTAAAATTAATTATCTAATTAAAAATAGGTACCCATACTATGGTCACGGCGAGGAGGAGAATACCTTGATAAAATCCGTAAAATGTAGTTTTGTGTAAGTGTAAGAAATCAGTCAGTACTTACTATCAATTTAACGGGTCTTTAACTAAAACAGACGAAAGCAAACTTTTGTCCGTACACACGAGTAAATAAAAATAGCTACCTTAAAACCGCATTAAGGCGACGACAAGTCTACTTTCTTAGTGGCCATCGCATTATCAGATCTCGGAATTCAGTACAATAGGCCTAATATTAAAATGAGTGGGCGGTAATGATGCTGAAGGCTTTCGCGTAGGGACCACCATAATACTTAATGCTCATAGCGTAGCGTGGGCAGTCCCCCCTGAACAGAGGGAAAAGTACTTTGCAACTCGAAGTGCTTTTCGCAACACCATTGTTTTGTTGTTCAGAGATAACAGAGTGATGCGTTTTATGTTTATTTTTTTGTCAAACTTTTTAATTTCTGTGCTAAGTTTAAGGTACAGTCTGTTTTTCTTACTTGTCTATAGGTACTAATATTGTAAGGGGAAAAGGTTAGATTTTTTGTTTGTATTAAATAGGCACTGATACTACCGATCATTCTTTCATCAATAGAAATCGACAGTATTCGCTAAGCTATGTTTTAGTTAAAAAACAAATAGGGATTAAAGATCTATACCTACCGAGAGAAGACGTGGCTGGCAGGTTTGAAAAAATTTATTAAAAAAAATCTTTACAAATGATATTCATAATAGATCTTTGAATAGTTGCCAAACAATATTTAATAAGTAATTAAATTAATACTATATTAAAAAAAATAACAATAAGTAGAAAATGTTTAACAAAATACAACATCTAAGACAAAACAGGCTGTAATCATGACTGAAGTACTCTTTGAACAACTTCTACATACAACCAAGGATTTCGGGAAACTCCCACGAGATTGCAAAAACGAGGTCAACGCGGGTAACACCCTGGCGTATAGCTAGTCGTGACTATAGATAAACATTCTTGTAAATAACTAGACGGTTTACGATTCTCACACTGATGTATCTAAATCAAAGAGTTATCACAAATCTACTGGTTACCGACATCTAGATCATTTTACGCTGTAAAAGCTCAAACAGACCAGTCTTTACTAATGCTATTCCACACGTGCATACATGGCGCCTCGCCTTAAGCGGATAAAATACACAGAATAACAAATTTAGAAGGTCCAATCTAAATATATATAACACAAAGGTGACTGACTGATTGACATAGTGATCTATCAACGCACAGCCCAAATCACTGGACAGATCGGGCTGAAATTTGGCATGCATGTAGGTTTTATGACGTAGGCATCCGCTAAGAAAGGATTTTTGAAAATTCACCCCCTGAGGGGTACAACGGGGGTGCAAAGTTAATATGAAACTTTTATTTTATTAGTTAAATTGCACGCGGACGAAGTCGTGGGAATCAGCTAGTTCTCTTAATAAAATGGTATAACAACCTTTGATTAAGACAAATATGCACATAACTTTCGAAAAGTCAGTGTTATAGGTGCCTTGGGTTTGATCTCGAGACCACTAGGCTACCAAAGCTCTTTTATAAATCTTTTTCTCTTACATAAATCTCTCAAAATAAACTAATTATGAATTCACATTTAGTAACCTAATTAACTTTCATATTAAAAGATCGTTTCTATTCCATGTTTTGATCAATAATTTAAAGATCAATAATAATTTCTAGTTCTACATTTTATGTCAAGTATCATATTCTCTGATTATAAATCTGTCTCATTAAATCTAATGAGAAGTTAATCAACTTGAATAATATCCTTACAATAGCTGAAAATTATCAATTAGATACAGGTAATGAAAAATGTACAGCGTTAGATAAAACAGTGACAACAATAATTAGTTTAAATTAAATCAACCTTCTGTAATATACTTGCATTTGTAAAACCATTCCGGAGATTATCGCACCACGTGCTCTGAATGCAGATACACATTTCATAAAAATAGAACTATTACACTTTTTAGTTCAAATGAGAGAAGTCCCACACAATATGAGAAGAGATAAACATAAATTACTTCAGGATACTCGAGATTATCCGTACAAAAATATATTTAAGAATATTTTTTTATATGTAGGTACAACCAACCATACAACCATGGTTGGCACTCTTTAGGGGAGGCCTACGTTCAGCAGAGGACAGCAATAGGCTGATATGATGATGATGAGTTATAGCTATGATAGCTTACATATGAGACCTCTAGTTCAAACCTACTGATTTTTCAAAGCTGCATGCGTATGTATCACATGCTCAAAAGTTAAGGAAAACATCGTGAGGAAACCTCGATGACGTTTGCCAATAGTATACCAATTCGACTAGGCATGTTGGATTATAGCCTAATCTCTCTCAAATGAGAGGAGACCCATGCCAAGCAGTAGGCTAGTAAAATGGGTTGATGATGATTATAATATTTTTTTAGTTTTTTTTCATCAAAAATTGAATCAATATAACTATTATTTTTTTAAATTCCAATTTACCTCAACCAAACAAAAGCTCCTTATACATACGTAAAAAGCTAAATGACAATCTTCGTAAACTACGTACAATCCAAATTACTATTACATTCCGTTAAAGATTAATTCCTAATGGATTCAAAAGAAAAGAAAACAGAAGAAAAGAACACATTTCTTTTCAGTACTTACAACAAAATAATTTCGTCTCGAAGGACCAAAACCCAGTTAAACAATCAATATTTTTTGTCGAACGTAAGTTAAAAGATCGAATTCAGGGTAATTCGTCTTAGTGATAGATTAGTATCCGCGCCTTTAACACATAAATTTGGTCTAAGGTTGATCAATGAAGACACAATTATTTATTGTGCATTAGATAACAGGATTGATGATCAATTAGAAATCTTTTTATAAAAATCTTTTCATGAAATCGATTTATAAATGATGCTAATCGCAATTGAAAGATTTCTAATAATTACCAATTGAGAATCGATATAAAAAGATCATGTAAAAATGACCGATAGTTGACATCCATTAATATTTTAAACTTAAGATGTTTAAAATTAACTAAATTTTACTGAGTTTAAAATTAACATCGAGTCATGTCATGTGCACAAAGCGTTGTCAGAAAACGATAAAACGTCACGTTAAAACTGAGAGAGGTCCTCCATCAGTTTTAAAATAGAGTGAATCGAATTGCAATGTAACAATAAAAAGGTGTTAAAGTTAACCATATATAACTTGTTTAGCACTCTTCAATGTACATATTTATAATATCGTATTCACGATGAAAAACAACAGCTATTACTGACTTAACGTCAAGACACATGACGTCATAATCACATCTCCCAAACCAATAGCAATACAAAGGACGCGTCGAACTGCAAGCGAACATGACATATTGAAGCGGCAAATGCAGGCAACACACTTATCTGAGCGAGCTATTTCCATGACACCCCACCAATAAATAACTGTACTGAACGCTAACGTAAATCAGGAACGACTTAGTATGATTCAGTACCAAGTACCCGGCACTGGAGATGTAAAATTTATGATAAACAAAACAAAGGAAACGTGTACTTTATTGTTGAAAGGAATGTTTTGCGAGACTCGTACATATGTTGTGATGTATCGGAGACACATTTTGCGTGGAAGGCAATGACGTCAAGACATGACAAAAATGTATGAAATAAATATACTTTTTACGGATTTTATCGCGATATATTAATATTATTTTATTCCGACGTTTCGAATCCTTTACAGCATCCATGGCCACGCGTGAATGTTTTTGGTCTTGGATACTATAAAGCTTTATTTATACGTAAAACCTCACAAAAATAATTTGAATGAGAAACTCTACGGTCGTCGAATTATCGACTAAACACATTTATCTCAAAATCTTCGCTTGTGACATTTTCCTAATGTAGGTACGCAAGCGTTTATATCTACATCTTACCATGTTATAGACATAAACAAATTGTTCCATCGTCTTTTTCAGTTGGTTGGCGTCGCGCAGTTTTAAATCTATGATGCATATACCGTCCAATCACAAACTGCGATCTATTATGTACTAGTAAAATCATTTGAGTCGTCCGTTTTATAAAAATACGTCACCCCAACATCGCTGTTACAATAACCATAATCGCTTACCTATTTCAGAACATAGCCAAAGTAGGTAAAAATGTATGCTAATAAAGTTAAAATTTGTTGTAAGTCTACTAGCAGCACTACTTTTAGCACTTCGAATAAATTCCATATTTATTTATTATTATATTTTTCGTTTAATTATATTCATAATTGAACAAAATCATATTTGTTAAGGTTTTTTTTGTAACCATAACATTAGAAAATCATAATCTTCTACTCATTATTCCTTCCTCCTTAATTCAATTCCGTGAATGGGGAAATACATTAAAAAAACATAATAATATATAATACAAAAAACATCTAGATCTAGGTTTCTCCAAAACACCTTAATATTGCAAGGATTTCTCTATACGTTATTTTATTATTTTTATTCCTAGTGTAGATAAAAAAAAAGATTTAGTTGAATCACGTACCCTTCTAGAAAGTCTGATAAATTACTGAGATTACCGTAAAAATGATGCCATATTTTCGTCTCGCTTTACTTTTTGGGCACATATACGTAAATATAATTTTATATGTAGGTAATAAAATCAATTATTTAAGTAACCTACTTACATTAGGTATATTATAAGCCATTTATTCCCTTAATATTCGCTGTTACCCGGTTATATAGCTGATACTGATACCTACTCTATTATCTATCTACTGATATTCTATTTATTCTTCCCTACATATTATTTAATAATCACTTTCCACACGTTTTATTTTGTAAATCTTAATCGATACGAAATAAAATCGGAATGCTATTGGAAAAAAGAAATAATTTACTAAAGATTTATTGGAAATTTTATAAATAAATATTCCATGTTCATAATTATTGAATGGGCATCGGTTTTTCTTATTGATTGTACCGTTGGTAGGCTCGCGGGACGACAAGTCCAACGCGTCGAAGTCCTTGAAGACATTGTAATGTATAAAAACATTACTTATTTTTTGCCTCGACTCTCTCACATACAGACAAAACAATATTTTCTTTGTTTGTCAAAAAACAGCGCGCATAAAGTCGCGGCATAAAAAATAGTGACTACATAAAATAAAAGCTGGAAAACCCAAATTCTGTGAAACCTAGTAGTTTTTATACATTAGTAGTAAAACCACAATAAAAAAGACGTTTACGACTCACTTTACTCAATAGTAAAAAAAAATTAATTGTTTTGATTCAACAAACAATTTCATAATTCTTTTGAAGGTTAATGTTACAATTACCTTCACATTAAAAAAAACAACTGTTTGCTTTTGAGGGTTAAATTAAGTTGATCTACACCCACAGTTAGCTCATATACCTATGTATTTTAAGTCCCATGCACGGCGCAGTTGAAAACTTCGAGCAGCGAATGAAAATTGAATAAGAAAACACCTTCCAAAACAACGTGATTGAAAATCACGTCCTAACATTTAGTACAATTGCCTAAAATAGAACAAAAGTACCCAAAATCTCTTGAAGTCAATCCATATTCATCTGAATATATTATGCTTAATAATTCATGAACATCCAAAATTAATAACTACATGTGTACCTAAAATAACTTCGCCAGAACCTTAGCTTACAATATTAATATCATAAATCTTAGTCAACAAATACCAATATCTGTTTTCTCTTACTAATAATTCGTATGATGAGAGTTGATAAACTAGTCTAGCTTCTATCAAGCCTATATCGAGGATGTTAATCAAAATTATTATAGATATTATTATTCCATATTTCATCATGGGAATCGCCTACAAACTTACTGATAATAAGTTAGTGCTAGAAATAACTCACCTGTCTCTGTCCTATCTTTGCATTGTACTAACGTATAGCCCGTCAAAGTCGTGGTGAATGCATTTGCATATTCTAAATTCCGACAATAGGACTGACGTTGGTAGGTGCTATTTTATATCGGTAGTTCACTCACTCTGTTTTGAGTCCGACACACCCCGTCGCTTTACCAGGCGGCAAGGTGGGACGCGCCATGAAGATTTTCTGCAACTCTGCAACGAAGCGTCGATCTTAATATACATAATATTAACCTGTTGACCCTATCTCCATAACGTAATGCACACATTTTCGAGATCAAAAAAGACGCATGCATTTGTGCATGGTCGAAATCTCGCGTCTTCGAGCAGTCAAATTAAGATTAATACGCGTACATTCGCCTGAATTAAAACACATAGACACAATTCGAAGCGTAACTCGAATTCTGACTAGTTTAGGATGTCGGCCGACTCCGTCACTAGCACTTAAATGCCCGCTAATACGCGTTAATTCGTGCATCCTAGAGAATTTGTCGCTCCGCTTTGATACGGTGCTACGTCATGATGCTTTGCCCTTAGTGATGGAATCAAATGATCTCATAAAGGACGGGCCCGAAATTAGGTTTCAGGGAGGCTGTTTGTTTGAAGTTTCTACGTGCGCCATAAAAAAGTGCCATTAAATTATTGCAAAACATTTTTTGCCTACATCATTAATCTTGTAGTCTCAGGAGTAATATAAGCCCTCGCAATTTGTATATTATATAATCCCATCCCGTATTATATGGATACCTAAAACACTATATATATACCTAAAAGGATATAAGTGTTTTTTACCCTTACCTATACATCAATATATTATTTGAAAATTTGTATTAACGTCATATACAAGCTCAAAAAGTCAAAAGTTACTTGCGTACATTTATGTAGGCGACTACTTATTTTTTAAAATAAAAATGTATTATTATTTACTTAAATACGATTCTTTACTCTCAAAGTCGTTCAGCACAAAAGACAGATGAATCTCATTTACACAAGAACACACTATCTTTAAGTTCTTTGACTTCATTATGAGATATTATTCGTCCATTCAAAGCCATTCAGAACACTTTAAACGCAGTATAATACTGTGCTTTAAATTTGAGTGAGGACATCTAGCGTCAAACTTTGTAACGATAAACTGACCGCTGTCGACATGTCAGCTTTGAAAGTAAGCTTTAATTCTGAAGAATGGCTTCTTACTTGATTTTCTAGTTCTTTCTTCTGCTGTTCATTTTTAAACGCACCTACTCTAATCGAATTTATCATATTCATGATATATTTTTTTATTTCGAATGCTGAGAATTTATTTTTTCTTGCGAAATAAAATTGCGATTTAATTGCGAAAGCATTTTATGCTTTACAAAGTAACAATTTGCCCTAAAAATATTATTTGGGATAGTATTTTTAGGGCAAATTGTTACTTTATTTATAGACATGTTTTAGTGTAATTTTTACTGTTAAAAGATTTTGGTTGAATATTTCTTCTTGTTAAAAAAAATGTATACTGTCTGTGCATAATGTTACTTATAACTTGCACTAATATTGCAGATGATAAAATCCGGATTGTGCATTTACCTTCACAGATAGGACAGTATTTTTTTCTATTACTTAGATTAACTTATTTACTTATAAACAACACAACAAGGTCGATGACCCAACACAAACAAATAAGATACTGCCCAAGTTTAATACAGTTTCAAAGAAACTTGTAAAGGAATTTCAGTACGTCCCTACGTACTGCCAAGACAAATTACCTCCAAACCACTACACACAACAGCGGATAACTATTCGATTTTGGAAATATGTTTTGGTTAACCCATTGGACCTTACTCATCTAAATGTAGATAATATAATTGACTAGATATTCTATCGACTTTAAAAAAAAACTAACAGGGGATTATTCGTTAAAGAGATGAATGTCACCTAATAAACGAGAAATCATAGATAACAGAACATTTTTCTTCTTAAAAAAACGCTTAAAGCCTTTTAACTTAATATTGTGATCAAGAATCCCATTATTTTCAGTAGTGTCAAGAGCGACTTTTTTAAAAATAGTCATCTAACAGGGGATTATTCGTTAAAGAGATATATGTCACAAAAAAAATCATCATATCATAGATAACAGATCGTTTTTCTTCTTAAAAACTTAAACTCTTAAAACTCTTAAATTTTGATCAAGAATTTCAGTTTTTTCAGTACTGCCAATGGTCTGTGAAGTCAAAAGTCATATCCTAAGGCCACTGACTTTTCCAAGTTACCTACGTGCGAAATTTTATCTCATGCTCAAACAGTGAAAGAAAACATCGTTAGGAAATCTGTAGGTAGGTATGCTTAAAACATTTTCTCGTGGCTTAATCATTCTCTGACATGCGAAATCTCTGCCCAGCAAATTTTGACTGGGTGGGCTTATAATGATGATGGAATAAGTAAACTCTGCCTCACCTTCTAAAACTTCTTTAAACACTATTACTAACAGGTATAGAAGTTTATAATATGTGACCATTGAACGTCAATGAACGTGGTCAGTTTTAGGAACTCGGACTAGTTAACAGATTAATTACATTATGTTCAGTTCTCATCATTTTTTTTTTTTTTACCCAATGAACTAAAAAAGTCTTACAATAGTACTTGCCACTTTCACCTCGGTTTTCCCTGTCTCGTGGGAAATTCCAAAGTACTTTTTACATGAACTTTTCTGCCAAATCTAAGAAACAAGATTATTTTGATAGTCCCTATTTTTTATTGAGAAAGAAAATAACTATTACTGAAGATGCTGGCGATTGCACCGAATGTATTTCAAAATAGTATCTATTAACAACATTCCTATTGTATCTAAAAATATTGTTTGTATTGAAAATGCTTTAATGGATTTTATTTTAGAATCTCGAGTACCTACTATCGCTGTTAGTGATTCAGTTGTGGAATTCAAAGCGCTTTTACAGACAAGATGTGAAGGAAAATTTATGAGATTATAACACGTGTTAATACTAAACATTTGATAGGTTGCGATTTCTCAAAACAGGATGGATGTAATTACTACTGAGTAGAGCCGTTCCTTGTAAGTTCTTGTAAGACACTATGGTTTTAAGGTTCAAATTTCAATGATTAATGTGAACTCATAAAATGCGTGTAAATAAATACACGTAATGATTGGTGTGTTGAAATTTATACTTTATAGCTGACTACCGGTCAGTCCTGGTTTCGAATGGGTGGATAGTTCTTTAAATTAAACATTCGTATGGAAATTGAGCGAGTTTGACTGCATCTCACCTGATGGTAAGTGACGGTGCAACCAAAGTATGACGTAGCACGCAACCTCAAACAATGGCTATCCATTCTCCCCTTAAAGATCCCTAAGTTATAGGTATGATTCGTGAAACACTAACGCGGGTAGGGAATTCCACTCTCTGGCCGTTACCATTAGTGTAATAAAAAGATATACTGGAAAACAATGTAATAAATTCGAAAATAACAGTTTTATTTGAGTGTCTTATATTCGCATAATAATGTTTTATTGAAATTGGATTTAATGTTTTTGCATAGCCGCATTCATACAACCTCCTCCGTTTTTTGTTTTGTAGGTTGAAAATATAGCATAATGTTAAAGTCGTAAAGAAGTACCTACTTCCAGCTGTTTTTTTATCAAAATCTGTTTTTGAATTTACTTATTACAAACAATAATATAAATCATTTTTCTTTTGGAAATGTGGATATGTTTGTGTAAAAAATATATATTAGTTGCCATTTATATAATTCATCGTCCTATTTCATTAATTTTTTTATCGTTGTGAAAGCAGAGGGCATAATTATTATGTCATCTTAAAGATGTAGATACACAGCGAAATTAATTCAAAATATTTTCCTCATTCTTCAACTGTGTATTAATCAGTACGGACACATAAATAACACTTTACGATACTCTTTCGTAACGCACCCACGAATCTAAAAATATATATTATAAAAACATTATAAAACTAAAACAAACACTCACAATAGCTTTACGATCATCTGATGAAAAACAAGCCGGAAAATATGCAAAGACTGTGGTAAAATTAAACGTTCAATGACGTCATAAGACGCGTTGTGTTTACCCTTAACGTAATGTTTTCCTTTTTCAAAGTGAGGAAAGATAATCTTTGGTAGGTACATACCTATCGAAATGTCGACTGTATGGTGTTGCCAGGCAAATAAATTTAACAGAAAGCTTTGAAAAGAGTTTTAGAATACAAGAAAGAATAATGGTTTATACTAAAATGTCAAACAAACAAAAACTATAAGAAAAAACAATAATGGCGTCCTAGATCTGCAAGAAAACGGAAGGATTTTGTGGAAAGTGAAGCCCACACCAACAGACGAACAAGGCAGCGATGGTAGATGTATATACATACCAGCATTCAATACTTCATGCACTTTTAAAATATACTCACAAAATAAGAAACAACATCTGCCAAAACTCAGAGAACAATGACCCTTCAAAATCATTTCACTGCACCTTCAGTTCAATTAGATACATTAACAAGTGATTGGAAACAATATAAGCGCTCAAATTACCAGTTAAAAAAAGACGCTTTTATCTTTTCTGTTTGTATATCGTGTTCATTTATTTAGTGTTCCATTACATGCAGCAATCTCTTTGACAGCAGCTCTTTAATTTGACTTATTCTGGCGTAAGATTTTGATTTGCAATCAAATCAATTTGATTATTTTCTAAAACTTTAAAATGTTTCAAGTTGCAGCCAATTTATCTGTCTAGCTTTCATCGTGAAACAATGTTTTTATTAAATTAAGAATACTTATTATTCTATTGTTATTTTTGTCTGATCGGTTCTTATTTTAAAATAGCTTGTACTCGGGCCTCGCTGACGAATCTATAGAGGTTTTATTAGAATTAAATAGATACTAGCATCCATTTATTACATATTTTATTGTCTCATATCTGTTTATATCTGTTATATATATAGTTATATCTGTTTGGGTCTGTATAGAACATAGAGGTCAATCTATATCTCAAAATCTGTTTAACTTAGGTATTCAGATAACTTAAGATAACAGATTCAGTGAGTTTAGCGTCAAGTAAACAGCTTTCGAACGTTTTATAATAATATTTCACTAATATTATAAACGCACAAGTTTGTACTAGCGTGGACGTTTGTTACTCTTTCACGCATAAACCGATGATCGCATTTGTGTGGAGTTTGGTGTAGGTACAGATAGTTAATAGCTTGTTACTTGGATTAACACACAGGCTGTATATTAATACAAGACTGACAAAACCGCGGTTGGTGCTAGTGGATTATAAAAAAGAACTACTTATAAGAATGGTCTATGAATGATTGATATCAAATTTCCATACATCTACCATATCCCCTGCTGCAAAAGTAAACCTGCAGTGTGAACTCAGAACAAATAAATAGATTACTGTGAATTAAAATTGATTTAATACTTAATACTCAATTTTTTTTTTCATTCCATGGTAATTTTACAGATGGACTTAAATTAAAAATCAGATCATCATGGACCCTGTCGGGCACAGCAAAGAAGTAAATGGTAGGTATAATGGTTAGTTGGTTAAGAAACTAACTTTCATGGTAAATTATATTAAAATAGCGATAATTATTAAGTCTTACATCGTACTGACCTAAATTTTACTATTAATATTAGATATGTATTTACTACTTAATTGATATTCGTTTTCAAGATGGTTTGGAAATGTGAAGGTATGTATGTTTATGCTTTTATACCATTTTTTTATGGGTGATTTTCTTATTATAATAAGCCTCTTTTATAAAGTTCGCATTAAAGGACATCCCATTGAGCCTCAACTCTGTAGCAACTTTGCGGACGCTATTTAAAAGAGCAAGCTGCTCTTCTTTTTTTAAAAAGCTAAGTGAATATGTAAATGTGGGTAATTTACGAGATCTCACCATACTGAATAAACTCAGTAATCTTAAAGCAACTCTCCTAAAACGAAATAAGATTCATTTTGTGATTGCCAGGACGACTTTGTACTAAGGGAACTCCGATTGCCTAGATTTATACATAATTACATACCATCACGCCTGTATCCCTTGTAGTTTAGGTAGAGGTCATACTGATGTACACTTGGCAACTCACTACATTTTTAGGTCCCATGTTATAGGGGGAGAGCCTGTTGCTATGAAATGAGGAAAAATCCTAACTTATAACTGCTCAAAAGAATTTCGTTTTAGAACCAACAACAGTGTCTTCTATCTGGTGATTTTGTTCTTAGTATTATTATTGAAATGAATTTTAGGGTCTTTTATGTACTCCTGGTAGGATGAAGGAAGTGTTGCTTTGAGTTTATGTAGATTCTAAGTTAGTTTGAATGCAAGCCAAGAAAAAGTCAAAGTCAAAAGTCAAAATATCATTTATTCAAAGTAGGCCAAATTTAAATGGCTCTTTTTGAACGTCGACAATAAAGACAGCCCCCAAAAACGCCCGCCCTTCACCGCTTCCTAGTGTTTTTGCTGGGAAGAAGAAGCGGCGCAACAAACTCCCCAGCACACATTTCTGTACAGTAAAGTATGTACGTACTCGTTTATCCTGCGCAGGATGGAATTAGGCTTCAAAGAGTCTTTTTAACCTCATTTTAGAAATATGTAAATGTGGGTAATTTACGAGATCTCACCATACTGAATAAACTCAGTAATCTTAAAGCAACTCTCCTAAAACGAAATAAGATTCATTTTGTGATTGCCAGGACGACTTTGTACTAAGGGAACTCCGATTGCCTAGATTTATACATAATTACATACCATCACGCCTGTATCCCTTGTAGTTTAGGTAGAGGTCATACTGATGTACACTTGGCAACTCACTACATTTTTAGGTCCCATGTTATAGGGGGAGAGCCTGTTGCTATGAAATGAGGAAAAATCCTAACTTATAACTGCTCAAAAGAATTTCGTTTTAGAACCAACAACAGTGTCTTCTATCTGGTAATCTGGTAACACCTGTATCTATAATCTGTACCTCCCGCTCAGCAGTTATGTTAACGACTTCATCAGCTATCGGGTTTCTTTCTAAATTGAGAGGAGTTATGCTTTAGTCTACTATGGCCGGGCAAATTGAAAGATTTTTTTATTTATATTCTCGAGAAAATCTCTCGGGCCGGTTTCTTCGAGATATTTTACTTTCCCATTTAACCAAATTCAAATTCACACGGACAAGATTTCAAAGAACTGAATTCTTGGATTCTAACTCAATATCTATAGCTAAGTCCATAAGTCCGACAGTTATATGATGTTTGCGAGATGTAGAATCTTAGGCTGCATCGTCAGTTATCATCAGGTGAGATGCTGTCAAATGCGCTCAATCTATAATATAAAAGGAGAAGCTGACTGACTGACTGACATATCAAAGCAGGGCCTAAACTATAAGGGTTAGAAATTAGAAATTTTGCATTTTAAAACGGGGGTGCAAAGTTAGTACGAAACTTTGCCGTTAAAACATTAAAAATGTAAATACTTTAATTATTCACATATTAGTCTTTCGCTTCTTATCTTTTACTTTCATAAATAATTCGTGGACAATGGTGTGGGTCATATGTTTATTATTTTAACTAATAATTATATAAGTGTAAAACTGTAATATATAACTGTTTTTGTCCCAAATAAATAAATAAATTGCACGCGGTCGGAATCGCGGGAATCAGCTTACAAAAAAACTCATTACCTTGCTAGATATACTTCATTACAACAAAATGCATACGTATATACTGTCACGGTAGATGCTCATAAACCCTTTATCACAAATATATGGAAAGTAATAAGTCTGTAAAAACTTACCCGCTGGGTTATAGGACCGTCCCACGTAGACGACGGGAATAGGCACCGGAGGCGGGAGTGAATTAAAACACGATTTTGTTCTTAGTATTATTATTGAAATGAATTTTAGGGTCTTTTATGTACTCCTGGTAGGATGAAGGAAGTGTTGCTTTGAGTTTATGTAGATTCTAAGTTAGTTTGAATGCAAGCCAAGAAAAAGTCAAAGTCAAAAGTCAAAATATCATTTATTCAAAGTAGGCCAAATTTAAATGGCTCTTTTTGAACGTCGACAATAAAGACAGCCCCCAAAAACGCCCGCCCTTCACCGCTTCCTAGTGTTTTTGCTGGGAAGAAGAAGCGGCGCAACAAACTCCCCAGCACACATTTCTGTACAGTAAAGTATGTACGTACTCGTTTATCCTGCGCAGGATGGAATTAGGCTTCAAAGAGTCTTTTTAACCTCATTTTAGAAATTATCGCGGGGCAATGGGGGGGTCTTGAATAAAATTACAAGGTTGAGGAGTTTCAGAGGGATCCGTCTTATTCTCAGTTGGTAGCAGCTTCGAAACGAATCTCCGAGCTTATACTAAGAATTTCATTGAAAAACTCTTTGCTTTACCACTTGGTTAGCAATCGTACTTAAGTGCCTTCGACCACAACATCAAGGCAGTCATTTTCATCTTACCTAACCTTAGCACTGAAAAGGTTTTGACTTTGAAATCTAAAAAAAAGTGAAAAAATGAAAAATACTTATTTGTAGAGAACGTGAAAAATATATTAACGCCAGGATGATGCCATGCTTTTTATTTGTCTATGTTGTTCTGCTATTGAGTACGGCTACACCCATACTATGCCACTCTCGACCAAGAGGCCCAAGGACTGAAATGTCGATAACATTTCCTTTACAACCCTGTATACACTGCACCTAAGTATAGAATAACATGTCATAAAATCAACAACATCTCCCGGTTCAACGCGAAACTTACAAACACCACCACCATCGAGCATTTCCCATCTCTTTCTTCCCATAAGTAATATTAGAAACGGAGGATTTTTTTTGGCAAACTGAAATCGCACTTCGCGTACTTAATAGGGGTCGAAATGTGTTCGACCTCGATAGAAAGTAGGCGATACATGGAAAATGAACATGGAAAAGTTTATGGTGGCGTATTATGTTGAGCGAGTTGTAAGTGAGAAGGTTAGATTTGGCGAATGCCACTACATATGTATGGGAAATAAGATTTTTGTTTTGTTCGTGTCGGTACATTGATTCAACCGTTAGAATAACGAATGTACTTAGAATATGGCATTCATACTTCACAGATAGTTAATAAGCCTGTATAGGTATATTTAAACTATATTACTTACATTCGCAGTGCTAGTCCAAAAAAGGATATTTAATAAAAAAGATAATAAATGCAAATTTTATTCGAAAACGGAATGGTTTGTGGGAATTTTCCGCCCTGTTACAAAAGTGGGTTTTCGACTTGGAAAAATATAAACGTAGTAGGTTACTTTTCCATGCAAGGTTGCTTCCCAAGTGCTACTTGTCCTATTTTAATTACCTAGTTGTTGCAATTCACACATTTTAATAAAATACAGCAGCTATTTTCAACATTAATTGTTAGTGTAAATGTAAGAATTAATGTTTGAAAAGGTACCAACTTTACTGGAGTACTTAAGCCCTAAAGTGGAAGAACATCTAATATATAAAATTCTCGTGTCACAGTTTTCGTTGCCATACTCCTCCGAAACGGCTTGACCGATTTTGATGAAATTTTTTGTGCTTATCCGGTATCTATGAGAATCGGCCAACATCTATTTTTCATCCCCCTAAAATTTAGGGGTAGTCCACCAACCCCTATAATGTGGCAAAACAACGTTTGCTGGGTCAGCTAGTTTTCATATATAATTGCGATTACTTACAATACTAAACATAAACGTTTAGATAGAAATTCTATACATACCCGCATGTAGATATGGAACAGGAAAAACACCCTCCTGTATGCATTATCCACAATCAATAGTACCAGTTTCTAGCTCCTTTTATACCATACAGTAGGTAACATACCTAAGTAACAGAAATATAACAAGCAATGGTGTAACGTTTCCAGTAACATTAAATAACATTCAATATGAATGCAGCTGTTACCGTTTCCTTTGAAAAATGAATGTTATAGAAAAGCTTCTAAGGTTTAATTTAGCTGAACTTATAAATGCCTCAAACAAACTCCAGAAGAAAATATTGTAAAATCAATAATACAATAATTACATGAATCTACAAAATACCTACTAAGTATATCTACAACATAATTATTATTTTTAAATAAATGTCAGTGACGTTGTTTAAGCCCAACCAAAAATGTTTTTATAAACCTTTTTAATTAAGACATGATTGTTTATAAACGCATTTGTGTTCACTTTTAAGGCCTAAGTACCGAATAAATTACCGTCAATTCGGTAAAGCTTTTAACATAATTAAATGAAGAGGTACCTACCTACTTGCTAAGCAAACCGTCAAGATTCAATATTAGACCCCTAACATAGCAATTAGTAGGAATTGTTTCTTTACGTAAGTGCTTACTTTCTGGCCTAAATTCTTTGCTTGGCAATGTGGCAGTAGATTCAGGTTTATGGGCTTAGAATTACGTAGGTACTTCAGGTACTTGGTGCCTAATGCTTTTGCCTGATCACTGAAAGTACCCATCTAATTCCTGTTTAACTATAATACAAATTCCAATTTACATTACCTACGTAAATATACTGGAAGAAAGCTGTTGTATTGTGTAATAGGATGCCATGAATTCACAAGCATTCAATTGTCAATCCTTATATATATTGAACCGGATATTTAATTTTCCCACCTGTCAACCCTTATTTTAGTAGGTACTCGTATGTACGTTTTTCATTTTGTCTTTAAGTAAATCAGAACTACTAATAATTATAGGCTATAGTCCACCAAGGCCACCAAGTAAGCCTCCTACGCAGCTTTTCAGGTAGGTTATATACCTGAATCAAATTATATGCAGCTATTAACGGAACATACTTCAGCTAGTATGAAAATAACGTCTAAATCACGTAAATAACCATAAAATATTCTAAGAAACGGTAATTTTCATACAGCGTAATAGCATTTATGGTATTCGCAAGTCATTGTAGCAAATTGCATCGAATTTATGTTGATAAATTAACATTTCCACGTCATTTCGCTTTATCTTTGGAAATATTCGTCTTTGTAAAGCCTTTATTGCTCAAGGGACGCGTGAATCATAGGGGAGCTTGAATTTCCTATCAGAATCTATTTTTGGATTTGGGTCAAATTAATTTAAATCCTTTTGTATTGACGTAGGTTTCACTTGTTTAGGTTTAAGAATCTGAGGTCTGTAATGGCAATTTACTATTCTTTGGTAATACTTATAACACAATAGGTACTTACCTAGTTAATTACGTAACGTTTGAGATCATAAGCGTTTAAGCACTATGGTTTTTCTTACGGTTCCTTATAGGTTAGTTATGTATATCCTGTAAGTCGTCTTTTTGCGTAGGTACCTACTTGTCTTTATATTGTGGTTGTGATATGGATATACTATAATCATTTAAATATGTTAAATTTAGGAGGTTTACATTAGGTATTTATTTACTGAAAATAAAACTATTTCGCTATATTAATATTATTTATTTGCATAAGTGTAACAAGTTAGTTCCACGCACTTTTAGATATGATTTAATATTAAACAGATATGATAATTCCAAAATTATATCAATCTATCATTCTATATTCTCATATACCTAGATACATTTGAAAATATACGAAAATAATAAGACTACTAATACTAGTGACCAGCTAAATGGAAATAGTAATTGGAGAAAGACGCGTGACATACCCAAGTACACTATTGAATGATCGCAAGATGGATGACGGCATAATTATAGGGGACAGTAATCCGATATTGAGGAAATGATGGAGTTACACAGTAATGTGAAGGCAGTTGGGGAAATAGAAGAATAAATAGTACACTTGGAAACATTGAATAATATCTTCAGTATTGGCTTGTATGTATCCGTCTAATGTATAGAAAATAATTGTTGTGTTATCGAAATTAATCAGAGTATTAGGATCAAATATACTTACAAATTAGCTACAAAAAAAATAAAAAAATGATGATTATATTATATTATACTAAATTGAAGATTTTACCGTCTCCTTTTAAGTTTCTTATTTAAAGTTTATTTTATTTTTTATTTTGACCTTCTTAATTAGGGAGTATAATAGTATATACGTACCTATATGAAATGGGGCACTAAGGAAAAAGACGAAAAAAAACCTAAGTATAAAGAAAATGTATACTAAATACCTCCTTTTTATTATATTCCTAATTGTAATCGGTTTCACATTCACAGTAGTTTAACCAGGTATTTTGTATGTGAAGCCAATTGCCGAAATGGTAAGTGAAAACTAACCCTGGTCACGAAGGCGTCTTTAGACGTCTAAGTCCGACTCAGATAAGTTAGGTAAAAAGTGTAGTTTAAGTACTTCCAGTGGAATCATAGACTTCATGGTTCTTTTTTCCAAGAGCACCCTGAAATGGAATGTCTGTAAATCTTATAACAGATAGGACTCTAGTTCACTTATCCGGGCCGCTAAGTCACTAACCATGACCTGAAGATTACTGACAATGACCCTAGGTCACAAACATTTTAGTCATCTCAAAGGCAGCGATTTCGACCTTGGACCAATGGTCCCCTGTCCTACTAATCCCTCATCCCACTGTCTCCCGAATGATTGATGATATTTATTAACAAAAAATCTATGTCACTTTTTCATAGTGCAACGTTTCGTATCATCTGACAGACCCAGGCCAAGTCGACCGAGTAAAACCGTACAATGTCTAAATGCCTAAAGTCAAACAAGAGTTAATTAATTTAGACCGGTCGGTTCTAACTTTTATTTACAATTAACGAGAACACCTTATTTTGTAACTTAATTGGCTACAAATTGAATTATTAATAAAATTACTTAATTCAATCAACGGTTTATATTATGAGAATATTATGCAGGTAGTAGTAATGCCTATATTATAAAAAAAGATTCTTGCAAAAAACATGAATTATGTTCTTTTTGGAAATTAGCCAAATTTTTGTTTCCATTTTAATACATAAATAAATACCCTAAAAATATAATTAAATTTAACATTTTGGCGCGAAAACGAGTACCGTTACTATGAGTGGGTTGTCATTGTAAAAACTCTTAGTTATCTACAAAAGTGAAGCAAAATATTTTAAAAATGGAGACACGGTAAGTAGGTATGGTTTTTTAAAGTTGTATTTTCTAGGGCTGGGAGAGAGGCTCTGATGAATCAAATTAATATTAGCTGGATAAATGTAGGTATTTTCAAAGCATATTGTCAGCACCTCCGTCAGAAGCAGCCATTTTAGCTAATAAAATAGTTGATAGTTTATAGTAAGTAGGTACGTGTTTAGGTTACGATGGGGCTGGTATAGTCTTACTAGTGACTATAAGCCCCTAAACAATTCAGATAATAAAAAAATAAATTTTAAAAAAGTTGTATTTTAAAATTACAATTAGAAACCAACATTTCGCGGTTATTTATTTATTTATTTAATTGGGTCTTCAACAATGAGTACCTACACACTACACAGATACATTTGAGGAACAAAATATCGTACTTACAAGCTTACTAAAGCAATGCATGCATACTCTATTGTTATGAGACCAAGAGAAATATAAACTGCGTAATGTTTCACGTTGTTATTATACTACAACTAAGTATTTGATCAAAATGGCGGAACAAATACCTATATCTATTATTTTATGCCCCGCAAGTAGATAAGAAGGTATTTGGTTCTGGTCTAAATACTCCGCTCACTCTGCACGGTCATCAAACCTTAGAAAACAATAAATTAGGACCATAAAATATTTTTATGTGGCATATGGTTATCTGGATATCCTCAAACAAGTGAATTGATTCGCTTCTCCAACAAAAAGTACCAGTCCCTACCCACTCAGCTTAACCAAATCCCTGTAGAATGCAACGCCATGACTCCCCATAATAAGTTGGGTAATAACTTGAGAAAAAATTAGGTCACCCATATACGGAGAGCTTACAGGCCGGCACGTATGGGACGTATTGTTGATTCTGTCATTTTTTCCGCCAAAAATCTTTCCAACCCGACGAACGTTGGGTTAACCGATAAGGTCAGGAGGAGGTTACTTACTTTCTCATATATTTATGCTGTGCAGGGACGTACAAAGTAGTTTTCCAATGTTAAATTATTTTCATTCATTCGTTTTTAGTTCACTTGATAAAAATATAATATATATATATATATATATATATTATACTATTATATATATATTATACTATTATATATATATATATATATAATAGGTTTGTGAAGTAATAACAACAACAATGTTTTTATTCATTAGGGTCCTTAGGGTGGCATCAGGAATCTAGTAGGTCTTAATGTCCAGATGAATAAAGCGGGAACCCGCCTATGTTTTATAATTTATCTTCCCGCCAAAAATCTATCTATCTATGATAGTAATTTCGTGCCGCCTTGGCGTATTAAGTATTCTTTGAGAGAGCTTTTTACTCTGAAAAATATAAGAGACGTACAAAATCTAGATTAATCATCTCTAATTACTTAAACTTGCTCTAATGACGGATCAGTAAAGTACCTTGAGATTAAACTAGAGCAAAAGTTTATGAAAACATTAATATTAAAATCACGACAGGCGCTTGTGAAACAACAAAAAAACCAATACTTACTTCATATTACGCATGTCTCTCTAGGTATTATATTTCTGCCTGCTAACTTATTCTTATTCTTCATCTACATTTAACTTGTACACTAACTGCCTATGATTAAATTTTGTAGGTATAGATTACTAGAGACAATTATTAGAGATTTTATTTATTTATTGTACTTACCGGGCACGGTTCTCCACTTATTTATGAGCCAAGTTGTAATATTAAATTGTTTTCCTTCACCGTTTCAGCATGTGAAGAATGCACAATGCAAATAACTTTCAAAATTCAGTTGTGCATAACTTGTGATTATGCATGATGTCGATGTGCATTTTTTTTATATTATTAATAGGTTTACGCTTGACCGCGCCAGTTCGCCTGATGTTTTAGCGACACTGCGATCTACGATGGAGCGCGCTTACCTAGAAGAAACCGATTCACTCTTGATTTAAAGACACCCAGATTATATCTATCGGGGAAGACCCACTTCGGAAGCTCATTCCACATTTCAGCGGTACGCATGATAAAAGTGGACTTAAAGCGTTTTGTTCGAGTTTTTGGTATGTCCACCACGGATCGATGTCGCTTTTCTGTGCTTCTGGTCGTCCGATAGTAAAAAGGGCAAGGGGGGACAAGATCGTGGAGATCTGATGCACACATTAATAAATATGATACCTATAACTTCAGAGTCCAGTGCCCAAACATTTAGCTATAACAGCTACTTGTATTTATAGACCAGTTAAATGTTTAATTAGGTACTACAAAAACTATTTAAAAATCTCGTGATGTTACGAAAAAAATACTAAAACAATGAATATAAATGATTTTACTAACAGGCAGCACCAACGAAACTGTCAAGTGACAAACTGACAAATAATTGTCAACGTCAATGTCAAAACTTTAAATATTTAGTGTTATTGTTTTAGATTTTGTATTTGAAATTTTTAATATGTAAATCAAGTTTTAGATTAGGTACCTAAAGTTCTAGGAAATAAAATACAGGTGACATACCTAGGTTAAAATGGCGAATAAACAAGCATACGACTACTCATACAGTCCACTATGGGCAGGAAACGAGTGAGTGAAATTCTGATTACTATTCTTACCTATGATATTTTAGTATAAAGTGTATAACTCATATTTAAAAGTAGTGTATACAAATATTCATATTTTCTTACAGTAGTATTGTATACCAATCGTAAATCTAGGTACTGCGAATGGCTGCTCGACCTTCTCATTTAAATAATGAACTTATTTTGTTTTCATTTTTATTATTCGTATTATATATTTCCCAGATCTAACAAGTGCAGAAGGGATCATAAAATATATCCAACTCCTTACGGCTAATGATACCAGTATTTTTTTTTTAATATTATCAGGAAGAATCAAATAAAAATTCTCAGACAATGTAGTCTTAGCTTAGCTTCCAAATGTGTACGTAAAACGCTCCAAAAAAAACTTACACAAGTAATGTCTGCACCTTCCTTTTCTTGTCCTAATATCTTGCATCAATGACAAAGATATTACGTGGTTGTAGACACCGCTTGTTAGGATCAATCAAGCAGAGTAGCCTACAGCTAATTGCTTAGTTGGTCCTGGCCCACAGGTACCCAGGATAAGAATAGGTATGAAAGTAACTACAGGTTACATATATAGGTATATCTTATATATATTTTATATTATGTTTTCAAATTTAAAGGGTGAAAAAATTCAGTATAAAAGGTTTCTAGATATCAGATAGATTTGGTTGAATGGTCATCAAAAGTATGTGAAAATATTTGTGTATGAATAAAAGTTGATATTATGCAAATGTGAAAAATAAGCAAATCCAGTCTGAGCCGCTTGTATTATGTAAGAACAAACATGTTCTTGGTACCTATATTTGAATATTCACAAAGAAACATGCAACTGGATCATTAATTACTCATAATATTTACGAAATGATAATTTTCCAATGATAAGTACTCTTTATTTACATTACCTTCAAGCAACATGTAAATATGTTTATCCTTCATATTTCTACTTACCTATTTGTCTTGTGTGCCTTGTGATAGAGTTCAAAGTCAATTGACATTATTTTTAATGATTATTTTTGGTTGGAATGAAAAATCAAGCATATTACATATCTTTTAAGGTAAAATAATAAAAATATAAATTGAAATAGAGAAAATTTATAGCACTATAATTCCAAAGGCTATTTAACTAGCAATTTGCGCTAGTTAAATAGACTTTGGAACTCATTTTTCATTCCAACCAAAAGTTTATGATTTAAAACAATGTCAATTGACTTTGAACTCTATCACAAGGTACACAAGACAAATAGGTAAGTAGAAATATGAAGGATAAACATATTTACTCTCTGACTTATCTGCTAGCTACAAAATACATTGGTAATTATTTATACCACAGGGCCAGTGGGAAACATGTAGGATAGTAATTTGTATTGTATAAATGTATTTATAAAACTATAAACTGCCTTTAATTAACTCCTTGATTAGAACCTAATATATCAAATATTTATGATATTTTTTTCCTATTATTGTCATAGTAAGAGGACGGAATAAAAGGACAAAATGCAGACAGGAAATAAATGCTGTAAGTTTAATAAAAATGGGTTCTGTAACTTCAGTGTAGAAAATATAATTATTACAAAACCTGTTATAATAATAATAAATAAATAATATGTTATTTTTAATGAAGGCTAGATTTTATGCTAGAATAGTAAATTTGACAATAGCACTTACTATCACACTGAGTTACCACATAGGTAGGCTGTTAGAAATTAGGTTTTCTTTCTTTCCTATACTTAGTGTGTCCAAATAAAAAAAAGTCGATATAAATTAGCAAGTAGGTATGCTATATGTTGTTGTGGATAGCGGTTGTCGAAATTATCACTGTTGTGTGGCTAGAAAAAGTATCTGCACACAACTGTCTGATTGAAATTAGTGTCCAAGTCCATTGAACCATAAATAATAAATACACGTTTAAAAAAGCCATTTATACCACTAGCGTTTTTTTTTAATATGTCTACAGTATGAGACAGTACTCATCTTAAAATTTTTGGGATGTTAGGTATTCAATGAATTCATTTATTCTAAATTGTATTGAAATTAATTAATAATTAATTTAATTATTCAGCATTTAATTAGTTAATGTCAAACTTAATTAAATAATGTATACATATAATACCATAACAATTATTATGGAGATATGGTTTACTATTTTTTTTTTGTTAGAAATGAAATTCCATAACCCTCGATTAAAAATACGAAGAATCGAATGTTTGTGGGCCTCGATAATGGTCTAATGTAATGAATAAAACGTCCAAATTCTTACGATTCTATTTTACTTCATAATGTTATGGCAACGTTATTATCATTGGTTTTTAATATACCTATCAGACGATTCCTTCCGCCGTTGATAATAATAATTATAGGTACACTTACTTATATGTGTATAAAAAAGTATCGGAGTATGTAGTATTGTTAATATCTTCAATATCGTGTCGTATCGTCATTACAATGGAACCGTAAACAAGTGGGGGGTGCATGCCGCGTGAGTGGGCGATCTAAGTCGATTGTCGTGTCAGTTCATAGTGAGAGGCGCGGGCGTCGAACGCTGACTTGCCGGCCTCCAAATACCAACTGACGTTCACCTTTGAACTTACATACAAATAAATCTCAACCTTATCCCTAAATAACTAAGCCTACATTCAAATTTTCCCGTACCGGTTTTATGGTGTAGTGTAACCCCTCTGCCAATAGACGTGTTTTCAGTGTTGTGAAAATGAATGAAGACAATACCGTTTCGGACGATTTGAAAAGGCAAGCTGCAATGTTCTATAACAGCACACAAAGGTTGGTTTGTTATGTTTATTGCGAAAACATGCAATTGTTTGAAACTACCAACGGATGTCGCCATATAACTTACATTTGATGTAATTTTTATAGCCTTATATCATCGATCTAAGGCCTATTTTCCTTTGATAAGCTGGCTTTAGAAATAGTGTTTCAAGAAAATATCTGCACATTATACGCTTGTCGTGAAAAAATGTTCCGGTACATTTATCAATTAAGGTGATGGATAATTCCATGAGTTTACTTACGTGTTTAAAAATTAATTAACTTTTAGATGTTTTTGGCATCTGCAATCGTCATTTGAGTCTCGTTAGGTTAACAAAAAATATATACCTATATCTTTATAAATTAAACTAACGTACAAATAATGTATATTATATGTAAATTAATTAGATGCATATATTTAAGGTGTAATAAAAGAGAGTCAACGAGATGTGTAAAAATATATAAATATTTTTCATTGCGTTAACATGCCTTATAGCCTCGCTATCAACAAACTGACTTCACAAACCTACCACAGCTTAAACTATTATTGAATATATACCTCTTATTAACACGACAATAGAAGAAGGCGTCGGTAGTTCAAAATTGTGATAAAATAATTACTTTTATCGCCCAATTTTGATGTTAACTACCGACTACACTAAAATGCAAATGCTGTTATCAGATTTTCTCGGCAACTATAAACAGTTCTTAAGAACCATTTCACCGTGTGAGCAATAAAGAATCAAGAACTTAAGAACAATACTTCAAATTAACATAACTTGCGGACTGAAATAGTTGCGAGGGTGCGGGTGGGGGGGGGGGGAACTGATGTCTGGTCCTGGCTTCCAGCGTAGACATACATGGCTAGAAAGGCCACAAAAAAGGCACTTCGTAAATTGGAGCATTTAATTCCACTCTACCGAGGACGTAATATACACACATTAAGTGTTACGTGTTGGTGACTAACTAGTTCAACGACAAAGGTATACTATTACCTACATAGCATAGCTTCAACAATAATCCATTACTTTAGCTTCAATGTTAAGATTCCTGTGGCCTATTTATTTTCTATACTTCGACAAAAGAATGTCGAATCGCACGATCACTGGCCGACATTCGATAAATTTCCCGAATAAACAAACTTTCTGTGTGTACTGACAATATCTAAGCCACTTGCTTTGTTTACATTAATTAACTTACTAGGTGCATACTTTCGTTTCGCAATGGAAGCATGAAGAATTTTGTTTGCGTGGTCAATGGTCTTTACTGTGAGTAACTTACGGCTGCAATATCAAATTATTGATATTCCTTAAATATAATGCTGTCACTAGTCCTATAAACGCTTAACGCTAAACGACCATCATCCATGTATGTACAATCTGCCAGGCTTCAATGCCTTTCGTTGTCATAGTTTTGTTTTCTTTTTATCTCACCAAGGTAATAAACACCGTCCTTGCGTCCTGTAACCTGCAATGGTAGCTTAAAATGGACGCTACCTGGAGCAGCAATATTATAATAATAAATCAATAATAAGGGTTCTATATTTATTAGTTACTTGTATAGTTCCTGAGTGCAGAGGTTGAGGGTTACATATTCCAAAAAAACAGCATTTATGAAAAGATAGAAAACATGCCTTTTGGACTTAGATCAGCAGTGTTTTTAGCAGCAATTTTATGAGAATAAATCAAATAAACAAATTGATGCAAAAAAAAATTCAATGTCGTGACCTTTGCTGATCGACTACTGGTAATAAACTCGCATGACACCTATAAATAGATAGATAAAATATGTTAATGTAATTCTGTATAATTTTGCCAAAGTTACTGACTACATTATCGTCTAGTAATGTAATGTTATCAGTAAATGCATCTCTATCCAATGCTGCATTTTACTCGTTAACTAAAAAAACCTTTGTAAGGTATAAGGGATTTGCTTACTTACTTAAAAACGTGGTTGGATTTTACCTCTATTTATTCAAATATTTCTTCAAAGTGAAAGTCAGCGTGAAGGTAGATGAAGAAGCTGTAGAAACTACTTGATTGCAGAATCAAATTATTTTTGCTCCAAGTGTTCTGCTTCGCTTTATCGTCATAGTATAAGCCCACAATTTGTTTGATGACGGCTACTTGAGGAATCTTCGTGATTCCTTTATAAATGTAGATGTTAATCAGATATGCAAACGGCAAAAGAACGACTATTCACTCAACATAACCATTTATTGATGGACAGAAAATTTCAAATGTCAATCGGACCCATATTGAATTCTACAGAATCAGTTCTATCTCTTCTATAAATGGTATAGGCACTCTAGCTTATCAACATAGGTATAAGACCTTTTATAATTAATAGAAAATATGACGTGTCAACTGTTTGGTCAATATTGCCCTTGCCAACGATAATCATTGTAAATAAGTGCTGTGCCGATCTGAACCTTGAGTGTTCTTTACTGCAACAGAGCCTGGTTGGTATTATGGACCCATCCAGTAATGAAACCCTCGGTCCACAAAATACAAATCCTAACGAGCCTAATCTACTATACATTATATAAGTCTAAAGACTGAACAAATTCAACTCATTATATTTTAAAGTACAATTTATACATAATACTTAATTTAAACAAACAAGTTTGGCCTTTACAATTTTTTCCATTCTAATTATCAATAATATTACGTACTTATTTTAAAGCAACATTTTATACACACTACACAGGATTTCCGTCATGTATAAGATTAAATAAACGAAAAATAATTGTATTATATCCGACCCAAATGGAAAGAGCTCTTTGGTAGCTCTCTGAAATGTTCATGGCAGCTGAAATTTTAAATCTAAAGAATATTATTTCTGAGGAAAGTTTCTAATGTGGACGAAACAAATGTGCTATAGGAGAAACATAGCGTTATGTGGTTTATTTGCCTGCAAAATAGGCAAAAACTATTATAAAGCCTCTTGTAACACGAATTCAAAGGTCAGGGTCATCTTTGCAGCATTCTCATGTGCACTATCAGGTACTGTGAGCACATCCATCTATTTGTTAAAACTCATTTTTTATTCTGTGGTTTGTATAATTTATATCGCCTATTATCATTAATGTTTCTTTATCTCAATTTATTTGTATGTAATTGTATGCAGTGTCTGTTTCTTCTATCGGTCTCTAATCGTCTCGTCCATCAACTTCGATCTTTACCACTGTATTGCTTATCTTCCGATCCGGTTTTAAATTTTCCATTTGGTCAATTCAATTTACTTGAACTGTATGTACATTTCGCTATTGATTCCACTCCATTGCATCATCTACTATTACTCACGTATAGATAGACAATTATTGTTCTTGATATTTTAAACAATTTTATCGACAGTATCCAGAAAATACTCACACATTATTTATGACTATTATAACAAGTTAATATTGTAGGGCATTCCAGCTGCACGGAGACGTCGAGTTCTAACAAAGATTATGCGCCATTGGTCCAAGTATATATTATTGTGTTTGCACACGCTAGGAATGCGTCAGCAACTCAATAGACAAGTGTGTTTGAGCGTAAGGGAAATACAAATTTAAGGCAAGCTATGAATATTAATAAGCCTAAATGACGATATAATAAAATTATATAGACAATAAATTATTTTCCGGCACACCTTAATCATTCAGCTTCGCTATTGCCTGGCTATCCTATACTTTTTTTTCTATTAAAACCGAGTGTGCTTGGTAATAATATCTAATGATAACACTACGTCAGCCGTTTGTTATGCTGGTTTTGATGCACTTTCAGCCGCGTTGAGGCACTGCTGAGTTACCCCTAGTCATCCTCATAAAGTATACGACACTGGTGTAGTGTGATTCATTCCGATTATATTTTTATTCTTTTCAGATTTTTCCAGTATTTTCGCGAAGCGATTTACTCGATGTGTCAGAATGGTTGCCCGCCCATACATACATTGAATCAGTTTGGTTAGGTCCTCACCGCATAACAATATTATAATTATGTACATTTTGATACACATTTTGATGTACATAGAACATTTAAAACGACCGTTCGTAGGAAAGAACACGAAAACTTAATCCCCGCATGCCAGTTCGCGTTTTAAAATCACCAGAACCTAGCACGCTTGGAACGACGTAGTGAAACGGTTGGCTGACTACCACCCCTCATGTATAAGACTGGCGCTCAACGGTTTCACTGTCGTTTTCGTTGCTCCATCGTGTGTTTAGACCATTTAACCAAAATTAATGGTTCGGTTAAATGGTCTATGATCGTGTGTAATCGAGTCCAGCTTTCGCCGGAAAATGTATTTATTTGAATGACATGCCGCATGTATTGAAGTTGTCGAAAATTGCAAATTGTATATGATCTTTAGACATTGTTGCTCAATTATTTTAATACATGCTGCAATTCTTAGTTTTTTTTGTAAATTCTTGCATTTAATTTTATCTGTAGAAAATTAGCTGTGCTCAGCTTTGATCCCGTTTTGCGATATCATTTCGGAAAATACCTATACTATTTATCAGCCAACTATTTAAATTTCGAAATGCATTGAAGAAATGAGAGAACAGTATTTCTCTTTTGTTATTTTATATAGATTCGTTTTCATTACAATAAATCAGAAACCACATGAAATTTATACTTTTCATAGAACCACTTCCTACTGGCCTGGTTTTGAAAGTGTATTCGTGGTTATTCGAGCGTTCTGTAACTCGATCTTAATTAAACCTTGTATCAAAATATCTTTTTCTGGAATCGAAAATAAAAAGTTCCGGGTTCCGGCTGAAAATCAATTAAACTTGCCAAATCAACTGCTTTTTTTCGGCCAACTGGTTTCTAAGAATTTTAATAGTTTACAATTTTAGAACTACATTAAGGGCAGTTCTTTTTAGGGTTCCGTACCTCAAGAGGAAAAAACGGAACCCTTATAAGATCACTTTTTGTCCGTCTGTCTGTCTGTCTGTCTGTCTGTCTGTCCGTCTGTCTGTCCGTCTGTCTGTCTGTCAAGACCTTTTATTTCGGAAATACGTATAGGTATCGAGTTGAAATTTAAACCGTATACTCAGGTCTACGGTCCTATGAAGTTGTGAAAGTATCAAGCTTCTAAGTTTACGCAAAAATAAGATACGGCCGTTTAATCAGCAAAAAACGCATTTTTCGACACGCTCAAGGGAATCAAAACTCATAGGGTACTTCCCGTTGACCTAGACCTATGAAATTTGGCATTTAGCATCGTTATAGACCAATAATACAAGGAAAAATCTCAAAACTGTACATTTGTATTTGAATCTTAAAAAAAGGGGGTCTGAATATTGTTATAGGAATCTGAATTTCAAATTGAAGCTACTAGTTCAAATGGGGTATCACACGTAAGGGCTTGATTTGTGCATTGCAAAATAAATTTTATTAATTTTTTCCGACGCATTATTAATATATTTATCAATGACATTGATAAATATATTTATTAAAATAAAACTACAAAATACAGCAATCCGCCATGATAAGTCGAATAATGTCAGTTTTTATACACCTATGTCGAGTACTGATTGTTTGATTTTTACTTCCGTTTAGGGATAAGGCAAAGGAATGTAGGCAATACAGCCAAGTATTGTACTTCAGTAGTTTTATAATTTATTTATGATGGTGATTTTTTTTGTGTGGAACGTAAATAAATAATTTGTTGAGAGTTGTAATTGATGTATTATTATTGCATTGGGGGGCCTCGTACCACTTATATAATTTAGAGTTCATATTTAGCACGCAAAATATATATACGCCTAAAGTTTAGTGTTGACATATATAGAAATGAGTTCACAGGCATACGCCATGATACAAGCGACCATTTTGGCGTGAATTTTGAACATAAAACTAAAATGTTTTTTTTTTATATTAAAAGTATCAAATAAGGTGAATCGAGTATTTAAAATATTAATCAGTACGGGTACAACGTCCTGATAAAGATTTTAATACAATCGATTTCCGTATAAAATGTTGGTGTAATAAGACGCTTAAAACAATAACGATTATGATATCAAAAATAAATAAATATAAAGCAAATAATAATATCATTGTTTCTTCATAATGATTTTCAATGAAAATAAGATTGGTAAATGAAACAATCAATAGTTAATCTATTTCATTATATTGTATGTAGGTCGGTAGTCCCATTATACACATTAAAAAAAATGGGCATCTGGTATTGACAGGCGATAATAAATAAATGGCGTACTCTTAATCGGAAACTTAAAAGTACTAATTATTATTCAAAATACTATCTCACGACAAAAAGTTAATTAAGTCTGTTTCATAAAATATATTTTTAATTTAGATATTTAATGCTATTTCGCTTTTTGAGATACGATCCATTTGTCAAGGTACTGTCATTTATAAGATAAATAAAGGTACTATTTATTTATTTAATTTACTATGTATTTATTGTCATATACTATTTATTTAATTCTGTAACTAAACACAATCCTAAATAAGTACTATTAAATAAATGATGGAAATTAATCATCTTTACATAAAGAGTATATTTTTATAATGACAAGCTGCAAAATTAACAACGTTGCTCGGCAACGGTGTCAAGGATTATGCATCAGGTACCTACCAACTGAAGTGTCTTGTACTTATTAATAAATAAATAATATCTCTGGACTATACGACACAGCGCCATCTAGTTTCGAGCTAAGCAACGAGGCTTGTATTATGGATACTAGTTGGTTGATATACTACATATAGGTATAGGTACGTTTTTTTGTAAATACAAATTTTGTATATTACAAATAGATATATCCATGAATCGGATACAAATGTCTGTGCTGTTTACGCTCATCCCACAAACATGTGTTCCTACCGAGATTCGAACCCGGGATGCATAGCACAGAAGGCAGTGTTAACTACCGCTGGACTAAGTGGGTCGTAAAATAGGTATAGATAATAAAAAATAGTAGGTATATTTTAATAGGATATCAAAGAAACATACGTCACGTTTAATTTTAACGTTATAGCAAACTTCACCTTAAATACCAATTAATAATTAAAATAGGTACCTATCCAACAATTTATCATACAAATCAGTTGAAGAATATTACATAAGTTATATAAAGGCTAGTCGAAACGGACTAGCCAAGTAATATTGAAAAGTTAAAATGGCGCCGTCTTTTTTTACAGGATCCAACGAGTTCAATCCAAGTTTCCTCCAAATCTTGATATGTTAAGATTTTAGCGTCCTTTTAAAAACAGTTACAACTTAAATCTATTTTAAAAATGTCAACTTGATGATAAATAATTCATTATAATCAGCAGCTTATAGACATGTGCTCGTTTTTCGTTTAAGATATACTCTGCGCCCACTTTGATGATCTTATATTTACATTAGGTACGGAACCCTCGGTGGGCGAGTCCGACTCGCACTTGTCCGGTTTTTTTTTCATTATTACCGCATTTAATATAAAATTGTGACAACATCTTCACAGTTTGTCAACTAATTCTGGTCACACGTCACAATTCTTTGAATAAATTCATCATCATCTTTCTCTCCTGATCTGTGATAGTCTAGTGAGACGAGTGTGGGAGACACTAGCCTAATCTTTCTCAAATGTAGGGGAATAATTTGTTCTAACCTTAGTTAAAATTACTTGAGTTCCGCATAAATTATAGGAATCACCTCTTATAGGAATAACCTAATGCATATAAATAGTGGCGATAAGTGTTTCACCTGGATAGTGTTTGGTATTTAAATAAGTAACAAATTTTTAAATAATATTTCCTGTACCTAACCTATTATCTGCGCAATTAACATACAAATGCTATTGGATATAGTACTTAAATTTAACATTTTCGTGGACGTTCTGAAGCTCACGAATTGGCTTCGCTTCAGTCCCTTTCTCTTCTACAGTACCTACTGTAGATTGAATATATTTAAAGGCGGAATTAATATTAAAACTAGACACAACTTGACACTAGGCGCAGCTTAACAATACCATTACATGAAATACTTATGACCGTGGGTGGTCTATTTTTTGTTAGGAACTACGTTTGCACATTGCCTTGGCTTAGGTCATCGACATGATCAGTCTTGTTAATGACCTCATCAAATATTTTCTCCTCGCCATTATATTGTTATGTGTATTGGTTACCAGGATCTCTGATTAAACCAGAAATAATTAACTTTGACTAGCATTTTGGATTATGAACAATGGTTTAAGTAATTAGGTTATTTCTAGACAAATGGGTGAGTAAAATATATCTGAATGTTACTTAAATAAAAACCTATGAAATTTCTGTACTTCCAATACACTGTAAAATGTTGAAATACCGAGTTGGAAAACAAAATTGAACGAGAGAAAGTAGTGAAGAATTGAAGTTAGTGATTGTACCGACTTTACTGTTTAGTGTTCAAAGCAATTGTTCCTTTGAGTAGAACTTAATAATTTTAGTAAGTTTTTACTCATTTCTTAAGAGCTGTTATAGCCTAATGTGACCACAGAATGTGGCATTGAATTCGATTCTCTATAAGTCTCGAGTTCAATCTCAAACCATCTCATAACCAAGATTTTAAAGTTGTAAACTTATCTATCACGCTCTCCAACGGTAAAGGAAAGTATGAACCATTCCGTTATTTTCAAATGTACCTATATACCTCCTTCTTATGAATCCCGGCTCTCAGCCATTATGCCAATACCAGTCATTGTCTATATCAGTATGCTTTAGGATGACAAGAACTACAGTCTTCACCGATATTGACGTAACCTCGTACATGCAACGGGAGGAAATAGCATGCGAATAGCATTAACCGTTTTATTATGCGCTAATAGCAGTGTCATGGCCATTGAGTATGTTCAACGACATAATAAGAGCAGAGGTAGCCGCATCATACGATGTTTTTTTATATTGTACGTAATGCATTTTAATTTGTTCTTACATGATGCCATCCTATGTTTGTATTGTATGTCCGTTTGTGTCTACGACTTAATCATTTCCGTGAGATCAACCTTACATACATATTATGTTGTATAATTGTACAAAAGGAATTTACTATAGAGTACATGATAATAATGCAATTATGCAAAATTTTTAGCTTGCAAGTTCAGAGAGCAATCTATTTTTATAGTGAAAAATATTGAGTCACGAGAGGAATAAGTGCATTCAATTTATTTTGTGAGTGTAATAGAGACGGATTATTGCTAAGGACCAGCTGCTGATCAGTTCCCCAACCTTACCCTGGTCATTCCACTTCAACGTTCCGATAAAATATAATACATATAAAAATATTTGTAACAAATACATATTAAAACTACATAATCAAGATGACTTGCCGAATTCGTTCGTGAAGACAAAGTTACAAAGTATTGAATACGTTCTAATATTTCTATTAAATTGCGATAAATAGCGGAAATATCCATCTTTAACGTATTTTAATTCAATAATCATTTTTGTAAAGCACGTTACACAACTATTTTATCAACCTCCGACGCAACAACGACGAGGTGTTACAAGTTTTTTATTCTTAAAAAATACCATCTTCCTCGTCACCTACCTTATTTTTAAAGATACTTATCTTATAAAATCAAAAAGCTATATTATTTACGTTTGTTCGTTCGCTCTGAACTGTCAAGTTGTCAACTGGCACTATTGTCAGTTATTCGGGTTACTCCTAAACTGCGCGGAGATCAGAGGTAGACGTAATGTATAAATTTTAATCTTATGACGTATAATAAAGCATAATTATATCTACCTATAGGTATGTATATATATACGTACCTATTTATTCTGTATGTAGTACTATTATTAAGTTCCTTTATTTTTTATCAGTCAATTATGTAAGTATCCTATTCTCACGGGATTGGAACGAATATATAACAGGCAGTTATGCGAATAATTATAAATATCTAGTAGTGTTTTGCACAGAATATACTATATTATCTAGGTACATTGGCGTAGGTATATTGACACAGGTTGCAATAACTAAGGCTGAACTGGTGTTTATTACGTGCCTGGACATCACTTTGTGCTTCGATATGACATGATAATTGTAAGTAGTTAACTGGTCACACATTGTTAAAACTACGGACGTTTATTTGATAAGAGCGCTATAAATTCCATATTAAAATACACAATTGATTTCATCAGTTTTACTACAATTGAATTAAAATCAATCTAATAATAATTAGCCTTAAAATTGGCTTTTGTGTAAAGAAATGTAACCTACATACTCTAGATCCGAGTGTACCTACATAAAATATTCATCCATATCTCATATTGTTATTTCCTAACTGATTACAATCTTTAAAAGTTACCTGAAGGAATAGGGTTGGCAACGCGCTACCAACACTTCTTTTGTTACAATCGTCCACAGGCTACGGTAACCGCTTTCCATCAGGGAAGCAGTAAGATCTTTTGCCATCTTGTGATCAAATCAAAAAACATAACTGCGTAAAAAGTTAAAAAAAAATGTATTAATTTATTTTATATGAGTTTTTTTATTTAGGGTCAGTAACTTAAAAGTATTTTGAAATACCTATTCAATGATACCCCCACTTGATATAGGTCGTCGATTTTTTTATTTTTTACACATTATGGCGTCCAAAATCGGCCATTTTGATTTTACCAATTTTTTTTATACCAGACACTCCCGCAGTCAAAACAAATGCCGTTTGGGCTGTAGGGCGTGCCAAAGAAACAGATATACATACTTTCCTAATTACGTACATACATACACTCGAAAAACGTAACCCTCCTTCTGATGCAGTCGGGTAAAAAGGCATTGCTCATTAGTCGGATTGCGGAGCTATAATCGTCTCTAGTCAGTCTCTTCATGAAAAAACTTCAAGACGCAAGCAAAGTCGTGAGTCAATCAAGAGGTAGTTCTCATAAAACGTTGGAAGCGATTCCATTTGTGAATGAGTTTTATTGTAATGTGATGTCTGTCTGCATATCAAAGACAAAACATCAAGTAGACTGGATTACGACATATCAAAGGATCTTGTTGCATTCTATGGCGTTCACAGTTTATTATTTTGATAAATATTTCATGGTTGTACATATAAGTTTTACGATGTATAGCTTATTTACTTTATAGCGGTAGGTATATTGAATACGAAACATTGGGATTAAACTAATATACTGCGATAAAAAGTAGAAAAATCTATGTAGCCTTTCAATCGTCTAGTATCGATAACAGAAATATCGTTATTTAGCTCGGAACTAGATTGCGCTGTATAATATCCAGATATATATCGAATTATATATTTACAGTCAATATTTTTACAACGAATGTGCCCTCAAAAATAACAGCCGTATAAATATAATCCGACGGGTATCTAACACACGCAAAATGCATAAAATATTCCATTAAAATGACCACCTATAATTTAATGATATCAGTTCTGTAACCACTGAACAACGGCCACATGTATTACGTCTATAATAGTAGCAATAAAAAACTATCACGAACTGTATCAGTATCATTAGATGTATATAAATGTATACAGGTATATGTGTATATGTAAAAAATATACATAATTAGGAAATGCAAAGGCCGTTTCGTATATATTGAAAAGTATTTATCACTTCCTGAGTTTTTTAGACGCTGGTAGATAAGTGAATGGATTTTTTGTAATGATAAATATATTTCTTCCTGCCTTCTAAGTAAATAGAGGAATGTAGGTTATATCCAGGAAGTAGAGATTGTCTGTGGATTGCAAAAAAATATACTTTTGTTTTTATGTTACCTTGCAGTTTTGTATTGGTAACTGATGTGTATGTCCGTGTATCTGGTACGTACGGTGTTGCCTTTTAAAACTGCATACCTACATATTTATCTATAATTACCTTTAATTACGAATTACCGGCGGAGTCAGGTTATTGAAGTACAAGTGTAACAAGGTCAACAACCTGTTACTCGGGTACACCGTCCCAGTGTTAAAAACACGGTACAATTCGTTGCGTCATTATTCATAAACTTCGAATTTATGTAGAATTCTGTTGTAGAAGTACTGCTCACTAGTGCTCACTTCTGTGTGTACCTTAAAAATTCTCCTAGTAACGCAATCCAAAAAATAAAACCTTTCTTGATCTTTTTATGACAGCAAAAAGTTTTATTGCTTTATGCATTGTTGCAATTATTATGCAAGTAATTAGGGCTAGACTATCAATAATTAAAGTCTTTATACGTCTAAACGTGTAAACTTGTAAGTAACTTAATGACAAGTCTAGATATCAATAGATTTTCTACGATCCATCAATTCTCGTGAATGTGTATAAGCCGGTTTTGCTGTCTGAGCGGTCTCTCTCGATGTTTTTCTTTAATAGGCAACGCCAAGTAGGCTTCCTTATCATGTTAGAATAAATACATAGCTGTTTATGTGGTGACATTTATCAGAAACCAACATTCCAGTTGTTACATTATAGACTTGAACAATGAGAAGTTCATTAAAAATAATAAATTGAACCTGTTTTATCAGCGATCACGTTTTGGTGTCATTAATATTTATTATTTATCTTACAAGTTCACAGTGACCTTCGCGTTTCCTATCCAAACACGTGCTATTTAAGAATCGATGGTAATTTTGGGGTTAGGCAAGACAATCTCCTAAAGTTATCACCGTAAAGTTCTCTTTATTTCCCTTGGAGATAATATGCGGAGAAAATCTTCTTTAATAAAACCTTATTCTAGGGATTTATAAAGCCCAAAATCGCGGTTATTAAGTTAGGAGTTTTTGCGCGAATTGAGATTTTACATGGCTGGCACAAGAAACCTTTTTAGTTCCAAAAAATATCTTATGTTTAGTTGATTAAATTTTTCCTTTTTCTGAAAATCATAAGTATACCAAGCTTATTGTAATACCTAGTTTTATTTTTGTAATCTAACCAATGGGTTGAAGAATTTTGTTAAACATAATTCTGTGAACTTCTACATATACTTGTTCACTGAATCGTTACCTAAAAAATATCATTAACATACTAAACAAGAACTAGTTCTCGTAATCGCAATCTGAATGACTAACAAAGTTGGTCGTAAGCACACAATAAGTATACGTAATTCTGAGTGGTTATGCGAAAATGAACACAATACAAACACCGGAAATCCTCACGATATTTCGTTCATGCCGTAACTCGTATTATTGCAGTTTAATTGCCAGTAATGGCAGTAATAAAAATCTATCCAAGGAGAGCTGATCGAATGCTTCTTACAAAATTAGCCCATTAGTTTTACATCAAGCCTTAATAAAGGACGTGGAATCGCCAATCCCAAGGGACAATACAATATCTCCCTCCTCCTTCCCCTTTACTCTTAATTCAGCCTTTATTTATAGTTTTTCTCGTCGCTTTGTTGCATTCCTGTGCAATGGCTTGCGAAATTGAAATTCAGGATGATTGTTTTTTTTCTGATTACTCTGGTGTTTGTATTTATTTCAATCCTTTCTGGGATTTGAAAGCATAGCTGGCTGTGGCCAGTGTTATCCAACTTAATAAATTATGCTTTGATAGCATTTTGCCTTATTTCTCTCTGAAAACGTAATTATAATGATTTTATCGTTAAAAATATATATTGCAAATAAGCTAGTGTAAACCAGGACACCAAGATTAAACAACATAATTGAACTGCATAATAATAATTATATCAACCTACTTATACATAAAATGCTAATATGATTGTATTAAAGCATTTATAACAATTTATATAAATGCCACAACTCATGTTTAATACCGAAAAAAAATTACTCCTAATAAGACCTTTTAGTATTGGTACCTGCATAGTAATATTTTTATGAATGTTCATACCAAATCTTTTGACAACAACAAGATGGCCAAGGCCACTGTATACTGGAAGTCGGGAAGTCGGGCTACCAGATTTTTGATAGAGGACCCTAGTCGCAAACTTTGAAATTGGTTGTATTCAGCCGAGAAAACTAATCATATGCGTAGGAATAGAAAATAGGCAAATTTGCCTGATTGTTAGCTAACTTTTTGGCGAAGTTTTTGGCACATATTTTTTCAACATTTTTCCAATGCCTACTCCGTCGTGTTTTACTAGAAACTTATAGTGCTGGTTTTTTTGTAAGAATTCATTGAAGTAAAAGTCAATTAAATCTATCCACTGGGGGGGGGGGGTAGTCACGTGTGTGAGACCAGAGCTAATAAATTTGTACTAACCGGCTACGTATATAAGTGCCAGAGCAGAAAAGGGCGGGAAGGGGAATTGGGCGCTCCATTTCAGTCTAAAATTTTGACAAATCATTGAACATAAAACATCAAAATTGGGAAAAATTATATTTTTATCCAAACATAGACATAAAACTAATAGGTAACGAGCAAGAACTGCTAACGAGACATGAAGGAGAAATCGCGATTATCATATTAAGTTTTCATATTAGTGAACTACCTACATATTGCGCAATCTGTGACGGTAATAGCCGAACTTGTTATAACTTGTCATATCTACTTTCGCAACTACGGACTCCAGGGAATTATTTTAATGTCTGTGAAACTGGTGTATATGACGTCATTAAATATGTATGCTACAATTAACAAATTCCTCATTATAATTTACTTGGGATCAGTGTATTATGTCTTTCTTACCAGAGTTATCACTAACTATTTTCTCTTTCAAACAATCAATCCATTTCATTTTAGCTCCATTTTTTCTTTTGTTATTCTCCATTCATGATACAAAAAAAACATTTATATCTCGAACTTACTTACATCTTTGCAATTTCCATCCTATATTCTCATTCCTAAATCTTTTTTTCTTTGGTTTCCCTTAAATATTAATTTAGTGTTCCGTAATCGTCTCCTGTTCTGATAGAAAAATAATTGACAGTTACAGGTGACAAATTAATAGTTCAACGTTCTATACAGTTCATAAAATCAATCTATCTGTATCATGATGGCATACTTCTACAATACAGGTATCAAAAACTTTAAAGACTCCTCTTCAGATAGTATCCCTTTTCGTCATTTGTGGTAGAAGACCATTATCACAATTGACATTGCAGATATTCATTCTGATTGTCACTATCTTTATTTATTTCTGGTCCTCCGTTAAATTGAAATAAGCCGAATATAAAAATTAAGTAGCGGAAAACATCCATTAATAATATAATACCCTTGACTTGGAAACCTTAGCGAATTTAGATTGACGTTGGTTTTTATTGCCGATAAATTTCTGAATAGGCACCGCAGCAGTTACATTATACTAAGAGAAAACTGTTTTTGTGAATTGTTTCTTAGATATTTCCGTATTACGATGCTAATCAGATGAATCAATGTCAAATGTTATTACATCTTATAATTTTGTCGTAGAAAGGCTCATAAAAAAAAAGGTTAGGCATTACGACCATGGTTATTCCCGGTCTCAAGGAGTACCTATATAATATGATGTTCATTAAAGGTTATACTGATCAAATATTTCATAGTCTAAGAAACGTTTAGAACTGATATGGCACTAGATAATAACTTTTAGTAATGTCATACTAACTCTCGATATTGCCTAGGCACTAGAGAAAACGTGCACCGCACGTTTTGCGAGACAAGGATAGAAATTACTCCCATCCTAAACTTTGACTTTATTTATACACGATACTACTATGTACTTCTATAAATAAATAAATAAATATTCTGCGACATTTTACACATCACCATCTAGTCCCAAACTAAGCAGAGCTTGTACTATGGGTACTAGACAATGGATATAAATACTTATAAATACTTATAAACTTTTTTTTTTGTTGTAAATACATGATTATAATACATAGGAAACACCCAGACAAACACAAACACTTATTTCATCACATAAATATTTGTGTCCCGTGGGAATCGAACCCACGACCTCGTGATCAGCAGTCCGGTACTCGAACCACTAGACCACAGAGGTCGTCAATGTGTGTGCAAATGTGAATATTTAATTGATTATGAAGGTATTTGAACGGATTTTGATAAGACTTACAGTATAATAAGAATATTAGATACTTTTGTCAATACACCACGCGGGAGTAGCCGCAAATGGTAGCTAGCTTAAATTGTAGACTATTATCCTATTGTTTTGCATCATAAACGACCTCGACCTACGATCGTAAAATGAAAAAGTCCACTCCTAACGTCATACAAGTGGCCAAGCAAGTAATATCTATACGTATATTATATATTATGTGGCAGTAGTTATACTGCTGTAGAATATAAAACTGTTTAACCATTGACAAGACAAGAAGAAGAAAAATTAAAGTGGCATCTAGATTTATAACATAAGTACTAGCTTTTGCCTGCCACTTCGTTAGCTTATAATTAGTATTATATCCAATCTGCTTTTTCATAGATCTTCTTACAAACTTCCACCACCTTTTCGTCCTTTTAAGGGCTGATTTTCGGAACAGAAACTATGTCCCTACCAAATTTCATCTAAATCGGTTCAACGGTTAAAACGTCAAGGTAACATACATACGTTCTTTCGCATTTATAATATTATTAGTATTGGTAGTAGGGATTTGCTGATGTTCGTAACTTTTCTAGAGTAAACTATTATACTTTACCAATTATACTGCCAGAGTATATCACAAGTTATGGTAGATAATATGTGTCTAGTATAAATGTTACTCCGTACTAGACAGTAGCTTCAGACGAAGCATCAAAACAAATGATCCATTTAACTTTGGGCCGCTTATCGCAGACACGAAGCTAGCAATATTTCTACTGTACTTTATCTTTAGAAGAAGTATTAGATCAGGATACTAGGAACCAAACTGCGTAACTTTAGGATCCAATCCGTACATCCATCTCGTCGGCTATCGTGACTAATATGTATTTAATAAAAACGAAACAACACAACTTGACTAGGTGACGGAGCCGGATATTGAGTATGATGTCGTCCTTTAAAGACATATGATCCTCACACTCCGATACCTAATGATTCTTTAAAATATTATAAACATTGAACTGATTGGAGACTTAGCAGGTAGAATTTATAGACCACATCGCGCTAACGTTGGCGATAAAGAAAACCGTGAGATCGTGAAATCAACTGTGAATCAGTTCAAGAACTAAGTTGATAAACATCTCTTTGCGAAAAGAAAACTAGTGAGAAATACAGGCAGTTATCATTGGTCTCAAATTTCTATCTTATGCGAAATAACATTATCCTGTTTTCACCATACTTCGAAAAGTACCCTCAACAATACCGTTTGTCAATTGCTTGTATGAAATGTATTGTATGAGAAGAGGACCTTTGTATGTCAATGAAACCAGTAGACTCGAGACTTGAGGTCAGAGGTCAAAGAACTGGCCGTGTGATAAGCTTATGTAAAACATGATTACGTCACTCCTGATGTGACTGAGCTAGCGTGTAACGAACTAAAAGTAACGACTAGACTTTGGCCGTCTCGTTTCGTGACCAAAATACAAGTTACTTTCTTTGGAACTTTTTACATTACCGTAAAAAAGAACATCTAAATTGCCGGCTGGTCTGAAAAAGATTGGAAGCAGATTCGAGAATCGAAAGAGATTTAAATCAAGAAGACTTTCGATTGCTATTCCTTTATTTCAGTTTAAGATTTCAATAATGATATATAATCACGATTTTTACAGAATTCACTATAGGTGCACTTTAATTACAATTCTTTTAATGGCTATTAATGACATTACGAAGTACTACTGCGAGCTATTCTTATAATTATTTTATTAATACTTTTCTACAGTTTGTTTTTAAATGTTACCAACAATGTGACAGTTTACGCTATTTTGACATCTGCTGTCAACGTAATATATGTAGTTAGGACAGCACAGATCGCCACTCTCTTTTGAAAAAGACTAGGCCGATTGCTAGTGAGATTTTGATCACGAGATTTAGTACAATACTAAAGAGCACAACTACCTACTATTAAAACATCAACAATTACAAATAAATAACATAACGACATTGAACCTACTTTTTACCTCAGCAGTTTGACCATTGGATTCTACCACTAACAGTGCTACTTCTATTGCTTTTTAAAACGAGCGTTTTTTTCAGCGCGTACGAAATGTATTTTTATATTCTTGACACACGTACAAAATATTTTATTTTATGCGATCATTCGTTCCCTAAACGATACAGATCCTGGCGGATAGATTACTTGACGTTTTACGAACGTCTGCCATTTATCGTCATAGTGTATGCGGGTAGAATGCTCGTGACAACATCTTCGGTATTTTAGCTCTTAATAAACCGTGTAATACAGTTTAGAATTATAATAACAGCATAGTCGTCCGGCGCACCCCAGGCTGATAACCTAAGCTAACTGGCTAATTGATATACCTAGGTCTTGTAGTGTGAGGGATTAAATTCCAACGTCGATCTAGGTTTTGTTGGGTCTATGATTTTCATAGTAGAACTTGGAGTTTGGATTTGTGACCGGTTAGTGGCAATAGGTTCGCTCGTTACTACACGCAATCTCAAACATATCGGCGAAATGTAGGAGTACCGTAGTAAATACGCCTCTGCTTACACCTTCAATGATATGGTAGTATGTTTTATAAACCTATATAAACTGCATCAACCAGATTTTGTAGAGGGTCTTTTTTTTCCTTTGCGCTTTTTAATTAGTTCCTTGGCGTAGTATTAAAAAAATAAGAAAAAAATAATGTGGGTTAACAGAGTAAAATTTTCGTCTGATTCGACTTGACTCTTCAGACATTATTTTCCAAACATAGTTAGCAAGTACTCTTGAATATATTACCGACGTGTTGATAAGAACATTTCATTTGTTGCGCCTATTTATTTTACGTTCGCCGTGTTTGTATATCTTAGTCGTTTTTATACCATGACGAAATCGATTCTTTAAAAAATGCGGAACTGTGTACCTAGTTATTCACACACATTATACACGCTGCACGAATGTACTTATAATTCTTGATTAAACTTGTACTACTTATGAATTCATCCACCATTTTCAACAGAAAATATTCCACTCTTATCTATTTATACCTAAATTATCTTTTTATAATTTTGTAGCTATTTCTTTTTTTTAGTTAAAAATTAAACAGTAATCGTGAAATCGTGAGAATGTTGTTTTATTTTTATTTTATTGTAAAGCGAAAAAAGTAGCATTTAAATAAACTCAGATATGTATCTACATTTTTATAGTTGGCAATACTAGAAGCAACTTTCGTATTTTCATCCTCAAACGTTCAGTAAAGTTATCAAGTTTCTTTTGCTCTTATTTTACTGGCTACATTAACCCTAATGGAAACATACCTACATATGTCAACAAACTATGGCGGGACTTTTTGGCGGTTAGCAGTTCGGTTTTACATACCATCACGCCTGTCGTCCCCGAAGGGTTAGGCAGAGCTGTACTAATGTACACCCACGTTTCGCCGGTATGTATTAGGACCCATGTAATAGGGGGCGAGCCTATTGCCATTAACCGGGCACAAATCCAAACTCCGAGCTGTTACTGAGAATTTCATAGAAAACCCAATAACACTTTGCTCGACCTGGGTATCTAACCCAAGACCTCTTGCTCGGCAGTCGCACTGTACAACCACTAGACCAACGAGACCTATTACAAAGAACCTATTACATACACTAAAAAGTAAAAAATAAAATAAAAACTGCGTTAAAAAAAACGACTTCAAAACTAAAAAGTTAAAAATAACAAAACAATTTTAACTTCTTTTTAGTTTTAAAAGTATGAAGTCGGTGCCGGTGCCTGGTTTGAAGCCACCCCGCTCAAGATCACACGCGAAGAGTGTATATACATATCTTTACATTTGGCTTGGCACCGACTTCATACCTTTAAAACGCACGACCACTAGACCAATGTGGCAGTTCGGTTTTATTTTTTAAATTTGTGTCTAGATGAATTTTAATACAACAATAGTAGATCTTTAACCGTATTAGTAAACGTGTATAGATGTTAGTAAATTTAACAAAATAGGGGCCACTTGGCTTTTCGAATTCGATCAAGTAGTCCGTTTTAGTAAAGAACAACATCTTTACTGAAACCTGTAAAAATCATATATCGTCATTCATTTATGAATCATTCAACAAATCATCACTCGTCTATAAACCGTTGTAACAAATAAAACGTTAAAATATTCTATCATATCTGGACATTATTACAGATAGTACAGATTCCTTAACCTTAAAGAAAAGAAAAAAAACCGCAGTCGAAGGCCTGGCCAGGGTAACCGATTCGTAACCCCGCTAAGACACAAGTTCGCGCGTTCACCACTAAAAACACCCTATTTGCTGTAGCACTTCAATTTGTGAACACAGCCCTACACCACATTGGCATATGGGTGTCGACATTTCCAGTGACGTCCAATTCCGATGTCATCTAGAGCACAAAACTAAGTTGCAATCTAAAAAGCTAAGTGTGCTCAACAGCAGGCAGCCATTCTGGCCACAGCAGGTCGTTAGAAGGATCCGGCAGTTAGGTCTCGAGGTGGCCTTATCCAAGTCCAAGGACCTATTTTTCCACGGGCCTCGTAGGGGGCCACCTCTAGGATCTCATATCATGGTGGGAGGTGTCCGCATCGGCGTCGAGTCGACGATGAAGTATCTCGGACTCACGTTCGACAGCCGGTGGGACTTCCGACACCATTTCCGAAGGTTGGGCCCCAAATTAATGGGCACCGCGTCAGCTCTGTCGTGGCTGCTGCCCAATCTGGACGGGCCCAACGCCTCCTGCTGGAGGCTGTATATGGGGATCGTGCGATCCATGGCGCTCTACGGAGCGCCAATATGGGGGGAAAATCGGCATCGGCAGCGAATTCACTCCCAGACCTTGAAACCAATGTCCTCGCGTACTTAACGGTTTCATAAGAACTTCATACCACGTGCAGTCAGGCTGTGGAATGAACTACCTGCCGAGGTTTTTCAAAACGACTATAGCGTGGGGTTCTTCAAAAAAGGAATGATTAGGTTTTTACATGGTCGGCAACGCGCGAGAGACACCTCTGGTGTTGCAAACGTTCATAGGCTACAGTAACCGCCTACCATCAAGTGGGCAGTAATCATATTTATCGTATAAAAAAAGAACGCCTTTTCAGTTTGGCTATTTTGTCCATAGAAAGAAAGGCAGGGTCAGTTTTGGGTTTTGAACATAATTAATAAATTTAGTTTTATAAAAATTACGTAGGCAAGCGTTTGATCACAATCTCACATGATGGCATGGACTTGAAGACCCCCAAATTGTACTCATCGGGAAACACAGGACCAGGCATCCGATTCCATTCCCTCGCTATGCGTATAAAAAAAGAGGAACCGATCGCTTCGTACGGGTTTCGGGAATTTCCACCATGAAACGGTGCCGCTTTTCAGTTTGTCAGGGGCGTAGCTACCGCTGTATCTGCCGTATCAATTATAGGGGGCCCCCGGATTACGGGGCCCCCCGACGTGCGTTAGCAAAAAATAATAACAATTGCCCAAATTTTTTTATGATTTCGAGGAACCGATCACTTTGTGCAGCTTTCGGGAATTTCCACCATGAGACGGTGCCGATTTTCAGTTTGCCAAGCGCGTAGCTACCGCCGTATCTGCCGTATCAATTATAGGGGGCCCCCGAGTTACGGGGCCCCCCAACGTGCGTTAGCAAAAAATTATAAAAACTATCAATTTTTTTATGATTTCGAAGAACCGATCGCTTCGTGCAGCTTTCGGGAATTTCCACCATGAGACGGTGCCGATTTTCTGTTTGCAAAGCGCGTAGCTACCGCCGTATTTGCCGTATCAATAATAGGGGGCCCCCGAGTTACGGGGCCCCCCGACGTGCGTTAGCAAAAAATTATAAAAACTACCCATTTTTTTATATCATCGAGGAACCGATCGCTTCGTGCAGCTTTCGGGAATTTCCACCATGAAACGGTGCCACTTTTCAGTTTGCCAAGCGCGTAGCTACCGCCGTATCTGCCGTATCAATTATAGGGGGCCCCCGGGTTACGGGGGCCCCCGACGTGCGTAAGGTAAAAATAATAAAAACTACCCAATTTTTTTATATTATTTCGAAGAACCGATCGCTTCGTGCAGATTTTAGACTTTACCCTTCATAAGGGCCCCCAAACCAATTTTTATACGGGGCCCCGCCAAGGCACGCTACGCCACTGCAGTTTGCCTGGTTGTCCGATGGTAATACTAGGTATGCTGTTAATATACGAAAATTTTAAAACGGTTTAAATAGACCTCGAATTTTGACTCGAGTGCCAAACCGGGGCCCCCCTCTCAGTGTGGGCCCGGGGCGGACCGCCCCCACCGCCCCCCCCCTTAGTCCGCCACTGAGCAGTAGTCTCACTCTAACCAGACTTGACCTTTTATAAACGTATTTAATGTTGAACGTTTCAAGCTTTAATAAAATTTTAACCTTATGAGGCACCACTTGCGCTTTGATAAGGTCTTAGTGCTATTCTGATTTCCCTTAGGGCTGTTGCAGGCTTTACAGTTGTCAGGAAGATGTTAACCGTAGAATTTAAATAAAGCAGGTTTTTGCTAGTAAATTCTAGAAAATGGAGGTCTTACAAATGCAATTCGAACGAATTTATAATATTGACGTTGGTCAATCGATCTATTTGATTAAGCTGCACTTGCTACGGTCTTTGGATGGCTGACCATTCTTAATCGTACCTTAATTTATCTAATTCGTACCTTAATTCGTACCTATCTATCCTTAGGTTAGTATTGATATTGGCCAAAGTTGGGCAATCGCTTCTATGGCCGATGGGAATACGTTACGAATTTTCGTGGCCATCATTGAATTTTGAATCGGTAGCCTAACATGCTGGTATGGGCAATATACCATTCTGGTCCTCCCTATACATATGCGCCTTCGTGCTTCATGCTAAGAAGGTCTGGATACCCAACCCTATGAATGGAAGCTGACCCCTAAATAGTTGCATTACTATGCAAGACAAGATTTTCCACTTCATTTACTTTCAAATACAAAAATAGACATTCTATTATATTTTTAATACATGACAAGTCGTTTTTCCTCTTTCCGCATAACTTGACTGACATTTTACACGATTTATACTGACAACGGGTTATTTATGTGTGTGCCTCATTTAACCTCGAATGTGAAAGGTGTTGCCAATGCTCATAATTGGTAACGCATGTTAACAAGTGATTTATCGAGACGTTACGACATTTCGAAAATTTTAAAATCCGTTGAAAATGTTTCTATTGTATCTGTGGGTGTTGTTTTTTTTCGTTCGTATGTCTTTTCGGTTGTGAACCTAAAAGACAAAACGTTAGTGTTTATTACATACATACACTCACGCTTTATTTCACTGAAGGTAGGTAGAAACTACAGACAGTCATGGGTTACATTCATACATCTTGTCATTTATGCGCGCCGGCTACGGCTACCTGCGCTCCTGACCTTTATAAAATACTTTTTGTTCACCAATTAGATCGGTTTATGTACTTCCCGGCGTTTATTATCCGATGACTAATTAATTATTAATACTCCCTATTAAACTACAGAATAGTAACGAAATAAGTGTATTTGTTTCTACCCACTAAGGTAAAATTAGTTTATGTAGGTACTATTAACTTAATGTACAACCATCACGATAATGCGAGACACCAGATTTTGTATAGGTATCTAAATATCCATAAGGTTTAGTCTCAATTTGCCTGTTTGTGTGATTATAAATTTAAACTTTCTTGTTGGGTATTTTAGACTTTGGTACTATAAATATGGAACCGTAAACCGTGACGTAAACGTAACCGCCTTAGACTCGTAATTGTAAATGTTATAATGAGAGTAATAAAGTCAAAAACCTTAACACTGTCGAGTTAATTTATAAAGTACCTACTGGTAGTAGGTACATGCCTACGTGAGCGATGCGTTCAATGTCATTCACCCTATGCACTCATTCACTACCTGATTTACCGCCAACACGTTACGTATTTTTATTCCTTTTTTTATTATGTCTACTTTTGTTTTTAAAAACTTTACATATATTGGCATAGATATAAATAAATCTGGACATTATGGCACAGCGTCATTTAGTTCCGAAGGTTGATTGTACATAATATACTATTTTTGTTAGAAATAAATATATACTTATAATACATAGATACAATACAACCATGACTCGGATAAAAATAATGATGCTCACCACACAAATATTTGTCCCTGCCGGGATTCGAACCCGGGACCCATAGCACAGAAGGCAGTGTTAATTAACTACCTTTGGGCTAATCTAGAAAATACTTTTTACGGATTTTACATGATGAACGGAAGATTTATTATTTAACCCCGACGTTTCAGATTCTTCACATTATCCTTGGCCACGGGCTATGTACCTAATTAGTTTATTTTCAGTCTTATATTTGTACCTAAATGTAAGATCCTGTACGGTCTGAACATAAACGCTGTAAAGGATAAAAAATGTCGAGATTAAGCAATATCCAATACACCGTCATAAAATACGTTAAAAGTAGTTTTGATTCAATGTTATATCGGCATTATATGTATAATTATGTTATTATAATATTCATAAGATTTTTAATTTTAAACAAATGAAAACATTGTATAATGTGAGAACTGAAGATTGGATTTTCTCATTTAAGTACTAAAATAAATAAAACTATTCATTCTTACTTCTCCAAATGCAACTGACGCGGACGTTGAAAAATTAACAACTTGTAAGGATTGATTACTATGAAGCGACGCATCAATCTGAAGAATCAACCGATTTGTCGTAACTGAGCCTTTAAAATAGTAATTGGGTCACAACCTAATTAGGTCGTCGCCAATTCGACACCCGTGTCGAACATCTTATGGTTGCCATCGAATTAATTTTACCACTGGGAGTTTTCTTAACGACATACCACGACACCCATGATTGAGGGGAAAATTTTAGATGAGAATGTTTCGTGGAAGTTTGTTTACAAACAAGATCTTATACATACATAGATCTATGTGTATATACATACTCAGTTTCATATTTTTCTTGTAAAACTGTCGGTGTTGATACCCGTGTAGTGTTCAGTGTCATTTGTAACTGATTTTGTGTGGTGTGAATGATGCCATGCTGTTTTTTATGTGATGTCTCTCAGCACTAAAATAGAGGATATCTTATTTATTGAATTTTATGAAATAAGCTTTAAAAAAGATTTAGCACCACACCCCGATTGATGAAGAATACAAAGTGAGCAATCGCAGCATTTTAGGTAATAGATTAAAAACATAAACAACCCCCGACAGAGTTGATGATCTTCAAATGGCTGAACAGGGAAAACTCGAATAGTAGTCGAAGGATTGAAACTTTTGCACACCGATAGGTTTTATTGGAGTGATATACTTGGCAGGGAAAGTACAATAGGTACAAAAACCTTATTTATCTAATTTGTATCATATTGATTCGCGTGTAGCTTCGATGAATATCCCCCGCTAATCGAGCCGTTCAAATTGATTATATTATCTGTGGATGTACATATGTGTGTTGTTGATTGATTTTCGTTATTATTTGCTCACGTACGGTTCCCCACGTCATAGTTATCTTATTGATGAGACTTTTACTTATTAATTACGAGTACCTACGTGTGTGTACCTCCCTATATGAGGTTCGGTAGTTTTCCACTATCGTCGTGAACGTATGAGTCGTGAAATTATTCATTTTTTTTATTCGTGACTCGCACGCACCACTTTATTTTCAAAAGTAATGTGCGAATTTATCACATGCTCAAACGATTAAAGAAAATATCCTGAGGAAACCTGCATGCTTGAGAAATTTTCTCGATGGCATGTGAAGTCTGTCAACCCGTTGTAGGCTAGCGTGGTGGACTACCTATAGCCTAATCCCTTTCAAATAAGAGGTGACCCGTTTTATGACCGGTTTATTCATTGCTAGCCTTTTAAGAAGCAGTTGTTTTTTTTTTCAACTGCTATGCCGAATTAAAACAAAAAGTCTACTTCTAGCGCATTTAGAACTTACGTCACGGTCACGATGCTAAGTTACTTGTTTTTCTCGTTTGTCTTTCCAAAGGACATCCTTATTCTGTGATTTATTTAAAATTATTTACGTTTATTCAAGAATTTCTTGTCATTCACGGTAACATGTTAGAACTAAGGCATTGTGTGTCGAAATAGGCTAGCTATATAACAATAAAAATTGGTCACATTTTGGTATTTAAACCTTTAAATCAATTTTGTAATAACCTTACCCATCTGCCTGATTGGCCATATTGCTAGTGCGACTGCTAGAGCATACTTGAGTGAACTTGCAGATTACGTTTAAATTGGACCATGACCTCTATTTAATCGAAAAAATAAAAGGGATACAAACGTGATAAATATGTAGATACTTAATACATTGATTGCACTCAACAAGTTAAATCGATGTTTCAAGACGTGATTTTCCCTTAAAAAGCAGATGTTTTTCATTTAATTTCCATGAAATTTATGCTATTATTGCTACACACTGAGACGAAAACTTATAGCAACCATCATTACTGTAATTTTAACTTTAAACTGTGCTTGTTGTGTGTTCTGGTTAATTGATCTTCCACAAGAGTTAAACGCAAACTCTTTTGCTTTTATATTATAATCTAATAGAATCTTCGTCCGTTACTCGGAAACGTCGTCTTCAAAGCCACAGAGGGGTCTTTATAACTCCTATAAAAGTGGTTGCAATCTACATACTAAATCAGAAAAGGCGTTCTTTACAAGCTTTTGTAGGAGCACCTGTTTCTATGCTTATGTTCTCTTTGAAATATTTTGCCTAGTTATTTTGTCTGCTAAGCTAAGCGATCTCAATTTGCGAAAAGTCTTCCGTCAACTAAATGTTAGAAAATGTATGATAAAACTCTGAGTAATCCGATAAAAGGCATGAAATGTGATCTGAACGAATGCTGAGTACCTTTTGGCAAACCTGTAGGTATATCGTACAGTACGTCTTACCTTGTCGTCTGTGAAGTTAATTAGCGTAATCATGTGAAATGTTCGGGGATAAACACCATATCGCTCAGATTTATAACAGAGACGTACTAATTACTAATGTCATACCAACAATACTGTCAATATCGCTATTGACCTGAAAAATACCGTTACCAAATGTATCATCATCAACCCATTAACGTCCCACTGCTGGGCACGGGTCTCCTCTCATTTGAGAGGGATTAGGCTATATATACCAAATGTATGTATTTTATTAAAGTTTTGTTCCTGTTCCCATTTTCTAAAAATCATCAACAAGACCAAGTTTTCTACTCTAAAAAAAGTTGAATAACTTTCGATCTTAGTCGATGAAAAACGTGAACCCTTTATGCCAATCACAATAACCTTCACACAGCCAATCAATAAGAGATTTGCCTCGCAGATAACTCCCGAATATCGTTCACAATAGGTGCCTCGACTGTATTCACAGGCATTATACTTCACTTGATACTGTCAGAAAACCACAACTGCATTTATATAGATTTACGTTTTTTTCCATTGTAAGACAACAATGGAAAAAAAACGTAAAAAAGTATTCGTAATCTTAAGTTGACTGATGGATATGACAGAGAATGCCTAAGATGAGGCGTTTCAAGTACACACGCGCTTTTCAGCTCTGTATCATGTAATGCACACGCGACGGAACAGAGTAAAGCTGTTTAGCGCTCATTAACCGACTTCGAAAAATACTTTTTTTTAAATATTTGTTACCTCATAACTTTCGAGTGGGTGAACCTATTCAGATGTTTTTTTTTTAAACTGGTGCTTCCCGTGGTGTCCCATTCCAGTTCCGTTTATTACGTAAATATTTTGGCTAGTTTGATTAGGTATTAGTATATCTAATATCGATAGCATATTGAATTATATTACAACAAGGATGTTAATACTGATTCCTTGCCCTTATTGTTATTAAGAATACTTTTTATGGACTGCAGTCAATCAGCAGTTTAAAGCATCCATGTCCTATCACTGGCAGACTGTCCGTGATTATGGATGCTTTAAAGGATCCAAAAAGTCGGGACTGAATGATAATTATATTGATATGATTTACTGCGATAAAATCCGTAAGGTGTCGTTTTATTTTTCTGTATACGGAAAGTATATAATTTCGTAGACATATTTAGTATTTTTTTCGGACATGACGACCACCCAAGTCCCTACTACTGCAAATTCTGTAAACCAGGATCAACAGTCCAGAAAATCGTCGAGAAAATGAAACTCGACGTGTCCCAGAGGAATGATTTTAACTGTCTTGGAACCCGCAGCTACACATCATTAACAAACATTTATTAAGCTTATAATTATTGTTAACCCAATTCTTATACAAGATATATATAATTTCCAGCGTACGTGTTGTATTAAATATCAAAATTAACTACAGTTGAAGTGACCTTCAGCTGCATTGAACTTTCGTTTTTTAAAACCTCACGTACTTTATCTATGACCTACATTTGCTTATGATGAATAAAATTGTAATTTTAGGGCAACTAATATAAGAATTATGTTGTTTATATGGGTATGGCAATTTAGTGCTACTTGCCCTTGAATATATTCCTATAATTACAGTTTATAACGGCAGAAGCCGATAATCACTACGCTTCTTTACTAGCTTAACTACGCAGGTTGATCGATCCATGTAGTTCTTGCAAGCGTTTTTCTTTTTTTCAAACTGCTCAACGTTTACAAACACAAATATTCACAATGCACAAACGCTTAGCACCCGGAACAACTTACTGCAGGCTACACATATATGTTCCATCCGGCGATCAAACATGCGGTGTAGAACCTGATCGCTCGGCCACTGCACCAACCGTGCTGTTTTGGCAGATCTTGGACCGTTTGATAGTAATTTTTGGTCTACCCCCAGGAAGTTTATCTAAGAGTGACACAGCCGTGACGAAAATCTCCAAATCAACTCGAAGACTTCATAATTCTATTTCAATAAATAAAAAAATCTTATTTCAATAGGCTTATGACTCATTTATTTGCTAGCACTCCACATCGTCTTACTGTGTAAGTCATTGTTTGGTTTCCAAAGCCAAAAAAATACCCAAAAGTGTTATGCTATCTACGTCAAATATATATATTGCTTATCTAATATAATAACAAGCATCGCAGCATATATTAATATTTACGGTTTACCGTTTAAACAAAACTGCCAATGACGTAATTTGTGACGCGATTTTTCTAATTTTGGCATGTCCAATTGAACTGATAATATTAAGTGGTTTTAATATAGTTACAATGAAATGTATATATTATTATGTTCAGTGTGTCTTGGTACGTTTCCCGCATTTATTAAGTAGATTAAGTTTACCTTTATTTTTCTTCTTGGCTTCAATTTCCTTAGGCTCTATTGGCATTTTACGGACTAAATATTTGATTTATCAAAAGTGCATACAAATGTTCTTATGTATTTTACTAGTTCAGTGACCTTCTCGATTTTACTGCTTCACTTTAGACAGATTTTGAACGCGTATAATCATAAACTTGGTAGATTTAAGATTCAAATGTTTACATAACCTTATGCACAGGCTTTAGGTAAGTTAGGATTGTGATTCTGATTAATATAGCCTAACCTACTTATGTGATAAACTAGCTTTTGCCCGCGGCTTCGCTCGCGTTAAGAAGTATTACCTACGTCATGGTAGCTTTATGCATGCAGTCTCAGCCCGATTGGTTTAAAATTGACATAGTTTCATACAAACTTTCATCCCCTATTTTATCCCCTTGGGGGTAGAATTGATCAAAATCCTTTCTTAGCCTGCGACATAACATCTACCTTTTTTTTTTTTTTTTTTTTTTTTTTTTTTTTTTTTTTTTAAGTGCAGAAAAATCCTTTACGGACCTTCCCGCCGCCTGGGGAGGCGACGGGGTGTGTCGGACTCCGCCCAATGTGAGCGTTTACCGACTAAAAAACCGCACCCGTCAACGCCACCAACCCGATTGCCGGGGCCATGGGATTCGCAAAAGCATGCACCACAACCCCGGCGGGCTTCGGTCCAGCTCTTATCGCTGGACCCCGGCTAGGAGCGAGGCATCGCTCGCCTCGCATCCTCCACGCAGGCGCACGTGTGACGAACACGCGCGCCGCCTACTTGGGGCCATTTTCAGGTCGGGCGGCGGACTCCCCTAGTCGCGCCCACCCGCTGGCCACAGCTCATGGAGGCCGGAGGTCTGTTTGCGCCCTCCGGCGCCCGGTGCGTCTACTGCGGATCGGGAGAGAGGTTGTGATTTCTCTCTCCCTTTCCGCCGCCTCTTTCGCGCGCATTACTTGCTCGCAGTAAGAGGCGGCGGCATCCCACGCACTCTCGCTCCCGACCATGGATAGAATCATAGCTGGAAGCGAGAGGTCACCGCCGACTGCCGCTACGAGTTCACGGCGCTGCTCTGCCCAGGCCGGGCAAGCCTGGAGCGTGTGCTGCGCCGTGTCCTCAGGGCAGCCCACACAGTGGTGACATCCGGGCGATGGCTCCCGGCCTATGCGACACAGGTACTTGCCGAAGCACCCATGCCCAGACAAGACCTGCGTCAGCCGGAAACTGAGGACGCCGTAGCGCCTCTCAAGCCACTCCTCCATGACAGGCCTTACCGCCACTATCGTGGCGTGCCCTGCACTGGGTTGCGCAAGTCGCATCCTCCACTCCGCCACTAGGATCCGGCGGAGCTCAGAGCGCCGTGCCTCAGTCTCGCGCGGCAACGGCAGCTCGCCCCGCCTCAGCGCCCCCTCGCGCCACTGGTACAGTGTTGCGAGGGCCTTCGCTTCGAGGTCTCAGGGCGGGGATCCAGCAAGGAGGCTCGCCGCCTCAAAGGAGATCGTGCGATATCCCCTTATAACTCTGACGGCCATCGCCCGTTGCGGTCTGCGCAGCAACACGGCGTTACGGGCCGCCAGGTTTCCTCCCCATATTGGCGCTCCGTAGAGCGCCATGGACCGCACGATCCCCATATACAGCCTCCGGCAAGAGGCATTGGGCCCGCCTAAATTGGGCAACACTCGCGACAGAGCTGACGCGGTGCCCATTAATTTAACATAACATCTACCTGCATGTCAAATTTCAGCCCGATCCGTCTAGTGGTTTGGGCTTTTCGTTGATAGATCACTATGTCAGTCAGTCGGTCACGTTTGAGTTATATATATTTAGATTATATATATTTAGATACTAACAGTACCTTGGGCTGTAACAGCTAATTAAATGACTAGTCTTCTTCGATTGTTTTTTTAGTTCAATCGTTGATATAAATAATTCCAGCAATATTTTTAAAGCCACATTAGTATAATTCCATGGTCCGTTGAAAACGACAACTCTCCCTCTTTCTTTAGAATGACCTTAATGTATACAAAATGCGAATTCCATTCCAATCCAAGCTAAAATCGACCTTACATACATACAAATATATATAGGTACCTATATGGCCTATGGTTTGTCGCCAACGAAAATAACTCAGTCATGCCATTCAAGGTTTTGAACCAGCCGACTGAGGCACGGAATGTTGAGGGGAGCAAAGTAGCTCTACGGAACAGAAACCTACCTGCGACATCAAAAAAGTGGCCTGAACTTGTTCTGTGAAGCGTGCGTTAAAGAAAGGCTATGTAATAATAACAATTTAAAACAGTGGTAGTGAAAACGTCTTTAATAAACAGTGCTGTTTTCCTAAAGTGATGAATATAATCTCCTTGGATCCAGTTCAGATGCGTTGTGCAGATGACATTGTGTAAGTCCTAGGCGATTGTATTATCGTGTTTTCCTTCGTTCCGATGCTTAATCGTGTTAAATTGTTGAGGTGTATAGGGAAAATTGCTGTTTCGTAGTTTGTAAAGAGGTTAATTTGAGACAACAGTGTTTATTTGCTGTTTATGTAATTTTGTGATGTAACAGATTCAACTTTAACCTATACAACTGCAGGCAATAAAGTAGGCCTCGTATGTAGTGCAGGATATTTATGTAAATTTATACAAGACTTTTTTTATTTAATTCTGTGATCCTAGTAGAGTACGTAACTTTAGTTATTCTGCAGAAATTACTGAGAAAGACAGGATTCTGCAGCATTTTAATATTAATTCTCTCTCTCTATCTCTCACTCTCTATCATGAGAAAAAGCATAATTAAACACTCCAGTCTCAAGACTTTCTGCATTTCGAACATTAGAGACAACACTTACACCTTAAAAGAAGCAACAACAATTTTTAATTCTTTCATTTGTTTAACGACGTATGAAAATTATTTCATTAGTTTTAGAGTAAGTATAAGCAAACTGTGACAAAACGGTTTAATTAAAGTATAGGAATACTAATTATTACTAAAGATGAGTCTGCCACTAGACTAACGTGAAGTAGTCTGCTGAATAATAAAAGCTGTATAGATAAAAAAATAAACGACTACATAATATGAAATCGGCAAATTTGTCGACTCAAGTATATAATAAAGAACTATTGCCAAACAATCCATTATCAAAGCAACAGAATCTGCCTTTATCTCTTATTTACATGTGACTTAAAATGTTTGCTCAACCAGTCCATTCGTACGCCTAACTAAATATCAACTATATCTCTACAAATATTCCTGTTATTTTACTAGTTGAACTCAATACTTGTAACCGCGACCCCAATACCGCTTGTAGGCAGAAGGAAAAGGCATTTGCATTGGTTCTTAAGTCTAAAACAACGTTTCAAAGTATTTTAATTATAATTAAAATGATACTAGGTAATGCTGTAGATATTTTTGTGCATGTCAGGAACCCCACACTAGGATTTTCTTCCGTGTCGAGGGTGCGTATACAAACTCATTTTTTCACATACCTACACTTAAACCCAGACCCGAAACAACTACCGTAGATCGTACAAATTGATTTACTCCACGCGGAGATCAGAACCGCACCCTTGAAAATCGCTCGGCCAATGCTCCAATCGAATCGTCGCGTCGATTCATGCAGTGGCTTTAGCAAAAAGGTCTACAACATTGAGGAGGTTCCTGGGTGTTTCTTTATTCTGAAATAACTTGTGAACACATCGATAATATTATCGTATCCACACTAAATTTTCCTTCTATATTCTGGATGCATTTGTGCAACGTTTTTATTATAAAAGCAAAGAATGTTTTTATGATATAAATAAATACAATATTCGATGAGCATTTATATGCTTAGTTAAATGACCTGTCGCGAGAATATTCATTCATACAACATACAATATAGGTACTTTAAGTTCCATTTTGAATTGCAAAAACGTTCATTTATCTCTACATCTTTGATAAACAGTATCTTCGCCTTGGAATTGCAAAACAACGTGACACTAATGTCAATGTCAGAGGTAGACGGAATTTTGCAATAAGACCGCATCGTGTTTCAAACGCTAGTGATAATATCTTCTATGTTGCTATGTGAATTTTTTCTTTAACATTAGATCATCACAGAGTTTCTCGTGTCAGTATTTGCTGTGGCATTTGAACCTTATGTAAAATATAATAACCATCATTTTCAAGTACCGTTAGAAGAAATTGATCTGGAAAATTAAATTGATAATTTGTTTGTATGATCATTGATTATGGTGTTTATTTTCTATGAAAAACATAATGATTCCTCATTAATGCGCTTTTCATAGAAAGTGATTTATAATATAAATTCTGATTGAAAAAAGAACGTCGAAGTTATTTAGAAGAAAAAAAAAATCATTAATTGAATAATTCGGATCTATCTAAATACCTATTTAGTGACGTGTTATTACGAAACATAACAATGTTGTAATAGCATTAACACTTTCATAATTAAATAAAAGTTTATGTCTTCCAAACACATAATTTCTGACCTGTCCGTGTTTTTATTGTGTGTTTATTCATTAGTACAAGTAACATCAATATTATTTAATGAATATAATCGGTCCGAATTGAACTTTGCCGAGTCATGGGAAAACAATTTCAATTTTGTATCAACCCTTTCCAAATATATCCGTAAATATCCCAATAAGCATTGGTCCGAGTATTTGCGTGTTTATCCGAATTTTATTTCTATAAATAAAAACGCACATAAGCATTACGTACCGTTGTTAATTACCGTGAAATTAATGCGGTGCCATTTTCTTCTTGCTTTTGTATACACTCTACGTTTGTAAATTATAATAAGTGAAATATTTTTCGTTTTACTTCGTAGGGTTGAATGGGCAGCTGAATTAATGGTCATATTAACTTAGTTGGAGCCTTAAATCTCGCATGTTAATACAAATTAAAAAAAAAACAAAATGTATGTTAGTACGTCTCCGTACTAAGTCTCGTATTTAAGGTAGGTAATCATGAGTTCAATCCTGTTAGATATTATTCGTTTTTTTTTGCATCATCGAGCCTTTATCTTCCAATTCTGCTGATCTTAAACGAACGTTCACAGGTTACTTTTAAGCCACCATGGCGAGAAATATCATGTTGGCAATGTATTGAAAGGACTTTTGTACGCAAACCCATAGAATCTTTGAGTCGATCTTTATTTCAAGTGAATCGTATTCAACGTTTCACCCAATGATAAAATTGAAATTTTCAGGCCATATCAAAAGTGACCAACTAAAACCACACGGATTTTTGCCACACCTCTTTGGGTTGGGTTACAAATCCCATTCCTTGTCATTCTGTAACTCTAGCAGCGGCAAATCTCCTAATACAATATTTGCTCGAGTAAATACTGATTTCTTAGTCTCGAGCTTTAAGTTGAACTATTTTCATTGAAAATACGCCTTCATCAGCCTTCGGCAGACAGAACTTATGTATTTCTGTAAGGTGTCAGTATTATTTTGGTAACACGGAAAGCTACTGGTTGGAGTTCTATATCAATTTTATTAAATAAGTTAATATTGCTTGTTTGTATAAATTATCTCATAATACGTACACAGAATAATTAAATAGGTAGGTATACCATCGAATGTACCTGCATGTGTTCAAAGCGCCATCTCATACATAATCGATATACAGTACCTACTTACATATTTGTTATGGCGTGCATATCTGAATACTTAATCGAGTAAAAACACCTCACTACAGCAGCAATATGAGCTGAACGTGAGCTGCCACAAGTTGTGATACGTGGAATCGATTCACGACACTAGCAGGACATTCGCAAAGATGTTTGACGAACATAATGACACCCCTACGCTCCTGCCATACCTTAGGTTTGGCTGTCAGGGCTGAACTTAAAATAAACATTGAATGAACTTCTTAATTTTGAAAATCCAAAACAAATACTGATTTACTACCTATTTAATAATGAATTACATTTCTATGGGGTACTGTCTCCGTTGGCCTCTTATTTCTGTTCGGCATTTTATGGCATAATCTTTACATTAATACTACTATTTAACATGCATTCTACAGGGAGGTTACGATTGTGCTCCGTGTGCCGCTCAATGCAATGATTGCATCTAGTTTTCTATTTTATGACACTATATTGTACGTAGGTATATGTAACTACAAGAACTTAGCAAATAGGTACAATTTGCAATGAATGATTGAACATATTGCTCATATTGAGACGTACTGAGTTCACGTGTACTAGTAGCCATAATATATCAGACATCCAACTTTATTAGATAGATCTAATGGCACGCAGTTTTTATAGAGAAAGCCTTCTGCAGTTACCGCGAATCATTCTAGGTGATTGAATGACTTCTAATTTTCGTTTGTTACTTTTGTTAGTCACCTTCTTATATTATTAATCTATTACTGTAAATAAGTAAGTGTGTAGGTAGTATAGGTACTAATCATGATGGATAATCAGGGTTCATGCATAATTATGATAAGACGTGTTACAAATTTGGTGTGAAGTTACATAACACTTCATACACCGCCCTCTGGATAAAAAACAGTAGATAGGCACAAAAAATGTTTAAGTACCGCTGCTCCATAAAGATAGTTCTGAACCGTTGAGCTCTAATAACGTCCGTAATTGTATCACGGCCTCTACGCATTAGTTTCTAAATCAGATTTTCCATTTGTTCATATAGTTACAACACAAATTAATTTACTAAATAAGTGCCCACCTATATGGTTTGGTTTTGCCAATTTTCACCTTGTCTCGTACGGAATAAAGTGAATACAGTAATCAGATTACTTTGAGACGTGCCTACAGAAGCTCAGTCACAAATTCTTTTTTTTTCTATTGACCAAATAAAATAAAACAAATTACTGATGTTCCAACTTATTACAGAAGATTAATTTATATTATTAATGCTCAATTGAAAAAACACAAACAAACGAACCAAGAGCATACTTACAGATGTATGCTCGTCGTAGATCATGTATGCAAACAAACATTATCGCTTTGTGGACACTGCCACAGAATAGTTTATAGCTCAAATAGCTAAAAGCAATATTCCCGAATTTCTCTTGTTCATAGTTTTGTAGACCATTTTAGTATTGTTGATATCAGCCGCCCGGGGAAGGCGACGAGATTTACGGATTCTGCCCAGACCGGGTGACCTACAGGTTAAAACAAGTAGGCGTAACACTCACCACTTTGAGCCAAAACTACGGGAACGAATAGTCATTCTTTCGCGACAAAACCATGTCGCGGTAATGGAAGACCTAAACTCAACTATTCATGCCCATTGCTATACCAATGGGATAAAAAATGGGTTAATGATAACTACTATATAGATTCCAGAAACGCTATAATTAACTCTGCCGAAATTGCCGTTGGATTTATATTAAATACTGCATCATCTATTTGCATTCCACAATGTTTTTATAGATGGTAACAGATAATCTTATGTTAGACACTTTTTAGACTTCGACCATTTCAATATTTTTTTTCTTTATTTCCAGAGAGCAGAGCAAAGACCATCAGATTACATGGTGTTTCTGGAGACGGAGGAGGCTGGTGGTGGCGTTGCTGGCCTTCTTCGGATTCTTCAACGTGTACGCGCTTCGGGTCAACCTGTCAGTTGCTGTGGTTGCCATGACCGAGCCAGTCGAAACCAAACTCGACAATGGCACTGTTGTATTTGTAAGTATCTTTTTAACCGACGTCAATAAAAGAGGAGGTTCTCAATTAGACTTTTTTTTTATGTGTTACCTTTAAACTTTCGTTTGGGTTATGGGTGAACCGGTTTTGATGACTATTTTTTTATTTAAAAGCTGGTGCGTCCCGTGTGGTCCTAATTTGCAGTTCTGATATTTGTTTTCGGTTTTTTTTTGACAGTATTATTTTTGTGACACTAGCTTATGTTCATCACGGATAATGTAGCATTGTGATGATGAAAGAACTATTCAGATTGGTCCAGTAATTTTGGAGCCTATTTTATAAAACCAAACAAAACATCAAATATTTTCTCTTTATACATAATATGTATTAGTACAGATTACTATAGGTACTTACATCTTATATATAAAAATCTCGTGTCACAGTGTTTGTCGAAAAATACGCCTAATAATAAAAGCCTAATTTTTCACTCTTCTACTACCAACCCCTATAATGTGTTATGTGGCAAAGCAACGTTTGCTGGGTCAGCGAGTATAACTATAAATAATGATTCGACGGTATATTATCCATATACGTCACAGAATTCCCGTCAAATGTCAAAGAAATTGCATGACGATCCTATATGAATTATATGATCTAATTCCATCTAACATTAAAATATAAAAAAAATGATAATGATCTATTCAGTCATTTGAACACCATAATTTGTGTCGGGGATTTTTTATTTATAACTCAGGTTATTTGGAATTTTCCATCGACCATACGTACGTTAGACTTGACTCTTGAACGTGCACCAAGATATTAATAACTAGTATATATACTTATAAATAATAATTATCATAATTATCTACATAACAATAGTAACAGGTGGTAAACCTGTTAAATGTGACCTTTAGTTGTACATTTAATGACGCTTTCTGACTTCGATTTTTATTTAGTATTTCTTTTATTACGGTTTAACAAAAAATCCATGAATAACATTCTTGATTGTTCGTTTTTTTTCTAAGTCTTCACACAGATAATGGTCTATTTTTATACCGAGATTCCGGTTTTGATGTATTCAAGATTAATGTTTTGTTTTTAATAATATAATTACAATTGTCTGGTACCTTCTTTTGGTATTCCTGATTTTATAAATGCCAAAGGTTTAATAATAACAATAGAACCTAATAGGTCAGGGTCATTGCTGAATTAATGTATGCATACCATTAATCTGTCTGCCGCATTTCCATAGGCGCCAAAGATCGCGCATTCCTCAAAAACGTATCCTTGTTCCAGTACACAGAACATCTAAAAGCAGATAAATCCACTATCTGGTTTTATATGAAATCCCCAGTTAAACAGTTAAAAAACGAATATAAGTTGAACACCACGTGAAGAATATTTCACTCTAACCTCATTGTAGACGAGTAAACGGACGAACGATCGCAATGGCTGATCAGTCTATACACATACCTATAAAAATACAATAATAGACACAAAGACTATTCACTCGCACATAGGCACGCGTTCAAAGGTCATGCATTCTATGTACGTAAGTATTTGTAACATTTGTGCTCCATATAAACATTAAACAATAACATCAAACATGACTTACTTTTCAGTACATTCCAATTTTATACATAGATACATATCATCACGCCTGTGGGTTAGGCAGATGTGTACCTACTAATGTACACCCACATTTTGCCGGTATATTTGAGGTCCCATGTAATAGGCGAAATGCGAGCCTATTGCCATCAACCGTTTACGAATCCAGATTCGAGCTGCTACTGAGAATTTAATAGAAAAGCCCAATGACACTTTGCACTATCAGGAAATCGGACCCAAGAGGCCAAGGCCTCTTTCTCATCACTCGCATTTACGACCAATACACTTTACGTTTTTTTTAATGGCGTAATTTTTATGACTCATGAAAACTATCTGTCTTTTCAGATCCCCGAATTTGACTGGAGCTCTCAAACCAAGGGTCTGGTGTTAAGTTCCTTCTTCTACGGTTACATCATCACACAGCTTCCAGGAGGCTGGCTGGCCGCTAAAATAGGAGGTAACAGGTTCGTTCCATTTTATAGACACGAATAATTGTAGGTACTCGATAAGATACTCAATCATTTATTGCATTTCATTATGTTTTTGAACCTTCTCTTTCAGCGAATGCCTATTTTAAAACCTGTAGCATATAATACATGAAATGATGTATCCTACATATTTTTCTTCTAATTACACACTATAGGTACATGATTATAATATGTAATAAAAGTATCTTTTATATTTTTTAAAGCTTTTATTCATAAATAATCATACAGTTCCATTTATAGAATGTCATAGCATGATGCACTTATAATCGAGGCGAACAAAGAAAATAGAATTGAACAAAAGTAACATAAATAATATTATTTTTAAGTGAAAATTAAATGTGTTTGTACATTTGCAGGGTATTCGCGATAGGCATCGGTGCGACGTCATTGCTGACATTGTTCACGCCGCCGCTTGCGCATACCAGCACAGCGCTGCTCATCGCTGTCAGGGTTGTAGAGGGACTATTTGAAGTGAGTGTAGTCTATTTCATCATCAACCCATTATTATCACAACTCCGGGCAACGGGCTCCTCTCATTTGAGAATGATTAAGCCACCACCAATTATGGATAAGCCAAAGTCTCTTTATACATAAATTAGTGAACGACCACCAATTTCCCAATCATAACTTTTGAGTTCGAATCGAAAGAGAGCGATGGAGAGGGTTACGTTAGGAGTTACACTATGTGATCGAATCAAAAATGAGGAGATCCGTAGAAGAACCTGGACATAGACCATTGACATAGACCGAAAAATTGCTAAACAAGTGGCAGTGGGCAGGGCACATCGCTCGAAGGCCGATAAGGCTTGAAGATTCTCGAGTGTTGACCACGTACCGAAAGATGCAGCGTGGGTAGGCCCCCGGCAAGGTGGACTGACGCCCAGGTAAAGGTCGCTGGAATCCGGACAGCGCATGACCGCTCGTCGTGGCGATCCTTAGGGGAGACTTATGTCCAGCAGTGGACGTCTAACAGCCGTCTTGGAACCCGCAGCGAAATTAATCATGAAATTAAATCGGAGGAGTAAGAAAATAACAGTTGTGATTGACAGAATACATTTTCTTCCTTCCTTTCATGTTTGGTGTTCAGGGTGTGACGTACCCGTGCATCCACGCGGTGTGGTCGCGCTGGGCGCCCAGCTCGGAGCGCGCGCGGCTCGCCACGTTCGCGTTCAGCGGCAGCTACGCCGGCACCGTGGTCTCCATGCCAGTCTGCTCGCTGCTGGCGCACTACACTGGCTGGCCCGGGATATTCTACGTGTTTGGTGAGATATACTATACTTGCTGTTGTATTCGTACTTCTTATAAGTAAAACTTTAAATTATAACTATCCTATCTCTTAAACAGGACCAGAGGTTCATTAAAATGCGTTCATTACTTCAGATTTCTTTTAATAATATATCATACACTTTTTTTTGAAAAAATATGAGTAATTTAGCGTTAAGTAATAGTGCTAGATCACTATCACCAAGAATATGCTTCCAATTTAATGAATCAACTTGTGCCTTAGATAGATGTTTTTAAACATTATGAATTCCTTATTCCTATAACGTGAGGCGCCTTGTTGTTCTGCTGCACTGTGACGTCACTCACAGAAAAAACTGTAAGAAAACTCAACAGTAAATGTTTACTTGATCATTATTCAAGTGAGCAAACAGTTTTTTTTTTTAAACGTTGCCCCGCACTAGGATTTTCTCCTGTGTCGTGGGTGCGTTTACAAACACAAATTTTCACATACACAAACGCCCAAACCCGGAACAACTAGATGTAGAACGTACAAATATTTGCTCCAGTGATCAAAGAGAATGATCTAAGTAATCCCTAATGGCTTTTCCAGGTATAATGGGTTTGGTGTGGACCACGATATGGTGGCTTGTTGTTAAGGAGTCGCCTGAAAACGACCCGCACATCACACCAGCTGAACTCAAATATATACAGGTAGGTCCAACAAGTTTAGGGTCCGTTCACAGAATAATAATAACACGTAAGTACAGAATGCACATTCCTCGCCTCCCACCGAAGTTTTGACCTCAGATTTCAGTGCAGATCAGATATAACTGACAGAAATGACAGTTGACAACTTGACAGTTCAGATCGAGCGTACAAATGAATGCGCAAAGGCAAGATTTCGGCCTTCCTCATATCGAATGTCAATAAATAATATGAGAATCTACTTATATTCTATCTCTCTTCCATTGTGTTGGTACAAACCTCATGTTGCTTATGTAGTTATGCACCAAACAAACTGAGTTTTGTTGACATTACAACACGCGTTCATAGCTTGCTGTTTATATAAAAAAATACTGTCAATTTTAAATCAATAATAATAATTAAATCCAAGAAAAAGACCCAAGAAAACGAAATAGGTGGAAAGTAAGAAATTGTGCTTAACATTTCAGGATTCCCGCGGCACTCAAGCGGTCGAAAGATCAAAGATACGGCATCCATGGAAGGCGATGTTGACGTCGGCGCCGGTGTGGGCGATCGTGATGGCTCACTTCAGCGAGAACTGGGGCTTCTACACGCTGCTTACCTTCCTACCTACATTCATGCAAGGTAACCTTAGTGCTGCCTAGTGGTGAGACCAGTCTCGAGTTCAAACCCAAAGGCACGCACCACTGACTTTTCGGAAGTTATGTGCGTATTTATCACATGCTCAAACGGTGAAGGAAAACATCGTGAGGAAACCTGCATGCTTGAGAGATTTTCTTGATGGTATGTAAAGTCTGCCAACCAACAGTAGGCTAGCGTGGTGAACTATAGCCTAATCCCTCTCAAATGAGAGGAGACCGATGAGTTGAATAATGGGTTGATAATTAATAATGATTAGTTAATCGATTGATAATGAACGTTACTTCAGTCTAAGATTTTATTCTGTACCTACCATAGAAAGAAAGAAATAAATATTTATTTTTCCTCACAAACATATCGACGAACACAATAAAATAAAACCAAAATATAAAAAATACTAAAACAATAAATTATAATTTCTAAAAAGCCCAGAGTCCGCTGACCTCCGACAAAAAAAAAGCGAATATTTAAAATTAGTAGGTGCATTTGTAAACACAAATTCTGATACCAGAACATCTATCTGCAGACACTGCAAATTAAAAATATAGGTATTCTGTACTAGGCCTGCCTGTGTTCAGCTGATGATGCTTCAAAGACCCCGAAACGTCGGAATTAAAATAATATCAATATACCGCAATAAAATCTGTAATATTACTTAATTATATTTAATTATAAAAATATTAATTAATACAATAGCAATTAAACCTTTCATATCTGCAACTCTGTTTCAACCTATAAAAGGTTTAAATTTCAATAAACCATCTTCAGAAAATAATGTTTTTCTTTCCAGACGTTTTTAAGTTCGAGACGTCGCAGACGGGCTGGCTGTCGGCGGTGCCGTACCTGGCGATGGCCATCGTGCTGCAGGTGGCCGGGCACGGCGCCGACTGGCTGCTGCGGAGGCGCATCATGTCCAGGACCAACATCAGGAAGCTGTTCAACTGCGGAGCTTTCCTCTCACAGGTAGAAAATCGAATATATTTTTTTAAATATAATGTGTTTAAGATATACCTAGAGGACATCAGAGGATTGGGAAGTGAAATGTCTCAAGTCCAAAACCAAGGCACGCACCACTGACTATTCGAAAGTCATGTGCGTATTTATCACATGCTCAAACTGTGAAGCGAAACATCGTGAGCAAACCTGCAAGCTTGAGAGATTTTCTCAATGGCATGTGAAGTCTGCCATCCTGCACTAGTCTAGCGTGGTGGACTAAAGCGTAATCCGTCTCAAATGAGAGGAGAACCGTGCCCAGCAGTGAGACAACAATTTTGATGATAATGACGTACATACTTTCTTAAACTTGTTCATTAGTGAACATAATCTTTCTAAATATTCGTCTATAATTTTTACAGACGGTGTTCATGGTGGCAGCGGCGTACTCTACAACGGTGACGGGGTGTGTGGTGTTCCTCACGATCGCCGTTGGCCTTGGAGGGTTTGCGTGGTCCGGATTCAGGTAGCTAACGTTTCCTACCTATCTGCCAAATTCCAGCTTCATAGTTCAAGTAGTTTTTGAAATTCCGTTCATCTAAACGCATGGAATGACGATGTAATTGACGGAAAATGACGATTTCTTTGAAAACGGTAATATTATATCATTTGAAATGGTATAATTTATACCTTCCTGGCTTTCTTCCGAGACTATGTATTCCCTATTATGAACCTATGCAATATCATGCAACACTAAACAGTGAGTGAATAATTAAATGAATGCTTTTATATCAAATATACATTAGCTTTTCAGAATCTAGGACAATTATTGTGACTTCGGTCACTTTCCTTACTTCTCTTACATATATACATACAATTACGCTTGTCGTCTCCAAAGGGTTAGGTAGTTAGGTGTGATAATGTACAACCACATTTCGCTGTAAGTTTTAGGTCTCATGGAATAAGGGACGAGCCTATTGCCATCAACCGGGCACCAACCCAATCTGCTATTGAGAATTTCAGACACGCCCAATCCTAAAAAAAGTTTTTATGTGACCGCCATCTGCCAGCGTGAATAAATAATTTTCTTCTTAATTAAATGAAGAAATATGTATTAAATTTGCAGTGTGAACCACTTGGACATCGCGCCGCCTCACGCCAGCGTGCTGATGGGCTTGTCCAACACGGTAGCAACACTGCCCGGCATCATCAGCCCCCCACTCGCAGGCTCTATCGTTACTGATAAGGTGATTATTCAATAACCTGTTTATTTATTTTAATATATTTTTCTTTTAGCCTATACAAACCAACGTTAAAATTAGAATAACGTATCATCAATCCAGTTATTATCCCACTGATGGGACGATCTTTCCTTCACCGTTTGAGCATGTGATAAATGCGCACATCATTTCAAAGTCAGTAGTGCCTTGAAATCACAAAACAATCCACTGATCGCACCACTGGGCTTATTGCAGAATTTAATAAAATATACGGTCCATTACATGCGGGCGATACCTCTAATGTTGCAAATATCCATAGGCTACGGTAAGTAATCCGCCTCGTGATATAAAATAAAAAACTAGAGTAATTGAGAAATCATTTAAATTGTATTAAATCTTTAAATCTCCAGAAAAGTCTTTCCTCTCCACCTCTGATCTAATATGTAGATGAATATTCACATATAATTTTTTAACATTTTCAGACGGCAGAACAATGGCGGATCGTGTTCTTCATATCGAGCGCCATCTATCTCATTGGCGCGATCGTGTACGGTCTGTTCTGTTCGGCGGAGTTGCAGCCGTGGGTAATCGAAGTTGATTCCGACGCTAGCTTCGACACAGATGGCGCCTCCGTCACCACGGCCCGAGGATACGACAATAAAGCGCTAGACCAGAACTCCGAAATGTAGATATATAGACTAAAATTTCAGCATTAGAGTGACGCTTGTCAGAAAATTTGTTGGAAGACTTAAAGGAACTGCTAAAGGGACCCCAAAAAACTCATTTTAATCGATTGAGAGTAAGTTAGGGTAAAAATAAATTTAGATTTGATTAAAAACTTTCTCCGATAGTAACTATATTAGGTGTTGCAGTGATTAGTATCAACGTTATGTATGCCAATTGCTTTTTGGTTTTAGACGCTACATACCAAGTACTTTACTTGACTTTTTCTCTCTCATATTGCAATTTGATTCGTCCTTCATAGAGTATTTCTTATTTATCTGTCGTAGCTTGGGCGTTTATATTTACGCTTATATTTGATGTGTATCTATATATTATATACTCTATGACCGCACTGGGACTCGCCAAGGCAAAATATACCTTATTCCCCTACCACAATCGCTTTAACAGAAAACACTGATGCGTGATGAATTATTTTTTACAATTACTTAGTGGGATAGAATATAAATCAGGAATGATATTGTTAATATGACAACTCCAGAGTGGTCATAAATATTGACACCTTTGCGAAATGAAAAATGCATTGCTTGGCATTCTTCGAGACAATGGGGATTACTGTTATTCAATTATAGAACTTAATGTTACATCACAATTAGATTTAAAATAAAATGCAAAGATAAAAAGATAGAGATCAAATAATCTGAAAAGGGGTTCTTATCTAAAATTATAAAAAATTGGAATATATACAAAACGAATTCGACTATAGTTCTTCATTCAACATAATTATTTGGAGATATGATTTCATTTTGTATATTTGTTGTAAAATAGCAGTATTTCACTATAATGAATTCTATAATACCGCTTTGGTTCTTCCGTTTATTGGTATTGTATCGAATAATTGACAAATTCGCAATATCAGCTGATTTCTAATTAAGACTCTTGTGTTTAGCACATGTGTATTATTCTCTTTGTAGTATTAAGTTATATTAAGCTTAAATTTAATAATTCTTTTATCACCAATTTTATCGGACCGCTCTGAAGACAGTTCGCCACTGGAAAATATACCTTTTGTCTTTACAATACGATCTTCACATGCACATTCCGACCGGTCAACAAGATTGGCGATATTTCTTTTTATGACACCCAACAAAAGTAATGGGTGCAGCAAAAATTTAAGATTCTTGACTTGTATTTCGTTATTTTATTTAAAGCTTTAATATGTGTGTCCTAATCATTCCATTTTGGTTTTCCTTAGAATTTCTGTAAATATATGTAGTGAGATTTTTGTTTATGTAAACCCCTTGATTTTGTGATATGCTTGTGACTAAATATTATGCCTCGCGTACTGGACTGTTGTGCTTTATTATCACTGAAGCGGAGAGGAAAATATTACCTTTTAGAACTTTATAAAATGCTGTCGCGATGAAAAGCAAAGCTATGATAACCTAGTAGTGTGACGAGTGTACTGTGAACTCAAAGGTCCTAAGTTCGACCTTAATCAAGGTCAACTTCAAAAAGTCAGTGGTGCGTACCACTGACTTTAGTTACGTGCGTATTTATCACATGCTCAAACGGTGATAAACATCGTGGAACCTGAGAGATTCCCTCGAAGTCTACCAAACCGCACTAGGATATCGAGGTGGACTATAATAGCCTTATCTGTTTTAAATGAGAGGAGAAACGTGCCCACCAGTTGGACAATAATTGGGCAGATGAATATGTAAATGTCGTAATGGTTAATATTTCTCCGATCTTTTCTACGTTGTATATAATAATCTTGTATGATAGTCGTAAAAAATGACATCACGTTTCTACAGGGTTCTGCAGTATTTAAACCATGTATCTCAAAGATCTGCTTTTATGTATTATTGATTGATTGTGATAATTTTTAGTTTTAAGTGTAAAATGTCCATACTGTTTATTCTTAATATGTATGTACCCTATCTTCTGGTTATTAGGAGATGTAATTAAATTGTTAAAATTATTTTTATTAGAAAACTACCTATAGGTTTTTGTCTTTAAAATTCTTGGTCGTTTTGATACCTTTAATTTTAATATAAGGCTGCCCGCTCACGTCAGTATTTTGGTTTTCAAGCAAATTTGATTTTATTTCTGACCTGATTTGTAGGACTTTTGCAATCAGTACTTTCTATTTTTCTCCTACAATAAATCAGTCACTGATCCGACATAGGCGGGCAGCCTTTTTAATTTCAGGACCAAGTTATATTTAAAAAGAAATATTTTTATAGTATTCAAGGAATATGCTTGCGTTTTGTGTTATTTTCATATCTCACCTTTAGCCCAATAAAAAAAGAGCTTACAACTGCCTTTTATATCGTAGTAACCATAAAATTATTGTATTTTAATTTTAGTTCCTCACATAACCGCTAGGGGATAGTATCGCACAAGCATTTTTTTATTGGCTAGAGCATGATCATGATTTAATGTTTTGTATAATTTTGTTTAGTAAATAATAATAAGTAAGAGTGATGGACTTATAGTGTCCTAATAAACCCATGATTTGTATAGAACGGTTCAAAAGTGTGGGAATTTTATGTTAACATTAATTCATTATTAATTATCATGAATGTCTGTGCCAATCGAATTTCAAACATATTTTCATGAAGTTAGAATGTTTTTCAGTTAGACGTTATATAAAATAATATTCACGCTTTGAATGTTACCGTACGCTGTGTGTTGTATAGTTGTTAATGATTAAGGATATGATTATTTTGTACATGTTGTGTAAACCATATGAGATCATATTATTATTAAAGTTATGAAATGTAATTGATTTTTATTATTACCCTGTTACCTATGGCTCACGAACGAAAGATCTTTTGTATGAGAGAATGAAGAAACTGTAGGATATACCTTACGACATATGGGTGTAACGGCGGAGCTTTGAAGTCAAGGAGGTCACATTTCACATAGTCGTGTCTATTCATGACAGGCTCCAATTCAATAACGATAATAAAAGTAATTATTATTGGACCTAGACCTAGCCTGGGAGTGTCCAGATGTGGAACCCGCCTCCTTCGACCCTTGCATACATTATATTTCCCTACAAATATCAGAATAATTACGACTTTAGTCAATAATGAGGGAAATAATCCTGCGTCTGGTGCCGCGTGAGGTATTCGATTACCAACCGCGCTTGTCTTCAATTACCCTATCGACTCAATATAGACTGGCCTGGACTGATTTATCATTCCAGATAAACTACTTAAAGAATAAATGTTAGTCTTATTATTGAAATTATCATAAGAACTATTTCTCAATTATATTTCATGTTTAAAAATTTTCTTTGTTCTTATTTAGATATAGGTTACTATAATACAAGTTTTAAGTTATGAAATTATTAAATACTTACTATTATTAAAAAGCGGGGAATACCCGCTTGCTTACAGCACTTACTATTTAAAACAAACAGCGCCATCTATCTCTTTAAAACTAAAACGACCTAATTCTAATTTTAATCATGTAGTGACTATAAGTTTATTTTTAAGTTTATTTAACTGAGTATATTAAACCCTATTTTGAATTTTATTAAGATAAAGTTAATAAAAAGCTAGTAATAGGTCAACATAATCTTGTGTTTCGGGAAATAACTTATAGTATAATAGCTTTTCAAATAATTAAAAAAACCTTTGACATTCTTATCCTGCGAAAGAAAATAAATAGGTAACAAGTAAAAATTTCGTAACAAAAATATTGATGGATTGTTTGTTTTATAGGTACTATAATTACTATTCCTGTTCGCGTTTGTAAGTAGGTAACTATACATTTTTATATGACTCCATTGTGCTTACATAAATATAAGTACATTAATCGTAATTAGCAATGTTTTATAAAATATTACATATTTTTAATTAACATATTAATAATTAATCATCCCCTAACATTATTAGAGCTTTCATTTGTTTACAATCACATTTTAAAAAGTACGGAAAAGAACCTATCTCCAACTTTGAGGTGCCGACGCTTAATATTCAAAATGATTACTTTATTTATAATCAATAGTTTATTAGACATTTCAGTAAAATAATAAAGTAAATCAGATATAATTTAATAATATTTACTCATACGTACAAAGAATATTTAATCATAATATTAATTGAAACTTATTATCAGTAGCGGCAAACTCGAATCGTTCGCTAGCTATGCTACGTCACAACCGCCGCTGGCCGCAATGGTTGTCGGCAAAACTATAAAGGAAGCCGCCACTTTGAATTGCCGCTCTTTCGCCGATCATTTTGCTGAGAACTACGCTAACAAACACTTGATTATTTCGATTTTATATTTTAAATTCTAATCATCAGTTTCAAGATGGTTGAGCCTGGAAAGAGTATGACGCAAAAACTCTTGGACCTCATGCAGCAGACAGGGTACCCGCTGGTTCAACATAACGGCCAAAGGAAGTTTGGGCCGCCTCCGGATTGGGTAGGGCCCCCACCGCAGAAAGGCTGTGAAGTCTTCATCGGCAAGCTCCCCAGAGAAATCTTTGAAGACGAACTGGTCCCAGTGTTCTCCAAGATGGGTAAAATCTATGAAATGCGCTTGATGATGGACTTCTCTGGGTCTAACCGAGGTTACGCCTTCGTGACTTACACTGCAAAAGCAGACGCCTCCAGAGCGGTGAAGGAGTTGAATGGCTTCGAGATTCGCCCTAGGCGCCACATCGGCGTCGTGAAGTCTGTCGACAACTGTCGCCTGTTCGTCGGCAATATTCCGAAAACAAAGTCAAAAGAGGAAGTTATGGAGGAGCTTTCCAAGCGCGTGGGAGGAATTGTGGACTTGATTCTGTACAAGAACTGCTACGATAAGAGACTGAACCGGGGATTCGCATTTGTGGAGTTTATTTCACATCGGGCAGCGGCGATGGCGCGGCGAGCTCTGGTTCCTGGTTGCGTGAAGATCTGGGACCAGGAGGTGATGGTGGACTGGGCTGAGCCGGAGCCAGATGTTGACGATGAGCAGATGCAAAGAGTGAGTAACTTCTAATGTGTTGCTTAGCGTGTCGTTCTACTTTTGTACGATTTCTTTTATAATACCTACCTACTATGGCGATCGTAATCCTAGATTTTTAAGGCGCTAAAATGCGACCGGCTATGCTGTATTCTTAATTCTAGTTTATTTTATTGGGATTTTTAAGTTTTAATTTCTTACCTGTATGTGAAATTACTCGCGAATTGATTTCTTACACTCACGCGAATGTTAGACATCGAACGAAATCTACTATTACGGATGAAGAGTAGTTTTATTTCAATTATTTTACGAATTTTAATGTGACTTGAAATTTACTGCTTTCGCGAATGTTGTTACCAACAATCAAATATATTTGTTGCATTTTAAAATAACATAGACCTAACGACTGTTACCACTGGCCAGGTGTTTGAAAGTTTATTAGTATCTGATTACTGTTGCCATTGTTTATATTACGATTGCGATCATGTGTGCGCGAGACATAAACATTAAAATTAATAAGACCTGCATTATTTTGCAGGTAAAGGTGCTCTATGTAAGAAACTTTCAAATTAAGACTACACCTGAAACTATCCAGTCTGTATTTGAAGCAGCCATTTCAAACCAAGTGGAACGAGTTAAAAAGATCTACGACTATGCCTTTATCCATTTCTACCACCGTGAGCATGCAGAGTTGGCTATGAAGAAGTTGCAGAATGCTGAAATAGATGGCAGTATTATAGAGATAAGATGGGCCAAACCAGTTGTCCGTGAAATTTATCGCATACAGAAAATGAGCAGAGGCAATGCAAAGTTCAACAACAGTTTCAACCTGTCCCAAACACTGCTGCTTTACAAACAGCAACTGGAAAAGAAAGAATACATATCTTCTAAAGAAGATGAAGGCATTGGTTCAGCTTGTGCAGGCGAGTCCACTTGTGGGTCACCATTGGACATAAATTCTCTGAACTACCCACTTGCTACCAAAGAACAATACTCATTGGCTCCAGCTAAGCTTGATTCAATGTGTAAGAGGTATGTAATGAATTTTTATTTTATTTTAATTCTCTGGAGGTCAATATGACCTTGTGTGAAGTATCGCACAAGTTTATTTTCTACTCGAGCTATACCCAAATCCTCACTGAGCATGCTCTTGTTATCAGTAGTCCAATGAAACCGTTCAAGGGTAGTCTCCTTATTATTGAATTAATCATATAAATAATTTAATTTTTCGCAGGTACATGTGGGCACCACCAGTTTACAGCTACCAAAAGTATGTTGACCCTACAAGCACCGAGATCTGGATCGGGAGAGTGGAGCTGCCACATGTAGGGCTGCCGCTGCTGAGTGCGCCCCGCCGCCTGGGACCCTTGCCTACAAGACCCTGTCTGACCATGCAGCAAGCCCACATTGAGGCTGCAGAAAGTGCCCTGCAAGCTATAAAGGTAATAAAGCTTGTTAATCTAAATAAATATTTACTTCTATTTTCTTTGATTTAAGACAAGTCTAGTTCCTAGCTACTCTTATGATACAAATTTTGGAGAACTGACTTCAACCCATCATTTTTAACTGTTGTTCTATTGACATACAAATATAATATATCCAGACAGTATGACAGAGCGCCATCTAGTTCTGAGCTAAGCAACAAGGCTTTTAATGGATGATAGATGGTTGATGTACTCACTATCATGACAGGGCAAATATCAATCATCGCATAATTTGCCACTACCAGGATTCGAACCCAGGACCTATAATACCGCCGCGCTCATCGGGTTGTCTTTTGGTTATTGATGTCTTGCTATGCGATTTTGTTGCGATATATTATTTCCGAAGTTTCCGATCCTTTATAACACTTAGTCCGCCCATGATCTGATGCTGTAAAGAATCGTAAAGTATTTATGTAATATCAATATACCTACTACGAACTTAAACGTAGTTATGATCATTGCAAAAATTGCCTGTAAGTATTGATTTTTAATTTGTTTTTTTTTTTATTACAGATGCTTAAAGCGGACCTCATTCAACAGTCCATGCCGCCGCCACCGGCGCCGGTCGCGCCTGTCTACCCTACAATCATGTCTCCGATGCCGAACTGTGTCAACATGCAGTATGACTACACTGCTCTCTACCAACCAAGACCTATGCCCATCACCATGCCCATGTGGCGAAACGTTTGATTCGAAAATATATAATTTTAGGTATTTATTTTTAAGAATTTGAAATCTTATTTCTGAGTAAATAAGGTAGGAATTCTTTTGTTGAAAACTGGTTACATATGTTAATCTTAACGGCAATCTGACGGTTGTGCAGTTAAGATGCTCTTGTGAATTTCGAGACTTGGCGAAAAAGCATTTTAGGCTAGGCGACTTCTGTAACTTTTCATTGTGACCTTCTTTATTTTGACAATAACATTTAGTTTATATTTTTGACCGTTTATATCGGTTCGGACGCACAATCGCAGTATTTTTGTTGACAGCTTTCACTAAGTTTTAATTTTAGTATTTGGTTGATTTAATAAGCTTATAATTTTTAATTATTATGCTGCCTAACTATTGCACGAAGGAATCTTAAAATTGGATTTTAAGCTCTGCAAACTAAGTCTAGGTATTGCAAGTTTGATTGTTTTATGTAACACTTTCGAATTATCGAATTATTATAACTAGGCTATTATTTACGACTGTAAAGCTGCCTATTCAGTGCTTCCTTGTGCTTATATCCTAATATATTCAGAGTGAATGCACTGCTTTGACTTTCAAAATTCGTTTTATGTACTTTCTATGTATTTAATAAATATTTAAAATACATACGATTTTTATTACATACCTACCTTACGCTTGAAATGTTTACATAAGTTACATTATTTTGAATGCAAATATAATAAACAAGTGATTACAATGCCAATTAGGGATTGCAACCCGGTATGTTTCTCAACCCAACACTATTCAGTCTTAATCAGTCTCAAAATCACAAGTTTTAGTATAGAATTAGTTAGTTATTACGTAATACTATACAGAGTAAAGAGAAAGACCTGCTTGCTTAAAGTTAATTACTAATAATAATGTAACTATGGATTTGAAAACCTTTATTATATTAGAATAAGAAACTAATAACGCAGCCTAATGTGCTAAACTTGTCTTATCAACTTCGATAGATAAACTTTGGTAGCTTTAGTTTTAACTATATCCACAAATTTAAAAGAGGTATGGACTTTAGCGCGACGAAGTTGTGGCTTCATTAATTTTGACTTATATCTAGTATTATAAAAATGCAGTTCACATTTTTTCGTATGATGTGATATATTTTTCCTAATGTAGGTACATTATATATTCAAAGACATACTGACAGGGCACTGTCATAATATTTATTTCTTTAAAGAGTTCCCTGAGTGAATCACGAGTACTTAGGTTATAAATGGCTCTTATTGCTCTTTTCTGCAGTAGAAGACTGATTCTATGTCTGCAGCACAGCCCCACAGCAATATTCCGTAAGACATGATGCTATGAAAGTAGCTATAATAAACTTGTCTTGCTGTGCTTGCGGCGGCGACGGAATGACAGAGCAACACACATACTTCGTCAACCAAGGACAAACGTCGACTAAGTCACAGTAGAAATTATACTGTGACTAAGTGAAGAAAAGAAAACACGCATACAGCGAGCAGGGGTGAGAGGTGCGCGGGAGAACGGCAACTTGCCATGCCAATTTTCTACAAGTTAGGGCTTCCGTACTGCAGTTCTCGTACCTACCGGGCCCGGTATAAATGGCCGGGCCCGGTATAAATGGCCGGGCCCGGTGGATGTCTAAAAGGGCACCGGGCCCGGCCGGGTCCGGCCCGGCCCGGCCCGGTTTGCAATCTCTAATGCCAATACTAAAATATATTACGGTGCATATAAACTTAGTAACATGTTATATAACTTATTATATAACACGTCCACATTACGTAACATTGTTATATTATAACTACAGTGTCGTACAAAAATTTTTATACATATAACAATGTTGTTTAACAATGTTACGTGATGTGGACGTGTTATAATATAAAACATAAGTTATATAACGCGTCACTTAAATTTGTACGCATCACTATGTATTTTAGTATTTAGGCGATAGACATCCTTCACCGTAGTTCTGTATCGTGAGAAAACGATTTCTGCTGGAGTAACATTGATCCCGTAAGAAAATTTGAAACGAGTGATCGAAGGGAGATGTGTGCGCTAATAGCGCTTAATTTGTGCGTAAATGTGCGCCGGTAATATAATTTGTGTCTTCGGGTTCTCGAGATAAAACCTTTCCTGCTGGGGTAACGCTGCAGAATCGTGTATCTCGAAAGCCATTGTATGTGCGCCTGTAGAATAAATAGATACGTTTAATTTTTTTTGCTGGAACGTAAATCCAGCAGAAATCATTGTTCCGCTTTTTTTTCCAAAAGGACGGCGCACAATTTTTTATTAAGCGCACATTACAGCAGACTACGCACTTATTAAATATTCCACTCATCGCTCTACGAGCTAATTTCCTGCTGGGGTAACATACACAACAATATATACAAATGACATATAAGGTATATATATATATAACTATGGCTCTATACCTACTCGTGTAAGCATAGTTGATAATTTGGCACAGCTTTATGCAATGCTTGACACGTTTTGGCGGGAAAGTGAAGAGTCATGTTTAGCAGTTTTGTTTTATTTTCTATTTGTGTTTCGATGAACTTTGTCTAAATAATGGTGGATTTTTAACCTTTAAGTGTTTGTAAACGTGCATGAGTGTTATGAAAAAATGAAATAAAACAGTGTAACGTGAATTTCGAATTCTACCAAGAGGTCCGCGTCAGGCTTCAGTAAAGAACACATCTTTACTGTAACTATAAAAAAAAACATTGATCATCCTTCATTAACCATTAATTCACTAAATCACCTATCATAATCATGTTGAATCCATCAGTTACATTATAAAAATACTGAAGAATATGCTGTATGGGCTAGATTCCTTTGGCTTATCCCGTAAAGGAAGAAAAAAAAATTATGACATTTATCCACTTGACATTATAACAGTGGGAAGATATTTTACCGAAAGTAAACAAATATTTAGGAACATTATGTCAATAATTTAGGCACAGATTTAAAACCAAAATAACTTTCACAATCAAAATAAGGTTTCTTTACTAAATTTTGAAGTCAATTTATGATTTGGTTACAATAAATTATACGTTTTATAAGTCGTGACATTACTGACAATACTATTGTTTGTTTTAGTCGTCTGAAAAATGTTGGCTAGAAACTTATATGTGCACAAACACCGCATAAAGTATTGTTCAATATCTTCACACTACATAAAGCAGCAGCGAAATTTTGCAAATATTACTTATCGGTATGATGTTGGCAAGGATAAAAACATAACCTATCATCAGCCACATTTCACGATAAAAAAGCTCCATGAGACAAAACAAAATGTGATAGAAGTCCGAGAGGAGCAAAATTGTAACACGTTCACATACAGAACTCATTCGTGTGGCGAATTGAGGCCTGAACACTTAGGAGAAAAGGTAACAATATGTGGTTGGGTGCAATTTTCAAGATTATCAAAATTTCTTCTGCTCAGGGATGCATATGGCCTCATACAATGTGTATTAAACAACAACAGTATAAATTTTGCTGATATTCCATTAGAATCAGTAGTCAAAATTGAAGGAACTGTAGCATTAAGACCTAGAGACATGATCAACATCAAAATGGCCACTGGAGAAGTAGAAGTTGTAATGGATAAGTTAGAAATACTGAACACAGCAGATAAACTGCCTTTCAACCTCAGGGACTACCAAAAACCGAAAGAACAGTTGAGATTGCAACACAGATATATAGATTTAAGGTGTCCTGAAATGCAGAAAAATCTGAGAGTGCGTTCACATATGTTGCATAATATGAAAAAGTTTCTTATTGAGAAACATGGTTTTGTAGAGGTTGAGACTCCTACACTATTCTGTCGGACACCTGGTGGTGCAAGAGAATTTGTGGTGCCCACACACCATGAGGGACTTTTCTACTCTCTAGTACAAAGTCCACAGCAGTTCAAGCAAATGCTCATGTCTGGTGGTGTTGACAGGTATTTTCAAGTTGCAAGATGCTACCGAGATGAAGCCACTAGGCCAGACAGACAGCCAGAATTCACACAGTTGGATATAGAATTATCCTTCACCAACTTAGATGGGGTCTTGTCCATGATTGAACAGCTGCTTTATGATACATTTGTCAAATCACTGCCAAAACCACCATTTAAAAGAATGACGTACAAAGATGCTTTGTCAAATTATGGTACTGATAAACCCAACCTTACTTATGATTTAAAATTTGTCAATTTGAAGAAATTATTCCCCGAAAAGTCAAATGATGAGAATTTCGGAGCTTATGCATTACCATATACAAAGGAAATTGGAAAATTAAGTACTAAATACAAGGAAAAAATCAGAGAGTATGTTAAAAAATACCCATGCAAAGTAGTTTTAAATGAGAATATATTAAAAGAATTTGGAGCTAAAATAAATGATAGAATGCAAAGTGTCATTGGGGATTCAAATGCTGCAATTATTGTATTAGGTGACAATGAGAACTCTTGTTTATGTCTAGGAGAAATAAGAGGAATGATAGCTTCATTATTGAAGGCTAATAACTTGTTAAAAATCAAAGAAAACGTGGAACCATTATGGGTGATAGACTTCCCATTATTTGTTAAAGGAGAACATGGTTTAGAGACCTGTCACCATCCTTTCACATCTCCGCACCCTGATGATATACACTTACTGGATTCCGAACCATTAAAAGTAAGATCCCTGGCATATGATATAGTTATGAATGGCAATGAAATTGGTGGTGGATCAGTTCGGGTACATAATGCTGAATTACAAGAAAAACTGATGAAGATTTTGAATATTGATCCTTCTAAGTTGTCACACTTTTTAAATGCATTGAAATATGGGTGTCCTCCGCATGCAGGGATTGCATTAGGTATTGATAGGCTGGTAACATTGGCTTGTAATGCAGAGTCTATAAGAGAAGTGATAGCTTTTCCCAAATCACATGATGGAAGAGATCCATTATCTGGCGCCCCTAATGTAATAAGTGAAGAAGACAAAAAGTATTATCATATAGAAATAGCTAAATAATTATAGTACAATATAAGTATATTATATACAATATAAGTTATTGTTTCGTTGGTTTCTTTTTCATTTCAATATAAATCTATCTACACTCAATAATTCAATTAATATGCTAAAAACAACTTGAAACTGTTGTTGAAGAACAATTATTTATGTTTATGTAATAAGTCATTCGCTTCATCCAGGTGAGTACAGTTGGTGGTGTAGCACTGATGTTTTAGAGTGTGGAGCGTCAGAATTGGAATATAAACATTTTATTATTATTTTATTACTTATGTTGTAAACAAGCTTGTGTCGTGTCATTCAAACGAGTGACGGGTTCTGTTGGGCATCTATTCATGCTAACTACCACTGGTCGACATTCGACCATCATTAATTTAAATAATAGTATTAGTTTTTCTTTGCATAATTTAAGAAAATATTACCATTACGCATTCCTTCTCTATATAAACTATAAGTGTGGGAAATTTCATCATTCGCGTAATTTCTCTAAAAGAGGTAATGTTTTTGTATGTTTCTTTTAACAAAAGGTTTTTTGTGGGTCTAATTTCAAGTAGAAAAATTGAACCATTCAAATCAAATGTTGCGAATCACTTAATTTCAGTGGGTTAAATACATATATAGATATTATCATACGACGACTGTAATCCGATCGGATAGACAGAGGTGTAGGTACTGGTGGACGCCCACAGTTCGCTATTCTATTACTGTAAACCTAGCACAATCCCAAACTGTTAACTTCTGCTGAGAATATCAATACTACTCGATTGAGCAGTCGAAACTCAGGACCTCACGATCAGCAGCCCCGCTTACAATCTCTAGATCAATGAATCAAGTGAAGTCAATTATGCTCATGTTTCTGCCTTTAAGGGTGGGTATTGTATTTTTATTTATTTAAATTTTACCAGTTTCGACTACTCTGTTATAGAACGCGGAGTCTTAAAAGCCTTTAGTCAATAATATTATAGGTGGGTAGGTAAATGAATATACTTGTCTGTATTGCGTAAATATTTTATTTATACTGTAAATTCGCATATGCCCACAAAATTGATCATATTTTCATAATCATTACTACTTGTTAACTAGGTCCATTTTAGGGTTGCCTCTTTTTCAGTCTTTACATAAAGTACTTATTCCTCGACTAACAGGTTAAAAAAAGTACCCAGCATAAAAATAAAGTACCTATTATATTTTTTCTTTTTTGTTTCCATATTTATGGTATTTCATTGCTGTCAATGAAGCAAGCAATCAGAAACATAGGAACATTCTGAAATATTATTGATATTATTAAAATACTCTGAATTTTGAATAATAGCTTACAAAATTACGATGTTTACTGAAGGCCATAAATAAAGTATTTTTGCGTACCTACCTACTTTATGTTTCTTGTAAAATATAATGTACGCACAGTCGAAATAGAGTACAATACTTTATTTATTTATTATAGAACATCAACAGCTTCTGTATACAAAAATAATAATAATAGTACCTAGATTATAAGTTATGGACGGATACAGTTGCCAATTACAGGCGAACCAACATTCACAAATACAAGTCATAATCTAAGGTAAGAAATAAAATGTAATGAAACTTAAATGGTAATAATCTATATAAACAAGAATATAACAAAATCGAAAATAAACTAAAACAAATAAAATTATACAAAAATGAATAAAACAAAACAAAATTAATAAATAATGAAACAACAGAAGTTTCAGGATAATATAATAATATGTCTACCTAACAAAAAAATATGATATGGCGCTTTGGGACTTTAATATTGGGTTTTAAAGATATTTAAAGAGTCATGATATATGTCAACATTGGGAGTGGATTTTATGAGTGAATTCATCTCTTGACTGAGCCTATTGAGGGGTGAGCTTACTCGTAAATTTGTGGTTGATACTTTTGTGTGGAATAGATGCGTAATGGGATGTCTGGGTACTTTATATGGGACTTTTATTCCAATTTGTTCAGTTAATTTATCGCAGTCTAAATTATTGTTGACGAGTTTGAAAAAGAATATGAGTTCTTGTACTAGTCGTCGGTCACGCAGAGTAGTCATTTTGTAATGTTGAATACGTTGTTCTTTATATAAAAGTACGGGTGGCAACCCTAGTCCAGTTTGTAGATTTATTTTTATAGGTACGAATAAAACTTGCTGGTAATAATAAAACTTCGCAATCAACTATAGCACATATTTAAATAACGACAAAGTCTTTTTTCACTCGTGCGCTTTTCGCATGTACTTTGGTATGTACCTACTTCGTTACCAAACTATTAGTAACTAAAGTATAGCGTGGGTAGTTATTCTTTTTTATTTGAATACTTGTTGTTGTTGAAGTTCTATTCTTGATACTTTCTAAGTAATAGTGAAGTCTTGTTAGTAAATTTGATTGAACCTTGTACAGTGTATAAGTCAGTGTTATAAGTGGATTTATTATGTCATACAATCTGGCGAATGTATCATCCGGGGGCATTGGCAGGTCCGGATACATGGTGAGCCACGCTCTTTCCTCAAATATCCATCCTGACAAACACATCCCTTCTGACAGGGCTCGTATTTATCACATGCGTAAAACGCCGATATTGAGAAGCAGGTTTCGGGTGGGCAAGACTTTTTGCAGTCGGTGTACACTTCATTTTCACCCGTACAGATTCCGGGTTCTGAAAAGCCACATAGTTGATTACCATGGATCGGAGAAGGTAGGTCGCTATCTACAAGGATAATATAATCTTATACCTTAAATTCAAAGAACTAAGACGTGACCTTGTGTAAGATAGATGGTAGTTATTGCGTACCTGAGGGGGGGGGGGGGTGGGGGTGACGAGTGTGCGATTATTTATGTAGAAGAATATATATATTAAGTTGTATTTGGTTAGTATTGTACTGGGATGTCTTTATAACCTAAATAGAAAAGAGTTCTTGGATGGGAGCGTCTTGTTCTGCCTAGCGTAAGTTATCAATAACAATCATAGTTACAAAGGTGCACTGCATTCAGTCCTCGATAGTGATCAATTGTTACGTGCCTTTCGATTTGCCAACAAAGGTCGAAGTCGAAACTGCATCCTAGGCTGTTAGGATTAGGGTCGAAAACATGATTGCCAACAACTTACCACATTGTTCATTGGTGACACAGATGCCCTCAGCATTTCTATAGAAACCATCCTTGCAAGTGCATTTATGTTGACAAGCTTGGACATTCTGCAAACAACTGAAATGTATGCCGCGATTTTTGCACGTTTTCTCAGGGGGGCACGGATACACGCAGCGTATTTCTTCGTTTTGACCACATTCTGGCAAATAAAAATACATAGAAATAATTCCTTCGGCCTAAAGTCAAAGCTTGTTTATCAAAACTTTTGATGTCCTCTTGATAAAATCGCTTTTGATTCAAAAGCGATTTCAGGCATTGCTTGCACACATCATTTAATGAAAAACCTAGGTACGTACTACGTACTTACCTACCTATGTTTTTCATTAAATGCTCTGTGTGTGCGATAGAGGTACCTACCCAATTGTACAATAAGTAATTAACTAACTAAGTTATTCAAAGATATAGATACGTGTTAAATTAGGTATGTCCAAAAATCTATAAATTACAAAAATAAACAGTGTGTTTACTAATTTAATAGCCTTCGTCACTTAATAAACGAAAAGCAATAAAGCACAATAAATTTTTAGTATCAAACTTTTTCCACCTTTAATTGATCCTCTAGTCAACTAGTGTGAATACAGAGTAAAATAAAATATAGCGCAGCTTTGGGATAAACGTAATTGTAATAGCAAAAACACGTTTATTTAGCTGCCTTGGTGCGAGACTGTTTTAGCAAATAGGTGTCTAATATATTTTGTTTTGTCCTGGTTGAAGATTAGATAGGTAGAAAGTGGCTATTAAATAATGGCTATTATAAAAGAAAAATACAGGGCGTTATTGTAACGTGTTTATTTATTTTTTAACGCATTATATATATTCTACATAAGTATGTTGAGCCTCCAATACCTAATCAGTATTTTTCTTTACACTCCTGCGCATTTTTCATCTCAGGACATTGACATGTTGGTACGCAGGGTGAATCAGAATTCTTTCTCAAATACCCGGATTTGCAAACACATCCCTTCTGACAAGGCTCGCGGCTGTCACATTTGAATCTCGCAACTATTGAAATACATTCGTCCGGTGGACAAGACTTCTTACAGTCGGTATAGTCTTCATTTTCACCACAGCTGGGCGCTGAAAAAAATATGATGGTAGGTAGGTAACTCATTTTATAGGTCTTCTAAGTGTTTTATCGTTGTTTCGTTTTTTCAATGTACGTTTCCTTCCTTCCACGCCCTTTTTATTATTGTTATATTTATACGTTGGACACAATAGCGTTGGACGGAAATCATATCTACAGTAAGTTTTACGAATATTATAAATTAATAAGATACAGAATTTTTCTACTACTAATCTTTATAAGGTTAGTATCTATTACCGTAACAAAAAATTTGACCATCTTGAAATTTAGATTTGTCACTCACCACTAACTCTTCAAAATTACGTGTGTTACCATAATAATGCTCAAATGGTGAAGGAAAACGTTGAAAAGCTGCATCCCTTAGAAATTTTCTGGAAAGCATGTGAAGTCTGTCAACCGCACTGGGCCAGCATGGTGGACTATCGCCTAATCTCTTTGAATCGAGAGATCCGTGCCCAGCAGTGAAACAGTAAATGGGTTGATGATGAATGTAAATTTGGGATCGCTAACCTTACATTGTCATCAACATCAGCCTATACTCGTCTTCGATCTTCAGCGCTTCTCTAACCTTACAATTACAATCCTATCATTGTCAGGGGAGCTGGTACGTCATGACAGATTTGTAACATGTAGGTACTTACGGCATTTCGCAATAGGGATACAGTTTCCTTTGTCGTCCCTCGCATATCCATCTTCACAGTAACACATTTTGTTACAGACAATGTTTACTATTGGGCAGTGTGTCTTGTTCTGTATTTGAAGCGTGGAACAGACATTATCACATGCACTGCTGCATGAAAAATATTCATTTGCGCCAGAACATTTATCTGAAAATATCATGCGTTGGATTTTAACCTCAAAAGAAGTAATAGGTAGTAGGTACTCCGCATATCTTTTTTAATAGTAGCCATCCAAAATAACGTCGAGACAATGAAGCCCGACGTGTCCCAGGGGAATGATTTTAACTGTCTTGGAACCCGCAGCGAAATTAATCATGAAATTAAATCGGAGGAGTAAGAAAATAACAGTTTTCCATTTCCCTCCTTATCAAGCGAGAGACAGAATAGGGTTTACATCTGTCCTTATGTCAATGACATCATCGACATAAGAGCAGATGTTTACCACGCACCACGGAAGAAATTATTAAGTTATGGGTCCCAAAATATGAGCTATTAGGTATATCTGATTCCAATTATAGGTATGGCAAAAACGCCTAAACGCACGGAAATTCATCCTACTCCACATATCTTATTAATGTCGGTTACCAGGTGGGTAATTTGGAAGTCTCAGTTCCTGGTTCCATAATTTTCTTTATTTATATTAACTTATTATAAGTAAAGAATAATTCGAAAAACAATATCTGAGTGTATCAAATACTTCAATATGTGGACTGGGGTTTATCTAAGTTTAACCAGATTTGATTTGCTTTGATATTCAGGTATTATCGATCTGAGTATTATAATCATCATCATCGTTTAGTAACCACACAAGCAATACAACGGTACTATAGGTTTGACGTTTGTATCTATCGTATCTGCGCGATTTTGTACCTGTGCTTGCAGTTTTTTTTTGAAAGGGGATTTGATTGAGCCATAATTTAATCAAATCTGCACAGTCTTCTGAAAGTTATCAGATCCGCAGAATATTATTTTTATTTTTTTAATACCTAACTAATCGACTAACTTACCACATTGTTCGTTAGTAATACAGTCGCCTACAGCGTTTCTGTAGAAACCTGGCTTGCAAACGCATTTATTTTCACAAGGTTCAATGACATCGAAGCAGTTGAACTGTACGCCGCGATTTCTGCAAGTCTTTTCGGGTGGGCACGGCAGCTCGCAACTCATTACTTCATTTGGTCCGCATTCTGGAAGACAGACAACAGGTTTAATGATGACAGATTCTATATTTAAAATAACGTAGCGATCACGCAAAAAGAACTAACATAAGGTTTTTTTATTCGCGTCATAAATAATAATGAGTATAGAGATTCGGTACTTCCCCATGTTGAGCGTGCGACGTTTGATCTTGAACGCGGATAGTAGGTAATAACTTATGTAGTTATTAAATCAACCAAAAAAATTAATATTAATATGTTATTTTGTATATTTATAGTCTGTTCAGATTTATAGAAATGAATCTTCCATTTCTATATCGATCTATTATTACAATTAGGTAGATACTATATTCAATATTTCGTTTTTATTTACAGATTTCTGTTATAATTACGCGAAATTGTCATCATCAGAGACATACCTACATATGTGGTAGATTATGTAGATATCTGCTTACGAATGTGGAATGAAAAAAAAACGCAAGATTAATTATTACTGTACTTACCTCCTAAGAATACATAAGATGTAGTTGTTCTGTATACATTTTTACGCGACACTTTATTTTAACTAACTCTCAAGAAATTATAGCTTACTCGATCATCAACACACCTTTATCAATTCTATTTTACAAATAACGTATAAAAAAGGTCCATCAAAGTTCTCGGGCATTCCCACATAAATATTTTTTTTAATCAAGGCGTTTGTGTGTTGTTTACTTTATCTTTATTTTTTTAAAAGACGCGTTGGTTAACATACAGAGACATCCTTAGGGATGTAGCTGTATGTTTTTTTAAGTTTCGTCTTATTTTTGTAAATAATAACATTTATATATTAAATACTATAACTTAGATACAACTTACTTGTATTATATGCCACACTCATCACTGCACAACAGGAAAATAACACAAGAAATGACCTCAGCATCTTGACGAGTTTGCTTGTTTTGATACGCACAGAGACGGGTCTCTATATTTATACTTGTTTTAAGGTTCAGCAGTGAAATGTTTACAAAATATAATTATAATAATTTGTTTATAACTGTGTTATTTGTTTATTTATATTGCATAAAGTAAACATAGGCTTGGCTTACAACTAATGAATACATAACCCTGTTAGAATATGAATATAAGTTACAATCTATACATATATTATTATCACATCACAGGTTACAGAACTAAACATCATGCCATTTATACCTATATGAATTAAACTTATATATATACGGGTACATATATTGATAGCATTATCTTTAATTGTTTACATAAAATGATAATCATATTATGAATTTACGATTGATTTAAGATGTTTTACACGAATGAAGGTAGATTTTTACACATAGCACATTGGTACGCCATATAAGACATTCAAATATATCGGTGGTTTATGAATTTGATCGCGACCCGAAAAAACGCGATTAAACAATATGGACATAATTGTACATCATCATCAGCATATATTCCTCCACAGTCGGACGTAGGCCTCCCCTAGTGAACGCCATAGAGCTCCATCTTCGGCTCTATTCCTCCAGTCGCTGGCAGCTGCCTAATTGTACATACCACGACAAAATCCATAAAATACTTAATTGGTTCTATTTCAACCACTATGTATTATAATTGCATACGGAACGCTGCTATGTCTGTCTTAACACTCTTAACACATTTATTTTTATTTGAATTTAGAACCATTCGTTAAATCTTATTTAAAACAGGTTACTGTAGGTAATAGAAGGTAGGTAACCTGTTTCATAGTTATTATGTTTTTCTTTTTTTCCCCTTTAGGGATAAGGCTAGATTCCTGCCAGCCAAGGAATTTTTATAATTTATTAATGATGGATGATAGATGCTAATAATTAATTCACCAAATCATCAACCGTAATGGTTGATTAAGTTAAAGGTTTATGAAGGATGCTATTTTTTTTTCCTAGATACTGTAAAATTAAATATTTGATTCTGCATGCACTTTTACGAACACTTAACAGTTTATTTTGCATATAAATTCATTTTAGAAAATGAAACTAAACTGTTAAATATGATGCTTCCCTTTCCCGAGGGATCACCTGATAATGAATGACTACCGCTGCCCATGGACATCAATATAATTGTAAGAATTCATACCCAATCATTCATTCATTTTAAAGTCCTTCGTTCACTCCCTTATTGTATACTTATTGATGAGTGGCGCTAAAAATACAAATCTCGCATACACACGCACCCTGACTCGCAATTATTAGGAGTTAATTAATAATTTCCGGCTTTGGTTGGTTGTTTAATGTTCCATTCGGTAATCGTCTAAGCTTCCAGGGAACTGTAAGCCACTTGTTCAATTGTCATAGTTATCTTCTTGCAGGCAATCAAAATTTTAATGCTACGGAACTCAGCTTCATTTATAACATTACAAATAGTCTTACCTTTAAGCCGGGTAATCGGGGAACTCCACAGTACGGTGGATTCAGGGTATGTTGTGTGTCATATAATTATTTATTTACCTTTTTATTTTGCTATATTCTGTACGCTTGTAACGCCTGGGCCTGAAATGTCGGACTTGTCTTACATGATACCAACTTTCTCAGCAAAATCTTGAATTAGTTTTGTAAGAATTAGTCGATGCTTTTTTGACAGTCGTCAACCTATTTGCTGTCCCATAGCTGGGCTTGGCTCACCCCACGATGAAATTATGGCATATAACGGGTTGCTAGTTTTCACCCGCTATTAGAAATCTCTCAGGCATGTAGGTAAGTTTCTCCACGGTGTTATTTTTCACCGTTTGAGCATATTTTTTTTGTAACATAATAATATAATAATAATAAATATAATTGACATTGTGATTTAAGATGGAGCTTACCTAGAAGATACCTACCACTTGAAATAAACTATTTCACTATATTTAAATATGCTATAAATTTGAAAACCCTGGCATCGAACTCTACATCATTGACTTTAGATTCCACTAGTCACACAACTAGGCTCTCAGGTAGGTTATATTTTTTGTAGTTTAAACTAATTACGGCATGATATCGCCTGTAGTTTATATCAACTTGGATTTTTAACAACAACAACAAAGGACTAAAAACAAGACTTGGATTAAAAACAACAACAAAGGACGGTATTTAATTATAGGAACAGTAATTTAAACCCCATACACGCTCAAGATCAGCTGGTTTTCATGACCTTAATTAGGCAGGTCATAGTATGTCTTTCTCTTAATATTTCAGATTTTTTCAATTATTCAGCGTAAAAGGTCCATTCCCGTATTGAATGGATACATGGTGTATAAACAATTAAATAATGAGTTATTTTTTAGCTAATTAAGTTAATATACCTATCGATTATTAAGTGAACCGATTGCGACGAAACAAAAAAGTTGGTACCTTGTTGTGTACAGTACAGTTAACGTGATCCGAGCACAATAAAAATAAATCTATTCATCAAATAAACGGGTTCAGTGGGTTATGTAATCTAAAAGAAAAAAATAATAATACACATTTGTTTTGGTAAAATGTTTATTTTTCAAAGTAGCAAGTTTTAGGAATGTATATTTTTGTACTTAAAAAGGTATAATATAGGTGATAATTTTATCTTTACGCATTTTTGAACTTATGAAGGAACTATCAAGACTCCCTCTCAAACCCTAGTCAAGAAAAATAAGACATGTTTGACCCCCTACCCCCAAAACTGAATGACCGCATAGCAGACAAGTACCTACATATGTTAATTAGTATAAATTACTCAATACATTACGACGAAGTTACAATTTTTTTAAACCTGAAATAACGATAATAATTATGGTGGATCACTTAAACCGCACGCTTTTAGAAAACGTCATAATGTGTAAGACTTCCTCGGTTTTTGTTAAGATTAAAAACCTCACTTAATCCTCATACACATTCGCGGGATCTAATTAAAATTTTGGTGCGAAAGAATAAATAAATATATCTGGATATTATGGCACAGCCATCTAGTTCCAAACTAAGCAACGAGGCTTATTGTGTTACGGATACTAGATGGTTGATGCACTACATACATCGATTTTTTTTTGTAAATTCATACATATTATATGTGTACATAGCAAAATCCATGACTCAGGTTAAATGATCATCACACAAATAGTTGACCCTACCGGGATTCGAACCCAGGAACCTTACGACAGAAAGCAGACTTTAATACAGCTGCGCCAATCGGGTCGTCGAGAAAATTACAAAAAAATATCTTGAGAGTTTAATAAGTTTAGTTGTATATTTGTACAGTCTTGCCGCACTGTTTAATAGTCACACAGTCGCCTGTAGCGTTTCTGTAAAGACCATCCTTGCAAACGCACTGATATGAGCAGGGTTCTACGTCGTCCAAACAGTAGACGTTTTCCCCGCGGTTTTTGCAACTGTTTTCGGGAGGGCATGAGGTCACGCAACGCAGTTCTTCGTTTGTTTGGCATTCTAAAAAATTATAATCAAAAATTATACCATCAGTATCCCCAAATAGTTGAAGAAGAAACGTTTCTGACAATTCCACATACCTAATTCTGTATGACCTCAAAATCAAAACGAAGATTTCATTTGCATGCTTTTAATAAGACATTGTAGTCGATATTTATAACATAAAAAAGTTTTTTTTATATTTGCCTGATGCAACACATTAGTCCTTAAAGAAGAAAAGTATACCAAAAAAAACAATGTCCTCTAGCTAGTAATGATTTAAACATTATAGAGTGGAAATATGTATTAATGTTGGGAAAATGTTTTAAAGCAATTTTCATTGATTCAAACCAAACTCATCAGTGGTTTATGTAATAAATAAATTGCTGACCCCACCAGAAGATAACAAATGTTGTTGAATATCAATATTTTACTCAGAGCTTCCACTGGATACGGGCGGCGCATGACCGGTCGTCGTGGCCATCCTTGGGGGAGACCTATGCTTGACATAGGTCTCCCCATACATAGGACATAGGTCAGTGGACGTCTAACGGTTGATGTGATGGCTCAGAGCGACTTCTTTTCTTTTCGTACATACAGATGTACAGAACGAAAACGTTCCATTCTAATACTACTGGCTCAACTACTCCAAACATATAAACAAGATGTCATTTTGGCGATAGAAGTTTGCCCAAATAGGTTGCATGGCATTATCACTGTCCTCTGCAGCCGTTTCGGAACTCAGATTTGAAATATGTAAATATTTAAATTAAGAATTAGTCATATCATGCTTGTCTTGATTCTTGAATAAACGCCCAGAAAATGTTATTTAAAAACATTGAACAATTATCCTTGTTCACAGGTGTGAGTGAAGATTGGTAAGCTAGACGATATGGTTATTTTTTTATTCTAGTTTCAAATGATTAAACTGGTGCCTGTGTGCTGAAGTATGTGAAGATCAGTAACCCAGTAAGAATTTAATTATATAGGTAAGTGTGTTACGTGAAAGAAAATATCGTAAGGAAACTTGCGATTTTCTCTATGGCGTGTGAAGCCTACTTAAAAAATTACAATGTATCAACATGAACCGCCACGAGTATGTTTTCGAAGTTATTACCTACTCATTAAATTCTACAGCTCTTCGGTATGTTTTCTTTTAGGTCCGATACAATAAGGGAACGGTGGCATTTACAAAAATTGAAACTGCGAGCTGCTACTGACAATTTCATTAGTAACATTGCTTAATTAAGGAATCCAAAACCAGGAGTGTGACTAGAAAAGCAGTTTTTATTTGTTAATCTAATATATAAAATTCTCGTGTCACAGTTTTCGTTGCCATACTCCTCCGAAACGGCTTGACCGATTTTGATGAAATTTTTTGTGCTTATCCGGTATCTATGAGAATCGGCCAACATCTATTTTTCATCCCCCTAAAAGTTAGGGGTAGTCCACCAACCCCTATAATGTGGCAAAACAACGTTTGCTGGGTCAGCTAGTCTTATATATAAAATTCTCGTGTCACAATGTTCGTTCCCGTACTCCTCCGAAACGGCTTGACTGATTCTCATGAAAATTTGCCATTTGGGGGCAATCACATATCGGTACACATGGAGTGGTCTCATTCTCGAGCCTCAAGTATCCTGGACTGCAGAGACACCCTGGTTCCTCCGTGATGGTTTCATTACAACGGAACCTGGCTACGAGGGAAATACAGAAGTTGGGCGGACAAGGCTTCGAGTGGCTCGAGTATATTTCATTCGGTTTTGGGCAGGAAGGAAGAAAAAGAAAACATGACAACGTCTCCATCGTTTTAGGCAGCCCCAGTTTCTCGTAAAAAAGTCAAGGGGTTTAATTAAAAATTTGTTGGAGTAATCTGGTGAGATTTGATTTCATTATTTTTATTATATTATATCTAATTTAAATATTGACGTTACCTATATTGCGCGTGCGTCGTGATATTTGCTGTCATACTTCAGAAAAGCAATTTTGAAAAAACCGTTTTATTTTCTATTAATTTGTCTAATGTTATGATTATTTTAGTCAAGTTTAGAACCAATGTACACTCTACACTCGATTGGCACTCTAAGCCCAACTGGCCCAACCTACACAGTACAAAATAATACACTAGGAGCCGAACTTCAGAAGAAACTTGGCATTTTAAATCGAAGAAATGAAATGGCTAATAATAATAATAATATAATGGAAAATTACGGGAAAGAAGTGCAAGAAATTAATTTAAGAGGAAGGAAAATGTCTGACAGAATTAAAATCAATCTAACAATCACCTTTACACTGTTCATATGAAACGCAAACTCCTTTGTCATTGCGGTAAAAGTCCCTTTTGCAAACGCAGCCCTTCTGACACGACGCCTCGTCCACTGCAGGACAGGGCCCTATCTCATCGCCAAGTTGGGAACAGTTCTGCGGGTCACATGATGCTTGTATGCACGGAGAGTACTCTTCGTTGGTGGGGCAAAGATCGGCTGAAATGTTTAGTAGTTAAATATATTTTATAGTGTTTCAAACATGTATCAATTAAAAATGTTTTGGAACTAGATTGCTCATACTAAGGTAAATTTAGAGAAATGGTGGTTTTCCCTGTTGTTATGCCATTAGATATTAACGTGAAAATGCTAGGGGTGATAATGGGATTCCGGTCCATCTTCTCTATACAAGCAAACTGTAAAATAGTGAATCGACTTCTTAGGCAATAAAGATAGCAATGTTACCACTAATTGTAATTGCTGACTTTATTATATTTACTTTAAGACCCCTATTATCTTGGATTAGTTAGTTCTCTATCTTTAATGACACAAGGCTAAAAATAGTACCTACAGATGCAAATAGATACACTTACGACACTTGGAGAACGATACACAAGTTCCATTATCCAGTCTGCCAAAGCCATCCTTACACTCGCATTTCGGATTGCATTCCAGTAAGGTACCTATTCTAAAAGGACATTGACCCTTAACCCTAGGTAAACTGCAGTCGTCATTAGGGCATATTTGGGGACAGGGATTATATTTTTCGTTCGGCTGGCGACTGCAATCGAATGGAGCTGAAAAGAAAAAAAAACAAGTGCTTAAGTGAGTCCTGAACTAAAGAGGGATCGCCCAGCTCATAAAGAAGCACATAAGATAAACCTGATACCATTATGAAAGTTCCTACTAGTTAACCTTTAGGTACAATAATAGGCATAAAAGAATATTAAAATTTCATAATAACTTAATGCAATACCAAAGTTCTAAAGGTACCTACGTTAGATCATAAAATGAGTCTACAATTAAATTAAGATGGAAAGGTAATATTAACACTTACGACATTGTCTAGTTGGTATGCAAGTTCCGTTGGCAGCACGTCGGTAGTTAAACTTGCATTTACAAGCCTGCTTGCAAACAAATGTATCTCCACACACTTGTCCCTCGTCAGCTGACTTGGGGCAATAATCGGAAGAGCACGACGATGTGCAGTTATCCAAGACTTCGTTTTTACCACAAACTAATGTAGCTAGAAAAATAAAGGTTAATTAAGACTTAGTTAAAACTATAATTATGTTTCTTTAGCTGTGTGTCGATTTACAAACCCAAGTATGAATCCCAAAAGGTTGGACAAACTATATACTGATTACCTAATCAGTGGCAGGTTTGTGAAAGTTCAAATTGTTATTATATTAATTATAGTGTATGGAATTACCAGAGATCCCCATAGACCTTATTAGATGAAAGGAAAAGGTCTGACACCTTATAATGGTTATTAAATGAATATGCTATCCTGTACCTTCCTATTAAAAAAAATATACAGATATAAAAGAGATGAACAGCTGTTACATATTGAAAAATCCAAGACTTTGTTATTAAAGTAACGCCGTTGCTATTAAAGATTAGATTAGCATGAGGAACTAGAGGTATAACGATATGAAGGACGTAGTGGTTGAAAAAGATTAGATAAATAGGCTTAAGCTTAAAACTATTTACAAATCTTCTGAATTGTATTCAACTGTATGGTTATCCAAGGAAGAAATAAAGAAAGATGTTGATCAAAAACTGTTCCACCATTTAATAGTTATGATAATGATCAAATTATTACTCATTATTCTCTTACAAGGACACTGGTCTTCTGGTATACAGGCTCCATTATCATCGCGTAAGAAATTTTCTTGACAAACGCAACCTTTTTTGCAGTCGCTTTTAATGATCGACGGACAGGCTATTGGTTTGCCCTTTTGGCTACAATTCTGTGCCCTGCATACAATCTGAGTGCATTCGGACCATGCCTCATTACTTGGACAGATATGAGATTTTGCTGTAAATTAATACATGATCTCTAGAAATGTTAGTTTTTATAGAAATGCGATCTCGGGTCGGCCTGAAGTCTAATTGCTTTAAGACTAAATAGGACAACACTACCTTTGACCAAAGTACACTTAATATATTTACATACGTCTGGTTGTTAGTAGTTGACGACCCAATTAGTCCAGCGGTAGTTAGCGCTGCCTTCTGTTCTATGGGTCCTGAGTTCGAATCCCGGTAGGGACAAATGTGTGTGTGATGAGCATAAACATTTGTTTCCGAGTCATGGATGTATTTATGTATGTATTTACAAAAAAAAAGTATATATGTAGTATATCAACCAACTAGTATCCGTAACACAAGCCTCGTTGCTTACCACGGAACTAGATGGCGCTGTGTCATAATGTCCAGGAATATTTATATTTAGTTACAGCCATCTTCTATCAAAAGAATAGTAAAATTAGCAGGGTTTTACCCCCAAATTGAGGCTGCCCAACTTGGGAAGTATCGCATCGCATTACAGTCCGCAGTGAAACATTCTGCGAATGAGTAAGGTTACTGGAGCTCGTTGACTTTTTTGACAGTATAGGAATTCGTTTGCTGCCAGTTTACTTCCAGGGGCGCACTAGTGATACCTCATACCTATGGTGTTGCATAAATCTATAGGCTACTGAAAATAAAGTGGCTATATCTCTTACCTTCACATTGATCATAAGGAACGCAAACTCCTGTTGCATTGCGGTAGTAGTTCTCTTTGCACACGCAGCCTCTCTGACATGACGCCTCGTCGACAATAGGACAGGGTCCCCCCACATTGTCTCGGTCTGTACAATTCTGCGGGCGACAAGTGGCTTGTGTGCACGGTGAATACTCCTCGTTAGCAGGACAAAGGTTGGCTGAAATACCAAATCAAACCAACAGATCTTTTTAAATACTTAAATATTTGAAATAAAACTACTTTTTACGGATTTTATCGCGGTATATTGATATTATTTTAACCTTCTAGGTTATCTTCTAGTGTGGGCAAATACTGTTTGTTATCTGAATATCAATATTTTACTCAGACCGACTCCTTTTGATACATAACCAAAAAGGTTCCCTACTAATGCTACTGACTCAACGTCTACAAATGAATAAGCAAGCTGTCGTTCTGTGCAATAGAAGTTTGACTAAATAGGTTGAATGACGTTACCACTATCCTCTGCAAATTTTTAATTAATAATATTGAACAATTGTGCTTGTTCAAAGGTGTGTGTTAAGATTGGTAAGCTAGCGAAAAAAACCATAGTTTTTTATACTTTGTGCCAGAAGATCAGTGTTCCAGTAACAAATAATAATGATATAATAATAAAACTTATATTATTACATGAAAGAAAATTATCGTGAGGTCTGCCAACCCAAACTTGACTACCGCTATGGACTACTCCATAACGGCATAGGTCACTTCTTGTTAGGCTATACGTAGGTATAGCCTAACAAGAAGTGACCTATGCCAAATGGGTTGATGACGATGAGTAAAGAACGATACCTTCCTAAATAAATACAACATATCAATATGAATATATATACCGCCACTCCTATGTCCCCAAAGTTATTACTCACTAAGCCCTACAGTTCGTGGGTATGTTTTTCGTTCAGATGTCACGTAATAGGAGACAAGCTTATTGTCATTGACATAAATTCATACTCCGAAGTGAAGCTTATTTATTATCCAATCTGCTCATTTATTTTTTACGAAAAGTTATATTATTAAAGTTTAATAGTTATTTTTAAGATATTACTGATTCTGCGTACAAACTTCCACCCTTCTTTGCACCCTTAAGGGATGATTTCTAAGATATAAGAAAAACAGGTTCTGTCCCGGGATTCAAACTATCTTCATACCAAATTACATCTAAATCGTTGCAGCGTCTAAAGCGTAAGGAAGTAACAGACAGAGATATAAACAGATAGACCTTTCATATTTATAATATTAGTAAAGACGAAGGAAGAAAAAGGAAAAAGAAAACAAATCACATATACGTAAACATAAATATATATATATAAATATACAGTCATAATTATAATCAATATTGGTATGTCAGCTCATTGACAGTCTGGAGAATTTGCCATTTGGGGGCAATCACATATCGGTACACATGGAGTGGTCTCATTCTGGAGCCTCAAGTATCCTGGACTGCAGAGACACCCTGGTTCCTCCGTGATGGTTTCATTACAACGGAACTTGGCTACGAGGGAAATACAGAAGTTGGGCGGACAAGGCTTCGAGTTGCTCGAGTATATTTCATTCGGTTTTGGGCAGAGCGCTAAGGAAGAAAAAAAAACATGACAACGTCTCCATCGTTTTAGTCAGCCCCAGTTTCTCGTAAAAAAGTCAAGGGGTTTAATTAAAAAATTGTTGGAGTAATCTGGTGAGATTCGAATTCATTATTTTTGTTATATTATATCTAATTTCAATATTGACGTTATATTGCGCTTGCATCGCGATATTTACTGTTCTACTCCAGAAAAGCAATGTTAAAAAAGCCGTTTTATTTTCTATTAATGTGTCTAATTTTATTATTGTTTTAGTCAAGTTTAGAACTGATTTACACTCTACGCTCGATTGGCACTCTAAGCCCAACTGGCTTAGAGTGCTGCTTACATATCAAAAGTATGTAACCAACACAGTACAAAATAATACACTAGGAGCCGAACTTCGGAAGAAACATGACATTTTAAATCTAGAAATGAAATGGCTAATAATAATAATAATATAATGGGTAAATTTAGAGAAGCTGTGGTTTTTCCCGCTATTATGCTATTAAATATAAACTTAAAAATGCTACGGGTACTCTTGGGATTCCTCTCCATTTACCCTACACAAGCAAACTGATAAAGATAAAGATAGCAATGTTACCACTAATTGCAATTGCTGAATTCATTATGTTTAGTTTAAGACCCCTATTATCTTGGATTAGTTAGTTCTCTATCTTTAATCGCTCAAGGCTAAAAATTGTACCTACAGATGCAAACAGATACACTTACGACACTCGGAGAACGGTACACAAGTTCCATTATCCAGTCTGCCAAAGCCACCCTCACACTCGCATTTAGGATTGCATTCCAGTACGGTACCTATTTTAAAAGGACATTGACCCTTAACCCTAGCTAAACTGCAGTCGTCATTTGGGCATATTTGGGGACACGGATTATATTTTTCGTTCGGCCGGCGACTGCAATCAAATGGAGCTGAAAAGAAAAAAAACAAGTGTTTAAGTGAGTCCTGAACTAAAGAGTGATCGCCCAGCTCAAAAACAAGCACATAAGACAAACATAATGCCAATATGAAACCTCTACTAACTAGTAGAGGGTTGTAACGTTAACTAACTTTTAGGTACAATAATAGGCATAAAAGAATATTAAAATTTCATAATAACTTAATGCAATACCGTTAGATCATAAAATGAGTCTACAATTAAATTAAGATGGAAAGGTAATATTATCACTTACGACATTGTCTAGTTGGTATGCAAGTTCCGTTGGCAGCACGTCGGTAGTTAAACTTGCATTTACAAGCCTGCTTGCAAACAAATGTATCTCCACACACTTGTCCCTCGTCAGCTGACTTGGGGCAATAATCGGAAGAGCACGACGATGTGCAGTTATCCAAGACTTCGTTTTTACCACAAACTAATGTAGCTAGAAAAATAAAGGTTAATTAAGACTTAGTTAAAACTATAATTATGTTTCTTTAGCTGTGTGTCGATTTACAAACCCAAGTATGAATCCCAAAAGGTTGGACAAACTATATACTGATTACCTAATCAGTGGCAGGTTTGTGAAAGTTCAAATTGTTACTATATTAATTATAGTGTATGGAATTACCAGAGATCCCCATAGACCTTATTAGATGAAAGGAAAAGGTCTGACACCTTATAATGGTTATTAAATGAATATGCTATCCTGTACCTTCCTATTAAAAAAAATATACAGATATAAAAGAGATGAACAGCTGTTACATATTGAAAAATCCAAGACTTTGTTATTAAAGTAACGCCGTTGGTATTAAAGATTAGCATGAGGAACTAGAGGTATAACGATATGAAGGACGTAGTGGTTGAAAAAGATTAGATAAATAGGCTTAAGCTTAAAACTATTTACAAATCTTCTGAATTGTATTCAATTGTATGGTTATCCAAGGAAGAAATTAAGAAAGATGTTGATCAAAAACTGTTCCACCATTTAATAGTTATGATAATGATCAAATTATAACTCATTATTCTCTTACAAGGACACTGGTCTTCTGGTATACAGGCTCCATTATCATCGCGTAAGAAATTTTCTTGACAAACGCAACCTTTTTTGCAGTCGCTTTTAATGATCGACGGACAGGCTATTGGTTTGCCCTTTTGGCTACAATTCTGTGCCCTGCATACAATCTGAGTGCATTCGGACCATGCCTCATTACTTGGACAGATATGAGATTTTGCTGTAAATTAATACATGATCTCTAGAAATGTTAGTTTTTATAGAAATGCGATCTCGGGTCGGCCTGAAGTCTAGTTGCTTTAAGACTAAATAGGACAACACTACCTTTGACCAAAGTACACTTAATATATTTACATACGTCTGATTGTTAGTAGTTGACGACCCAATTAGTCCAGCGGTAGTTAGCGCTGCCTTCTGTTCTATGGGTCCTGGGTGCGAATCCCGGTAGGGACAAATGTGTGTGTGATGAGCATAAACATTTGTTTCCGAGTCATGGATGTATTTATGTATGTATTTACAAAAAAGAAGTATATATGTAGTATATCAACCAACTAGTATCCGTAACACAAGCCTCGTTGCTTACCACGGAACTAGATGGCGCTGTGTCATAATGTCCAGGAATATTTATATTTAGTTACAGCCATCTTCTATCAAAAGAATAGTAAAATTAGCAGGGTTTTACCCCCAAATTGAGGCTATATTTTAGTTATATATTTTGTGGGTACATACTAAGTGGTAAGCATCTCCTTTACGCCTCAGATATGGTCGGCTATATCTGCACTTTAGCAAGTCATGAAATTAATTCACGTCTTCTTAAATATAATTTTATTTATGAGACAGTTTTACTCCAGTAGTACACCTGTACTACTGGTGTAAAACTGTCTCATACCTATGATTAGCATAACGAATAGCTCACAATAGATCATGTAATATACTAACTAAATTTTATTATTACTGGGACAATTTATAATGACTAATTTATTTCTTACTGGGACATTGATCTTCTGGCACACAGGCACCGCTTGCGTCACGTAAGTAATTCTGTTTACACACGCAAGCTTCTATGCAGTAACCCTCAGCTATTAAAGGACACGCTATTGGTTTGCCTTTCTGGGTACAATTCTGTGCCCTACATGTAGCTTGGGCACAGGTAGACCACTCCTCATTAACTGGACATACTGGCTGTACAGCTGTAAAGAAAGCGCATGATAATAAAATATGTAGGTAATTTAACATCTTATTCGAGTTTTTCAATATTAGCTACACATCGAAAACGAATTATTATTCTCAGAAGGTTTTCTAGGACGCCTAGGATAGCAATCTCAATAATGTACTGCATTTTGAGAAGCTTAATACTAAATCAAATAGATCAGCTGATTATGTAATGTAATAAAATTATATTTTCTCTTACAGGGACACTGGTCTTCCGGTACACATGACCCACTTTTATTACGTAAGTAATTTTCTTTACATACGCAGGCTTTTATGCAGGAGCCCTCGACAATTGAAGGACAGGGAATTGGTTTGCTTTTTTGAGTACAATTTTGTGCCCTACATGTGGCTTGGGCACATGTAGACCACTCCTCATTTGCTGAACATACATTAGCTGTAAAAATATATTTAATTAAATGTTGTGTCTTTCAATTTTATTTCTGCATCATTTTAGTACACTATAATATCGATAACCTGTTCGTCGTTGAATTCTGTTAGGTTATCTACATAAGATTGCGATCGAAAATCGTACGCCTTTATATAAGCAAAATTAAAAACCAAACAGTGTCTTCAAATTACTTTCACATTGGTCTTCAGGTACGCATCTGCCATTGTCTGCTCTCAAAAACTTTTCTTTGCATATACATCCACTGTCACATTTTTCCGTAGGAATGTCTGGACAGGGAACGTCTTTGCCTTTTTGACAGCAGTTCATAGCTCTACAAACTCCTTGGATACATGGGACAAATTCTTCGTTGGGTGGGCAAGTATTTACTGTAAACATTTTGCATAGTATTTGATAGGTCATACAGTAGAATTAACCAAAAAACGTTTCGTAGCTCGCCCTCCAAAACGGACCTTATAAACAAATATATGACATGGTACCTATGTTTGAAATTTGATACATTAACACTATTAGTAAGTGACAATCGATACTTTAGATTAAACTACTTGGAAAAGTAATTAATTTTTATTTACTTACATTCACATTGGTTTTCGGGTACACAGACACCATTTTTGGCTCTTAAATAGCCTTCTGCACACACGCATCCTTTTGTACAAAAGTTGGGGTCTATACGGATGCAGGGTATCGGTTCACCTTTTTGTGTACAGTTTAGAGCTCTACATTCAGCTTGTATACAAGTTGAGTACCTCTCGTTAGCAGGACAAACTCCAGCTAAAAATACATAATGGACATTAAATCACAGCTAATAATTATTTGTGAAATAAACTATTCCAAGCGTAGCGTTGTATGATTCCCAAAAAAATTTTAAGAAAGAACCTCTATTGAAACTCTTTTAAAATAAAACGCATAACACTTTGAACTAGTACAATACATATATTGAATAAAAGTGATCTACTGAATTTGGCAATAATTGCAAAAGTATACATGATAGCTTAGAAACGAAATTATTAGATGACTTTTATATTTTCAGATAAATATAGCAGGTTTTTTTAAACATTTTTTTTATCAGCTGAGTACTATAAAACCTTCAAATTTTAATTGAAAATAAGTACCCGAAAAATGCCAATCAATATCTGGTAAAAAGACATTTAGGGCAGAAGTGGGAAAAATCCTTAATGTTCAGTGCGAAGATTCTTTAGGTCTGACAAAAACAAAGACAACCTACAGTTGAACTAAGAATAATTACATACGAAAAATTAAAATTACATACATATTATTTATATTGCTGAATCGTTTGTGTTTAAGTGGCAAATTCACACGTGACCAAATATTTTAGTATAAATCTACTTACGACATTGCCCATAAGGTACGCACACTCCATTTAGTCTCCAGTAGTCTTTGATACAACGGCACTTGGGGTTACATGGCAATACTATGCCTATGCGTCCAAAACGTGGTGGACAGTTACCAGATGGCGAGGCTTGGGAACAGTCATCAGTCGGACAAAGTGGGGGACAAGAGTTGTACTCTTCATTAGGTCGGCAGCTACAGTCAAAAGGAGCTGTAGGGAATAGATTACACATATTATTAAAAAGGGTTTAATCACAAAGAAAAATAATAGTATGTAATGGGGCACTCAGAAAATTGGAAATAAAGGAATATTTTATTTGGATGTATTGAAAAAATAACTCCCTCATTCGTCTTGTGGTCTTAAGTGCGACTGTTGAGAAAGAGGTCTTGATTTTGATTCCCAGGTCAAGCAAAGTGCTATTGTGTTTTTTTGAGAACATCTCAGCAGCAGCTTGGAGTTTATATACGTGTCCGGTTGATGATAATAGGCTCGCTCCCTATTATATGGGACCTAAAACATACCGTCGAAATGTGAGTGTATATTAAATACACCTCTGCCTAACCTTTTGGGGACGACGATATGTTGAAAAATAAGTACATTTTTGGCTTATTGGGATATTCAAGACTGGAACTATGGAGATGAAATTGCATTGACACAGCTAATTAAGCCAGGATTTACTTACGGCAATTTCTCGTAGGTATACATGATCCGTTGAAGGCACGTCTATAGTTAAAAGCGCACTTGCAGGCTGGTGGTGGGCAGACTTTTGGACTGCTGCATGGCTCAGGATCCTCGTCACTAGTAGGACAGTAGTCGCTTTCGCAATCCGCCGGGCAATTGTCTAAAACTTCGTTGGAGCCGCAAGTTATTGGACCTGTTTATTAAAGCTATTTTTAAAAATTGTACAAGCTGTGAAAATATCCTTGAAGGATGAAAATAGAATGAAGTTTTTATTTCCAGATGATCATTATATTTTCTTTGTAGGATGAGATCATATGAAAGCCTGAAAACTAGTAAATTGTTAGAGATTGGTCTAAAAGGTTTAAAGTTTTTAAACTGAAGACTTATTACATTATTTTTATACTTAAATTGGTAACTATCACTTAACCATCGATAATTGGTGCTGTTATTTGTGTAGTTTGTTTGTAAGTGTAAATGTAAATGATATCTAGTCCCATTATGTTAAAGAAAAGTTAGAAAAGTGATGAGAAGTTAAATGATGATAATTTTTTGTATAAGATTACCACATACATTGTTTAGCTGGTATGCATGTGCCATTATCTGCTCTCAAATAGTTTTCTTTGCAAACACACCCTTCTTTGCAGCGTGGTGTGTTAGTGTTTAGGTACTTTACAGACTGCCCTTTCTCCGAACAATACTGTGCTCTTTGAAGTGATTGTGGGCAGTAAGAAAACTCTTGGTTTTTCGGACATCTCTTTACTGAAAAGTCAAGTTATGATTAAATCTAGAGATGTTGATAGTTAAAATGCAATAAAAACACTAAAGACGAAACAGAATATGAGTAGAGTACCTATGTTAAATGTATTAATTTTTTTTTTATTGAAGTGGTTGATGAAACCAGTCCTAATAATGATGCATCATGTTTATTTAGTTGCAACATAATATATATTTTATATATGATTCATAATTAGATTTGATAATAAATAAATTCAGTTTGGTCTCCGTTTAATGAACTACGTTATCAATATAAACTGCTTACTGACTATTTTTTCTTTTGAATAGTAGGATTGTTAATTTTTTATCCATGTACGTACGTTTATACAGACTGTATTACGTTTCGTATAAAAATGTAAATATTATAACAATGTAAATTTTATAACTGTCAATTTTCTATTATACTGTTTTGAATTATTTAACATATTTTAAATTGTTTTTTTCGTTAAACTATTGACGTAGCTATAGAATTAATCGAATTTGTTTATTTACGTTTGTTGGTCTAGAAATTGTTCATTGCCATCGGCAACACTTGTGTAAATAATTAAATTATTAATTATCATTTTATATCAATAACTATACAGCTGTAATAAGGCCCGTTTGAGATTCAAGCGCATTAAGGCGCCTTTTATAAAACATTATCGGTAAAATTGTGGAAGGAATGTAGATGTAAAAAGATGAAAACGGATGTTCTAATTTGTACAACTTTTAGCCTACCTTTGGCCTAACCCTGCCTATTCAGAATCTACGACGATCCGTTTAGCACAGCGGTAGTTAACGCTGCTGCACTATGGGTCCCGGGTTCGAATCCCGGTAGGGACAAATGTTTGTGTGATGAGTTTATTACATTAACATTTGTTTCCGAGTCATGGGTGTACCTTTGTATAATATGTATGTATTTACAAAAAAAAGTATATATGTAGTATATATCAACCATCTAGTATTCGTAACACAAGCCTCGTTGCTTAGCTCGAAACTAGATGGCGCTGTGTCATAATGTCCAGAAATATTTATTTACTATTTATTTATTTATGGTCACAGGCAGATTAAAGACCTCCAATATTTGAACAAGACACCAAACACCTTGACACAGTCTGTCCGTGTTATGTCAGGACACGAATATACAAGATTAATTAAATATGAATAAATTCATCATCATCACCATCAACCCAATACTTTCCCACAGCTGGGTGCGGGTCTACTCTCATATGAGAGATATAGTGGACCGCGCTAGTCTATTGCATGTTGACAGTTTTCCTTTGTTTGAGCATGTGATATATACAAATATTAACTTCCAAAAAGTCAGTGGTGCGTGCCTTTGGTTCGAACTCGAGACCTATAACTTTCACAGTGCACGGTCACGCTACTAGCTTGTCATAAGTTCAATAGGGATAAATCCAATCAATATCACGATGAAGTTTTGTAGTTTTATGTTAGTGCCCACTGAATTAATTACCTTTTAATTGAGGCTTATTTCAAGCTCTTCTTTTTTCCTGTTTAAAACTTGTTTAATAAATAAAATGCATTTATTTCAGGCAATGCTCACTTATATTTTGTACATAGAAAAAGCTTGAAAAATTCGAAAAGCGCAGCGCTACTTAGCGCTACATGTGACATGCTTATTACAGCAGTACCAGATATATAACTAAAAACACCTACAAAAAATAATTAGTGTTTTTCAGTGTGAATAATTCTGTCGAAAAAAAAACTGCTTGCAAATGTCAGAACGGACTTCATGGGAAGCACCCAGCTTTCATTTAAAAAAAGAATCATCACAATCGGTTCACCAGTCAAAAGTTATGTTACATAAAAAAAAGGAATACAGTCGAATTGAGAATCTCCTCCTTTTTAGAAGTCGTTTAAAAAGAGTCTTTCAAACATATATGTATTCAAACATATATGTATTCGATATCGATACCTCTGTGTGTTATACGTGTGTCATATAAAATAAGATTGATTAGGTATGTTAGTATTTATCACTTCAGGTTTTTCCAAATTCATTTTCCATCGTGTTTGAAACTATCAATAACATTAAAAATCGAAAAATCGTCAATTTAAATACGGGGAATTACCGGTATTTCTAAAAAAGTATCAAGATTTCTCGATTTTTTATCATGCTAGCTATTATTTAATTATAATTTATGGTTTCAGGGGATACCTGAGAATGGAATACTGGGTTTAAACCAAATACATCAATAATGACGTCATTTCGTTAATGTTTCTTAATTATGAAGCAACTATAATATCTGTTAATTGCATTACCGCATCAAATTTGAATGACATAAAAATAATTTTCTTTAACTTTCGTTGCAAAATAAAAAAAAAACTACCGTCAATAATTCTACATTCAAAATTCGAGGATCATTAGAAAACCACTTTCCTTTTTATTTTCCTTTTCGAACATGTCTAAATTGACACTGCAATTAAGGCATGTACCTACTGTCTAAGCAATTAACAACATAATAGTCAGTAAGAGAAACAATTGTTCCACAAAATTTTTATGTCAGGAAATTTTAATAGTTGCCAGTAACATGAATATTATCTCATTTACGACTGACGAGCTCACGTTTTGAAGAGCAATGTGTTTGATGTAGAGTGAAACAAAATACCAATTTATTCGTATTGTTCAATCGGTTTTATCAAATAATTACACTGGTCTACAGTGGTTTTGTTGCCCTGGATGTATTTTGAATACTTCCAAGAACAAAATTTACGAAACTATTAATGGTTTTGGAAGATTGGCTCTGGTTTTTTTAATGGTCATTTTCATATTTTACAAAAAGAAACAGTATAAAGTAGGAAGAAATTACGTATTTAATTATATTTTTTAATGGAAAAAAATTGTAGTGTAAATAGAAGCATAGAAACCGAAAAAATAAAAACTTAGGTTAAAATTCAGAAAATCTTTATCTATAAGCTTTTCATTTATAGTTTTCGTAGGGGGCAAGCTATTTATAAATACCTGCAAGAGTCAACGATCATGTGACGGTCATATCCACCCTGATACCCTACTTCAGTCATTTTGAGACCCAGATGGGGGTCTCTCCCCTTTACTATAATTCCCTCGATTCTCAGGGAACCTCTGTTCAGATGTTTGTAGAAGAAAGTGTAACTTAATGCCCATATTTTCTCGTAACATTTTGAATCTCTCTAACATACATACATATATACACTCACGCCTTTTTCCCATAGGGGTAGGCAGAAACTACAGAATGCCAAGCGCTACGGTCCCTGCATACCACTTTTGCCTCGTCCACATTCATTCATCTCTCTAACATCTTTTGCACAATTTCTATATAATATTGTGCTTTATAGTTAGCTAGAAAATATTATACTACAAAAACAACACAGTCCTAAGCTTTACTGTTAGAAACAGTTATACTTTGTAAACTTTGTATTTTTAATTGATGTCCGATTTTTGATGTCCGAGGGCCCTCAAATACTCCAACTTGTAATTTTGCCATACTCAGCTGAGAAAATGTTATTCTTGTATTCCTTTAACTCACATGTCTAGAAGTAGCGATTTGAGATATTATTATAATAGACCAATCCTTTATTTGTATCTTTCATGTGTTTGTGCATATTGTGATTGGACATTTTATCGCAACTAGTTCTATCCGTTCTCGAGATATCATCAAAAAAGTGGTTCCATACAAAATATGTGAAAGAAAAATCTATTTAAGTTTTTCTTAAAAATTTCGATATTTTGTTAATTATTATTAGATTTTTAGATTTATTTACTTACTTACTTACTTATTGCAAAAAGGAACAGGGACAAATCTAAAAAATATAGGTTTGTTTAAATGTAATGTAGGGATACATTGCGTTCATAGCATAACGGTGCACCGATATAGTTGATTATTATTTTTTATCTTCTCTATCTCTATATATCTCTAACAATTGTCACCTAAGCAATGTAGTATTAAAACAAATGGAACTATTTCTGGACAATACGTTCTGGTCGGACGGCATAACTTTTCTAAATTTGAAAGAAATTAAGTCGAAGAATAGCATTGTTTACGATGTAACTATGACTATAACTAAAAATGACTATTAGATATAATAACTATGGACTTTAACTCTGAAATCAAGACTATATTATTATTATTTCAAATGTCAGTTTGATTGTACACGTTAGAGTATAACTTTGATTAATACAAATATAATAAATCATAAAGATAAAACCATAGTATACAAAATATAATTAATTATGGTAATGTATTTTTTAAACCAAGGTCAAATATAATACAAGAAAAAATTGATAGTTCCTTTATACATCAATAGACTGCATAAAGATATTATTTTTAAATCTTACTCTTTTAGTTCATAACTTATTAAAAGTCATACATAACATATAAGTAATTTGGTGTTTGAAATAGTAATGCGATTAGGTGTGTAAAATTACTAATTTGTATATGTTATAATAAGTTTATTTATTTAAATCACGAAATATGTGGTGAATACTGTGTGATTATTAATGATAAGTGGTGAATACTTCTTTAAAGTATGTTTAAGATGATGAATATAATCATATTTTACAAAACACAAATCTCTTACCTTTAATGCATTTTGGCGGCTTGGTTTTAGCGTCACTTGAGCCTGAAAACACATAATAATTATTACATACAGTCACACCATCACGCCTGTAACCTTTTGAAGATATGGCAGAGGTGTGCAATAATACAACCAGTTCCATTCCATTCCAACCATTCGTCAATATAATTTTAGTTCTAATATGATAGAAACTGAATATTTTGTCATCAGTCTGGCACAAATTTATGTAAACTCCGAATTACTATTAAAATTATATTAAAAACTAGCTTTCATCCGCGACTCGGCCGCATAGTATATAAATAAACAGTAGCATGTGTAAATCCAGGTAATCCATTTAGTGGTTTTCGTGTGAAAGAGGAACAAAAATCCACACATACATCTTTCGCGTTTATAATACCTATTAGTGGCATTCTCGACGGAGCAGGTTTAAACACTCGTAAAAATTGGCTACTATCTTTGTAACAACTTTGTTGTAAAGAATGCAAAATGTTAAACTCTACATTAGCTTTCAGATAAAAATAAATTATATTAATTCGAAATAAAGGACATGTGTAGATCTAAAATATTCCTAATTGTGTATATTTAATATAATTGTAAATTCTATATTTTATAAGAATTAATTTAAAAATTTTATCCATCAATAAATATATCATTTATGAAGCATATTTTTAACAAAATAAATTTTTTTTACTTGAAAATGTTAAAAATTATGTCCCGACTATTATTTTGTGAAGTACCAAAAAATACCCTAATATCGTACAGTTGACTCTATATATTTTAGAAATCTGGACTAAACTATGCTGAAAGTGGACTAGATCCTTAGGTTATTGTCACAGCTGGTTATTGGTTCCTTCGTGGACATAAAACTAGCCAACAGTCCAAGGTTGGTCTAAGGCCGCCTTATTTCAGATTTGTATATTAACACATTTCCTACTTTCCCTGAAATACGACACACTCATCCTGATTTTGAACCATTTTCTTACCTGTACATATCACTATAACTAATATGTTAACTGCTATAGCCACACCGAGTAATAATTTAACCGTCATGGCGACTCAACCACGTCTGATATATGTTGGTAATAAACTTAATTTATATACACATGCAGGTTTTTTAACAACACCTGTTAATTGTATTGTTACAATTGAATCAACAGTTTTCAGCGCGACTTCAAATGGCTTACAGCTATTTTGTCTGTAGTATTTATTATAATAATAATAAATGTAAATATCATACTTAATATAATGTATTTAATTATATATTAAAAAAAATACATTTTTATGTCATACGTATGTAATATAAATAACACATTTGAAAAATTATTTCTTACTTATATTTTTGTAGTAGGCTAGCATAGTTCGAAGAATTGCCAATTTCGAGTAGGTAGCCTACGATAAGGTAGGTCGAAGATCTGGTAAAGGTTCTGGAATCCACTGGAGGCGGGTGATGCAGGACCAGTCGTCATGGTATTCTTTAGGGGAGGCCTATGTCCTATATCCTGCAGTCGACGTTTTTTGGCTAAAATGATTATAACAACACCACTTGCCAACCCTTGCTCTATCATCGAGGAAATTGGAAAGTCAGATGCATTCGCCACTTTTCTTGCATCTACCTCCCAACTGCAAACCTACATCGCAAGACAAATTACTACCTTCATACGCGCACAGACAGTGCAATTCGCTTAAGAATTCTTATGGCTACCTCTGGTACGTGTCGAGCGTAGTGGCGTAGCTAGGTGATCAAGGGCCCTACTAAGGCAAAAAAAACTGGGGTCCCTAAACTGTGTAGGGTTACGGCTTTTTGGGGCCCCGGGGCACTGCCCTGCCTAGCTCTCCGGTAGCTTCGCCAGTGGTCGAGTAAGTGGACTTAGTAGGTGGCGAGCAAGTTATAATGACGTATTACAAACAGCACGGCTGTTTTCGCGGCTCAGTCATAAGTTGAATGCCATCGTGAGTCAACAGCCACCTATCATCATGTATAGGTCACATGCAAACATTTCTTGGAAACATAATACTAGTAGTAATAATAAATAACTTCTGGACATTAATTATGACACAGCGCCATCTAGTTCCGAGCTAAGCAACGAGGCTAGTGTCCGGATACTAGATGGTTGTTAAACTACAAATTTACTTTTTTTTTGTAAATACCTACATATCAGGCCACTCAGAAAGTTTTGCGACAAAAGTTCTAATGTATAAAAGGAACTGACCAGTTGTAATTCTTTTATTATTCTGAAAACTTCGATTATTTGAAAGTAAAAATACCACTGTTCGATTTTCAAATTTCCCTCGGCATTTTTTTGAGAGCCAATTCAAATTTTCTTGTCTCATAAAAAAATGGATATGCATCTAGAACATTTTCAAGCAATGATTTTTTATGATTTCAAATGTGGCTTAATACCTGATGAGTCATTTGATCGACTTCGAATTGTTTTTATGGATAAAGGACCTTCAAAATCTACCGCTGGTATAGCGAGTTCAAACGCGGTCGTGTTACTTTGGCGGATGAACAAAGGAGTGGTCGTCGGCTGTCAACGAAGAAAGTGTTGGCAGTAAAAAAAAAAAATTAAGGAAAACAGACGAATTACGTACGAGGAGATTCAGCACGAGCACCTTCGCGTAAGGAGGATAGTTTCCCGCTGAGTACCGCACAACCTCACCGAAGCTCAGAAGCAGGCCCAGCCAGGCCAGTGTGGATTGGTGCCGTGATATGATACATAAATTTGATGCAGGCTCGTCACGGCGCGTTTACGACATTGTGACAGGTGACGAATCCTGGAATTATCAATACGATCCAGAAATAAACCGTCAGTCGACAGTTTGGCTGTTTCAAAATGAACCTACGCCTACAAAATTTTGATTGCTAGTTTCTTCACTTTGATGGGGTACCTAATTTCAATTCCACTTCAATTCCAAAGCAGCGTCAACGCCGAATGGTATAGCACAAAATGCCTGCCAGAAGTTTTTTCTGCAATGAGCAACAAGCGACCGAACACCAGGCTCCACGGGGTCCTTCACCACGACAACGAGGGACTTCCTGGACTCGACATCGTTCAGAGTCTTGGGACACCCTCCTTACAGTCCTGATTTGGTTCCGTATGACTTCTTTTTATTCCCTTTTTACTCCCGTTTTCATCGCCGGAAGACGCTAGCAGCGTTTGAGAAGGCCGTGGAAGAGGTGTCTGCGGAGGACTGGAAAAAATGTTTTGAAAATTGGTTTAGACGCATGAAACTATATATAGAGGCTGGTGGAGAGTTCTTTGAAAAGATTTAATAAAAATATTTTTTTTCATAGAAGTGCCGTAGAGACTTCATAATTATATTTTTATTATAAGAAAACAAACACACTGATTATTTAATGCTTTTCATATACCTACAACACTTCGTGATTTCGAGCACGATACAATATTATAGTTATTGATTATTTACAAATAACCCATTTATTTATGTTAGGAGTCATCATCTATCGGGTTTTCTCTTTCCTTATAAACTTCGTGCGCGACATTGGAAATAAACAAAGAATAAAGAAGAAGAATTTATTTGTGTCGAAAATTAATTTATGGTAACCAAAAAAAATATCTTCAAGGAAGACCACCGCAATCAAACTGCCATCTTATTATTCCTTGTATAAGAGACAAAGTCATGCACCGCCTGCATCCAGTGGATTCCAGCGACCTTTACCGGGTCGTCAGTCCACCTTGCCGGGGGCCTGCGCGCTGCGTCTTCCAGTACGTGGTCGCCACTCTAGAATCTTCAAGCCCCATCAGCTGTACATTATTACGACCCGATTAGCCCAGCGGTAGTTAACGCTGTCTTCTGTGCTACGGGTCCAGGGTTCGGTAGGGACAAATGTATATAATTATGTAGTATATCAACCAACTAGTATTCGTAACACGAGCCTCGTTGCTTAGCTCGGAACTAGATGGCGCTGTGTCATAATATCCAGAAATATTTATTTATTTATTAATAGGTACTTGTTAAGTGGTCAGTTACAAAGTTTCCTATCATTCCTTTATAGATGATAATTCAATAAAACAACCTATATTTGACAACAGTTTATTTCATTTAACTCTAAAATAACAACATTCTAATTGACTGGTGCATCTTGTATCAACAAAAAAAAAACGTGTACCTACCTACACACTTCATTCAAAGTAAATAAAAATGCAAACTAAATAATAATGTAAAATATCTTTTGTATTATTTCTTTATTTGTTTTTTTATACACAACCATTTAATGACAATAAAACATTTATTTGTTTCTATTAAGTAGTAAATTAATAATACTTACAAGTTGAATAGGCGAAGTGATTGGCACGAGTAGTGAATAGCATAACACGCGGAGTAGTACGTTAATCGGTCCATTTAACTCCATTTACAGTGCGCGGGGTGACAAACACGAAATCACGCAAATACCATAATTTCATGCTCTCTACTTGCGCCTACTATAATTATTATTAACATTTCATTTGTGACATAACTTTGGCTTATAGAGAGTGTATTGGTCCATAATTTCAGCTGCAATATTTTTTATTACATCGGTCATGATCAAATACTTCTCGATTTTAGGTACATATCAAATATTTACTATGCAGGCGATTGACGAAGCAAAAGTATTATGCTGGAACCGTAGCCCGTGGCGTTCTGTAGTTTCTGCCTGCCCCGATGGGAAAAAGGCGTAATTGTATTTATGTATGTTAGTTAGAAACGGTTAGAAATAAGATTTTCTAAATTAAACATATACGCAAGTAAAAACTTCAAAATCAATAAAGTAACGAACTAATCGTTTAGGAAACTAATGTTTATTTTTCTTAGTGTTATGTGTAAATTCCAGCGATGAATCCATTTTCGCACTTCCATATTCGTTTCGTTTGATATTTGCTTGTCTTCCAAAACTGCATAGCAGTTACTAGAGCGGGCTGCAAAATAAATTGTTTTGCATGTAAGTAAGTCATCAAATTATTATATTATTATTCTCTATCTGTTTTCTCTTTTGAGAAATGTTTCTCCTATGTAGGGTTTGTAAATGCACCCAGCATTTACAAACATATTTTTTCGCAAAAGTAACAATATTCATTTATTGTTTAGGGTAAAAAGGGGAGAGATGAATATCGAATTTCTTCAATCTTTTCGATGTAGATTGTAATAATATTTCATTTAGATATCTAAATATCAATCTACATTGAAAAGAAGATTTTTTTTATGAAAGTGTTCATTTAATTCAAAATGTATGTATAATTCATCTCATTTAAACCAGAACTGAAAAAATATGAAGTGTTTTTTTTGTTATTTACAGTATTTAGATGTTATTTCGGGTAGTTCAGTTGTTTTATGAGTGCGCTTGTTTCTATAAATATGATAGCTATATCTGTGTCCTTAGAATTCATGCTAATTAAATTATCTCTCTCTCTTACTCTAGGCTCATTAAATTATTATTAAAATAATATTTACCTTAATTTATTTTTAGAAAAATATCGGGAAACTCGTTGCGTGCTCAGCTGGAATTGAAACAAATAGGTATCATAAATGATATATCATGAATATTTATGAAATATATAGTGTATATAGTGTAGGTTGATAATTTGTAAATCACACTCGTTTGTGTCAACATTTTTTTTGTACCACATGCGTGGCATACAAGCTTACGATTTTCCTGATAGTAAGCGATTACTGTAAGCTATTTGTTAACTAAATATTTTTTTCTAACAAAACATATATTTTATCTGTCTAGTAATTAAGCCTAATTACACCTTCATATAGTCGTAATCTCTATTACTAGATCTAAATATAAATTTGCAACTTACGACATTGATCATAAGGTACACATTTGCCCTCTTTCCTCCAGTATCCTTTGACGCAGCGGCAGGTAGGGGCGCATTGTACTACAAGCAGTATATTGCCAAACATCGGACAGCTGCCGTCAGGAGTTGATTGTTTGCATTCGTCAGTAGGACAATATGGTGGACAGGCTACGTATTCCTCATTTGGACCGGTGCATTTGAATGGAGCTAGGGTTAAGAGGAGTTTTCATTAGTAGGTTTCATTATTAACCCGTTTATTGTTACTTCAGTAACTTTTGGGTACTACACGGTAGTTCAATTTGATAGCATATGTATACACGCCATCACAAAATATGAATCCGATTGATTGAATTCTATCTTTTTCTTTATTCGGCTATATACACTTATTTATGCTTTTTCTTGCTTTAATAGGCCATTTGTCTTTGTGTTTATCATGACCAAGATGCCTGGGTAGACACCCATTTATATTCAACATTATACAGTCTACGTCATGATGATAGATGGGTTTAGGGTAAATACCTAAGTAGTAAGAAAATATTCAGGTAGATTCCTTTTCAAGTATAAGCGGATTTTTACTGATATAAAAAAAATGGAAAACCCCGATGAGGAATATGAACATAATATTCTATTAACAACATGATTTGGATCGCGTCTGCATTGAATTAATAATTTGGGTAGGTTATTATCTAATCTGCTTTTTCATGAATCTACCTAACGGTCAAAATGCATAAACATTCTTTATTTCTCACGTAAAGTTGATTTGTAATAAACGTTTTATAAGATATGAGATTATTGATTCCCCTTAAAAACTTCTACCTAAAGGCATGATTTCCGAGATAAAAGGTATTCATTGTACTTCCTTTGGACTAAAAAAATCATCAAAAACAACAAATATTATTTAAATCGGTTGGAGAGTTTAAGCGTGAAGAGGTAACAAACAGATTAAAAATGTTGGACATTATCACTTTGCATCGTGATGATAATTTGAGACACCATTTACGTCAATTACGTCAATGAAGGATAACAACATTCTTAAACAAGTTATATTGTAATATGATGTAATCAAATTAATACGCTGTTTTTATCTGAATTTAGATTCATTTTGCTGTGAATGAAACACATAAAAATCAGATTTGTTGCGTCACCCAGTTTAGAATAATCATTCAAAGTAACGGGGCATGGTAGCCTTGCGGTGTGACCAGTGGACTGAGATGTCCACTGACTTTTCGCAAGTTATGTGCGTATTTATCACATGCTCAAACGGTGAAGGAAAACATCGTGAAGAAACCTGCATGCTTGAGAGATTTTCTCGATGCCATGTGAAGTCTGCCAACCCGCAGTAGGCTAGCGTGGTGGACTATAGCCTAATCCCTCTCAAATGAGAGGAGACCCGTGCCCAGCAGTGGGACAGTAATGGGTTGATGATGATGATGATGATTCAAACTAACAAACTATGACTAAGAGTGCATGGTTTGTTTGATGCATAGTTATTTTGAATGTGTAATTAATAGTAGCAATTATAAAACCATTCAATTTTTCCCTTTATTATTGAGTACATAGGTAGTAATTAAATGATAAAATTTCATAGAAAGGCAATTTCGGTAATAACATTTATCTTTGTCTTGTGATATACATGCCTTTTTATCAAAACATCGTAAGAAAACCTGTATGCCCGTAAGATCCTCTTGATAGCATGAGAAGACTGCCATCTCGCCTTGATGCCGCCCCTTTTCATATGCGGCCCCGGGGCCATGGCCCCCTTTGCCCCTCCCCCCACGCCACGCTACTGCAACTCGCAGTAGGCTAGCGTGTTGGACTATAGTCTAATCCCTCACAAATGAGAGGAGACCTGTACCCAGTAAATAGGTTGAATATGATGGTATGATGACTTAGATAGCATATTAAGTCAAATAAACATTATTTGACTTATCTAAGTACCTATAAGTACATATATACTTACGACATTTCCTAATATCAATACAAGTTCCATTATTGGCTCGTTTTTTGTTAAACGGGCATATACACCTAGGTGTTCCACATCCGTTGCTAGTACAGTCGCGATACTGGTGGTCTTTTGTCGGACACCTGTCCGTAGAACAATCTGATGGACAGTTGTCGACTACTTCACCAGAACTGCAGGTCAACTGGACTGAAAAAGTGGAGAGAAGATATAAACATACTGTAACGCTTCTATCTCCAACGGTATAGACTATTTATTGGCAATTTATTTTTATACTGCTACTGACAATTGTATTGAAAATTCTTACAATATTTTGAAAACAAAACCAGATAACAGTGCATTTATAATAAGGCAATCAGAACGCAATTATTTGACGTCAATTATTTGTAATTAGTATTTCGATAAACTAGTTGAGCCCTGGCACGCTTTGCTGTAGCACCGTATAGTTGAATTGACGCGAAAAAGAAATTAAATAAATCGTGTCAAAATTCGAGGTCTAATAGTGCAGAACTCTTTGAGATTTTGAAACTTATAATATAAGAATACTTAGATTTGTTGTTTTGGGCTGGACACAGCCAGTTTAAATTTTACAAAATTCTAATTTTATAGGTCCATGGTTGTATGGTTGTAAGTATATTTGAATTCGTTCAAACCTTGTGCTTGGTGCGATACGAGTGTGTAACATTAAAATGTCATTCACATAGATACATTTCGTTACATACTTATCTCTTTTCCATTCAAATTAGACTTGCTCTTTGTTTTTAGTATTTAATATTGCAGATAATGGTAAAAAAAATGGGACCTGGCCGTCAGTATTCTTTATAGCAATAGGGAATAATATTACCTACAGATTTTTAGTTATCTTCTCAGTCTTTTTATTGTAAATTATATTTACAATAAAAAGACTGAGAAGATAACTAAAAATACTGACATTAGCTGCATCTATAACAAACACAATCCCATATTTTCTTATGAATACAACGAGTAAGAAATATATGGCCTGATTTTGTTTACTTTTAGATTAAATTCTTACCTTTCTGATACATATTACTGATCTAACAAATTTTATTGAAAAAGTATCTAAACAAAGTTACATTATTGTTAAAAAATAATGTTATAATGCTCACCGGTAGAATGAATCTCTACTGCAATGGCACACACAATAATAAACACGAATTTCGTCATTTTGTGACCGCTGCCTGCATTGTAACGAATAAGATTTACAAATACCGCAAAATTATATTCTTTGACGCCTTGTAGTTGTCATCTAATTAGATAAACCTTGGCTTCTGCACTCTGTTAAATATTGGATTTACTGCCATCTATATGTTGACGTAAGAACAAGTTTGACACAGCCCTAATAAAAAAGTGGATTAGTTTTACTTTTGTGAACAAGATGGCAGAGTTAAGTTTTACTGACGACGGGACTGTTAGAGCAAGAGCCAGCGGCCCCCAGGCCTTCGGTAAAGTATAAAAGCTGTAAGTTTCTCAATGTATGTCCCGAACACAGGTAAGAACGAACCCCGTCTATGAAACTTGGGTCGCGGTGGCTTTCGCAGGTATCAGGCAATAAAGGTGTGTAAAATTGTGTGTTAAATTTGGTAAAGTATAAAACTCAGTTTTTACATATTTTACTTATAATAATCCTAAAAATCACCTTGCCGAAAGCCAGACACTTCGTACGGTGGCAACCCTCTGCCAGACACCCTTAAAGTATATTTAATTGTTACTATACTTACGGTATAGTATAAAAGCTGCAATTTATATATGTTATTTGGAGAACTATCGAATGATGTTTTCTCAATAGCCAGACAGTTTCAGTAATTCCTTTATGTTGCCAGGCACATCAAAAGTCTAATGTAGGTGCGAGCGCGAGGGATATATTTATCAGCGGGTGCGAGTGAAATACAGCGTTAGGTCCATTGCGATGTTTTACTGCGCATGATCTATCATTTATTGTATATAATAAGAACTATTTTCTAAATTTACTATGAAAAATCATTATGTACAATAACTAAGAATCAACGAAAAAATGTTTGGAAAATTCTTTTATAAAATTGTCGTTTTTAGGAATCATTAAATTAACAATCCAATAATATACTTAAACAATTATTTTAATAATAGTTATTGAAATAATATATTTAATCTAATACAATAATTAATGGAAAAATATTTCCATGAATCGTACTCGTCGATATCTTGAACACTAGTACTTAGACCATGTATGTATATTCGTCGTAGTCTTTTAGAGTGTGAGGTGGTTTCCAAAAAATGTGCCGTTTATCTCCCAAACGGTTTGACCAATTTAGATGATAATGTGGTTCTTGAAGAGGTGAGATTGTGTTAACTTACTAGGGGGCGTTGCTATAACCAATTTTCCTCAATAAGTAAACTTAGATTAACATTTTCTCCGAAATAGCTACGAGTAGACGATAATGACGAGATGTATAAATATGGACGAGGTAAAAGTGGTATGCAGGGACCGTAGCGCGTGGCATTCTGTAGTTTCTGCCTACCCCCATGGGAAAAAGGCGTGAGTGTATTTATGTATGTATGTATGTAGACGATAATATTTGCAATTGTTGATGATGCTTGTAGATCACTAGGGGGCGAGTGTGGAGCTGAAGAACGAAAGTAGGCACATTGCTATAAAAATAAAATAACTGAACTCTATTGGTAGGTCTAGATGATTAGCATCTATACAAGAGGTGATGAAGTTTGATGTTTTGCTAACATAGTTTAATGATAGCAGTAGCTACAGAAGTTAACATCATTGTTAGCAACTTATCGACATCAATGCATTCATACTACAAATGTACTTAAGTGATAAGATATTCAAAAACGGCTTTGTGGCTTATTTTCCGGTTCCTCGATTTATGACTCACAGTGCTGCGTTATGAACTAAAATATTTCAATATTTATAAGTCGTTCAAAGTCCTGTTGGGCTTTTCTATGAGATTCTCAGTAGCAGCTCGTAGATTTGATTTCTGCTCGGTTTATTGTAATAGGCTCACTTCCTGAGAACAATTGCAAGAAAACATTCGATGAACTGTGAGTATATTGTACACTATTACTCCTCTGCCCAAAGACTATAAAACCACTTGACTGCTCATACAGGGCGACCCCTGGTCGCGAACCGTATGCATTATAGCGCCAATGTTAGTCCGCGGTACGGGCGGCCATTTTAGTATCGACCAAATGTTAGATCCGTGTGCACGTGATAATAATCGAGATTTGTAAAAACATATCCGTCCAAAAATACGACATTATACCTTCCTGTTCCAGTAGGTGGTGTGGTAAATTATCTAAGATATCTAATTATAAAAAGAATGCCATTACTTTTCATCGTTAAGTACAGTTTTAATAAATATTATTTCTAATGCAGAGCTCAAGTTAAACTGGTTGATAAACGTAAACATCAGCATGCCTCTCTTTCTATCTTGAGATATTCGGCTATACTTTCGTCTCTTTTTTTACATATAGTTCAGTAACAACTTTTTCTTGTAGATTTCGATTATGATATCGATAAAATGTAAATTAATATTTATAATTTGTAATATTTAAATGTCATTTATTAGTTTCCCGACGGTCCCGGAATAGAAAAAACAACGGCTTAAATGCTGTTCAAAGGGAAAATTGGTTTCCAACAAAATCCAACAAATGACTGCTTTGAATCTTTAAAAAATAGACGCCGTTTATTTTTATTTTTTAGAAAAAGGTTATAAAATGCTACCATCAAAGTATAATACTGACGACTTAATTTGATCGATTCTTAAATGTAGGTACAGGATAAGAAGTTTTTTATTTTATCGATATCGATTATTGTCGAAAATTGAGTAATCCCCCGCACTATGGGAGGGGCTATCGTTCTTACATTTTTGCATTAGCAAATCACAACAACGCATTTTTCTTCGTCCCCCGGCCCGCAGTGGTGAGTCGTGAGCCTAAACAAAATTGATACATTGGCTCTCAAGTGGTTAGATACTCGTTGCCTCTGCCTAACCTTTCCGGGATTTATCATCATCAATCCATTAATGTCCCACTGCTCGGCACGGGTCACTTCTCATTTGAGAGGGATTAGGGTATAGCCCACCACGCTAGTCCACTGCGGGTTGGTAAACTTCACTTGCCATCGAAAGAATCTCTCAAGCATGTAGTTTTCCTCACGATGTTTTCCTTCACCGTTTGAGCATGTGATAAATACGCACATAACTTCTGAAAAGTCAGTGGTTTAATAGGTGTAAATTTCTACATTTGTGTTCGCGGAATTTGTGTTTCTATAAGCACTTGTGTGATAAAAGAGATATTCCTAAAATATGGCAATATTTTCCTCATTTACCGTAAATGCAATGTCTCCGTTTTGTTCCTTAAAAATCCTTCAAAAATGTATTTCGGTATAAATAAAATGTCTCACAGGATGGCATGGCAATTTGTCCAACACAAATGGTTGAATTTTATTAAAAATGACAAGTTGCCCGCTCATCGCCTGAAAGCATGATGATAAGGCGGTTCTTCTATTCAACTCTTCCATTTTACGAATAAAGAAAGGATTTAGTGCCGGGTTTTATAAAGGTAATCAAAAAGCTTGCTTATAATTTAATGGGTATAGATAAAAAAACAAACTATTACACTTTGTACTTTTGTTCCGGGCGGCCATCGATTTACTATTTCATTTAATTATGAATCTTATTTAAATATGAATTCCTTTAAAAAAATATGTAGGTACCCAACTACTTTTGAGTAACTAAGTAATACCATAGATAAAATGTAGTCTCTGCATTCATATTCAAATTATATTACCTACTTCAGTGAGAATTTCCATAATTCTCGCTAGATAAATAAACACAGGACGAAAAAAAACAACGTACAACCAGAGGCAGAATAGCCACATGTTCTTTGCCTTTCTTTTACGTTTTTCTGACAAAATAGCGTTGCGCGCGCTTTTTGTCGTAACTTAGTAACATATTGTACGAAACTGACATGCTTTTTATATATTTTTATCTTTCTGCTATCTTCCTTGTCTTGACTTTTATGAAGAATGTTCTGGAAAATATTATTGTATGCCAGATGATATTGGTGTTTGCATAAATACCGGTTTGGATGAAACCTTATTTTGCGATGTTGTTCTGTTGGTTGGGTAAGTAGTTACTAAACCGACGTTTGGCGGCAGACTGGCTAGCTACTTAGAAGAAGTGATGGAACAGAGTAGTGTTACAGAATATACGTATTATATTATATTCCTGAAAATTCATTATAGTATCCAAGTTTATAATGCCTGTATGTGTGAGAAGCCGAAACTTATTGTTAATTAAAGGAAAGGATATGAAATGTGGGTCCACCATTTAACATTAATATAGGTACTATACATTGTTATAATGTAATATATAATATACTTTTGGAAACCACTTTGTAACTCCTTTTACGAATATACCTACTTAATTTGTTTATCATTTTTAGGAGATAAGATGTAAAAAAAGTCATCTTATACAACAATATTTGGTTAGGTAACAAATAATAATAGTTTTATTTCACTTCCAAACATAGGTAACATAATTTACTGTTCATTTCTCTTTTACTTTAACACTTATAATTATGTAGGTACATCAATTCATCTTCGACTTCACATGCCATCGAAAATGCACATAAAATCTCTCAAGCATGCAGGTTTCCTCACGATGTTTTTCTTCACCGTTTGAGCATGTGATAAAAACGTATATTACTTCTGAAAAGTTAGTGGTGCGTCCCTTGAGTTTCAACTCGAGCCACCACTTTACCACAGCTCATAATTTTATTACTTGCGTCAACATTTTATGTTAAGTATTTATTTATTTAAATGCATGACAGTTAATAAGGCGATTAATGCGATAATTAGGCAGTTATAAATTCCGATTATCTGCTATCTTGGCTAAAATCAAAATATCGACTTAGGAATGAAATTTCACGACAGCGAACGTCAATAGTAAGTGTAGGTACGTATCACAAAATTCTATGACCGTAACTGATATTTCGTAGGTACTCTTGCCGATGTTGCTACTATTTCGTTTCCTACTAAAATATACACGAGGGCAATTTTGTGGCGGTCTCGATGGAATCGAAAGAAAACATTTGAGTTTTGCCGCGCTTATAAGTTAGTGGGACCGTGTGTTACGATCGTGGTGTGTTTAGTGTGTTACGGCGAGAGCTCGGCACACACGACTCGGGAATGAGCGAGATATTTGAAATAAAATTTCACAAAATAATTAGACTACGGAACTATGGATGTGGATTCTAATGCACTGTTAAATCAAACGGCCAGAGTTCCACACCACTGACTTTTCGATGTTCTGATATGTGTATTTATCATATGCCAAAATGGTGTACTGCATGCCTGAGAGATTTTCTCAATGGCGTGTAAAGTCTGCCAACCTACCCGCGATTTATGCCTAATCATCATCATCATAAGCCTATGTATATTCGTCCACTGCTGGACGTAGGCCTCCCCTAGTGAACGCCACAGAGCTCGATCGTCGGCTCTTTTCCTCCAGTCAGATTTATGCCTCAAATCACCCAAAGTAAAGGGAACATGGATAGATGACATAGGAGAATGAAACTACTTCACAGCCCTAACGGTTCGTTGGGTTGTTTGTTGTCTTCGCACCAAGGTTGCATATTGTGAAAACTTCAATTTACTTACAATATAGTTGGAGTAAACATCAATATTAAACATTCTTTATGGAGTTTGGGACTGCAGATCATTAATTTTTTCATTACCCAGAATAAATAAATAAATAATAAATAGGCGTGAAATCATGGACCTATAATTTGTATAGGTCCATGCGTGGAATATATACAGTCCAGGAATAAACTAGAATAAATTATAAATATTAAGAAGTCACACCGTAGCATGAGTAATAAACCCTTCAGAAAACAAACGAGGGTTTTTATATTAATTCAAATCTTATAAGTACCTAAAAGATATTCACGATTGACATCACGCTGTGAAGTTTCAGCTGACCTTGATTAAGCGTTCGTTAAATCACATAATGATGACACTGCATGTGACGTAATAACCACTCGTTAGTGCCAACACGCCACAGATTTGGTGGAATCAGCCGGCCGGCCGGGGTGTACGTCAACACAGTTCGCTCGTTCGCTTTATTTCCTTTGATATGTAGACGAGACCCGAACGGCAGAGGCCTTTGTTAACATTTGCTTGCTTTCGCGTTTAGTTCATAACTTTTGTCGACGCTTCGAATGCGAATTTAAATTCAAATTTGACGTTTCGTTTCGTGCTGTAATTCTTGTTTATAGAATCGATAAACCAGATTTGAAAATTGTATACCAGCGCCATTTAGCGTAATGTTAACAATAACATTGAATATTTAAAAGTTCTTCGTGAGATTTACACAAACAATTATCTGAATATAATTTCATTTCATTAAGTATATTAATTATATCATGACATACTTAGCTATATTATTTTAATTATATGTATAACGTAGGTACACGAAATACTAATTAAACGAAACACCTAATTATACGGCTCAACGTTTCCACAAAGCGTTACTCCATTTCTAATTTAGTAAACTAGGCTTTCATACAAATACGAAATCTGGAGGAAGTGAAGGTAACTGTAAAGGCTATTTGGTGCCTATTCAAATATGGCATATATTTTGTCTAAAACTAAGAGCTGTGATAGCCAAAGAAGAGCTGTAATACCCTAGGAAGAGTTGTGATAGCCTAGTCGTGTGACCAATGACTGTGTGTGAAGCACGCAGTTTTCAAAGTTACGTGCGTATTTATCACATGCCCTAATGGTAAAGGAAAAGATCGTGAAGAGACCTGAATATCTGAAGTTTTTTATGATGGCGTGTGAAGTTTGCCAACTAGCACTTGGCTAGCATGGTGGACTATAGACATAAGGCTAAGTCCTTCTTAAGTAAGAGAAGACGTTTGCCCAACACTGGGATAGTAAGTGGGTTGATGAGGATGTTATAACTGCAAACATGTTTTAGACGTCTTACTGTAAGACATGCTTTCAGTAACTACGGTCGTTTTAATGAAATAAGTATAAATAATAATATATATATTCGGAGATCACGCCACAGCGCCATCTAGTTCTGATCTAAGCAACGAGGTTTGTGTTACAGATACTAGATGGTTGACACACCATATAGTTTTTTTTGGTAAATATATACATATTGTAGAAATGACAATAACATAGAAACTCCAATGCTTCAGGTACAAATGTCTATTTTCATTCGACACAATTTCCTTTACGTCACAAAAATCTATAATCTGACATCGTACAGCGCGACAGTAGGAGTAGGTATTACTCGCGACTATGCATCTCATCGCGTCGCCTCTGCCTCGCGACTGATTATTGGAAATTGACAATGCACTCGAATGGATGCACGCCTTTCATACATATGCGCTATATCCGACGCCTTTGATACGTCTTATTAGACGGATATTATAAGCCTCTTTGCTTACCACGGAACTAGATGGCGCTGTGTAATAATGTCCGGAAATATTAAATATTATTATTATATTATATTTGAATAACGATGACAATGTTCAGTATGGTTTTTTGTAATTTAAATATATCAAAATCCTACAAAGGGTTTTCATCATTATTGATTTCTTACACTTACCCGGATATTAGACCTTGAAATAACACTGCTTTTTTAGGTATATGTTATTAGGTGACGTACAGAGTTTACATAAAGATGAGTTAAATAAATAAATATTCCTGGACATTATGACTCACAGCGCAATCTAGTTCCGTGGTAAACTACAAGGCTTGTGTTACGGATACTAGTTGGTTGATATACTACATAAATACTTTTTTTTGGAAATACATACATATATAGATAGATACATCCATGACTCGGATACAAACGTTCATGCTCATCACACAAACATTTGTTCCTGCCGGGATTCGAACCCGGGACCCATAGCACAGAAGGCAGAAGTTAAAAAATAAATTGCTAAAATGTTATGAAACCTTTATTTGACAAAACAAAAACCAAGATGTATTATAACTTTTGTTTAATAAAATTTAAATAACAATTTAGAATAAGATGAACACTTCATACTTAATGACGATATTATTACCCATTCAAATATTGAAAAACAAACAGTAAAAAAGGCATATCATTCGATATCTTTTAATTTGAAACGTAAATACTCGTACATGCGAAATCCCTAGAGACTAATAAATAATCAGGTATGTACGCTATTAGGGCACGCCACGATAGTGGCGGTAAGACCCATCATGGAGGATTGGCTTGAGAGGCGCCACGGCGCCCTCAGCTTCCGGCTGACGCAGGTCTTGTCGGGGCATGGGTGCTTCGGCAAGTACCTGTGTCGCATAGGCCGGGAGCCATCGCCCGGTTGTCACCACTGCGTGGGTTGCCCTGAGGACACGGCGCAGCACACACTCCAGGCCTGCCCGGCTTGGGCAGAGCAGCGCCGTGAACTCATAGCGGCAGTCGGCGGTGACCTCTCGCTTCCGGCCGTGATCCTATCCATGGTCGGGAGCGGGAACGCGTGGATGCCGCCGCCTCTTACTGCGAGCAAGTTATGCGCGCAAAAGAGGCGGCGGAAAGGGAGAGAGAAATCACAACCTCTCTCCCGATCCGCAGTAGACGCACCGGGCGCCGGAGGGCGCAAACAGACCTCCGGCCTCCATGAGCTGTGGCCAGCGGGTGGGTGCGACTAGGGGAGTCCGCCGCCCGACCTGAAAATGGCCCCAAGTAGGCGGCGCGCGTGTTCGTCACACGTGCGCCCGCGTGGAGGATGCGAGGCGAGCGATGCCTCGCTCCTAGCCGGGGTCCAGCGACCAGAGCTGGACCGAAGCCCGCCGGGGTTGTGGTGCATGCTTTTGCGAATCCCATGGCCCCGGCATTTGGGTTGGTGGCGTTGACGGGTGCGGTTTTTTAGTCGGTAAACGCTCATGCGGAGTCCGACACACCCTGTCGCCTCCCCAGGCGACGGGAAGGTCCGTAAAGGATTTTTCCGCACTTAAAAAAAAAAAAAAAAAGGTATGTACGCTATTAATTTACCCAAAATTTGCAATCAAAATTAACGAATTTAAATTCTAATTTATTTGCAAATTAGGTGTAATACATATTGTTGGTATGTATGTACTTAATAATATTGTGTGAAGCTGCGGTAGTAAGTTTAAATTCTCTCTGGTGTGTGCATAAATTCGAAACTAATGCTATTAATTCTCGGCAATTAAAATTTTACAATAACTTTCGGATAATCATACCCAGATTGCAGTTAATATTTTTGGATAATTTATTACCAACAAACGGTAGCTACATAAAAGATATTGTGTAATATTTGAAGTGATTTTGTATTTTATTGTTATTATAAGTCATTACTAGTAGGGTATTGAAGTAAAATGAGATTTTAATTATGCTTCAATGATCCGTGGACGGCGTCGAGTTATTAATTAATTTAAGCTTTGAAGGAATATTGAACATACCTCGAAGTCATAAAAGAAGTTCCGCTTTATTTCATTTTGCTGTATGATACGTAGTTTGGTTTATTTTGTTTTATATAATTAATTACCTTATAAATGTGTTAAAGAAAGAAAAAAAAATCCATTAAAATAAGGTCACTTGCTGAAAAATATATTTTGCTGAAGTAAAATAAGTGTCAAAATGTATACACCCACAATTTTCATAACTAACACTATTTAAACATTTAGGCTTTGCTTTTTTATGTTTCTCTTAGTTTTTTTTCTTGATAGTTTTTTTTTATTATGTAATATCTTTTAAGAAAAATCTTTCATATTTTTTTCATCCAAAACTAAATATATGTTTTCTAATAAAGTGCCCATAATGTATATACTTAATATGATTTGATCATTTTATAACGGGCTCACATGAAAAACTATCGTAATCAGTATGAAAATCACATAGTACCTACACATAAATTTCGTAGCACGGCTACGAAAAAATATTAAAAATAAAAATGTACGTAGCGCTACGAAAATATATGAAATGAAAAGTGGTTTTCCCTGTTAAGATGTCATACGTTTTGGCATGAGGCCACAACGCCACACGCATTAATTTAATGTGTGAAAATACGTTAAATTTAAATCGTATTGGATAATCGCAAACACAATCTTAATGATTCTACACTTATGCGAATATTAGACATTGATTAAGTACTTTTACGGATTTTATCGCGGTGTATTGATATTCAGCGCCCTCTGACAGGGTACTATGTCATCACACTGCGATTATGGTATATCCTCCAAAGTGGACCGACGACAAACCGACGAGTGGACCGACGGTTAAAGGTCGGCGGAACGATGATGCGTGGATGATGATATTGATATTTTTTACCGACATTCCGGATTTCTTACAGAATCCATGATTGCAGGTAAAGGATAAGGAAATAGTATCCAGTGTTATTTTTTTTTAATTCCAGCTTTGAAATTATAATTATCATATCTGTATTACTAGAAATCATAACTGAAGTTACTCTACTACTCATACCAGATAGTTTCTATTTGCATTGCAGTTATCGACTTATAGACAGGCTTAACTTTATCTTCATCCTATCGAGAGACAGCAGCGGTTTTCTGATGCAGTATTAAACAGACATTAAACAATATTATTTACTTGCGGCTTCTACGACAGCAATAACCCTTAACAAGCTTTCAACGCACACAATTTGTGATTTTTTACGACAAAATAACGCGGATAAACAAACGGCCTTAAGAAAGTCTCAGCGCAGCAGAGCTCTTAAATAGATAGCCCGTGGAGCATTAAAGAACGATTTAAGTCCCCAAGTTATAAAGCAGCGGATTCTTAACTGCACTTCACAAATATATTCTCAAGCCAAAAGACATTCTTCTGGACATAACAGAATTACGCTCTGAAACATCCATCGCGAAGTTCTAATTTAATCTTATTTTCCTCGCGTCTGTACTTTAGTGTCTACTGAACGAGGTCTGGCCGTTGAGGTAGTGTGTATCAGAGTATATATCGAGAAGTTATTTGCCATTAAGATGACTGGTTTATTATCAAACTGCCTCCTTGGTCTAGTAGTCGCAAGTGCGGCCGCTGAGCTGAACAAGAGGTTCGATTGCTATTTGAGTCATTGGGGTTTTCTATGATTTTTTCAGTAGTTTCTGTGGGATTTGTGTCCCGTTGATAGCAATAGGCTCGCACCCTATTACATGCGATCTCAAACGTACCGATGTGATACGTCTCGCTATCTTTCGCGGAAGAAGAAATTAAGTGTGCATTAGTGTTTTAAGATTTGGCTATTTTGGTACAATTGTATTTAACACCTCAATGGTGTCGGTGGAATTAATTGTTTTCTCTTTGGGGAATAAAGTCGAAGAACGTAAAGTTTGTTGGTGATTTTAATAATAAATCAATTTCTAAGCGCGACGCTCTGGCGGCCTGAGTCGTCGAATCGCTCCCCGCGCACGTTGGATTAATTAATTAATAGATTATTACGTAACTACGCATGATATACGATAATTTTATATTAGTTACGAGTTGAACTGATTTTAGACTTTCAAACTGGATGTTAGAGTTTATATTTGAATTAACTCTACAGCGTAGCGTAACTCTATAGGTTTGTGTTGTATTTTGTTCACTTAATAACCAGGGACAACCAAAACTTGACACTCTGATAATTAAATTAAGATATTATATTTTTTATTTAGCAGAAACATGATATTAGTATTTTATCCTGGACACCTTAACAATTTTGTATGGGTCCAAATTCAAACATTTCTTTGACTTTTAAAATTGTTGAAACGTGTTTGAATAAGCTTGTTAAATTATTCAACCACCAAGCATGCATTATTTTGTTGATTTTTACAGCGAGAAGACCTTTTGTATTCCAAGTTGTAACGTACACTCACAAGCAAAATGTATATACCACGAGAAAATCTACTAACTTCAAGCTCAACACTGTACACCGACACACACTATACATAATTAAGCGAAGGAGCTAATCCCAACAGATGTACAGTTGTCGCCACAAGACTGTTAACATTCCTCTACAACTTTGTACCGAGCTAGTAAAAGCTATTTAACTTTTTAACTTGTTAAAGTTTTAGCATGTAGCCCGCAATAGTGGCTAAGTTTGACAGCGGGCTCTTTTGTCTGTCACTGATTTATTTACCACAGACTTAATTATACGGGCGGCGAGTGTTTTCAGGATATAAAATAGTTCTGGCAATGGCAAAATATTTTATTCATAAGGAATTTTTTTCGGTTACTTTCATTTTCGAATATTGTCTCGCTGGTCCTCAGTGGTGGTGATCCTCAGCTCTTTATTTTTGATTCTCAGATCGATTTTAGTGTTTTGTTGTGGGTTTTGTCTACAAAATTCAAAATGGCAGCTCGGGGTAGATTTGTACCCAGTTAATGATAAAAAGCTCGCCTCCCCTGTAGGGGGGAAATAGCGCCAAATAGGTTTATAAATAATATTATTTAGCCTTTTTATCTCTTGTAAAGATGTTGATAATATGTTTGGTAAATAAAGAATTAATATTATTATTATAATCTTTAAAAAAAATGAGTCAGTCGTCATCATCATTATCAGACTATATTCGTCCGCTGCAGGACATAGGCCTCCCCTAGTTATCGCCACAGAGCTCGATCTTCGGCTCTTTTCCAGTCACTGCCAGCTGCCTTGTTCAATCATAAATCTAATTAACATTTCTGATTTATTAAGCTTCAGTGTCCGCTTATTTTGTTCTTAATCTAAATACAATAAGTTAAAAAAATAATCGCCATTTACCTTTACAATATCCACGATCAAAGTTATTGATACCTATTAATTTATTCTAAAGATACCTTTTGACAACAATCGAAGTAATCGGTGCTTGCTCGCCAATACAAATTAGTATGAAGTCAAAATTCTCCTACTTATCGGCATTTTCGGTTCCGAAATAGCTGTTTCTCCATCAAATGGTTCATAATGGCGTCTTTCTAGGAACCCATTTCTCTTTGTAGGGTTTTATCACGTTAATTTCGTGAAGAGACAAGATTAATGATGCCGCGTCGGCTAGAAGCTTTGGGCGAATAACTAGATCGAAAATGTCAATTGCAAGCGTAACACTGCCGCAATGTTTTCCTTCTTTATTTCTTTGTCAGGTAAAGAAATAAATTTTCGGATTAATTAGTGTCCTTCGTTATTAATTTGGAAAGGCACAAAAACATAATGTGGTTGTGTTCTGGGCAGTGAAAGTAACATTTTCTAAAATTATATTATAACTAAAGAATGATCCTCTTTCACTGTATTAATCAACTACATATAATATTCTCAATGACACCATAAGTCATAAATACATTTTTTTAAAGTCATCATTACAATTATAGTTCTACTGCCTGGGACGGGTCTCTTCTCATTTGAAAGAGATAGGCTATAGTCCACCACACTAGCCTAGTGCAGATTAGCAGACTTTTACGCAGTCAATAAAATATCACAAGCATGCAGATTTCCTCACAATATTTTCTTCTACTGTTTGAGCAAATAATAGGTACGTTCGTAACTTCAAAAACTCTTAGGCTCAAACTCAAGCCTTTTGATTATATAGTCTTTTCAGTGGTCTAACCACAAATCCACTGGTCAAACCAGTAGGCTATCATACATTACAGCTGCAAAAAGAAAATCAAGCTTTTAAATAGACTATTGTTCTAATTCTATCATCAATAAAATGTCAGTTAAAGATATAAAAATTTATACAAAGATATTGTTCACATTTTGCTTGCTACAAAGATAATTATTTAAAGGATAAATTATGCTTACCAACTGCGCGTTATAGACGCCTCATCAAGCATAGTTTGTTACATACTTAATCACTTAAATAGCGCACGATCAACGGCGCTTTATTTACCGCAAATTTACTAGGTTATTTGGGTTTGCGATCCCGAAAAAGTATTGAACAATTTTTTAACGTCAACGGTCATTCAACATTCAACAGTCAACGCTGAAAAACAAATTACTTCAGTTCCACAACTCATAAAATTCCTAGAAGTATAAAAAAACTGTCGTAAAACTATAAAAGTATTTTATATTGTTTCTATAAAACCATAAAATCTTTTCCGACGATTTGGGATTTTCCTAAATCCTAAATAGAAACATTTAAAAATCTATATTTTTAATATTCGTAAACTCAGTGGCTTAGCATGGGTATATCAGGCAGTTTTACTTAAACATGTTTTTGGAAGTATGCATTGGTGCATATCTTATATATAAAAATCTCGTGTCATGATGTTTGTCGCTCAACTCCTCCGAAACGGCTGAACGGATGTATGTATATTTGGTAGGTCCGAGAATCGGTCGTATGCTATTTTTATACCCCTAGGTGATATGGATGTCCCTCACCAGTTTTTTTGTCTTTTTTTATGACATAATGTCTTTTGTATTATTTTTTTGATTTGGCATACTTATAATTCTATCACTATAATGTGGCAAAACAACGTTTACTGGGTCAGCTAGTAATTATATATTAGGGACCTCCACTCCGGCTTTCCACAGATCAATCCTTCCTCATTAATCACTCCGTCCAGTAGTGAAAATCATACGAAAATCCATTTGGTAGTTTTAAAGTTTATCGCGTTCAGACAGGCGGATGCGGCAGAGGGAGTTTGTTTTTGATGTTACTACGTCACTCAGCATAATGGGCGTTAATATTTATATTGTCATTGTTTTGGATTTATATCTTTATGAAATTTTAATAAACACTTTAAACTTATAACTAATCCTTACAAGTAAGTGGTTTTTCAATTTTATATAACTATTGTGTATCTATTGAATGTGAACTGGGTCTGATTTCCAAGTCAGGCAACGTTTAATGAGATTTCCAGTTAGACAACCTCGTTAGCAGCTCATCATATTATCATTATATCTCTTTATCAACTTTAATATAATATTCAGAACGTACATGAGCGCTCACTATCTGCTCTTCCTTTTCAGTCTAATCTCTCAGGGCATAAATTAAAACTATCTATATACCTATTTTTGTTTTGGACAAAATTGGCAAACAGATTTATTTACTCGTATTTTTATTTACGCCTTCCTAAGTTTTATTACAGACAAATACGACTAAATAATGACGTAGACGCTGCGGCGACGAAGTGGAAATCTCGAAAACAGCAAATAAAGCGATGAATAAGGTCTGCCCTTTGCGTAAGAAAATAAATAGGTTGTTTGATAACTATAACAAAGTATTTATGTCGACCGTAACAGAGATTTTGGAGGCTAATTCTAGGCATATTGAAGGAGAATGTGTCTGATGTGTCTGATAAAATACGTCTGTATTTTTTAAACTAGTAGTTGATTCTTCGCAGGAGCATACTAACTAAAGTTTTAATTTTAACTAAAATATCACATTAGGGGTGAAACTTAATATATGAGATTTTTTATTGTTTTACAGACATTTCATATAGAATTTCAAAATCTTTTAAATACTGCACAGCTTTCGCTATTTTTCTTGCGTTTTCTCCCGTCCCACATTTTTTTCTAATTCCTCATCAATAACACATTGCCGACTCTTAATGGCAGTGGTGATCAGGGGGGACACTGCTGACGCATTAGATTTACATTGTACTAGCTTAGCCACTTTGCGCAGCGCCGCAGTCATCGCCTCGAACCCAGATAAGTCGTTATGTAGTTAAGTTTATTTATGTATTAATAACTAGTGCTAGGCAGTAAAGTATATATAAATTATGAAGACAACTCCCACAGTGACAATTACTAGAATATGTATGTCCCACTGCTTGGCACGGGTCTCCTCATTTAAAATGGATTAGGTTATAGTCCACCACGTTTGCCTACTCATCGTTACCAAGAATTCTCTCAAGCATGCAGATTTCATTCAGTCTTCGATATTCAATTAATAGCTTTATCCTATTATCCGTAGGTATACCTAAAAGAATTGTGATTTTTACGTCAGAGAAGCCATTTTTGCCGTCTAAAGCTTGTTGAGGCCTCGGGCCATTATTATCCGATGCTAACAAGATGGTTAGTTGGTTGGGTAGCCATAACAAGCTGAAGGATTTTTTACGCCATTTACGACATGGCTTCTAGTTAAGATTTAATATTGTGTATCGTTAATTTTTATTTTTTAAGAATTATGCAGTACTTATTCAAACTAAAAATTAAAAGCAAACTGTTGCTTATTTTCTTTCACTGACGGAAAAAAAGAAGTCTAAAATGAAAGTGAAGTGATAATGTGGAATGGAATAAAACTGAAAAACCTGAACCTGAATACGTTCAGGTTATTCAGGTTTTCTCTGTCTTTTAACAGGTCTACCAATTTGCACAAGACTAGCGTGGAATGAGAGGAATTTCAGCCCTGAATCGGACAACAACAGCATGTCAGTAGTTCAATCTTTGAGAGTTATATAAGTACAAAACTTACTGAGGTATGGTTTATGGATTACCAAACAAAAAATATAACATATTCACACATTAACATTCGTTTCAAAATGCACTGATATGTTTTACGTATTCATGCACGTTATTGTGAGTCAAAGTTCCTTTAAATACCTGTTACATACATACAGAACTATAAAATCACATTCCATCCATCCATCAACAGCCTTTATTCGTCCACTGCTGGACGTAGGCCTCCCCTAGTGAACGCCATCAGATTGATCTTCACAGCTCTTTTCCTTCAGTCACTGCCAGCTGCCTTGCGCAAGTGGCAATCACATTCACTGATTCAAAATTAGAATGTTCCAAAATTTTCACAATACTACCATCACAAAAAGTCACTGCATTTTTAGACCATCTGTACTCCTTATTCTGTTTGAATATTCTCACTTTGAATTGCTTGCTTGCGAACATTGCGCTTAGGATCGCCATTGTGAGAGCCTGTAGTTCACAAAGGCGATAATTGACTCAATCGCTTCACCCCCGGTTGGTACATGTTTATCAAGTGGCCAGTATACCCCGGAGATACAGATTAAAATAGATGCGAATACTCGGAAACTGTTGTTTAAGCTTTAACCGTTTGCTACACTTTAGTTGTTAGAGTTTGTTTAATGTCCCTGTTAAACAATGCACTCCCTTTTTCGCTGTTTGGTTTGTATCATCAAATTAAAGGATTCTTCTGAATTTCGGAGGGATCATTAAGATTAAACGGATAAAAACTGCTTAAAATCTTTAAATTGTATTTAACTATAAATGATGACCCGATTAACCCAGCGGTAGTTAACGCTGCCTTCTGTGCTACGGGTCCCAGTCTCGAATCCCGGTAGTGCAAATGTTTGTGTGAGGAGCAAGTAAATTGGTATCCGAGTTAACGATGTTTCTATGTATAATAAGTATGTATTTACAAAAAAAAGTATATACGTAGTATATCAACCAACTAGTATCCGTAACACAAGCTTCGTTGCTTAGCTCGGCTCACAGATGGATCTTGGATCAGTCGATCAAAGTGTTATTGAGTCTTTCTATGAAATTAGTTGCCACCCATTACACGAGACCTAAAAATACCGGCGAAATGTGGGTGTATGTACATAAGTACACCTCTGCCTAACCCTTGCGGACGATGGGCGTGATGTATTAACAAGATAAACTTAATATTTTTTAAGAGTAACTTAAAAATAAATTGTATATTATTGCACTTTTCAAGCTAAAATTACGGACAAAAGCGGTGTAAATATTTAATGGTGTCGACGTCGTCTCGTGTCCACAAAAATGACTGCATTAATGACTTATTCCAATTAACACTTCACTGCGAGTCCCGATATTGCGAGTATTGTAGTTTATGCAATAAATGCTGAAATAAAACGACTATTTAATGGCAACGGGCGGGAACGGTTCGAATCCAGATACCCTTCGAAAATAGCAAAGGAAAATACCATTCTGCCAATGACAAAGCGACCAAACAAATAAGGTTAATGGCTTAATTTATTTATTCAAAACCTTCGAACCGAATTAAAGCCTGAGAATATTAAATGAAAACGAATATGCATATTTAGTTTTTACCGTAGTTATTACAGTACCTATCTATTAATATCCCCAATGAGTGAAAGAACTTTTTTTCTTATCTCTGAATCTAGGAATGCTAGAATTATTAACAAAAAGAATTGGTGGAAAGAGCAAGTATTTTGTACTATTATATTATATTTTATTTTACCACTAGCTACTATTAACAGTTTCAGAGAAATGAACACGTTGCCAACCCAGATTCCTGATAAGCCAATGATGCCGACTCAAATGCCTTTGCATATACTTAAATATTTAAAAAAAAACACATTTTCATCATCGTATTTTTGTTCAAATAATGTTTTGAAAACAGAACGTATTTCAAATCAAATTAATCTCGTTTATCGCTTTGATTCCTTTGTTTTATGAATTTGGACGATAATTCATAACTTATTTCTTCAAAGCTTCTATTAGAAATATGAGTTTGAAGGACCTTCCTATCGCTTGTAAAAATATTGTTGGTAGATTAATGTATAAAACTGTAGGACTAAAATAATGAATTACTTTAAAGTGGTAGGAATCCGAACAGAATAATAGGGAAAAGTTCTGTTAGGAATTTCGAAGTACAAACTTAGATTTGTGTCTGGTTATTGGCAATAGGCTTGCCCGAGTGAATATTAGTGATGAAAATGGCAGTTCAATGAACCTAAACCATCTATTGGAATGAACTCTATTTATCTACCGTCTGCATACTTCCAAAGAAAGAAACCAGTAACATAAATAGCTTGGAAGATCGTGAGCGAAACATACGAAAGTTAGAAGGAATTGGTCTCCAGTTCTCCACCGAATGTGATGGCACGCGTCCAAATGAGCTTCAGAACAGATAACAGGGTTATTGTCGGGTGTATCGCGACCGCTGTGATGACAGGCGTCTATATACAGTGTGCACAGTATATACTTTTAGGGAATGAAGTAGAAAATTATAATAAACAGTGTGCTCAGTATAAACTTTTAGGAAGAATTAAAGTATTATAAAAAGTCTTCCTTAGAATATTTTTGTATTACAATTTGGTTTTACAGTTACGTTTATTCAAATAATTTGACATGCGGTTATGCAGTAGAAAGCTTAGTTTTCGGTTCTGTCAATGGAAGACAGAAGAAAGCGCCCATCGTAGTGTTGCTATTAACAAAAGAAAATCGTTTTGGTATGAGTTGCCAACATATAAATTACACAAAACCAACTCCTTATTTGACATTGTTAAGTTCGATCTACGCCGTGTTTTACATACTATTACTCATGCTAGGCTTTTAGACTAAAATTCTGATTGTAGGCAGGCTTAAAATGTAAATCCTCCCTTGTTTGGACCCCCCCCCCCGTTCTATTTATGCAGCCGGCAAAATACTAACCCATTTATTTATTCATTGTATATAGGTATTAATATTTTCTCGCACGAGAAATTCTAAAAAGGTGGTTTTGAAATACATTTTTGGTGTACATTTTGGATTAGTTGTCGCTAGCGTAAATGTTGAGCTTTTCCCTGGAGCATTTCGATTGCCAAGCAAAGTGTTATTGGATTTTATATTAAATTCTTTGTAGTAGCAGTTTCGAGTTTAGACTTGTACGCAGGAATTGATGATAGACTAGTCTATCAGTATGAAGCTAGCCTACCTAACCTTCTATTACCGTTGACCTGAAGACATCGATGGACTGTGGGTATACATTAGTATATTTCTGCTTAGCCTTTTAACGTCAATATACGTAATATAACATTGGCCCTGTAAGCCAATGTAAGCCTTTCTGTGCTATGGGTCGGGTCCCGGGTTCAAATCCTAGTAGGGACAAATGTTTGTGTGATGAGCATCAAAACTTGTATCCGAGTCATGGATGTATCTCTGTATAATATGTATGTATTTACAATAAAATTATATTAGTATTTCTAACATCTAGTGTCGGTAACACAAATCTCGTTGCTTAGCTTGGAATGGATGGCGCTGTGTTATAATGTCTGGGTATAAAAATATTATTTTTGAAAAATACTAGGCTTGCTTTTTTATGACAATTTTACGAAGCACATTTGTACATACGTAAGTCGTATAGGCAGGTTCCACACGATTATCATACAGAAGCATGTTTGCGTTACATTAATTTGTAACATAATGACTTTGCACGTTTGTTATTGTGTCAACAAGAGAAGTTTGTAACACTCCTAATTTGTAACAACATTAATTACTGCAGCCGACACCGTTTGTTGTGGTTTATGCAATGTAGAACTATCAATGTAAGTACATTACTATTAACATTATACAGTTATTGACACCAAGTGTGCCTTCAAATTTGAGGTCTAGATAGAAATTAACTACTACATACATTTTAACACTTTTTATATTTAAAACGGCTGTGATCGTATCATAGTATAGTAATACCAATATACCTGTATTGGGATAAAGGTGTGATGACACGAGTATCATTATACAGTGAAGGTTTTCGTCGAGTTCTTATGTACATTCACAGTTTGTCGGTTTTAGTGCAGATAGGGTATGGGCCATATGGTGTGAACCTATTGACATCGACAAGGCACGATTTCTAACTCCGAGCAGATACTGAAAATATCATAGAATAACCCGATAACGTTTATCGGTATGGAAATATCTTGCTCGATCTTAAACACAACAAAAAACAATAACATGTCGAAAAATAACAAAAAGCTTTTTATAATAAAAAACACAGGCAAGAAATTGTTCTTTAAATCAAAGCCTCAGGGGAGAAAATACAGGAATATGCTCGTATGGCTATTGCCAAGCGATTCGCTAGGGGCGCTGGTGTCGCAGGTGGATAAGTATCATACAATACCCTGGATGACTGTAGTGTAGTGTCGCGTAATCCCTCAGGGGATCACACAAAAGGAATTAAAGAGCATACGCGTGTAAATATTTGTAAGCCTATGGCGACGGGCCGAGCTACCCGTGAAAATGGATGTTAAATTGATCCTTAGCGAGTAAAAAGAATAATTAATGGATTGAATAAATTATGAGCTTTCATTTATAATTGGTTGTTTCGGATCAAGAGCTTAATGAGTATCAAATTTACTTTGATGTTCACGATTTTATTATTGAACTAATTTGACGCCATTTTCATTAATCCAGACTGAAATAAATTGACAATCGTGAATAAGTTAATAAAGAGTTTTATTTTAGTAAAACACTCGCATCCAAATCTCACAAAATTACAAATTAATATCCATTCAGTAATAAAATAAGCTTTTACGTAAAATCTTTTATTTTTTCATGAGCAGTGACGTAAGCATTGTCAGTCTTAGAAACTGAAAGAATAATTATCTTTGCTATTCAGGACAGCGCGGGTACGCCCTGCAAGAAGATGGATTATTAACTGCACGCAAACAAAATAGCGGGGAATTGACGATCGCTTTGTTTTGCGGAGAAACGATTTAATAGTTTTACTAAAATATATGATTTTGGACTGAACAAAATCTTAATAGGTAAAGCTTTTTCGACAACTTGGGTTTCTTTTTTATAGTTTGAGCAAATGATCTTGATGCTTGGGTAACATTTTGTGTTATTAGTATTTCATAAAAATATATTTATTAGTGTTATAAGATGTCTATCTACACGTACTGTTGTATAATGAAAAATTATAAATAACGTAAACCATACCAATAAAAAAAATGTATCAACACAATAATGTTATCCTATTAGTATAAGGCAGAGGTGTTCCCATATTCTTCCACTTCTCAGAAAAAGGTGTCAGTTTTTCTTTCAATGCAATTATATCATATCGAAATTTCTGCTATAAATCCACTCGCACCTAGAAAAACATCATAACAATCGAATAGAAAGTATCGGATTAACATAATATTCTCGTTATTTAAATGAGTCTCATACTTTTTTATTCTTTCTCTTTCGTTTGGAACTATGAAAATATCAGATATAATTTTCTCAATGTAATATTGCAATCTGAATAAATAGCTACTCATCTTTTAAAGTGAAAAAGCACTTAGATATTGTCAACAGCTGCGCCTCGGGGCAGCATTGCCTACTATTTGCTTACGAAAAAAGAACCCGAATGAAATTCTCGTCTATTTTATATTGCACGGAGTTTTTTTGTAACTCATCACAGGTATATCATGTAGAATTTATATATAATATGTAATAGAAGGATTAAATAAACTGAGCTTGACACACAATTTAATCCATTGAAATGAATTGCTGGCTCGCGGGTGTCCGGGTATTAGGAATAAAGCACCTCTCCATCACTTCCAGTGACTGTCATAAGAGGCGACTAAAGGATTACAAACCATAGGGATGGGCAGCACAGTCCTTCCTGTACAATGATTATACTTCACTCACCCAAAAACCCACCTATCAAATAAGGTAAGTACGGGCGATGCCTCTACAAATTAGTAACCGGCCTTTTGATCAGAAATTTCAGTACCTTAACATGAAAATCTTCACTAGTAAGTAAGATATCTCTGAGAGACCACCCACTAACGACCTCCAAAGAAAACACAAGGTCTTTCAGCAAGCTATGGGATAGCTGCGCTTGGTATTCCTCTATGGGTTTGTATCAGAAATAAAACGAACTATATTATTATTATTATTATAATTGCCAAAGTCAAAGTCAAGGTGTGGTCGCTGAACTGGAATAGAGTCCTTACATTGGAAGCCGCAGTATGGGAGGCAGCCGCAGTATCCTCCAACAAGATATGCCTACAATAGAATACACTTAAGTCATCGTTTAGGTTGCTACATAACGCTCCTTGAATACAAAAAGGCCACAAAGCAAAATACTATAATTTTACACCACGGCCAAAACAAAAATTAGAACACGATTTTTTTAAATATTTCATGATTTATATTCGATAACATAGTATGTGAATATATCATTAGATGTGTTTTTCCGTGCTCTATCGATTAACAATATTAAAAATTAAGTAGCTGTTATTCATGAAGCTGAAAACGTATAAAAGTCCCTTTTGCATTCAAATTTTTAATCGAAATGTTAAAAATTATCTCAAAAATAAAACCTAATTTTATAAAAAAACATGGTTTATTAAATCTTCTATGAAATAGTTATATTCTAAAGTCCTTTGAAAACCATGGATAAAACGGACAATAAAACAGTATCTTATATAAATGAAAAGAAATTAAATTTAATATAAAATTAGTGAGACCAAATTGTGCGACTAATATTATCCGAATAATTATTATCTCTAAAAAATTTGTCGTGTCGTTTATGGATCAAAAATTGCAAGAGTGTTAATAAGAATACTTTACATACTCGGACAAATATGCATGCTTGAAGTTTTGACGAGTACAAGCAACACGGACAGTATGAATACTTCTTCTACTTTTAGTCATGTACTTAACATGACTAAAAGTAGAAGAAGTATTACATAACTGCATCTGAAGGTTCAATTCACCATTTTGCCAATCCACCAATAGATTCTTCAAATAAAAAAACCTTTTGATATGTCAGGTTGCAACTAGGTACCAGAACAAACAGGTCCCATTATTACAGGTCAATTTGGACACATTTCCACATTTTTCCACTTAAACTCAAAAGATTTATTTAAATTAGACCAATATAATATTACAATTACTTTTGAACTGTCAACAACTAGTCGCACGGTTCCAAAAGGTAGGTGTTATGGAGAAGAACCGGCAAGTAACTCAATAGATACCCTTTTAAATTAACAACATAAAAATTACAAAATAGTTGGTTTTGTTTTACAATGTTTTTGTATGTAATATCAATATGAGAATAATGCAGTTCAATGTGACATTATTTTTAAAACCTTGGTTCTGTTTGCCTTCCATGATTCTGGTACAGTAAGCTTATCGTTTTCGTGGTAATAAGTGGCCACATTGTTCGCTTTCAGAGACATTTGAATTACTGAAAATGTGTATAATTCTATATCTGTGTCTTCATCGTGAAGTAATGATAGGTCAGGCTGCCAATGATTCTTTAGACACAAACTTGTTGAAGAAGTGTTGGAGTATTACTATTAGGTTCTAGTGTATCTTGAATATTCTGAGTCAATAAAGGTTGATTCATTATAATATTATTATAATTATTGTAAAGGTCGCCATGGTTAAAATTAATCGTGTTCTGCTATTCATTCTGTAAGTTAATTATTAATGATAAAATAGTTCGTTATCGGTAATATATCGGTCTGTTAGGATATAATTTTAAAAATACAAACTTACAAATAACCACAAACATTAAATTAAACTGCGTAATATTTAACAGTAATAATTTTATTTAGTGACTAATAAATAAGTTGGTATTTATTTTGAAGTTCTTGCATCAATCCTGTATGGCTATATTGTACTTTACCTACTTTCAACAGGTATTTAAAACTTTAAATATTACCGTAATAACACCCGCTGGCTATCACTATTTTTGTTATTTAACTTATTTTTACAACCCGAGCCAAGCTCAAACGGCAGTATTACTTATGCAAGTAATACTGCCGTATCCGGGCATCATCACCTTTTTGTAGACCGTCGTCCACCGTTAGAGATAAAGATGTATCCTATACCTAATTTAAAATTGTTAGTGGAAATTTAGTATTATTTTGAATTAAATGATAAGAGCAATTGTATAAATCACAATATAACATAAACATTTATATGACAAAAATATAACATAATCATAAATTATTTCCATACAAAACGGACATATTTCTAAAGTTAAAAAGTTGGAGTGGTAGTCCAACTTTCAAAAAAAAATAATTTATATATGCATAATTCCATGCAAAACGAACGCATTTCAAAAATGGCACTTTTGAAATATAAAACCAAATAACCATTACAAGATGTTTGAATGCAACGGAGACGCATTTCAAATAAGTTTCTTGTTGTATTACAAACTATGATTATACTTACTTGAATGTTTGAATGCAAAATGGACGTTTTCCAAAATCTGGCACTTTTGCAGAGAACTTTGAACATGACTCAAAATAATAGTGTAGTATTATTTCGTCTTGTGGCCTTTTTGCATGCAACTGGAGTGTGTTCGCGTTGAGATTCGGGTCGCAACGGATAAAGTGGCAGTTTTGCACTGAAGGTAGCTAACAAAATGGCCTAATGCAAAAAAGGCGGACAGCTGATTTGGGAATAGTGACGCGATTATGACGGGTGTTTTTTTTTTACTAAAAAGTTTTATCGCTTTAGACCTCATTTTTGCAATAAAAGCAATTTCAGATTTTTTTGACTTGTGGCCCTTTTGTATTCAAGGAGCGAATTATCTCTAGATACGAATATTTTTATCCATATGAACTATCATAAATGCTTTAGCTTTAGTTACTATTAAGACACTAATGTACATAATATATTACCCTGCTCTTAAATATGATTGCCGAAGAAATGTAAACCTTTTGTAAAAAGAATTTAAATAAAAAAATATTATCATTATTATTATTATAACGTATAAAAATAATAATAAGATTTAAAATGTTGAAAATATATCCTGAACAATATATCATTCATTACTTGAACTGACAGACACTGCATTCGTCAATGTCGATGTTGTAAGGTCACGAACCTACGCTTCGATTTAAAATATCCGCAATAACGTCTCAAAGGTTTATACCGAAACTGTATAATCAATCATGTTTTAACTTAACTATAGTGAAGGTACTTCGTGACGCTACTGTGAATTTACTTATTGCCTAAATAAATGTACCTAGATAATTTTATATCTACATTTATTTGATGATTATAATATGATAATTTTGATTTATTTATGTGTGAATTAAATCTTTTGGTTTGGTTAAATTTCTCATTCAAAATAATGCACGTAACCACATTTAACTTTTAATAACCCGTTTAACGGTGAATGGCTGTGGAAACAAAATGTATTGAACGTAGCTATTTCTCTTTTGATTGGCCGTCTATTGTCGGTGTGTGGACAGCTACTAATGAAAAACTAACAACACGACCGCGCAGCGTTGTTAGCGAGTCTTCTAACGAGGCCATTTACTGTTGGTCCAATTTTTTGATAGTTAATGAGTTTTATATTTTGTGTAAACGGTATAAATTTCATTTTGCTTTGTGATATTTGCAAATAATTATATTTTTCAAAGGCAGTTCTGATGATATTTTAAATATATCTCATTCCGATATTTTAAATTACACCGTATATAAATATGGCGAAATCGCAATGAATATATTTTTACAATATTTATTTTACATATATATTTTCGACCACATGTGACATTGACTTCTTCATATACAAGAAGTTGTGATGTCCTCCACTGACTTTTTGAAGTGGTTCGAACGGTAAAGGAAAACTTCGCGAGAAAACGTGATTTTCTTAATGGCGTCTGAAGTCTGCAAAGTTGTACTAGCGTGGTGTCCAATCCTTCTCATGAGAGTGAAGACCCGTGCCCACCATTAAATAAATGAATTGTTAATAAAGATTATTAAATAAAGAAATAAGTTATTTATTTTATATTTTTATTCTTCTATATTCTATCATTATTATGGACGACCCGATTAGTTTAGCAGTTAATGCTGCCTTCTGTGCTACGGGTACTGGGTTCGAATCCGGTTAAGGACAAATGTTTGTGTGATGCATCATTTGTATCCAAGTCATGGATGTATCTATGTAAAATAAGTTTGTATTTACGTAAAAAACTACTACGGAACAAGATTGGGCTGTGTCATAATATTATTTATTTATTCACATCCAACATTTATTCAAACTTTGTCCAGAGAGCAAGGTATTAAAAATAAAACTCCAGCATTATCGATACCACCCGGTTTTAGCAAAGCAAATAACGGCAGCCGGCGAGTACAGTCAGCATATAAATCAATGGTAATTGGTCTGCGGTGGACGTGTCAACAGTACTTGCAAACTTTAACGTTTCATCTTTTCTGTCGACTCTACCAATCGGTTCTGTCAATGCACAAATTGACAATTTGTGACCCGATATAGGGTTGTGTACGCTGTGATTCTAATAGTAGTAAATGTTTTGACGTTGTTTTGATGCGAAATTCTGTTTGAAGGTTGATGGTGTGTTTTTAGAGTTCCGTAGCCAAATGGCAAAAAACGGAAACCTTATAGGTTCGTCATGTCAGTCTGTCTGTCTGTCAGTCCGTATGTCACAGCCAGTTTTTTTCTGAAACGAGAAGAACTATACTGATTAAAATTGGTAAGTAGATGTATTCTGTAAAACGCACTAAGATTTTCACACAAAACTAAAAAAAAAACTATACATTTTGGGGGTTCCCCATACTTAGAACTGAAAAGCAACTTTTTTTTTTCATCAAACCCAGACGTGGCATAATGGCAATAGGCTCCTCCCCTATTAGGTAAAACTTAAAAGATTTCGGTGATCTTTATGTGACATTAGTACACCTCTACTTAACCATAGCAGGTACATCGCAATGGTATTTAACAAGGAAATAGGCCTCATTATAAATACTATTTTGTTGATAGGTATACCGAACTTAGTCGCCGCATTCTGTCTTGATAATTTTAAAGATAATTATGTAATAACATAATTTAATTTAGTAATTAAATAATATCTTGATGCCTACGAACTTCCATTATAAATAAAATAAATATGTCTGGACATTATAACACAGCGCCATCTAGTTCCGAGCTAAGCAACGAGGCTTGTGTTACGGATACCAGTCGGTTGATATACTAGATATATACGTTTTTTTTTTGTAAATACATACATATATACATCCATGGCTCGGATACAAATGTTTATGCTCATCACACAAACATTTGTCCCTACCGGGATTCAAACCCGGGACCCATACCACAGCAGGCAGTATTAACTACCGCTGGACTAATTGGGTCGTCAAATTATCAAGTCTATCCCAATCAATTTCATCGTACTGAAGTTGATAATCCCTGAGCTGTCAGCATTATACGTAATTAACGTCGAGCCTACTTAATTAGATAACTAAGCACCTGCGTTATTAATTACTGAACTTATTACTTAACTGAGTTGTTAAATATACCCCTACAGGAGTTGGATATATAGATAGATTGTTAGAAAATGTTTTTATGTTACAAGTTATTATTTGTTTTCAAGCTTGTTGTGCTGGTAGATGTTGTTTCTAAATTGATCTTTTTGAATCATAATTTCTCATAACATAAGCTGTACTACAGTCGTCTTTAAAGAAGTAATCACTATGAGGTATATATACGTATGTAATTATTTATATATAATTAGTACACTATACTAATTAACAGAGAGTTAGCATTCATAATTGTTATTCTTAATCGATTACTCCATACACTTCATTTTGTGCTACACAGTTTTAATGTAATTAGAGTATTATATAATAACAATTTTATTAACATTTTATTGTGCGTTCCAATATTTTGATTCTCGGAAAGAATTATGTGTAGAAATGTATGGACCCTCACCTAGGAATAAGATCAGAAGCAATATGTTATCCAAATGGATTTATTATTAAGCAAAACAAATATTTTAATAATCTTTTAAATAATTAAGAATGGTTTATAATTGGCTTACTATTATCGGCACTGTGTTATATTGGTCGGATATATTTATTTATTATTCCATGCCTCCTTCTCTGCTTACCCCTTTGAGAATACAGTCTAATGGTATTTAAGTACTCAGATTACGGAAAACCCAAAAAAATTCGCAATTGATTATTTCATTTATTATTATGGGAGCTTCAATATACTTTATAACCCTTCTACGTAATAATAATTTTGGCTTTTTGTCTTAGTGAGATCGCTGGAGTTAATCCTGTAATCCCTCTTTTGCCTTTAGATTTCACCTTAACAAATTGAAACGTTACCCTGGGCGAAATAACATTCCATTCAATACAATGTAACAGGGGAAATGCAATTTCTTTTTCGTGACGTCACTTTATTAGATTTGTTTGTTGGAGTCCCAGACTTCGTTTGTACAAAACAAATGAATTACAGAATATTAACTTTACACACTAAGTTTGCTCGTTGGTGTGTCTCGTTGATCTAGTGGTCGTAAGTGCGACTAGTGAGGAAGGTTTTAGATTCTTCGAGCAAAGTATTTTCTTTATTTCTAGTAGCAGTTTGGAGTTTGAATTACTGCCTGATTTATGGCAATAGACTTGCCCTCTTATTCATGGGACCTAATAGGGTTGCTAGATATTTTTTTTCAGCTTATAGGGGACAAAAGGGTTAAACGGGCAAAAAATACGGGAATTCAGTTTTTTGCCTGGGACAAATAAAAAACAAAATTATTTAGTTGTATATACTTGGATCGATATAATAATGAAAAACGAAGAACGGCTCAAATACGGGACAAAGTCAGTCCGCCCGGACATTTAAATAATAGTAATATCTTATTCTCTTACAATACAGTGAACCTTCTGTATTTATTTGTGTTGTTTTACTGTAAGGGTCGGAATTAAATGAAAGGAAAAATATGATACTGTTGTGTTTTCAAACGCCACAGGAATGTCTTGAAAGATCAATAAAATCTTGCAAAATAAGAAGTTACGTGAGATTTGTGATTGCTTTTGTTTTTTTTTTTCATTCCTATGTTAAAAATAATATGATTTGAATGATTAAAGTGATTTTTTACACTAACGTGGACTTATTAAATGATGATGATACTATGATTACGGGCTTAAATGTTCATAACAATAGATGCTGCTGAGGATTCGAAACGTTTTGATTCATAAATATCATCAGACTGCGATAAAATCAGTAAAAAGTAGTTCGGTCGTAGTTTTATCAACATGATCCCCATTTCATGATCGTAATATCTAAAAAGGTAAAAAGTAAAGAAACTATAATTATTAGGCTGTTGTTAGGCCATAAAACTGCCATGTACGGCGTTGCTATTATATACACCTTCATATACATCCATATGCTGTCTCATAGGCGTACTAGTTTCTTCGTAATATTTTTCTTAATTGTTCAAACAAGTGATTTGTTTTTAATTACAATTTATTATTAATTTCTTCTTTTAGGCTTCTTAGTTTGTAAAAATACTTGTAAAAAAACAAGATGGTGATGGATTTGAAAGGCAGACAAGTGGATAGTCAAACTGAAAAAATGGGCCATTAAATTCCAGGCAACCCTTCTGCCGTAAATACGAGTATTATTTTTAACCAAATTAAATATTAATGAGACAGGAATTTAATATTTTCTCTGGCAAGTTCTTGATCTTCTTAAGATGTCTTAAGATTAAGACTGAAATATTAATTTCCTGTGATGCTATCAAGCTTAGAGGAAAAATATACGATCCTAATGCAAATGGAAGTCAAGAGTCAGTCGACCTTTTACATTTAAATTAAAATTAAGAAAGTAAGTGCTCAAACACAAGTTGAAAAAGAAATAATTACAGCTTAAGATATTTATAACTTGGCTTAAAGGTCAAAAATATAAATTACGAGAAATAAAAACAATGAACTAAGAGCTAATATGACGAACTTCAAATGCCTCAAAACAGATGAGAGTATGGAAATGATACTACGTTTTTTCGTAAAATTATTCATTCATTTATGTTTAATTACATTGATGTATAAAGTTGACATTGAAATAAATGTCTAGAAATTAGCATGTATGTGGAACACAGCTATGTGGAAACTTAGCGGGTAGCTAGCTGAAACAGCTTATATGAATTGGATTTCACACACCGGTTCCTAATTGAGTTGGAGATCAGTGAGAAAGGATTTTAGAAAATTCAGCCCCTAAGGGTAGGTAGCTCTAATACCGGCGAAAAGTCTGAAATGTAGTCGGTAGAGAATTCCATCGGGCAGCGAGTGGTTAGACCGAGCCTTCTGAATGTAAATTTGAAATAGCAAATAATTCTTACTTTGGCTAAGCTCGTAATAAAATGGTTTTGATACTATAATTATCTAATAATAGCTGGAGTAAGGAGTATGATAAATATAATGATTCTGTCAATCAAGTGATCTTTAATGAATGCATCCACGCCGACAAGGATGAAGAAGAAAACAAAAAAAAATAACTTTCAAGTAAAAAATTTTTATGATAATTTTTGATGATGAATCAGACAGCTTTTTTATGAACTATTCTGAAAATACTTATGGTTATTGAATTTGAATGTTAGTTTTTTTAATAATTAAATATAGAAGCTGGTCACTGTAACTATAATAATTTGTTATTTAATTAATTTAATAGTGCCTATGTTAGCATCTCCTATACTAACTTAATTACTATTACTCAATACAGTGACAATTTCAACGACAAACATCGGGATTAAGTCATTAATTTTATTTGTATTATTTATTTTCATTTAGTCTAAAACATCTTAAAAAATCTTATTTTTGTATTCTATAATCTTTCCAATTACTATTTAAACTGTTAAAACGTTAAATCTGACGAAATTACCCTAATTTTACCCAAACATTACCTAAAATATACCTTTTCAGTGACCTCGCTTATAAATTGAATATAACCCCTGCTGCATGAGACAAATTTAATCCGGCCACCTTATCAGTCCTTTCAATCTTCCAAAACGTGTAGTGTGATAAAATCTACCTTCTGCGTTTAGCGATTCAGATTTAATACTGATACGAAGTTTCAAGATGGCGGCACAGCTCTCGTATCTCCCGATAGTAAAATCTTCAGACATTTTGAGAGGTTTAGTAGCTATAAACACGTCTAATGTAGATAGGGACTAGGGACCTAAGTTTGTAATGCGCATAAATTTCCTATCCCAGACAGGGTTATAGCTAAAACGATGGGTACTAACAGTCCAATCGCCTATATGTTTAAAAGCGGTATGTAATTGAATACGACAGACAAGTGGACGGATCAGTCGGTGAATTCGATTTCTGTGAATTACACAGAAATCGAATTAACCGACTGATCCGTCCACGGGCAGGGTAACGGAATTTATAATATCGAAACCGACTGACTATCTTGTTATGCGTTGATGGTCAGTCAGGAGCCCATCAATGGATAATCATAGATTCATAACTAGAAAGTTTAGAAATTTGGTACATGGGATTGTTTCATAACGTAAACATCTTATAAGAAAGATTTATGAAAAAAAAAATGTCGGGGCGGGCCACTTTTATCGAATAATAAATAAACTACATCCGGGTTCGAAAGATTTACAAATGGAATGAACTATATTAAATATTTCACGAATTAGATAAGTAAAAAATATTTATTTACGTTTTGTAGGTGGTAAAAAGTTGTACAAAACAAAGAAAAAGCAATAAATTTAAATCGTTGACTAACATCCTTAATCAATCATATCGATAACGTATAAGATTGATAGTAGATAGTTATAGGGAAGGTCATGACAAGGACAAGACGGACGTCTTTTCTTGTAAGGCGGGAAATTGTCATAACTGTAGTTCGTGGCAAATAGACGCGAACTCCTCATCATCGCCAAATTTCACCATTGGACATCGCGCCAGAACTCTAAGTTCCACCCGTTCCACCTTGGTGTGCAGCGTTCCACAACAGTGCGGTTTTTAAAGCATATTCTGCCTCGCACCACCATTCTGTGGAACCAGCTGTCGCCGGCGGTCTTTCCGAACCATTACATCGTGGGAATCTTCAAGAAGAGATCATATTCTTTCCTGAAAGGCCGGCAACACATTTGTAGGTCCTCTGATGTTGAACATGTCCATGGGCGGCGGCGATCGCTCACCGTCAGGTGAGCCTCCTGCCCGTTTACCCCTTTTCTACATTAAGTATTTCCATAAAAAAAGTACCTACTAAATATAGAACTAATTATTATATATTTGACTATCTATTTGCTTATACGTAATCACATACACACATCTTATCCCTCATCAGTATTCAACTTGTAGTGCGGAGTACTTACGCGGTATCGAAGCAGGGTCTCAAGAGGTACTGTGGTAGCGTTAGAAGGTTATAAGGGTACTTATAAAGGTGAAGATGGGTAAATAGGTCCTTGGCTGATAAAATTGTCTGACCCATATGAAGACGTCATAATATAGTGGACGATCTTGAAGTGTTATAATTTATTTTGCGTGTATTGTAATTTATTTTGATTCGTGAGAGGAAGGGCATAGCGAGATTCCTCGCTCAAATTGAGCTACCCGACTGGGGAAATACCTCCGCCTTGCAGAAGACCGCAGTGAATCGACAATAGTTGTATTTCTGTGAGTTTAGTAATTCCCTATTTTAAGAAACTTAAACGGTTTCTGCAGGGGTTGGCAACGCATATGCAAGCCTTGTGGTATTGCAAATGGCCATGGGCAGTGGTGATCGCCATCAGGTGCTGCCTGCACCGCCTGCTCGTTTGCCCCCTTATCACCATAAAAAAATTGTACTTATATACTTTCTTTCTTGTTTTGTTTTGCGTTTTGGTCTAGTGCAAGCTTAGAATTTTGTCGTTCCTTATCCGCATAGCGCAGAAATCCGAGGGATCTAGGTTTATAATAAAAGCAGGTCCACTTACATTTCATTTGGGCATGTTCGCAAGCGATTAGTAAGTAGTTCGCGCGTATATAATAATGCTCTCCCGGGGACATGCACACCGCGGTCCGAGGGCACGGCAGTGCGACCTACAGTTAAATGTATAAAAAAACATAATGTTTAACAAAATACACAATACAATCATAGTTATAATTAGACAGATAGATTCGATACTCTTCAGCAAAATAATTAAACTGTAGAAGTAAAACACATAAAATATACATATAAACAAAGGTAACGAATTCAGAACAGAATATTTGATTATTATTACCTTTCTTATGTTTGTAGTAATCAGACAAAGGATCGTGTAAATTACATATATTATTAAACTTCATTATTTTCGCTGAAAATATAATAACAGAAGGCTTTGTTCATACAAATGGTTTGGAGTAGAGAATAAATCAAATTTATTATCATTTCGATAACATGGTCTTGTGTAAATGGCTTGCTCGCTTCATTGTTCATTTGAACTTTGACCGTACGCTTCTATTTGATCCCCTTGGGTGCAGGTGTAAAGGTATGTTAACGAATGTGTGTGTGTCATAATTCTTTGTTCATTTTGTTTAGTTAGTAACCTTTTTGGCCTCTTTCGACCACAGCCATGCACGGGTCTCTCGCAAAATAAGTGACAATAGGTTACGTCAAATTTTTGTTTTTTTATTTGAATGACATAAAATAACGCGTGCTTACTCCGTGAGCTTCAAGATTTTGAATCTACTTTTTCTTAAATTTGGTATATAATTATTGGGCTTTTAGATTTACAAAAATAACAATCGATCGATCAAAGCCACAAGTATACTTCACCTTTTTTTAAACTAAAGCTTTGTCTTTTGATTCTCGAATATTCCAAACATGTTATGTTAGGCTTACTGCACACTGGACCTTCGTAGTGTCCCTATTCAGCGCAATTCCTGAGTAAGACAAAGGCTCGAAGTGGATTACACGTGTTAGTTATTAAAACGTGGGTACGTAGAGCTGTAATGAATACGTGTATCTCAGGGACACGGTAATTGGCTGCCGGAGCCGACCGCTGTTTGTCTTGCGATGATCGTTACAAAGGACTTTGCTCACTAAACCGTAACATACCTAACGTGTATCTACACACTATTATTACCATACATACAGCCCATCGATCTAACAGACAATGGATTATGGGATTTATGTACGGATTTTAAGATACATGAATGTATCCAAAGGCTATAAATTCGAAATAAACAAGATATTATTCATCATTTATTAAGGTACTCTCCCACTATTGAGTTCGGGCGTCCTCTCAAATTGAGATTGGTATGATATCAGGCTTTTGTCCAGCAGTGGACGTTATCTAGCTATGATGATATATGATGATATGATGCTGATGATGACACCAGTTGGTCACCCTGGCTTTGGGCACTGTATTCCTACAGGTACAATTTATTATTTAAAATTATTTAAATTTTCCTTACTTGTTACGGCTTATCATTTTTGTATATGATTTCAAAAACTGTGTGCCTTAAACTTACCTAAAAGAACTTAAAATTTATGACTTCGAAGTTTACGGTCATGATACCCACTTAAAAAATATATTCTCACAAAATATCTCCGAATTTATAGAATATTCAATAGAAATAATAAAAAGATATTTTTTTCTATTATTTTCTGAACATATTTTCTTTTATTGTCATCACGAACACAAAAGTTATACTTTCCCTTTGAAAAAGTAAATTTTAACGTATATTTGAGACTCAGTTCACGGTATATCAATAAGAGAATCAAAAAAATAAATTTATTATTCAACCGTTAAAAAAATAGTCAAATTATTAAGGAGAAAAGTCGAAAATTGAATAAAATTAATATCGAAGACAACAAGATTATTCAGAGTCGAACTAATTTAAAAGTCGCTCTTTGACGATTCATTTTCCTTTTTCCTTTGATCAAATATAAACTTTTTGAAAGAAAAGTAAAAGATAGCGTCTTACAATTGGGTCGTTTTTTGTCAAATGGATACTGGCCACTTATTCGTAATTTTGACTTTTCATGATGATTGTTCTAGTTGCTTAGAACATGTTGTCTATACTAATATTGAAAAGAGATTGAGATTTGAGTTTTTGTTTGTTTGTATTAAATAGGCTCAGAAAATACTGGACCGATCTGAATAATTTCACCAATAGAATACTAAATTATTCACGATGATTAAATAATATTTAGTTTTTTTGATAAATGCCATTAGGGATCCTACCTTAAAAAAATATTTTTAAATACTAAATTCGATAAATGGTTTGCATTTAATTCACTTCGAAATTCACTTTCAAATCTTCAAAATATTTGGAGATAACTTTTCACAAATACATGTACTTTAATAAAAAATCGCGGAATAAGCAAAATAGTGCTTATTTAAGAAGTATAAATAAGGTGGTTAAAAACGTAGAACAAATCCACTTGAGTGGGTTCAGTGATTATAGGAGGTACGTTTTTACTTTGCTATTCAGAGAAGCTCAAAGCCTTTACACGAAAGTCGAGCTATTTTAATTCTAATCGATTTCGTTGCACTTCAAAGTCGGGTTTAGAGCAACTTTAATGTAAAAGGTAGAGTGCACTTTTAAGAGCTAGGTTGGCTGGAAATATGTTCAATTTGAGATAAGACATCCATTTGATTTTGATTCCATCAGAATGCTGGTAAAATAATAATTCTGTTATAATTTATAATCACTCATTAGCAAAAATATGCCGAGCTATTCTTGAGCTTGATGCTCACTTAAGTGCAAATTTATTTGATTTTGCGCTCATAACAATACTAACCTCCCAAATAATAAACATATTCCCAATTCCTATTCCTAGACTGTCAATGATCATTAATGCTGTAAAGAATCCGAAACGTCTATCATACTAATATTATAAACGCGAAAGTTTGTAAGTATGGATGTATGGATGGTTTTTGTTACTCTTTTACGCAAAAACTTTAGCATACATATAGTTTATTACCTGGATTAACACATAGGCTACTTTTTATCTATATACCATGCGGGCAAAGCCGCGGGAGACAGCGAGTATAAAATAATATCAATATATCGCGATAAAATCTATAACAAATAGTTTCATTTCAACATCTCTTCGACAACTTAAATGTGACCCTTTAAATGTGATATGTTACGCCCAGAATTCTCACAGACGAATGCTGAAATTTGTATTTAGATGGTTAGATTACCATTAGTACCAAACTCAGATCCTTTCCTACCTCCATTTTAACCTGTCAACTCGAGTTGCCACGCACAATATCTATGGCATTATTTAATGGTACTCAGAAGCGCTCAGCCATCCTCAAGATATTGCTATAACCTTTTTTATTTATTTTATTATTTTTATGTGTCCGTAAAGGATAGTTCCGATATAGTGATCAGTATTTAAAAGCAAATAGTATCTACCATTTCAATTCCCAGATCAGTCAATTATTGGAAAAAGGCTGCTCCCAACTCTCTACTACGCTACTCCGTCCTCCGCCTTTCTCATCCAGTCTATCCCTGCTACTGTTTTATACTCACTAATAAATAGTATGCGCTACTTAAATCTAATGAGTTCTTCATAGTTCCAATATATGACACAATAATACCACACGATGCAAAAGTTTGTCTTTGGAGTATTTACCGCGGCGCCTAATTCTCAAAGTTTCGTCATTCCGAAGCGCGGCAAGATGAGGATTATAAGAGACGTGGCCCTACTTAGAAGTACAATCTTAAGTAGTTACGATCTTATGAGCTTTCATACTTAAGGTAATATAGTTTATACATTTATATCTGATGTTTTAACATACTTACGGCTGTCGTTCCCGAAGGGTTAGGCAGAGGTGTACTAATGTAAACTCATATTTTGCCGGTATATTTTTTGGCCCTACGTAATAGCGGGTGAGTCTATAACCATCAACCGTTTACAAATCTAAACTCCGAGCAGCTACTGAAAATTTCATAGAAAACCCCAATAGCATTTTGCTCCACGTGGGAATCGAACCCAAGACCTTGTCCTCAACGGTCATTCTATCTGATGTTTATCTGGTATTATGTCATGAGCAAGCTGTCGATATTAAATGGAGTGAAATATAAGCTCCAGGCAGCAGCTGAGAATATCTTAGACAAACCCAATACCTAGAGCTTTAGGATCGATATATCTGCGCTTCAGATAACTACACTAATGAGGCAGTCTAAGCTTCTATAAAGTGCAGAATAATTAGGATATATTCTCTCAACATTAACACATTCACTGTCCCACTGCTGGGCTCGGCATGGCCACTGTGTTCTGTCATTTGAGTACACAAAAGTTGTGTTTCTGCGAGTTAGTAAATTTACCAGAGCTGAAACTGAAACGGTTTCTACAGAAACGTGAGAGGGACACCTCTGGTGTTGCAAATGTCTATAGGCTACGCCCTATGGTAACCGCTTACCATCTGGCGGGCCGCAAGCATGTTTGCCACGGTGGTGTACAAAAAATGTATCAACACTGGTTGCACTGTTCCAAAAGGCAGTCTCATAAGTTATCAAAATCACCGCCTGCCAAACTCGAAACCTTTGGCACTTCGAGGTGCAAATGGTCTCTATACCCTTAAAATTCTATGTAGGTACCATACGACTGAAGATAATGGAACTGTAAAGTGCACTGCAGTAATGTAGTGTAAGAGTGTAATAAAAGTTAGATGTAGGTAGAATGCATTTCCCTTGCTCGCGTCTCATTCTAATGCGCACATAAAGTTTTTATTATGTTAAATTAGCCATTTGCATTCTGCAAATTATTCTTTGTATAAAGTTGGTTTGTCTATTAATATGAATATGGCGATAGGCTACCTATTTAAAGGGCTCTGGTTCAGATCTAAGGCATGCACTTCTGAGTTTACACACATAAAACGTTGAAGTAACTATGGCATCCTGATTTCTTCACAATGTTGAGTAAGGAGGAATAATATCTGAGAGATTTGGTCGACGAAATGTAAAAGTCTGTCAACCTGACCTACTAGTGTGGTGGATAAGTATGGCTTAGCTCATATTATTATTACAGGAGCCCTTAGAACCATTAATAGAACTGTGAATAATTATAACATTTCTCGAATGCCAGAAAACACTGACAAATCTTTTTCGACGGACTTAGTTTTACTGAAGATAATTAAATAATAAAAATATAAAAGTACCACAGATATTGAAATGTACACAAAGATTATTCAACGTAAATAAAAAAAAAACTTGGTTTAATCAAAACAAAATGTACGGTAATACAATAAATTAAAGCAAGTATAATAAAATTAATTAAAGTGCGGTCACTGGTTTATTTCCCGACGACATTAAATTAATTAAAATAAAACCTTTTTCATTTATCATGTATCTGTTTGCTCTAGTTGGGAGATACCTATACATACCATTACATACTATCACGCTTTCATTTCATGAAGAGGTCAGCAGATGTGCAAATATGTTCACATATAGTAAGTGTAAGGGAAAGACAAAAATGTAAGGCTGGTGGGTCGAAAATCACCTTATATTCTCATACAAACAAACACTCACGTCTTTTTCCGTTGAGGGTAGACAGACTACTAATGCCACGCGCTACGATCCCTGCATACCACTTTTGCCTCGTCCACATTCATACATCTTTTCATGCATGGAGGCCGCGCGCCGGTTACGAGTACCAATCACCTAATCTTTTTGTAAGAGTTCACCAATAAGACCATATTCTCGTTTTACCTTATATTAAGCTACTTAGTACATAAATATGACCAGGACCTTGCGACACAGCGCCATCTAGTTCCGAGCTAAGCAACGAGGCTTGTATTACGGATACTAGATAGAGAGTTGATATAGTACATAGCATGCTTGTTTACCTATTTTTGTAAATAGATACATAGATACATCCATGACTTGGATACAAATGTTGATGCAGATCACACAAACATTGGTCCCTACCAGGATTCGAACCCGGGACCCGTAGTACAGAAAGCAGAGTTAACTACCGCTGTCGCCCAGCGGTAGTTAACGCTGTTATCGGGTCTTCAATTTAGTAGGTATAATAGATTGAGCGATGCTCTTCTAAACCAACCATTAATGTGTATTTGAATGATAAATTATACTAGGTAACATATCTATACTCGACAGTCAATCAATTACGCTCAGCTTAAGCTTAACAGATGCAATTAGCCGTTTCGTAGGACACAGTACAGTATAATTACGTGACACAGTTAGTTATCTAGTTTCTAGTTCACTTAAATATGTGTTTGTGAATGCATACAATATACTTAAAGAGGTAATTACATGCTTGACATTAAAATAAAACGACTCTTTACAGATTTTACCATTAGTTCTATTTTATAAGGCAAGGCAATGTTAGGAAACGAATAAAAATTATATTCACTTTAAAATACTCGTATCATTACTATACATACAATAATGTTGTGTCCAGGTCACTTATTTATTCTTAAGTTAGTTATGGATTAGGGACGTATATATAAATAGTTGCTGGTAGCTGTCACATCATAGAATATACAAGTATTGCTATAGCTGCATTTCGGTAGATTGGAGGTCATCCGAAAGTGATGAGATGATGATGACTAATCAAAAATATCTCCCAGACTAACACGTTTCGTTTTGCGGGTCAATATCAGTCTCCAAAGGTTGCCAGTTACTTTTAAACATAAAAGTAACTGGATGTCTAAAAGCTTTTGACTATTTTTGATAATACAACCTTTAAGGGCACTTCAAATGTTATGCAAAGTACTCATCAAAGCTAAGAAAGAATTAATGAAATCTTCAGAAGTAGTATATTTGTAGGTAGACTGAATGCCAATAATTCTCTTCTCTCGATTGCAATGGAACCGTAGCCTACAGATGAGCCGTAGTCAACTACTACTGCAACTAGGAATATACTCTCCTTGAGTTGCGCTAGGCTCTCTTGAAACCATTGACAACTTCATTTGACTTATTTTCCTTGACGACCCAATTAGTCCAGCGGTAGTTAACACTGCCTTCTGAGCTATGGGTCCCGGGTTCGAATCCCGGTAGGGACAAATGTTCGTGTGATGAGCATAAACATTTGTATCCAAGTCATGGATGGATTTATGTATGATATGTATGTATTTACAAAATATATATATATATATATATATGAAGTATATCAACCAACTAGTATCGTAACACAAGGCTCGTTGCTTAGCTCGGAACTAGATGGCACTGTCATAATGTCCAGAAATATTTATTTATTTTATTTATTTATTTTTCGACTAATTTCACAAGAAACAAGAACATACTCATACTATACTTTCCTAATTATATACTTTCCAAGTCAAACTACACAACATATTTTGATCAGTCAAAAAACTCATTTGAAATAGCAAGACGTTGGAGCTAGTCCAAATAGATTTAATACTTCCTACTGACTTAGATATCTTCTGCTTTCCCATTATTTTTTGGCAGACTTGAACGCAATATTTAATATCATTTTGAAAAAAAATATATTAATAGTCTCGTGAGTGAGCCAAATCAAAATGTTGGGGCAATCTTGTTTAGGTCAGTGAAGTTGTTGCGTATTAAAATTTGACAATGAATGGGTTTGCCATTCATTATTTAATTAATTAAGGCTACTAAAGCATCAAAATTATCCACGTATAATATAAATCGACGACATTTAGTCAACCATACAAAGCATTTTAATAACATAAATGTATATCATTACTTTTGTAAGTAACATACAGTGACAATAAATTTAATACCTAAAATGTAACATTTTGGTTAGTATATTTTGGTAAGATTACAAATGACTATGTAAATTTTGTGGTTCAATTACTTAGGACTAAGATTGCTTACGACGTTCGAGTCTAATAATGTGTTAACTAATTCTAGGATGATGAAAAATATTTACCTAAATGATTAAAAACTAAATACGATTGAAAGCTTATCATTATTTCATTAATGATTAAAAAACATCAAAATGCGATTGTACGTCTATCTTTCTGCCCGTTTGTTAGCTCTACACGCTTGAAGTGCAGAACCAATTTAGATAAAATTAGGAATGGAGATAGTTTGAGTCCCGGTAATGGTATAGAACAGTTTTTGTCCCAGAAATTATCCTTTAAAGGGACGAAAAGGGGGATGAAAGTTTGTATGCGGAATCGATAATTTCTTAAAAGAGAAGGGTAAGAAATTAATTCTTACCTCTTATTCTACGAAAACGAAGTCGCTTGTAAAATTTAGTACATAATATACGTTACCACGTTAATGTCCAACACGAGATATATTAACGGACAAGGGAAACAACATGGGAGAATCCGACATGATGGATGACCGTCATTTATTCCCCGTACACACGACCCCCATGTAAGAAAAATAACACCTGCATGTTTGTTATATACGTCAGTGTAATATATCGTGTGGCTTCGGGATTACTATGACAGGGTGCTAAGTTGTAATAATTGGAGGGGATTTCATGCCGGACAGTGAATAAACGGGTAATTTGTATTAGGTACGGAAAAGTGTCGTGACACACTTATTGTTAAAGAACTTACATTTGATGTCATGTATGTTTTGTTAGTAACTGGATTGTAATGAAATTCGTTATGACCATGATATTATAACCGTTATGACCGTTTTTTGTGCTATAAAAAACTTCGAGGCGTATACGCATGTCCGTTATACGCATATATTTATATAGATGTAGCATCCACAATAGACTGGATGAGGAAGGCGGAGGACAGACTGTTATGTAGCAGTTTGGGAGAGGCCTATATCCGGCATTGAATTGCGAAAGGCTGAGTTGATTGATCCACAATGAGAGTTGTAACCTAGCATAAATTAAAATTCTTAATATTGAAATTAAAATATTTTTATTAGAATTAAACCTTATTTGTATCTATATAAATCACAGATTCCATCAATGAAAATTTATAATCAACATCGCTCTGTGTGGCTTATACTCTTGACGTTTAAATTTTAAAATAAAAATTTACCCATAGCGGAATGTCAGTGTGATGTTGTGTCAACCAATTCATAGATGGCGCCACAAGAGATTTGGCGCGAAGACGCGGCCACTTGTCTGAAGAGGCTTTTATTCTTCTTCAAGTACGTGACGGTTTCGGTTTTGACTTAAAATGACGCTTTTCAATGTTATTGCTGGTATTTTTATTTTCTTATGTGTGTTATATAATATTATATGGAACAAGGGACTTATTCCCTTTTACCGTATATACTCTCTATTACTTTGATAAAATATTTGATGAATTTTCAAATCATCACAGAGCAGCGAATTGCCAGATAAAATCTATTGCTTTGGATTACTGAAACACTACTTTTTAAATAATATTAGTAATAATAATATTAAAATACTTGTAGTTGCCGGTTTTAGCTGTGAGTTTTAACCCACCAAGTAAAAAATGTATATATACCAACTGTGGTTTCAATCGGATCTCAAATTTGAATCCTCCTTTTCTTTTCTCGTTCCAAAAGTTACATAATATTTTACAAAAACATCAGGCCATAACAAAACTTCTTAGTCCTAATTAAAAAGGAATATATAATATAGAATAAATTTGAATACTGCCAGACCCTGTTCTGCATTTAAATTTTGAAACAATGCGACAAAATTGTGAAATTAAATTCTCATGCAGGATATTCGGTTTCCATATCAAACATTTCCACTAACTAAGTATTGTTGTCATGTGGTGTTCATTTTGTATATTGTTCCTTCGTATTTCAAATATAGAGTTTCATTTTGATTATTGCTCACCAAGAATATTAATTAAAGTGATATATATCTACATCTTTATATAATGGCAAAGGCCAAAATGTAACCGGATAATTGCAAGCACTGGCATACATATGTAATGGTAAGAACAGAAATTACACATAACATTCACCTGCGTGTCTCTTTTTTGCTACTGTAATTTTTTGTAAGCAATCGAGGTAGTATTCAGTTAGAAGCACGGATGTGTAGAACTTTAGGACCTACTTATAATTTTTGTCTAATATTTTTTTTCTAAGATCGTTTTTAAGTTATTCACCTCGCGTCAAATCTATCCCATTTCTTGGACCATTACCGTTCTGTAATGGTAACATGAAGTTACTTAAAACTCATTTATTTTGTGCTGGTTAATTTGGCAGACTTCTTTAAGGTATGCAGTATGCAAGTTTCATTACGTTATTTTCTTTTACCGTTACGAGTACGTGACACGTAAATTCAAAAAGTCAGAGGAGCATGCCTTGGGATTGAACTCAAGATCTATGATATTTAAAAGAGTCTATATTTATTGTCATGTAAGATATAAAATTTAAAAATATACTTTATCATGTTTATGAAACGATTGGTTTTAGAAAAACTATAGGAGACCGTGGTGTACGTTGTCTTTGTTTAATGACACAAAGACAACGTACATTAAATATTAAGAAATTTGTTTAAGTCGTATTTTACTCCAATAGAGGTACTATTGGAGTAAAATACGACTTAAACAAATTAGTATAATATAAAATAGGCTATATCCTACTCCTACTAATATTATAAACGCGAAAGTTTATAAGTATGGATGTATGGATGGATGGATGAATGTCTGTTACTCTTTCACGCAGAAACCGCTGAACAGATTTGAATGGAATTTAGCATACATATAGTTTCTTACCTGGATTAACACATAGACTACTTTTTATCTATATACCATGCGGGCAAAGTCGCGGGAGGCAGCTAGTTATTAATAAAATATCATATTTATTTATAGATGTATGAAAAGCATAAATAGATTTTTCACAAACCAGAATAACATGGACAGTCAACATAAGAAACTTACATATTCTATAAGACAACTAAAAACATTCAAAGAATAATAAGATTTAAACTTTAAAAAAGAGAACGAAGTTTCAAAAAAAAATGAACACGAAATACATTCCCGCCAATAGTGACATAATTCCAAAGAACAGTCACACCATTTTATAGCCTACATAATGTAACCTTTTTGCTCGCGTATCGATGTGACGTTTTAGCAGTCCTGGCAATATTTCTTTCGGCCTTTGTAGACAGCGCAACTGAATGAAAGATTAATGAGAAGAGTGAGGGGAGAAAGACAAAAGGTGCCTCTGAACTCTACTGACGCGTTTTCAAACAGTCATCTGTTTGTTTTAAGGGCTTTAAATAGGCATTACGGCTGATAGATTCGTTTTTACTAGATTAGAAGCTGTGCTTTTATGTTATATAAGTTGAGCATCGTTTATATATTTTTCATTTAAATATATTCGAACAGCACAGCATCATCTAGTTCCTTTTATAAAATTTTGTCAATTAGGATTAGGAGTCGATTATAATGCACACAACATTTTCCCTTACAAAGTTTCGAACCTAGGGCCACTACCACAGAAGGCATTAGAAGGCAAAATACCGTATGCTAATCAGGTTGTCGTTTTTAATTATTACTTTTATTTTAACCATTGTACTTTGGCCATTAACACATCAAAAATAATCGCTACCTTAGACTTAATCCCGGTCATAAAAAAAATACTCGGTCCTGTTCGGAATGGGTCTATAAAAGTTAGCGCACTTAGAATCACTTAGCGCCAACTAATAAGACTTTTTTTGCCGGGAACCTTAGCGAACATAAACACACTACAATACTCAAAACTTTTAATGAATCCAGTTTCCAAATTCATTTGGCCCAACCAATAATGTGATTGTATATCAAACACAACTTCTGGTTTATTGAAAACAATTTGACAATCCGATTAGCGCAACGGTAGGAAAAGACCCTGGGTTCGAATCCCGGTAGGGTAGTTTATTTCTATATCGTAATAATTATGTATGTATGTGTGCGTGTGTGTATCAAATCAAGCATCTAGTATCCGTAACACAAGCCTCGTTGCTTAGCTCGGAACTAGGTGACACTGTGTGTTATTGTACCTATATATTTATTTAGTAATTGTAATAAAACTACTTATTTTATCGCGGTTATACCTACATAATATATTGTTATTATTTAATACCGTTTCAGATACAGCTGAATGATAAGCCAATACTAAACAGGTATTCTCGTAATAGTAAGAATATTTTAGATAACATTTTCGTTAAAAAATATTAAAGTAAAACTACTACTTACATCAAACTTTAAATTTAAATGACGGTTCTTTTGAACTCTGGTCGCCTTTGAAATACTTACACAATAAAAACAAAAAGCGAACTAACTGTGCGAACTAACTCACTATAGATAAATAACTTTAATGCAGTCTATGTCGGAACTAGTAAATAGGTCGAAGACAATTTAAAAATACGAATCTGACAAAACATTAAGGCTTTCATATATTAGTTGAAGACAGGAAGTCATTCTGTCAAAAATTTACAGGTGACATTACATTAAGAAGTCATCATTATTCCCAAAAGATTGAGTAATTGGCAAATATTGCATCTGCGTTTGTGAATATTTTTTGTAAGCATCTCACAGTGCAGCCCAGTGTACTTCATATGTATATAATCGTAAACTTACACACCCTACACTAAGCGTTACAAACGGTACTAACACTATTTTACATCCTCCCTGCATCAACTACGTACACAAAACGTAACCTGAAAATCGCCTATAGCTTGCTTACATTGACCTACTTAAAGCGTATATTCTTGAAGTGCACGCTCCAAAATTAATATCGCGCGATTTGACAAGATATCGCGTGATATAAGAGCGGGATCGACGGGACCTACAGATTAATAGCACAGCATCTGACGTCGACGCGAGAAGTGCTCGTGAATCACTGGATGCAAGTACTGATTAAAATACAAGGCATTGTTGGTAAGAGGGTAGCTAGGGTTGGGCTCGAGCGAATATGCGAGTTAATTTTATAATACCTATAGTAACTAGTTTCCACGCGCGGTTTTTACTGTGAGTAATATAGATAAATTATAGCCCATCTTATTATGATGTATTTGTATTTATCAGTAGTTTAGTCATTTGTGTGTGAAAGAAATCCTAACATTTTCACATTCAAAATAAACTTTTACACGTACAATAATTTGTCAGAAAAAAAAATAGTTGTGTATGTTTTTAATTAAATAGAAATGCCTTTATAATACCGCACGGCAATTAAATTGTATTTTATTGTGACGTCGTGATTGACCAATTATAATAGCCACAATGTCAAGGTGATTACCAAATATTAAATGTCAAAATTAAAATCTACAAAACCTCTGCCAGTACCTACTGGTTTTATTTTTCAATTTAATCAAGTTAAAGCTTTAATAAACTACAGGTTACTAAGAACTAAGGTATGCATGAACTCGTAAATCTGTCCCAATTTCGCACGGTAAGTGGCAACCCTTAACAACACACTTGACTTTGAATAGTGAAGTAACATAATATGTAGACCTTTACCCAGACACACATTCAGGCAAACATAATCGTACGAAGGGCTTGTACGTTCTGGAGATATAATCTAAATTAATTAAAAAAGTTATATGTATGTAGGTTTAATACTATGTTCTTTTTTGTCTTTAATCGAATTTTCCTTGTACCTTCTAAATTATCTATGGTTATGAAGTATTGATTTAAAAATCTAATCCGAAGCGGTTGTCTGCCTTTGGTGTACGCCTACTTTGGATTTACTTTGACGGTCGATCAAGAGGTTAGCTCCTGTGTCAGAGGTTTTGGGTTTAATACCCACAAGGAATAAATATTCGTATAGCCTATACGGGTATGTGCGAAATTGTGATTGTAACGGCATTTTCAAAAAGGTGTCACAGGAAACATGAGAAGATCCTGATGTGAGGGCTTTTTTTAAACAAAACGGAACTTCATAAACATCTATGCAACTTAATGTTTCATGAAAATTAAATCACAATTTATTTTTTATATGGTATTCATAATTTTCGTATCAAAAATGGACATCGAAAAAGATAACTTTTTCTTTTTTTCGACATCCATTAATATTACTAAAGATAAAAATCCTTTATAATGTGCATAGTTACAACACTTCACAGAAGCTTTAATTCTTCCGGATATACTTCGGTCGGAATTTAATCTTAATATATTTAACAGAAACTTCATACCCTCGAGGTGAGTACCCATTTAGGCACTTTAATAAGCTTCGTCCCTTTGCCTCCATTTATTCATACATTATTATACTCTCAAAATCTTCTATAAAGAAGGAACTGCATACGTGTCTGCTAATGAACGGCCAATACCTTCAGGCAGAACAAAAATATTGCATTGTTAGAAGGATAAAAAGGAATTTATGTTATTAGTTATACCAAACCACATCATGTTATAGTTATAATATTGCATTGGGTTTACCTGTTATGATATTGTAAGTTTGGTTGAAATAAATAAATAAAATAAGTGTTGAATATTTTTATCAGTATCTACCTCTAGGCATATCGACTCAAACCTCTAATCAAAAATCCAATAGCAATATGTATACTTAGACTTCAAAATAGATTACACAAGAAACTTAGGGATTTTTAGATAAGTATTAAAGTGTACTTATTTTTTTTTGTTTTAATAAATTGCTGAATATCTAACCGTTTAGAATTTTGGTGCGAACGGGATTTGAGACAAGTCAAAACGTATTGTAAGCAAACGTTTCAAACATTCATAAACCACACAAAAAAGTTTATATTTAGAGTTGAATTATAAAATCCATAACCTACATACGAATCAAAGTTTCTAAATCATAAGTTTCTGAAAACTATTAGCTATTATAAATTTAAAAATTTTTCTTCGTCTTCGTTCTTTTTTGGTTCGCAAAACCCTATTCTAGTTACTATAATATGTATGTAGTGATATATTATAGTATCGCATAAACGTACATGGTTACAACAAACTCGGTACTAGACAATCGACAGTTGCCAATAGTTTGTCCGCAAATTATTCAAATATCGAGACCGAGTTTTCGATACAAGTCTATGGTCGATGCAACGTGACAAAGGACAATAATAGACCAATCTACCTTTTCAGCTATTGGGAGCACAGCTGTGATACTGTTTTGGCGGTGTTCTTGTCGAAAATCCTAGTCACATTTGCTGTAGATATTGTATCGGAATCTATAGAATATTTATTTTATGCTGGAAAAGGAGGAGATCGATCTCAAAGCATGGACCGCTGACTTTTCGAAGTTATTATAGTAGGTAAAGTATTGATCACATGCTCAAATGGTGAAGTAAGACTTCATGTTTTATCAAAAGTAAAAAGTATGAAGCTAGAATAGCATGAAAACTTAACCAGACCGCTGCATATTACTCGTTTTACTTGCAACCCAAGAGTTATGACGGAGAAAAAAATTCGTAACGTAAAGTTGTCTATAACTTTACGTTACGAATTTTTTTCATTTTCTCTCTACTCTTGAGGAGATATGCTGGAAAATACCAGGTAATAAATTGTTAGAGAAGAGAGAGTTTGTCTGCTACCCTACTCTAGGCTAGTGATGGGCTATGCTAACGTAATCCATGCCCAGCGGTGCGAAAGTTATTGAGCTAAAGATATAATCTAATAAAATATAACCTTCCGATTTTTTCACAGATAAAATTCTCGGTAGTTCGGTGAAAAGTTAGCTCAAAGTCGTCGGCAAGAAATTGAGTTTCCAAACTGTTTTCAAATCCCATTTGGGTTAAACGAAACTGGTGCAATATTTGAATATTTTACCTGTAAATTGTTAGAGTTTATTTTTGGTATCGTATTGTTGTATCAAAAGGATTGAAACATTTGTTTATTTTTTATTTTTTGTTGTATATTTGAATTTCAGTATTGACCGTAACTTAGTGCGGTAGTCTGCGACTGTCAAACATTTGCCTGTTAAACTATTATAATTTTAGCATTAATATAATTCTAGTTTATTCTTGAAGTGCTATATACTTACATGCGGGGCTAAGCCGCGGGTGGAAGCTAGTACATATATATTTATTTAAAAACCCTTCCTTGGTAATCATATATTTTCCATCGTTAGTTTACGAATTGTCAAAAGTAGGATAATAGGAATTTAAAGACATCTAAAGTAACACAATCCTCGTTGCTTAGCTCAGAACTAGATGGCGCTGTGTTATAATGTCCGGATGTATTTATTTAAAAAACATTTTTTTTGTATAAGGTCTTTGTTTTTTTAAATATATTTATTTAAAGTTTTATATTCTCAGACAATATAAATAAGTATAATACAAAGGATTTTCCTTTTTCAAGTAGCGTACCTACATACAGCCTAAATTGCATTATTAGATAGCAATGTGCCCGACGAAATTGGCGAACACGAATTCGTAATGCTTTAAGTTAATAATGGTTCCGCACAGAAATGTAACTAAATTGTGGTGCGGAGCTCCGATGTCTGCGGAGACCTGCTAATTCCGAACCTTATTGTTCATAAAAATATACAAACAATCCCGAAAAAAACATTTTTAAGAACACTTGCACTTTAACGAATATTAAACTTTTTTTAAACGTTGTCCTACACTGGCTTTTTATCCGCTGTTATGAGTCATTTATAAACACAATTTTTCACAAGCGCTCAAACCCGGAGCAACTACCTGTAGATCGTCTGAATATTTTATTCATGCGGGTGTCGAACCCCTAACCCACTCAGCCACTGCGCCAATCGAGATATCAAAATAGAACTTCTTATTATGGATTTTATCGCGGTTTATTGATCCAAACCCAAGCTGAGGGTTCAAAAAAACGATAAAGCGCTTTGAGAAAAGGTAGGTAGCGCCCTTGCACTTCGCTTGGCTTGTCTTGGCAGGGCCACTACCGTGCCCAGGTATTGCTTTTGATACTTTACAGCACCAACATACGGGGTATATTAATATTATAATTACATACTAACAGCTACTCCATGATTTGTCATTTCAAGATACGTGGAAGTCGAACAACTCCTTTGTTAAAGTGAGGTTAGGCAACATTTAGGGCAACAGTGAGTTAGACAAAGCCGAGTTGGAAAAATAATGCACACAATTTATTCATGAACATCTCGTGGCACAAAAGGCAACTTCTCACCGCTATGCATATCCTGCAATGAAGCGTAGAGGCAAATTCAAAACGAAAGTACCAAGCAGAGGAAAATGGTACTCTCTCTATTTTTTTACTAAATCAATGTAATAAAGCCTTGTACATAATCCGATAAAGTGAGACAAGATCGTGAAGGTTACAGTAGATCCGGTTCAATCAGCTTACTATTCACATGCAAATACATTCAATCCGCGAGACACTCCCAGCCCGGTGTGAAACTACACATTGTATCGCGATAAAATCCTGTTTCATTTTGCCTACGCAATATGTTACCTATATTTGTTCCCTTCTAAGCTTGGCAATTTTTGGGTATTTTGTAAATGAGAAAAAAAAAACACTACAATTTTCTTCTTATTTTTTATTTCTTTAAGATTATCTAAAGTGAATTATCAAATGCACAATTATTACAATAAATTGTACGTAGTTTAAATCAGGTAAGCGAGCACAAAAAGCTCTCAGTCTTCACACAGAATCGCAAATATTCTATCTTTCCCCTGATACACAAGGATAAAGACAACTCATATCATTATGTGATAAAAGCAACGTTTAACAGTCAGCAGTGTATAGACAAAGTAACTCTATATGAGCCTATTATGTTACCTATATAAATGTTACCTTTGAATAATATTACAGCATAATGAAAACATGCGTATAGAATCGCGAGAGAACCTGAAAGATTTTCTTCATTGCGTGTGAAGTCTGCCAACCCGTACTAGGTTGCATAGTGGACTATATGTAGCCTATACATAGCCTCTCAAACATAGAAAAAGACCCGAGTAGTGGAGAAAATATGAATTCAATATTTATAATTCACATTTATTCCATTATTTCTGTCTCCAATGCTTTAATTAAATCCATAAGGCCAACGCATAAGGTCTATTTATATGTACATCGTACGTAAAGTCCACTGATCCTACTGCTTATGCACGAGGGGTGTAATCCTACACATTCTGTGAAGGTTACATCTATCTATTATAACTATTATTAAATATAAATTACTGTATATACATATACGTCATTTATAAATGTCGCTATTGCCATACATCTCATGTTTCGTTTATGCTTAGATACACATGTTCACAAAACTCATATGCAAACTTATAAAAGTGCCATCACTTCCTTTACTTAAAGTTCCAAAAAAAAGTTAGCTCTCGGCTTTAGAAAAAGATCATTTTATAAATCGTTCTTCGCTTGTTTTTATTAATAAAGTTTAAGCTCACATTGAAAAAAGAAACAAAAACTTTTCGTAAAAGAAAAAACTCTGGAAATTATTCCATAATAGGTAGTATTTACGTCAGTTTATTTAATGAAACTAAACAGGTAAAATAAATGAAAGCTACATGTATTCTCAACGGGCGAAATCTTTATGTTTACTGTGGCAATCACGTAAATAAATACCGTCCGGAATAGGACTCCGGGTACACCGAAATTAAATCACAAAGTAATGGCTGAATAAATACAAAAAGTATCCAATTACAGTTTTTCTCGGTCCTGTATTACGGCCTTTTGTAAGATCAAATATAATTACTTTAAAATTTCTTCATTTCCTTTTTCGTACTTTAAAAAAAAGTTGTATTAGCCTGTGTGCCATTGTATTAGCATGTAGCTGTGTGTATTAGCCCTTAGTGGAATGTTAAGTCAAAGTTCTCGAGTTCGAACCCAAGGCGACACAAGACTTCAGGACTTACTATAGATCAAATTTTACTGTCTCATCGGTTTAGTAGCCTCAGGAGCGGCTTTTGAGCTTGATGTCTTTATTTCACAAGTGTATTGAACTCATGTGAACGAATAATTTTTTTATCCATTTCTCCGACAATCATTCGTGTAAAGTAGTTAAATGTATTTTTTTTCTAATATCACTTAAAAAAATACATTACCATTATATATTATATTTCTTTGCCCTCACAGACCACAGACTAACTATCTATCAGCCAAAAGTTTGGTCAGTTTCTTGTTCAGTATGAAGATCGAACCGTCATGATGTGAAGTTTATATGTCACGTACATACTGATTCTTTATACTGATTAGACAGTCTGTGTAGGTCTCCAGGGGCTCTTAGGAACAAAAATATTAATACCGGCATCGTGACACGTCCTTGGTTAAAATTTAAAACTCTACTAAAAATAATACTTCATTCTTAAACTCACATTTACATTCATTGCCATAATATTTCTCACTCCCTTTCATAATTACAGCATTCTCAACACGACATAATTTACTTTTAAAAGCTTCCGTTCAACAAGCCCTCATCCACATTTTGTACGTTCTAACCGTTTTTTGAATTCTCTTGTCCCAATTAAAAACGTTTCATCCATTGTCTACTACTTAGCCAAAACGTGTACCTCATTAGCCTTCCATAGAGAAGAGGGGCAAAAAAGGTCTTTGAAAAAAGGAATAGGAAATGAGTCTAAAGAGTCCTATGCTCATTACTTATGTATATAGTATGAGCGAGTTCAAATAAATCTTATTACAGTATTCCGGATCGTGCAATAATATAACTTACAAACTGAAAAAGAATCGCCTAGAAACGGTTAGGTATACAATGATAAAGGAATTCATAATACATCCACATATGTGAGTAGTTACAATGTATATGGCTGTAATTACCTAGTGGTGTGACCAGTGAACTGGGAAGTCAAAAGTCTCGAGACTAATCCCAAGGTAGCACTGATCGAAGTTACTTTCGAATTTATCACATGCTTAAACGGTGAAGAAATCGCTCAGGCATGCGATCTTTTTGATAGTTGGAGGATGAGTTAACGTGGTGGACTATAGCCTAATCGCTAGTGATGAAAGAGACTCAGTCGTTTAAGTCGTGTAAGAAACGACTAGACTACATTTTGACAGCTAAAGACTGACTTAGTCCTTTAAACCCTTAGCTTTTAGTCTCTTAAGTCTTTTTAGTTCTCGACTAAGGTTTGCGTAGAATAAGCATAGTCTCTAGTGCTTTAAGGCTTATAAGGCGTGTTAGTCTTATAAGGCTTGTAAGTCTTTTAAGGCTTTTAAGTTTGAACTAAAAAGACTCGCCTAGGGACTCGTGTATGATTGATTAGTTATGAAAAATACGTAAATTTACTCCACCTTTTAAGAATTATCAAAAAGACTAATCCCCATTGCATTAACTACTACTAAGCACTAGCTAAAAGAAAGACTGGACAGCCAATATAAACAGAAATCCTACATCTTTTGTATTATTCATTAGAAGTAAAAAAAAATTGCCATATTAAGTTGTAAATAATCATTTATTTATTTGTACAATAATTTGTAGCTGTGTTAAATTGAACACAGAAAGTTAAAGGATTTATTTTTTATTTTTTGGACCGAGATAAAGGTTTATTGCGATTTATTAACCACGAATATTGCTGTATAGTTATTATTATTGGGACAAAGACTTAAAACGCTAGCTGTATAAGAATTTATTAACCGACTAAGGTGTAAGCATTTTCTTAAAGGACTGAGTCGTTAAGCTGTTTAATTCTTCAAGCTAGTCTTATTAGTCTAAAGATAGTCTTATTAGTCTAAAGATAGTCTTATTAGTCTAAAGATAGTCTTTTTAGTCTGAACTAGTTGTTTAAGTCATATTTTAAAGGACTTAAACAACTGAGTCATTGACAACACTACTAATCGCTATCAAAATACGAGAAATCTGACTTCCCGAATTGGAACAATAAATAAGTTGATGACGATTATAACTTATTACAACAATAACTTAAAACAATGCCTAAAAGGTTATAATATTATTACATTCAGACACGTTTGACGTAAAATTATTTTCAACTCACCATCGTTCGTGAAACGTCAAATTTCTTTTAAACAGTTCCGTTTCCCTCGCCTGCTCAAAGTGTACAATTATGCTTACAACAACGCCACGTTCCGGCTCCGTCCCCTTAAAACACGTAACTCTGTAAATAGCCCCGTGAGTGACATCACCCCTCCCCGCCTCCTTTTCGCACGTATCTGGCCATTCACAGCTTGACATTCGAACTTAACTGACGTCTTTGTGGTTAAATACAGAGTCTTTAACCTAAAAGACAATAAATACAATTCAACCGCGCGTATAATGGACTATGTTCTGAGGAATTGGTTCGTACGGAGAACGGTCATATTTTATCATTGTACCTAAATACTTTGTTTTCTTTATTATTTTTTCTTACCATCGGCAGCAAAATTATTCTCTCTCTTTAGAACTAATCGACTATAATTATGCGCATCTTCAAAAAAGGTGTTAATAGATTTTTACCCCTCTGGTGTTGCAAACGTAAATAATGTGTTGCAAAAAAAAAAAAAATTACATTCTTTATTTATATTCAATATTACATCAGCGCCACTTATTTCCCGTCAGTTCAAACAGAGGCATAGAAACGTGTTGCGAAAACCTCTTTCACTTACATTGGCGCAAGAACGGATATAGGTGACGTCATTCATCACGCCTGACAGGCACTCCTGACGCGACGTAAATATTCGATTACGGCTGTCTCTTTACCCTTTACGTAACTTCCCCAAAAACGTTTGACAGTAAAATGGTATAGGTATCAATCTGAAATCTGTGGCCCATAAAATGACACGATCATATTTTCTATGTTTCCAATAAAAATATATTTTACGAAAAATGATCACATGTAATCAATATATTTATTACCTGTCATGGTCTACTTATAACAAAATCTAAGGTCACTGAGTTTTTTAAATTACGTGCGTCTCTATTAAACGCAAGGACAAAAACGGAAAATATTATATTATAAGGAAACCTGTATACTTGAAAGATTTTCTTGATGCATGGTGGATATAGCCCTAGTCCCTCTTAAATAATATTACACTTGTGCCCAGAAGTGCTGCCCACAAAATAATATCAGTCATACCGAATCCCTCTGAAATAAATACCCTCGTACCCAGAAATTGTGGATTAATGAGAACAATAATATAGTCATATTATTTCGTAATTTCTAATAAGTGACATAATAATATGATTTGTATTCGATCTGAATTAAACTAAAAATATATATTGTATGAATTTAATGAAAGTAATTTATTTATTTTTCATTTAATAAGAAGTCCCTACTTATAACGGTATAGCACAGGTTCTACTTCAATACGGCAGAGAATATCGCAGTAAAGCGAAATGCATCTTCATCAACCGTGGTACTCATAAATTTCAACTAAAGGAAATGGGCTACAGGAGTACTTGTAGGTGAATCTATCGACCATTTTGCGTTGAAAGTACTCTTTTTGACTAAAAATATTTTACTTAAAGAATATGTTATATGATGATATATAAATGTTATATGATGTTGGTATTAATAATAATATTTTTCTTACTATAGTTTCGCTCATATAGCTAGTTGTTATGCATTAACTCGAGTCATAATTATTTTATCCGTCTTTTAGTTCATCATTTAATTATTTAACTAATATTAGGTACCAACACACACCCAGTCTGAAAAGCCTTCATGAGAGAGGACGGGCTAAAAATAATATTATCTCACCTCTCACAATTGCTAGATAACTTGGCAAATGTTTGCTTTGCGCCAAGCGCCGCGTCAATGCAGCAATGAAAAATTTTGCAGTAATTTCCAAAGTAAGCGTATCGTTTATTGGTCTATAAAATCTTTTGATTGTACAAATGATTAAGGAATTCATATAATATTGTTTTCTTTGTTATTTTTTCTATATACGTGAACATTTTTAGCTTATGTTTGTCAAATTATTATACCCGTCGGCGCAGGAAGGCATTCGTCAGAATTCATCGTATAGGTATTCAGTTGTAGTGGGCGTATTTTCGATCGGGAGAGCTCATATTCTGGCTTCTCGTTTTAATCAGAGATTATAGACTAGAATACAATATTTGGCCAGACTACAAGTATATCGTCGCAGATGTGGCGCGCTTGCGGTCCCCGTTCAGCTCGTCTCCAAAACAAGATATCCGCACCGCTTCCATTCACCCGACGCGCGACGCTTGGCTAGAGCCACTTTGATAACCGCCACTCTCAAATTTGACGTTGACATTATCATATGTAAAACTTCTATCAATAGTAGTATTTATTAATCGAGATGAAAATCCGTGATAATTTTTTTTTATAAAATATCTTCTGTGTTAAAATACAACAGGAAAAAGGCAGAATTTATTACTCTATTGCGTGATTTATTAATAAATTATGTCTTTATGAACAGACTAACTGACCCATTAAATTCTCTAAGTGAGAAGGGTTACTTTATAGTTTACCACACAGTGTCTGTGCGGTTTATCAGCCTCCACACGCCGGGCGTCGACGTTCTCGAGGAATTCTCTAAGGCATGCAGATTCTGTCACTATGCTCTCACTGCATAGGCGGGAGCTTCCTATATGAATTCACACTTGTCTAAGAAACATCTAAAGCGACACTTATACATATAAGGAAATATTAATTGTAGGTATAATTAAATAGCCAAGCCCTGCATCGCGAAACCAAACTTTATCAATCACGCTAGTCAAATGAATACAGAAAAACAATTTTTTTTCGATGTTTTTTTCTTCTTCACTCTTTTTTTTAACCGACGCCAAAAAAATTCTCAATTCGACTGTATTTTTAATATTTTTTAATGTTTGTTACCTCATAACTTTTGACTGGGTGAACCGATTTTGACGATTCTTCTTTTATTTGAAGCTAGTGCTTTCCATGTGGTCCTATTTCAAATATTTTGTTCTAGTTCTGACATTTGAAGTCTGTTATTTTCGACAGAAAAATACTGTTTTTATAATAAAAAAGTAACTAAGCCAAATGTCACAGTTCCGCACAATAAAGTAAAAACCTACAACGTTTTCCATTCACGTATTGATTCATGTTTAGATTGTCTACCAATCATCCTTAGTTTAGTACTTACAGGCGATACTAACGCAATACTTAATACTTTATTACACTCCATAATGTGGTTTTGTACAGCTGATGTTAGGCTTAAAAAAGTTTTATGGACCCTGTCGGGCACAGCATAGTCAGTTAAATACATTACAATATTTATGATGGAATCATTACGTACAAACTTATTTTTTGACATTTCATATTACACAAATTTCACAACACACTTCTTCCTGCCCCAAGGGATTACAGGTGTGAATTGGTGATACAATACTGTTGAAATATTAGTGTAAATCATGATTTGCATGTCAAAAGCTCGCTGATGGGAGTAGTATTTACCAAAGGCGTGGCTATACGAACTTTTTGGATTTCCGTCACGTACCCACCTATAGCTTTGGTGTCTATTCCAATGAAATACCGCTTTGGACTACGTAATTTATAACCCTGTGTAAATTTGTGGACCAGTTTAAGCTCCTTCGAATGAATATAATCACGACTGGCTTCCGTGTACAGTTACGTAGAACTGTACTCAGTTTGGTAATATATTTTAGCTATCATATCATCGGTGGTGAGTTTATTACGAAAATTCTAGTACAAAGCCGAATTTCGGTAAATAAGCACGATACTGCTTTGCTTTGACTTCGGAATCCCAGAACCCTACGCTCGGCAGTCGCGCTTGTAACCATTAGACCAGTGTATCAGTTAAAGATAAATACATACATACATATATCATACATTCAGTGATAGCATGAACCGAAAAGTTCCCACTGTGCCCTCAGAAAGATTTCTTGTAGGTTATGGTATTAAAAAATACATTTATACTTACAAATATAAATATTTAACAAAATTAAACATAGGACAAGCCCCTATTCTCATCCGCAGCCTTAAATCTGGTATGTCAACGGACCTTAGATTCTTTTAAATTGGTTATGTTCGTTTAAATTTTTCAGATTTAAAAAAATACTTAAAAATATGATAATTTGAATATGTATTATTCAAATTATCATACATCAGTATTCAGTATCATACCCAATTTAACTATTCCAAATGAACGCATAAATCAAAACAAATAAAAAAGTAATAAAAATAGTTTTTGTTTGAGTTTTAGGTTTGTATCAAGGCTTTCGAGCAGAAAATGTAAAAAAAATATCTTTATCTTTTGGGATTGATGGCATATATCACATTGACCAAAAGATCAATGTCGTATTCTCACAAGATTCCAATTTTGTGTATCTAAAAACATATACCAAGATTGCTTGAACTCTCTTCTATATTTAAAACACTCTTTTAAGGTATGTCTATAGAGACGCGTTTTGAACGTTTTGAGGATAACTAAAAGGTCAATTTAAGATTGTTTAGAGCTGTCTAAAGTTGTCTAAGAAGGTATTCAAGGTCGGTTTTCCTTTATCTTGTATAAGCTTCAATAGGTTGAATAACTTTGTTTTGGAATTTTTGTCTGAACATTCTAATATAAAAAATACGCATTGTTTGTGGAGAAAGTCTCACTAAACCTTCTTTTATTCATCTAGTCTATAAGATACATTGTAATTCCTTATATACCTTGGTTAATTTTTGTTATAACCTTGTATATACTTTTACGTGTTGTGAAAATTTATATAAAAATCAAATCATCATATAACTGGCTTCTTTTCTAATCAATGTTTAATATTCGTCAACTGTGGCGATGAATATTATAATTAAATGGGATCTGAAAGCCCAATATATTAATATCATTCCACTAAATTCCTCAATAGGTTGTGCAAAATCAACTGCTGATGTATATCAATATCATATATTTTTAAGACTAGCTGTCTCCCTCGGCTTTGCCCGTGCTATATAGATAAAAATAGCCTATGTGTTAATCCAGGTATTAATTTCATTAATTTCATAAAATCTGTTAAGCGGTCTTTGCGTGAAAGAGTAATAAACATACATATGGATGGATGTTTATTACGAAAGTTTGTAAGGATGGCCTTACAAACTTTCGCGTTTATAATTTTAGTAGGATACTAGAGTAACAGCAAACTTGTCTAATGTATTAAAACTAATTCATCTAGTAATCGGACCATAGATCTTTCTCTTTATAGTAGTAACAAACACTTTGGAATTTCTAATAATAAATGCCTATCATGCTTTACTTTACTAACGGATAATTACAATTAGTCAAGTCCGCAGCTTACTAAAAGTTACATCATTAATTTATACTGAGATTTGTGTATTGATTTGTAAGAGCTATGGTAGCCTAGTGTTGTGAACAGTGGACTGAGATGTGAAAGGTGTCGAGTTCGAACCCAAGGCACGCACCACTGACTTTTCGTAAGTTATGTGCGTATTTATTACATGCTCAAACGGTGAAGGAAAACATCGTGAGGAATCCTGCATGCTTGACAGATTTTCCCAATGGCATGTGAAGTCTGCCAACCCGCAGTAGGCTAGCGTGGTGGACTATAGCCTAATCCCTCTCAAATGAGAGGAGACCCGTGCCCAGCAGTGGGACGTCAATGGGTTGATGATGAGATTTGTGTAATTCGGTTTTGCTCGTTAAAACTTTATAACAAGCTACAACATTTAGTTTACCCGCGTTAACAAATTTTGCAAAGGACTAAGTAAGAGTTCTATATCAAAAGAAAATTAATTTTAACACAATTATTTACGAAATTAATCTAAGTTCTACAAAGACAGTATATTTTGATTTTTAACATGTGATACGATTTGAATAAAAAAAGTCGATTAGTATCATATTATCTAGATATAATCAACGCAGATCCTAAACCACAGGGGTTACAGACTTTAAATTTTGACAAATGATGCATTTTATGATGATAACATCCGCTAAGAAAGGAATTTTAGAAATTCGACCGCCAAAGGGGCAACATTAGGGATGAATGGTTGTATGGAAATCGTATTTTTCGTAATTTTTAAAGTTAGAGATATGAAATTATATGTATATACAAGTTTTTGGTTAGAAATAAATAAACACGTATTTCGGGATTTTTGAAAATCGAATCTTAGGGGGTGAAATAGGGGTTGAAAGTTTAAATAGGAAGACCGTCATTTTTAAAGTATGAAGGACGAAATTTAATATTTATTAAGCTCCTCAGTAAGATAAAAGTAAGGTAATTTAAAATGAACCCACTGTGTTAACAGTTACAATGTAATTAAACCTATCATTGATTACAATTTGAAGTACATTAAAAGCCCGTATTAATATATGACAAGTTAATTCAGAAACATTGAATTTTTAATCAACCCTAACGTAATTGGTTGCAGGTAGGGATGGGCCGAATTGCGGCGCTTTCGGCCTCGGCCTCGATCGGTCCCGGGCCTGATCCACTGCATAATTGGCCTAGCATTGTCGACGAACATCCAAACTGACCTAGTGTGGAAAATAAGTACTATTTTACGATAAATCTCCGATTATATCCGCTCGTTTAATTTGATTTGATTTTTATTTGATTTCAATAATAAGACTTACTTTCTACCACTAGACTACTACTACTACCTCTGATCACTAGACTTACGAGGCTGACTTGTTAGTCTAGTAGTCGCAGGTGCGACTGCTAAGCAAGAGGTCTTGGGTTTGAATTCCAGGTCGAGCAATATGTTATTTGGTTTTTTCTATGAAATTTCAGTAGCAGCCCGGAGTTTGGATTCGGGTCCGGTTCCCGGTACATACCGGCAAAATGTGGGTGTACATTACAGTACACCTTTGCCTAACATTTTGGGGACATTTTATATTGTTTGAAAAAAAAATTGTTGGTTTCTATAAGTTTCAAAAACTCAAAAGGTTCTGCACCGAACATTGAGCTCAGATTTTGACACGTATATATACTATATATACATATATTGGTTACATATTGTGTTTACTCGCTGCATATATTGGTTATATATTCGAAAATATACAACAGCAAACACAGCTAATACAATATACGTACAAAAAACACATTTATTCCACTAAAAAAAAAGAGTATATATTTGTCGTAGCACACTGCAAAATATACTTTCTAAGATAAACACAATCGTTTATATTATTATATGATACTTAAAGCTACCATGCTGACGGAATGTCCATTATGTATCAAAACAAGTCACAAAGCCATTTCCACACGGTAGCACATGCGTTCCATACTTTTATTTCGACCATGGATATTGGTTTCGCTAAACAAATATAATACACACGTGATTTGAACTGGAACAGTTTTGGCAGCTGTCTAACGCATTTAAAAGAATAACATCCACGGCTTTCATTTAATAAATCAGTGAATACGTTGTATTTTAAAGTAGTAACCCAATTTTTGCCCATTTTTGCACACATAGGTCAAAACAAAATTAGGCTATAGTCCACCACGCTAGCCTACTGCGTATTACTAGACTTAACAAGTCAACAAGAAAATCTCTCAGGCATGCAGGTTTCCTCACGATGTTTTCTTTCACCTCTTGAAACCAATAGCCTTTCACAACTTCTCTCACCTCTCACTACTGTTAGTCCTCTATTATAGCCGAGTGTTGGTCGGCAGACACACAACTACGAATAAATACATGGCCACGAATATTTCCTTGGGATCCAACTTTCCTAACTAGAACTTTGACTTTAAAAAGAAAGAAAGATGATTTATTTTAGACATGCTTATGACTTAACATTAAAATAAGTACAAAACATAGAACACAAACTGAAAGTACCCTTTCTTTTTAAGTGCGGAAAAATCCTTTACGGACCTTCCCGTCGTCTGGGGAGGCGACAGGGTGTGTCGGACTCCGCATGAGCTTTTACTGAATAAAAAACCGCACCTGTCAACGCCACCAACTCAATTGCCGGGGCCATGGGATTTGCAAAAGCATGCACCACAACCCCGGCGGAACTGAAAGTACCCTGCGCGAGGCCAAAAAAAAGGCCCCTATCACAGTATTATGCTACGTTAGCAGATATTCCCACGTAGCGCAGTAGTACTTTATTATCCTTTAATCATAACGCTAGGCTATCAGACTTTCGTGGAAATGTCTCATGATACGCCTGGCCAGCCTCCACCTTTACGTATAAGGCTGACACAAACAGCATATTAACTTGAATTTCATGACTGTTTGTGCTTTCCATTAGGCCAAATAAGGCTAGGATCAAGCAAATTTTTTAAATTTTTTAGAAGCAAGGCACATTGAAGTTTATTCAAAGTTATTAGCGAAACTTTTAATGAGTTCAGAAACTATCGTAACGAGACTTTTGAGCTGTCGTATACATAAGCTCTTAAAGTAATTTATTGTATGTTTCGATTTATGTTGTAACTACCCGCTTAACTATAGTTAAGTTTGTTAGTATAGTAGTGTATTATGTGGGACATTAAAACTATTGATAATAATTATTAGTTTCGGTTCTTTTTATCACTATAAATATATTACAAATTATTTTTGATCAGCAGACATTTTTATCGGTGTTTAATAAAGTTATTAAACACCGAAAAAATTGTCTACTAATCATAATAACAGAGCTTTGGTCGCTCAAAAATGCCCTGAAATATTGAGATACGTCAACGTCTACATTTCCTGTCTTTAACTAGATGCTTTTTAAATACATTTCGTTGGTTTTCTATGTATAAATCTTGCTTACAAAACCAAATTATAATTTCATATATAAAATACATAGTTTTAAAATTTTATGTTTATAGTGGTTTTTGCTTGTATAATAATAACTGCCCCTTGAACCTTGCCATGTTTTCCTGTGGCAAATTGTGGTTGAGTTGACGTGAAAAGAAGATAAAACAGTCCTTGAATCGAATTGTAGGTATATCGTGTCAAATTTGTTCTCAATTATTGTAGAATTTTTGAAGCTTTTCAACTTTATATTGTATATAGAGAGAATGATTTTAAGTATTGTCACTCGTGAATGTTCCTTATCAAATCGAGGAAGGACTGTTTATAATTAATTATTGCTCACGCTTGCACAATTTAGAATGTACAAAAATATTTCAAGTTGAGCAATAAAGTTGTTTTTAAACAGCCTAACCTAACTTTCGTATGTTATTCCAAGACAGTATCTCGTTGGAATATTTAAAACAAGCAACAACTGGTGGAAAGTTAAATTACTTAGTAATCTTTGCTCGATATCTTGAAGTTTTGTGTATTTATTCGCCATTTCACTCTCTCCTTTATCATAGACAATATAATTGGAATGAAATAAATTACGCATATTGTTTAATAATAAGTTTTTCTTATTACTTCCGCTTTTTTTCTAAGGATATAGTAGGAAACGATAAAACGTCATGATCTATTTCAGGAATTTAATTAAAACTTTTAGGACCATTCACATGTATAGTCAATTTTTCTTAGCGTTACTGAACTTTTAGACTATATTACTTATACTTTCGTTATTAAAGCCTCTTTGTGTGTGAGCATTTGTTTTTATTGTCTTAATTAGGTATCTTTTGCGTTACTCAGGCTGGATACCACCATTGATACCTACAATTAATATAATATCAATTATTTTTTCACAATAGTCAAATGTCTGTTATACATATGTCCGCCTTAAATAATTTTAATTTTAATTTGTACTTCCGATTATTTAAATCTAGTAAATTGTGAAAAATCGGTAACTGTTTAATCTAATTTTACCACCACCGATGTCACTGAGCTGCCATCATACTCTTTGAGTTATCTTTGATAGAGTTTGCTTAATCAAAGAAAACCCAAAAACATCTAATCATTTGGTCGAGAAAAAGTTTACGATATCTATCGTTGTCTTATCTAATAAAATGAGATTAAATGAGATCGATAAATCTCATTTTAGATTTATTTAGATAAAAATACCTACTCTACTGATATGTATATTTACTCAAAGCATCATATTGAATCAAACAGCCGTGTTCGGTTATTAATTAATTATATTCTTTAAGCGGCAAAGGAAACAACGCAGGCGTTTCTGGCACGCTAATATTAATTTCTAGATATTGTCTGATAGTACAGTAATGTATTATTATCACATGCTCAAACGTTGAACGGTAAATACATCGTGAGGAAACCTGCATGGTTGAGAGATTTTCTCGCTGATGTCTGAGGCCCATCAATCCTCAGTAGGCTAGTTCTAGGACTAGCCAATTCCCACCTAAGTGATGTCCAGTAGTGGGACAAAAATTATGTTGATGACAGGAAAGGAATATGCATATAGAATGTGCGGTATCAGAAATTGCTTTAACAGTGTGGAAAATCCGTAATAAAGCCTACATGCCAAGGGATATAAGGTATGGGAAGTCAGCCAACCCGTATCTACTAGGTTACCCGCGAGGCAAAATATAAATAATATTATCAATAACTACGTGAAATATATAATAATGTGGCGTAAGACACCTGGAAGCAGTGATGGGGCGCATTCTTGGGGATGTCCGTATTGAACTTGATCTCATTTATTGAAATCAGATCATTAGATCATCAACTCCAATATATATAGTTTAAATTTATATGAGAAGAAACACACACTTACGTTGTTAATCTATGTACGTATAATTAAAAACCTAAAATATCATAATTATATGTAACAAAGTTAAGCTATGTTCCTGATAGGTAGTTTGCTATAGAGTGTGTTGTTCGTGTGTAAATTATTTTTATTCTTCTATTAGTATTGCATGAGTTGTAATTATTCACACCGAGGTAAAAAAATGTAAGACAGCCAGCACGTTTGTAGTATAGCGATCTGCCCAGGGTGCGTCACCGGCCATTTATAGCAATATCATTTGTCGAAGTTTCTAATTTAATGCACGAAATAAAGAAGGAATAAATGTGTAATAAAAATTAAAGGTTCTGTCACCCTATTACAATGCATTTGATCTTGGATTTAATAAAATAATCAATCCGTTATCAATAAGTATTGTTAAGCATTATTAAAATCAACTTGCATTAATCGGATTCATATTCTAATACTAAAGTTATCTCTGAAAAGTACATATAAAAAAAATGACTATCACAAAAAAATTTTATTTAAAAGTATGTCAAGCGCGACAAAATATTTTTTCTTCGACAAAATATATATGTATTTGGCCTCTATCCAGGAATTATATTATGCAGACGATTTGTTAATGGGGGGAAATATGCCGAGGGGACTGCCAAACACCTAGTTGTGCTTCCTTCATATTTTTGGTATATTTGTATAGTTTACAAGGTCTTATAACCCTTATACGGTATCTTGACCACTAACCCTATATGGAGAGCATTTATTTTATGTCTGATGCGATCTTATTAATGCTGGAACGATGTAATAGACGAAATCTTTTATAAGAAAATGCTTGGTATACTTAAATTGAACTGCCTCGTTGTCTGGTTTTTAGTAGTGTGATTTGAAGCATGAGCCCTAAAGATGGCAAATTGGTAAAAAAACGTGATGATAGTCTATAAAAAAAATAAGTTGGTTACTCAAAAACTTCTGTACCGATTGAGCTCAAATTTTAACCCTATATTGGAACGAATATAGGGTTCAAATTTGAAAAAATCGCTTCAAATATTGGTTTTTTGTATTTTTTTCGTCAATGCAATCACTATTAGCCACAACAAATTATGTCAGGGTTCAGCTACCATGTTATGTAATCATTTTACTGGCGAAACACTTGGAATAGCTATATAAAACGACATACGTCATGCTGTCTTTAGAAAACTGTCTTAAAATTGCTCGCACGGACCGGTGATATATGAAACGAGTTGGGGCCAGCTGCAGAAATGTATTGCGCTTAAATATTTCAACAATGTTGTATTTAGTTTCGAGACTGGTAAGTATATCCAGTAAGTATTGTAGCGTGGAATGTTAAAATGCTTCTTTATTGAACTAAAGACTCAATTCTAAATAAAAAAAACATACAAGACAATTTGGAGAAATTGTCTCTCAAAAGGACTATTAAGTAAAATTTATTTTACCGTAGCTGTTTAATATGTATTGTTTGACCTTCAATGTCATAAGACTCAAGTCCAAATCTAAGACAGTTGATTTTTCAAATCAAATGTCTGTCTTTAATTTGAAGACGAAAGAAATATTCAAGGATAATATCGTCAGGAAACATGCATTTCTGAAAGTTTTTCGAGGTTCATAATAGCTGAAACCATAAGATGTGTGCATAACAGTGGGTACGGCTTCGTTGCCACGCTCATAAATGATATAAGGCTATATAAAAACTATTGATATATAAAAAAAAATAGTAAACTTTCATTTTTATTATACCACATAACGTAACGCTATACTTATTTCCTAAAGTGACTGTAAACTTACAACAATTTTAAAATTGATTCCTGATTGCATAAATTGTGTTTGTAGTAGCCTTGTCGTGGACAAATTGACACTGCGACTCTTAGCGCGGAAGCTGGTCCCTCAATAATGCGAACAGTGTCGTTACCTGAATAACTGTTTGTTTCTTTCAACTATTGACATAGAAAAATGTCCAATATAAGTCTCCTATTCCAATTTAAAGCCGCCAATTTATTTGAAGCACGTTTACGTTAAATATTTGGTGTTATGTGCGTGTGGTGTGAGGGCCACTTCGTCAAATATTTTTGAAATGTGCCTAGGATTTAGTGAACATTCCAAAACAATTGTGAAAGTTGGAATCAGAATTTGTGAAAGTCTAATAAGTGAGTTATAGCCTGTAATGTTGGGCCCTCAATCCTCACATAGAGGATTGAGGGCCCACCAGTATGGATAAACTATGGACACTACAGAAAATGTGTTTATGGCAAAATCTAAGCTAATGCCATACAAAATTTGTGAAAACAAGATATTATCGTAAAACACTATCCTACTTTATATATCTTCGTTCAAAATGGGCCCTCAATTCTCACAAACGCAAAAGTTTAAACACAAATAAAATTAAAACCATTAACTTACAGCTGCTGTTTGAAGTCTTATACGCTACTAAATAATTTGTGAAAATTTGTGAAAACAAGAACAGGTCACCACGTCTTGTGGTTTAAAAGTTGTGAGCGTCACAAAATTTGGGCCCTCAATCCTCCACTTTTTTTGGTCTTCTCGTTATTACGCTTATCATATTAAAGATAAAAGAAATCTAAAATAGTCATTAATTGTGAAAAAATTTGTGCAACAAATTGTTGTTATTTGTTACCAATAACAATTACAATAAAATTAAATATCTTGAAAATTACCGAAATCGACTATTTTTTTATTGTGTATGTGTGTAGGGTGACAATAATTTTATAATTTAACTATTGTCGTCTTATGACATTACATTTTTTAAATTGCTCTCGCATACACCAGTTTTTTTTCCCTTCCGGGATAACTCAAAGGTATCTTGTCCATACAGCCTTGGCTGTATGGACAAGATTCCTTCAGTATTTTTTATGATGTATTTAAGATCGATGATACATGATAATGGTTGATAATTTGGTGAATTAATGGTTTATGAAGGATGATAAATGTTTTTTTTTCTAGTTTCAGTAAAGATGTGGATCTTAATGTTTAATAATTCATCGAAACAAATTTTAGAAAATAAAACACTACTGCTAAACATGTTTCGATGAATTTTAATGTGACGCTTCACTTTCCCGCCAAAAAGTCCTACCAGAATAATAACATAAAATACCTTATTTTAAAGAGTGTCTATGGAGTTTCTGGCCGGTTCTTCTCCATGAGATCACCTTCTTGGAACCGTGCACTAGAGTCATAAGTTTTTTAAATGCTTGAAAAAGTTTAAGTATATGAATTAAAAACCTTTTGATTTGATTTGATTTAATTCATTTTATATATTTTATTCGTGACGATTTTGATTATTTGGGATGTCTGTTTACTAGGGATGGCAAGATTGATGATATATAAGGATGAGTAAATACTAAAAATAAAGCTTAAATAGTGCTTTGTAAAATAAACACGATTTGCTACCCAGGATAGTGTGCTGGTAGGTACACTTAAATATGGCACAAAATATCGGTATAGCGTCGTTACTGTTTATGATTCACTGTCACCATGGATGCTAATTATTTTGTTCACTTACCGTTTGTAATTGTTTAAAATGACAAAATAAAAGCTTTCTGTATATTTTCCGCTCAGGTGATTTGATGTGCGTATGTTCATCACTGCTCAACATTGCATATTAAACAATTAAGAAATAATAAGAATTAAAAAATTAAGTATGATAGATTACGATAAATACGATAACAAGGACTTCATAAATTGCAAGGTTAGAAAAACTTTCATTGTGAGCACAACTGCCAAATTGACGGCGACGGTTTTAAGTTTTTGACGTTTTAAGATAATATTTGTTTGTAAGTGTGAGAAATTAATATTTATTCACTCAGAATATGGTAAAAATGTTATTAATAGATGATATTTAAGTTCAACACATTCGCCTTTGGAAGGCATGCGAATTGGTAAAAGTTATAATTGTTGCACTATAACTAGGAAAGAGAGAAGGAAACGAACTTTTAAATGATGTTTTCACCTTAATTCTAATTCACATCATTTAAAAGTTCGTGTGTTTTGCTAGAGCTATTACAACATATATTATACGATAGTTTTGCCCAATTTATGCTGATTAAGTTATGGTTATAAGTAATACACCTATAAGCCAATAGATGCCATTAAACGGTCAGTTTTACAAAAACTGATCTTCATTGTTTATCCCGTGGAGGCTTTTTTGTGGTCACCCTATTTTGAAATTTACCCAATAAAATTAAACATGGTTTTTTACACAAAAAAAGGTCTTTTAATATATTTCTGGTATCGGATTTGTTGCACAAATTTTTTCACAATTAATGACTATTTTGGATTTCCTTTATCTTTAATATGATAAGCGTAATAACGAGAAGACCAAAAAAAGTGGAGGATTGAGGGCCCAAATTTTGTGACGCTCACAACTTTTAAACCACAAGACGTGGTGACCTGTTCTTGTTTTCACAAATTTTCACAAATTATTTAGTAGCGTATAAGACTTCAAACAGCAGCTGTAAGTTAATGGTTTTAATTTTATTTGTGTTTAAACTTTTGCGTTTGTGAGAATTGAGGGCCCATTTTGAACGAAGATATATAAAGTAGGATAGTGTTTTACGATAATATCTTGTTTTCACAAATTTTGTTTGGCATTAGCTTAGATTTTGCCATAAACACATTTTCTGTAGTGTCCATAGTTTATCCATACTGGTGGGCCCTCAATCCTCTATGTGAGGATTGAGGGCCCAACATTACAGGCTATAACTTGCTTATTAGACTTTCACAAATTCTGATTCCAACTTTCACAATTGTTTTGGAATGTTCACTAAATCCTAGGCACATTTCAAAAAGATTTGACGAAGTGGCCCTCACACCACACGCACATTTTGGTGTTTAGTCAGTCAGTTTAGTCCGCCGCTACTGAAGCAGGGAAGTAGTCAGTGAAGCACGGGATGGCCGCGCGCTTCGACAGCTCGATGCATCAAAGTGCCGCAAACCGACAGAGAAACGATATGTAACTTTATACAAACACTATGCGCTGTACAAAGGTATTATAGATTATTCTATATAGTTTTATTTTTCTATCTGGAAAAGAGGTCGCAAACGTAATAGAGGGCTTTTTAAAATATTTAAATTAATTTTGACTAATACATTGCATAATAAAATAGACCAAGATAATTCTATAACCGGTATATTTAAGGATTTTATTCAAAATAATTCTGCAATATGACCAACTAAACAGACTGGACCGAATACTAAAACGCTACTCAGACATCCGACGTCGGTCGTTAAATTGACATTTCTGCATCCTCAAATGTCAATTTCTCCTCAGAAGTCGTCGCATGTGCAATTTTAACATTTATTTTAGATATCTTTGAGTGGCTCGAGTAGTGTTTTCAACGGTTTATTCTGACTCAGAAAATAACACCTGAGTTGCTAGTATAAATTATGGAAGATAAAAGAGGCAGATATATGAGATATAGTTATGTATGTATTAACTTCAAATTTAACGACCGGATTAGCGTAACTTTAATAAGACCGCCTATGTAGTAAAGATCTTGTGGTAGAATCTAATTAGAGGAAATTTTATGTAAGGCATTTGTAACTAAGACTTGAATTTTCTAAGCGAATTAGACGAAATATTTAGTAATAAGCATTATACGAAAGTATTTACCAAAAATATAAATTTATGGAGTTTGTTAACTACCTAGTATTCGTAATACACACCTGTATAGGTTGAAATTAGATTGCGCTGTTTAATGGTACGGAACTATTTATTATTATTTTTTATACGGTTTTTAAAACACTCTTTGAAAACCGGGAAATAACACACAGAAAATTCTTCCTGAAAATAAATTAACTTTTAACACACATAAATTCACTGGTCGCCTACACAAAAACTTTAACTCTTCCATCAAAGACGCTACGACTCGTAGTATTTCAAGACATCAATCGTAGCGTCTACGCCGTAGACAGCGTAGTCTTGCCGAGTACCATTTATCTTGACGTCAGATATCGCCAACCTTTTTCTGGTTGCTATATGAACAAACCTATATTTTACCTAGTTACAAACAGGTTACTTTATTAATGTTACCTGTAAATATTTTGCGTTACAAATTATAAATTTCATACAATATTTTTCGGAAATTTCGTTAAAAATTGAACTTAAATGTTCGGAGCCAAATATTGAGCATCCACGCTTTGTACCAACGTCTTACTCCGCTAGAATATTTTGTTTTACATTCCATTCGACGAGGATGGATCGTGTAGTTTTACTGAAATATACATTTTACGTCTCAATAACTACTTTGGGGTATTTACTTTCAAATATAAATTCGTTGATTTTGAAGATATTTTTATTTGTGCTTTATAATGTTGTAGATAGATGGCATTTATTTGATCATGTGTTAGTTTTGTATTAAGTGCTCGTGACAGTATGAGATAGCTGTGCTAGTGAGTGGTGTGACCAGTGGATTCTGAAATCAAAGATGTTGAGTTCAAATCCAAGGCATGCACAATTGACTTCTTGAAGTTATGTATGTATTTGTATAGTAATTATTTATATGAAGACAAACATTGTGAGAAAACGTTCATACTTGAGAAATTTTCTCGATAGGCTGTGAAGTCAATCCGCACTAGGCCTAGGATGATAGACTATAGCCATAATTATGGTGATGATGAAATTTTATGTTTCAATAACTAATTTAAAACTTTACATTCAAACATTCTCGTTGATTTAGAACATACATATTTTATATTTTGAACTTTATTATGTTGTAAACACATAGCACTTAATTTATTGTGTGTTTGTTTTGTATTAAGTGCTTGCGAACGTACTGCTTGGAATACAAAATTTTCTGTTCGCACGCTGAGAACAAACACGTGTTGTGTAAGCGAACACAACTCAGCACGCTTTGCGATATCTATTGATCCTGCTAGGCTAGCAACCTCTTCCATATGTTAGACTGATGCCAAACAGTTTTAATGCGTTCTGTTGAAAATATTATGTTGTGAACGAAGACCTAGGAAGTTTTAAAACCCCTTTGTATTTAGGTAGGTATGTGGTCACATATTTAGACATTTATTTTGTTATATAAGTCATAATTAATGTTTTGACAAAAAGAGAACAGCAGAAAACAGAGATAAGCTCTGTTAATTAGGTTAATTTTTCTTTGCATACATCTTTTTTTGGAGAGTTTTAATACTAGGAACTTTTGTTGTCTTTTTGATGTGTTCATATAGAAGAAGAATAATTCGTATGAAGAGTTTCAATGATAAAAAAAGGTTTTTACACCTTTAATCGATGTGAATTTATCCTAAAATTTGGCGTATCGGCAAACAACCAGCCAACACTTCTTAGCGTATCGTATTTAGTTCGAACACCTACAAGCACTTAAAAATGTCAAATATCCGTACATTTTCACGAATGCTTCTATTTATAACACGTTCACAAAAGCGGGCACCCGAATTTATCTGTCGTCGAGTTCTCAGCGGTTGGCGGGATGCCAGCTTGTGACCCGTGGGTCAACGGCCTCCAGTAATAAATACTTTTTGTTTACGCCACCCAATTACACAACCGAGCCGATGCGCTGGCCGCCATGTATTGACCGCAACTGGATAACACTGTTGACTATCTGCTTTATTGTAATTGGTTGATTACTGTTGTTACATAAAATCGACTTATAGGTCATATAAAATACCTAATTTGGTGTTCAATACAGAAGAATTTATCCATTCGTTGCTCGTTTCTCCACTTAACGTGTAGTTTCAATAATTCCCTGTTAGTTAAGTGGGTTCCCCAACCATGGTAGGTCGATTTTATGGGTGTAATAGGGGCCGAGACTATTGCTATTTACCGGACACAAATCCAAACAACTGATTACTGACAATTTCTTGACAATAAATACGAATTGTCAATTAAACTCTAGCCCCCATAATTATTAGCACTTCCATCAGTAGTTGATAACATTATGAGTAGATATAATTATTACCTATTAGTAGTTCATTTTCCAATATTTTATTCAACAATAGATACAATTTTATGTCTTCCTTCGTTTGCAGTCGACTTGATATTTGGAGAGCTATTAATAACGAAGAGATAGGCACATCGGGTGCATTCGCTGAATTATTGAACGCTGCTACATCTACTGGCAAAGTTTACTGGTCGAAGTTGAACATTGGCAGCGACGGTAACTGTTGTGTCAATTTTACTACACCAATACGTTGTAGTTCAGTTTACTGTTAGTACTTAGTACATGTTATACTTCGTAGATTACAGGTCTTGTGATCGATCCCAAGGTCCAATTAAACGTAATTGGGTTTTCTATGGAAATTTTAGTAGCAGCTCGGTGTTTGCAATCGTGTCTGGTTGATGCCATAGACTCGCCCTCTATTATATGGGACCTAAAACATACCAGATAAAGATGGCCTAACATTAGTATATATCTGCCTAAGCTTTCGGGACGACAAGCGTCATGGAATGGTATTAAAGAATCCATTTAATATACCTATTTGAAAGAGTGGTGATTGTAATAAAATAAAACAATTGACTGCAATGTTTTAGGCCTCAAGATCTAACCCAAAGCACGCGCATCGTATTTATCAATAAGGTTGATTTAGGTCGTGCGTATTATTTACTCATGGTGTAAGCCAAACATTGTGAGGACACCTAAATGACGGAGAAAAATTCTTGATGGAATTGTTTTATAGCTCGTAATGTGTGGGCTAGTGTGACGAGTAAAATTTATCTCAACCTGAATAGAAACTTGCGCCTTTTTAACTTTTACGTAGGTTTTTAATTATATAGATACTTGTGCCCGCGACTTCGTCTGCGTAAAATTAGAATTTTACGTCTCTATCCTCTTAAGAAATCAAGAGAGTAAGAAGGTTAAGGAATTAATGTTCTGATATAGTTGCCGTTGCCCAATTCGCCGCAACCTATTTGCAGCCAGGTTCGAACAGGTAATAAGTACTTTGTAACACTGTTGCAACCATACCTATTCATGTTATTTACATATTATATTGCTATGGGATGGATTGTAGTTAATTTTCATGGCAAGTGATTTTTTTTCAAACGTATTTTTTTTTAATTAGTTGCTGGAAAATTTTAATTGGGACCTTGGAAAAAATAAATTCCCCTATTCGCTATGAATGTAGTGATTTTGCAGCCGGATCTTAGACTCTTATTTATTTTGATTGCCGAAGAAATGTACACCCTTAACAGTGAACACCTTTAAAAAGTGTACACTTTTTGTAAAAGAATCGAAATAATAATTTTACTTACGTATTTTATTTTATGTTTATACCCAGTTAATGCTGGTAAACACTACTGTCAGGGTAGCATAAATATGTATTGGATAAAATAGATAAAATTGCACTCCGTGTGGTTGGCAATCCGCCAGTAATGTCAGTCTCTATACAAGTCAGACATAAGCCTTCTCTCATAGTCAATTTTGAACAAATAGTGACTGAAATAGAATATCATATATTCTCTTCTGACGTATAACTAAGAGTACACTAGCCTAATTGAAATAAAATTGCTTCTTACGAATTCAATCGCAGTATATTTATATTGTTTTTATCCCAATGTTTCCATTATTCCAGAGTTTATGATCTAGGACAGATTGAGGTAGTTATTAGGTGACTTCATGTTATAATTACCGACTTCTTCTTCTTATCGTGTCAATGGCCTAAACAACGTCTGAATAGTAAGAGGCCAACAGGTAACAGAAAAGGTACCTACTAACAGGTACCCTCAACTTTGTTATTTATTCACAATATAATTTACGCAGAACTCGCTGACATGATACTTTGATCTTGTGGTTTTATGCATATATTATTACAGTTAAAAGATCGTTTTTCAAAGTCAAATCAAAATTCAATGAAATTGTTACCCGGTTATAAGCGTTAACAATATAAAGTATAATTAAATAAACAAACTAACACAACAGTGGAAACAGAAACAAAAATTAAAAAAAAGGAACAAACATACCACGATACCTTAGTACGTATCTATTAAAAATATAAGGAAGTAGAACTGGAATATAAGCAATTGGAATATATGATTTGGAATCGAATGGAATCAAAGAAGACGTCTGTTCAGTCGGAAAATTTCTAATTTGTGTTCGGAACTTATTGAAATCAGTTGGTTGCAGAATTCTCTACTAAATTCCGTTTATGATACGATATTTTAATAGCGTAATGAAGAATGATATGGAAAAGTATATATGTTTCAATTTGGGTGTTCTTTATAATACATATTATATTTTCATTCATTTATTTCGTGTGCTATATGGTTATATTTGTTTTCTTAGTGTCCAGATTTTTTTATATAAGAAGGAATATTAATATATTTTTTAAGTTAATATTATGTTTGTATAAGCTACGATATACACATGCTTCAAAGGTGTGTTTTTATCCTTAACCACAATGTGCCACAAAGCATAGCAGGGTACAATTGCTATCAATCTATAAAGAAGTTCAGCTACTCGATACACCGACTAACACATCTGCATTGACGCATATATGCCGTCGTAAATAAATCATGAAAGTACTCAAAAGCTGACATTGCAGCCAAACTTTTTCGTACTTAAATGTTTTATTTGAGTAACATTTGGTTTAAAAATTGAATGTGGTTCAATTAGTCCCAAGACTAATTGAACCACATATGATGTATATACAAGTCGGTGGACATTATAATTGTATAATGTCCACCGACTTCGAAGCAATAATTCAAACGCCTTCTAACTTTATTATCTCATGAGTACCTTGTATCTTAAATCAAGATCATGATCAGTAATGAGATTTGTATTTAGTATCCAAATCATAGGCCTGCAAGTAGCTAGTAATCACTAAGAGGAAGATCTTAAGAATAAAGTGGATAGGTAAACAATTCCGTGCCAATTCGAGTAGTAAAGCCGGTAGAAATAGATATTTTTTCGTTACTTACTTCGTTTTTCAGTGATTTTATAATGACATGTCATGTTTACCCACTCCTAATATTTTTTCCTTTTCAAAGAAGTCCACGTGCATCCCAAAATACAGAAGCTATAACCGTGCCGACAGATGATTATGTTTTCGGACGCTTCGGATAGACTGGGTACCTTTCAGTCAGTGGACTGCCGATTTGATTTCAAAGTTTCATCCATGCCATTGTCACATACCAAACTTAAGTGTCTAACAGCGCTTTGAAAAAATGTGCTTTGTGAGAAAATGTGGCACCAAATTGGGAAATGTCATTTTCGTAGGTAGCCAATGTTTCCGATCGTAATTGGAATTTTGGCAAATATCGTTTGAAAACTCGTACTTTCTAAATATCAAAACATGTATACGCTTGTATGTATACGAATGTATGTATACGCATGTATGTATACGCATGTATACGCATGTCTAGATACATGTAATCGCTACTTCTGATATAGACTTATTTATCTGCAGTTGACGAAACTGAAAATTATATTCTTTTTTAAAAAACCTTTAAAATGCGTTATAATATTGTTAACATGGGACTAATTAATTCACTTTTCTTCATGTTCATGATCCTCTATTAAACAATGAATTTTGGCATAATTGTAAAATGCATTATATAGTTGTTACTCTGCTTAATATAGACGCAGGTTTCCTCCATAGTTTATCAAATAGTTCAGCATATTTGGCTCCAAAACTTCAAGAGAATGAACATTCTTTAAATTAACTGAGCGAAAATGAAGTTTTAATGAACATAGACTTTGTAAATTAAGTTAGATTTAAAATTTGATAAAAAATACTTGTTTACAAAGCTATATTATTAAATCTTACGGTGATGTTACTATATTATTATATAACTTTTTTAATGGGAAAATCACATTATTCAAAACATCAAGTGTATCCTTGCACGCTACTTTACTTTCATCCACATTCATACAACTTGTCATACATATACACCGGTTGCGAACACTATTAATGCACTAGTCATATAAACATATATTTATATGTTTCTAACTTATAAAATAAATTATACTTTTTTTAGGATTCTGTCACCGTGACTTTTTGCCGTTTAGCGTTGCTTGAACTTGAACCTATTCAAGTTATTTACAAATCAAGTAGTAAGCGTTAAGTTGTATTTAGAACATTTTCTATAAAAGTCGGAGTTGAAAGCAATTACTTTTCCAAGGATTTCTTGTGCCAACGATCCACGGGTAAAAATGGAAAACGGAGGAAATAGGTAGACGCCAACGGCCATTGCTATATAAATAACTTGATACGGCAAAGTCTGATTGTTTTATAGATAGTCTTCGATTAGACCCTTTCCATTGTAGTTAGATTGTATCCTTGTTGTTTAAGTCAAAAAATATTTATTAGTTATCAGCTCAAAAAAACGGGAAAGTAAAATAATAAAATTTCCAAACATTTAAGACATATAGATATATTATACACATAAAACTGTAGTTGCGCAGTTCAAATAAGAAAGAAATATAAAATAATCCAAAACGAAGCTCCATAGATAAGAACTGTTTCGAAATTAAAAGTATTACAATATGGATTTCTATAGGTGAAGCTTACTAATAAGAAATGTGCGTCTGTGTGTAATAAATATTCACTAGTAATGGTAATCATTAATAAAATTAAGAGGAAAATCACACGTAATTCGCGTTTAACTTATAAAATTTGACTATGGATACAATACTAATCATCTTGGGACGTGAATTACGGCATAATAATAAGCTAAGTACATTATATATTCTCTTCTTCTCTTATAATAACGCGTGTAATGGATATATGAATATTTTATAGCAACTGAATTATTATCGTAGGATAAATAATACATAAATGTTATAAGTACTTTTTGTGATACAACGTACCTATCATCCACATAATAAATTAGTTTAATGACCACAGTTGTCCTGCCATTTGCCTCATCTATCTATTATTATATATCTGGGACCACGACGTTGAATGAGAAAAAACCCGGCTGTGTTATAATCGCTTTGTTAGCTGTGATTGTTGTAAGAAGCCGTCGGAGCATTTAAATCGGAAAATTACTAGCCTTTGGGTGAAAGAATACACCTACCGAGGTAGATGCTTCATATAGATATTATTTTACCCGAAAATTAGTAGATAAGAAATGGAGTAAGTTTTTTGGTAGAATTATTTTGATCTGGTAGCTCTTGTTGAGAAGAGATAATGAATCACTGGAATTGTAAGTATTGTTATAAACTTATTACACTGCGAGAGCTAAGGCATCATTATTTTTTTCTTTTTTCATCTTATCAAAGTAAATTATTTTATAAAAACAATCGTAGTCGATACATTGTCATGATGACATGAATTCGGTTTCTTTAACAATAATTTTCTTCGAAAACCTTTTTCTCATTGGATTGTTTGCAGAAAATAATAAAGTATTCCTCTTCATTCATACAATGAAACGCAGCGACATGACTTCATAGAGAAAAAGAGAGGAAGAGAAAGAATGTGTTCTAAGTTTGCATTGCAATATTTTTAGTAGAATTTAGAGTAGAATTAAGACGGAGTGACATGTTAAAAATTAAGTGTAAGTGTAAAACCTATAAAGTTTCAATAAGCGTGTACGTGAACATGTTTTGAATTCAGCAACGACAAAACCTCAGACATCTTTATGCAACACTGTTTCCAAATGTTGGCGCCAACTATATGCGGCCAACATGTAAATTCGTAAAATGATGAAATGCAGCGAAGTTCTTTTGAGGCCTATTCTTATTCGACTTTATAGTCAACATCAATGTCCCACTACGTTCATAAAGTTTTTTGTTTTTAAATTGTCCAACTGTGCTAAACTTTGTGAAACGTAAACACGCTCGTGACTCGCTGCGTTCGGCGTTCTAATTGGTCCGAGAGCTTGTGTAAACGCGGCGTACGCGTTATTGTTGCGATTGTAAAAAGCCACTGGGTATACGGTTACGACGAATCAGTAAAACCTTGTATTTATGTATACAATTTTAATCAATAAATTGAGCATAACCGAGATTATTATTTGTAATATACACAAATATACAATAGTGGCTTACCGATCAGCTTGTGCGTCACGGGTTGTGGGTTTGAATTTTGTTGTACTATATAAACAGGCAGTTGTTCTGGGTCCGGGCGTTTGTGTGTTTGTAAACGCCCAACAACAAAAAGAAACAACATGAAAAAATCTTACAGTGGGGAAAGAGTTTTAAAAAAAATACGTAGGTGACATTCAATTGCCAACCCTTATGTACTAGGCTATGCTTCAAACGAGAGGAGACACGCACCCAGCATGTAGACTATGTGTAATAATTGAATTGACGATGATGCTATTACATTTAAAAATACTACATTCCCATTAACACTTTGGCCTCGTCCAACTATGTGTTCATTAATAAATAAAATTATTATTATTATTACTTTCTAAGGTAACAGATAAGTACTATTTTATGCAAGTCGCGTGGCAGGTAAAACCAACCAAGCCATTTATAACATCGAGGGGAAGTTACGGTAACCTCTGACCACTAACTACGTATCATTGGGCTTAGAGAAATCTATTACGTTACCTTTCTACAAGTATCTATTAATTTACCAAGGCTTAGCCTCCAGCGGTGTTCGGTAGTTGATGTTTCAAGTTTCTTATAACTAAGTCGATAGAACTAAGGATATAAATAATATACGAAGTATTACATATTGTATACATATACCATGTACTTACATTATTCATGTCGGTACTCTAAATTGTACTGGGGCTAGAATAATAAGGGCTATAAATATTCTAAACCTTAAATAACTTTAAGCAAGGTCTACCGTGAATAATAATAATATCTTTAATGTAAACTTTTGAGTTTAAACTGTGACACTTGTGCTTTAATTCTCAATAATGTGGCTACTATTTCCTTGTCTTTATAATAGGCATTGGTACCAAGTTCATTTGGAGTATCAAGTATGTGACTGAAGTACAGATTCAGTGAGGAATCTAAGTAGGCTGATAGGAAAATAATAGTTAATATAATAAATAATCACGTGTTTGTTATCACAACATGACATAAGCAGAATAGCCACAAGAAGCAAGCGACAGTCAAGTAAATCGAGCACACCAATGCTTTAAAGCTTACTTTAAACATGAGAGTAGGTAAACTCAAACTCAAACTTTATTTTTGCATACTAAGTGTACAGTGTAGGTCTTAATTTTAAAAACAATGATAGGTAATTAAAACTTAGCGGCCTTTTAAAAGCGTTGCATAAGTATACTATATATTTTAGTCAGCTACGACGAAGAAATAACAGGACTTTGGACTGAAAAGCACAAAGTTACTATAAAAGATCAGTAACGATAAGGTACCATATACTACAAGAACTAGGACTCAAAATATTACAGAAGAGATTTCACGAAGATTACTAAAGTAAAATATAAGTCATTCTTGTGTAGTCTTCAGGCTTGTCCTACAGATAATTATTTCTGATCTGGAAGTTTTATTTTCATTGTGAATATTTGTGTTTGTAAATGCACCCACGACCAAGGAGTATTTCCGAGTTACGAGTATTTACGTAACTTATTTATTCAAAAAAAAGTCAAACCAATTTTACCTTTACAATCTTTATAGCTACTTTTACTTGGAATCCTTCCATTAAATAGCTCATAAAACTTCACCGCACGGTAACAAATTCACCAAGTTTTAAAATTTAACCGCCCTAGGTTTTCTAGTGGGTATGCAAAAAAAGTCGTGGAACATTTTACCAGAAGCGATATTCAAGACGAACTGAAATTAATTATGTAAGAACTTTTTTACCGAGAATACTTGTAACGTGTAATAGTATTCTAGGTACAATTTATGAAGTCTAGACTTAGTAAAACTTTTTAAGGGTTTGGAAGGTTTGCATAATTGATAACTTTTAGCGACATTTAAAGGGTGAGTATTTTTTCCTATATTTTCAGTGTATAAGGTAAATTATACAATGACGTTTGAAGGAGTTATAATTAATGTAATCTATATTTCTCGACGACACGAGAAAGCGTTATGTTAGTAATATATTCATAATCATACATGTTTCCCTAATTGCTGAAAGAACGAATTAGTCCAGCGGTAGTTAACACTCCTTTCTGTGCTATGGGTCCCGGGTTCGAGGGACAAATGTTTGTGTGATGAGCATAAACATGTATGTATTTACAAAAACAAGTATATATGTAGTACATCAACCTTATAGTATCTGTTACATAAGCCTCATTGCTTAGCTCGGAACTAGATGCCGCTGTGTCATAATGTCCAGATATATTTATTTTATATATTCATATAGCTATAACCTATAACTACGTATTTATAACACAGTTTCTTAGATATTATAGCGCTAACGGAATTTCTGTACTTCCCATGGGAAATTCACTTTTGGATTCAATCCAAGTAGCAAGGGTCAGCTATCTTGGACCCGAATGGTTATCCCATTAACCTCACATACCTACAGGCCTTCGAAATACGAGTCAATAATGGACTTCGACTTGTACACCGTATATCACCATAATCGAAAAATGTGTCATCACATTATGAAACGGGTCGGGCGAGTTTTTTATTCGGGAAATATGATAATGAAAATGGGCAATCTAGACTTTTTGAAGATGGTAGCAATAGAACAAAATTATTATAAACTTAGAGTATAGATTAGTTATTATGATAATATATAGAGTATAGATAGTATTGCGCGTGTCGGTGAGTGGGTGTGTAAGTGTGTATTAAGATCGGTCAATGTTATATTTATGTGTTGTGTGCGTGAGTGACATAACAGCCAGACTATCATGTAGGTACATGTCATTGGTAGGTACTGATTTATTAAACTTACACAAATATAAGACAAAGAAATAAGATTGATCTGGTTCTGGTCTATCAGTGAGTATGGATCCTTTTTATTTCAGAATTAATGTGAGTTTTACACGTATTTCGATATTAACTTTATTGGTTTTTGGAACGGTAGCAATTATTATTTTCGTACATAGTACACGCAGTAACGACAAAACTACAAGTAGGTACAAAGAAAAGAATTTACATAAGAGAAGCACCACTGACGTATTCTCCTTATGAACCAATTCCACGACTATTCGAATGCCGTCTTTGTAGTACGTACAGTATTATGTCTGTTCTATTCAGATCTGAATCGGTTTACAAACACACAAAGGATTCGAGAAAATAGTGTACGGATAGAATAGTGAAAAATTGTACGGCAAAATGAAATGGAAATTGTGACCGGTGTTTTATTAGGTGTGTGTGATGAATTTTTAATAGTAATAATTTTGATTAAATAAATATATTAAATCCTACTAATATTATAAACGCTAAAGTATGGATGTATGGATGTTTGTTACTCTTTCACGCAAAAATTTAGCATACATATATTTGTATTTTTTGTATGATTCGGCCACCAACCCCTATAATGTGGCAAAAAACGTTTGCCGGGTCAGCTAGTATTATATATATTTCATAATGCGAAAGTTTGTCTGTTTTATAGGGGGAATCATTTTTTTTAAATGACCCCATATAATAAAAATTAACCCGTTATTTAAGCCTTTAAAAGGGTTGATTTAAAAAAATCCCGAATTCAGTAATTATTTATTTCTAACCAAACAAAAGCTTGTAGATATATGAAATTTCATACTTTGATAATAACTGATTTCCATACAATCATGTATACCTTAATTCATCCTTTTAGAGATCGAAATTAAAAAAACCTTTTTTAGTGGATGTTTTCATCATAAAATATATTAAATCTGTCAACATTAAATTTTTTTAACCTCTATGGTTTAGGCTCTGCGTTGATGAATCAGTCAGGACACGTAATGATATGTATATAGATTATATAATACTAGGTGTATTCAGACAAACATTATTATGTAAATACAGATTAATCGCTTCTAATGCATCAGTCAAACAAATAGAATTGATCGGATTTCTGTGTACTAGAATCTGTTTAGTTAACGTGCCGCTAAAAGGTTCGCAAACAAAATGAATATAAGTAAATAGTACTAGTGTTTGTGGTTACTAATGAAATCATTAATCTCTTAGTTATGTAATTAAGAGATTAATGATTCTTGGACATTATAACACAGCGCCATCTAGTTCCGATCTAAGCAACGAGGCTTCTGTTACTAGTTGGTTGATACACTACATATATACTTTTTTTTTGTAACACATGTAGACACATCCATGACTCGGATACAAATGTTTATGTTCATCACAGAAACATTTGTCCCTACAGGGATTCAAACCCAGGACTCATAGCACAGTAGGTAGTGTTAACTACCGCTGGACTAATTGGGTCGTCAAGTATACCCCTGCCGCCCATTTTATGATCAGAATATATATTAACAATCATCATCATCAATCATTTACTGTCCCACTGCTGGGCACGTGTCTCCTCTCGTTTGAGAAGGATTAGTCTATAGCCCACCACGTGACCCTAGAGCGGGTAGGCAGACTTCACACCCAATCGAGAAAATCTCTCTCCTTCCTATAGGTTAGGTTTCCTCGCGGTGATTTCCGTCTCCGTTTAAGCATGTTATTACACACATGCTTGTTGTACAACAAAGGATTTTATAATACGTTTGGGCACATACATTGGAAAATTTTGTGGTGCATACCTTAGGATTGAACTCAAGACCATTGACTGCACAATTGACTGGTCATACCAATAGGGTACATGTCGCAAATATATTGGTAATACGTAAATAAAAAAAATCTCGTGGGTTGAGCAAGAAGGTTTTAAACCTAACCTTTCGCTTTGTAGATGGCCAGACGTCCTTTCTTTTGTTCACTTTCTTCAACCTTAATAAGGGTCTGAAATTAAAATTTTCCAGGTCAGTGAGTTCTAATACAAAAGTTAAAATAAGAAAAAAACACGATGAAGGAATTCAAATAATAATGGTCTGTTTTTCGAATTTTCCACAATCAAAGTTGTCTTTGTTATTACAGAAAGCAAACAAGAATACGTACTGCTTATTGATTTATAATCTGACTGACAACTCAATTGGCTCAGTGGCTGAGCGATCGACTTGTACCTACATCAAGGGTTTCAGGTTCGATACCCGCACGGAACAAATATTTGTACCATTTTCAGGTAGTTATTCCGGATCTAGGCGAAATTTGTGGCTGTAAATAAAATCTGAATATTCACATTGTAAATACGATCACATTAATAGTATTCCGTTTTCTTACATCGTTACAAAATCTAACATTAACTTTACGTTACTAAATAATACATTACTGTAAGTAGTAATAAATTTTAACCGTCTTAGGTAACGTGTCTAGAAAGCCCTATTTCCAATAACTAGGTATTCGTGATAGGGTAGAAAATGATAGCCCAAAAAATAGGATCAAAATACGACTTTGAAACGTAGGCGTAAGATCTAGAAAATAAGTATTGATTTCCACTTACTTTTTCTAATCTCGTGCGCCCTTTCAAATATCGTAAACATGTAATAAAAATCTCATTTAACCCATCTGCTACATTTATATAACACATCAAAAACTCTTTAATACGTGTTGTAAAAAAATATTGTCTATTAAACTCCTTCTTGAGCTCAACGAAGCGTGTAACGAATGGTGGAACGTTCGCGAGATATTAAATTTGAATGCGTCGGCTTTTTCAATATCCTGAACTGAATTGGGAAGAATGAATCGTGAATAACTACTGTACCTTATTTGTACACTGTTGTAACTTAGGTAAAAGTGTTGTTGCAAATTTATCTATTAAGCTATCGTATTCTGCTAAATACTAGTAAAGATTTCCTGATGATTGTGTTAAGCGGTTGCCTTAGGTATATGTTAAGGGTTCTGATTTCGGATCTCGATTGAGGCAAATATTTGTCATATAAGCATGACAGTACCAGAATCATGGATGTTTTATATATTAACAGATATGTATTGACAAATAAGAAACATATCTAGTGTTCCAAGTATCTAGTATCCGCAACACATGTTGCTTAGCTCAGTCCTACATGGCGGAGTTACTTATCCGAATATATTAGTTTATGATTTATATCAAAATGATAATCATTGCACTTTTTTTTATGAGAAAATTTAGCGCGTTTGACAGCATCTCACCTGTTGCCAAGTGACGATGCAGACGAAGATGTAGCACGCAAGCTCAAATAAAGATCCCTAAATTAAATATTTCGGGAAAAACTGAAACTTACAAGACCATAACTCTTTACATATAACTAGTCAAATTGCGTATCAGCTGCCGAGTTAGCCCGTGACTCTAACGTATTTGCACCAAATGTATTCTTATCACAAAAATAATCTGAATTCTTAGTTTAATTTTTATGCACATTTTCTTACTTACAAGCATTTAAATAGTAGGTTTTGATCGCTTGCCAAAAACCGTTTTCTTATGTATGTTCATGAGTTTATGTAGGATGATAAAGAGATTGGTTTAATGGCTTGTGGATGATGACTGACTGCTGACTAACATTATCGTTAGGTAGGTAGTTTAATATTCCTTGGATTCGAACCATAAAAAAATATTGAAATAATCGTACACTAAGAATGACTGCTATGTAGTAGGGCATTTACACATGTTCATCATCACCCTATTTAAAATCCCATTACTGGGCAGGGGTCTAATCCCACATTTGAGAGGTTACTGCCAACACGCTAACCTATTGCGGGTTGGCAGACTACATACGTTATCGAGAAAATATTTCCCTTCACCATTTAATCTAAACGTAAGTTTGCTAAGTAACATTTTTGCATTTTTTGCTAATTTTAAAACCTCTATTTATTCGGATGTTTAGAAGTATTAATAGGAGTAGGTCGTGATGCGATGGCGCTTTTGCAAAAGTACTATCGTAAATGTAATATCGCCTTAAGTGGCATCTGTTCTGTTCTCAAAATCAACAGTGATATCTTAATCTCGGTCCGTTAAAAGCACAATGGCCGCTTAAACAGAAGGCTTCCGTAAAACCAGGAAAACAGCACAGATTATACAATAAGGAAAACAACAACTTTGTAACTAAACTCCAAAATGCAGCGTCATTTTTCTAGCAATGTTTTTTTACCAACGATAAAAAGGTTGCCGTCTGAAAAAAAAATCTGTATTTTATATGAGTGATTCTAAACCGTCGTCTTTGTTATTACAAAGAAGAACCTTTGGGTTTATTTCCGAAAGGTTCTTCAACCTTTAAAAATTAAATTCAGGAATCATCTGGCATCCAATATAGAATATCCTACCTAAAATGACCCACATCATTCCCTATTAATGTGTGCATTGTTCGTGACTGTGTCAATAAATGTTATTTTCTTTCTTCTTTCTTTCTTCTTTCTAAGTTACGCTTCTAACCTTACATCTGGTAATCGCGGCTTCATAATACAAATAATAGGGTTTTTATTCAAGCCTTGTGAATAAAACAACTGTCTCCTTCTCTCTCTATCTCTCTCTCCCGTCCCCTTTCTCTGCATTACAGAACACGGTTCGTTAATTAACCCAGCTATCAATCTGATGAACAAGGCTGTTTTCATTGTACCAGTGAATTAGGGCCGATTTCCTTGATTATGGTTGTCACAAACCTTCTTAGGTTTGTTTTTAGATAGACGCCACGCTGCACCAATTAAACATATACCTATCATCATTATAATCAGCCCATTATTGCCAACTGTTAGGCACCGGTCTCCTCTCATTTTGAGAGGGATTCGACTATTGTCTGCCACTATATTATTAGAGGGAAACCTATGGCTATAATATACCTACATGTTATAAAAAAAATTATAAAGCGAGTATACCGAATAGTAGCCGATTTTTTAAAATTTTATTCCGTTATTTAAAATGGTCTAGTTAAAATTGTTATACTTATACAGACAGGTAAATCCTTAAAGTTTAATTATTTTGAAGAAATATACTCTTTGTTTTTAAACACTACAAGATCTTCTCGCGTAAAATTTAAAACATACTTTGTGCTTTTATCGATTCAATATAATTTAAATTTAAATCATCAACCCATTAATGTCCCACTGCTGGGCACGGGTCTCCTCTCAATTGAGAGGGATTAGGCTATAGTCTACCACGCTAGCCTACTGCGGGTTGGCAGACTTCACATGCCATTGAGAATTCTCTCAGGTATGCAGGTTTCCTCACGATGTTTTCTTTCACCGTTTGAGCATGTGATAAATACGCACATAACTTCCGAAAAGTCAGTGCGTGCCTTGGGTTCGAACTCGAGACCTCTGACGTCTCAATCCACTAGTCACACCGTTTGGCTACCACAGATCTTAAATTTAAATAGTTTACTGGATTAGTGCATTCCGTTGAAATCATACCCTATTACTATTTTCAACGTAAACAAAATAAATTTGTAACAATGAAGCCCGCATATAACACAATATTTTCGCAAAACTTATTAATAAAGCCATCGGAAATATTCAATTGACAACCCTGAAAGCGATCGCCATTATCAACAAAATTATTGTGCCACCCACCATTTCAAAATTCGAACACAATAGTAGCGGCCATGGAACGATCAACGTTCTTTTTTAATAAAGAGCGTTATAAATATGGAAGGTTGTTTAAAAAACATATTGGCCAACAAATTAAAAATAAATACCTCAATACCAGAGATGCGTTGTTTGTATACATCGCTGATATTCTATTAAAAAAACGGACCAAATTGTAATGGGACCACATGAGAAGCAAAAGCATTCAAATAAAAAAAAAGAATCATCAAAATCGTTTCACCCAGTTGGAAGTACTGCGGTAACAATCATAAAAAATACAATCGAATTGAAAACACCCTCTTTTTTTGTACTTGATTAACAATAGAAATAAGACCTTTAATTTTGTAAAAAAAAATGTCGCTTACGATGTTCTTGGCATCAGCTCAATATTAACGCGACTGCTAACACGACGATGTTCGTTCAAGCATGGCACACACGTACGCTGGTATTATCTACGCCAGCCAGTTAGAATTAGCTATTGAAGAGGAAAGATAAAGCAATTTCACGAGAAAACGTTATGTTAGTAATGCAGTCAAGCATGTGATATAATTATTCCCTAAATGCTGAAAGACCGAATTGGTCCAGCGGTACTTAACTTAACTTCTATGTTATGGGTCCCGGGTTTGAATCCCGGTAGGGACATATTATGTTTGTGTGATGAGCATAAATATTTGTATCAGAGTCATAGATGTATCTATGTATAATATGTATGACTGTATTTACAAAACAAAAGTATGTATATATGTAGTATACCTATCAACCAACTAGTATTCGTAACCCAATCCTCGGTATTGGTTGGCGCTATGTCATAATGTCCAGAAATATATAACTATTTATTTATTTGAAAGACAGTTCTTAGGAACTGTTTTTCAATCAAATTGTAAGTCTTAAATCATCATCACACAACACAATTACTGTTCCACTGCTTGCCACGGATCTTCTCCCAGAGTGGTATATGGCTTGCATAAAATTTAGGTATTGACATAATTTTATTTCTATAAAGGAGCTTGCTTTCCATGAGAGCACGTAAAATATCTTGGCAATTTCCCCACATTCCTCGCATTCCGTGTAATTAGTACTTTGATTGATGCGCAAAGCCACGAAAATTACGCGCCATAAAATATTCAACGCACATGTCGTTCGTTTACAATAACGCGTAAAATAATCCACAAAGTGTGACTAATTGGCAATATACCACAGCAGGCATAATAGGGGGAATGTGAACAGTGAATATTATATTACCACCACTTCCCGTTGTCATTGTATCCGAGTGTGATATTCTAGATACGATCGCTTAAATTTATTTAAAATTTGATACTTGCAAAAACATGTATGTAACTTATTTATAAGGAAACACAAACTGGCGTCGAAATACGAGGTTCTCGTGTCCTCGAGAATTCCAAAACTGTTTCAAACGAGCACACAAGAAGGTATAAACACACACGCGTGTGTTAGTGGAGTTACCCATACTGTCAATATTAGTCGTCTCGATTGAGGTAAGCTTTGAGAGATATTAGTCATCATCAACCCAATTATTCTCCAATTGCTAGGACGGGTTCTAAAGTCTAATATGGGTTGGCACTTCACATGCCACAGGCAATCTATCAATATGCAGGTTTCCTCACGATGTATTCCTTCCTAAGCATGTGATAAATATCCACATAACTTTGGAAAGTCAGGGGTCATCGTCACATGTCTTGAGATCAAACTCAGAACCTTAGACTTCTGGGTCTACTGGCGACAACACTCGGCTATCACAGCTACATATATTATGTTGTATATAACGACCTCACCTACGAACATTAAACCACCAATTATATAGTTCACTTGAGTGGAACTAATTTTCCGACACATTAGCGCCGATATTCGGGAAATTTTCCATCTCTAGACATTTATAATTGAATATAATTAATCCGTCTTTTGTCTGCCACTTCGTTTATTTTAAGACGGGTAATGGGCTCGCGTTGTATCGATAGAATTATTATTTCAAGAAGCGAAGATTTGTTAACGTGCTAATGATTTATTCTTAATTTAGATTATATCATTCATATGAGAATTCATTAGGAAATTTTAACTTTACCAGTAATCATAGTGATCTTCAAATAACTCGTTTTATTAAAATGGCTCTTATTTTATTTTTGTTAGGTTAGGTTTGAAAAAAGAACTTTAGATAAATTTTTCACAATTAAATATTATATTTAGTGCTACAAGTTTTTCTGACAATTAATGCCCTATATTCTTACTATTTATTTGTATAATTAAGATCGTTTCGATCGATACGTATATTCGCCCCAATAAAAAGGCAAGCAGAAAACAATCTTGTTACAAAATGTATGCCTCTCTTAATAAGTAAACACATATAGTCTGCTCATAATAAGTTATATTTTGTTAGGGTAGGAAAATAACCATAAAATGCAGGAGCCTAATTCTCGCATTATAGAAATAACTTAGCCGAAATATCTGCCTTATTATGTTTACCAGTAGAGATGTAGGTTTTCAGTTTTCTACAGACACATGTTGTACAGACATTTCAGTGATATTTATCTCTATAACGCGAGAATCCACCCCCAGGCCTCACAAGTCATGTTAGAGAAGACATTCGCAATCTCCGCTTTTTGGCTAAAGTCTCACATTGCATAGTAAATTGATGCTTTCCTTGCTGAATGCCAGAAACTGTGCCGAAAATTTTGAGTTCACAAATACACAACGATTGTTTTTACTATATAGTATTAGTCCAAGTCGCTACTGGCAACTGTCTGTAGTGTCTATTTGTGTCATTACAACCTGAAAAAAAAATCATGATAACCGTTATAAAATCTTTTAGTTAGATTTAAAATTCGGTTTTCATGATCTTTTTTTCTGGTTTTCAACGGTTTTCAGTTAAATTAGATATTGTTACCTACTGATAAAAACTAATGACAAGTATCTAATTTTCCATAGACTATTTGGCGAGGTAGTATGCTAAATGAGCATACTTCCTCGCCAAATAGTATATACTAACTGCTGACTCTAGTAATATTACAACGAAACAGTGTATTAACTGGATTAATGACACTTAACAAATGCCATTGGCTTGCAAAGGCTGTCCTAAATTAGGGGCTTTGTGACGTCATTAATATTTATTGGCTATTTTGTTGAAGATATATGTGCTATTACTTGCTATTATCATATTTTATAGGTCGCAAATTAGTTTGTTCAGCCTAAGCCAATACGGCGTATTATTATGGCTAGTAGCCGCACTAGCTACATAGTTTATGTATAATTAATTAATGTGGCAATTTAGTAGAGAAATATGTATGTTGAAGCAGTAGATAAAACAGTAGCTCTTTTATATACATAATTAGTGGATACCCATTGTGTTCTGCTACTAAAATACATTTTGAACCGAAGTGTCTGTCTTTATTACATTTTGTCTAAATTGTGGTGAATAGAGAGAAAATTTGTAGTATAAAAGGTAGAATGGATAAAATAGTAGCCCTTTTGAACATCATTTATTTCCAAATCATTAATTATTCATCATCATGCAGTCTTAGTCTTTGTACGACGAAGCAACGCCTGACAAAAGTTGAAGTTACAATAACATAGTAAAATATAACAGACATCAATATAACAACTATTATGGACCTCGGAGAAATTCAAACGTACGCGCATCTGTCCCGAACGTGCCCAACTGACCCTCATAAAACAAAATGGCATCGTGTTCCTTATTCAAATTCACACAGACAAACGTTGACAAGACAAAGTGACATTTGTGCACAATACATTTTTGATATCGTGTGCAGCTGTGGCATATCAAAAATATATTAGAGTAGCCTTTTCCCGCGACTTTGTTTGCGTACAATCACTAATTATATCTAATCTGCTTATTTATTTTTACCCCCTTTTAAGATAACTTTTAACTTCCACTTTCCTTTTCGCCATTTGAAGAGCTAATTTTCGGGACAAAAACTATCGTATGTCTTTCCCGGGACTCAAACTATCTCTATACCAAATTTCATCTAAGTCGATTCAACGGTTATATCGTGAAGAGGTAACAGCCAGGCACACTTTCGTATTTATCATATTAATAAGTATACACCTATAGTATGGGTCCTATGAAAAAATTTGTCTTCGATATCATATAGCAATACATGTACATCTGAATATAACTAGTATACTGGTGTTTCTATTATTAACACTAATTACATACTTTCGCTCACGCGCTTAATACACGGTATTGCAAACATGTTCTATTTAAAAGCTTTCTCGTGTTTCTAGATAAATGTGAGACCAAAAATACCATATACTAAGAAATATTGGAGATATTTTTAGATACACACATACAGGTAAACATGAGTAACAAAGCTCGCGTGTAAGGAATTTTCCGCTTTTCTTTTGTTCGGTAAATAATTTTGTACGAAATTTTAAAAAGTACGTCTTATGACATTGAAAAGAAACTATTAATATAAACGATAGCGCGATGTTACTCGTCTTTTTATCTAATTTACAATGCCCCAATAATTACAGACTGCAATTAAACTGAAACTGAATTCAACATGATTGTTATTTATTATATAAAAATATAGAAATAAATAAATTAGTAATAAAGAAAATATATACAAAATCCCATATAAACCCATATAAAATATCCATGAGTCGATCAGCATGGTGTTGAGCAAAAATATCAATATTTATTGGGTATTGCTTCACTTTATAGATATACCAGAAATTCAACTCCCATCAAATATAAAACTACAAATATCCAATCCATTTTTATTAATGTTTATAATATCAGTCAACAGATTTCATATACAAGAAGTGATTATTGTGATTATATCACTTGTTAATGAGATCGATACAATATAATAATATTTGGCCATTAAAGATGCTAATCTAATAAAAGATCCCCTTTAACAGACGTAAAGGATATTTTTAGTACAACAGCACATAACATATATTATTGTGTCCCGATTTTTCACTTATCGATTGGTTTGAAAGTCCCCATGCAGAACACATGTTTCTAAGTTCTTCGTAGATTAATTTTATTGACATATTACTTTTTAACGAATATGATTTACAGAGATGAACTATTAACACATAATCATCATTTGTTTCATTTTAACGTTTGCCTGTGTTCTATGGTAATAAAAAATAATATAATTCTTGCCAACGGATTGTGAGTGTACATTAATAAAATCGTGGCGATTCTTGGTGGTGACCTATGTCCAATAGTGAACAAATAACGGTTGATATGATGATGATAATTAGTAAATCATCATCATTAGGTGTTAGTTAGTTAGGATAGTTACCTCTATGTATGTATCTCAAAGGGATAGTCCCTTTGAGATACAGATATAATAATAAGAATACTTTTATAAGAATATATGCTCCAAGTGCGAGCCAACCGCAACCAATTAGATCAATTATGATGGTGAAGTGAAAGTGTATGATAGTAACTATGTAATATGTACGTAATAATTGTGTTTTTTACTATTGTTCACCTACGTGCGCCAATACTAATATCAAATAATGTTTGTGTTTCTCATGTAAGTGAATATTTTATTCTTATGGGAAATAAAGAATCATAAACCGTAAGTCACTAAAGAGCGCATCGATGGGTAGAATATAACTACACCCAGGAGGTCAAAATCGAATCCTTTATATCACAGCCAATGTAATCAAAATCGAGCAGGAAGACATCACATTGTCTCCTTTACTTCTGATTTAACTTCACAGTGGTAACTCAAGGAGCATATGTGTCCCAATGATATTCATACAACGATGCCACTGCCTAGAATAGTAATATGTTATAGTGACATAACTCATGTACCAATAAATATTATTTTGATATAACACGGCTCGTTGGTTGTGATAGATCGGACAGGTAATCCGGACTATGACAGGTTTAGTAGCACTTTGAAGAAATAATGGGTCCAACCAAGATCGTAGTTATTGATAATCTTCATAGGTCTTGTCTAGTAAATCTTAGTGATATATGTTGGTTGGTGACAAGATTGGCTCAGACATTGGGATTGGCTTTCGATTAGTATTGCGGTTGATGAAAGCGATATACCAATCACTCACTGATCACAACAACGGAAACCGTGGAATCTATAACTTGATTCATTAGAAAATTTCATCCATTAATATTATAATTGTTTATATTTAATATTATAAATACGAAAGTGTGTCTGTAAATCTGTTTGTCTGTTACCTCTACACGCTTAAACCGCTGAACCGATTTAGATGAAATTGTGTATGGCGGTAGTTTGAGTAGGTACCGGGAAAGGACATAGGATTTTTTTTCCCGGAAATCATTCCTCAGAGGCGAAAAGGGGAGCAAATAATATATATTTGCACCTCTCTTCACAGAATCGATAATTTCTTAAAATATGATGGAAATAAATAATGAAATTTTATTGAAAAGCAGATTGGATACAATTATTACTAATTCTTCGCAAAGTCGAATGATGCGGTATATGGTCTTTTCTGAAATCCATGTGACTCCTAAAGGATTCGTAACGTCAGGGTTATTACAATATCTTTATGACGCGATAAAAGCCAATGTAGTTTTAACGCCGATGAAAATTCTAGAAACTAGTTTCATTCCAAAGTTAAATGAAATTTTCACGAGATTAAAAAAAAAGCGATCAACGTCGCCAACCATAAGCCATTACTTACAACAATATTTTATAATATAGGCACAATCTACCGCTCTTACATCCAAAGCAATTTCACAAATGAGTCTCCTCCGCGTCATATCTTCTGGGATTATTTTATTACATTTTTGCTAAAGTACACGGAAGTAAGTCTAAAGGTAATAAGATTATTTTATTCCTTTTAAAAAAAGGTAAAAGGTTTTTTTGGGGCAACGGGAAAGATTTTTTTAATGATATTGAATTATTAAATATTTTTCTCTTTATCATGTTTAAATGTAATTTTGTTTTGAGTACCTAGATAAACAAATTAGAATTAATTCTGTAGGTAAGTATTTTATTTTCAATAATTGACACATAAAACAATATACATTTTTCCAAAAAGTTTATTTGTGGTTGTATAAATGTTAAAATAAAGCATTTGTTTGCATTTATTTAATTTTTTACAGTAACGCTAATACCAGGCACTGAAATACTATTGCTGACGGGTTTTTTCGCAGTATATTGGCATAACTTAATTCCGTAAAAACTACTATTCTAAATAGCATAGAGTGCAATCTCTTGTAGTTAATTAAAACGTCGACTCGTAGGTAGTTGTCTGACATTCACTGAAAACTTTTTACGTTTAAACAAGAAAGCTCGGTGATGTCGAGTCTATGAGATAATGAATAAGAATTATTTATAATAGTATACCATCATGCCTTTAGTTCTCAAAGACTAGGCAGAGTAGTACTAATGTATACTCATATATAGTATAAATACTTGACCTATTAACTGTCTCACAGTGTGAAATCTGTCTAGCTCGCCTTCATCACAGAACAGAGGGAGAGGGAGAAGGATTACGCTATGTTCCGCCATGCTGGCCTAACACGAGTTGGGCAGATTTCTCACGCAATCAAGAAAATCGTTCAGACATAGAGTTTCCCTCACCATATTTATCCATAAGGTTGAGCTGTTGATAAACACGTACAAAACTTAAACTAAATTTAATAGTTCGCCTTGGGATCAAACTCGAGACCATGGCTACACAGTCCATCATTCATCCTTCGGTAAACTTAGTATTCCTTCTACGCTGTAATAAAAAAACGACTACCGAGACTTGAAATTCATCAATTGATATTCATTAGTTCATTACTATCCATATTTTTATTGAAGTAAAATGAAATGTAATGTAACGTTAAAAGGTTGAAAGTTGAATATCTAAGAACAGCAAGTTCTCTACGTCTGCAATCTACAGTGTCCTTGAAAACCTGGCTTTAAAAGTATTTGGCCGACAGTAACTGACCGGTCGAATTAGACAATTTTAGATCCCGTATAATGAGGGTTCAAGTATATTAACCTGGGTCAAAACCAATCCATTGAACCCAAGATCTCACACTTAACTAGGCGTGTTTATGGCCGCTAGACTAATGAAGCAGTTGTTATTTAACTTTGTTACTGAAAGTAAGATCTGATCAAAAAATATATGAATGTTGAACCACCATCAGGCGACATTTTACGGAGCTACCTCTTAATAAAATAGCTAGCACAAATAAACATTAAGTTATTGTTTATTTATTATTATTTATAAATTTGCTACAGATTTTGTATTGCTATGTGTTTCAATGAAGACAGTTTCTTTCTTTCTATGAGCTTAGAAAATTAATTCAATCAAATATACAACTCAGCCTATCGCAGTCCACAAACGTCGCCATAGCACTCTCACAGGACTTTACGTATCTAGCATAATATATAACATGAAATATGAAGCACCGCTATCAATATTACCATTAATTAAGTGTTCAATCCAACCCGGTACTAATGGGCTTTCAATCAACCCTCGCCATATCAAACATTCATAGACATTTATTGGATTACACCAATGTAGAGAGCAATCCATCAACGTTACTGTAAAATGCCTTCAAAGTTGTAATCCTTTGGGTGGGGATATTGCGAATGGGTAGGCCTATAAGTTTGAAAATAATATAATATATTATTTATAGTTGTGTATTGCCTTAAATAGGTATTTAATAAACATTTTTAGCATTCTAATGGTGAACTAATTATTCAGATTGGTGCAGTAGCCTATTCAATACAAACAAGAAATCGATTCTTTTCAAACAATCCTCCAACAACACGGACTCCTTGCTTATTTATATCGACATATAAAAGTACTATCACGCGCAAACATACATATTTTCCACTTCACTCACTTAACATACACACGACGAGAGTATACATATATTATGAGTATATTATACTTACATCGTGAGTATACTGTATATATTATTGGTAAGATATTATTACTATTTCTGCGAGTTTACTTTACGTACTTATTCAGTTTTTTGTGAATAGTATCTACATGAACTGATAATATATATTTATTTTAGGTTAAATCATTTTTTTTATCAACACACAAATTTTTAATTAATAAAATCAGTTAATATCTTCGTTTATTGATTTTCTTTAGTTTTGTTATTATTATTTGATGAATGTTATAATTAATAATCAATAGATGCAATTAAAAAAATGTGACTGGTTTATGAATATTAATAAAACAAGATAAATGTATGGCAAAGTCCCGGGGGGTTAAACTACATTTTTTAAACGTCGAGAAGCAATCGATCAAGGTGTCGCTCGATCTAAATTGAATACTACCTACCCTTGAGACACGTCCAAACCATATACCTGCTTAGGTACTACTTCAAGGATATTTACAATTAGATTTTTTACGGGTTGTTTTCTTGATAATAGAGTACCTATATCAATAGATTAAATATAAAATAAAACGAATTCCCAAGAAGTTATTGAAGTGACTTTGATAAAATACCCTTATAATATACGTCATATTCTTTCTGTGTTTATTCCGAAAACATATTATAAAACTGTTTTTATACAACCAACCTATGTTTAATTATCGCAGTTACTCTTATGATAAGTGAATTTCTTTAATATATATATAGTAGGTATATGTTCCTATAAAATCCTAGCACTGTGGTAAACGTGGGCTGAAAAAGTAATGTAAATCCTCCATATATTTCACTTAAATAATAACTGGTGAGAGTGATATTAGTAATACTATATATCTGTGAAAGCACTGTTGGTTACATGTTGCCCTAGTAATCGCTGTCAGTATGACATATTAATACAGGCCTTTTGCATCAAAACTGAAAAGCACTCTATAATAAAAAAATATAAGGGACTGAAATCAAAACTAATAGACATGACAGACATAAAATACAGATGAATGAAACTTTGTAATAGGTGCTGTGCTTGCAACTTCGTCTGAGCAAAAGTCTAGATTTTATTCTTTATTTTGAATAGAAAAAATAGTCAATGATAAAATAAATATTTTCACGAAATGTAGGTACACTTTTAATTATTTTAAATGCGTCAGCGATTCTAAGCAGACAATTTCCAGAAAAAAATGCCGAATACAAATGGTCTCTTTTAGTTTCGTAGACATAAAGTGTAACAATATTTTAAACTCAAAGCCCTCATAATAATACAAGAACAACCAAAAGTATTCCTATTCTAGTTAAAATTGAAAATGTCAACTTTCGTTTTTACCTGCAAATTTACTACAGTAAGAGACAGTTCGTTATGGCAAATAAGCACTCATAATATTATCATAATTATAAAATTACTGCGCGCGTGTCGCCTCTATAATTACAGGCCTCAGTCTTTGCGCCAAACAAAAGGATAATTAACTTTTCAAGTTATACCCCGTTACATAACTTTCAGGTTTAAAATCTTTGTAAAATTAACCGTGTGTAAAGTTTCTGTGATCTCGCTGTGTTTGCTTTGTTCGGTGAAATTTTAAATAATCTTTTGGATTGTTCATACTCTTGAATACGTAATTGTTTAATTTTGGCGTCGGGAAACCGGGAGCTAGTTAAAATCTTCAAAAAGCTACAATGTTGGTGGAATATTATAAGTTTAGTATTTATGAGAATCTAGATTTTTATTTATCTTTTTTATTGTTGTTATCGTACATTCTAATCTTCAAAATACATCAAATTCTCATTGCGGCAAATCATGTGTTGGGACGCGTTGCGTATATTTAATTTGGTTTTTATTTTTATTTTGGGTGGTTTATTTTTTGTTCAAAGTTTAAAGAAACCGAAATGACACTTTAATTATTTTTTTAAATACATCAATTTATTCGTTGACTTGAACACTTAGGCTAAAGCAATGCTTAAGCGTGTTTAAATATCTCTTGGTTTGAAAAAATATTTGAAATATTTAGGTAAGCCTTATGTTGTTTATACAAGGGTTTATTTCCATTAAATACATGATCAGCTTCAGATGTAGATCAACTCCGATACCAATGAAATAAAACTTAAAAACAAACGAAAACCTAACATTTGTTTTGAGTGCTAAAATTTTGCTGTTGTAGCAATGTAGAAGTTACAAAAATCCATTTTAAATCTTGATAGTGCGAAATATGTTAGTTGGACTTTTTGTAGCTTTATCGTAAAAAATCTAACTGCTCGGTGAATGGGAGTTTATACAGCCTGATACAATGCACCCACAATGTTAGGGATAAAACAACAAAGCTTACGATTCGGCTGACTGTCACACCGTTGTGTAATAAATGATAACTAGCAATTTAACATTAGCGATGCAAAAAACAGTGTTAGCGTAGTGAAGTCGTGTTACACTGTGATGTCAAAGGCCCTGAAGTCAATACCTAATAATTGCATATTTATCATATGCTCAAACAGTGAGAGAATATCTCGATGGCATGTGAAGTCTACCAACCCGTACTAAGCTAGCGTGGTAGACTATAGCCTAATCCCTTTCGAATGAGGATATCTGTGCCCAGCAGTGGGACAGTAATTGAGTTGATGATGAATGTAACATGATATTTTATGGTATAAATGCGCCACTCGCGGTTACGTCGCCATATGAAGTGCCATTCTCGTGAAGTATAAACTCAACTGAAAGTTAGCAAACTCAGTTAAAACAATCAATTTTGAATAAGTACTCAATAACGCAGTGGTTATTAAAAGCGATGTGATGGCGGGATTCCAATCCCGGCAGGTGCAAATGTCTCTGTGTTGTCTGTGTTGAGCTTGTACATTTGTACCTGAGTCATGAATGTATCTGTTAATACCTAAATTATTAAATTTATTAGTAAGCAGTTAACCACGAAGAAATCCACATGAGTTTTGAATATCTATAACAATTATTAGCACAACGAATTTAATTTCTAGATAAATTGGATTTATTCCTCAATTTTGGGATTGGAAACAGAAATTGAATTTAACCCTTAATTCGACGCCGTGCAGTATACTTCCCGTTGGATAAAAAAAAAAGTATAAAGAAAAAATGACCGTATATTCCGCGCTTTACGTGATATAATGCACCCTGAACTATGAACCTATGTTGTCAAAAATCAGCAACGCGTGTACATCGACGGGACACGAGCAGTTACCGACGAGATGGCGGGAAGGAGTGACACGCTATGCGGGCTTTCGGTAAGTTGTGTGTTATTCGTTAGATTACGGCTTATTTCCTTGTAATATCACTGAAAACTTAAGATGACATACCTGGAAAGCTACTCATAATGTTTTGATTGCTTTACTAAGATTTATTTAGCTTTTATGATACCCGCAACTTGTATGTCCAGTATTCTTCCCCTTGCCAAATTAGTAGAAAACTAAATACAAAATCGTATGTCCAGTATACTTCCCCTTGCCGTAATATTAGAAATTTAAATCCGCAGATAAAACGTTTGAGAATTTAGTAATTTTGTTTTTCAGAGCTTGAAGTCTAGAGGACATCGTTTAGTTGCATTGGAGCCGCCTGAAAATGGATGTAGGTAGTGATTCTGAGACCGAAAGTAAAGAAGAAATTACAGTTACTATGAACAGCAACCCTTAGGTTCTATAACCTATGAGTTATCCTCCTCATCCAGCCCTTCCATTAATTCAGACGCAGCGCTTGAATATATTAGACAGTTCTGAACAAAAAGACAATATTTCAATCGACGGGAACGAGGCTAACGTAGATGCAGACCTTCATACAGAGGATCGTCCTAGCGTTAGTGGCAGTGGAATTAACTCTGTGTTAGAAGTCAAAGGCAATTTGAACCTTAAGCGACCTCCATTGGCTCGTATTATTAAAACAACGTGCTACCACCGACTGGTGAAGTCAAATAATGCTTTACCAAGTTTGGCTTCATTATTGTCGTTTCCATCATCAAATGCTTCGTCTATGGCTAGTCCACCAACACCAAGAACAACCAGACGTATGAAGAAACTACCAACACGACCTTTGCAAAATGCCCGGGCAAAATATAAGAGGAAAACACTTATTTTGAGCAATAAATGAAAAACAAAGTCAATTTGTATGAAATGTCTATTTAGGTAGTATTGTATCTACAGGGCTTACATTCAGTTCAGTCAAATGACTTCGTCTTTGAGTTACTGAGTAAACTAAACTAACTATGAGACAAATTTTCTATAATATAATGTACATATTATTACGGAATCACTTGTTTCGTTTATTCTATCTCTTTGACAATGTGAAATATACTGGACATGTTTGGAGTGAATCAGTTTCTTATGAACTTGACAATGTCCAGTATAATGGACGTAGGTTTTTCAGGAAACTGAAATCGGTATATTTTTTCCGGTATTTTTTCTAGGGTCCCTTATAAGCTAAGAACCAAAATCTGTAACGTTTGTACAAATTAAATTAAGAAAAAATCCCGTCGAATTAAGGGTTAAATTGTTAAGATTTACTGAATGGATGCCGGCCGAAGATTCGGTGAGTTAAGAGGCTTTTGTCTGTTTAATGAAGTATGCTTCTCATGACTTAAGGTTTTTATTAAGGAGTAGACACTTTAGTTCTTAAAATTTATTAGCCTACTTTAAATATTTTATTTAAAAATTATAACCTTAAACAACCTTAATAACATGTAAAATAAACATTGTTCATTATTTACGGGCAATAAAATATAAATCACAGCTGGTTTCCAAATATTATTGTACGGTGTAATGGGCAGTTTTATTGAAAACACAACAAGAGAGCAGCAATCGCAAAGTAAAATGTCATGTTTGTACATTTTGCAGGACCCCATATTAAGATACAATACAGAATAGTATAAAGAAACTCTTTTTATTACAAAAGCAATTTTGTGAAAATACAAAGTAATCGAAAGAGGTGAATCTGAAATATTGAGATGTATTTAATTCTAAATTTAAATAATTATCTAAAGGTCTCATTGGTCTAATGGTTCCAAGCGTAGTTGATGACGTTAGGTATTTTCTGTAAAATTCTCAGTTCACAGTTCACAATTTTTGCAAGCTCCATCCAAAAATATACTTCGTATTCTAACTTTTGGAGTCAAAGACTCATTTTAATTTGGTCTATCAGACAAAAATACAAAAATGTTAATTGGTTATCTCGACTTTCAACTCGTGTTTTTGTAAATTTCATATCAGCAAATTGCTAAAGCTTCATTTCGGCACACGTTACAAAATCGTACTGAGAAATATTTTCAAATTCATATTGCTCAGAACGTTTTGAGGTTCATAGTGGTCATAGCGCTGTAGGTACTAATGCTTAGTTGACATAATACCTCGTCCGCACTGACGAGGCTTAACATGATGTCAACTTGACATTAAACATATTTTGTAGTGCTTTACCAAGAAGTCGACCACTGGAATAACAAGGATAATAATAAACATATGAACATTGTGATTGGTGTACTTCACTTTACCATAACTAAGAGACATGGTACAAATATTTATTTATACAGATATACAGATACAGACATATGTACATAGCAGTTCTACTGTTTGATACTTATTAGAAATTGCCATCTCTTGTTTGAATTGCCCGTCTGAGTTTGCTATTTATAACTTTTTACTGCAACCGTTTCAAAAAAACACACGTATATTCCCAAATAAACTAAATAAATATTTCCGGACATTATTACACAGCGCCATCTAGTTCCGTGGTAAGCAACGAGTCTTGTGTTACGGATACTAGATGATTGATAATAACTACATATATACTTACTTATGTATATATACTTTGTTTTTTGTAAATACATACATGTTATACATAGATACATCCATGACTAAGATACAAATGTTAATGCTCATCATACAAACATTTGTCCCTACCGGGATTCGAACCCGAATAAAAAGAAGTTATTTTGATGAATATTATTTTCTTTCAGTATTTCAACTAACAACTTAGCAAATTATTTTAAGTGCCTACTAAAATTGTTTTTCGTATGATTTATTTCCAAAATATATGAGGACAAAGTAAAATTAAGGTTCACCCCTAAAAGTCTAGCAAGTTATTGTTGTGTTTTATTTATGAAGCTATTTAGAATTTTCTCGCAAAAACAACTTCATGGCATGATTTACTTCAAACAAATAGAAAAGTTTTCTATTAATGGTTTCTTAGTGTTTGTGTCTACAGATTAGTTTTAAGTTGCCAATCACACGTGAATGTTTGAAACACAATTAACTGGTATTTGTTTACTATATACCATGATACCTAATCGCATGATCCCCATCATGCTATTAAGTAAGGTAGTGGCCGTACAATCGGCTTCTAACGCTTGATTTAAGGGTTCCTATCCCGATGTTCCAAATCTATGCACGTAGATTTTAAAAAAAGTATAGTAAAGCGAACCATAAAAATTGGCGGAGATTGTATCCCATACACATACAATCAGGGAACCTAATGAAAAATCAAACACATTTTCATTGAATTGTAACATTCAAACATTGAACAGGTCTACACAAGCATACCTACTTCATTTTTCAAAACTAATGTATTGTTGCGGAAGTTAGGTGATCCTATTCGGGATTGTAAATTCTTGTAGAAGCCGGACATCCCATCGATCGGATTGTGGTTTTCAAAACGTCTAACTTTCGAATTGTCTATGAAGTCTGTCATAACTGGTCACCCTACTACAAACAGACGACAGAGGTATTGAACCGCAAAGATAGTACTATCCACCAGATTGAAATGTGGTCACCGAATTTAATACCGGTCCTAATCAACGTATATTAATACGCGTATTAGTCTCTTCGACCCATTTACTATCCCAAGCCTGGACACGGGTCTCCTCTGATTGGAGGGTTAGTCTTTAGTCCGCGCTAGCCTATTGTCGATAAGCAGTTTTCTTACCATGTTTTCCTTCGCCTTTAGAGCATGTTATAAATACGCGCAACAACAACCTAATTTTATTTTTATTCAATTATTATCCCACTCGGCTTGAGTCTCCTCTTCCCACGCCAATTTCGAACATATCACTGGAACATGCCTTGAAATTTATCTAAATTTATCAGACGGATACATAAAACATTTACACAGGGACGATACTGACAAAAAAAAATTGTAGGACTACGATTCCATAGTTTATCGAATGATCTGTTTGAACTATACACCAACCCCTGCGTACCGTATAAAAAGGAAACACTGAGATGATCATGAATATTATTCTTAGTTTGATCGTAATCAATACCAGACGGCAGAACAGTTTGCCCGTAAAACTAATTGCTACTAAGCCCTGACGTATCTTTAGGAAACTAAATAGGTACCCCTTATCAAGAATCGTGCCTGTATTTAAGTCAGTTTGACTTACCCGTAAGCGGTTTACGAGACCTCACGTCTTCTTCTCTTCTGTGGCCAGGTTGAAATAGTTTCTACTGACAATAATAACAAATACTCAAATAGTTATAAATTTTTATAAGTATGCGTTTTTTATTAAACTCGAGCAGAAATAAAATTATAGCTCCAAAAAAGCGTCTAAGATTTTATAAAAAGTATTATGTAGGTACTCTTCTCTCAACTCTAGTGGAACAGCAAAACCCGAAGTTTTGAGTTTGCGGATAAAAACTAGTTTAAACAAAAAACAGTGTAATCAGTGACTAAGCGGGGCTTAAAGAAAACTTTTCTTCTTCGCAGTGCAGTGAGATTAAAATTTTGGTAACTTTAATAGCCGCTACAAAGTTGCATATAAATATTTTTTTAAATTACAATCAATCGTTAATGAAGTTAATTGTAGGACTGAAAATTTGTAACTGGTAACTAAAAATGCACTGTTAGCCAAAGGACTCGCATATTTTATAAAAAAAAACTGTTAAAAGGAACAGATCTACAATATGTACTATTTGGTATCTGATTCTAAGATAAATACATATTTAATAAAGGTATATGTACTTATACACCTGTAACTAATAATTGGGGTATTATTTAATATAATAGGCATATATTTATAGCCGTGCCTTTTAAAATAGTTTTATAACTTTATAATTTAACGGCATCCCGTTGTTTATGTGTGCATCAGATCCTGAAAGGCTATTTACTTAAATTATACTCCATCTTAGAGGCTATCTGTTTTCTCAAAGAAGATTATATGCATTCAAATCAACTAGAAAAAACACATTCAAACAGCAAAAAAATATTGTTTACCTCTTTCTTAAAGTAGATTTGAGTGTTAAGTTGTCGTAGTAAAAAAAATTTAAAATATAAACTGGCGCCGTCAATTATAACCCTTATTATCATCACATTCACATTCATCTAGTGACATACATTCAAACTCATATCACATGCACATATTTTTAATATTTTATGTACTTGGAAGTATTTTGAAACATTCTTAATTATCAGTCTTAATTATAAAAAAAACTGCGTTAAAAGTCGGTGCCAGTGCTTGGTTGTACACTGCGCGATGGGTGTACATACCTTTACATTTGGTTTGGCACCGTCTTCATACCTTTGAAACTAAAAAGAAGTTAAAACTGTATTAAGTTTTTTTTAACTTTTTAGTTTTGAAGTCGGTTTTTTTAACGCAGTTTTTTATTTTATTATTTACTTTTTAGTGTCTGTAATAGGTTCGTTGTATTATATGTCTCGTTGGTTTAGTGGTCATACAATGCGACTGCCGAGCAAAAGGTTTTGGGTTCGATTCCCACGTCGAGCAAAGTGTTATTGGGTTTTTCTGTGAAATTCTCAGTAGCGGCTCGGAGTTTGGATTCGTGCCCGGTTAATGGCAATAGGCTCGCCACCTATTACATGGGACCTAAAACATACCGGCAAAACGAGGGTGAGGCAGAGGTGTACTAATGTACACCACATTAGTACACCTCTGCCTCACCTTTCGGGGACAACAGGCGTGATAGTATGTAAGAGGTGAACAATAAACGCATCATCTACATAGAAAATTTGAGGGTTCCTCTCGATTTCCCAAGGACCCACTCGTCAGATCCTAAAAATTTTTTTATGGGACCATACGGGAAGCTTCAGCTTTCATATCAAAAAAGAATTTTTAAAATCGGTTCACCCAATCCACAGTTATGAGGTAACAAACATAAAAAAAAATAAAAAAAAATACAGTCGAATTGATAACCTCCTCCTTTTGGAAGTCGGTTAAAAATACTCTTCACACGTCTAATATTAGAGAATTTTCTCATCTCCATTTAATACGACAAAAAACAGCATCGTTTATAATACTCGTATGTAACAAACACCCGTGTCTTTCTCACGTAGCTCTTATTACTTGTAAACATACAATGAACACGTACTTCTGGTTCTAATTAAAAATTTTAGCAACACAATTACCCTCGGGCCTACACGGAACCTTTTTGCCGGCAAATTTAAAAGTTATTATACCCTTTTATAAAATAAATATAAGGTTACACGCGAATACAGAAATTACTTTTTGATTTTTAAAAGCAATTTCTATGTTCTCTTTTAGAAATATGGGAAAATGGTATAAAATGAGAAATAAATTGTATTTTTATTATATTTTAAAACCTTTTCTCTTCCTTTCTCTTTTAATACTATTAATGTAATCACAAAGTTTGATTTGAAATTGTTACATCACAGATGGATGTAAAAAACTTTTTATTAAAACATTTCAATGAACAAATTCAACACTCATTTTCTCTCAACCAGTTTAAAAAACAATTGCGCGAAATAAACGTTTACACAAAATAAATAACACATGTCATACAAAAGCAAGCTATAACGTTTTGTTATTGTTATTACAATGGCCATTTAAAGCCTCTAAATGCGTCATTTGAGCGTAACAACACGTATGCTTCGCACAACCGTTTACAACAAAAATACTGTATAGAAGGAACATATTCTTCAGAGATCACACGATTCAGAAAACACTACTTTTTTAATACAACAAAGGTGGAAAACAAGCTTACGACCCGCCTAATAGTATGCGGTTACCGTCATTCGCGCATTGGTGAACCTGTAGAAACCGTTTAGGCTTCTTAAAACAAGAGAGTTACTAATCTGACCGCAACTGGAATTGTCATGCTGTCAGAATAGTCACTCTCGTAACGAGCTCTGGTAACTTTACTCGCAGAAACACAACAATTGTTGTTTAACTGCAGTCTTGTAAGGCGAAAGTACTTCCAAAGTCGGGCAGCTCAATTTAAGCGAGAAATCTCCTTATACCCTTTCTCTACCCTAGTGCCTTTAATAACCTTCTGTACTGTACAGAAGGTTATTGGCACTTTCTAGCATTATAATAATATTATATGTTCGCTTGATAATGGAAAATAAGAATGACATATTAGAATATATTGCGTTTTAACCTTCTGCATTGATCTGTTTTGGTGTTCATATAAATATGTCTCGGGTTGTCAGATTAACACGGCCCGTGGGCGCGGACACTAAAGATTAATTACAGATAAGGGCAACATGACACAGGGGCACATTATAAAGCGATTTTAAGATGAGTAGTCATTATTCCACCGAGGGGGATTAAAGGCCTTTCACGTAAAATTGTTAGAATTAACGGAACCTCCTTTTAATTTCTGGAGTGATGAAGCATATTTAATTATATGTATATAGTCTATAAAAATAAAGTACTATTTATTAAGCCCCCCTTATATTGTGGTTAAGCTAATTCATTTTGCACGTAAATTCAAAAATATCCCGGCATTCGAGATTGAGTGTCGTCATAAAAAATCGTATCTAAATCTTTTTACAAACATATTTCATGTTTCATTGAATAATTATCACATTTTATTAGTAGGTCCTACAAATTCAGCACTTGTAACTAACTACTACAACAAGCCAACGTTATAGCTGTAAAGCCTTACACCAAATCGTTTACTAAGGGTTAGGTTAGGGCACTATATTAGCCTGAAACCTTTATACTTACTGAAAGCAACATCACTAACATAGCCAGTTTCACACGACACAAACTCTCTCGTAAGATTACGTGTGCAGACTTCTCGTAGACGTGCTACGCCGTAACCGTGCTACGACTACGGCGGCGTCGTAGCCGTAACTATTCAGTTTTATTGCTCGACTTAGAATATAAGTGGGTGGAATTTCTATTATATCTTTTGAATGTAGCTTAACTAGATATACTTATCTAAATTGTTGTATTATAATGTTAAAGGGGTTTATGTTTAACCTTTCTTTACTTCACATATCTAAACTACTACTTTAGTCAGCAAAGAGAAAGTTTTTAATACGTTTTGATAATTTCTTCAAAATATTTGAAATTTAAAGTAGCAAACAATGCCAATTTCGAACAAAATTTTAACTTGATATACCACATATGTTTGCGTTTCAAATTATGTTCCTCACCTCATATGTAGATCAAAATAAAATAATTAAACTCGTTATTTTTTTAATTTAATGTATGTGATGTGTAAAAATATTGATGATGATTGCATTATCCTTTGTGGACCGTTTCATAGCAAACTTGCAGTATCTGTTATTTAGTAATCGTATTATATGATATAACAATTCACTATGCGGATTATTGTTGTTTAATCTCCCTCCCCTAGGGCTCTACTGTTGTTTATTTTTCAAAATATCTCTTAGTCATTCATCTTAACCCAAACAAATATAATATAATAATAAACAAAATAACGCTACCAATGTTTCCATATCTATGATTTGCAGTATTAGCAATATTATCATTTACTATGAAACAAATATTTAAAAAAAAGCGTAAAAGAAAATAAGAATCGAGCTGAGTTTGTGAAAAAACAAAATTCAAATAAATAAAAAAGATAGATTTAGTATTTCATATTTTTCATAAATGAAAATGCCGAAGCGTAATAATACAATTTGGACCCAACATTTTGCCTAGAAATAAATCTTGTTCCTCCGTAAAACAATTTTACTTGCGAACTTATTTGCAATTTTCGTCGTAGTAATAAAAAAGTTGCAAGTCAGCCTATGCTGAAGTACCCATGTTTATGCTAGACATTAATTTGGAACTCCGCGGGACCTCGCTCAATCATCGCAGCCGTAAAATGTTCACATATTTTTTCTGTCATAAAAATGAGAATATCTCTCTGAGCAGTTCAAAATAAGTGGATGATACACAGCGAACATTTTTTTTCTTCTAAGATTTCAATCAAGGCATACGAACAAAAACCATGAAGAATGAATGAAAATAACGAAATTAATGAATTATGTTAGTCAGAAAAAACAAATACTATTAATACACAAATCATGACATGAAAAATTAACAGTACATATAAATATGTACGATTATATATACGAACTGAATATTGAAATATATAATTAATTTACTGTACCTATACAGAAAAATATTATGGTAACTGATTTTTAATTTGAATCGCACCTGACGTAAATGTGTAAGTCGTTATAATATAATATTTTTTTATTAATTTGCTTCCTAAAAAAGAAAGCTTATCAGAATTATATAAAAAATGAATTAGGTCCGAGTTACCTTTTAGTCAAATTTAAGTTAAGGTACTTGAATGAAGGAATGGCCTTACGAGAAGAGAGAACGTTTAAATTGAGGAGCGTTAGACGATGCCGATATGATTTGCGTAAGTAATACGCTCTCTTACGTGATGTGCGACCATGAAGTTTTATTGCGTGCGGTAATTTGGTACAGGTTTCAATTTTATTTTTATGGTAAGCAGCTTACATAATTTCGGCTTTTGTTTAATCACTATTAGAACATACGATTTTGAATAGAATTTTGCAACAAAATTAAATGATGCATTGAATTTAATAGCTTCTAATTCAGTTAATAAATGGTTTAATTTTACAGTGTACATGTATATCTAATAATTCTTTTATTCGGATATTATTTTTAGTTAATTATTTTACATAAAAATGATAAATTAAAAAAGCCTATTTTTATCGATAAAAACTACATACTATTAATTGGTTGGCAATTGGTCCTTTCATACTAATATTGTTTCATCTATATTCATACATGTCATACATGCGTACCGATTGCGAGTACCTACTACAGATCAGACGGTTTTTGAAAAAATACAATCTCTAATTAATACATCCACGTCTAACATGATTGTCAATGCCCTTGATGGGCCCGCTTCGCCCCACCATTCATGCACCATTTTATGAAATTTATAGATACATATTCTTTAAATTCCTTCGAAATATACATATACATAAGCTTTAAAATATAATTATGATTCATAACATTAATTTACTATGAAAATTTATGTTTTTATTATATCTTCTGTTCAAATAAAACGACGACAGTGAACATTATTATCAGCATTTATTGCTGAAAATAACTATAGGTATAGTTAAAACCATAAACACATTATATTTGATCCGAAGTAGTAACAACAATCAGTGTGAAGCAACGACAGAAATAAAACAATATGATTAGTCATACCTAAAATAAAGTATTGTTATAAAACGGTTTTATTACGTCTATGCTGTGAACGTTTTATGAAGTAATAAAGAATGAATTGCTACTTGTGAAATTTGAAAAAACAATTTGTACAATTCACTTTTATTACCTAGTGTAATATAATAGTTTCTAGGTTTTATTTAATGAATGTTTTGATGGAAAATAGTAGTAAAGCTCAACTGCTAATAATTTTATTTAGAAATAAGCATTATTATATTCTCTTAGAGATGGGGCATAGCGAGATTCCTCGCTCTAAATGAGCTGTCGACTAAAGAAGTACCTCCACCTTACAAAAAACTGCAGTGAAACAATAGTAGTTGTGTTTTTGCGAGTGAGTAAGGTTACCAGAACTCGTTGGGGAAAAAAGAAAAAGACTTACAATGCTGGAAACGCTTCCCCCACAGATTCTCACAATTACCGATTACCGTTGTAATAAAATAAAAAATTACAATGTGGTTCAGATGCACTGAACCACATTGTAATTTTTTCGAACGTTGCCGCACTATACACAGCATCTATTTATAGGTCCTACAAATATTTGCTCGTTCGGGGATCGATATGACCCAGAAGCCAATCGCTCAGTCACTATGACAATCGCACCGACAGTTTTTTTTTCAAATGTCAATGATTCTTTCTGCCCGTGTCAGTGGCTAAACAATATTTGAGTAATAAGAGGCCACTTCAATGGCGTTAGGCGCGGCCAGGCAGAGATCATTCCTCGTGCCGGTTTTGGGGCACAAGGGACATACTATTCATTTAAATAGACCCATATAAATAAATTGATTGCGATATTCAAAGATTATACTCACAAAGATGAACGCAAATTGTAACAAATTGGATTGACTAACGGAAAATATGTGTATTTCTTAAAAGATGGAGTCTATTTTTTTCATGTAGGCGCAATAGAAGATAATATTACTTGTACTTAGCGTCTAATAGTAGTGACCTGGTCAGTGCCAGTGGTCCCACAAAATCCCTTAAAAATTAATGAATACTATTTGAATCACAAAATATTTATCGTAGGTACCTACATAGGCACGGGCACACGGCACAGGGATATTGAAGAGGTCCCGAAGAAACCTGCATGCCTGAAAGATTTTCTCGATGGCGCCGGCGTGTGAAGTGTGGGTGTCGGAGCTATAGTGTAATTCCTCTAAATAAGTCAATGATAAATAATAAATTTAGTAATTATTATGTTCCACTCTTCAGTACAACAGAAAAGTAATTAAGTGTATTTATAGCTTAATTGATAAGTCGTCAACATCGAAAAAACTTCACAATTATATGTGGTTGGATGTACACTAACTTTAGAGTAGTGCACCTGCATAGCTAGCTAACTTTATAACCTAGTTCGCATTTAGTTGTTCTAGCTAATTCGTCTGGCGAAAGACACGAATCCGCGCTGCTATAAATTTTACAGCTTTTGTCTATTTTTGAATCGGTAGATGGGACTGACACGCTTTGTGACGTCGAGTGATATATTTCACTATTACGGTATGTAAGCTTTAGTGATGCCTATTTCAATTCAAGTCTTTTTGAATTATACGAGGAAATTAATTATAACCATTAGGTACCTATACATAAGGTAAGAGATATGTTTCTGAAATTTAGTACATTCTGAGTTTGTCAGCATTAGAAATATGTTTTTATTTCACAACCAACAGTGGGACTTATTTTTATTCCGACACTGTATTTTAAATTTCACAGTCATATTATTAAGAATATGTTTTCTACTTACAGGAAAAAGGCGCGAATTTATATTCCATCTACGAAGTTTCATACATAATATATCATAGTTATATAGTTAACTGACTAACAATTTGCTTCAGGTCATATAAACGGCACACGTGTTGACGTAATAAAATGCTGAAATAACGGCTACAACTATAAAATGCGATAAAAATATGTACGTCACCACATTCACAGGAGCGGAATAAAATACACACCTAGGATCGTAAAGTGTAACATTGTTGATGTGCTTACTTGGACAGGGCTGCATATACATATACCTTTCATTCCATATACATTCGTGTGTAACATAACGTGCTATCACACCTTTCATCCCTGAAGGGTTAGGCTGAGGTGTACTAATGTATGTATAACGACATTCATTTCGCCGGTATCTTTTATGTCCCGTGTAATAAAAGGCGAGCCTACCGGGCACTAAGACCAGCTGCTACCGAGAATTTCATAGAAAAACCTAATGACACTTTGCTCGGCCTGGGAATCGAACCCAAAATCTCCTGCTCAACAGTCGCACGTACGACCTATGTACCAACGAGGCAGGACATGGGATACATTTTAATTATAGATATATTATATTGCAACACCCGAGGCGGTGTACATTGTTAGTACGTTTATTATATTATGTATTAGCACCTAATACGTACACAGTTTGAACAATAAATGTATTGGTAAATATATCTAAATCTACTTCATTTCAACACAACACTATGTATATCTTTCTGGGTACTTATACATATATGTATGTCGCAGCTTGATAGCAAGATGTTACCTAAACTAGCCATTAGTTGTCACTGGTAACAACATTCTGTTTGTCAGTTGTCAAAATCATATATTAATGTGTAGACGTCAATATTACTGCAGAAGGCTTGTTGTGTTGTTGTTATGGTTACGGAGTTTGACAAAGTCGATCAGAGCAGTTGAGTTAGCATTAGAAACTAGAGTGCGCTCACGAACAGCATCCGTTTCCTTCTGATCAATTTGTGAATATTTGTGATTGGCGAAGTATCTACTTCAATCATCAAAATTGTTATGGTCTCTTGATTGATTGATTGGGTCTCTTTTGTTTTATTTTCTGTCCCAAACAGATGCATGAATAGGATTGTGTATCTGATGACCGCAACTCACCTGGGTTCGCCGTCATGTATATGAGTACTAGAAGTACTTGAAATTAATAATTAACTTTTAGCAGTAAATTCCTTTTACGATGAAACGCACATGTTAGCATTAGATTCCTTTTGGACACATATAGAACTTTATGTTTTTGAATATTTCTATAAATGCCGATGCCGTGCGAAGTAAGCCTCAACAGACTAACATAAAGGCAACTCTATATTATAATTGTGCACTTATAGAAGGGGCAACGTGTCTTGCCTCTCCAAAAGGGTGCATTGTGCAAAGAGGTTGGTCTTAAAAAAAATCTTAACTACAGAGGCCAGTCTCCTCAAATATCTCTTTTACATCATCTGTGTTAAAGTAACATCAGAAAAATGTAAAGCGTGTTAATACTGTGTTCTAAAAAAACCCATTTATTCGAAATGATGATTTATTTCCCATTTATTGTGATGGTAATCTATCACATTGAAGAATAGTACCATCATTATCCTTCTTGACATACTACGGTAGGCACTCCACCGCGATCTGCTATCAATATAGAAAGATGGACGTTGTCAAACTTATGCAATATTCGTGTTGATGTTTCCGGGGCGAAAGTTCGGAGCGTCGTCAATCTGTGTCATATTGATATCAGGCTTGGACACAAAACTTAGGGCAGGCGATAAAAGTGAAAAATTGCAGTAATTTGCCAATTTTGTGGTGTTAGCGTTGATAGATGTAAAAGAACTTAATCCCTTACAAATGCTATTATAGTTAAAAAATAGTTATCTACAATTTAAGCGGATTTTTACCATTTTAACAAAGCAATAAAAATATGTCAAACTAGTGACTGCACAATTTTGAGCCCGCGTGAAATTTAAAAAAAAATCGGACCATGTGTTAATCCAGGTAAGCTGTTCAGCCGTTTTACGTAATTGGATAACGAACATCCAAACATAAAATGTTTACACTATTATATTTATTCGAATTATGAAGCAAGCTAAACAAATATAAGCCTAACCGTAAATCTGTATCTGTTTTGAAAAATAATCGTCACTGTCTTAATGTGTCTAATGATTTTTGTAAATAAATTATTAAAAATTTCTTAAATCTGCTGTTTACAACTTAAACTTCCCAAAAACCATTAGATTGAAATATAAAGAAGATTAGGTAAAAAAGTATTTTCTCGTACATGACGATGGCAACAAATTTACAACATCGAATATTTCAAGTAATATTTCACTAATCATAGTCTGTCCTTTTTAAAAATACATATATCGCGATAAAATATATAAAAAGTAGTTTTTACAATTTCATTTACAAGACATCAAACTGCGTATATGACATTGCGGAGATTGCCATTTTCATAGAACTATTAGTTATACTGTGGCTTGGTATAGAATTTACATACAGTTATGATGTAATCATGTTACATATTAGTTTGTAACTGCGCGTGATTTGGTAAATTATGATCTATGAATATTAATGTCAATTTATTACTATTGCTCCAGCTATTTCCAACCTGAATACTAATGTTGTGTATTGTACGGAATTTGGTTCTCAGTCACGGATAAATTACAAACAGGTAACCCCAACAGGGAATACTAAATTACTTTAGAACATCGATGTAAATAATTTATTGTACTTGTTATTCAAATGGGTCTTGATGTTGACTTCTTACTCTTACGTGTGAACATAAGACGTTGAAATAAAAGAACAAAATGCAGTTTCAAGAAGTCTGAACCGACCTGACCTAACCGACTTTATAGACAATCATTTTTTTTTGTGGTTTTAGCAAATGCAGGTATGTACTATGAGTGTTTTATACTAATATTAGTGTATGTCTGTAAGTTTATACGTCATTGTTTTAGCAATAAAATCGGGTTTCTTTTCTTTCATTTCGGGTATAGGTACCTATTTTTAACCCTAGCTTTTTTATACTACGACGGAGGCCGTCTTACGGCCGGCCTGATGGTAAGCGGTTACCATAACCTATAGACGTTTGCAATACTAGAGGTGTCGCTTGTGGGTTGCCAACTCTAGCCAGTTTATAACAGATTTAATAAACCACAAATGCCTGCAAAAGAAAATTGATTTCGACCTAGATATACACCTATATTTGTGAAGTAGATAAAATTATGTTTGTGAAGTATTGAAATTATGTAAACACCCTTTTTTCTGTTGATTACCGATAACTTATATAAGTTGGATAATGAGCTTAGACCCATCCAAGGATCGATCTTGGCAAGCACAACTTATCCGCAAAGGTCGATTGATCAGCATGGTGCACATTTACTCAGACATAAAACCCATAAATTAAATAAGTAGTTTATTTGTTTTATTTTTTCGTGCTAACCATTTATATACATGTAATACTGCTGTTTTTTTTATAAAACAGCAGTATTACATTGTTTGCATTGTTATTGTTTACAATATCTACATTGTTGTGTTGAATATCAATTTGACATCGAGAAAAACCCATAACAAGCCCAATCTTTTTCAATAACAATAACAATTTAGCAGCATCAAATTCATTCAATAAAATATTATGTGTATCAGTCCTTATTCCTCGAAGTTCGCTCGTTTGTTCGTAAATTTTGCTTAACTCATTTTGTTTTGTTTTGCCAACAATATTGTTATTATATTGTTTATGCTATGTTATTATTTTTTTGTTCCTATTTGGGTAATACCTTTTAAGAAGAATAATAGCTTAATAGGACTTCTAAATTTATATACGGAATCTAAGACATTCCGGTGTTCTTTGGATTTTGGTTGCACCTCTGCTTCACTCTTTAAATATACAGGCATGATTGTAATGATTATATTTGTAGGTTTCTAAGGTAGGGGGATCTTAAAAGAGGCTCGTTAATCTTACCTTAAGTTAAAGTTCATAAACTGAAGCTTATTTTGTATCTTAACTTCTTTTAAAATGTGTCGTATTTTGGTATCGTCCACGGAGTACGGAACCGATATACATCTAGTAGATACGCCGATCGGCTACCGGTTAAAAACCGCACTTGTCTACTCGTTCATTCGTCGCAGCCATCACGGCCAAGCAAGCTCGTAACTTCACAATCGGAGAGCAAAACCACAATTAAAATACTTAGTGTCTATTTTACAAAGTAGGTACTTTATCTCTTAACAGAATTCCCAAGTACATATTTATTACATTAACATACCGCCACTTATTAGGAGGTCATGATGCAGCCACTAAAATAGTTACCCAATAGTACCAACCACTTCATAATCACTTTACCTGTGTGCCCCACATACTGCATCTAACCTATGTTATGTGACTAGTACATAGTTTTGTTTCACCTAGATCGGCAAGCATCCGCCATCTAACAGGACTGACAGCAAGATATGACACTTCATTACGTCGGCATGCAACACTAAGCAAAGCATTTGTAATACATCATTGTAAGATTGAAATATTCATTAGCTTATTTGTTAATTTCAGCTGGATGCGGGTGGCCCAGGACCGGTCGTTGTGGAAATATTTAGGGGAGGCTTATTTCCAGCAGTGGACGTAATCCAGCTGACATGATGATGATGATGATGATTTGTTAATTGCTAAGTACAAGTATAGTCGATATGAGGTTAAATCTTTTCGAGTTGACTAATTAAAATAATGTGCTTACGTAAATTGATAGATAGAGTGTATTTGACTTCGATATGTTACTGAATATTAAGTGTAAAAAATTAAATTTACATAGGTAGACATTGCAATGGTTCCTTTTAAATGGGTTGGGTTACCAGCTACCGAACTTAGGTCATAAGTTCGGTTTATCCTATCAGATAAAAAGATTATATTATCCTCTGCAAAGCAATTCTTATATTTATATATACATTACATTAAAAATATCGTAAATTTAAACGCATTTCGTAGCAGCTAGTCGTCGACATTGACTTGTATTTTAATTTCCGACTCAGTTTACATTTCCACTGACATTTCGCACAAGTCTCGTGAGCTTGAAGTCATAAGTAATGACGTCACGTTAATGACGTTTTCCTATAAATATGCAGATACTAGGAATATTAATTATACGCTACTTGAATGAGAAAATAAGTTTTCGAACATCTGTATCTGAATGTTGGATTAATTCTGCAATTCCAAACAATTTACTGCCCTACTACTAGGCACTAATCTCAGATCTAAATTAATGTTGTAGCCAACCACGAAGTCTGGTAGAGTTCGGATACCGCCGGTAAAAAATATCGAAGGCTTGAAAGTTGCTTCACAATGTATTTCAATCAACTTGCTAGGGCATTCTAATAATTATGGTTAAACATGTCATCAAAAACTTAACATGCGTTAGAGTAGCAATATAAATGCCATTCATGTTAATTTTTTCAACGCTTCATAAGCGTCTAAATTTATATAAATAATAAATAATAATAATAAATAATAAATCTTTATTAGGCATTCCAGTGTTTACAGAAATGATTTACAATGACAACCGCACTAGGCAAAGCCTGTATCGCGGCTATCAACAATACGGTTTCCTTAGGACTAATGAGAACAAAATACAAATACAAGACTTAAGTAATTATAACAAAAAGACAATTAATGTGTGAGTGTGTGTGTCTGAGTGTGAGGGTGTGAGTTTGAGTGTGTGTGTGTGTGTTCTGTGCAACATTTAGCCTCTTCCTGTGTGGGTTTTAATAGCTGTTCTACTTCGTTGTATGTTAAATTATTTAAATATTTTGTAGCTTTTGTTTGCATTACACGCACCGTGTCTTCTTTAGATTTACAAATTTTACAGATTTTGTTGTATAAATAAGGAAATAAAAAATTAGAAAATCTTTGTGCAAAGGAAGTATTGACTGTGGGTACCGGGATTCTAAATATTCTATTTGTCAGCAATTTATTGTAAGATTCAGATTTTAATATTTGTTTATGTGTAAGACAGACAGCAGCTTTTATGTAAAGGCGGCGAATGCTTAGCAAGTTCGTCTCATTGTAAATATGTGCTGTGGAATACCTTATAGGTTTTTTTAGCATGACCTTTAGCACGGACCGCTGAGCTCTTTCCAATGAAATTAAATGTGACGCAGCTACACCCCCCCAGGAATTGATACAATACGTTAGAATCGATTGGCAAAGAGAGATGTAAATATATTTAGCTAGATCTGGGTTTGCTACGTCTCTTATTTGTTTCATAACATATATTAACTTTATATTATATATTAATATTATATTATATATTAATATTTTCTTCTTACTCTTCCCAGTATTTATTTTTGTCACTATTTATCTGCTATCATATTGGTACAGAAAATCTTTATCAATAGTGACTTTTGAAGAATTATATAAAAAAATACTAACCCTTATTAGTACGTGGATAATTATGTACTGTGTTTAAAAAAAAACAATACTTCTCGCAGCTATTCGATAATAGCACCCACCCTAAGGCATTCTTTCATTATGTTTTCCACCAAAACATTTGCACTTACAATTCCGCCGACCCATACTCTAATCTCATCAAGTTGTGTCTGAATAATGAAAATATAAAAATAACAATAAAAATTCGGACGTTACTATCGTCAAATGCCACACAATTACGAATGCCATCATAAACATCGTTATTATAGTTGTTATGTATTATACGCCCTCATTTCAAGCCCCCTAATGATACGGCGGGGTCACTTTTTATGCACGACGGTTTATTATCAAGGAAACCTTTATGAATTAATCTTCGGGCGGTGCTATCGAGAACATCATCCATTATAAAGCTCCTGCTCTCGTCATGTAAGCGGCATAGTGACAGACATTTATGACGAATCTAATAATTAGCTTTTATATCATATATATGTTCGTTACTTTATTCTTGCTTCAAAAACAGGAAATCGATTAAATCTTATTTATTAAACTAAATACTTATGATACTACTAGTAACATTATCTACTTATACTAACTTATTACTTTTTTCGCTTATTTTATACAGATCTGTTATTTGAATGACTAAGTATAAAAAGAAATTATGTATGCTGCTTGTTGCAGTTTGTAATGTGATCTTATTTTCAATAATTAATTATCTAAGATGTAACACAAAGAAAGTGTATTGTATCATATTCATTATTAAATTGTTTAATTAAAAAATATATATTTTGGTAATATCAATACAAATGTGTATGATTTGATATATGGTTGCAATACTAGCCAGCTTCAAAGATTAAAATCATGTTCCATTTGAAATAGGAGTTTCGCTAAAAGCTATTTCTGTACCCAATACACTTAGGTAAGTGGACGGTTTTCAAACGAATCATATGAAAGTTCGAAAATATCAAGGATAAGGAAAATATAGCATTTATATTTTCCGTCACATCCATATCAGATATCTATAGACGACACTCTTGATCTTTGAAACAAACAACTAGAAAAATTGTTGAGAGTACCTACTTGACTATTATCTGCAAAGCGCTTATAAGGCAATATAATAATATATGTGGACATTAGGACACAGCGCCATTTAGTTTTGTAGCAACAAGGCTTGTGTTACTTGCTAGTGCATTTTAAGCATTTTTAACAAATCTATAACCAATATTTTGTGATCTGAACGATATTAAATACTGAGAGGAGATACACGGGGGATCATATAAGGGATACATAAAGAAGAAGCAGTTACTAAACCATAGATAAAATCTTGATATTCAAGAAAATGAAAAAAAAGCAGAAGAACTGCTCTGAATCAATTGGCACATTGCTCGGCAGCATTATACATCTAACAGTATAATCAAATGATAGGTGCATGTGTTTTTGTGGGAAATGTAGCATGAGCAATTCCCGTACAAAATATTTGTATGAACGTTCTTAGTCTCAGTCTGTGAGATTTTTTTTTTGTAAACGCACCGACGTCACAAGCGATAATTCAGTATTCAAAATATGCTGTAATAAGCTTTAACAAACCGTTACAAAAATACTATCCAGTATGTCTAGAAAATTAAACTTAACCTATTACTTTACGCTTTTACTACTACCTACGCCTTACTACCACCGAAAATAAAAACGAGCCAGGGAATCCAATTAGCCCGAACACGCGCTACGGTAGACCCTATTTTCTAGAACACGGTTTTTGCTGAAGCAGATTTAATCATCTAACGCGAATTGATTACTGAAGATCACAAAAAACCTTGAAGGTACATTTTAGGATACCTCAAAGGCTACGTAAAAACGGATCTGGGGTTACGTACGTCAACCACTAATTAAATAAAAAACTTAAAAGACCATTTAGTTAGCTACGAACCGTAAAATCACGACTAGTTGCGATGACTTCATGCAGTTAAAGCAGCATATTTCATATAAAAATCGTCGTTTCAGGAATTTAAATAATATTTATGTTCTAAGATTTTAAATGCGAAAGTATGTCTGTCTGTCGGTAACCTCTTTCACGCTTGAATTTCTGAAACGATTAAGATGAAATATGGTACGGAGATAGTTCGGGTCCCGGGGTTATAAGATTTTGGAGATTTTGTCAATTTCTTAAAAGAGGAGAGTAAGAATAAATAATCAGAATGGATAAAATTACTAATTATAGGCAAACAAAATCGTGAGCGAAAGCTAGTAAGAAATATAGGAATACCTCGTGGTTAACCATGGCTTGACATAACATACCAAAATGACACTATAAGAAATAAAATTCAGCACTGAATTTTCTCGTGTGAATATGACTAACTTACCCACGTATGTCTGCAAAACAATAACTTGCGCCAAACCCTGGCAACCCTAATAAACCGAGAAATAGTCTACAAACTTTTTAGTGTTCATATTTATTTCATTGTTCGTGACGTCACGATATGTTTCTAGCAAGTAACGTAAATTACCGAATCTATTTTCAATTTTATTTATTTTTTCTACGGAACATAAATAGGTTCTCTCGTCTCCGCCCGAAAATCTTAAAGATAATGTTATTTTAAGGTAGGTATTATATTTATGTTACAATTACATTTCTCAGAACGTATTGTATTATTTATTTAGTAAACCAATATTCTTGATGGTCTGACAGGTAGACAAAACCATTATGAGATCTTACGTAAATAAATATTGACAATTCTTGTGAAACGTATCTCGTTACAGAAATTATATTGTTTCTTATTAATGATGTACCTATTTTTTTTAGGTTTTTGGTTTCAATTAAATATTCGTTCGCGATCAACGAGCTAATTTTTTGGAATTTATTTTGCAAACTTTTTTCGACTCGGAAAACACAGAACCGATACCAGAATTATTGCTATTAGTACTTTAATGTATAAGTTTATAGTAATTAGTACTTATTTGAAAATATTAAATTTAACAAATATAAATTTCTGATATTTTTCTTACTGATAATGTGGCGGTTATCTGCCTCATCCTTATGAAAAAGTATGCATGATACTATGATATTATATTATTATTCCTGTAGATACTGTATTTTGTGTCTCATAATCAGCAAAAAATCACACCACAACATGATTAAATAATTTATTAGATGTTTATATTTGCAATATTAAAAGATAGTTTATTAAAAATTTACGCAAATTTAATGTTAATAAGTGATACAGATAAATTTAATATAATGTGTAATTAAGATAGATACGTACTGTATATTTAACTAGTGTAATTATATTTGTTGTGCCCGGCAGGGTCCATAATTGTGTCTAACATAAGATTGTCTGTTACCATCTATAAAAACATTGTGGAATGCAAATAAATGATATGATATGATATGATATTAAGCAGTCTTATTCGTGTTGTTAAAAATAATAGCGCTATTGTACTAAATACGTTATAGTGCACCACTGAACAGAATTACTGTTATGAGGGTACATAGAGAGAAAGATTGAAAACACATGAATTGAGACAAGGCATAAAACTCAAATGAGAAAAAATAAATGAAAAATTAAAACAATAGTCACTGACTAATAACAACATACCTACATTTTCAAAGAAGAAATCAAGACTTTATCTGAGATGGAATGAATCGTCAAATGAATAATCATTTCTTTGTATATGGGTCAAGGACGTGACCTGATTGGATGGATTGCATCCGTACAGGCGCCAAACTCCGCGGAAAGGTTCACCGTTCTTTCCGTTCGTTCTATTATATATAAAACCTTCTTATACAATAACAAGAGATCTGTAAACAATACGAGACATATATCAACAATAATAACACTGCCTTGTTGGTCTACTGGTCGCAAGTACAACTGCTGAGCAATATGTCTTGTGTTCGACTCCTAAATCGATGAAAATGGTATTGGGAATTATTTCTATAAATTCAATTTCTCGGGAGCAGCTTGGAGTTTGGATTGACGACAGTCGCAGTAAGGGAGATAAGTAATCAGTATGGATATTCCATTAAATTAGAATCAGTATAAGCTCTCGGCTAGTTTATAACCAAGCTGATCGATGTATATGTAAATTAAGCTGCGCTTGCCAAGGTCTTGGATAGATCGAACATTCTTAACATACTCAGACCCCACTGTGCCTCACAGAATACGTTAAGCTGTCGGTCCCGGTTATCATACTACCTTTGGCCATCGGTAGTAGTAGTGAAAACCTCAAAAACCCTGTATACTGTGCCTACTTTAAATACAAACATATGTAATTGATGTGTTCATAAACGGTTTTAGTTATTTTTTATTTATTCAACCACGGGCGGCGGTCACTTATCATCAGGTGAGCCTCCTGCCCGTTCGTTCCCTTATCATAATATGAAAAATATGATGGATTGCGAAACTTAAAAGATCATTTACAAATAAAATAAAGCTTTTAAACATTCCAAGCTGTTGGAATATCTCCAAGAACGGTTCTTCTACCATTTGTGGCAAGAAGATCATTTTGCTAAACAACTAAATAATTACACCGAAAGATTAAAATACTATTATATGGATATGTTGGCTTGATGCAGAAGCCAGACCGTATAATTATTTACAGCATTTTGGGAGGATACACTATGAGTTCATTAGAAATTAAAATTTCAACTTGGATTTTTTATCGTAATTTATTATACATCCCTCTCTCTAGGCAGTACAACTTGGTACCTATGTAGTTAAAACCAACAAATAAGTAGATATCTGCGAATTTTTGAACATTTTTTTATTTAAATAAAACCAGAAATTTGTTTTATTGCGATAAAATATACGGCGATCAAACTAATTTCGGATCCCGACGTTCCGGATCCTTTACAGCATATTATGGTTACCTGCAGAACTTTCTATGATTAAAATTATAATTATAAATTAATAAGTATTATAGCTTACTTCCGATCAGTTAAGTTGTGATCTCTTGTAAGTGAAAAAGTACACTTAAACAACGCGTGGCTGCTAAAACTTATCTAGTATAGTTTATATGGATATCTATTCTATTGGAAACGCATACGAAATAAAATGGTAGGAATGAAAACTACTAAATAATTCTGGCCATGAATGTCTCAAAATTTTGCCCGTTTTTCCATATTGACCAGACCAAGTTTTGTGATTTTTATATCAAACGTCAGCTCGTGATCATTGTCTATAAAACTAAACCAGAACCGGTTAATAAATACCGGTTAAATACCGGTTAATAATTAGGAATGCAGGCCATATTTACCTTATTTTTTGCTGTAAAAAGCTCATACGTGTTTTCTTGTAACAATAAAAAAAAGCATATAAATTAGCAAAGGCTTAAACAGCTTTAATAGTTCGCAAGTATATTTAGTATCGACGTACCTAGATGATGAGCTGGTAGCTACTTATTGATGACAAATCTAAATGACCTTTACTCTCATTAACTGTTAGCAAGTTTGCATTTCATGTATGTTTTCATATTTGAGTAATACATACGTGATCCAACGAATACGTAAAATAAATCATTCTCAAGATGGCCGTATTTTGTTCCGCGATGACACGACAAATGCTTTGTGGGGAGCCCTGTCATATGTTTGTTTGTTACACAAGGGGATTTGTCAGAGCATTTTTATTTGGCATACATTTAGCACAAAGAAAAAGTACCTACATTCTATATTCCTCCTTCGTTTATTCAAAAAATATTACATCTTTCACTTGATTTAGTTTTGAGAATTGGTAAGTTTTTTTTGTTAATTGACTGGTTGATGATAAAGATTAGTTCGTGGGTGTAGCGGTCATTGAGCTCTTGAATTGGTGCAATATATTAGTAGCACCTAATAATAAATGCTATTTGACATGAGTCATGGAACTATTGGAGTACATCATTACACCTCTACCTAACCCTTACGGGATGCAAGCGTTATGGTATTATGATAATGGTATTATTGTATAATTATAATCCTTACTGCAAAATGGAGAATATGACGAAAAACCCGCGCTTGTGGTACACGCTTGTCTTCTAGGTGTGTTTCTAGGTACATTCGACTTCGTCTTGCAATCTCTATAAGTCAATCGATTTAGTTTTTTTTTAATCATTGTTAATTAATAAGGAATCCCACAATGTTTTAAATCTACAGGTTAAACTTAAACTTACCGATGCAGACATCTATTACAACAAGATAAGTAATAGAAGATGACGTTTGTAAACGCAGGCGCATTTAGCGCATATACAAACGTCATATGAAATCAATAGATCCATTTCTGGCACACGCGTGGATATCGTTTACGCAGTGTTACCATTCTCGTAGAATTTTGCCGTCATCATATCTTAACATATTACTTATTATTTCGTAGACCACACTAATATCCATACTCTTCCAATATTATTAAATTGTTATTGCGAAAGTGTCTGTCTGTATCCTATACTGCTTAAAATGTCATGTACCTACTGGATAAATTAGATATTATACAAAAAGAAAACAATTTAAGGTAACAGTAATAATAAATCAAACACGTTGGCCACGATAAAGGATCAGCTAAAAAAATACAAATAAGAAATAAATTAAAACATTTATTAAATCACTTTATCTTTAATAATTTATTTTGTCGTTTTTATAATTTGAAGAATACATTTTTATAATCTTCTGTTAGTCTATATATATCTTTTTATATTTTACAACATAGTTACTTATTTTACAACCATCATTAAATACACTGATTTACATTAAATATAAACTATGAATAAAATTGTATATTAATATGAAATTGTAAACGGGACGACTTTATAATGGTTTTCTTTTTAGATTCTTGTTTAAGATATCATTTTAGTATTTTTATAATTTACGTACACGCATTTTTTACGAAGAAAATCATCAGTATCACACTGCTACGAATATAATTTATGAATGTTAAGAATCTTTTACAAATATTTACATGAAGAAACACACTAATTCAAAAATTTGCTATAACATACATTCAATAAACACTTTAGTTAAAATTTAGAAGTCCCGTCATAAACGATTAATAAAAATATTATTAAACATATTTCACAAGAGTTTCATAAGTAGTTTTTTACAATGGTTTTGGCACAATTTTTTAAATACGAATAAAAAAGAAATTTTGCACAAATTAGACGTTTTGTAAATAAAAAAATTATCGTTCTATAATGGTTAGGTACTTGATAACAATCTAAATATGTATCTACTTAAGTTTATTAAAAATGAAAAGATCAAAACCAATTAACAAAAATCTTCAGTCTTGAAATAGTTGGCTAGTTTGTTTTGCTACAGAATTAATAAAATACTTACATGAGCTAGGAAAAGGACCCACTGACACAATATTACATACATACTCTTTTTGACAGCTACTTTATTAAATATTTGTACCTATCTACTTGGTGTTCCATTTAACAGGAATTATATATATCATCTACATTCTTTTATTCCCACAAAAATATATTATCCATTTATTTAATTATACTTGTGTTCGGGTCACTACTAAATACAGATCAGAAAGTGCCTTTCAATATATTCATTTTCTACAAACTCGTGTATTTAGAATTTAGCTTTCTATATTGACTTACAGAATAGAATTGAAATTACACAGCATACAGTTCAAGACCTATTGTAAATTTACTTTCATATTTTTACCACGTACAATGATCTACCGAATATTTAAAAGTAACCTAAATATCTTATCATAATATGAATGAATACCCTTTCTATACGTAAATAAAAATAGAGCATCACAAATAACTAGACAGAGACACCTTACGAACTGTATATACACTTTGATGGCGTTAATGTTTTTACGTATATTTACAGAATGATCTTGTATCGGACGATTACAACGGCCACATGTAGGATATGTTGGGCAAGTGTGCGCGGGCCGGCGCCGGGTGCGACGCGTGCGGCCCGAGCGGCGCGGACGACGCGGCGAGCGGCGGCGGCGCGGGGCGGGGCGCTCAGATCGCGGGCAGCAGCGGGCTCGGCGAGCGCGGCACCCGCCGCACGCTGCCGCTCCACGCCTCCCCCATCATATCCTCGTCTCCCTGCACACGCGCACTCGACATACTCTCAGCATCACACTCCTCAACTTCCCAACTCTGAGAGCGAGATGTTTCATTGGTGTTACTATGAGTAGGGCAGCTAGGACTAGGACGCCACTACCACGGAAGAGGAAACTATGCGACAGAAAGTTTCTCATCCTCGTCATGCATTCAGCTCGCAGGCAATCTTACTCTACGACTGGTCGCGGGGTCTAGGGAGTTGACGTGCGGGATTGTGCGAGTGAGTTAAACCACGTATTACGGTGTCAACACTTACATATAAGAAGTAATTACCATCATCGTGTGTGGCGCGGGGGGCGCGGAATGCACGGGCGCCGGGGGGGCGGGGGGAGCCATTGGTGGCGGCGGAGCGGGTGGAGGTTCCGGCGATACCGCTGCTGGAGAGAATGATGCCGGCGCTAAAGGTGATTGAGCTACAAAAAATATCATTATTTTAGACCACCTTTAAAATCCATCCATAAACCCAAATTTCACTGTACCTATACACTCACCAGCGGCAGTTAGAGCCAGTACAAATTGACTCCAGTGCACGCAGCAGCCGCAGCACAGCTGCAGGGCTGCTCTGCGGAGCGCTCGGTGCAATGCCATGAACAGCAGCGGGTTGACCGCCGCGTGCACGTACGAGATATGTAGAGTGATTTGGAAATACATCTGAAAAAAAATAGAGCTTAGCAACCTACTTGTATTTATCATAAACAATGGAACATCTATACTATATTGTCTTATCCACTTCGTGCTATTTTTACCTAACTAGACAATTTTGTTTCAGATCTCAAAACCAGTGAGTTTTCGTTGTAAGTATTATAAATATTTTTATTTGCTCTATCTTTTTAATAACCTAAGTATGTACTCAAAAGCTTCGTAAACGTAGATATTCCACGGAGTCATGCAACTAAATATATCGTAACAACCGAAATAGCCTTCCATATACGTATTCTTACTTCATAAGCTATGTGTGACGTCAGAGCCGGGTGGTGCAGCAGCGTGATGAGGAACAGGGGGCCCCAGAATAGGACGTAAGCAGCCGTGATGACGAGGAACATGCGCACGCGCCGCACGCCCTCCCTCTCCACCCGCGCCAAGTAACCGCGCAGCCGACGACCGCCCCCCAGAGGCAGGTTCGAACTAGATGGACGGCACTGACCGTCGGAGAAAGTACCGTCTACAGTCTACAAGAACAATTCTATATTTTAGAATGAACTTTATAACTTAAATCTGACTTAAAGGGGTATTTAAAAGAACCAATTTAAAACTTTAAATTTAAATATATAAAGGTTGAATTTCACGCTTGAATGATTTAGAAGCCTTCAAGTTTGTAGTAGTTTTTGATAGTCTCAAAATAAATATTAACCTTATTACCTCCATACCTATAATACATGTAATACATGTATTAATTTCACATATATATAATATACATGTCGGAGGAAGCTATAAGTCGGTTTGATTATTGTTTGCAAGAATAACGCAAATAATGATTTATTACATTTTTCCATAGCTTAAAACCTCCTTAGTCTAATAAAAAGTAAAAAATATTGTTATCAGTTATAGACCAATCAGAGCAGAGCATTTAGCTTGAGCGTGGTCGAGGCGCCATCTTTACTTTTGGAGGGACGCGGACAGTATTGGACATTATTGAGAAATAGCGACTGATCGAGTTGGATCATTGAGATTGAGAGTCTGAGAGACTGAAAGAGTATTAATTGTTGGTAAAAGTAAGACCGGTGCCCTGAACTCGCTGCTCGGTCTTAACTGTGCATTTTCTCTCGATATTATTGTGAAGTGATAAATTGTTATTTAATCCGAATTAAAATAATATGTAGTGCAAAACCATGATCATTATGTTTGTGCTTGTAATTAACCCTGATGATGCCCACGAAATTCTTAACCACTAATGACGATGTCAACAGAAATAATGTTTCTCCGACATCAGAAGTGGGATAACTACCTCCGCTTTCTGTCGTTTTTCAATTTATTTTCAGATTTTTCATACATACGGACACAAAGCAGATCGGCCTTTGTTAGTCGTGGTTCGAAATTCGAATACATCTGGAAGCGAGGTGCAGTCGCAATAATAAGGCATTGTAGATAAACAGAATATCGAGAAAAACTTGGTGATGTAAATACTGACGCTGGTTGGTAACGGTGGACTTCTGCTTTTGCGGATCGTGGTATACAGGAAAGTAAATTAATTCTAGTACTTATTCAAAAGTTACTTCGTTTTCAGTAAGTGATAACGTTTAAATAAAAAAATACGAACGGAATCAAACGGATAACGATGATGGCAAAATCGTTGTACTGTTGTTGTATGTTGCTGCTGTTGTACTGTTGTTGTATTTTGTTTAAAAATGTTATGATATCGGAGTTTCTGCGTGTGTGATATACTGGTACAGGTATAAATACCCAATGTGAGCTTACCAGTACGCAGACTGGGTATGTATAGCAGAAACCTGGCCGTACCCGATTAGTAAAATTTTATTGTATTATCGAGTAAAACGCCGAACTAAATCGTATGACGGTACGGACCTACGCGGGTCTCTCGTCATATCCAGTACGGCGGCGCGGTCATTCATAATGCTCGCGCTCGCGGAGAGTACGAAGTTACCCGAATACTTACGGCGATTCCCGACACGCGTACGTGTAATATTTTAGGCATTTTCTAACAAATAATTCGGTGATACAAATCTGTTCCTTATACATATCGGAATTAAGAAGTTAATTGTGTAATGATGTTAAAGAGTATTTCATTTTGAATTACTAAAAAGAGTTATTTACTTTTAATAAAGATAGAGGTCATTTTAGAGTACCTATTTTAAAATATTGGAATTGGTCGACAATAGTAATATTATTAATTTCAATGTTAACTTTTTTTTACGTCAGTTTATTTGCCTGTGAATATTTTATGAAGTCAGATTGAATTTTTGGCGGGATTTAACTGTTATCGTGTTTCTGTATTGTTTTTGTTATTTTGATTGTTGTGTTGTTATTTGTCTGTGTATAAAGTAATCGAGTTTCTAAAAGGCGACCGCTAAAGGTGATGATGATGATGATGACCGCTAAGGCCAGGTTTGGAAAACCTGTAGGTATTTTGATATAGGGTTTTAGTAAGTACAAAACACTGGAGTCCGCTGGAGTGGACACGTCGTACACATGGATGATAGTAGATTGCCAAAGTCTTTCTTCTACTCCGAACTCTCATGCGGAAAGCGCAAACAAAGAGTTCAATATCTGCGTTACAAATACGTGTTGAAACGCAATCTCGCGGCCTGTAACATATCTACTGATGGTTGGGAGGACGGAATGAAGAGTACGGAATGGCATCATACCGTCTACACTAATGTGGTGAAGTATCGCTTTGCAAGTCACATCAGAGCCCATCACAATGACCAACTGATCATTTAGTAGTCGCCGTCACCGGATACGGTGTGGAGGACACATATTAGTACCTAGGTACTGGGTATACGGCCATACCCATACCTTTGAACCCGGGTACGTTGCAAGATAATGTTGCATGGTATATCTCATGCCTATAAGATACCCTAGGAGCATGGTGGTTGTTAATGTTTAGGTAGTCTTTGTGAGAGGCGAGGCGGCGGATACAAGGCAAGGTGGCCATAACAAGATGAGGTAGCCATAGCATGGTAAGGTGGCCGTAGTAAGGCGAGGTGGCCATAGCAAGATGAGGTAGCCATAGCAAGGTGAGGTAGTCGTAGTAAGGCGAGGTGGCCGTAGTAGGGCGAGGTGGCCATAGCAAGGCGAGGTGGCCATAGCAAGGCGAGGTGGCCATAGCAAGGCGAGGTGGCCGTAGCAAGGCGAGGTGGCCATTGAAAAGTACCTAAAATCTGTTGGATAAAAGGCGAGGTGGCCAATTATCTAAAATGTGTAACGTGTATAACGGCGAGGTGGCTGTTTCGATACTATGAACTTGATTTCGTGTGTAGCGTCTGGGCTATAAGGAGTCAGATTCGATAGCAAAAGGCGTATAGCTAATTTAAGATAATATCTTATCATCGGTGTGCAGGAGATAAAATAATAATTCCTTTGGTCAGGAGTGGCCGAACGATAACAATATCTTTTTTGCAGTTAAGGACGATGCGCAACCTTCAACATCACACGAGGGCGTGTGGTATGTCAGGACGGCCGTGTCGGAGGAAGCTATAAGTCGGTTTGATTATTGTTTGCAAGAATAACGCAAATAATGATTTATTACATTTTTCCATAGCTTAAAACCTCCTTAGTCTAATAAAAAGTAAAAAATATTGTTATCAGTTATAGACCAATCAGAGCAGAGCATTTAGCTTGAGCGTGGTCGAGGCGCCATCTTTACTTTTGGAGGGACGCGGACAGTATTGGACATTATTGAGAAATAGCGACTGATCGAGTTGGATCATTGAGATTGAGAGTCTGAGAGACTGAAAGAGTATTAATTGTTGGTAAAAGTAAGACCGGTGCCCTGAACTCGCTGCTCGGTCTTAACTGTGCATTTTCTCTCGATATTATTGTGAAGTGATAAATTGTTATTTAATCCGAATTAAAATAATATGTAGTGCAAAACCATGATCATTATGTTTGTGCTTGTAATTAACCCTGATGATGCCCACGAAATTCTTAACCACTAATGACGATGTCAACAGAAATAATGTTTCTCCGACATACATATATGTGAAATTAATTTCACAAACAAGATAAAGATAAGTTTTTGGAGACCTACGTACCGTAATTTTGTTATCTCGTAATCGAAATAGCAACAACTCGTCTAACACGCTTCATTGTTAACATTGATATTCTACGCAGCAGCTTTACCAATATGCTTCCAAATCAATATATAGTATAGGATTGTTACTATTCAGATTGATTCATTATTGTTTTATACTTAAGAGAAAAATACATAAATTAACTCTAAAGTAGCAGAACAAAAGATGTCCACTAATGTATAGAAGTTGCCCGTAAAAAGTTATCAGCGTAATATCAATAATAATATACATACATACATAAATGTACACATAGTAAACAAGATCAGTTTGGAAAAGAAAAATAAATAGAAGATTATATACAGTCATTTAAATAACAGGATGAAATGAAAGAGATATTCTAGTTGTTGGAAACGCTAATTACTTTGTAACTACTGAGATGAGAGAAGCATGCATCTCACTCCTTACCCTGGGTCCGACGCTGTTGGGCAGGGAATCCATCCGCCTGTTGTCACCTGCCATGCTGACAAGCGTGGTCACTAAACCAGCTACTCGTACTGCTTCTACGTTAGCCTGCATGCGATAAGATTTAAATTTATCGAATACTTAAATCTGAACCGCACTTTGGCAACGGTAAGCACCGAGCATGGTTTTGTTGTTAAGAAATATATATGGACGATGCATTTCTAAAATGCGAACGTCCATTCAGACTGGGGCAAACTCCGAAAATTTAAATCTTATTTGCGGTGTACCGCAAGGAATATTGGCAATGTACCAACAAAAATTGTTATACCGGCCAACGTTAGACTAGAATACATACGTATATGCACAATATTGTACAGCGACTTCAAATTATGCGGATGACTTTGTGAGTTTCAACGAGTTTCGAGCGCACTAGTTCTGCGTCACTCGCAACTGTGAACTGCATTACACTACAAACTTGTTACATGTCATTCAAAACAACTCTATAACTAGTACCATGTCTCATAAAGCCGTGGGTGACATGTTATGGTTACAACATTACTTCGCAATCAAATGATGATCATGGAGAAGTTTATTTTATGAGTATGTGAGATGATGCGTACAATGTAAACAAAGCATTACTTTTTATTATTACTTCTCATGAAACTAACCTCTCCATGCCATCTGATATTCTCGAGGGTGTTCGTTGAGTGGATCGTGATTAATGATAAACAAACCTTGGTAAGGTCCCGGTGGAGCTTTTTCAAGTGGAAAAGTGTCAATCCGATGCAGACAGCGTTAACGCCTATCCAAAGAGCGTTTAATACATAATGCCTGAAGGGTCCTCGGACTAGAGGACACGACGGCGCAGGTCCATAAGACCCGTAAGAGCCTGCACTGGCAGCCAAAGCCCCCGATAAGAACGTGGGCCCGAGATTTATGGTTATAGATGCGAACCAAATCATGAATGTCCCGAAAAGGACGCACTGCAACAAAACGTAAAAAAAGTTCAGTTTGCGTGTACAAACTCAGTAGGTCTTATTTTTTTATTTTATTGAGATGCTTCTTAAAAATTGGCGAAATTAAGGAAAAGGCAATGAGGTTTTTTATCTCTGACAATTTTGAAATTTTCTACGCGGACGAATTAAAGTTACGGGAAGGGTCGTAAAGGAAACGACAAAATCATAATTTTACCTGTGGGCTATCCATAAGTAATGGCGCTGATAAATCAGCTTGCTCCTCCTCATTTTCTGGGAAAATTGGACTATCGTTGAGTACCGTTGTAAGCATATTCACTGTTGACACTGTCACCTAAAATACAAACACACTATAAACATGGCAGATATTTAGTATTTTGACATATAATTAAGTAAGCAGGCGTAAGCCTGGATAATGTAGGTAATATTTTTAATTAATATCAAGTTTTTTTAACGTTTTGAAAAAAAGGTAATGGAAAAGTGAAGTCTATAAGATTTTTGCATTTCACCTTCACTTATGTTCTACAGATAGCTTAGAGAAATTGATAAATAAAATCTATTATGCTACTTTTTCTCATACGTTCCAGCCACAAAAATAAAATAAACTATAGGTACTCATTCTACAGATAAATGACCTAATCTGGTCCTAGCGTCTATGCCAATTCACATCATATCTCAGACACATTTCTCCAAAGCGTCCAACATTCAGAACTAATAAGACACTATCAAAATTAAGCATCGAAGATTATTCTTGGCTCTTTTCTCGTCTGTCTCAACTGAACTTAAGTGCCGATAAATCACTTTTATGCGCACAAATGCCTCCAGTTTCAAACAATCGTACTTTTGTCAGCGAATATCTGTTACTTTTTGCATTCTATTGATGCTCATCTGTATTTGATGACACTTAACTTCAGCCTGCTTTGATTTCTAACTAACGGAGGCCTTGGAAACTTATGGAGGCAAATGTAATAACAAAGCTTCGAAAAAATAAAAAAAGTGGACGTTTTTATTCTAAAAGATTTAGGTTCAATATTGAATGTAACCTAAATTGTTATATAAGGGTCACATGCTATCTAATTCTACATATTCACTTTACTGGTAAAATATATGGCGACATTTATGATGATAAAAAGTAATGGGTCAATGAACATTCAATGGCTCATATAACTTAACGGCGCCCTATGGTCAAATGGTCAAGTTATAGCCCGTTAATCGGATAATCATTTGCAAACATTTCCACAAATGTTTCCTACCAGAACTCGTTTGATTCTAAATGTGATCGTATACAAATATAAAATATAATTCCAATGTGCATGATCAACATGGGTTGATGGTCCACCAGCAGTGGGACTGTAAGTGGTTACAATCCTATTGCTGGACACTGGCCGCACATTTGAGAAGAATAAGGCTAGTCCTCCTTACTGGCTTAGTGAGGGTTTGCAGAGCTGACGAGCCTACGAGAAAGTCTCTGAGGCATACATTCTTCATGATGTTTTCTTTCACTGTTTCAGCGCATTTTAATACGCATATAACTTCAAAAAGTCAGTGGTGCGTGCCTTGGGATGGAACTCGATACCTACCGCTTCCCAATCTACTAATCACACCACAAGGTTATCAGAGCTATTGACTATCAATATAGCTCACACTCAATTCAAAATCGAATCGTTTAAAAACAAAATCATTGCATGAAAATAAAAAGTTTCTAATGAATGGAGAACCTCCTCCTTCTGGAAGTCGGTTAAAATTAAGTTGGCCCCTCGAACTCAGCTGTAAAGGTTCGGTTCTTTTAGAAACCGAAACATATTCCATGTTTAAATAATCATAGTACACATGACCGAAATAATAAAGCCTACTGAAGAGACAGTAAAGGACTGACGAGCTGAAGAATGGGACGGACGTGAACAGGATACAGCAAACTGAGGTTTATGTACAGTATGGACTGCGATTACCTAATTTATATATATGTACACACTGACCATATTCCTATACATAACAGTAATATTCAAATAAATAAACCTGCGTGCATGCATGGCACGATGTATGAATGCGGTTAAACAAAAGTGCTATGTAGGGATCGTAGCGCGTGGCGTTCTTTAATATCTGCCTAATTCCATGGGAAAATCAGATCGAATCCTTATTTTACCTGGTCTTTATAAATTAGGAGATACGAGTTTTACCTCCACTTTCAACATAATACAAACTAATAAAATCCTGTCAGATTTGGTGACCATTAGGTCTGTCGGATAATCATTTATGAAATAGACATCAGGTACTTTCAGCGGCTTATACAAGAAGAAAGGTCTGACACGCTGATCCTCTATAAGCTAAGAGCTGTGTGACTTTTTTAACTAAGATTGGAGAGACTTGTCTTGTATTTAAGTCTCGATATTAGTTCACAGTTTGTGTACAGTACAAAATGATCTGAAACTATTTTCTTAATTTTCAAGTCGTTTGTAAATAATACTAAATATATCACGAGACTTGTGTTACAGATACTAAGATGGTTGTTACACTACGTGGATATAATATAGACTGATGATGATGATGATGATGATGGATATAATATATTGTTTTGTATACACATATGTACATGTTATACACAGAAGCATCAATATCTCAGGTACAAATTTTCTTACCATAGAAAGTAGCCTTTAATACCACTGGGCTAATCGGATGAGTGTAAAAATAATGTGTGTTTATGTGATAATTTTGATTTGTGATAATTATTAGGGGATTATCCAATACAATGTTAACAAAACAAGAAAAAAGCGGCCGGAATAAATCCGAGTCCATTAGAGTCGCTGTGTTCCAGATGAAGTGTTTCAAAAACGCTGACCGGCCGTGACACATTTTGCGTCAGGCCAAAAAAAACCAATGCCGCCAGTGCGGTTTAGGGTCGCATTTTAATTCGGGATGGTTGGCCGATTTCAGTTGTTCGTCCCCCATCATCGACCCAGGTTGGAATACCGTATCAAGTTCGAAATAACTTTTTCCTTTCCGAATTTTCCGGGTTTCTATTTTAAAATATTTTATTCGCAAGGCTTCACAAAAACGATCCCTTTAATTTAACAATCTCGCAAAGAAAATATTTCTCAAATAAATTCATGAGATATTTCCTCAAAAAATATTTGAAGATTTTCTAAGACTCGCAAAATCATTTCCGCGTTGAATTCTGACTATTTACAAAAAAAGATATGGTTGGTGCTATGGCTAATCGATCGGTTTCATTGCTAGGCATGCCGTTCGCTAGTTAAATAGCGTTAATATAGATCTTCCGAGAATGGATGTTCATGTAGGTATGTTAGGATTTCTATTCATAAACACAAGAACGACACTGAAGAAAACACCAACATTTTCAAAAAAGAGAGTCGGTCTGTCACCAATACACAGGTTCAAGACACTGATTCAATGTTAACACGACAGGCGATTGCGAAAGGTACTTATATTAATAGACTTACCAACAGCAAAAAGGCGGTTTCCACCAGTGAGCACTTATATACGGGCTGACAGCGAAACACGGCGATGCCGAGGGGCAGCAAGATGGCCGCCCGAGCGAGATCCACTATCGCTTGGTGGAACAGGAGCCCGTGGGACCATCTGCGAGTAAAGGATACAATTAACATACATACCATCACGCCTGTCAGAGATAGGCAGAGCTGTGCTAATTTACGCCCACATTTCGCTGGTATGATTTAGGTCCCATGTTATATAATAGGGGCTATAGGGATGTAAAAGATATTAGAGGATAAAACCTATTGCAAACTATTAAATACAGTTAATTGGCAATATTACATTTTAATACACTATCAATTGGTTGATAATGTTCGTATGCGTTCAAATAAATACAGTTAGAGATGATAGACATCTACTAGTAGGCACTATTCAATTGCATTCAAAAGTAAATAAATGTTAATTACTTCATTAATGTTAATTTCTTCATTGATATAGTGTGTGGCTGCTGAAGGTCCTGGTCCTAATTCCCAAGTCGAGCAACATAGTGCTATAGCGCTTTTCTAAGAAATTCTCAACTCAAAGTTGCTACTCGCAATGTGAAATTGTGTATATAAACACATACACACAACATATCATGCTGTGGAATGAACTAACTGCAAGGTTTTCCCAAACGACTACAGCATGGGGTTCTTCAAAAAAGAAGTGAAAATGTTTTTACGGGATGACAACGGGCGAACTAAACCTCTGGTGTTGCAAACGTTCACAGTGTACGGTCACCGCTTACCATCATGCGAATCGTAAGATTATTTGCCATCCTTGTTGCATAAAAAATATATACTTATGTGTTTTAATAAAACCCCGCCAGGTGTTCCCGTGTTCTTAATAGAACATAAACGTGATAATTCATTCTGTCGAGTAACAGGTATAAAACATCGACAGGCGATTTATCAATCATCCGAAGTGTCACGCACTTAGGACCCTCTAGAGAGGACGACGACCCAAGAGCAGATTTTCTCGAAATATCTCGACATAAATAATACAGCAGGTAGTGGCTGATATTCCACACAAGTTTCGGGATAAAGGAGAGTTTTTGTTTATGTAACGAAGTTTTATTAGAATCTTTCTTTTAGTTTGGGAATACTTGGGAGTTTGTTGGTGCAGTGATAATAGGAAGTTGCTGTTTTTGCTGGAACCCGGTTTGTATGTACCTATATATATATATGTTTGGGAATCTTTCAACACAATTTTCATGATGTGATTAAATTAAAAACTTGCACGTACCTTAAAACCCGAGGCAATACAATAATATCGAAAATAATATTAAAAAGTTAAATAAACAAAATTACACAAAATGTTATTAAAAAATTAACTATTTTTGACTTCGTTTAGTCACTAAAATTAAGAATTATTCTAATTCTTTAATTATTCTAACTGCATTTTTTTTTGTTTGATTAGAAAGAAACGCTTTTTATGCCAAAGTAAATCAAAAGTGGCAATCTATATATATAAAAGGAGAAGCTGACTGACTGACTGAATGACTGACTGACTGACATATCCACGAAGAGCCTAAACTATAAGGGTTAGAAACTTGAAATTTTGCACAGGGATTCCTTTTATAACGTAGGGGAGCACTAAGAAAGGAATTTTGAAAATTCACCCCCTAAGGGGTTAAAACGGGGGTGTAAGGTTAGTATGTAACTTTGCTGTTTTTGAAGTTATTCAATTGAAATTCAGTTTGAAGGTTTTTCATTAAAAGTTATGAAACGCGTGTAAAATATTTTTTCTAAAATCATCCTTTAAAGGGGTAAAATGGGGGTGCAAAGTTAATATGAAATTTCTTTGATTTTCAATGAAACTTGGCGAGTGTAGTCTTTGTATGACGTAGGTATCCGATAAGAAAGGATTTTCCAAAATTTTGCCCATGGGGGGGGGGATAGGGGGACCAAGTTTGTACGAGACAACGTGATTCCTTGGTCCAATCTACTTCAAATTTTGCATAAACATTCTTTAACAGAATTGATGGAAGACGTATTTCGTATTTTATCGAAATTCAATCCCTGACGGGATTAAAAAGAGATAGAGAATTATGTTGGAGGTGATATCAATACTCCTTAGTGCTTTTGATTTAAATTACTTTTTATTTTGACACATGCTTCAAAACTCAATCCGATTTTATTCAAAAGAGGTTGAACTCACATAAAAGCTTGATGCAATGCAAATATTTTATACTCCTTAAAATTGGAATTTCTGTTTGTAATTTCATATATAAAAGTATAGATACGGTAAATACACAAAAAAATAATTTCTAAAATGTTTGTCTGTCTCTCTCTTCGTTCCTTCTAATTGCTGCAACAGCTGGACCGATTTTGTAAGGACTTTCACCATCGTTATATATAGGCTACTTTAATTTAAGAACAAGAAACGAATTAAAGTTCCGTATGACTTAAAAACGCGGGACCTGACCAATGCATGAATATGAACATTAAATTTTTCGTTAAATTTTACGCGGACGAAGTCGCGGGTAACAGCTAGTCCTTTTATATCACAGAACCTTGCATTACATTTTGACTACAACTGCTCAAATATTTGTAACATTTCATATTAAGCACTCCATGCTTTCATGCGGAATTAGGGAAATTAAATATTTGCTAGCTTTTAGCTCTGTTTTGCTTGCAAAGCGTGTTTCTATAGTATCTTTTTTGGTCAGAATATGTAAAGAAAAGATATATAGCTGATTTATAAATAGCGAAATAAAATTACTAGTAACTAACTAGTTAGTTCTAAAAGCGTTCTTAGCTTCTATTCAATAAAACATTTTTCTCACGTACCAAGAAAACTGTGGCCACGTTGGAGACATGTTATTTAATTCTTAATAACTTTAACTTACATTTTGTAAAAGTTGAAACGGATTTCAATCTAATCTAGATTTCGAAACTATACATATCACAAAGCCAGTGCTTCGAAGCTTGCAATACGAAAATAGTGCGACCTAATGCTTTTTACATTTCAGACGTGTCAAACGTCTTGAACTAGGCTAGACTGTGAACATTTGAACTAGCTTGGGTGGTATATTTTTAGATAGAAATAAAAATTTCCAAATGAACCCAAAATTTGATGTGTTTAATCTAAGCAGATGTAAACTTTAATTAGCTTATGATGTCTCCTAACGATTTGCAGATTTCAATAACGATAAAATTTGATATCGACGTTGAATACATAAAAAGTAATTTCGAATTCAAAAGAAAAAATGATTACTCATGAATAAAATTATAACACATATGACTTCAAAGAAAAAACTTTCCAAGAAATCTAAAAATGAAAACGAAGACTTTACAAAATAGATTGTTGAATTAACGCAATTCTATCGACAGACACCTTCAGACATAATTCAATAGATCCTATCTTATTAATTTACTAGTAGTGAGTAGGTAATTTGATCTGGCAGCAAATTGAGACCCCTCTGGTGTTAATCATATTTTCTGGAAGCTTTATCTTTTAGGTCGGGGATAAAGGTACTTAAAGAAAATTGGATAAAATAGATGTTTTATCAGTAGTGCGCAGTTTCTAAATTATTTTTGTAATAGACTTCATGTTCATAACGTAATGAGATTGAACTTAAACTGTTTATTTTTAATATAAAGTATTTTTGAACAGGTTCTACGCATTACAATTTTGTTTTATGTAGAAGGGCTTTGGAACCTCTGTCAAAAAAATAGGACCCTTCTTGAGTGACATTTTTTGCGACAGAAAGAACATTACTCAAAAAACCTTTTAAAAGCTTGCTGTTCAAATCAGGCTAGGCGTTGTAAGTAATGGGCTGATGTAATGAAGTAAATAAAATATCAATGTAGTTTAAATACTCTATGTTTTTTCGTAAATTCAAATTGGATTAATCCTCTAACCTATACCTACATTTATCAGATTGGCGACATATAAAATGCAGATTCAGTGGCCCAGTAAGTATTATTCCGTGTTCCCGAATATAAACGTACTCAATCTATGGCGAGGATCGCTTATCCACAATAACACACGAGTGTAATAGTTATATGTTGTGACGTCATAACATTAACATTATCGTTATGACTTCGACAGTCGTTACAAGACATATTCCGCCGGTTGTAAATGAACCACAGCGTCATAAAGTACGCAACATTTGAATAATGATAAACATTCATTTTTTCCTGTTTCTCATTTTCCGTATCGAAACGGTCCCTGAAATTTATTACTTTTATTTCTTTCAAAGTATTATGGGTTGATTTATGTCTGTTTTTTTTTCTTTAGAATATTATCAAATATTATTGTTGCCTTGGGTTTGTGTACCGGGCAAAGGAAAGTTCGTTATTGAATCTTCCTTCCGCCTATAAAATACCCTCGTCTAAATATCTCTGAAAGTCTTACCAAAAATCTTTGTTATACCACATAATATTATCCGCCATCATAAAATGTTGTACTTGGTTTGGATATTTCATGACTGACACATTACACACACAACATTTATTGAACATTTACATGACCAATCTTACCTCCTCAGCTGTTTTTTGCTAAGTATAACCGCCATCAATGCCAAATTGGCTGACATCCCCAGACTGGAGAGTGCTAGCAGGGCTGCAGCACTAGCAGCGCCACCTGGCGGGCAATGCCTCGTGTTGTTGACAACTGAGGAGTTGGTAGCCCCTGCCGAACCGAAGCGAAGGTTCGCTCCGATCATGGCCACAGCCGACCCTGCTTGAGAAATGACCCCTGTGAGAAAATCATGCAAATAATTTCAACAGGAACATAGGAATAGGTGGATAGTTACCTATTGTTATTTTGCTATTAGTTTCGTGATCTGAAAGATGAAATTAATATTGTTCAAGTCAAAGTTACAAAACAATCAAATGTTAATACAATTACAATCAATGTCGATAGATTACTTTAAATCAACGACAGAGATTGGCTTTTCAAAGAAAATGTTATAGTGTTTGTTTTGGACTAATAAATAAGAGCCAATTTTTATTTCCAATCATTTGACAATATTTTCAAAAATAGTAAGCCAATTGAGTAACGGTATAGTCATACAATTACCTGCCGACATTTTGGCGTTCAGACGTCCGTTCTTAATGGAAGTTTACTATCGAATGCAATGAATCACTGTGACAGCCAATCAGAACGCCCCCCACCCCCCCACCGGCCCATTGCATTTTTGCACCAATGACGCTGCGATTCACTGACATCACAATCTTTATTGTATCGCACTGTGCCGTTTGTCACTTAGTTTTAACACTGTCTATGAGGTGTAAACATTTTGTTTTTTTTTCAGTTGCTATTATGTTACAAGCACTATGATCTCGTTCAATTTGTTGATTTATATATACTTCTGTAATGTTTTTAGGTTGAATTGTCACAATAAATGTAGCATAAACTTTGCACTTTCTGGAAAATACATAGAAAAATTAACTTAAATATAACAACATATAATATAGTATGGATATGTTTTTTCACCAGACAATTGTAAGCATTCACGAAATCATAATCAGAAGAAACTTTAATCTCAGAAAGTTTTATAATATGTCTGAGTTTTAACTCCGAGATTCATTTATTTCAATGGTATATTATTTTTAAAATACAAGCGTAATGCAGTCTACAGAAAAAACACTGTGACGTAAACTTTACTAACCACAATCCTTTGTTAGTTTTTTCCTACTTTCGGCGAACGGTGCAAGTGCAAACAATTTATCGGTGTCAGATACAAATGTAGCTTATGACAAATCGATATAGCACTACAGAAATTACATAGTTCGGTCTACAAACTGAATGTAAAAATTACTACATATTTATATAATCAGAATTAGAAATTCAACTCTACGCAGTACATTTCTAGTTTAAAACGCAAGCTACATAATGTGATTACTATAAGTACAATGGAAACTGGAGCAAAGCGTCAATATGAGTGCAAGCCTTAATTATTTCAAACGCAGCTCTAACGAACAGTTCACAGGCTTGTGGGGGCTCGCACTTCTATAATTTCTACAGTCAATGTTATGGTGTCATTCTAAATATTATCTTATCATCTATACTATAACTACTATTATAATATAAACAGTATGCAGGTAGGGTTCTGAGATCTTTCTAAAATACGTTTTCTAAAAAAACTTTTGACGAATGCCTAATCGAGTTGCAATCAACGCACACTTCGTTAGATGTCCAATTCCGTTTCCATGACAACTAACTGGACGGTCAGTCCACATGGTTACAGTTCGCTAAAACGTTTACGACAACAACTTATTTACGTTGGTAGGACTTGAATACGTTTCGTGTATTTTATGTGTATTTTGTGTGTGTTCACGTGTACCTGTGTAAGCCTGTTACTTATACATCTGATTATAATTACATTATGATCAAATGTGACCTGTAACATTCACAAGAAAATTGTTCTATCTTGTTTTTTTTTTTGTTTTAATTATTTTATTTTATTTGCAATAAAGTATTGAGTACTTTATCGTGAGGGTTAATTAGGTACTCGTTGCAGAGACGAAGACTAAACTAGATATTCCTCAAATAATTTTCTTCTAACAAGTCATACGGATTTTTAATACATATAATATTATAATATATGTAGGTATTAAATTATTAGCACAAAAGCATTTTGATATATCCTCGTAGCCATTTCTCACAACAGTATATAGCTATAACGTAATATAGTAACAATTCCGGCATCGATAAACCCGTGGCCGAATGCTATATAAAGCTTTGTATTCATACCACGGCATATTTACCATAAAGAAGCCTCTATTGATGTCGACTAGGATATCATATATTTGATGAGGGTGAAGCAATCCCGTCGTATAAGTTATGTGTCGCAGCCTTAACTGACAGCGTGAAGAATTACGAAAATGGTTGAATGGGCCATATTTTTAGTTACTACGTGCCAATATCCCAGTTCGCTATAATCTTCCACTAAAAGTCTTCAAAATGAGCATTGGTAGCCTATTGAAATCCAACTTTTAATTTTAAGTCTTAAATAGTGCCTTACAAATTCAATCGTTCGGATGTTAGACCTCTAATTTTGAAATTATATCCGTTTAAATAATAGTTTTCATGAGTAATGGCGTTAAATTAATGTCTTGTGTTGCCTGAGAGATGAGACCCGTGCCCAACAATTCAACTATAAATGGGATGATGACGATAATAGGAAGGTTTTCTTAATGTATTTTACAAGAACACATCCAAAGAAAAGCTCTACTACCTCTCTCCTATACTACGTTTAACTTTTCCATAATTTCACCGTTTCCGAGAACATCCATACTATATTATTGTGAACAAGGAACGCCGACTAGTTTTGAACTCAAACGGGACCAAAATATGAGTTAATCTTTCCCCTTGACAAAACTTGACATAACATTTCCTGCCTTTCAATGCATGATAATAAACAAAAATATTTTTTTTAATTCTTTATTGTACTTATATACATGTAAATTTTTGAATTCACATGATAATAATTATACGAAAGGGTTTGTAAATTGTAACTCAATATTGAAGTTTCTGACAGTAATTATTTATTAATTTATTAGATAATTAAAAATACGTTAAAGTAATTAATACGTCAACTGGATCTGTAATAAGTTTGCAAATTAAAACCTTCGTCAAAGTAACCACGCGGAATTTCATAATTACCATTATTTACATGCTGTTTCAGTGATCATATTTCAAAACACGTTAAATTCGATATAATTTAATGTTAGTTCCAGTTTCACCATTTGCATATGATAAGCAATAACTGTTGGATTAACACCATTCATTATACAATATGAAATGAAAGTACATATATATATATATAATACAAGCTTTTGCTCGCGACTCTGTCTGTGTAGAACTTGTAAACTTATCCAATCTACTTATTTATATCTTACCCTCCTCGCCTACTCTAGGAGTTACACTATAAATTTCGCATACAAACTCCCACCCCCCTTTTGGCCCTTTTAATACATGATTTCTAGGATAAAAAATTTCCTTTGTCCGTCCCCAAAGCTCAAATTTCATCTAAATCGGTACAGCGGCAGCGGTTAAATCTTGAAGAGATAACAGATAGACAGATACAATTTCGCATTATAATATTAGTTTAGTATAGACTAGCAGACCTGACCACTCGTTGCTGTATAAGTAATTCGTTGCAATAAATAATATTTTTATCATAAATTGAGATAAACCTATAAATAAATCCTATGTCTCAAGTTAGATAAAGTGGATTGTCTTAAAAAACTCAAAAAGTTTTACATATTTGAGCTCAAATTTTGACACGATATACAACCTGGTTTTTTTTATGTTGATAAGGGTGTAAACGGCTTACCTGATGGTAAGTGATGACCGCCGCCCATGGACATTTGCAACACCAGAAGCTTGCAAATGCGTTTCCAAACCCCTTAGAAACCATTTAGGTTTCTTAAAATAGGGAGCTACTTAACTGACAGCAAACGGAATTCCCATGAGAATAGTCACTCTCCCAATGAGCTCTGGTAACCTTACTCACTCGCAGAAAGACCACTATTGTTGATTCACTGCAGTCTTCTGTAAGGCGGAGGGAGGTACTTCAGCAGTCGGGCAGCTCAATTTGAGCCTACCTCCTACGAAGGTTTACTGGTTTGAAGATTGTGTTTATCTATTATTTTTTCGCGTTAATGCATGCACAACATGTTTCACCAAAGCGTGACGGCGTACAGCATAGTATGTATATCTAAACCTCAAAGGAATAATACTAATTTAGCATAGAGAAGTAGACGGTAAGATTACAACAATACACAGACATTTCAGATTTCAGGCTACACAATCTAATTCTAAACCCGCTTTAGTTAAGAGTATAAACTGAATACAATGCGGCCTATTATAATGTACAATGGAGGGTCCTTTTCGAGCCTAAGTTGTTAGCTGGTAAATTAAAATATGGAAATAGCTGTAAATAATAATACGAGGCGGCTTTAATACAATCAAAATGTTTCAAGATTTTGATTAAAATAAGAAAATGTGGCTTATCGTGAAATATGAATTGCAGACAAAGTTTAAACTTTAATTACCTGTTTTACAGTATCCAGATAGTAACTCTATTATATAAATTCTATTTTTTATCATCAACCGCCATTTTATTGCAAGCCGCAACTTCGATAAGTTTTTGTTATAGATACTAGCTAGTCGTTGTAGACAATATAAATATCGCTGACTCAGATACAAATGTCATTACTCATCACACAAATATTTGCCCCTTTTGGGTTTAATTTCCGGGACCTTGCCATGGATGCTAGCATTTAAACGACAGATAACATATAATAAATAAATGAACCGTCACTCATAAGAAAAGTTAAATAATATTATCCATGCATATATTTCTATAGTTATAAATGTTGTGGAAAAACGATTGTACTTCAGATCAACAATGAAACAATGTCTTCCTGACTATTGTCGCAGCTTTGTTGCAAACTTTTTACTATTACATACAATATATGCTAATATGTACCATTCGCAACCAGAATAATTTGTGAAAAGCATATAAAAAATAACAAAATTCAAGATAGTCCTCCATAAAACTGAATGCGAGTGAATTAAGGCCACATGGCACATATAACTTATCTCTAAATTCTCACTCATCTTTACGCTATTTTTGCAGCTACTTTAGCGCCATTACATTATAGTTACGACTAAGCTTCATACAACGACTGTTTTATGAACCACCGCAAAATAAAGCCGTAAACTCGAGGCTACGCTTCGGAATTATGATGACCCCATAACAGGTCAGCGTTCTCATGTAACGTGAAAAAACAGCAAATAGTATTAGGAAAACAATTTAGTTGTATATTTTGAAAATGAAATACACTAAATGCAGTACCTACTCGCAACTTCGTCTGCGTAAACTCTAAAATTAAAACTATCCCATCTCTCAAGTTGAGCAAAACTACATACATTGTGCAATCTCATTGAAATTGGTCCCTTTGTACAGAAGTTTATCGCGGACAAACAACGTGACACGAAATTGTTTATTTGTAGGTAGGTATAATATATTATTTACCAAAACGTAAAAGTAATATAATAATAATAATAATCCTGGACATTATGACACACAGCACCATCTAGTTCCATGCTAAGCAACGAAACTTGTGTTACGGATACTAGTTGGTTAATATACTACATATAGGTAGGTACATATTTTTTTGTAAATACATACATAATATAGATAGTCATATCAAAATTAAATAACACATAACCCGTTGTAATTTGATGTAATAATTTAGATGGTATACAACATAATAAACGACCCAATGCAGACATACAATAAAACAAACTTTATCTTATCCTTGCGTTGGAAAATTAAATTATAATATTAACATTTACGGTCATTTTACACTCACAGTATCTATGTAATCCTACGATGTATCACAAATCACGTGTACATATTCAGACTAGATACAGAATAAAACGCGAACAAAGCATGTCTCATTATGTGAATGTCGGGATCTCGGAAATCGTATACTCCGCAGAGCTGAGCTCTTGCAAAAGATAGCTATTTAAATTAAAACTAGCTACCATTTGCGACTTCGTTCCGTGCTATATTATCAAGGTTTTTTGTCCTGTTGTGTTAGCTTATAAATATAAATTAAATTAGGATGAAAACTAAAACGTTTCGCGCAATCTCTGCGTCAAGTTTCATCAATGTAGGTTGTATTTTAGTCATAAAGAAGTATATTAATTATATTTATTTCATATTTTGTAAACCTAGTCATTAATGTAAAAGAAAACAATTATATTTCAAGTTACACTGGACGATTTTAGTAAACTCAATTCACATTTAATATTATCAAAGTATGAATATCACAGTTAAGACAAAATGGGAATTTAAATGTTTGTATGACTTTATGTAGGAAAATTTTCTGGAGTTTGATCAGATAACTGCGGTGAAATTTTACCTTTAAATAGGTGTCATTATCTCACCTTGCCGCCTTCGGCAATGTTTCAGTGAGTACCGAGCACTTTTGTATGCGCTTGTAAGTTAAACGAAAAAATAAAAAGTTGAATTGGTTTAAAAACGATCTTCCTTAATGTAATACCTTTCCTTAATGCAGAAGCATTATAAAAGAATAGTTCAATTGAAGTCCAGTCCGACTTCCATTTATAAGTAAGTATTCTTTTACTAGATTTTAACATTTTTATAACTCAATATCTCGATTTTAAGGTATACCTACTACGTATTATTACCATCGTACCTATAATTACTGTCAATTTTACAAAAGGCACAGAATTCTCAACACAACATCTACACATTCACAACTGCATGAATACTTGAATACAGAATGGCCTTCATAAGTTAGTGTGGTAAAATATCACTTTCGGCGTCAAAGCATTCTATCACGTCTTAACGACCTCTCTGGAAGCCAATTAGTGACACTAACTAGAGCATATGTAACATGAACTATCATTTTGCCAATTACGTTGACAATTACTTGAGGTTTTAGAGTGGTATTTCATCGAGATTCTATTACTCAAGTAGGTCACGCTGCCAATAAAATGCAGCTGGAAGTTACAGCAGACCATGCATTTGCCTGATCGAGGAACTTATAATTTGGCAATTAAATCAGGAACGCAAAAAAGTGTAGTCATACCTAGACAGCCAAGTCATATATGTCTTGAATATAACTTAAATATTGATAATCACGTGCAATTTTTCACTATATTATTCACGTGTTTGTTTAAACAAAAGAAGAAGCATAAGAGAAACGTGGAATTCCATATTTAATGTTATATTAATGTTTCAAATTTCCTTTACACGTCACCACCGAAATGAGAACGGTATCGTGGAGAAAACGACAGTATTTATTTGAACGAGTATAGACTTACGTGACATGAAAGGTTTCATTATCGCAAGAATACCTTTTTGGCGGGCGCAGTAAAGAATCCGTTGACGAAACTTGTATTTACAATACTGTATAAGGTTCTAAATAGTAAAGGGTATTCTATATCCGCTCTATATAATTCATCATCAATCCATTTATTGTCCTACGGTTAGGCCTTACGGGTGTCCTCTGTTGGGCACAGGTCTCCTCTCATTTAAAAGGAATTACGCTTAAATCCACCACGCTAGTCTAGTGTGAATTGTAGGACTTCACACGCCATCGAGAAAATCTCCAAAGCAAGAATCATGTTTCCTCACTATGATCTCCTTTACCGTTTGAGCATGCTATAAGTACAGACATAAATTCCGAAAAGTCATTGGTGAGTGGCTTTGGTTCGAACCAGAGACTTTTGACTTCACATACTCCACAGTACACTAGACACGCCACAAGGATATCACAGCTTACTATGTAATTATCTGATAGATAAATAAAGGGGAAGTTAGAGAAATAGCGCCATAGATCTTGAAACGACATTTCCCAACACCAATTAGTACACACTAATCGAAACATTCCTCGTTACACTATCAAGGCGCCGATTAAATTGAGGATCACTTGCAGTGCTAATTAGACCCTATTACATGGAAACTTAAGAGCGACATCACCATAATCGTTTGCTTTAATGGAAACTTGGGTGGATGGATATATTTCAAAAGATATGCAGAGTTTCTTTTGGTCGTTACTGTACTTAAAGAGTCATCTCTGTGTGTGGAGAATACCGATGACGATCGTTATAGACAAAGGACATGTAATGACGTATTATAAATATCATTGTTCTATGCAGAAAATTGAGGTTTAGAGGTCCAATAGCTTTAAATATATTATATTTTTCATAAAAAAGTTTAAAAGCTAATTAGCAAATGATGAAGTTTTAAAACCATCATTGAATAATTGGATGAATGGATGATGGTAGAAAGTAAATATGCGTTCCTAAAATATATGTATATTATTATAACACATTAAGATGTTTGCACACATTCGTTTCTTTGAATGTTATTTTGGGATACGCTTCCTTTTGTGTTGAATTGTTGATACGTTTCTTGTGGATAAAGGATGGGATGTTCCTAAGTAGGATTATCGTAGAGATATAGTGTGGTTCACTAGTGTACCATTATACGTGTTTGCTTTATCGTTAAGCGTTATTAGATAGGACAGTATGATGTACCCGCCAAAATTCACCCGCCATCAAATAAATGTAAATATTATTTTACTTTATCTATGACTTTTATTTCTACACATTAGAATGCCGTTGTATTTATTGTCGATTAAAAACAATAACAAAATTGACAAATTGAACGTCAAAAAACATGTAGCACATTATTATAAATCAAACTATTAGTTACAGATACGTAGAAATTCGACTTATAATAATTAACGAATATAGGTAGGTCATCAACCTACTTATTATCCCGCTGTGGGTAGGCAGGCGTCGCAGGTAATCAATCTCTTTCTTACACGTGCAGTTATTCTAATGATGTTTTCTTCATCATTTAACTTTCAGAAAGTCAGTGGGGCCTTGGGATCGAATTCAGAACCTTTGACTTTACAGTCCACTAGGCTATCAAAGTTATTACGTAAAACAAAAACATTTATTTAGAAAACAAAGTTCGATCGACTAAAACCTTGAATTTGGTTACCATCAATAACAATGAAACATTAGGGTAATATTACACTTCTAATGTGAACGCATTTGGCAGCTCCAAATGTATACAACTTATATTAAAGTGACCGTAAGTCCACAGAGGGCGCAGCTGCCGTTCCTAAATAAACAGACATAGGATTCACTTTGGCACGTCGACGTGATATCGGATTTCGTCCTCGAATTTTCCTGTCTCAAGTACAAAAATATCCCAACGTTATATTGAAAATCTTTTATCATATCGGCATGGGAGCTACACATTTATGTAGTTACTTATAATGACCAAAATGCCTCCACTTCTGAACATAAGCCTCACATAGATTTTTCAAGGACTGGATATTCGCCGGCTACATCTAAAGTATCCGAGTGACTTGTAACAGATTGTCCATCTACATATTTATTTTGAGGCCGTCCGGCTCTGCGTATTCGAGTAGTGGCCATCAGTAATGTATCTGCTGATGTAAGCAGGATGATAGTGACTGCCAGACTATTACTACAATACTCATATTTATACATGTCGTCAGTTATGGAGAATCTTTTAATGATCCTAGGAACATTAAAAAGGATTATTACCACTAAACTACACCATATAATAACTGTAAAATTATCAAGCAAGGAAACTGCCCTGTAATCCACAATACCATGCAGCAGTACGCCTTGTTATTGTTTTTGTACAACATATCCTTGCAACGCAAAGGTTCCATTCCATCCATTCTTGCACTCCTTTATTTTATTTGGCATAAAAATATTACAAAATACTAAGAAAAACGTGACTTCCTATCCCGAGGTATACTTAATTCACATAAAAAGAAATTTACCTTTGGAAAAAATATTTATAACAACTTTATATCAATTGCATAACAATTGCAAAACTATTTCAAGCAAATTGAACTACTCGCACTGATTTAACAACCTGACAAATACAATAAAAACCAAAGCACGTGAGGGTCCCGTATAAGATTTTATGTGAATCCCCATTTCAAGATTGCTAAGTAAAAAGAAAACACATTCCGTTACTCCTTGGGAACTAGACAATGCCATTAGCCATTTTATCGGCCGCCATTTTGAACTAGTTCAAATACGTTTTAGTCACAGCAGGGAGCGTTATTTCAAACCAATCGTGGGACTATCTCCGCGAATTAAGGATCCATTATCGGAGTAAATATCCTAATATAAATGTATGTATGAACACGGCGTAAGTCAAACATGTACCTATCTAAATAGTTTGGTTTCTACAGTATACATTTCTTCATTTTGTTGATGTATTTATTTTAGCTCAATATTTATATAACCTTTCTGGGTGTATATGCTTACGTATGCGTATTGTATCTAATTTCAAAACTTCAAAAAATAAGATTATTTTTACATGATATTCGTTACTTATAAATAATATTCTGAATTATTATGTCACACCAACATTATTTGAGCACGTTTAACACCTGCAAAATGTTGACTGAAATTCTAGTTTTACAAAGTTTTTTGTTGAACACCACAAGCCACAGACCGCAGTGTAAAAACGCAAGTACAAATTGTTATCGGGGGAGCACCGAAGTGAATTTAAATCGCTTATTTATTTTTTTGACGGCAACTAACCTTCCGTTAAAATATATTAAATTTCATAGCAAAATAAAATAAAAAAAGGTATGTTAGTGTGGTTATTTTTTGTTTTATTTATTTAGCTTGTACTCGACTATATCGTACAGAGTTATGAAGGAAACATATATAAATGACCATAATCCATCCAAAAGCTGACGACAGAAAAACTATGTAATGTATCTAACATCTAGTATCCGTAACACAAGCCTCGTTGGTTAGGCTCGGAACAATATAGCGCCGTGTCATAATGTCCGGATGTATATATAAATATATTTTAATATACGAACATTACTTAAAAAACGCCTACATACTCGTTAAATTACATGCGACACGATTGCTCGCCTCGTAAAATGCCAACTCTGGCGAAATATATTTTACAAAATTCGAGCATTAAAAATGTAGGAAGCTTAAATTTGCCGCGCTCTGTAGAGCCTCTCTTTTCGACCTAGTAACCTAGCTCACAAATGAATAGTGAAAGAACTTTACAGACCAACCTTTTAACAGGTGTTAAAAACCAAATATTGCTCTCGATTTTTTATTGCTTATGTGTACATGTTACTTAAGATAACACAAATATGGCAGTAACTGGAATAAAGTATTTAAACAAAGTATTTTTTTGTAGTAGCACTGTAATTGAAAAATTAGTAGTAGAATACGGAAGTACAAACTCAGAACTCTCGACTGGGTGAACCAATCTTGATGATCCTTTTTTTATTTGAAAGCTGGTGCTTCCCGTGCGGTCCTATTTCAATTTTGTTCAGTTTGGACAGTGGCATCCATGAGAAAACCATATAAGTCTTAAATTTGCATTAAATATGTGAGTGACAAATGGGAAACAGATTATCACGCCAACCGATTTCGATGATTCTTTTTTTATATGAAAGCTGATGCTTTCCGTGTAGTCCCATAAAAATGGTGAGGATCTGATGAGTAGGTCCTTGGGAAATCGAGAGAAACCCTCAAATTTTCTACGTAGATGACGCGTTTATTGTTCAACCTATTACATACCATCACGCCTGTCGTCCCCGAAAGGTTAGGCAGAGGTATACGAATGTACACCTACGTTTTGCCGGTATGTTTTAGGTCCCATGTAATAGGGAGCGAGCCTATTGCCATTAACCGGGCACGAATCCAAACTCTGCTGCTACTGAGAATTTCACATAAAAATAACACTGCTCGAAATTGAATTGAACCCAGGACCTCTTGCTCGGCAGTCGCACTGTACAACCACTAGACCAACGAACTATTACAACGAACCTTTTACAGGCACTAAGAAGTAATGTGACCAAATGTGTGTTAGTAAATCCACCCATGATACAGGATACAATGCTAGGGAGAAGATAAAATATATTGTCAGTTAGTAGAAACAATGAAATATTACTTATTTGTATCATTTTATTGATATTTTGATTGACAAATGAAACAAAACAGTGTAATACGTATTAGACTTCAGTTCTGAAACTTGAAAAATCATTGATCATTTATCACTATTTGTTATCTATCAATCCATCATCTAAAAAAAGGAGACCTCGCTGAAAGGCCGCACTTACCATGCCATAATACTTATTAAATAAAATTGGCAAATTACTTGCTCCTAGATATGAACTACCACAAAGTCTTAAAGCATTTTGTACATTCCATTAGACAATTTACTTATTCCTTTTGCTCTTTCTCAACATTATGGTTTTACTTGAATTTCTATTTCCCAAAGGCTGAAGTTTGTGGAAAAGATTTCTTGTATAAATAAACCTACTATTTTCTTTATTTTCTAAAATGTCTAAGGCAAATAATATTTGCAAGTAATTTTCCCAGAGGGTACATTATTGGGAATAAAAATATTTATACATGAAATCAAATTCATAAGTTGTTTATTTGATATATATACCTAGTCGGTTAAAAATACTCATGTATTATACTAATTCCTTACACTTACTCGAATATAAGTCGAAATAAAAGGACTTTCTACGGATTTTATCTGAATTGATAAGTATTTTAGTTAAGACACTACGCGTCCTTTGCAGCATCAATGGTCACTTGGTTCATACTTTGCAAGTAATTAATGATTTAACTGGTACAAAATATCCATATATTTATGTACTATTTTAACACTAACGCTAATATTAGACATTGAAATAAACCTACTTTTTAGGGATTTTCATACTTCATCATTTTCTACGGTCGCTTGTTTGATGCTGCTTTTCTGAAAAACAAAGCACGGAAGCAAAGCAAAAACCGTGAAATGTACTTTTATTTATATAATTGGGTTAGGTTAGCCTGTAAGGATATTGTATGTGCGTAAATAAATAAATAAATAAATAAATAATTATAGTTATATGTTTCAAAACAATACGGTAGCGAATCGCATGCGGAGCGGATTACCCATCGAGATTCAAACCCACACTACTAAATGCAGCGAACAATACCGCTGTCAGTCATAAAAAAAATGTGTTTATAAATGAATTTCAAAAACGTCAGTTTACGGGTTTCAGAATAAACCACTTACATATTGCCTGTTTCTCTTCTAGTTCCAACGTTCGATTTACCTTCCAAATAAAATGATTGCCCATTCAATTTCATGCACATTAAGAGTCAAGAAAATCGTATCTATCCGAACGGAAATCAAAGAATATATGTATGTATTTGTATACCTACTCTAAATTGAGTAATGTTTTTTCTTGAGGCTTACTATTAAGAAAACATCAAAAACCCATTTAATATCCCACAACTGGGCTCAGGTCTCATTTGAAAGGGATCAGGCCACAGTTCACATACCGCGGGTTGGCAGACTTCACACGCCATTGAAACATCAAAAAGGCATGCAGGTTTCCTCACGATGTTTTCTTCTCAGTTTGAGAATATGATAAATTTATACGAAATTCGAAAAGTCAATGGTGCTTGAACTCGATACCTTCAATTTCACAGTTCACTGGTCAAACCACTAGGCTATTACAGTATCCATACTATAAAGTAACATTATTTATAATTACTATGTATTTTTCACCACAGATACAAACGCAAACCAAAAGAACGTTGCAATCGGGTCGAGTGATGACACCTTATCTTCGCTGCTCGTTGATATTTCCCCGTAAAAGGAAAAATAAAAATGTTTGTTCACACGTCCGCACCTGTTAGCGTTAACGCCAGGATTTCCCGGGTAGCGTCTGTACGTATGTACGTATGTGTAACATTCTTAAGATGTGTGCTATAGTTTCTGCTCTATTCCTCATAAACAACAAATTCAAAATATCCGGGCTTTGGAACAAATTTAATAGTATCAATTGTTTTATTATTGTTGGACTTCACAAATATTTGTAAGGGATCAAACTCTGTACATAAATTAATTTCAATAATACGTACTTTCATAACTTGGTTTAGTTACTGATCTTACCAGAAACTACGCCAAATGAAAGAGTTTTTCGACCCTTTTATATGTTCTTAGCTTGTTAAATATTTGGCAATATAGTACTTTCCCTAACGAACTTAACAGGAAAGACTTGTCAATCTTAAAAACTGACGCAAGTACCAAACGAAAGCATGCAAAAAATATGCTTCTATTATCCGATCATAGATTCCACCATATGTTTATTTATACCGCGTAGCTATACATGGGAGGCGACAGAAAAAATATATATCATATATTATCATAATATTACCCGATACCACCAAACTTCGCAGGAAATAAGGTTCTGTGATTTATATTTACGTCCAATTTTGTCTCGAGAAGATTTCTGGCGGGCGGCAATTGATACTGTATATTGGTCGCCGAGTCAATACGAAACTACAATCATTAATATGCTGGGTCGCCTATCCCTAGTTTTCCCATTATAACAAATGAATAAATATATCGCTTTTCAAGTAAATCAGTATTCATGTAAAAGATATACATTGCGAATATATCACCTAAAACAAAATCTATCGTTTTAACTTACTAAGTCAAATCATTCTTTTTCTTTTTCTAACTGTAACAGCAGGTACGAATCTAAAGTAAGTAGGTACCATGAATGTTTCATAATTCTAATTTGTAGGTATACATTACATTTATTATTTCCGAGACAAGTCTGTCTAAGCGGTGGGATTTACCTGAACAATCTTACTGAATAATGTTTGTGTGTTGAAAGCACGGTACGGTCTGTTCACAATTACTGTACCCCTGGTTTTTAGAAAAATTGCCTTTAACGTAATAAAAATAAGGGTGTAAAAGTATAATTAAAAAGAACGGGCTATAACAATTAAGGGTGCTTTTCTTTGTTCATTAAAAACCATGCCATTTGCCAAGAAAATAAAGCATTATAAAAAAATCGTTTCATTTTTAAAACAAATTATTTTGCATTTTTTCAAATTCATTAGACAGCGTAAATTTCGAGGCCATTTTTTACACTGAAAATATACACTTAGATAGATAGAATATTTTGTTTTATGCTTTATTGTGCATTTTAAGATTAAAAATATTATGACATTGATATAATTATGAGGTATACTATATAGCGATATCTACCAGACAATCTTTGGATGAACACGAAATAAATCGGTCGTGGTGTACCTATTATCATTATTATTGTGGTTACCACTTTTTTAGTATTGATCAATTGTATTGATTTGATGGATTTTCTCCTAATTAGAATTCATTAATTTCTTTTCAAAGTCAAATATTTTAATTCTACTAAGCTCTACTTCAGGTAGAGCAATATTAGGCGTGCTTTTGAATTGCCAGAACTAGTTACACGGTTTTCTATGAAAGATGTACTTGTATATATTTATTTATTTATACATACGTTTCATTCGACTTTTACAGTACGAGTTTTCGAGTACATCGAGCTTCTAAAACTGTTTTCCTTACATTTCCTCGTTTATTTCAAGTTCATTTACTATAAAACCTACTTGCTCAGTTCCGTCGTTCCAAAACTGTATATTTTATTGAGGTTTGACGTATATTTCTGAGTGGGAGAACATTTTAATAAATAAACATACACGAATGCTTGTATAGTACTCCCAAATTTTTCTGTTTACTTTTGAAGGCATGGATGTTATTTATATTGTATGACTACTTTAGAAAATGACACTGAAAAATTACGCAAGACTATACACACAGCCACGGACCCGTTTTTCGTCGAAACATTCATCAAAAGTTTCTTCAAAAATAGGTTTATTTAGGTGAGTCTTTTGACTTGACCTAACACTTCAAGTTTAAGAGCCTGGGGAAGACTGCACGGCCCATATAAACGTAATAGAGGTAATAAATGAAACATTTTCATACACTTATGATAATGCCACGGTTGATGCAGTCGAGCGATCGGCTTCTGCGTTGCGTGTCGAAAGTTCGATGCCCGTACAAAACAAATAGTTAGATGGGCTACAGATAGATGTTCCAGTTGTGGGTGTTCGTGCATTGTGAAGATTAGATTATTTTATTTAAATAAATAAATAAATACAAAATTGTGTTTATCACCATCATCTATATTCATCCGCTGCTGGACGTAGGCCTGATCTTGATCTATATTATCTTGTGTCTATAAACGCACCCAAAAGAAAAAAGCCTAGAGGTCCATCTCTAGGCTATTTTCTTTTGGGTTTATACGGTTTGAAAAAAATGTACAGACTTGATTTATTCATACAGTAGGTATTCGCTTAAATTGATTTCATCAATCAGTAGGTGAAATTAAGCCACAAAATACGAAAATCAGGATTATCAGCCACATATACGAGTAAAAACAAGTAACTACAAAACCAAGTTTGAACATAACAAGCTGACAACGCTACTCATTTTCAACTACAAATACTTTAAACATCCTATATTACTAGTTTTGTAAAGGACATACGAGCTATAATCGCATGTAACGGCTTATCTAGTGCCTTCAGTACAAGTAATACTGGTGCTCAGTAATGCCAGTCGTTAAGGCTACAAGGAGACGCTAATACGACTTGATATGAAACCAAGTACCCTCGATTATGGAAACGACGCCTCGCTTTTATTGCTGGCGGCTTTCGAGGCTTCATCATCATCATCCACAACAGAATCTAAATACTCGAACCAACTGCAATTATTTCTATAGTTAAAGATAATGTTATTTTTTTTGTATCACAATCAAACGAGTGATACCATCACTCGTTTGATACAGAAGGGTTATGCAGAGTATGTATATCATGTATTGCGAGTAGCTTCAGAGAATTTCATAAAAAAAAACAAAAACACTTTGCTTGACTTTAGAATCGAACCAAGGACCTTTCACTCAGCAGTAGCACTAAAGACTATGAGACCAATACCTAAAGCAGGTGCTGTAAGATATTAAAATCTTATCCACATAGTTAAAAGAGAAAAACACCTACAATAATCCCATTACATTGATTGAAGGTCTTGTGAAACTTTATCCAACTACAACAAACTAATTGTCTAAATTGCCTCTACAGAGATAAGTTTCCGTAAATAAGTGTAATTTATTTACCACTCACTACGTTACTGCTCACTGCTGCCTACAATATTTTCTTTATAAATTAATAGTGTTTGCGATTGTTCTAGGCTGTAATATGATAGTAAAATAACCATTTATCTCATACACTTTGAGACGTCTATAAAAAAGTAAGATTGTTTTTACTTTTTCATTCAAACACGTATCGTAATTTCAGGATTTATACCTATTATAATATATATTAGTAATAATTAAGTCCAATGAATAAGTAAGCACCCAATGACTTAATGATATTTATTTTGAAACTAAATAAATGACTTTTAAGTCTATAAAAATCGTCCTTTTAATTGTAATAGTGACTTACACTATTACAATTTAAGGTTTTGTGATTTTGACACCCAGTAATTGATTCTAGCATGCGCTTCAATTGAGTTTGATTGAGAAGGTTCACCCCGAATTCTCTACAGATATGTTTAAATACAGATATGCGTAAGCAAGTAGGGTAGGGCCGTTTGTTTCATATAATTTGTCTTGTTTTCGGTCCGCTAGCCTATCTTGTCAAAGCAATTAATACTACAACGAAATAAACAGAGTAGAGTATCTAAATTAGGACGGAATTGGTTATTCTGTGCTAGAAGTTCTTACTGAGATTAAAATGCAAGTCACTTCTAGACAATATAGCTCTATAGATAGAATACATACGAACATCAAAATGTTCTAATAACTTCACCAAAGGCTGCATAAAATATAAACTTTGAGTTATTCTAGAGCAAGGATTTTCTAACGGGAGCAACTTTATGTTAATACAATAACAGATTATAAAATACATTAGAGCTGGGCTGAGACAGCACCGCAAAAGACGTTGGACAATCTTGAAATCTGCAATTTAACGAGATGAATTCACGAGACTACGAAGATATTCAAATCGTGGAACCCTCTAACAAATCACTAGACGATAAAAAGGATTCCTTACAATTTGTGGATGGGGAGTGGCGCTACCGTTTTTACCATTTGTACCATCATTTATGTAATCAATTTGTTTTTTGTTTCTGGCAATTTCTATTTGTATTTTACGACCTTCTTTGAGATAGGTTGTGATGAATATAGATGCCATGGGAAATAGACGCACTGTACCATTACTTCTACTAAATATTAGTTGCGTTTTGCACGATTCAGTCACTTTGCCGTCAAAAAAGTGTAGCATATTTTTGATTTACCTGTGCATGAAATCTATTTTTTGATCGCATTCACTATACAAAAAAAATATTTTAACTATAAGTTTTTGGACACGTATGCAAACTAACGATAGCGACATAAATATTGAAATGTAAACGTTTTTTCGCCGTATTTTATTATAGAGATTATAAGTTGTTAAGATAAGAGGTTTTAATCCGTTACAGCATCAATGATCACGAACTGACTGCGAGTGGAATAGTTTTATTTCAATATTAACATCAGAAACCAATAGCTTGTTTTTGTATTCTACTGATTGCCGGAACCGACAGCTTGACTTGCTTTGCGAAGCACGTAGGAGTCTAGAACGTGTTAATCAATGTAGTTGTTGGAAACGCTGAACTCACAATCTTAATTTCTTAAAACAGGACGTTGATTAGCGACGCGAGGAAAATAAAGACAACTCCCCTTTTAAGAAATTTATTTGCAAATATTATCAATAGCTCCAAATTGAAAAAAAATACGCATATTTACAACTCTCAGTAGTTTAAATATATTACAGAAATATTTTACAAGGCAAATTGAAGATAGCGCCCGTAATAAAGTAGGGACGTGATAGGAAAGCCGAGCTTGCTCATGAAAACAAACGCGGCCGACATTGCCTGGAGGAAATCTGGCAGAATGTGTACTAACACAGGTCGCCTACATACTAAATAACGCTATAAACTATGATAACTTGAATATATTTTCACATTTTATGTCTCATTGGTCTAGTGATATCTGCTGAGCTTGAGCGATAAGTGCGTAAGCATGGCGAGTAAATTGTTGTGACGCTTTTTCTTTAAATCTCTGTAGCATCTCGGATTTGTTGGCTCTATTTGAGGGCTCTATTGCAAACATTCGTCCCAACATTACACCACTAATACTTTTCTAAAAGACCTTATAATAAAACTCGATTTTCTCAACATGGGAAAAGAACCCAAGATTTTACGCTTAGCACTTACCTAAAAGTTATTTGTCAATATTTGGATGAAATTCGAAATTATATTATTTTTTCTATTTCCAATCAACATTACAAACTAATTTGAATACCTATGAAATATTTGGTATTAGAGAACAAGTTACTCATGTTTTGACATTTTTATCTTTACAATTATTGAAATATTTACAATTGCAAGGACCAAAATAATTTGATTATATCGGCTTTGCTAAGCAATAAACCTAGTAAGCCTATAATTCAAAAATTATTTCTTCGTTCTAAACATAAATATAATCTGTAACAGCTGTTGGGTTTCAATGCAAGTTATTTAAATTAATAGCGCAGCTTAACTCCGCGACACGAAGCTCAGTTGACATTAAACTTGAACGCTTTGCTTGAGTTAATTGAGTATAATAATGCTGAAGTCGTAAATTGTATTGAACATGTTAAATTACCTTCAATTTAAATTAAACTTATAAATTAATATATAGAAACAGACAAGCATAATTTGAAACGCCATAGAAGGAACGAAATTGATTAACTCTTTGACCACATTGACTGGCTTAAAAAGTCCATCACGTTTTATAAAAAAGCGAGTTAAGTTTCAAATAAATATGCAATTAAATTGTAGTATTATATTTAAACAGAGTGTTTTAAACACTACCTAGGTAGTGTTTGAAAGTATAGTCTTGCAAAAATAGGTTTGCAAAACAGTAAGATAGAGAGTAGTAAACAGTAAGAAAAGTAGTCCCGTCCGTTACATGACTTAAATTATAACTGGTATATATAGAGTATATTATTACCCCTCTAACCGTAAGGATTTATAGGCGTAATGTTATGTTATGTTCTATCACTAGCACGTGTTCACAAAGTACAACTATCAGTTCAGTTAATATCTACACAACAAATTCGATGATTTACGCTCACCAAGAGCACAGGTCGTGCTCTTATAATGGAGGTAACTGGCAACACGGCACAATTTACGAGTAGGTAGTATCGCCATAACTCCCAAGTGGTACACTCGATAACAGTAAATCGTCGCGAGTTGTTGGATATGGCTGCGATGCAGCATAAGTCGTGCCGTAAGCAAAATGTTTTAAATTCTTTATTATTACTTTTAAATTAAAAGCGTTCATGTTGCAAAGAACTTTAAATAATTTATTAAGATCAATATATTATTTAAAATGCTTAAATCGATTTAAATGAAACCATACCCGAGCATATGCCCAGACAACAAGAAAATAGCATGAATTCAAATAAAAAATTAGATTGAAAAAAAAACTATGTTCAAAATTTCAAATACGGTCATTTTCATAAATTAATTTAAAAAAAAGAATAGTTTGAATTGAAGTTTTTTCTGCTAAAATGCATTTTTACAAGTCCGTACATATGTTTTTAAAAATACAATCTATTCTTTTAATAATTGCTGATATAAACCACTAAGTACTCTTAAAAATACCATCAATCAACGAGAACGATCTCCAAGTTAACATATACCTACATGCTACATTTAAACTCAGGCCGTAATTTGGACATGAATATTTAGTCCAGTAACAAAACATCGAGCCGGCAGACGTTTAGCAAAAACAACGGACACTTAAGTACGTCGTAGGTTACCTGAAGGCAACCGTTTAGCTCAACAAGCCTCGTAACAGGGGTATTACGAGACAGGTAGGCACTAATACTACATGTCTGGGTACTTTTGGTCCGCAAATTGGTCCTTTTTTACGTACTTTGTCTTTTGACGATAATGGTAATTTTAGCTAAAATAAAGGTAGAGTTACGACTGTAAAAACTTTAGACAGTGTCAAATGAGTTCCACTTTAGAAAGTTTTAATTGAGTTCAAATGCAAAGGACTATTGTAAAAGTAGATACAAATAAAATGTATATTTATACCTCTAGTGGGAATACAAATATGTAACAAAGATAATATTGAAGTTGCTTAGATTTTTTCGATGTCTTTCTAGGATTAATAACATTAAAAGAATAAAACGTTATAATTAGAAAGGTACTACGTCATATACAACACAATAACACGCTAAACTAAACGTAATAAAGCGTGCTGGAAATTCAGAAATGCCGCAATGCTCAAATATTCCTCCAAATGAATTCAGCGAATCGGTTGAGAAGTAATGTATCAAAAGGAAGCAATTTACTTTTATAAATTTACTTCCCTTTTTATTCGTAGGTACGTATCGGTTTCGAAGCTCTTGGTAAAATCTCCTAGTGTAGGGTGGCGTATGTGTGTGTAATTAAGAAGACTAGTATACTTTAATAAAGGTGATTTTATTGACTTAATTACAAACAATGGTTAACATTACATAAACAACCCTAATGCGAAGCAAGGGGTGGAATTACGGGGCCTTCGCACTCCCTTGTTTCCCTAGCTATCCTCACACCTGATGGCTTGCGGGGCCGCCGGTCAGGTCGAGGTTTTCCTCCGAGAGGGATCAGCGGGGCCTCCGCTCTCTGAGGTTCCTAGCGACAAAATGAATGCGTTTGCTTGCAGCTCCACGGTTTATATGGGCGGCAGGTTTGCATGTGTGCGGAATCTTGATTATCGTTTATTATACACGTCTGTAGTGGCATCGTAATATCTTGAAGTGTTCATAGATGGCGTTAGTTGTCTATGATGATTGTATTTTATAACATGGTGTATTCCAATCTGTGCGAGTGGCTGGATTTACTCATGCTACATGATGATGATAGATGGCGCTTGTTACATTCTCCCCCTCTGGTGCTCGATAATCGTCCCGAGAGAGTACCAGGATTCCTTTAACTGGTTGTCTTCTTAGGCCTTCCTCTACGTCTTATGGGTTTGACAGGAATAGGTATAGATTCATTGGTGTCGCGAACTTGGAATGGTGTAATTGCAGATGTGTGATATCTTCCGACAGACTGAGGTGGATCACTTAGGTCCGCAACTTCATATATTGTTGATCCAATTTTATTAATAATTTTATAAGGGCCGTCCCTTCGAGGTGCCAATTTTGACGTATAACCCTTATCTAGATTACTGATCGGGTGAGTCTCGATGAGAACTAGATCTCCTTTTTCATATCCAGGATCTGACCTTCGTTTTTTATTGATGGTCATGCGATTTCTTTCTTGCATTCGTTCTATATTATCTTTCGCAATTTGTAGATCCACTGCTAATTTCTTGAGAGTAGGCGTTATTTCAGCTATGAAGTTTTCTGATTGAACTATTGAACTTAAATCATATGTTAGGTCATAAGGGGTTCGGAATTCTCGACCAAATGTTAAATAAGCTGGTGAATACCCCGTACTTTGACACTTAGCGGTGTTTAATGCAAACTGTATAGCTGGCAATGTTGGTGGCCAATTTGAATGTTCGCCTCGGACCATTATTGCTATTTGAGTTTTCATATCACGATTTCTTCTTTCTACCATATTAGCTTCTGGGTGGTATACCGGTGTAAGTATATGTTCAATGTTGAAACAATAGGTTATCTTTTGCATTATTGCAGAGATGAATTGGGTACCGTTGTCGCTTATTAATTTTCTAGGTAATCCATATCTCAGAAATATTTCATTTATTAGTATTTTAGCGCATGTTTCAGCAGTTGCTTCACGAATAGCAAATAACTCTATCCACCTTGTTGCTGTATCTTCAATTATGAATATCCATTTTTCTTCTGTGCGTGCTTTTGGAAGTGGTCCAAATAGATCAATGGATAATACTTCAAACCTTTGGTTATTTGCTGGGGATTGGTACAATCCAGCAGGTTTTAGATTAGACGGTTTAAATCGTTGGCATTCTATACAGGATTTGATATACTGAGTAACATCTTTCCTTAATCCATTCCAGTAAAAATGATTTGAGATACGATTTATTGTTCTGTCTACACCCATATGTCCCGCCATGGGAAGATCATGGTAATTTTTAAGAATGTCAATGATCTGTTGCTTGGGTATAACTAGTTTGGGGTTTTCATCATCTTGGTCAGGTGAATATCTATACAAAATCCCTTGGTGGATTAGATATCCCTTCTTAAACCATTCAATATAATCTTCGGAATTATCTTTATTTTCTAGTGCGTTGATTATTACAGCTAACTTTTCATCCTTTAATTGTTTTTCTCGAATTGATTTAGCACTTTGTTTCGGTAATTCTATTTCCATGGCACAAACTGTGCATTCTTCTTCATGGTTTTTGCATGGTGGGCGCGACAGCATGTCTGCCAAAACATTTGTACGTCCCGGTGTATACTGTATTTCGAAGTTGTATGGTTGTAGTTGCAGTGCCCATCTTGCAAGTCGACCAGTTGGGGTTTTGAGGCTCATTAGCCACTTCAATGGCTGATGATCGGTAATTGTTATAAACTTAGTACCTTCAATATATCCTCTGAATCGTACCACTGCCCATACTATTGCCAGTGCTTCCTTTTCAGTTACTGTGTAGTTTTTTTCTGCGGGAGTAAGTAATCTGCTGGCGTATTCCACAGGATGCTCGTTTCTACCCTCCCCCTGCAGTAAAGCTGCACCTATAGCGAATTGACTTGCATCAGTTTTTAATACAAATGGTTCACTATTATTCGCTTGTCGGAGTATGGGACTAGTAGTTAACGCTTTTTTTATTTCATTGAATGCATTTTGTTGTTCTACTTTCCATTCCCAGCTAATAGATTTTTTTGTTAAGTTGGTTAAAGGTCTTGCAATTTCTGCGTAGTTTTGTATGAACCTTCTATACCATGAAGCTGTTTGTAGGAAGGACATTAATTGTTTAAGATTTGCAGGTGGTGATAGTTGCACAATTGCTGCAGTTTTTTCTGGATCTGTCTTTATACCTTCTGGGACGATAATGTGTCCTAGGTATTTTATTTTAGAACATCCAAATTTGCCTTTTTCTCGGTTTGCTCGCAGGTTATATTCTATTAGTTTTTTAAAGATGTCTTCTAAGTCATTTAGGTGATCTTTAAATGTGTATGATCTGAGGTGTAGATCATCCAAGTATGCAAGTATGTGCGTAGTTTTTAGCCCTCTTATTAATCTGTCTATTAATCGTTGAAAAGTTGCTGGTGCATTTCGTAACCCAAATGGCATTCGTTTGAATTTATATGTTCCAAATGGTGAAATAAATGCTGTTTTTTCCTGATCATCTACATGTACAGGTATCTGCCAGTAACCTGATTGTAGGTCTATAGTAGTCATAAAAGGCATAGCTTTTGCCTGATGCAGTAGATCATCCATTCTTGGCAACGGATATCGATCTGGTACTGTAATTTCGTTTAAACGGCGATAATCTATACATACTCTTACGTCTTTATCTCCTTTAGGTACAAGTATTACCGGGGCACACCAGGGAGAATCACACTCCTCAATGATGTCATTGCATAACATTTCCTCAATTTTAGTCTTAAGTTGTTGTTGACGCAAAGGAGACATGCGATATGGTTTGACTGCGATTGGTTGGTGAGAACCTGTGTTGATGCTATGTGTAATGTGAGATGTTGGCGGCCCATTTTTATTAAAAACATTTCGATATTTATTTAAAAGATTGTTTAATTGAAGCCTCTCATCTGTAGTTAGTAATTCGCCTTCATCGTTTCGTAGATTTATATTGGAACAGTCGTCATGGAGAAATAAATCAACAGAATACAATTGAATAGGATTTATTGGTAAGTATTTAATACGTGGATCTTTACGTTTCAACACGTCTTCATTTTCGGCTCTTGGTTCACGAGGGCGTGAAATTTTTGTAGGTGAGTCGAATTTGATCAGTTTCCAGGGAATTCCAGAAGTATCTTCATGAACCGTTGATACCAGGTTGGGGGGTGTACTTGGTATCGGTGATAACAATGTCAGTTCTCTTGCCCATTTCATAAACTCCGATATGTTTTCATCTGGCGAGTCGTTATTTGACGGTTCATTATCACTACCAAAGTCTAACTTCATTGCGAGTTTGGATGGCAGTTTCTGATTAATGATGTCTATATTCGGCTCACTTCTCAGTTGCAAAAAGTCGTAAGTTTGTGTTGGTTTATCAATGAAAAACCAACAACGTTGCGGCAAATTTAAAATAATACCTGCTGCTTCCAGGAAGTCTATTCCCAACAGCGTACGAGTATCCTCCTCGGTTGGCATGGCTGCCATGGTGATGGGAATACAGCGACCGCCGATTATAATTTCCGTGATTGTGTGGAGCAGGGTAATTTGTTTCCGGCTTCCATCTGCCAAGTTTACAATTGATGGTTGTTGAGTGAAGGAGGCGCCTGCTGCGACTAATATTTTATATAATGTGGAGCCAGCGATGCTTGTCCGAGCTGCCGAGTCTAAATACGCGTAGCCCGTTTGGTCTTTTATCTTTATCTTAATAGTAGGTATTTTTACGCCACCTTGTACAGGTACAGGTACCATCGAGTAAAATCCTACCGGCTTGGGTGGAGTTTCTTTATTTTTACAATCGGGGCAATTGCTTCGATATACTCCAGGAGTGCCACAACCATAACATTTAAGAGTCGTTTCGGAACTTGGATTTTTACCTTTTTTGTCTTCTTCCGCTTTGCGCTTGCGGCAGTCTTCGAAAACATGTCCACGCCTTCCACAAAATGTACATTTTTTAATTTTTGGCGGTGGCGAGTTTGACCGTGACGCTTCACGTTCCAGGTTTTCGAAATGACGGCACTTTGAAAGGAGTTCAGTGAATGTTTTTACTTCATGTCGCGGCACATTTTTCTTCATTTTATAGCTCAGAAGACCATAAATGAGATCAATCTGCTCATCTTCTTTGTACCGCTTAGTAAGTTGAGCTAAAAGAGCTCGTTTTGTGCATAAGAAGGTATCAATGGGCTCACATTCTCCTTGTTTTTTTGAAAAGATTTGTATGTAAACTTCGTGAGGCTGTTTCTTTGGGGCGAATGCGCTTCGAATTAGTTTGATAGCGGTATCCCAATTCTTAGCTTCCGACTTCACCACCACCACCTTGCCACCACGTTGATGCATTCTCAGTGAGGAGCAGCCCTAGACCTTCTACGGCGTCTTCATCATTAATATTTTCAATCTTCTTAAAAATTGAAATGGCGCTGATGAATTCTTCAACTTTATCGTAATTTCTCACTCCGTTATAACGGGATGAACATTTAGCGAAACTTTTGCGATTCATTTCTGAAGTGATAGATGTAGAAGCTAAACTCTGAACAATACGGTTTATATGATCTTCACTTGATGATAACGCTGTTGACGTAATCGATTCTATGAGCCGACTGAGTTGCTCTTCATTCATAGTGACCGATGTCATTTTTCTTGACATACCCTCTTGTGTGGGTAGTTGGTTTTTTATTTTATTTTTTCTTATCTTGGGTAGTTGTATAAATTTACGTTGGGCGCCAATTGTAGGGTGGCGTATGTGTGTGTAATTAAGAAGACTAGTATACTTTAATAAAGGTGATTTTATTGACTTAATTACAAACAATGGTTAACATTACATAAACAACCCTAATGCGAAGCAAGGGGTGGAATTACGGGGCCTTCGCACTCCCTTGTTTCCCTAGCTATCCTCACACCTGATGGCTTGCGGGGCCGCCGGTCAGGTCGAGGTTTTCCTCCGAGAGGGATCAGCGGGGCCTCCGCTCTCTGAGGTTCCTAGCGACAAAATGAATGCGTTTGCTTGCAGCTCCACGGTTTATATGGGCGGCAGGTTTGCATGTGTGCGGAATCTTGATTATCGTTTATTATACACGTCTGTAGTGGCATCGTAATATCTTGAAGTGTTCATAGATGGCGTTAGTTGTCTATGATGATTGTATTTTATAACATGGTGTATTCCAATCTGTGCGAGTGGCTGGATTTACTCATGCTACATGATGATGATAGATGGCGCTTGTTACACTAGGAAAATAAATTATTGAAGCATAATTTATCCGAATCAATATGATATTTTATCTCTAGGGTCGCTGTTCCAACTTCATGTGTAAATGTAATGGATGTGCACACTGTGAAAAAGAATTACGTCATCGCATCGGTGCCAGCTTTATATTACTCTCGAACTGCAGACAAACACTTCGAATTTTAACTTTCTTGCTTCTCGTATAGAACTAAACCTTAGGTTTCTTTTCAAACTAATAAGATATAAATCGTTTGTCATTGATGCTTGAGTTTAATTAGGTTAAATGTACCGTCACGACTTCCTTGCACTCAAATGAAGCCAGTTGTGCCTTCTCATCCAGAAACCGTCTGTGGATATAACTTGTCGATTTACAATCATGATACGTCCATAGTTGTCTAACAAACAAGGTCAGTTAAAAGAAGCATATTAGCTGTTCTCAAGAACATAGAGATGGAACACAAATATATTCGCTGCAAGTAAATCAAGCGCTTTAATTCCACATACATATATTTATTAGTACTAAACATTCATCTACTTTTATTTAGTTCTAAGTTACCAATTAAATTAAATTGAGCAAGTTAAGCTCGCCTAAAATTGGTTGTACATTTAGTTAAAGTTTCTTCTTGTTAGAATTACTTATAAGAATTTATATTGTAAAAAAAAATTTGACAAGTTAAATAAATAATAAAATAGTCCCGAATGTATATTCTATTATCTTTAAGATATTGGTATTGTGCAGTACTATGGTTGCGTGGGTCTGATGGCAGAGCTGCTTTGTGCAAAATTCTAGTTTCGTGTAGAACGACATAGTTGGGAAAACAATTCGTTCAATAACGAGATTTCTGGGTGCTGAGTACAAGTTTGCTAAACTTAAATGGGATTGAGCAGGTCATATCATTGGGGCAAGAAACCTTTAGATTGAGTCTCAAATTCAGATAAAAAAACACTACGTAAACAATAGCGAAGCCACAATGCAACGGGCAAATATAAATGCATACATAAATAAATGGATGGAAATTTGGGAGACATTTGCCTAACAGTGGAACAAAAGATTACACAAAATAAAATCACGACGTAAACAGTAGTAGTTCGATGCTGAGTTTTTATTTACTGTTTTAACTAAAATAGAATTCACCAACATAAATCGTAACTGACTGTCGACATTATTAGGTGAGGAAAGTAAAGTAAACGCTGAATGAGTAGTGAGAATGTTTGGAAGCAAGTGGCGTTTGATCTCGGAGGGCCGATAAAGCGAATACGAGCAGGTTCTTTATTGCCCCTCTCGCCGCAGACAGCGGCAGTGGCGCGGAATATCTCACCAGTAATATATCTTTGAGGAACAACGGTGACATCCTATAGTTAGAATTTCGAAACATGCATTGTTTGCACTGAAATGGATAAGGGATAATTTATCTTATGGTTCTCAGTCGGGAAGATCACCCTTTTGTCAACGGAGATACTTCTTCCGGGCTGTCTTGTCAAGATACAGCGAACGTTGACGTTTTTAATGTACATGATGCACCTTATTTTTGTGTGCATATATTTCGTTCAATAATGTCCTTAAATCTATAAATTTAACATATTTTAACGTTTACTCTATATTAATCAAAGCTTTTTAAGGTATTCAGTCCATTCTACATCTTCTTTTGATTTAGAAAACAATTGTTAAAACAATCACAGTGAGTGGCAGTTAGATCCTCATTACATTGTTTTCGGCAATCGTAAATTTATTTTACGGGCGCGGCCGCTTTACAAATACAAACCCACACTGCAAGCTCATCCCAAGAGCGCTTTAAAACGATATCACTGACAAACTCGGTTGTTATCGAAACGTTAGCGTAATAAACACAGTTTTATCAAATAGAATGCTGCAAAAGTGTTGCCAATCGTAAAATAAATACGATTTATTGTAACACTGCAACGTTTACAGCAATTTGAACGATTCATATATATTCCCTATATTCGTATTCGTACCGATAAAATTTAAATCCTCTGCAATCGAAATACAAATGCGTTCGTCAAAAACAAAATCGTGTATATTTTTACAATAATATTTATTTATCACATTACATTCTGTGAATTGGATTCGCATAGTCGAGAAAAGTCTTAAAGCTTACTCGTGTATGTACTGTATATACATACAAATACTCGACTCATTCAAACTATTCACTAACCATTTCTTGCTTTGAATTAAATTTGCACGCTCCACATTCCCAGTAGAAAATGTTGTACTAGAACTAGATCAACAACAAATACTTGCAATCCTCCACTGAAATGTTTGAAAACCTGCGATACTGTAGTACCTACTCAAGAGTATACGATATTTCGATGAAAGGAATCCTTTTCGCCTGGGCATGGTGCAATCCGGCTTTTGCTGAGGTCTAAAAAATTCTCTATTAGCTCTATCCGTTGGGATATTTCTTTTATACTGAAATACGCATTTTTTTCTTAAGTTTTCTGTTATTTTTTTTAAATATTATACATATCAGTGACTACCATTTCTCTGCTTAACTTTTTCACTTTTCTAGAACAATATATGTATAAGATAACTTTGTTACGTGAATTCAATTCAATTTGAATTCATGTAAGTTTGTTATACATAAATAATAAAGTCTTGGTAAAAAAATTGTATCATTAACCACTAAGAAAAAAGTGAAACTGTCGTTGAACCTCATAATTACAAAAGTGGCTTTGGTTTTATTTTAAAAAACACTACGGCAAACAAAGTGGTGAGTAACAAGACTGGAACTAAAGAAATCCGCTTAACCGTGAGGTCAAGTACATCAATGCACTTCCATACAAAATTCTGTAATATCGAAATGGGTAATTTTTTTTATGACAACTTATTGATCTTGAGTGTGCATAAATAAAATTTTTCATTGATATGATAATCCTTAATTATTGGTGTATTAAGATAATTATTATCTATTTAAGCAACGTTGAACACTACTTCAATCAGCATATCGTCGTCAGCAACATATCAAATCTTTGAGAGGTAGGGCTTAGCGAGATTTCTCGTCTAAATTAAGCTGCCCGACTGGGGAAGTACCTCCACTTTACACAAGACCGTAGTGAAACAACAATAGTTGTGTTTCTGCGAGTGTTCTAACAGCATAGAAATTCCGTTCAGTAATATTAAGGAAACTAAAACGGTTTAAATAGACACCTCTGGTGTTACAAACATCCATAGGGTAACTGCTTACAACGACGAGCCCTAAGCTTGTTGACAACCCTAGTGGTATAAAAATAAAATCAGTACAATGTAAAAATCATCATTTACTTTTTTTGTATGGAGTTTTTGACGAGAAACTCCCTTACAGAGACGTTCGTTCCGTCGCCAACGTTCGAGCATTTGTTCAGTGTTTCTCATTTATATTCAGACCGTTCTTGTGAGCTCCACAGTGTAACTAAAACAATTGCATGAAGTATTTGTAGACCTTTATTTGTGTTGAATTTTAGTTTATGTGAATAAAAACCACAACTCCGCTTCATGTATTATTACAATTATGATTACGTCACTCATGACGTTGGGTGGATTAAATATGAATTTACCGTAACGCTGAACATGATAGCCAAATCGACTGCGTGTTTGATATACAAAGAATAAGGAGTTCGCTTTTCACATGATAATGCGTAAGACAATATTGAAAATCGATTAAAATACACATACACTCATGCCCTTTTTTCATGGGAGTAGGTAGACACTACAGAATATCACGTTGTACCGTCTCTGCATACCACTTTTGGCTCGTCCACATTCGTACATCTTCAATCTTACATCAAAATAGATTTTAAAAAAACATTATTTAAAGTTTTGGGAACATATAGATAACTTTCTCTGCCATCTTGATACTTCATTAAAAAATCAAACCGTAGGTATTTATGCTTATACATGGAATTCTAATTTCAAAAATTACTTTTTCTTATAATCCTTACTGGTAAATCTGTCCTCCGATCGTGTAAAATAAGGTTTAATATAATAAACTTTATCTGTGAGACGATCGTGACGTACAGGCCTAAGTTCACCCTTCGCCCGTCGTCTGGGAAATTTATGGACCTTTCCAGAGACGTTCTGCGTCGGTCGATTTGCTTACGATCTTGTTTGTCATGTAACATGGTCTTAATGTGTTAAATGTACGAGGGTAGAAATTGCTAAGGATATTCATTGGGGAGCATGTGTATTAAGGTGTAAATGTGATAAGTTTTATTGTAACACCAGAATTTACGTCAGTGATAATCTTATTGTAATTTTTGAATAAGTATAATATATTTTTTGGATGAAAATTGTTAAACCGACGGAATTATTTATTTTCACTAAAATTGTAACATTATTAACTAGAATAAAAGAGCATTTCATTAAAAAAAACATTTGGTTGAATTTCGTTGAAATGAAATGATATGATATTTTTATTTCTGTAAATAGATCCTTTTAAGACACTTTTAAAAGTCATGTATAAGATATATTTTAGGAAAATAAAGTTTTAATACCAATCAAATATATTTGACTAAAATTGCTTTTCTGATAAACTAACATAGTAATTATCATACATATCATTGCCTGATTAATATTTTATCACAGATTTTTAGTGCCATCAAATTCTAAATACTATTACTATGTATTCTCTATAATTTTTTTGTCCATCATTTCGTATTATTCAAAATTATCTTCATAATCATTTAAATCTCGATCGGCCAATAATATAAATCTTATGAATGAATCCTTCATAAAATAATGTCGAGATTTAAATTAGTAATTTGGTTTAATCCGAGTTTTACAAACAATGATCGCTTCGTGGCCATTAACGGCAGTTATAAATTGTCCTAATTAACAAAACGTTAGGATTATATCGGGCTGCTTCGAATCTTCAAAACCATTTCCACGTAATGATAATTATTATAAGACGATAAAGTAGCTTTAAATTTAATTAACGGCCAATTGTGCATTTATTTTGGTTACTGTTTGAGTAACAACAAGCTAATTTTATGGTTTATTATTGTAAAAAATATAATTAATTAATTATTAGTTAAATTTATTTAGCTTATCTTTAAATCCATAATTGGGCTCCTTATTCATCAATATTTTTATTTAGAAACTAAAACCCACAATAATAATAAATCTACAGTATACTACCTATATACTTATCCTACAACTTAAAAAACAATTTTAAAATCTATAATTACAACTATATTAGTATATCAAAATAAATTCATACGCTAGTATTAATGTACTATGATTATATCATACAACATGTATGGCATAATCATAGTACATAACATACTAATATGCATAATTATATATAACTCTCTACAGTTTCAGTTCTCTGATTAAAACAACAGGCGGTATATGTGCTTTGATTAAATTAAGTAAGGCAGTTGACTCAGCCTTCCATTTCAACAGTTGAACAAATACGAAGCGTATTCGGTGGTAGATAGGGCACGCATGCGCATGTAGCTGACTCTTTTATTGCAAATGAATGTTTCAATGTAAATTGCGAAAATACATGATCCCGTAATATGTTTGTAACTCGTCAGTGTTAGCATTTTAGGCCCTAGAGGTGCACTTAGGCCCAAAGACACTTGAGAATTCCCTTAAATACTGTCTTCTTTATAGTGTAATTCGATATTATCTTCAAAAGCCCCAAGCTAATATAAACGAAAGTTACCGCGACTAAGTTTACAAATGATATTATGTATTACTTGTTAAGTTCATAAATTATATTATTATATTAACCAAACTTTAAATCTGTTTCACCAACACAACACACTGCCTACGTTATTATCAACGTACAAACAGAGCCCCAGCGAAATGACATCGCATAATTAACCCGAATAAAGAGTAAAGTTAAAATTGTCATCGTTTACTCAAACTACTTACTCCTTTGGGATGCTACGCCGTTGCTACGCAGCTACGGCGTAGCTTACAGAGCGTAGCGAAGTTGGAACATTAGTAGCGTTTAATATGGAATTTGTTTTAAGCGCTTAAGTTGTGTTCATTATGTTCTTTAAGCGTCTTGAAACAAAGCCCTCATTTATACGGTTAGAACAACCTTATTACGTGCTCGGTTGAGAGTTTTATAAACATTTTGATGATACTTAATGAGATTTTTGTTCAATGGTACGTTTGCAATATCTAAAAAGACGTTATGTCATATTTAATACATGGTATATAATGTAGTATTGCAAAAAGGTACTAAAGTACTTATACACCTGCTAGTTAACATCTCAGCAGCTGAATATTCAAACGTCAGACGGATTTTATCGCTTATTTTCATATTGTTTTAAATCCGTAAAAAGTAGTTAAGATAAACAATATCTTTCTATAAACGCTACAACAAAACATCGCTATAAGTAACACTAGTATAAATGTATAGTGCAAATTTTGTTCTGCATTATACAAGAGACACATGACACATCATGAAATTATAATAAGGCCGTGTTTTGTATGACTGCGCGAATGTGTCCCTTTGTGCTTTCACTTCCCAGTGCAGCTGACACGACATTTGCATCACTCACCTAACCACTCATGTCGACAGGTTAGTTTTGCGACGATGCGCCGCGTTGAAACAAGACTTACTAAGTGTTATTTCAACGCGCCTTTCTTACGCTATTCAGCTTATACGTATTTTTTTTAAATTAGTAGTACGTATTTATTATGTTCAGCTTTGTAAATTTGGGGAGTCCCACCCATATTTCTCATAAAACTAAATTGAACTTTATTTTCTCAACTTGAAAAAGTCGACAGTTTATAATGATAATTTATTAGAATATCTAGTCTAAGTAAAGTATCTAAAATTTCTTCAAAAAAAACAATACGACAAGAAATGTTGCTTGTGTCGTACACAAATTCACAATGCACATACAACCTAATGAAATAAAATGTTTGAAATGATGACTGATTGATGATTGAAATGATTGATTGATTAATTAACTTACCTGGAACAACTACCTGTAGGCCATACATAACTTTGTTCCGTGTGGGGATCAAACCTGCGGTCACACGCGATGCAGAATCCGATCTCCGGGCCACTATACTAACCGTGCCGTGCATTGAATTTTATGAGTACAGTATTCAGGATACGAGACAAAACACCTCATAAAAAATAGCATTAATAAAATAATAGCTGAGTTAACAGCATTTTATGAAGTATTCCACGCCACTGTAAGTACCTAACCAATTTGTATTACGATGTTGTTGTTGAATAATATTCACATAATCATCATCATCATCATCATATCAGCTGGAGGACGTCCACTGCTGGACATAAGCCTCCCCCAAAGATTTCCACAACGACCGGTCTTGGGCCACCTGCATCCAGCTGGTTCCAGCGACATAATAAATATTGCCAATACGAACAAAAATGGATTAAAATTGACACAATAGAAAAATGTACAGTGTACTAAACGTCAATCAAAATTATCCATATTAATTTCAACCAATCCTTGACGGTATTGTTGATTTATATTAAGTATGCTTGTCTCATTTCTACTGGTTCAAAACCATTCAGTTCGAAATCAACATTACATTAAAAAAATATACACTTAAAATATGATATGCACAATAATTATATTATTATCTATATTAATTACATAAATTCATGAAAACATTGATCACATCACTAATTAAATCATTCAAATGTAAAAGCTATTTATAATACTTTTGATTGCATCCTGAATAAAATAGAGATAATTAATATAAGTAATTAATTCATTCAACGTTAATACGTAACCTTTGCACAGTCAATGGATAGCATTACATATAATATAATTCGTTATTTGACCACTGCAATTATAGCATGGTGAGTGACAGCGTGGCGCAATGCTTGATTAAAACGAAATCAACTCGTTACTGATCATGCTAATTTAATTTGTTATTTCATTTTGTCGTTGGTCTATTGGTTATAAGCGCGATTGCTGAGTTCTTAGGTTCAATTCACTAAGATACAAGCCCAACCCAAGCACTTTGAGCAAAGTGTTTTTCTAAGTGTGTGTGTGAAGTTCCAGTAGCAGCTCGTGGCTTTGGATTCGTGCCCGGTCGATGGCAATACGTTTGCCCCTTTTTACATTTGTACACTTCTGCCTAACCCTTCGGGAACGACAGGCGTGATGGTATATATAACCATATATAAATGGTATATATCTATATATATGGACGATTTTAATTGAATGTGTCTTGAGACTAGTCTTACCTCGAAATAAACTAATTTAAAAGGAAATTAAAGAGAATTTACGACGGATCACTCAAATCAAGTATAAACTCTTTAGTGCTCTGGCTCTCACAGTATTTAAATGTATATCTGGAGATTATGGTATAGGGCCATCTAGATAGATAAAAGATACGACTATTATTTATTGGACACAGAATTATTCAAATAGATCCGGTTTAAGGGACGAGACTTGTGTTACGGATACTACATGGTTAATCCACTTTATAGATTTGTTTTTCTGTAAATTTCATTGACTTTACCGGACTTTACCGCAGAGGCAGAAGCAGCCTTTACTACCGCTAAACTAATTGACTCTTCAGTAAATCTATTCAGTCTTTATTTACGTATAGTACCTACCACTAAAGGTACAAGCGGATCATTACATACCTGCTGGATATAGTTGACTTTAAAAACACATATTATGTACGGTGTTCATCGACTCACGTGCAACAAGTGTGAATTCATTTACCAACTTTTGTATCCCTATCATTATGTATTTAATAACATTATAATTCCGCAGAACTTTTCATCTAAAAACAATTGACTTTTTAGAAAAACTGAAGCATCTCTAGCAATGATAATAATTCGACGACCCGTTTAGCTCAACGGTAGTTAACGCTGCCTGCTGTGCTATGGGTCCCGGGTTCGCATCCCGGTAGGGACAAATGTTTGTGTGATTAACATAAACATTTGTATCCGAGTCATGGATGTATCTATGGATAATATGTACGTATTTACAAAAAAAATTGTATATTTGTTGTATATCAACCATATAGTATCCGTAACACAAACCTCGTTGCTTACCACGAAACTAGATGGCACTCTGTAATAATGTACGGAAAAATAAAAAAAATAACAATAATTAAATATACTAGATATAACTCACAAATAAATGGAAATTGATAGTTTTAAAAACAAAATAAAAATAGTTTTTATTTTCGTAGTTGTTTTTAACTAAAGCTCATTTATAATCCTAATAGTTGAATTGCAGCAACTTATTGCTAGGCATAAATGGTCATTGTGTGTAACTTTATACCTACATAACAAAACGAACTAAGTCCTTTACAAAGATGTTCCCAACTACATAATTATTTGAGACCAAAAGCCACTTAGGTCTTCTGTGAATAGAAGCTGTGAAAGCGATAGTTTGATTGGTTTCTCAGAAATCAGTCAACAGCCACTTCACGTATAGACCCTATTATTATTTATAAGACAAAGAAAATATCTAGATCAGAGAATAAAGTATGAAGGAAATGTTGTCAATCAATATGTTAATCAGCTGCATTAGTTATGTTTTACGTAGTTTAATTGAAACTTTGACATAAGGAATTAAATTTTGTTGCCAAACTATAATTCTCCTAAATAAAAACCCTTTCGTGAAAATATACTAGGCACCTATTTTATATAATATATTTATCTTCTATTATATTATTTAAATTATTTCGTACATACCTTGACCTTACATTAAAACGCTATCTATCTCGCAATCTGTCCCAAAGATGTACATAAAGGGACCCTTCATTATGTACCCTGATAAGAAAATAGGTAGCCGGTTCATCTTGGCTAAGTGCTCGTAAATATGTTCCGAACTACATAATTCTAAGAGGCACAAATTTGACTGTTGAGATTACTCACCAACCGTCACCAACTATCTCAATGAAGTCACTTTAAAAAAACTATTTCGTTTCATGCGTTAAGGATCGATAGACCCATTGATTTCTACGTTAAGCATATAATACCCCTATTTTTGGGTTGATAATTAAAAATACGTATAAATTTAATATATCCTTATCGCCAACTACAGACCTCAACAGAAACTGAAGTCTATAAAGGAATCCTTTATCACAATAAGAAGATTATAACTCAGTACTTCGTTGATTAATGATTTTGATGACAAAGAAAATGGTATTAAGTGCTCACTTAGAGATAGTACATATATATAGTAAATTGTTCCAAGGGAGAGTCGTTATTAGATAGATAGAATCTACTTTATTGTACCCCAATAATATAATTAAAATACACATCGCATTAATCTATGAAATACTATATAATATATTATTATTACATTAGAAATCCGATTAAAAATTTCAGTAATTTGTTGCAATCCATATACTATTTACTATTAATATTATAAATGCGAAAGTGTGTCTGTCTGTCTTTCTATCTGTCTGTTTGTCTGTTACCAATTCACGCTATAACCGCTAAACCGATTAAGATGAAATTTGGTAGAGAGATAGTTTGAGTCCCGGGGAAGACAGAATAGTTTTCACCCCGGAAATCATCCTTTAAAAAGGGTGAAAAGTGGATAGAATTTTACTCAGACGAAGTCGTGGGCAAAGGCTAGTTAAAAATAAAACACTTATAGAAAAATATTACCTACTTAAATTATTCTTTATACTTAGTTTCTCCATTTGAATAATCTAAAAAACCTTTATAGTAAACTGAAATGTAAATATTTGAATTTCTCCAACTCAAAGATCAATATTTGTTATGGCAACAGTCCGGGTCGCTCTAGTCATTTATCTTGCTAAGCTCGCCTGGCCCTAAGCTCTATATAAACCCCCTTAAGGTATTCTTAAGATATTTGACATATGCATACAAGAATATCAAAAAGAGGTCCCTTTTGACCTTTTTGAGGAACTGGGTTCAATCCTAAGATGTACGTTTTAGTTGAATACAGGGTACGTGATGTTATAAACTGGTAGGACCCAAATGGAAAAGTGTAGTATATAGTATTACATACGTATGCTTATACCGTTCTTATTAAAGTAGTAGTTTAGGTGTAACACAAATATTTATTGTTTCCAAAATTAGAATAAATTAATTCTTTGGTGCAAATTTCATTACAATTACTATATGACTTAAAACAGTTTTTTTTACAAATCTTGACTCCCATTACATTTACCCATGGTCATGGTCATCGGTGCATTTAAAAGCTCAATTTCTCACAGGCATACAACGTGTATGGTTTAATTTGCTTAAAGAGGAGTTGTGCTATGCACCTTATAAAGCGCTATGTCTATCTAACATTATTGGTAAATAATAATGCATGAACACGTGGGCTAGCCACTATTCCACCACAATTAGATACTAGAAAAACTTAGTACTTAGTATTTATTCAATGCAAGAAACAAAATACTTAGTCACCACACAAAATGAAATAGTCATTGAAAATCAACCCTATTATGACCCACAACTTCATCCCAAAAGTGACCCGCAATATCCCTTTCAAACAAACTTCCTCTTCATACGATAAGCTTGTAATGTACCTAATTAGCCACCAGCTTAACCGACCGACTCCTAATTGCGAAACTCGGTGTCAGGCCTTAGAATGGGCTGGCTTGCGGTTGGTAGTCGGCCCGACCAAGCTTTGTTGTTTTTAATTGGACTAAATATTTCAAATTTCAATAGTTTAAAGGTTTAGGGTTAAATACTCAATAGTATCATGGAGCCCATGAAACTTTTCATTGTATTTATTTTGTACACTTACGCGGATACAATACATCGAAGTATAACTATTAAAGTAGTTTTTCACGGATTTTATTGCGGTATGTAGATATTATTTTAACGAATAACAGACCCGTGATCAACCAATGCTCTAATATTTCCGACACGTCTTGCATGGTGGGAAATTGTAGTATCTGCAGTTATAAATTTAGTAACAATCTCACTCCCAGTATTCGAAGCTCCAGGGAACCGATAGAAGCATTCTATTCGAATCTAATACTTTAGGGTAAAAATTTTTGCCTGGCTTTATGCATTTTTATTATGTTTTATTTTTACTATGCATGCATCCCATACCTAATACGGAATACAGTCGGCTATGAAAATAGAAGAGTATTGGACAGCGGCGGAGTAAGCCCATCGGAGGTTCGGAGTGCAGAAATTAAACTCAGCCGCATTACCGCATTTGTCGCGTTTGTCGCATTTGTCGCGTCCCTCTCTTTGCCGCACTTGTAATCAAAGATAATATCTAGTTACCTTTTTTTATGATGATAAGGGGGCAAACGAGCAGGTGGCTCACCTGAAGGTAAGTGATGACCACCGCCCATGGACATTTGCAACACCAGAGGCTTGCAAATGCGTTGCCAAACCCCTTAGACACCGTTCAGGTGTCATAAAATAGGGAGTTACTCAACTGACAGCAAACGGAATTCCCATGCTGTCAGAATAGTCACTCCCCCAATGAGCTCTGGTGACCTTACTCACTCGCAGAAAGACAACTATTATTGATTCACTGCGGTCTTCTGTAAGGCGGAGGTACTTCCCCAGTCGGGCAGCTCAATTTGAGCGAGAAATCTCGCTATGCCCTACCTATGCTAAAAAACCTCGATGTAAAACTATGGAACTAGTTCTAAAGTTTAGAATCAATCAATCATATAAAGAAATTGATTGATTTATAGTTCTGTAGTATCCAATGCAAAATACATTCTGTATTCTTAATATTCTCAGCTTTCAAAGTTTAAGCTATACCAACTTGTATGTAATACAAATCCGTTTCGTTCTTTGGCTTCGTTGAAAAAACTTGGTATAATGATTATTTCTTTCCCAAAATACTTTTAGGTTTGTACGAGCAAAAATAACATGCCCGTTGGCCAGATTTGTTTCAGCTATGTTACGGAATTAATAACAAAGTAACACATATATTTCTACTCCTGTAGCTAACATATTTTTTCCACAGAGATCGATACTTGTCTACATTGAAATATAGAAATTCACTGTTGTATATAGTTCTTTCAATATGTCAATGTAACGAAAGATTAATCTGTTTTGTAACCTTAACTTACTTAAGGCTGAAATCCTCACGTATTGAAAACGTTTTTCTTTTTATGTCAATACTTTATAAATGACACGATAACATTTATGTATATATGTAAATGTACCTCTCTGAATCCCAAATTTATTATGTTGACATTTACTGATTTATCCTCAGGATATCGGTATTGCTTAGTATCGGATTGCCGAAGTATGGAAGTAATCGCTTCATGTAGGTAGATCAGGAGTTTTCTCCAAATACATATTTTGAAAGAGGCTCAAAGTGTAATGCTATTTACTGATTGCCAATATCTTAGAACCACATTAACTTGGCTTACAATTTACAAAACAAAATCTTAGTATACAAAATAATATTAATGTTTTTTTTTTCATCTAATAAACTGACAGTACGTACACTAGTGTAAAGTACATAATATAGTAATACGATTTTAATTTGGTAGGTTAAGAGACTTTAACTTAATTAATATTTTTTAACTTAAACACAACGTCGCCGACTTAAAAAAGGTCCCATAAGTAAAAAGATATATAGAGGTCTTTAATCGCTAAATCTCAGAGATCAAGATGTTATTAAACTTTGCTATATCATACGTATCATGAAAGCCGCAAAGCATAATGTTATTGTGAAATATCGCTGCGACCAATCAGAGGGATTCAAAACATTTGATCCCTCGCACACTGCAGCTAGTGCGGGACAAACATTATACATATTAGCATTTTAGAGGACGGTATTATGCCACAACGCATAATGTATGACGCTAATTCCTCCATACTTTCGGTTTATTTTTGGCAAAACAACATATTATAAAATACTACTGTATTGCTGCACTATGGTTTTGAGACTATGCCAAAAACGGTAACATGTTAATGCTTAATTACATTAGCAGCTGAATTAAACGCGTCAGCCTAGATTTCTGTGGCAGTGCATGATAGTAATAGTGGCTTTGTGTTTACGTTCAGTTGTAAGATTTAATACCGTTTCCAAACTTAATTAGTTTTTGGCTCGTTAAAATAGCGTCATCCTCTCTCAACTATGTTGGGATTAACATCTATTCAAATATAATAAATAATAATATCAGTATGTTACACGAAATTACTAGCAATCAGACGTCGCAATCTATTTTTACATTTTTATAACAACAATCATATTTAAGAAAAGTTCTAAAAATCTGCTAATAGTTCTAAAGAAATAATTTTAGGATTTTTGTTTACCTAGAACGGAACTTAACCGGCCTTCTGCGTTTCAGCATATCGCAAGCTTTAACCAGCTAAACTACTGAGGTTTGTGCCAAAGATGTCAAATTATCATGTACATTGTCCGTCTTGAAGTGACGTCAGCAATAATTATGGAGAACATAATATGTTTCTCAAACACATTAATGTATTGATCTTGGTAGCTTAGTTTGCGGCACCATCCAGTGTATATATTAGATGCATGTTCAAATTCTGTACATTTTTGTTTTCTTTTTTCATGAGAATTAAAAACCTCTTTTTTTTTTCATTCTCATCATCAACCAATAAACAGTAGGTACTACATATTAGCCAAAAGTTCTGTCTAAGATTGAGAGCGATTTGCTATATACCACTGTCCACTACGCTAGCCTAGTGGTGATTGGCAAACTCCACACACCGCCACCTAAGCTAAGGCTTTCTTCTCGATGTTCTCCGTTCAATTTTTATTTAGCAAGTGATTCTAACTCAAGCGCTTTTGTAATATGAGTAATATTATATTAATATCGATACCACTCTTTTAATAATGTTCATAAATCAAAGTCATGGGTTATTTTCACTCACTCTCATAAAGTCGTGTAAACCACCGGGCAGTCCTTCGTCCTACCCACTTTATTTCTTTTATTACAGCGTAATTATTTCACAAGGGCAACGCAATTTGTATTTCATTTCCTCGTTCAGGGCCATGAACTTTAGACCCTCAGAATACAAATTAATCTCAATTTGAGAATAAGGAATGCAGGGTTGGCTGTTTAATGAAAAGTAGCTGGTATCATTCATCTTGTAGAAGAAACCGCTTAAAGGAATAAATTTTACTTTTAAGTAGAAATCTTCGTATAATTTGGTCATTCTTTAATCTATGCCAAGGGAGAGTAATGAATATACATTATTGCGCATAGAAACCTCCCATATCTATTTTGACTTATACTCGTAAATAGTAGTTTTGTATAAATATCCGTAAACTATATTCAAGGAGTTCGGTTTTCAAATGTAAAGTCATATTATAAGTGTCAAAGTTCCGTTTAAACATTTGTTAGGCTAATTAAACTGTGCCCGCCGCCGCCGGCGGTTAGGATTCAAGTAAAATGTCCCCTGGTGTGTCGAAGTTCCGTTACCTTAAATAGATATTAAGGATGGCAAGCAGAGCAACTCAGTAAACTTAATAAAATTAAAAGTCACGAATTTACAAGTCACGTCATGAGTGTTATAAGTTCATCGATGACCATGAATAGCGGTAGAGACCAAAATTACCCGTGTTGTAAAAAAAAAAAATGTTTGGATTAAATACGTAAAAAGTACTTTAAATTACTTTGTCGTTATAAAAAACGATGCCTGATACTCGATTCTTTTTTTACCTTATTGTGCTTTCGTCGTTAATTATCTTCCAACTAGTCTCCGATTTCCAATTGATACTTCAGTGTATCAACCACATTTTCTCTTTGTGACACATTTCAAAGCACATTAATATAGAAGTATGATATCAAATAAAACAAAGCTGAGAAAATGTGGTCCAAATGCGTTTTCAGTATTGTAGCTGAGCTTATAAATATAATCGTATAGCGAGCGGACCCAAAACAGCTTACCGTAGGCAATAAAAATATTTGTTAGGTACAGGGTTCATATCAATAGTTGATGCCTATGTACATGCTGCAGAAGCAAATCGCTTGGTGAACTGTTTGTGCAACAAGAAATAAAAGTAGTATTGGTACGACTGTGACAGTAATAAATAGTGCTTATGCAAATCGTTTGGCTCAACCAAAAACTGAGTACACACATCGGTTTGTTGTGCTCCTAATAGTTATGTGTGACACGTAGCATCCGTGCGTGTCAAAAATATCATTAGTTTATATGTGAGTATGTAGGTACAATCAGAAAACTAAGTGATAGACCACTTTTCACCCTTATTATTATATATTACGTCCAAAAGAGCACGGTTTTAGTTGATGTTACATTTGTAAGAATGTATTGACGTGCCTACATTCATGGATTAAATACATTGAAACGATTGGGCAATCGGGAAACAGCGAGATTTTTAGCCTACAGATAAGGCATACTTTTTACTTTTCGTAACAGTTTCGTAGCATTCGTGCCTACGATTGCTACGTCCCCTACGTCGTAATCCTCGAACATTGTCCTAGCAAATGCTACACAAACTAGTAGATACATGCTCTTTGTTCTTTTGTTATTGTACATGGCATCACAATAATTTATTAATCAATTAACAGTTCGGTGCTCTAGCTGAAAGTAAATTGAGAACGCCCAAGACACTGATTTTCTATTGTCGTATTTTACTGAATCTTATTATGGGACTTTAATATTTTTTATCATATATTATATTTTGTAATATCGAATAGTATTTTTTTCATTATAATATTTTTATTTTAAAACCTTTTCCGATGCGCGAAACAATGATATAAAATAATTAAAATCGTTTTACGGTACATGTTATAACAACAAAGGTTGTTTGAATACATTTTCATTTCATCTCTTTTCATGAATATAATAATAATAATATTAAAATGACTGTACATAAGAAATAATATAGTTCCATATATGTTATTTCTTATGTACAGTCAATTACAGTTTCAGTTCAAGGTTCGACATAAGAATGTAGGTTTGAGACGTAATTCTCTATTTTAAATGTTTTCATAGAATACTCATTTTTATTCATATATATTTTTATTAATGATGTGTCTTCAGTAATGTTAAATTTAACATAATAGGCTTTGCTGAAATCCAATTGCATCCAACCTCTCTTATCAAAATAATGACGTCCAATCGCCACCACGAAATTAATTAGCATATAATTTGAAATCGATTATCGGTTTCGGATAATAATTAAAATTGGGGCGCAGCACTAATTTGGCGTGAGATGACTTGGTCGAAAACTCCAGCCAAGTATTTGCCGAGCGGCCAAGCTTCCGATCCTTGCCAATGTCTCTTTGGCAAGCTTCTTACAATTGTCAGGAGTTTTGCCGAGCGAGCTGTTGTAAACATCTGGTCCCCGGGCCACGTTCCCGTAATTTCTCGGATATTTTCCGCTTCAATGTTGGAGACAATTCCAGAAAGCATGGCGTTACTAATGGGCATTTACTTTTTAGTGACGCCATAAACATGCTGATGTTAACTGCATACAAATGTCTAATTATAATTCTTCGTTGTGTCTATGAAATTTTAATATTGCTGTCATATATTTACATACGTTGCATTCACATATTTATATGAAGTAATTCATGACTAGAATGTATGTGTAGGTATGTGTGTGGAAGCCCTTGCAAAAATAACACTGGTGAGAGAATAAATATTTTAACTTTCGAATATATTCGACATACACCGTTAATAACTTCAATCAGGATTACCGTTAAGCTTCCATTCAGCCGCTACATGACGTGACTGGCATTAAAATAATCCCCAAAAACGTATTATGAGACTTCCTACCCTCAAACTTTGCACCAGCAGTTGTCGTTTAAAACGGACACCCGCGATTTGCATCTTAAACAGGATAAGCCATGAAATATTTATAATACTTTGACAAAATACCTCGGAGGTCCAGGTGATGTGTATGCTATTTCCATAAAAATATATTTCTACATGATTATTGTAACTTAATTGTTATTACATACCAGCAATTAAAGTTTGAATCCGTTACATAATAGTTTAACATTTTTTTTAATCCATGAATAAAAAATCGAATACAATACAGGCACAAGGCAGTATCACACAAAAAATATAAATTCTAAATTTAAATTTAGATCGATTTTGGGATAAGCTCGACGCGGGACGAGGCTGGCGATGTCACGGGATCGCGGCGGGGCGCGAGCGCGCTCTCCGACTGTCGGGTGGATACTGGATGCTGGCTTTGCCGCAGGAGCCTGCGTCACAACCACTGGACCTCGACACCTTTTGAGGGACCCTAATTAATAACCAGGCGTGACGTGAACACTCCCGGCATCAAATCTCTTTCGACTCTGAGTTGAGGGTGTTTTATCGCGAATTGTTAACGAAAGCGATTCTTGGCGGCGGCATCTACAAATAGCCACATCGTAATTCAGTGAGCGCGGTTGAATGACAGGCGCCTCGCGGTTGCTGAATTCTTTTATACTGTATGTTAAAGCAAAATAGCACCCATATTGCAATTTCAACGTGAATTTTCTTAGAATCGGAAGTTACATTTTATGCGTTATTTTATTTTGAATGCAGTTTCCGCTATATTTAGGGGATGGTTTACACTACTTTGGGGATGGTTTACAAATTTTACTATTCTTTGACAAATTTAGTTTTTACTATCAGTTCATTAACTGTTTCACTGCATTTAAGTGGGATCAGTCTATCAAGTAATGCATGTCATAATAATGCAGGAGCATGTGATAAATACGCTCATAAATTTGTAAGCTCTATGAACGTTGCCTTGGGATTAATTCAAGACCTTTGGCTTTGCCACAGCCCACTGGTGAAACCAATAGGACGACTAACTTGATTTTAGGCAAATGTAATTAACGTTCCGCCACTTCCTTTTTCATGAATATTAATGTTATTATCTTCTTCCAACCATAACAATTTCACTTTAAAATGCTAACGACTTATTTTAACTATAACGAACGTAGCTTTATAATTTATAATACTAAGCTTTCCATAACGTTAAGTAAGGCAAATATTTAATTCAAAATTGACAACGTTTTCTATAGTCGACCACGCTGTCCTATAGCGGGTTGGTAGCTCTCACATGCCATTGAGAAACTACGTGCCGTGCTTTCTTGTTGTGGCTGCTTCAATGAGAAGTAATTAATACGCGTATCGTTTATGAAGTCAGGTATATATTATTTGAAAGTATTTATTGTACACAATATCTTCCAAATCTTCCAAAAAAAATTGCCTAAAGTAGATGCTCTTTTTTACAAAAATTTACATCTGTCTCAAATTGTATTAAAAACTTCAAATACTTTAAGGGTTATACTAGTTTCACTAGGAAGATTAACGAAGTTAGTAACTTAGGCTTACACAGTTTGACCTGGCATACATAACTTAGTTTAACTTGAACAGTTTCTTGGATCAAAGCTAGATTACATTCGCTGTATAGTTTAGATACCTACCCACCAGCATCTATTTAAATAAAAAACTTGTTCGTAAATTTTAAGGTAGGTACTTAATATATGTACGTTGTAAGTCATAATTCATAAAGGCCTATTCAAACCTTTGCTGCCACTGTGGGTAAAGGTACATACTGCGCGGGTTTCGCTCAAGTATTTTTAGTTAACAAGTTCCGCGGCTATAGCAGCCTGAGCGTCATTCGCTCATTCATTCCCCGCTGTGGGTAGAAAGCACATACCACGCGGTCTTCTAACCACAAGGATAGAGAAATCCGCATTAGTATGAACAGTAATGTTATCGAATACCCAATAATGGTTTTCTCTGCCGCAGACGGTAGTGAATGCCGATAGGTCTAAATAGTCCTTTAGCGACACTCGCCGTCCGACGTTCTCGGATCCGAAGCAACTGCCATCACATTCCCGTAACTCGATTACTGCGCAAAACCGATATCCACCAGTTTATCTATGCCTGACCAACCGCTCATCCTTCTTTGGCTTCTAACTACTAATAACTATTGTAAGTTCACCGTTACAACGTCTTTAAAGGAGATTGTTAAGATGAGAGAATATAAATGTAAAGTTGAGGCTAGATTAGACCTTATAGATCGATTGATCAGTCATATTCAGCCATACATATCAGCCAGCTACCTAATGTTTTTTAAAAGTACATAATCTTTAAATATGATAAAATCTTATCGTTTATATTTCATGTATTCAATGCATATTTTATATGTCCCCAAGCAGTATTTGTAGAAGTTTACATACTTTCAACAGCACACTTTAATGAACCCAATTACTGGCGCATTGCTAGGCACCAGTCTTTTCCCATGTAATAGATTAGGTTATAGTCTACTACCACCTAGTACGGGTTGATAGACTTTACATGCCATCGAGAAAATATCTCAGGCACGTAGGTTTCACCGTTTTGTGATAAATACGCACGTGACTTTGAAAAAACACCTACGTGCCTAGGGATCGAACGCAGAACCTTTGACTTCACAGCAACCAGTGGACCACTAGGTAATCACAACTTCGGCCATATATAACTTAGTACCTATACGAACTGATAAAATGAAAAATAAAGCAAGAAATATAAGCTACTTACAATGCACCGCCTACTTCATTATATACGAGGGCTCTTCAAGGAATATATTAAACCCCTCGCGGAAAAAATAATATTTGGGTACCCGTAGAGATGTAATCCTTAAAGCTTGCTTAAGCGAGACACATTAATGCCTCGGTTGCCTCAACATTTACTGTTTATAAATTTATTGGAGCATTCAAAGATAAAACATCAAATATACAATTAATTTCATGTTTTGATATTTTTATGGTGAGTTTTAGAAGTTTTTATTTCTGAATTATATTAAAATAGTGTACTCTTCTCTTTTTTTATTACTTCTTCTATCATATTTTTAGTATTCTACATCTACATTTTACATCTATGTTCAGAAAAACGTTAGCAATTTACCACATTTTCTCTATAATAAGAATGTAAATTTGTCTAGTATTAATAACCACTGAGAATATCGGAACTTATAACCCAAACCAAACCTCAAATTATGTATTCTTACACGGAAACTTAGTTATAATGTGTACATTATGTACCAATATGTAAACCATTATTCAGACAAGTTCTATAACAAAGTTAAATGTTAATACTCCAAATTGATGAACCGCAAAAGTTTGTTACAGCCGTATCCAATCCAATACCAAATCTGATAATATTATTCTGCTATCGTAAACTTGGATCTGAGAACACAAACAGATGTAATATACACACATACTACTTCATAAATATATGACCTTCAATGGTAAGGCAGAGATTCACCCACAGTTCATCATACGCTTTTAGACGATGCGGATGCCCTCATGAGTTTATTGCCATTATCAAGCATGATATCCAAAGTAACTAATACTCGTAGATTGACTGGTAAAGAATATCTTGGGTTTAAGATCACCACGTCAGACGTTGAAGTTGGTTCCTTTACGTAGACCCTGACGTAGGCGTTGACGTCAACGGACCAAATATAATAATGGCCAAATATTGGAGCTATAAGTTCAAGTCACTTGACAAGACTGCAAAGCTTGTAACATTGCAGAAACTAAAACTGTCAATACTCGCATTAAAACAGTCCTTATTCTTTTCCGAAAGTATCCAATACATTTTTCAACTCCCAGTACAGTTATAACGGACTCAGGAGTCGAGAGGAATAGAACAAACTTTATGTAAAACGGCCGGCCCCAAATGGCCAAGTTGAGAACTTATCGGACCATTCGCAGCATCGAATGTAAATACGATAGAAGAAATTTCTCGATCCCAATTGTAATACCGGCGTAAGTGTGAGTTATGGCCACTCCGTATGTAGCCGGCCTATAAATCTGGTTGAATAATCTCTCCTTATCAAATAAGGAATATTTCACGTCGGTTCGTTGTTTTTACAGTAATAGTTTATTGTTCCTCTTTTTGGTATTTCAGCCGTGTTTTGGCACGTTGCCGAGCTCAGGTTCTGCTTAAAGAAACTCACTCTGAAGCAAAGTAGGAGTCTATAAAGTTTTTTATTCACAAAGGTTCGGCTATTAAGTCCAAAATCGATGATCGTAGCTTGTCATCTACTTTCAAACACAAATATTTTAATAGGTATTTTTGCATATTTCGAACTTATATACTACTTACTTAGGTATTACTAATATCGTACTATATTACTTTTGTGTATTTGTAACTTGCCAGAATAAATAAGTGATGAAAATTCAAAACGTGATAAAACTAATATGTTTTATATATATGTGCCCCTAAACGCTTTTGAAACAACTATGTAGTACCAATCTGTTTTCACAAATGCGTATTTCATTTGGTAATTGAGCTCTTTGGTCGTGCTATGAACATTAATTTAATAGCTGCATTTCTAACATCTGCAAATAATTATTATAATGAGCAGAAAATGAATAGAAGTTACCAATAGCTTTACGAGCAGTTTTATTGCAGTATTTTCATATTGTTTTTAGTTTGACTGTATATGCGTATCTATGTAGGTATCTTTCTGGGGCACATACATATTTTAGTGTAAGTTATATTAAATTATTATATTATGAGCATACTAATAATATCAATATTGAAAGTAGGATCATTATCATTAGCTGGAAAATTATCTGTTTTCAATTGAGACGGACAATGTTATTCAGAACCATACCAAACCGAAAGGATGTTCCAAAGCGCCCGTAATAGATCATATAATTAATCTGTTTTCAAGTTTTCTCACAAATCATTTTCAATATTACTTATTTTAAAAAAATATCGGCAAATTCTTCTTTAAATTTAAAACGAGTAAATCATTATCATCTTAATTGGTCTTTGACAAAAGTATACCGGAAAATACATATACCTGATCTTCCCGAAAGATTAGGCAGAGGTATACTAATGTACATATCCACATTTCACCGGTATGTTTTGGTTCCCATATAATAGGAGGCGAGTCAGTTGCCATCAACCGGGCACAAATCCGAACTCCGAGCTGCTACTAAGAAATTTAGAGAAACCTGCAATAACACTTTGCTCGACCTGGGAATCTAACCCAAGACCTCTTGCTCAGGAGTCACACTTACAACCACAAGATCAATGAGGCAGATTAATTGTAAAAAAAATATTTAAGGTTAATGTTATACATTGATACAGTTTAACTTGTATAGTAAAAAAAGTAATGAATGAGACAATAAATAACCAAAAAATCTTATCCACTAATGATTTATTGGCTGTGTATGTCGATGTATATTATATTATGTTATTATAAATTAATTATGTATTATTATTATATAGAATTGATAAAACCTATCGCCTAAATATTTTACTTGTAAATATTAGACCTTATACTATATTTTTACTTTTTCATAAACCCATTACTATTTTAGTCAATCGGGATTTGAAGCCAGAAATCTCAAAGATAGCGAGTGACACAGTTTACAAATTAATTTTCTCTTAGGATACACAGTAGGTACTTAATAAGTATCGTTTTCTGATAAAAACAATACATTGGTGCAATGGCTGGATAATCCGATTCTGTGATCGCAGGTCCAATATCCACCTCAATGGGCTAGTGGTCAATGCTTCCATAAATCCGATGGCTCTGGCGATATAGCTGTTAGCGTTGATGGCTGCGGGCTATAGTTAGTAGACGTCTCAATTGCGGAGGCCGACACACCCTGTCGCCTCCCCAGGCGGTATGGCACGGCGGAACGACACGTAACGAATTTTTCACACCTTCGAAAACACATCAAAGGTAGAAGAAAATCTGCTTCAAATTAACCTATTATCATTAATTTTCCGATAAAGCAGTAACCGAGAAACAACTTTCGCTAATTTCACTTAGTAATCTGCGGATATGTTAATTAAACTTTTAATATAAATCAACATCGGCGCCGTATAATGCAAACACAATACTAAATGTACATATTAGTTAATGAGCTTCAAAAGCGCTCAATACCATGAAGGTTCCCGTTATAAATAGGTATTTAAATAAATAAATGTGGTAATTACAACTAGGTAAATATAGATTTCAAAATAGGCAAATAAATATTTTACGCAATAAAAAAACTACTTTTTATAGATTTTGTTCCGTGTACATGCACTCTACCAAACTAAGGTATTCCTGGACATTATGACACAGCGCCATCTAGTTCCGTGGTAAGCAACGAGGCTTGTGTTACGGATAATAGTTGGTTGATACACTACATATATACTTTTTTTTTGTAAATACATACATATTATACATAAATACATCCATGACTCGGAAACAAATGTTTATGCTCATCACACAAACATTTGTCCTTACCGGGATTCGAACCCAGGACCCATAGAACAGAAGGCAGCGCTAACTACCGCTGGACTAATTGGGTCGTCAAGGTGTTAGGTGTTAACAGCTATTCTATATTTTTTTAAGTATTGATACTACATTTAATGCAACGAACTCACCAACTCGTCTTGTATCTAGCAGTTTTATATTTAATAACTAATTACATCAAGACATCCAACACCTCTGTCTGTCCGTGGATATTGTAAAGACTCCAAAACGTCGTGACTAAAATGAGTCAATCTCCTGTGTCATGGTGCGTTTACTAATTCTTACATAATGCCTTACTTTGTAAAATGCCAATTCTTGTAACGTACGTCAATTAAACTCTCGATCCAAGGCACAACGAGCAACCACTGCGCCAATAGCACCATCAGATTTAACAATAATAATTAATTATATCAAATGACTGCAATAGTTGAAGTTAAATATATAAAATTTCGGTGACGGAGATTAAAATATTATCAATAAACCGCGGTCAAATCTGCAAAATAAGTTTCATTTTAATATTCAATATAATTTTAATAATAATACTCACTTTATGAATCATTCACATTCGCACATTCATTCATTCATGTTTTTTATCTGCACTCAGCGTACCTATATAACTTGAGCAAATTAATTAGACTCAACGCTGCTGCGCTCAACGAAATGTTGAATTCCACAACCGTCACCAGCATCTAACTCTAATTAATATGTATCGCTACACACAGCCGTGCAACTTGTATTACAACAGCTGTCATAAAATTATTGTTCTTTTTATTATTATTCTAAAGTACATCTATTGAATAAACCGAATTTCTAGAATTTAAAAATGTTTTATAAAATGTATTTTTATTTACTTACAGTAAAGTGATAGATGTCATACCAAAAATATTGACAAAAACTACGTGTGTTGTTCGGTAATTTATAGCCTATTACACGTGTAATAGACTATAAATATAATCTAACTTAAAAATTAATTACATTCCTGCCCTTCCAATTTAATGAACTAATTCCTTCTTTTACGTCTTCCTCTCCCCATGCTAGGATGAACCAGTAGTTCGACCTGCATTGCAAAAGACAATAAACTCCAGCATGCCATATTCGCATATGACAATCGGACCGAAAGAATAGCCACTCACATTGTATTTTCTACAGACTTTATTTATGTTTTTCATCAGACAAAAAAAATACATAATTATATAAATAGCGAATCATATAAATATTCAGTTTTTGAGTTATTTACAAACAAAATTTGTTGGTCACGCTCGGCGTAATTCCTGCCTGTATAGGTACACACAGCGACGTGAAGTAAGAAATATTACAACGTGTACATAAATGCTTCGGATTAACCAAATTTGTGTCTCATAAATAATGGTGTTGTGTTTAGGCGTAGGTAAATTATTGCCTGCACACAATTAAGTGCTTTACAGCCTGCACGCAATTATTAAGTGCTTTACACCCTGTTTAACATGCAATGTACACTTCAAAGTAATGTGTGTGCATCGAGTGGAACTTACCTAGTTCCAATGTTTGTAATACGACCAAACACAGCTTTAGACGGTAATGTACCTATTCTAAAGCCCATCCTCTTTCTTGTTGTGGTTAATCTGTCAGTAAAATAGAGCTAATTACAGACAAAATAGTAAATCACCTGTTACAGGGTACAAGCAAGCGGTGTGTGCGATTATAACTAAAAAAGCGTGTTTTAAAAAAATAAAATAATAACTACATGAATTATTATTAATCAATGGCTAAGCTGCGTGATTGATTGATTTATTAGGATCACTGTTTTGAAAGTCGTTTTTTTAATGTAGTTACGTCTTAGACATGTATAATAGAGTTACAAGCAACCCAGATCTATAGGAGTGGCAATATAATTATATGTCTCTAGTAAATATTAATGAATTCATTAGAAAATTATAATTAGCCACTTGATAAACCACGGCAAATTCTTTAAAGAAATTTAGGAGGCAAATTGAAGAATTACGATGCAACTTTATAGTATCATATCATAAAAATTTAGTCATCTTAAGAAGTGAAAAATAAAGCAGACGTCAGATAGCAGTAACAATTACTCCACTGACTAGAACTGAGCTCTTAATTAAATGGAGTAGACGCATTGTGGGCTAGTACCAGCATTACTCACACGAGTCGTCGGTTGATATTGTTGAACTTACTTGGGCATAAAATACTGACTAATAACATAAACATAAGTATTACCACACAAATAATTCTATCAAATATACTCCTTAGTATATACATATACATATATGAACTGCCTCATATATAAAGGCCGTAAGTGTGACAAGTGCTGAGCAAGAGGTTGGGTTCGATTCTCTGGCCGAGCAAAGTTGTAAAGGGTTTTTCTATGACATTCCCAGTTCGGAGTTTGGACTACTTTACACGGGACCTAAAACATACCGGCGAAATGTGGGTTTACAGTAGTACACCTTTGCCTATCCCTAAGGGGACGACAGTCTCGGTGGTATGGTAGAAGATTTAGTTACAAAAGCTTACCCATACAATATGCCATCAAAGTTACAACTAATTCATACATATGTACATCCATACTAACAACTAGTCGTATAATTATATCACCCATATCAAACTTGCCACTCTCAATTGTCGCTCGTCAAACTTCGGTTACCTACATACTTTGAATCCAATTTCCACACGTCGGGGACGTCCTACATATGTAAATGCTTTCAGTACCAAGAACCTCGTTGAATTGCGGGACGTTTGGCGGTAATGTATTTTGGTTATAAACGTTTTAAAACATACCCAATTTCAGTCGTGTATCAGGTAACCTCTCACTATAAAAACCATCCTCAGGAGTATTTAAATGCTCCGAGTATTTTATTTGAAGTATCAATATGAGCACCATCTATGTACATGACTCTGAAAAAAATTACAGTGTCTTTATTGTAATCTTTACTGTGATTTTTTTCACTTGACCGACGTTGAAGGAGAACTTAACGTGTCTTGGATGTATTTCTTTTCTGAAATCCTTTACTATTTTTTTATTGATACACATATTAATTTAAAAAATACGAAAAGTTTTCGACCAGTTATGTTAACTTTTGTTATAAAATAAGCAAACCTTGATGGCAATTATTAGAGATAAACAGTCGAGACAGAAAACGTTGACGTCTTGAATATTTCAAATAAAAGAATTAGTGCCAAAAGCCCGCGTCATCGTGTATTTTGATTGAATTTAATGTAAGTTACTGTAATGTAAAATGCAATTTGGTAAGTACAGAAAATATTGGACGACGTTTGATGATGATTATATGATCCACGATATTGATCCATTATATGACTAATTTTGTAAATAAATAACAGTGTAAGAACGGGTATTCACATGCAGTATCAGTATAAAAACGGTATTTTTACTATTTACTTTTGTAGAACCCTAAAAGACTTTGCAATCTTGCTCTCTTTGGACTTTGTACTGCAAACATATATAGTGTCATTATAAACAACGTAATTAACTCATTTACTGTCCTTATAAGCTTCCTAGCGGTTTTTCACTGTCTTATGATTCATGGTTTCATAAGTCAGAGGTGACTTTTCCACTTGCATATTTCTAAGCTACCTACCGTTGTAACAAATGTAGTAACACTCCATTTTAAAATCAAATTTCTGGACGGTCAAATGACGTCACTGCAAAGCGGAACAATGACTTACTTCCATAATACATCCGTCGTAAAAGGTTTATCCCCGGGGGCTCCTGTGTGAAGGGAATATTGTATAAACTTTCCAGAGTTTTGTATACCAATTTTATGCCGCGCTGAACATGTGGATATATAATCAACAAACTCAGCAGCAAACTTTTCGCCTTTATTATAATAAGCATAAAGTCCAAAAGTGGTCTTTGTGCACATACCTTACATACGTTTTTGCACAAACTGTTGATTTTATGAAAATGAAGAATTTTCTTCTACAGACGATATATCCAGGCTTCGTGTTCTTCATTATAATTACTTTCATATTTCGCATTCACAGACAGTCGCATACCGAAAACTATTTGTCAGTTATGCAAATATAAGTTCAGTGCGGGCATCGAACCTGTGACCCAGCGTGCGTCACTAAGTCTGATGATCAAACTAAAATAATATTAGTATAGCAATGAATTCTGTATTTAGTATTCATATGAATATTATTATTCTACGTGTTATGATTGTAAACTATGTATATTACGAATGCCTTTGAAATGACTTACCTATTAATTAACCTTTGAGCGGATCAATTAACACTTTGAAGGGTCAAACTTTTAATTCTCAACTGTATTGATAGGTTAATGATAATAATTCCATGAAAGCTTATTAATTCATTCTCATAATTCGCTTAAACGATGAACGAAAACAGGAGAACTCTCAAAATCTATCGACGGCATTGTATAAACCTGCCCACTTTGAAGGGCCGAGATCTTAGTTTAAATGAAATATCATACTTTTAAATTAAATTAACAATGACCTAATATAATAATATTTTTATTAGATTTAGATTCCTTACGCCACGATTACTAAATCTGCTAATAAACCAACAGTCACTGGGAGGGATATCTTAGAGGTTTCCAGAGCCAACGGTGGAACAGAAAATGGATGACGAAAGATTGGTCATAAATTGAATTTCTGTATCATATTTTAACTCTTTATACCCTCAAATCATGGTACGTACATAGGTATATTTGCCTACACTGCCCATTGTGTACATAGAGCTATATTGTTGGGCAATAATTACTCGAAATACATAATGTCTCTACCATTCATTGATTTTAACACAATAAATCACGAGAATTTCAAACGCCTTGTATAATTTGAGTCACAGTTTTCCGCGCCAGTGTTGATACAGGTGTATTAAGTATTACATTTTTAGTTAAATGTATTGTTCGATCATACGCCATTTTTGTGGTGACTGATTTTTTTTCGTTGTATTATGAAGTAGCCATGATTTTAGATATTAAGCTGCTGTCAATATATAACTAGCTATTACCCGGCTTAGCATGTCCCTCCCCGCGCCAATTCCTTCCCCATTTTTTTGTATTTATAATATTGACTCTTTTTACACTATAACAGATTATTTTAATATTTTATTCGACATTAAAAACTAACAACTAAGAACATTCACACCTAACAAACAACCATACGAACTAAAAAGGTCAGGCTTCTTAAAACACATTGTTAGCATGAAAATCATAAATAGATATGCTTGCCTACTAGCATTATTAAGCAAGACTAACCTTTTATATCAATATTTATGATTAGAAAATGCAAAATTGCATTTCAATAAAGATGATTTGAAATCGAATAAGCCGAACGAAGCGAATGCAGAAGAAGATTCTGGAATATTGATACGAACGGTTTAAATAAATCTTATTCAATCCTTCAGAGCGACGAGATTTAAAAATTAAAGTAGCTTGTTTTTTTATGCGCTGCAAAGATTTATAGATTTATGGAATTTTTGTACCAACTACTAAGTTGCATTGAAAATTATACAATGTTTTAGGTAAATAAAAAAGTGATTACATATGTTATAATCGAGTGATCGATATAATCGTTTACATCTGATATAAATAAAAAGGTACAATAGGTTTCACAACCGAATGCATTTATGTGTTCGATCACTCCGTACTCGAATCACAAAACAAGTTTCCTTCAAAGTTTGTACAACAATTTAACTTAAAATGGGTCTCACAAAGCCCGCCTGCCAACAGCAATAACGATATAAGAACACAGGCCCGACCACGTAGTGTTGTGTATGTGGTCATAAAATTGGATTAGCTTCCCGCCATGTAATGAACGCTTGAGCCGTAGAACAGATGCGACACATTATTAAATAAGCACCATATCTCACCGCCGGCGACATCGTTGGCGTTTTAAAAATGGAACCACAATGTACAATTACGCTGGTTAGCTTGTTTCTGCGCTTTGACAAATAACTGCAATTACATAAAGACGCTGTGTTTTATTAAAAATTTTGTAGTCTGTTATTGAAAAGATTGCTTAAAGAGAGTATATGATGTGAATTTGTGACCCTTTGTACACAAAATCATACCAATAAAAATAAATTGTAAGCTGTAACTTTATTATAAAAGATTTAAATATAGAGTCGTTTAAAATAGGTGCCTGATGGCTTAAAAAAATATGATTCTATCACACCCTAGAAACTTCAAGAATTAATTCTGATACCTCCCCTCCAACTTTGACTATATACGTATAAGTATAAAAGTATAAGACTTGTATGTTTAGACAAGTTTTATACTTATTACTTGTTTACGAAACAGCAAGCATTATAGCAAACTGTAATTGTAATTTTCGTAGTTTCAGCAAACATGCTGCAAAACGTTTTTGCACATCTTACAAAAAAAACTAATATCACTTTATTGCAGAGTAAAAAATTTAAATAAACGTTATCATGAAAAATTAAAACCAAATTTCACTTTCACACTACCACAAATTAACATCACTGAGTAATAAAAAAAATACGTTTAGACTACGGAAAAAAGCTTCAGCGTTAACAAGAATTACCAATGAAATTATTAACCCTCAGCCCGTACTTAAAGTAAAAGTTACATACATAAATGAGGCTAAAAAGCTTTCAGAAGGTTTTGCGTTCAGTATTCCATCTGATTTCTGATTTAGTTTGCTCACGAACCATTTTGCGGTAGCCTTATGAGATCGCAAATATAGAAAACGGGAATATGAAGAGATTGATTTGGATGATATTTATAACTGTACCAATTCATGTTAAATTGGTACATTTAATATTATTTAAGCTTATTATTACATGTCTTTCTCTTGCCATCGTGCTGTCGCACTTTTGCTGCACACTCATGCTGTTCAGCACTTTTACAGCACCATGATCACTAGAAGTATAGAAGATAAGGGCCTATAAGCCCGGGAATAATGTAATGTGTGTAATAATAGCGGCGAAATCCGTAAATTGAAATTTTAATTCAATGCCTTAATAATATATTTCAGTTGAAGAAACTAGTTTTTCCTAAAAGTAAATTCACGTTTATTTTATAAATTTTAATGAATTATAAGACATTATAGTGGATGGCTTCGGTTTTTTTTTATATTAAGTATTTTATGCGACTTAGTGTTAAACTTATTTTAATTGTATGGTAACCTGAATAAATTAAGTGTCTGTTTTTCAAACGGCGGCCATGAGAACGTGTGCCAATTTTAGCTTTACGTAAGGTGCACTACTTGGATTCTCTTTTGGCTTTTTATAGCCGAACTGTCACAGTTAACTTAGTTTATTACAAGTTCAATCAGGGCTACGTTCTCTCTTAGATACTTTATTTGGACTATTTCAATGTATAGATCTTCTTTTTCTTTGAACGCTCTCTGTCCACTGATACGAGGAGGATAGCATAAAGTACAAAAAGGTCAGTTGTAGGTGATACGTAAAAAAAAGGTTTACTATGTTAACCACGCGTACCTGCTCTGCAAATCTGCGACTCTAATTCGCTCGGCTATAAAGCTTTTCATACATTTTGGGGTTCAAATGTGTGAAACGATACTACGCTCTACTGCAAAACATATCTGTCGCAGTTGAGGCACAAATACAATACTAGATTATTTTTCAATTTTTTCTCGAGTCGGTATCTTCACTTGAGTGGATAGACAGCCTGGAGTCACGCACGATCTTGAGAGGGCACGCTGCGTAGACATTTACCTCCCATCACGTCCCAACAGATATGAGTTCCTCCGAATGTAACTTATTTGCGTTAGACCTTTGGTCCCGAGATTGAATCAAACCTATTAACGATAGTGCGACCGGGAAAATATAATACGTCGTCTTTTTTTAATTAAGAGTAAATAAATACGTCTGGGGTAAACGTTGACATTAATACCTAGAGGCTTAATAAAACTCAGCCTTGTAGTAATTTAGTTTGTACATAATACATGTAGTTTCATGTAGTTTCGTGAAGCTACTAACTTGATTATAGACAAAATAGGTCTTGGCGTAGTTTTCATTTGCGATCTTCATTTCATCATCTCTTCATGGGACCGATGGCGACCAAATCTATGAGTTGTGAAAATATTGCAACATCATCAACGTGTTTACACTTTATCGTGGTAGAAATAATTGCTATTTTTGATCGGCAATATATTGGATTCTCAATAGCTAGAACCGTATTTGTCTATCCTTACTTTATTTTCTGGCCCATGGGACGTACACACATTTACCATGTAGGGATGCCCAGAGCGGCAATCCATGGCCACCTTTTTGACCATGTATATAAAATATAAGCAATGTAGGTGGGTCCTTATATTGTGAACATACTGATACAATAGATGTACTCACAAGTTTGATATTAAAAAATACAGACCAAAATTATAGGATTCGGAAAATTAGTCGGTAGCCGCTTAGTAACTATTCCACATAGTTCAAAGTTTCTAAGTTTTCGTCTCGGCATTCTGGTGGCGTCACAGACTAGCAGTAACTCCAAGTGCTCTTGGCTAGTTCGGCCACGGCACGTACTTAGCCAAACTCCCAGCTTTGCAAGTTTCGCCATATAGTGTTAGGAACTCATACTAACACATACAAAGTTGTTTGCGCCACAAATACTCTAGTAGCCGATATAGCCGGAGTTTGCACATTTGAGTAACTGTGAATGTAAATACATACTGTGATTTAAGCCGTATGTTTGGCCCAATTGAAAATTATAGTGTTGGATACGAAATTGTTTGGCTTTAAAATGTAATATCTTTAACGTTATTGAGTTTTATTTTAGAAGAAGTGCGTATATACAAGCTTAGTGCGAGCTGTCAGACTTCACACTGAAGTGAAAAACAGTTATTTTTCTGATTCTCTTATTTAATTTCATGATTAATTTCGCTGCGGGTTCAAAGACAGTCAAAATCATTTCTCTATGACACGACGGGCTTCATTGTCTCGACGATTTTTTGGATGGTTACTATTGTTGATCCTGGCTAACAAGAGTTTCCGTAGTAGGGACTTAGGGTGGTAGGCTGATCCCATTTAAGAAAACATCACACGCCGCTTTTGAAGAATTTAACACGTATTGCAGGTTACAATATTTTCCTTCACCGTTTCAGCGTGTTACAAAATTACGACCATAATTTCTTCAGTAAAATCAATAAATTCAATGTTAACTTACATTATTTTGATTTATGGATTACTAAAAGATTTTTGGAATGATTTGCGTAAAGCACAAACGAAAATATTTTGTATCTAATAGAAAAGATATTTACAAATAACATCTTTAAACATCCAATCTGCTCAGCTTTCAATGCAGCTACTTTGGTATTTACTGCAGTTTTCGTAAAATCCATCTATCTGTTGGACGTTGATTTTTAATCTCAAAATGGAAGATGACTGCTTCAGAATACGAAAGGGGATGCTACGATGTGCTTCACATTTATATTGAATACAATAGTCGTACATCCACTAAATGGTTTAATACTATATTATAAAATATAGTATACCTATGTATCAATTCGAATGTTATAAAGTAGTCAGAAACTCCACTCAAATTGCTTTAATTATTAAATAATTCATGTAGAATTCTTTTCCAAAACGCTGTTTCTTTTTACAAACTTCATAGAACAAAGACGAATATAAATTTTACCGGTGTATAATAGCATAGAATACCTTTTCCAATTTAGCAACAATTTTAGTTTCGTCAGCGCTTTGAGTTTATTTGAGCATAGCGCAGTCAGCGACCTGACGCGTGGCGTGACGTAAACATATCACCCAGCCAGACAATGCACCACTACACAATAACTCACACTGTCTAAACCGAAATCTCAGTTCTACGATATTCCATTTTCCAATCAATGTTACGGTGAGGGACCGAATTGTGTGCTCACTTTATTTTAACATACTTCGATTTAATATTACGAACGATATTAGGTATTAACTAGACATTTGGACTCGATAATTTAGATAACCCAATCGCTCAGAGTTTAATGCCTATCATGTTATAAAAATTGCAACATACTGTGGATAAAAATACTTCTAGTAATCATTTAGTAATCACTAGATTCTGGTTTAGAAAGAACCTAATATAGCAGAAGCATGGTAAATACTTACTTAATGTGGGTTAAATAACTTGAACTAAAAATACATACACTCACGCTTTTTTCCCATGGGGGTAAGCAGAAACTACAGCATGCCGCGCGCTACCACTTTTGCCTTGTCCACATTCATAAATCTTATCATGCATGAGCGCCGGTTACGAGTACTGCGCACCTGACCTTTTTGAAGGAGTTCACCAATTAGATCAGTGTATGTGTCCTTCTAGGGCATACATTTCTATTTAATAAGAGTACATTTTACCATACTTAAATACTTTATTATATTCGTAAACTGAGTCTTGCTAAGTTCGAACTACAATATAACATATATACAAGATTATATAATTAAAATACTTGTTCCATTAATACTTATCAACTTGCCTATAGACGGCCACATACTTAAGTGACAACGGTAGAATGCCTAACCATTTCCATTTCAAAACGAATCGATCAATTGTCGAACACACGCTTCCATATGAAGCGGAGTTTTAAATCTCACATCTCTCGCATACAAGGCTGCTTTATGAAATTATATCTGTAAGAAACTTTACACCGCTTTTTTCCATTCACTCATAGTACCTACACAGATTTCATTGAAATTAAAACTTTTTGTATCACTTTCCCTTCAGCGCGGTAAATGAAAATTGTGAATGTGTTTCGAGCTTCACGTTTTGCGAAATTTCTTTGTGATATAGGAACTGTAATTGAATTCCATTATTGGTAAGCTCTGGCTCATTGTGGTTTAAACGAGTTTTCGCAAAAGTTATACGAATTGGACTTGCTTACATTATTTTTTTTATACTCCAGACAATTTCACTTTCCGTTTCAATTATTTGTTCAATAAATGGGAGGTGCCTCTAAAAAGAGCAGAGTCTATCATCTACTTATATATAAATTGAAAATATCGTTATTTTTTTTTCGATTTAAATTAAGGCATCGGCTAAAGAGTAGGTAGATATACAAACTGCACAAATATTATTTTATCAACGAACCATCACATTATTATCCTTATTATTTAGAAGTTAATGAATATTGATTAAACCATAAAAATAACGAATCAAACCCAACTAAATCTTATTGTCGTATGTTTTCTCATCAACGAAAGAAGCTGAAGAACTGTTGGAAACCATTTTTGGTGTTTCGCGACCAACTTAAACAATCAGTCCACGGAAAGTTTAGCCAACTCATCTAAAAGTTACGTACAATAAATAGTTGCCGACTTTGTGTAGAAACCAGAATAAACCGGCAATACCACTTTATATACAAAAACACTTTATTATCAGATCTTCAGATGAAGATTCCTCTATGATCTTTATCATCTACCTTTTGTTCACTACTTAGCTTAAATATATCTTTTAAAAGAAAATAATATCGTCTAATCCAAGTTTTCATGCATTCGGAGTATTTTCTCAGAATGCATGAAAACTTGGGTTATAGACGATATTATTTTCTTTTAAAACATATATTTACATAACATTCCAGTTGTACATTTCATAAGTACGTTCACGGCAGCGTTTTAGGACACTTAAACTTGAATTAGGCAAATGTTCTACACGCCTTGAGGGAATTTTCTTATGCTCGTCGGTAGCTTAAGTATATACCTTTATCTCCTGTCATACAAACACTTGTACTGTAGATTATAATACATATTTACCTAATATACGACGTTGTTCTAGTGGCCGTAAGTACAGCTGCAGAGTAAAACCTATGACGACCTCTGTGGTCTAGTGGTTCGAATACCGGACTGCTGATCACGAAGTCGTGGGTTCGATTCCCACGGGACACAAATATTTATGTGATGAATATAAGTGTTTGTGTTCGTCTGGGTGTTTCCTATGTATTATAAGTATGTATTTACAAAAAAAAAAAGTATACAAGTATTTATATCCATTGTCTAGTACCCATAGTACAAGCTCAGCTTAGTTTGGGACTAGGTGGTGATGTGTAAAATGTCGCAGAATATCTATTTATTATTATTAAAAAGTTTTGAGTTCGATTCATATATCGACCCAAGTGTTGTAAGGTTTTTGTATGAAATTTTCAGTAGCAGCTCGAAGTTTGGATTCGTGCCCGGTTGATGGCAATACTGTCGCCTTCTATTACATGGTACCTAAAAAATATACGGGCGAAATGTGGGTGTACATTATTGCACTTCTCGTATACGTCTGTACTTATATCCAAAAAGTATGTCAAATAATAATATATAGGACATTATAATACATAGTCGTATCTATTACTCGATACATCAGGACATAGTATAGTAGGTTTATATATCAGAACACGTAGTTTATCCACTCCAGTCCATCAATCATATATTATTGTGTTGACCACACGTCGCCATGTTATTTTTCGGCAGACAACGACAAAAACGTTTACGGATGATGACACATCGAAAGCCGATAGCCAAACATAACGCTATTAGGTAACGGGACAAACTAATTGGTTCAGTGCTCATGTAGTCTGCTGTAAGTTCAATTCTTTGGCTAGAAGATTGTATTCAACACGTCAGCTGAACTGTCAACAGACTTAATACATATTCAAAAACTAATTAATTGTTATAGAAGTAAGTGAGGGTCCAGGGAGGGGATCATAATACTACTCCCTGGGCTGTAACTAGGACGATTATAAATCACTTTCGTTCAATAAAAATATTATTGTTGTCAAATTGGAGCCTGTCTTGACTAGACCACAAGACTACATGACACCCCTTCAACGGTGGATCCGCCCATGTATACCTACTATCTACAGCCCTTAATACATATACACTCATAGTTTTAATCTCTCACTTAAAACGCATGAGAACATACACGCCAAGTTGCAAGCTAGACACTCTCAATTCCAATTTTTTTAAATACCAATTCCATGCAACATTTCTATTCTTATGAAAGACTTAAACATATGACTTTCCAAAAACCGTAACATATTTAAGGACGATAAAATAAAAACTTTACAGGGGTATCTTTACGATTTGGAACGTTAAGTTTGCACTTTATTAAGGTCACTTTTATGAATTGCTAGTAGACCGGATGGCTACTTACGGCACATTAATCTTACAATCCAGTATACACAGTTAAGTCGCAGATATACGAAATTGCTTGTTAGTGCCGCATTGTTGGCAGATCGTCTACATGATATCTTTAATACTCGTGTTCTTGGCTATCAAGCGTTTTCTTGAATTGAGCTGCTCTTACAAGAAGAAGCTCTTCTGATTTATTGAAGAATTGTATCACTTAGGTGACGAATTAACGTACGGTCTGTTTAATAGTAAGTAGCAACTACAACCTATCGAAGTTAGCAACACCAACCTACCCTTTGGTGTTGCTAAGCTAATGATCATAAGCTTTTTACCTGGTCAGCCATTTCACTAACAATATTAAGTACATTTTAAACTGAAATAAATTAAAGCAATAGCGTCCTATAACTCCTCAGATGTCTACATTTCTATCATGTCACACCATCTGCAGGGAGGGTTTCCGGTTATATCAGTAGCGTAAATTATAACGCTTTGCCAAATGTCCTCGATCAAAGATAATTTCATATTCTGATTAATAGAATTACATTATATAAAGACTAGGGAGGAAGTCTGATTGATTACAGAATATCAATATAGTGAAAGGTAATACGCACAATATACATCTCTAATAACAATAATATGTAATAATACTGGATATTGGACGATTATCAAGAAAAGCGGATAGCCTTGTTTTATACCAGGTTGAATGAACAATCAAACGTAGTAAGAATTTCCTAGAAAACCTTTATAACACTACTTGATCAGGAAATCGAAGGTAGGACCTCTCTCTACAGCCATGTTTACAACTTATAGACAAGAATCTATCGGCGATACATAACCAATTGATTTTTAAAGTAAAACGTTGGTAGGCCATGATTTAAAGCAAATCCTTTGATTTATACGATCGTCACGTCTGTCGCAATTTTTGTTCCCCCGAAAGCTACGTATTTTATCATTTTAACGATGTTTACTTACTCACATTTTGATTTACGTTCCATTTCATTGTCAACAGTTATATGAATAAATTATAAGAATTTATACTAGAATAGTTACTACCTCCGCCATTATGTAGATACAGATGGCGTGACTTCATTAAGGCTTAAAAATGTTGTTTGGTTTGTGTTTGCCTATGTATTTTGTCTGGTATATTTTACCTCCGGGGTTTTTTTTTAAATTTTTAGTCAACTTTTATGTATATTTTTTGTAACTTTAAATGTCATTATTATAAAATGCTTATCAATCTATTTTTACGTATTTTAAATACACTTTTATAAGTTACTTTACCTTCGATTTTAAATACGAGATGCCGCAGTACTCGACACTTACAATTAACTGTCAACTAATTTCATAGACAACAAACTTTGTCTCATATAATAAATAGGAATTATATGAAATAGCTTTCAAGAGATGCTTTATTTTATTTCATGAAACTTTGTTTACAGCTAATTCTCAGAAGATTGTATTTTAAACAACGTTGTCGTGTTCATATCTTGATATCAAAGCGACATTTTCTCATTTCATGAACCATATACGAGTTAGCTTTGTTACATATTAGCTTTGGGACTATTGAAAGATTTCATCTAATATAAATGACATTCAATCTAATTCGTGTGTGAATCACTCTGGTCTGTCTGGTCTGTAGGTATGTGGCTTCATATATTCATATTCATTATTACATTTTATGTAACTAGGTATGTAGGTATGCAAAATTTACTGTAAAAAATTCTGCAATAAACTGTTTTTATTTTATTTAATGTAACTAACCTTATTTAAAACTACGTTGAATTAAGATATTTGGTGACATGTTTGGTGTTGTAGCATTTTACGAGAAAATGTAACTTTTTATTTTCTTTAAAATACTTTTATTATTATTGTGTGAATCTCAGATAGAAACGCGGATTTAAGGTTGTGCTCACTCACTGACCTTTAATGGACTTTCACAACAGCATTCATGGTAACATCTTCCAAGTAACCTTTCGAAGAAATAACAAATTCCATTAGCCGAAGCAATTACTTGAGCATTCACGAACAAAAATAAATTCGGCATTCCAGTTTCACCACTTACTTTGAACATTCCCTTCGTAGGTAAATTGGACCTCAACGTGCCATTAGCCAGTTCGCTTTGGCCCGCGAAGTTTTTCACTGCCGGCTCACCCGAAGGGATATAATCCTCAGGATAAAAACGGAATAAACCCTCAGTCGTTAGCCGATGACGCGGCGTTATGAGAAGATTGGATCCACCCGCATCGTGTTACTTAAAATATCTTTTCAAGTAATCCACTTCAACTACACAAATATATCTACTATGATTGGCACATGTGTCGTCGAAAAAAACACCAGACAAGAGACCTTTTTTAAAAGACTTACTTCAGCCATCAATCACAATCTACAAAAAAGATACGTAGTCCCTCTATCTATTTAATTACTTGGAAACGAATCAATCAATGACAGATTTATTGAGCCATAAAAATGTTAGGCGAACCCAAAAGTCATTTGTTAGATTCGATATTCAACTTTTATAATGTACCTACTATAAAAGAAGTTTTTGACCGCCCGGGATACGAACCATACTGGTCAATAAATAAGTTAGGTACGTCATAACAATGATGAGTAATCTTTTATGAATTTTCTAAGTTAATTTACGATATTACTCATCACAATATTTTATATGATTTGACTGCAGGATCATAAATTTATATTTATCCTTTAAACGAAGAAAAACTACGTAGCACCCATTCGATTACGTGGTACGTGATAAATCATGCGCATTTCTCCTTTTACTTTCACAAAGCAAATAAGTCTTAATTTAGAGCCATTTAAACGGTACCAAGTGTCGCAAGCTCTCAATGAATAACGAAAAGATTTTGTGTTCAGAGAGCGTCGCGAGGGTGATAGAGACCCAATCTCGTTATTTATTTAGTTACTGGGAGCTACATCGATACTGATTTCGAGTATTTTGTTCGTATTGTTGACATCTAAGCATGATGAACGTTAGTACCCACTATAAAGAACACAATATTTCTGAATCCAGCATTTTTATCGCTATACTAGCAACACCCGTCCTTCGCGCGGGTACCAGAGCATATATGTATATTATATACCCAAATCTTAGTGAAATTATATTTACACCTAAACCTTTCTCTTGAAACCGAAATAGGTCAAACAGGAAAGATTTAATAATCAGACAGAAGTGAAAGGACAAAGAAGTAAAGGCCGTATTATCATATTTGTTTCGCGCAGCAATCGAAACAGCTATTAATTTATTGGGATAAAGTTCTCTCATTTTTAAATCTAAACGTTAATGAAACTACAATATCGTCAGCAATGGTAACCGCAAATTCCAAGGATACCTGTTATTGCGGTCGGTTACAATTGCACATGAAATTCATTTACATTTTCACATTAGCTTTATTCAGGAATGATGAAAATGATACTGTAATTCACAGAAAAATATCGTTCTAAAGTGCATATACTTAGTATGGACTAAGTAAGCTTCTGAAGTTAGAGAAAATGTCCCTTACCCACCGAATGCCGCTTACCCCAAACATAAGTAACTACTTATGTTTGGGGTAAGCGGCATTCGGTGGGTACTTATTAAGTACGCTAGAAAACTTTGGTAAACAAAATGTATGTTATTGTATACAAACTTGTTTACAACAAGTTGCTTGTTTACAAGACCACAAACGACACCATGAACTGCGGGGCCTGTGAGTTATTTAACTAAGATATTTAATGTTAGGGAAGGGCGAGGTGCGCCCGCTCTGACTAGTACTATTGTCTTTGCTTGCCTGCATTTGGTGATTCTAGTGAGACTTCGGTATCTGTTCATCGCTCTGTAATATTCGCGTACCTAAGTGTAAGAAATCATTATAATTGCAGAATTTATTTTTTCACATAAAATTAGGTACAACATTAACAGGCGATGGCTAGGTGAAGTTCTGACAACCTAGCCAAACCTATAACACTTTGGTGGCTTGTAATAATATGTATACATGTTGTATACATAGCTTAAAAAGCAGAGCTCTAAAATATCACCCGCCATCGGAGGCTTTGGTAAACTTCAGCTCGTTAGCGTCAGCAGTAAGGACTTTAAATTGGTGGGCTTTTATACACTTACCCTAATGCCTTTTTCCCTAGACGTAAAAGGCTTAGATGAATTTAAATCATATATCTTTTAACTTATTTTTTACTAATCGAAAATAGTGCCCAAAGTTATTTAGTCGAAACTATTATTTTATATACTCGATATAGTTTATTAACCATTCTTTGTTAATATATTACCCAACGTCATTTCGTTATGATGTATGTTGTGTGTAAGATTAGAATATTATATGTAGATTACTTTTACTTATGTCAACATCCATTGGCCCTACTACTGACTTCGGAATCTGTTACTCTACACAAATGTCTCATTTTAAAAACATAATCCATTGACATCAACTCATTTTCTGTCTTACTGGGCAGTCCCCACTCAGGATAAAAATGATTGGTCATACTGCTTTTTAAAATATACAACTAATATGGTATCTAATACATAATGATTTGTGTGTATGCTATATATAGCACACATAACATTGCCAAAATCATATGTAGGTACAACATGTTGTTGTTCAAATTTATGTAGGTCGGCAGGAGTCTTACAATGAGCCAGATTTATAGTTTTGTTTGCAAGAACTTTAAAATTTAACACCGTAGCGCAGGCTAAGTAGCTCTGTATCTTAGAGAAACGAGTAATATATGCTTTAACAAAATATTTATACTAAAAGTTAATAATTAGATAATTTTTACGCAATGGTATACATATTTAAGCACTTAGTCTCTCTTAGATTTTTGGGTTATTATTGCAACCCGATACCTTCTGTTGTAAGAAAGTAGTTGTAATACTGACGACTCGATGGCGCAGTGGCTGAGCCATCGGCTTGTACGCCACGGGTTGTAGATTCGATACCCGCACGGAGCAAATATTTGTACGTTCTACAGGTAGTTCTTCCGGGTCTGGGCGTAGGTCTACAACATAGGAGAAAATCCTAGTGTGGGGCAACGTTTTTAAAAAAGAAAAAAATATATATTTGCCAAACACTGCTACTGAGAATTTCATAAAAAACCCAATAACACTTTGCCCAACTTAGGAATTGAACTCAAGACCTCTCGCTCGTCAGTCACACTGTACGATTACTAGTAGTTTAATAAATAATAATAGGTTAAAATTAAAAAGAAAACATTATTTCTTCAGCTTTAATTTCAACTACACTTAAACATTAAATTAAAATATTCATGTACGTGCTTCCAATTAAATCATACGTAACGATTAATATAATTAATTACACGAGCTGATTTTATGTGTAATTCTGAACATCTGCTCATTTATAATTTAAGAATTTCCTCACGTAAGTAATGAAAGCAATTATTGAAATAACATTAATTCTGTATGTGAACCGAGTATTTAAATAATATTCATTGAATACGTTTTTAAATCGGCCTTCGTTGTGATTGCGCTGACTCTAACTTTAGTAAATCAAGATTAAATAATTTGAGAAAATAGCCGCCAGTTTAAATCATTTTTTATTATGTCGCAAATATGGATCATATGTAGTCAGTAATGTACTGTTTCACTTCAGAATCCGGTTCGCTCAAACTATTTGTAATAATAACACGTATTACAGAGAAATTAATATAATAGGGAGCAAGAGGATATTTACTAAAGGTTTTCGAGAGGTAGGGCATAGCGAGATTTCAAGCTGCCCGACTGGGGAAGTACCTCCGCCTTACAGAATACCGCAATGAATCAACAATATTTGACTTTCTAACTACGCTCAAACTCATGTAAGAAGATTATATATCGTACGTAATAACTTCATAAAATAGGCAGATGAGATAAATAAAAATAAATCTTTAATTGGATTCAACACTACGCCAACAAAAGCAAATTTTAAATGATGAGAAATGGTGAATATTAATCACAGTCGTTTGTTTTTATGGGGTCACAGCCTGACCTGACAGGTACCATTTATATCGGTGGGAGCACCCCTATCCCACGTTACAATACTGAGTTTAGTCTGGAATTCGGATGCATTTGTTTTGCAATACGAATCAAATATCATGATTATTTTGTTTACGCGTTGCCTATAATATATAATAATAAACCGGACCTTAGTCATGAGTATGCGTAGGCCAAGAGTATAGTAGTCTTTCCAAACTCGCAAACACAGAAGTAAAGTGTGAAGATAATAAAAATGAAATACATAACATTATCTGATGAGTACTATTTTAATGTGTATGTCTTTGTTAACGGTCTTTGAAACAGATTGACAGTTTGATCTGAATAAAACACGGTGGATTAAAAACACTAACTATCTTATTTTTACTCACAAATTTAAATTATTCATGGTCGATAATCTTCGATTTCTATTCGTTGCTGGGTTACTACTGTCTTTGGTGAAGGATCTGTAATTGCAAAAGATATATAAATTTACATTTGTCATTCAAATATAATTTTTCTTTTGCTCAAATGAACTAGGATTAGAACTAGAATTAGAGAATTAGAACTATTTAAAATTATGTAAGCTAAAATTTATATTACCATCTTCGCCTTGCCGTGTTATTTCTGTCGTATCTATAACAACAGTTCCGTTGCAGTATTCTCTAGTGTGCTTTTCTCTTTCAATAATCGTCTTATTGTGCATTTCGAAAAAGTACATAACATCGAAAAGTGTATCATTCTTAGACATCAACTTGTGGATAAAATCTTGATTAGTCGTTTTAAACCATACAATAGGATCCCCTTTAATATTATCTACATCTGAAAAGGTTACAATATTAATAGAGTAATAATTACACCCTACTAAAATCATTTCAAACGGAGAAATAATTAAGGTAAGCTCATACCAATTTGAACATTTTTGCTTTTGTTGTTATCATTGTTACTATGATCATGTTTGCAGTCATCTGTATTTGAAGTTGTTGAGTCACCTTTGCTGTTTTCATTTGTGTCGATTTCAAGCACTATCATGTCATCGGGTGAATTTTCATCTGCAGCAGTAGAAGTCACAAAATTAAAGGTTTTCCAACTCAAGCAAATAGAGAATTTCGAAGAACCGTTTTAAATATGGCGGGGCATCACCTGCACTCTCCGAGACTTCAATAGATATAGTGATCATATCTGCTTCAGTATCATTAGTTGCGCTTACTGTTATTTTGATATCAGTCTCGGATTTTTTGTATTCTAATGAATAATCACCAGGAGTAGTAGAAGTATCACCTGTATTTACATCATTTTGTACCGATATTTCCGTTGCAACAGGCGGATAATCATCGCATATGGCCGTAACATCACTATTTGTATGTGAATTGTTCGTAGCTGATTGAACAAAAAAAATACTGACGCTTTATCAGCTTGCAAATCAAATTGAATAGATAAATATAACTTTTTAAAATGGAATCAAAAAATATTATTATAATGATTTTAAGCAATCTTTAACCCCTATTCGCAATGCATTAATAATAATTATAGATTCACTGACCTGTTTTGGTGATATTATTTGGATCAATGACGATAGTTTCATTTGATATGGTACCATTTTTTTTTGTAATAATTTCTATCAATATTTCCTCCTTGTCATCATCAGTCTGTAAAACTGAACTGATCGGAGATATTGTTGTGGTTGATGATTTCTTTTTAACTTGTGTACGGTTATTATCCTCGTTATCATCATCAGTTTGTAAAATTGAACTGATCGGAGATATTGTTGTGGTTGATGATTTCTTTTTAACTTGTGTACGGTTATTATCCTCGTTATCATCATCAGTTTGTAAAATTGAACTGATCGGAGATATTGTTGTGGTAGATGATTTCTTTTTAACTTGTGTACGGGTATTATCCTCGTTATCATCATCAGTCTGTAAAACTGAACTGATTGGAGATATTGTTGTGGTAGATGATTTCTTTTTATCTCGCGTACGAGCATTATCATTGTCATCATCATTAGTCTGTAAAACTGAACTGATAGGAGATACTGTTGTAGTAGATGATTTCTGAATTATGGCTGGAACACTATTAACTGAAGAATCCCAGATAGTGTCATTCGATGCATCATCTTGAGTATTATAGACAAGTGTAAGAATATCCAATGGGACGGGTGTTGTAAATAGACTATCTATTGTTGTTGTCTCTGGCGGAACATCGGACACATTGTCGACCAATAAGTCAATAGGTAATATAGAAGTAATCGGGCTATTATCCGGGGATGATGTAGTGGTTACTGCTATAACAAAAAATAATTTAAGTAATTTGCTCATATTTATTGTGTTGGTGTGAGTTTATCAGCGATGTAGACTTACCCGCTGAATTACTGGCAGGCTGTTGATAATTTTCGTCATCAGGTTGTACAGGAAGCAATGGTATTAAAGTTGTATTATAATCAGGAATTATGGGAGACAACGTAGTTAAATATGGATACTCATCAGACTTGATCGGAGCTAAAGGATTTGAATGTTTAGAACGTTTTGGTACATAAGGACCTAGTTTGTTTGCATCTGTTGGTGCAAGTGTCGTGGCGCTGTTTGGTGGTATATTTGATGATGAATGCGTTGAGTAAATCCCATTATCCGTACTGTCAACATTTGCTCCATCAAATTGATTGTAATGCACTAGGCGGTATTTACTTTTATCTTGTGTACGGGGATCGAATTTATCCACAGCCTCAATTGTTTTATTTGGATGGACAATTATAAAACGTTTTGAATGTTCTGATAAAATATTTCTAATTTGTGCCTTTTTTAGAATATCTTTGAAGCTGTACCCTGTAATTAATTTTTAGTTATTAGTCACTGTTACTAGTCAAACTACCATGGTTTTATTTAGACTTGTAATAAGTATGTAAAAAAATACAAAATTAGATTAATTAAAATACTCACTGTGTATCGGAGAATGATGTTGATCTTTCTTATCTGCATTTCGATCTAAGGGTGCAGGAGTACTTGGTTGAGATGGAGATTTATAAGTTGTCGCAGATTTTTCATTTTTAGAATTAATCAACACTGTATCGACAGGTGTATTGGGAGCTCCAGGATTCTTATAAGGATACACAGGTTTATTTTTGCCCAAACTAGATCCAGAATTATCTACGAAACCATTATCAGACGTTTTTTCCGCCAACCCATCTTTCACAGCGGCATTGTTTTTGTTATTGTCCGTTGACACGATTGGCGATTTGTTTGGCCCGGCATTAAATCTGTTGCCAGTATTTCCAGATTTTTCTACTTCAATATCAATTTTCGCAGGAGATCTATTGTAATTATAACCAGGCGCATTATTGCGTGGATATAAATGCCGTGCGTAGTTAGGATTAAACTTCCCTATCCCGGGTTTATCTGTTAAAGTAGTATCAGATGGACCATTTCCAGGTTTATCTCTAACACTATCGGGTAAAACAGAAGGTGCAGCATTAAAATTATTGATAGGTACAATATTACCTGGACCTAATCGTAGTCTGTAATTATTCATATTGTCATATCTTCGATTTTCTGTCCTTTCTGTTAATTCATCAGTGACCCCAAAAAAATCATTGTAGTACTTATTAATTGGTGCAGTAATTGTTAAATCAGGACGCGGTTCATAATTATCCCCACCTCTACTGTTTCCATTTTTTTCTGGTATAATATCTGTGATATCGGAAGTGAGTGCAGGAATGCCACCATTAAAGTTGTTAACAGTTCTAGGTCGAGATTGGTAACCTTCTATGTATTTTTGATTTCCAAACTTATTTTCTAAAACGTCATCTATTACGGTAGGCGCTCCATTATAATTTTCACCAAGTATAGGCTTTATAAACCCAGAATCGCTAGGATTCCTATCTTTTAAATCAGTCCTTAAGGCCTGATCATTATTAAAATTTTCGTAAGTGGAGCCACTTGGCCCTAATTCAGAATTTCCGATAAATCTACCATTGCTCGGTAGTTCTTGGTAAAATGGTTCACCCAGTGGATATGCGCTTTTAGCTCCATTATATTGTCTATTAGCAGTTGGAATATATTTTGGCAATTGAAATTGAATGGGGTTACGGTACGAGTTTTCAACAGGGGCTACCAAAGGTTGGTCGATCGGATCAGTGATGATGTCTCTAATTCCAGAGGGATTGTCATTTTGAAACTGAGATTGCCAGTCATTGATATATTTTTGGTTATTCCCTCGGGGTTGAGGTGTTTCAATTCTAGGAGAATAGGTATTCACTCGTTGTGGATAAGGATCTAACCTATCTCCGTCTACAGAAGAATCATAATTACCTAAAACATCTTTTGCCGGTGGTAATGGAGTAGGATTCTTGTTAAATCTATAGTTGTTATCGAAATTAGGTATTCCTTGATTTTGGTAATAATTTGGGATGTTATCATTCTGAAGTGCAGAATTTACATTTTGAGTTCGTGCGAAATTATTGCGATGTTGTCCAGCTGCATTTTGGTTTGGTTGTTCCTGCCAGGTTGGCTGGTATGCTGTTGGTATGACGCGTTCCTCATTAAAAGGAATTGATTCTGAAATAATAACCGAAAATAAAAACTTACATAATCACTCAAACTTGTCAGCTTCGTCACATAACACATAAGATTCGATCAAATTTCTACACTGATTTTCAACAACGAATCAAAAGAAGCCAAGTTCATTATATTAATAACTGTGAATTTAATTTACATTGCAGATGCACTTACCAACCAACTTAGAGCAAAATAACAAAACACAAAATGTTATCACTTTAGACTTCATCGTTGACTACATCGACGGTGTTTCACACAATACTGTTAATTTGGGAGCCCTCTTTATTGTTAAAACCGCGTGTGCTGGGACAAACAAAGCAACCAAAAAAGCTGTACACACAAATCTATTGTCGCCACCCTGCTTGTATTGTCAACGTGCGTAGGCACACGAAAATTGCTCATTACGTCACAAACAAAATATAGGGCCTCCTATAAAAATATTGACATTTACATGTTTAAGTATTCGAAATAATAATTCACGTGTGTACTCAATTTTGAATTAATGGAAAGAAGATGGAAATACAACATAATTACATATTTATAAAACGATCGGCAGTATTGTCCTGATTACGGGCGAATGTCTTATTTTAAACAGTAGTACAAATAATAATCAGTTATAACTCAACATATATTTAATGTACCTACGGATATCATATACAATACATAATCACTCATACATACTCATCATTAGGGCGTAAGTACTAGAAAACACTCTTAACATGATTGCAAAAATTCTATGAGGATCACAATACTTGTATGATAGTCAACGGTAGGTATATAAAAACAATTCTTCTGATTTTCTTACGTACCTATTGACAAATATACTTACAAGGCACGATGATAAATATCTACAAATAGACAAATAGGTACCAAACATTATGAAATGTGTTTTCGTTGTAACTTAATACATCTTATTTACATTTTATGAAACATTTTCTTAAACATTTGTGGAATTTGAAATTAACGACACTTTTATTACTATTTACTCTGCGTTAAACCAACATTGTCAGCAAAACACAAGGTGATTTTGAGACGTGAATATATGTATTTATGATTTATAATGTACCTTTAGGAACATTCGTCATGAGAACAAAAGAAATAGTGTTTAATTCTATGATCAACAATGATCATATTGCTTTATCTTTAATATACCTTATTTTTAACGTGTTTACTTAATCAAAAACATAAAAGAAAGCTTAATATGATTTGGTAAAAGTATCGCCTTAAAGGCGGAATTTATCTGAACATATACATATTCTACATACAAATTATATGCTTACAACCGAAAATATTACTCAAATTAATTTCGCAATACAAAGTCTTTATAAAGCGTTTATCCTGAGCTCTTATAATGCCATGACTTGAGATCTGAAATCCATCACCAGTATTATAAAATAATTAGTATACATAGTATGCTTTATTTGTTATTAAAAGTTACCACAGGACGTAAGTAATAGATTACTAACCAGAGCGCATTTGACGCCGTAGCTTCGCGTAGAGCTTAAAATCATACGAATTTATAATTTGTTATTAACCTGGGATATACTCGTATGTTCACTGCTTTTACCTCATCTGCGAGGAAAATAATAATCAAATTAGAGACACTGCATGAAGCTTATCATTGTGTTTTTGACTGATTAAATTTTCTATGATTTCTAAGATCAAACATTATGAAATAATATATATTCCTTAAAAACAAAACAAAAATGTATAATTATAACATAAAATCCATGATAACGCGCGCTTTTTAACATAGATTCTTTTTTTCAATATTTAAGACTTTTTGTATTGACTGTTTCACAAATAACCATCATGGAGGTTAGATAACCTAATTAATTTATATAAAAATAATTAATTCAATCAATCATTAAAATGTGGTTACGTATGATTTTGACATTGCGTGTCAATATTATTTTTATTTTATTTTAATAATAATATTTAGTTACTATATTCTACTAATAATATATGAACGTAAAAGTTTGTATGGATTTTTTACTCTTACACGAAAAAACCCTTAAACTGGTTTAGATGGGATTCGGCATAGTTTACTACCTGGATTAACACATAACTAGTTTACTTTTTATTAATATACCATGCGGGCAACGCCGCGGGTGGAAGCTAGAATATTATTATTAAACTAGTATGTGTATTAAAAAAAGGAAAACGTAATGTCAATAATGGTTTTTCATACACATTTAATTCCCTACGGCATGGATCACTGAAATACTTATATACTTTACTTATTTACTTATAATACCCATACTAATATTGTAAATGCGAAAGTGTGTATCTCTGTCTGTCTGTCCGCCTGTTACCTCTTCACGCTGTACCCGCTGAACCGATTAAAATGAAATTTGGTATAAAGATAGTTTGAGTCCCAGGCAAGGACATAGGATAGTTTTCATTCCGGAAATCATTCAGTGGATATAACATTACTAATTTTACGCAGGCGAAGTCGCGCGCAAAAGGTGGTTCTTAATATATTTTTCCTTTACCAATTCGGAAAGTAAAAATATCGAGTTGAAGTTACTATACTAGGCAGAAGTACCTGCCTCGGTCTTGACGTTTAATGCAATTCATTGCAAAGCTCTATCAATATCTTGAATTCTTGACTATTTTTGTTTAAATTATAGGGACAAACCCCCATTTTGATAATTGACGATTCAAACCTCATGTATAATAATAAAACGGTAAAAAGATCCAAAAGTGATTGATCAGACATAATTTGATTCTTTAACTCGAACTATTTTTGTGTTAGTGCGATTTTTAAAGTAAGATTTTTACATAAAGATACGTAGGTCCTGCTTATGCTGCATCTCTGTCTCTGGTATAAAATATATAAAAGGCTAAGCAGTTTGCATTTGCAAAAGCAATTGCGTATAATGCGTTCTCACATGAGGCGTGAACCATTTAGGTGTATATTTGAATATACACTTAAACGGTTCGTTACAATTCGGGATATTGCGTCTATTTTCCCAAATGGTTCATGTTAATATATTTCCCAGACAAAAGAATACAGTCTGAGTGAATGTTATATTGCTCACTGGGACTTCGCGATTTATATGTAATTTTATAATTTAGACATTTTTGGAGGAACCAGTCTAGAGTCGTTTGTGTAGTAATAATAACAATAGAAAATATGAGTATAGGTTATACTTAGTACCAATAGCAAGTATAGGTTATATTTAGAACCTGCCTATACACGTTCATTTTAATACTAAGCACCCAACTCTATTTAGAAGGCATACTCGAAATAGCTTGCATAAGCTCGGCACTGTTATTACTTCATAATAAACTTCCGAATTGCCCTCTTCACAAGCCACTTACGACCAGAAAATGGTGTTTCATAACTTCATAAAGCGCGGTGAAATGTCAAGTGTTGATGCTATTTATGAAGTGGTTCCGTAGGATTTTGGATGCCTTGCTTGTTTATTTATAAGAGATGATTAGTAATCAAAAATAAATATAAGTGCCCAGCAATAGAATTTTCTCCTGTATCACGGGTGCATTAGCAAACGTAATCGACCGGATCCAGAATAACTGCCCATAGGGTTGTACAATGTACATATACAAATATATGTATTTGTCGCGCGACGTTAGACCGCACACGGCGCACTGGTTTAGCCGATCTCTCAGAATCCCACGCAAAAAATAAACACTTCAAATTATTAATAATTCACACTGCTTCGTCAATATGAATATATTGATAGTTTTCCTTTTTACTTACTCGTATACCGCTTCATAAATTCTACTTACTGTATATGCTGCACTGTAATAATAATACTTACTTTTAAATAAATCTAAATACAAAATATTGTTTGTCTTGACTAGGTTTGAAATCTAGAACAGTGTGTTTTGGTTTTTATTAGTTTAATAACGTAGACTTACATCAATAAAGGATTTATTAAAATTTAAAATGTAAGGGGAGAAAATAGGAGGAAATATAAAGTATAATTTAGAAAACGCATAAGAAAAACTTTTTTCGCTTGAAACGTGTGTTGCTCTTGTTATGACATTTTTTAAATAACTAAGTTGTCGTTACACATGTGATTTATGTTAATGTTCAGAATCATAATGTTACCTAATTGATACCAACAGTTTTTAAGTTATGTAATACTTATTTAGTTTCAAAAACTTTCGAGGAAGTTCGTCGGTATCCGTTTTATAGTACCTACCTAACTACCTATTTGTATACTTGTTTAAAATAAACCTCATTGGTCATCTTTTTAAATCTGTCAAGTTTTAAGTTTACATTTTAGGCCCACTTTTTCAACACCACCTGGGCAAAAATGCATCTTCCATAAAAACAATATTAATATTTCTTTCTTATGAAAGATGGAAATGGCACATTTCTATATTTTTCCCTCTGAACTGACATTATATATTCATTTATACAGTATGTGTTTGTTAAATATTAATAGGTAAATTCAGTAAATTGAAGTGTACCTAATACCTATTAAGGCACCTAGAGCGATTGTTCTTACCATTTAGTTAGCGAAAGAATATCTCAATGGAACTAATTAATACTACTATTATAGTATACCAACTATAATACATTTTATTATGCATCCTAAGTCCTAACAGATACTTATGGAACTGTACGTAATAATGTATGGCGCCAATCGTACACATTGGAATTGAATACATGATTACTAGGCAGTTAGGCACACATAATTGGCAATCTATATTCACGTAATAAGCAGGGCTATATTACGAAGATAATCTAAATAAAACTAATAGTTGTATTTCGAGCTTTACCCCGTTGTAGTAAAGTCCATACTACCACACGCATCATGACCTACGAATAATTACATAGTTTAGGACAGATTTTTGATGTCTATACAACAATGAAAAGATAGACGTAGGTATGTAGGAGACAAGGGCATATAAAAAATGAATAGTATATATGTAGGGACAAAGGTAAGTTCAATGTAGATAATATAATTGTCCTGTTAAACACGGGTCTCTTCACATAATGGGCCATTAGTCGCTCATTAAATAGTATGTCATTTCTTAGGTCTTATACAGAATGCCAATGGTTAGGACCGCTTAACTCTTGAGGCAAACAGAGTCTTAGTGTGGGTTGTTAAAAATCAAATACGTCGTAGATTTCGTCTTATTAGTTTATCAGAGATCTTATTTTGAATGAACATTTTTTTTATTAACATAAAAAAAAATCGAATTGATCCTGCACCGCGAAATAGCTTTAGTCCATTATTTATTGCCTTGTATCTGTAAGAATGAATTCTGTATAATTTATATTATTAAAGGTTGGAAAGCCAAAAAGTCCGTTAAACATATCAAATGTGGAAATAGGCAAACGTGGAAAGACGCTTCATTCTAACTCTTGGATTGTCAGGGGCACACTGGAATACAGTTGCTAATAAAACGCAGTAAAACACAATCCGCCGCGGTATTAAATTTTCCCCACACCGAGAATAATTCTCCTTTACCACGTCGGTACCATATCGCACCAACGAACATTTTTAACATGACTTCGTCGGCCATTCGTAATTTATTTTTCATCTTACACAGAATTTTTTTCTTTAGTCTTCCAAATCAGTGGCCAAAAGGGCATTTTATTCGCTCACCTAGGAAAAAAGGGAAAATTAACTTATTTTCCCAGGTTAAATAGCTTAAGTTTTTTAACCGACTTCAAAAAGGAGGAGGTTATCAATTCGACTGTATTTTTTTTATGTTGTTACCTTGTAACTTTCGACTTGTTGAACCGATTTTGATGATTCTTTTTCATATGAAAGTTGGTGATTCCCGTAATGGGGGCGAGCCTATTGCCATTAACCGGGCGCAAATCTAAAATCCGAGCTGCTACCTATAATTTCACAGAAAAACCCAATAACACTTTGCTTTTTGTAGGACGTAGGGCATAGCGAGATTTCTCGCTCAATTTGAGCTGCCCGACTGGGGAAGTACCTCCGCCTTACAGAACACTGCAGTGAATCAACAGTAGTTGTCTTTCTGCGAGTGTGTAAGATTACTAGAGCTCATTGGGGGAGTGTCTATTCTGACAGCATGGGAATTCCATTTGCTGTCAGTTCAGTAACTCCCTATTTTAAGAAACCTGAACGGTTTCTAAGGGGTTTGGCAACGCATTTGCAAGCCTCTGGTGTTGCAAATGTCTATGGGCGGCGGTCATCACTTACCATCAGGTGAGCCGCCTGCTCGTTTGCCCCCTTATCACCATAAAAAAAAAACACTGTTCGACCTGGGAATCGAACCCAGGACCTTTTGGTCGGCAGTCGCACTGTACGAGCACTAGACCCACGAGACCTAATACAACGAACCTATTACAGACACTAAAAAGTAAAAAAAAAAATATAACTTAATACAGTTTTAACTTCTTTTTAGTTTTAAAGTTATGAAGTCGGTGCTGGTGCCTGGTTTGAAGCCACCCGGCAAAAGTTCACGCGCGATGAGTGTACATTTGGCTTGGCACCGTTTTTAAATGCAGTTTTTTATTTAGAATGTCGCCAAATCGAAATATTGAAGTAAAAAAACAAAGTTGTTTTATTATTTAAATCTTTTGAATACTTTTTTGAATACCTATAAACTAAACATAAATTATAAATGATTTGATTGCATTAGCGATTAAAATATGAATTTAAAACATGTCAAACTGTGTGTGTGTGTGTTTTTGAAATAGCGCACGAAAAGTGTCAAATCTAATGGGCTATAATACACGCAAAAATGGCCTAACAATGCTAAAAGGTTTTTAAAAACATTGCATGTAAAAAAAGGAATACGCCGCTGTACCTAAACGAGTAGGTACACGATTCCTATAAAGGGAGTTCTCTTGCTATTTTCTAAAGATAATAACTAGGTATAATATTAATAGTACCTATATCAATTACTAGCTGATGCTCGCAGCTTCGCCCGCGCAATTTAATACTAATTTCTCCTCCTCATTTCGCCCCCGTTTCCATAGAATAAATAAATAAATATATAGATGATCAACATGTGTTAATCCAGGCAATAAACTATTTGTATGCTAAATTTCATTTAAATCTGTTAAGCGGTTTTTGCGTGAAAGAGTAACAAACATCCATACATACATCCATCCATACTTACAAACTTTCACGTTTATAATATTAGTAGGATTATACGGTAAAGGACAAAATAACTTCTCCAGATTTCATTACAAAAAACTTTGCCACATTATCAACATTATCCTGTTCCTATAATCTACTGCCCCAGAGCCAAGCTTTGTCGCGTGAGCCTAGTTTTACTTTTTAAGATCTGACAACCGATTTACAGAAATAAAATTACGATTTGTTTACTCCTTTTGTATGTTGCTAATAAAACAGGCCTGTGTCATATCGTAGTGATATCTTAAAGTTCCCAGGCTCTCCAATAGTTTAAATACAGCCCTGATGTCAGCTAGTTTTAATTTTTTTACGTGACAGTTTATCATCGTTGTTTCAATAAGAATTACTCTTTCGATATCTTTCCGCGAGTAGGCACTTTATTGCGCCCAAGGGCATTATTTCAGCACTCTAAACACGTACCCAAGTCTGTAACATTCGTTACGATATCGCCGCCTCCAGAGTTTTATGTGATAACGTTGAAGGAAAAATCACTCTGACTTTAGCAAGTAAGGGAATAAATGTAGATATAAGTCATAGGCCCATCCGCATGCCCCTCAAAGTTTGTTTACTGAAGTTTGTTTTAGGCCTACCTTACAACATTCATGTGTGTTCTTATGAATGTTATTCACGATGTTTAAAGGGTCTTCCACGATGTTTAAACTTGAATATGTTTGATGTTTTATAAATATTCGTCAAAGAATTAATAAATAATAAAAAACACGATAGATATCGCACGCGGGTGACTGTTGTTTTCGAACCTAGGCCTACTTATTCATAAAAACTCATTTTGTTTTGAAGTCACTCTTACCTGGTCTCGTTTCCCTCTTTTTTATCAAGTAGGTATAGGGAAGCTTTTGATCCTCTTTCCTAAATCTCATTGCGTGCCTAAAATATTTTACTAAATTATGCTAGGCGTATTCAGAAGTGAGTTTCCTAGGACCATACAGAATAGCATTACTGAATCTAAATTAAACCTACTAATTCATACTATGTATTTGGTATACATAGAATGCCACTTCACATGGAAGAATGTGAAAAATATTTTATACCTCAACGTTTCAAAAGAATTCCTTTTGAGAATATCAAAGGTCCATTCAATCAAAGAATGTAAGCGAAGTCGCTTTCCGTTCCACTTGTTTTCAAAAGGTGGCCACTCTTTTGTTAGAAAGTTTTGATAGTTGGATACCAATACCTATCTACCTTTAGATACGGTACCCAGCTGTTCTAATGAAGGGCCATCCTACGCGTACTGGCTGCGCCCAATAGCTGATCTTTGTAGGTACCTACGTAGTTTATATTTATAATAAACATATATTCATATAGTATTCATATAGTTTAGGAGTAGGTACTATTAGGTACTCCAAAACGTTGAAATTTATATAAGTACTACATACTACTAATACTACCATACTATATAGGTAACGATATACGTATCTATAATTATGATTAAAATTATTTATAACTTATATCTAGGTAGCTCCTTTAGTTTTTTGTGTAATATGGTCTTAAGAAGGTAGTAGCTTATTTAAATAGTAACTAAACTGATGAATACATACTTACAACTAACAAGGGCCCCATACTTAAAATATTTAAAAAATCTCAAGCTTCCGTCTACGGTCTAAATAATATTTGAGTTTTGTGGCGTTGACTGGAAGATCAGATTTATTGAACGAGTGTAAGCAATTATAACGATAAATTAATTTGGTGGGACATTTACTGATAGCGATTAAAAGAAAAAAAGTATTTTTATTTGTAATAAATATAATGTAGGGCTCGATACGCAGGTAAGTACGGTAATAATAATAAATTATCATCAATAGGTATTGGCGGCTTGGAGGCAGTTTACTCCATCCACTACAACTCCACCATGCGGCCTAAAACAAACCCAAAGACCACGTTGCTCCATGGTGACAGATATTTATATTATTTAATATTAAGATATTGTGTAAGTCTTCTCTTAACCACTTCTCTTAATAAAATAAAACCTATTAAAGAAGGGGTCGATTGCTTACACTCTACTATACAGGAATGATGCAGTTAATCGGATAAGCGAATATATGGATAAGCGGCTGTCGGTGTCGACGTCGAGGGGACGCATCGTTTAGTTTCTTTAAAAAAATACGGTCTCAGTTACGTATTACGTAAAATAATGAAATATAAATTATGTATTAAAAAATTATTTTGTTTATTATTTTAGTTAACAAAATAGAGATTCATTGAGAAAGATGTTTTATAATAATTAATAACATTATTTTTTTATCACATCTATTCAAAAAGAGCTAGTTTATTCCTCGTAAACAGGGACCAAAATAGCTCATTAATCCCTAGGGACCAAAATTGATTTGAATTTGGAATGTGGATATTGTTAGTAAATGTTTCAATCAGCAAAGAGGTGAATCACAAATGTGATTGCGGGAACAATGTATTGAATATGTGACTGGCTGAAAAACAACGAGCGCGCCAAATTTAAAAAAAGTTGATGAAAAATAAACAACGCGCGAAATTAAATGCATTCTGCTTTCGTTCGTAGTATTTCATATTCAGATTTATGAATTATAAGAAATCAGCCTCTAATTATTTATTTTTAATGTCTTATGGTTCTTAATCGTACGTAAATAAATTCTTGTTCATAAGTTGCACTTACTTATTTTTTCATAGAGGGTGATAAAAAGTAGAGTGTCCACCACGGGAACAACACTATTTTAAGCTCGAGTGACATACTTTTAATCCCTTGCTGCGCTCAGGATTCTAGTTAAGAATCCCTCGCTCCACTCGGGATTCTACTCTAGAATCCTTCGCTCCGCTCTGGATTAAAAAAAACACTCTCGCCTTTAAAATAGTTGTTTGCTCCCTAGATAAACAATCTACTATTACATGTTGACGGATCACCTGCCGAAATAAGCAAAGCTTATGTCGTAAACGCGCCTACGTGACGTTCCAGATTCTACAAAAATAAATATTATGATCATTCATAAAATAGTGACATGCCATTGAAATAAATGAGACAGCAAAAGTGTCATACTGTCAATGTCAAACTATAAAAATATACTTTCTGTTTCTGATCTGTGCTGGAATTGTGGAAATGGAAAATGAAATTACGTTTCTGATTGATTTGGTTGACTTGATAGATGTGACGATACCGCAATAAATATAGTTCTATTGAATTATAGTGCAATACTTCTTAGTTTCTATTATTTAAGATTATCCATTACTTTTTGTAAAATCATACTTCATTACAATGTCATTACAGTCTTTCTTTTGTATATAAAAATATGTCAGAGCCGCAGGATCCCAAAAACAAAAGTATTGAGTTCGACGCGATTTTGCCTGATTCAGGAGTGTTATTCTATGAAGAATGCCCACCGGAGTACGAAATAGAACGGCCTAGGTTACTGCCTTTGAAGTCTACAACTCAGATTCGATTTGAGCAACTACAGCACGAGGCAGCTAGAGTTTGGCGAGAGAAGCAGAAAACTGCAAAGAAAAACTAACTTTATTTGTTTCGGATTAGTGTACTTGTGACAAAATGGCTTACACATTATTTGTGATAGAGCTGATATCTGCATTCATATTAGCAGCGACTTTACTATACAGATATGGGGACTGCTACAGGAACCACATAATAGTGACAGTGTCAGTGCTTACAGCATGGTACTTCTCATTTGTGATTATGTTCATCTTGCCCCTTGATATATCATCAGTAAGTATACAATATATGTGTGGACACATACTACAAATTCAACTTCATACTCACATCATACAACATATTCTTTAAAACTGATGACTCGGTGGCGCCGTGGCTGAGCGATCGGTTTGTGCAGCATGGGTTACAGGTTCGATCCCCACTCGGAGCAAATATTTGTATGTTCTGCAGGTAGTTGTTCTGGGTCTGGGCGTTTGTGTATGTGAAAATTTGTGCTTGTAAATGCACCCACGATATAGGAGAAAATCCTAGTGTGGGGCAATTTAAAAAAAAACTGTATAAATACCTACAGAATTATCGAAATTCCATGAATGTTTATTGATAAGTGACCCGTATAGCTGTTTTAACTATCATATTATTGAATTATCACAGAAAATAATAATATAGATGTTTTGTATTGATATTTGATAAGTTGTTTGTTAACATTTAAACTCAATTAGGTTAACTAGATATTAAATAAAATACTTTCTCCTAACAGACAGTGTATCGACAATGCATAGAAAATGCTTTAAAAGCTAAAGAGACCACACAGGCAGCTATTCAAAATGATACCACAACTATACTTCCGCCAACCAACGAATGCCAGAAGCCTTGGAGCTTTATGACCACAGAGGTATTTCCAAACCTATGGCGAGTTGTGTATTGGACATCACAGTGCCTTACATGGTAAGATAAAAAATCCATTAATAAATATAAATACTGGTATCAGATAATATGCTCTTTATTTTATATGTTACTACTATCATTCAATCTCTTTATCTACGTTTTAAGTACATATTTATGACACCAAAAAAGTACACTATGTGAAGGAAACATAAATAAAAGTGGTTATAATGTCTTAGAAAGTATATCTCGTTATTTACACACTAATTCAGATAAAGTAATGTAGCTCTGTGGCGTTCACCAGGGGAGGCCTACGTCCATACATACAATCGCATCTGTTGTCCCCAATGGTTTAGGTAAAGGTGTACCAATGTGCATCTAGATTTTGCTGGTATGTTTTAGGTTCCATGTAATAGGGGATGAGCCTTTTATCTATCGTACCAATAGTTTTATGTTACAATTTTTGAACAATCACTTTAGACGACTAATCATTATATCCTGTTGAATAGAGGAATTGACAAATTGATAACATGTTAAATTCACTATGTTTGGAGTTTTGACCACTTTATTATCAAACAATTAGGAATGGTTGGTTGGATGTATGTACATATTATTATTTGGTATGTTGTCTAAAAGCATTTCTTGCATTGCTTTCAAAAGCATATAAATATCCATATTAGATAGGTTTGCCCATTACTGCATAAAAAGTTGGTTGTGTATTTTTTTTATTGTGTATCCCCATGATTAAATGTGTACCCCAAGAGGTATGAATGCCCCCAATTGAGAATGTCTTTTCTAGAATAATGTCTACCATATAATGTATTTTTTACAGGCTTATAATGCCAATGATGCAGTCATACAGTAAAGCTGGAGATTTTACAGTCAAAGGAAAGCTAAAATCCGCTCTAGTCGACAATGCCATCTACTATGGTTCATACCTCTTCATATGTGGCATACTACTTATATACATTGCCCTCAAACCAGGTGTTTACTTAGATCCTCCAAAAATAAAGGCTATTGCATCATCAGCAAGTAACACTTGGGGTTTATTTCTTTTAATCTTGCTACTTGGTTATGCCTTGGTAGAGGTGCCTCGAAATCTATGGAATAATTCGAAGAAAAACTATACCCTAACATACTGCTATTTCAAAATAGCCAAATTGAGTACAGACAAATGTGAAGCTGAAGAAACTGTGGATGATATTTTGGATGTAAGTATTTATTATCCTTAGTGAATCACTTATCAGGTTTTAATCTATTATTACAAATAGAAGGGCAATGAAACGTTGTATCCTAGTAAAGATGTATATGTACAGCAACAATTGTGGTAGATTTCTTTTGGATCATATTTTAATAAGGATGAAAAGTGCTCTGAAAATAATCTTTAACAAAAGGCTAATATTTTCCTACATAAATTTCTTCTAGAGGGTCCCTTATTAAACTAAAGAATGTTGTTTTAAGATATATCGAGAATTGACTAAGGGATAAAGATATCTGGTTTATTAAACTTATAAATTTTAAATTTTAATATTGTCAAATACTTTAATGAAATATATCTCTTCTTTGACTTTCTTCCAAATGTCATATATTGACTTGTCTCTCTTACATTTAGAGCCTAAAAGCAGTGACGGCAGCTGTAGGGTCTGGCCATCCATTACATCGACACGTCGAAACAATCGTAGTAAAATTACCTATACAACTACGCGATAGATTGAATGGACGCACAGCACCAGATAGACCCACTCCACCATCATTGAAGTCACTAGTCAACCTCCACAAAAAGGTAATCTTCATACTTAAAAATGGGTGGTATTTAATACTTTAACTGTAAATCCCCTTTTTTCAATCAAAATATTCGAAATTACAACCAAAAATACTGAATTGCACACTAAATTTGCTCATCAAATAAATCAATTATACTATACTGTTAGATCTTTAAAGCTTAATAGGACCGATTCGGTTCTGGCGTTGTGGTCACAGTTCTAACCTAAACCAATAATTATGAATAGGACTGATTCGATTAAAATTGAGTGTGCAATTCAGTATTTTTGGTTGTAATTTCGGATATTTTGATTGAAAAAAGGGGATTTACAGTTAAAGTATTAAATACGGAGTACAATCATTTATTTGATATGCAGTAGGTTATTAGTGGAGAAATTTTGTTTGCTTAAATTTCTAAATAGAGGTGCAGTTAAAAATTTCCCATTAAAAATGTTTTGACTCTGTTTAGATTTAAGTTTAGCTATTGACTCATTCACAAAGACAAAAGATCTAGAAGTTGTGTTAATTCAGAATTCAGAATACTTCAAAATGTCTTTCTATTGTTTATTACAAAATTTTAGTGGAATTGTAAATGATCTCTCTAATCATCGTGAGAATACCACAAGGCTCATTTCTTGGCCCAGTATCAATTGTAATCATCAAAAAATGTTTTATACAGACAATCAAAGCACTACACGTGCTGCAAAGAACAGAGACTCAATGGGGTTTGATGCTGGAGCGCATTTTTCACCTTGAAGACATTGCAGCTAACCAGCGTTCGCCAGACCATCGGTTCCAACATACATTCCATACGCCACGGCCTAGACTGCAACGGATATTCTATCCACCTATCATTGGTATGTCAACATAAATTATTCTGCTTCTGAATGCTATCGTGTATCCCATTTTGGCCTTGTGGAAGTCCTCATGGGCTACCGCCGCCCGTTAAAGATGGCGGTCAGTCTTCCGTGACCTTATCAAACTTATAATTAATTTGGTAAATGATTGCAAAAACATTATGAACCCCAAAAATTTATGAACCCAAATAATAACATAATATTACATCTGACCTGCTCCGTCGATCCTCAAACAATAGTTATTTGATGAGAAGTTATATTGTAACTTAGTAGTTATAATATCCCTGGCGATCCTATATAACATATAAAGGCCTGGATTTATCCTTAGTGATTCTACATGATGATTATCTCCACTAGTTCTTACTAAAAGTTAAGTCACCTTGCGTGTTAATAGATATGATTTTAATTATAGTTCTTAATACACAACTTCGTAGTATTTGATATTTATCATTGCAGACTCATTCTTAATTCAATATGTATGTGGTTGTTCGGTTATATAATTTATTTCATTTGAATATTTAAAATTAATTACGTTTTTATTTGGTAATTCGGAGAATTCCAAATTTCATTCATCAATTAATTATAGCTCTAATTATCTACATTGATACATAATTATGTACTTATATAATACCGAGTAACAGAATGTATTTACAACCGGTTGTAATATAAATAAAAACAAAAAATCGATTACATGTTACACATTTGCTGGTGTGCGTATTTAATTAATATATAATATTCCCATTTAGTAGGATCGAACCTATTGGTATTGCAACTGGTCACAAAACTCCAATTTACTACTGAAAAATTCATAAAAACATCAAGTAACACTTTGCTCGACCGTCGCGTCGCTCAACATTGAGGTGAATAACATGCTGCACAATATACATGATGTTTTTAGAATGGTACTGGGAATGTTTCCTGCGGCAGTACTTCCTGAAGACGATGGCGGTCATCACCGGCATCATGTCCATAGCCGTGGTCTGGTCGGAGATGACGTTCTTCTGCAAGAAACCTGTCCTATCCATATTCGCAAATATAGTTATAGCAGCTACCGAGAACTACAACTATTCTGCCATTGAGGTAAAGTAACAACTATTAAGAAGTAGGTATTTAAGTAATTGTTTATTAGTGCACTTATGTACTATATTTACATGTAAATATGGTACACATGGTACATAAATGTCTTTCTATTTCTTTCATATTGGCGAGAAGCCTTGTTAGAAAAATAAAAAAAAATAGCATTTAACTAAACTAATTATTACTATGCGGATATTATGCTAATTGTTTTGACGCGATACTGCTATAAATCAATGAACGCCGGCGGCTCGCACGAAAATTGTCATGTTCCGCCTGAGCCGAGCGTGCAAGTGAGAGCGCGAAACAAACGATAGAGAGGCACGGTCTCCGTAAGCGTTCGGCTTGTCAACGCGTAAAATTTTCGCGCGTAAAACTTTACAGACCTTTTATTTAACAGACTCAATAATGGTATTATTGTTCCACCAGGCAATCTCAACGATAATAATAGCGTACATGTTCTATTGCGCGTACTCGACCGTGCTGAAGATCCGTCTCCTCAACCTGTACTACTTGGCGCCGCACCACCAGACCAACGAGTACAGCCTCATATTCTCCGGCATGATGGTGTGCCGGCTCACCCCTGCTATGTGCCTCAACTTCCTCAGTCTTATCCATATGGACTCCCATGTTATAAAAGAGAGGATTATGGAGACTTACTATACACAGGTTAGTATGTTTTTCTTTTAATATGTGTTATAATTATAATAATGAAAAAACAGATTGGGTAATATACCCTATTTTCTTTTAGTCCCATTCAAGTATTACGTAGTATTACACTAAAGAGAGTGGGGGTATCGGCTTTGCTTATTTTTTAAACTAGGCAAGGTGGGTAAGAAATTTGGGGGGATTTAATCATTGTAAATAAATTGCTTACGTAATACGTCACCCTCTTCGTCCTTTTATGGGATTCCCTGTGATACAAACTATCTCCATGCGCATACCAAATTTGGTCTAAAGCGGTTCAGCCGTTTAAGCGTGAAGATGTAACAGCCAGATAGACACACTTTCGCATTTATAATATTATAGAAATAGGGATATAACAATTCTGGATCTATGTCTCCTTGGACAAATATATCGGATTCCTACACATCGTTCTACCAACTTTTAATTCAAACTAAACAATAAAACAACGAAATGTATTATGTTAGTATTCCATTATTACGTTTATATGGGCGATTCAGTCTAGACCAGTCATAAAGGTCGTTATTCATAAAATGTTATATCATTTTTATACAGTTTTCCTGGTAACGCGTTAAGCTTGCGAATGCGTTGTGTTGCAAGCCTAGGTTTTACTTTTATTGCCTGATTTGTGTTTGGTAACGCGCCTTCTAAATCAAGACGATGGCGGACGACGACTTTATGGTGCTTTCCAGAAAAGGCTGCTTCAGATGTCTCTACACGATGACACTCGCATTTTAGAGTTAAGTTTGTGGATATTAAGAGATCATGATTCACAGTTTGTTTTGATGTTTCTTCCCAGAGGTAGTCATTTTGGAAACATTGGCGCCATTTAGTAATTAAAACTAAATAACTAAGACTTGTAAAAGTGACCTTACAAAAGATCTATTTTAGAAAGATCTAGTGGTCGCCCACTGGTTTCATTTCGACCATAATTCATTTAAATCATGTTTTTTTTTCTCTATATAAACTATAAGTGTGGGAAATGTCATACCCCTCCGTCCGCGCAATTTTCATAAAAAGAGGGGAACAATGATTTCGCTCTACGTATTAATATATAGATAAGATATCATTACATTTTAAACTACAAAACTTCCTACATAAAAAACATACCACCTATTTGACAATTAGTCCTTGTTTCTAGATAATGGGTCACATGGACGTGCTGGGCATCATAGCGGAAGGTTTCAACATCTACTTCCCGATGCTCGTGGTGCTGCTGTGTGTGGCCACTTACCTGTCGCTCGGCAGCCGCCTGCTGTCGCTGTGCGGGTTCCAGCAGTTCGTCGGCGACGATGAACTTACCACCGACTTAGTTGATGAAGGAAGAGAAATTATTAAACGAGGTGAGTATTCAACCGAGCAAGTTAAGAGGTAATTAATATAAATACTACGTTGAATATCATGAACAGTACGTTGTTTTTACTGTATTACCTTATTTTCAATACACAATAATTGGTTTCGGCGCCTCTTACAAATAAAAAAGATAATTAATTGCGTAAAAATAAGTAAAAGATAATTATCATGAGTCTTCACCCCGAATCTCGATTACATTTAAATAACTAAACGCTTTTCATATCCGTTTCTAATAATGACGCCTGTTTTACCGAGAAGCCTGCTTGTTTTGCATGGGTGGGCTGTTGAACAACCACACTTCATACCTTTTTCCATATAAATGGACATTTGTAGTCTGATTTTAGCTACATTCTAGTAAGAACATAAAATCTTCATAATCTAGTGCTTTTTAACAGAGAAGCGCAAGCGTCAACGTGCCGAGGAATCGTTGACGCGTCGCCGCGACTACAACGAGAGGTTCAGCAACTACAGGTCCGCGAGAGACACACAAGATGGAGGTAATACGGCAAATCATTACGCCAGATTTTTCTAATTAAAAATTCAACTTCATAATCATCATTTTAGCTGGATGACGTCCACTGTTGGACATAAGCCTCCCTCATTAGATATAATTTCTGAAAATTGGTATTCAAAACTCTAATCTGAAAAATACTATAAAGAAACGAATTTTGATTTAATGTTAATCCTTCTAATAATAATAGAAACCTATCCGTAGCAGTGGGACACTAACGATTAAAACAGTAAGAAATCTATAGCAAATGTTTGTGTGATGAGCAGGGACATCTGTACCTAAGTCATGATGTCTCTACGTATAATATATACGTATTAAAAAAAAATGTATGTATAAGCATAGTTGCTTAACTTAAACAGCGCTGTGTAATAATATCTGAAAATATAATCACTAAAACCTGAGATTTGAATACAATTTTCTGTAACAAAATCTCTTAACTTTTTTTGTGCCTATAACTTAATTTTCTCATCTCATAATGCACTGAAACTCATTCGTACACTCCTCTTATTTCTTACTACATATCTTTTCTGTTTGTTGTGTTTGCTCTTGGTATTGCATTAAAAGATTCTCAACCTCAGCTACCAGCCTAAAAATAGTGAAAATGCAACAATATGCTATTTAATTTGTTTGATAAATTATTTCCCTATAATGTATAATCTATTATCCTAATCAATACGTTTCTTATTTCATGCATTTGTAGATCTAGATTTAGTTATTTCAATTTTATCTTAGTACGTAGTATCTTAGTTATGTGTTTTTTTAATGCGCTGTTGTTTTGTTACTCTTTCGTTGCAAAAACGGCTGAGTAATTTCATAAAATGTTACAGTTATATAGCACGTGAATAGAATTGTACTCACGGGCGGTAGCTAATAATAAAAGTGAGAAGTATAAAGCTGAATAGCCTGTATATCACTGAAAAATGCCACCAAAAGCCAAACAATGAACAGAGCCTTCTTTCCATCATCATTAATGATATCGGTTATTGTGCATGTCGGTCACATTTCAGCCCACACCGGGCTCCTCAACGACGTCGACTCAGATTATTACGTGCAACCGAGCCCCGAACGTTCCCAACCACAAGTCACCGGCTACCAACGAGCGGAGCTGCCGTACAACAGGTCCAATCTTACCCTGGAGGATGAGCTGGATCACCGCTTCGGGGAAAGCACGCTGCCGTCCATTAGAACAGAGTTCGACGACCGCAGGAGGGACAAGATGACCATGCCTCCCCGCGGACTGTTCGACGATGTATAGAATGCAATACATCGGTAATAGATAATTTTGACGACAATTTGTAGAGGTATTATTACTTAAAACACTTAACAGTGTTTTTGAAATGGTTGTAATTCTAGAAATTCTAATTTGCTGAATATTAGTAAGTGGACAAAGTAACTTTAATGTTATGAAAATGCGCGTGTATACTTGTCTTAATATTACGGTACACACATGACGCCACGTGATTAACTAAAAGCATAAGTCAAGTCCGCTGTAATAGAAGAGAACAAATTCAAAACTACCCCTGCTTTTTGCCAATGGTACTTAACCTCCATATTACAGAGTTGAAAATATATCAGCAATATTTGGGCTCGAGCTAAAGCCATAACTTACTGTATTCTATCTTTAACAAACATATTTATAATAATACCTTTACAAAAACGGGTCAATTAAGTTATTGTAATTAGGTTTAAAGTGATTGTTTAGTGATTACGGTACAATGAGTACATGCATGTCTCGAAGTGTGTGACGGATATTTGATGTATAGTTTTTAATTTCATTAATTTAGGTACAAATATAATATATTGCTTACATTTTTATAAACATTAGTGAGAGTCTACACACATACACATCTACATACTGCATAATATTGCTAACCAAATTATATATTAAGACAAAAATGCTGTTGATTTGAGTTATGACACATTTAATACGGTCGGCAAACAATGTTAATTTAACGAATAATATTTTTTTATAAAACACGATAACCCTTGAATGGATGTTTTATAGTTAATCACATTGCACGGAGTTTTATATGTCGATGCTTTGTTACTTTTTTTACATAATATTCAATTCTAGGCCCTTTTAACTTTAGTATTTGGCGCAGTTCATAGTCAAAGTAAAGAAACATGGTAGTTAATGTCCTTATTAAAGCCACACACAGTTGAAAATTATTAGAATAATTAAGGCATGAGCTAAATAAAACACTTAATTTGTTCTATTTTCAACTGTGTATTTAAATAGTATAAAGCCGAATTTAAGTTGTCGGTAATAAAATGCTCGAACATCTGCGCTAATGCTTTAGATTTCTTTAGGTAAACTTTACCGCCGCAGCTAATGCTCTGATTTAGCTGTAATTTGTAAATAAGACACTAGTTTGAATTAGTCATTGAGTATTAAAAATATTGTGTGAGACGCACATAAATTTACGTCACTGTCGTGTGAGGCCGTCGAAGCGTGTGGCCTAATCAACACATTATGTTAAGTGTTATATTTAATATTGTTGTTTTGTCTATTTTATTAGTCTATGTAAACGTAAAACACTTAATATATTTAGTCAAAAAACAAGTCTTGTAGTTTTGGTTTAATAATAAATTGAGATTATCGCTAATTTATTTACAACCTATGTATTATTTTGTGTATACATAAATTTAATAATTTAGCTTAGGTAATGTTTTTATGCAAATTAATTATTTGGTTTTATATACTTTATTTCATTCCATAAGTTTATTTAATGCAGTAGCATTAAACCAATGATGTGATATTGTTAACTGGTGTTTTATTTTTGTATCTTATATTCAACGTGAACTTTCGTATGTCTACCCTAGATCGACCGTGTTGGGCACCAATAATTACAATAGAATGATATCTTTGCAAAGTTTAGTTCGTTATATCTATAAGTCTTAACATTTAGCGTGTAAGCGCTAAATTTCATCATTACGATCATAAGGCTGCTTGTCCAGTGTAAATTAGCGGAATGAAGAAAATATAATTGCACGAAGTTCAAGTAGCAGACGGTAAGCTTAAATTCTGTGCTATGCTATTGATTCATATGAATGTAAGCGCTCAGTTCGTCTTATCCAGTGGACAACACTTACAATGATTCGCTGCGCTCTGGCAGTTCTCAGTCAAAACTCTGAGTCACAATTTTTCTGCCGCACGAGTGCCCAGTTTTGGCGTCATATGCCGCCGTCATTAGCAACGCAATACATATATTGTGAATCACAATACTACAATAGGTCACGAGGTAATTAAAATTTGTCATCTTACACCAGCTGTGCTTAAACAGTTGTTTCAATAATTTCCTTATTTTTAATACTGACATTTACATAAACGATTGTCGTCTCCACAATTATAAAATTAAAGATGTAGAAAATGCTAAAAGGCCGATATTCAAATCTACTGTACCTATTATCTGCCACTAACTACCGACCTATCATACTTGCTCGCTGGTAGAGTTCTATTGCTCGGTCGAGAAGTGTTATTAAGACTTTCTATGAATTATCAGTACTAGTTCAACAAATAACAATAAGCTCGTCACTATGAAATGATATAGCATCTAAAACATGTTGACGAACCTTCAAAGATAGGTACATGCGTGATAGAGCTATATACAGTTTGTTTTTGTTTTGGGATTTACACAACTTATTTTTCACCGTGAAAACTCTTTAGTTCTTATAAGCAGTACGTAGTTGTAGGCTTTTGCCTACTAGTGACTAAAATAAAACGACAAGTTATTAATGTGTTTTTAATTACTGGTTTCGTCACGACTATTTCATCTAACATGCGCACGGACTATTTAAAATATACTTTAATATTGTCCACTTTGGTTCTTATTTCGTGAGAGGAGTCCTTCATCAAATCTTGTGCGTACGACTGATAGATTGTTTTGAGTTTATCTAGCTCTTCTGTTTTGTTGAGATCTGTAAAAGATGACATTTTACGTGAATTGAATCGCAGTTAATCTGTAATACCTTAATTAAATTAAATAAATTAACTAATAATACTACATCTGCCAACAGTAATCTCAGTTGACAATTTGAGTATTTAAAGCAAGCAAACGACTACTCAAATAGTTCTCTCGAGTTTATAAGTTATAAGAATTGTTGTATACACAACTATTTGTTAAAATACGAGAAAGGATATTTGTTTGTGAAATTTTGCATCTTGGCTTTCTTCATGCACACGAAATAGAGTTTTAATGGTATATGTATCTACTACATATGATGTACACAAGTAAGAATAGGCCTTAAGAAAACAAAATAGGTAGACTTTCATTCTAACGTACCTTTTAATTGTTTCACAAGTAGTTCCATTATGTTCAACGCGTCTCTTCTGTGCCTTACTTGATTGCTGTTTTCTGTGAAATGAAAGGAGTTTTATAGCGGATTCTCATTTATAGTTATACAAGTTTATTTTAATCAGTGGCAACTGCTGTATCATAGAAGGTTGTTTAGTATTATTTTATTTTAAATATGCTGCTATACGCTGTGATAGCCTAGTCCTATGACCACTTGACTTCTAAATCAAAGGGCCCAAATTCAACTCCAAGGCACGGCACGCACCACTGACTTCAAAGTTACGTGCATATTTATCAAATGTTAAACCGGTAACGGACGTGCGAATTTTGCCAACCCTATGGCTAGTGTGGTGGACTATAGTCTAATTCGTCGAACCCGTGCCCAGCAGTAGACCAGTAAATGGGTATAATGGGGAAGAAGTATACTTTGGTTATTCCAAGAAGTAGCAACTTCATGGAATAAATTCATGTTTTGGGTTGCTTACGATACTTGTTTCCATGATGATGTTTGAATTCGAACTCATAGAATACTTACTGAGAGTATAATCGATGATCGAAGTGACATGTTCAGTAACAGTACTGATCGCCTTGTCCCTGTTCAGAGTCGGTGTGTTGTCAGTCTCCATCGGCTCCCCAGTGTTGTTTAGTATGGAGAGCCTCTCCAGCACGCGGGCTACGGACGACAGGATGGCCAGCTGTGTTGACCTCGAGCTCGAAGGGTACGACTTTGAACAGTGCTCGAAGAATACGTCTTGATATTTTTCTGAGGAGATTGATATTGTAATTTACTTATAGCAATACCAACAAGTTATTAATTTACTGAGTAACAAATTAATGAAACGCCTATGATTAATTCTATGATATTTTGTTTTTTAAACGCTGCCCCACACTAGGATTTTCTCCTGTGTCGTGGGTGCGTTTACAAACACATATTTTTCACATATACAAACGCGCAGACCCGAAACAACTACTTGCAGAACGTACAAATATTTGCTCCGTGCGGGGATCGAACCCGCAACCCGTGACGCATAAGCCGATCGCCCAGCCACTGCACCACCGAGTCGTCAATATGATATTAAAACTAACAACTTTTATTCACGTCATTAGGGAATGCACGAACGAAATCGTTAACTGATACAGATATTTGTGACGATGTCGGATACCTATCCTGTTTTGCGACATCATATTATTATATCAAGCCACTTTTACCGACATGATTAATTCATTTGATAACCTGTAGATGGCACTCCTCACCTTGTGTATCAGGTTCCTTAGGCCAAGCCTTGCCGAGCAGTTCGTAGGCAGCTTCTTTCAACGCTGTCAATTGTTCCCGCCGCTGTCTCGCGCCCTCGTTGTCTTCCTCGTCAGATTCTTTACCCACAGAAAATTCATCCTGCCAAAGCAATCATAATTAATTTAATCCGCTTTTATATTATTTTAATATTGTTATTACTTAGGAAAATATGAGATTATTTTATTGTGCTATTAATCATCACTGAAAATTCTGTAGTTTTACATCTCGCTTTTATATTACAATTAATAGATGTTGAGACAATAACCTGACAACTAGCTCGAGGGGAGAGATAAGAGAAAATTTTAGAGTTTATGCATCAAATGTATCAGTATACAGTGATATACCTTGGATAATATGAGCTTCACGATCTCATACAGCTGTTGGAACCTGTCGCAGTGTGTGGCGGCGATGGCCTGTCCTAACGCAGTGATCGCGTGACGTTTGTACACCATCTCCTGCTTACGACTCTCCACTAGTAGCGCATTGATACATTCTGATGCAAGCACCGGCGATACTGGAGATTCGTTTTCTTTTACACTGTAAAAGAAAAAATATATAATCTTGACTGAAATGAAATGTATAAGGGCATAGCATATTTTAATAGGAAATTAAAATTATGTGTGATTTAGTAGATATTGGCAAAAAAAAAAAAATTAAACCTAAAAAAAAAACATCAGTACACGCTTCTGGAGCAAAGAAAGGATTTCACACTGTGCTACATCGTCAAAATAAGTAACAAGTAGGTCAAAATATGCTACCTTGTGGTACGTCTAATTGACTATAACTAGAATAAGAGGTGGACATAGCAATTTCACTCACGCAAACAGCTTCCACCATTTGATACTGATCAGAAGCACACAAGCCAGTTTAGTATTTGACTAGTCTCAAAACGTGCAGAGTTTTATACGAATTTATTGAAGCTTATTATGATTTCAACAAGATCAAACGCTTTGCTCTCGTCGCAAACTAGGGGTAGTATTAGTAACGTGTGTGCCTGGTGACTGTTTGTGACGCCGCAGCTAATATAGATAGACGAATTTATCTTTAATTTTTATTTGATCAACTGTTTTAAGTTCATAAATAAAGGGTTTTTATTCTTGTGATATCGTAACACATCATGAAATACAAAGCTCATCATCATCATTAGCCTATATTCGTCCACTGCTGGACGTAGGCATCCCCTAGTGAACGCTACAGAGCTCGATCTTCGGCTCTTCTCCTCCAGTCACTGCCAGCTGCCTTGCGCAAGTCGTCGCTCCACCCGACCGGCGGCCGGCACCTCCACAAAGCTCATAGTGTAATATTAATATAATACATATTTATACTTTACAATAACTTATTTAGACTTTTGCTAATGTATACTTACGCGCACAACTCAGCAAGTGCTTCGATAACGTGTTGCTTTCCGTCGAACGTCTTGCCATGAACAGCCGCGAGCAGCGAGCGTATCAGGTGTTCTCGCTGATCGCCGAGACCAGATGATACGTCTTTGCATATCGTCTTTATAGCGTTCGCTGCCTAGAATAATTGAATACATACAAATGAACATAAGAAATAAATCAATCAATTGTAATATGCTTTACCTTCACACTGACGATTGAGAAAGAATATTAATTAAGCTCCACAGAAGCAAAGATATTTGAGTCTAGCGCACGATAGTGACATGATTTACCTGAATCTTTTTCGTCCAACTGCTAGAGTTGAGCGCTTTCTCTATCTCCTCCCGTATGGCTATCAAATGTTGCTTGATACCACTCTCTCGTGCTGGACTTATATCCGTCCATATTTCCTCGAACATCTCCACTGTCGATGATTCTAATAAACAATTTACATACTGTCAGATAAAATAAAATAAAAATTTGTGAAGAATATTCCTCTAGGTCTATTTAACTTCGCCCAGAAAATAGCGATACTTACTAGAAATATGTTAAATTACAAGATAAATTTGAAAACCTTGATTTCCTAATATATAAGACTTATTTTAAAGCGATATTAACTAATGCGGTTCTACAAGTCATATACTTTTACAACGAACTCACCATCGTCCTTAGGTGTATGCATGGCTAGAAACACCATGGGCGCTAAAATATTCTCGTTGTCCTTTATATGTTCTATCTTAGCTTTAGCTATGGACTTGAGACAGAGCGCGATGGCCGACCGCGACGCATCGTCCTCCTTCGTCTCGTATAACGTCACTAACTTCTTCATTAGTTTCTCTGCAGATTGAACCTAAAGTGTAAAATTAAGTTTATTGTAATGCGAAGATGTTTTGTTATAATAAATTAGCGTGGTTTATAACAGTATTATGAAACAGTTTTAAACGTCTTATACATTTATTTCAGTTTGAAATGTCCAACGTGATTTTGAGCTATACAGCGGTCCGCTTAATTCTATTAAGAGTCAGCAATTTTTCCATATATCTTTGACTAGTTTACTTCATAACCCGTCAATTTTAACTCACCTTAGCGTGAGCCGACACCTGTCCCAAAGCTTCAGCGTAATTTTTCCGGACAGTAGAATTTCTATCGAAGGTACCATTCAGTAGATTCGACATAATCTTCCCAGCGACCGGTTCCAAGTCCGCTCGTAAGTAGTGAGCTGCTAACACCACGAAGTGACAACACGCCACTTTCGTGCCGAGCTGAGGTGACTTCATCAGCTCAAGGATTTTCGGAAGCATTTCTTTCATTACCTCGATGTCCACATAAGGCATACACTGGAAATAAATTGAGATTCATTATTATTTATTGATGCATAATACTGTAAAATTGGTCTAACGGTCCCAAATCTAAACGCCGAGATTCCAGATTAAGTAAAGGTTATTGGGTTTTTCTATGGAATTGTCTTTATATTAATTACTTACTTTCTGGGACTTAAAACATACCAGCAAATAACTATGTATATTAGGTTCCAAACACAGTTTATTAGTTATTAGCAGTGTAGGCTAAAGCAGTACGAACGAATAGTTGACATTATAAAACCAATATCTGTACTTGTATCTTACTTTAACGACGGTGTCGGTAGTGTAGTGTTGTCGGGCGGCGCTGGCTCTCATATCGTCTAACAAGTCTCGGGTAGAAGTGTCGGCTAGAGCGGTGGACAGGTAGGACAGCCGGGCCGACTCTAGCTCCCCGGCCGCGCCCGCTAACGCTGGGATGAGGCGCGCTAAGAACGGCTTGAGAGTCTCGCCGGCCGCACTTACTAACTTGGAGACTGTCTGTAAACTGGGATATGAAAATATTGTCATTTTCTATTATTATGTCAGATTTCTACATCATCATCAGCAACCCATTAAATGTCTCACTGTTGGGTTCGGGTGTCCTCCCATTTTTAAAAGGGATTAGATTTTAGTCCACCACGCTAGCCTAGTGCGGGTTGGCAGACATCACAAGTCACGCAATTTTGCATTGATTGAGATTGATGCATTACGTACTGGTCGTGTGCGTAAGTCGTTCGTCCCTGTCCTTTATGTATGAGTGTACATACAATATCAGGGTTCTAGTTATTTAGTGGGAAGGAAGAGTTTTTACAAACATATACAGGCTAAAATCTCGTTGTATTATCAGTACACCTAATTTTCCTTAAGATGTAAATATATAGTAAATACCTATATTATGTAGAATATAAAGCTGCATACCTAACACTCCTGACTTCTTTGACGACATTAGTGATGCCAGTGTCGAGTAGGACGGGCAGTATCACAGACACCACCTCCTTGCCGTCCTTGCCAGTACTCACGTCTGCCGCGCGAATACACAGCTACAAATATAAATTTAGTTAAGGTTTACACACAAAAGAAGTAACATATTACATACGAATATAATTTATTAACCATGCAAACTCAATACATCAGAAATGGTAGAATACCATTAGTCTTTAAAATATATTTATCTTCACACCAATAGCATAGCAATACAAATAAGTACATTAATAAACCAATTTGGACATCAAAAGGATTTCCTTTAGGATAAAACCAATCGTCACAATAATAGTTCTTAGTTGTGAATTAGTCGATTAATGGCAAGAATCGAAAATTAAGACGAAAGTGTCACGCATTGTATTTATTTGTAGGAAGACTTACAGACAAATAGCAAAATAAATATAAAAAAACAAAATGTACCAGCAAATGTCTCAGGATTATTTCTGTACATATTGTCATACCTTGGACAAGACATTAGCAGTAGAGGTGGCAGCTTGTCTTGTACCTTCGTGCACGTCATCCATAACTCTAAATAACTGCAACCATATTGTTGGTAATTGTTCCAATGAGACGTGTAAGCTTTGAGCGCCGCTGTACAAAAAATAATTCTTTAGCAAATTATTACAGAAACAACGTAAACAGTAAATATAATATAATTAAACAAAGGTTGCAGCAGTTTACACATATTTATATAGAGCAATAAGCTTATTTGACACTAATATTAGATTAACGCAATAATTTACCCTTGAGATATATCCCATTTTTATAAATACAAAAAAGACGCTAGTTTCCTTCTCCTAAATAAACAATAGATAAGAAGTATGAAATCAAACAAAAATATCTTACCGCAATAAATCTGCGAGCGCGTTGCAGCAGGACATTCGTACTCGCCATTGATTTGAAGTGAGATTAGCCACCAAATCATCTAAGATCTGTTTATGGTATTTGTGTACCTAAGAAACAAAAAATTTATAAAATTACATACAAATCGGGGACAATTATTTTTCATTTTTAAAATATGTTTTAAATTTAGAAATCAGAAGGCAGGTGGCAACTGCATATGTCAAAAAGGTTTCATCCAACAGAATCGCAGTGGGTCAAGCGTAAGTGGCGCCATCAGTACCTCAGTTAGCATTCCGAATGCGTTTGTTACACTCCTACGAACATTCTTTACCGTGTCCATAACATAGTAATTTTTAATAGCTTACAGTAGCCTGTGTGTTGGGCACAATAGCATGCCAGATGCTTTGCATAGAGTTCTGTATGCGCGGCGTAGGGTCGAACCGGTAGCGGTATAGCCGCGGCACTATCTTAGGCAGGTGTTCCGATAACTGTGCACCCGCCTGCAGCGCTATAGAGTGGAACCCGAAGGCGGCACCTGAAGGAAATTGAGTCGATGAAACACTCATAGCGCATATAGGTGCATACAAAGTATTTCTTTGAAATATCAAAATATCGGCTATATGAAGTTATATGGTACAGTTTTGTGCTCAATCTACATACGACATAGCGGCAGCAAAAAAATACACATTTAAATATAAATAGATAAATATTTTCTGGACATTATGACACAGCGCCATCTAGTTGCGAGCTAAGCAACGAGGCTTGTGTTACGGATACTAGATGGTTGAAATAAATACATACATATTATACATAGATAATACATATTATATTATTTACATACATTTTATATTAGACGTATTTAACTAAACTACAAATACATCGCTGTTCCTTGTTAGAGCGGGAACTAAACAATGCCAGTTCTATATTTTTAGCACTATTGGAATCCAAAAATCATATTAATTATGTACTCAACATTTTTTTTAATTAAATGCTGCTTTGTACTAACCTTTTTTGGAGTTCCACACAGAGTTATGATGTGCGAGATGCATGAACTTGTACAACAGATCCGGTTGATTCAGATCTGACGCCAGCGAACATAACTCCTTGTACGTAGACAGGTTGCCGCTAAAATGTATAATAATAAACAATTATTGACACAAATTCTTTTCTTCAACATAGGCCATCCAGGCGAAATAGCGTACTCTTTGTTGTTTTTTTTTTTTCTATGTTGAAATATTGTGTAATTTTAAAGGCACAAAGTCAAAACTAAGAGAAACCCCGGTAACCGGCTATGGGCATATTATTATATTTTAATTAAAAGTCTGGCTACTTATCGTATCACAGAACAGTCCGTTTTTTTGGCTCATGTGTTCACCAATTGTAGAGTCATGACATCAACGTCGTTGAATAAAATTCATAGTAAACTAAGTACAACATATTATAGTAAAAATACGTTGATACGCGTTCTTGAATTCAACAATAAAGGTTCTATCGATCGTTCACTATAAAAGACTAAGGAATAACATTTCACTGACCCAGTAGGCGCCTTGCCTAATTGTCCCTCTTCGAATATCTTGGTGTCCTCAGTGACCTGCGCGACGGATCGCTTGCCGCTCGTCAGCTGTTCTATGATCTGCCCCACCAGCGCCTGCTTCTGACTCTCGTCCGAGTTCTGATACACCAGGGACAAACCTTTACTCGCTACGTCTTGGACTATATCTGTGGATAAAATAGGGCCTTAGAATTTGGAAAGGTTAGAGTGGAACAATAAAGACACACGTACCAAGTTTTTTGGAATTTGAGTCTTCTGAAACTTCAATTACTTAGAAAACAACAAGGTCAGGCTTTACAATAACCTTAAAGCTACTTAATAGTAAATAGTTTTAATAAATATTACTTAGTATTCCTGTAGACATTAGCAATCATTATCACTTGCATTTTCTTGAAGCGGCTTCTGGAGCATAGGTCTAGATCGATAAACGCACAAAACTAATTTATATATTATGGTCTGCTGAAAATTGGATGATTGAAAAATAATGACAAATTTTATGTTTTTCAACTTACCACTGTTTTCTGAGAGGAAGTCCATGAACACCTCCTGCAATACTGGTAGTTTGTTCTTGATAGGCTCTCGTTCAGGACAGTTCTTTAATAACGCCAACAACCAAATACTTGTAGCCTACAACAACATTACATATTTACGAGCTTTGAACTATTATTGTTTAATAGAAAATTTAAACTTTTTATTCAAGGTATTTTTCACCATTTCCTTAAAATATCGTTGGTGCTAATAAACGATGGTAACGTCTTCCCGTGTTTCACGTAGGTTTTAACAACTATTTCTTTTTTAATTTTAATTAGTAACAACTCCTCATTTATCTTATCTCCTTTTCACACGATTGTCTCCCAGAAGTGAAAGATCCAAATAAAGGTTGCAATAAGTTCATTAGAAAATAGGAAAATAGAGCGTATAAAAAAAACACAAAAACAGACCTGTTAAAAATTAAGTGCCATATTTTACCTGTCTAGAGTGTGGATGGGGATGTCTCCCAATCTTGAACAGCTCATGTAGAAGCCACTCCAATAACTTATCATTTTCCTTCAACGCCTCTGCATTCTTGACCTTTGCCGCGCCCTGAAAATTAACACACGGTTAGTTATCATCTTAGTAACATTTTTACTTTTAAAATGTTTATTAACAGTATACCTCTTTGGGCAATTCTGTCCACAGATCCCTGTTTTCATTTGAGTTTACTCCTTCAACGCATAGCACCAACGACTCGCCTATTTGTAAGTGGATTTCAAACTCTTTGCTCTAAAAGAAAATAATTTATTAAATAATCACCGCATTAAATTATCCACATTACACTAACGTAAGAAAAGGAATATTTGAGAATTAGAATGATAGGCGCAATAATTTGCTTACTTTGAAATTAAATGATATGTATCGATCAAAAAGTTCAAATAACTCACATCTTTAGCCATCTGCAACAATCCTATAACGATCTGTTTAGCAAAAGACAGTCTTTCTCCACAGCACAAGAGGCCAACCGTATACAGCGCCCTCTCTTTTAATTTCGACGGAAGCTTTGCGTTTCCAACGATTTTGAACAACCTATAATCAGAATCAATAAAAGACCTCAGAATATTTTTATTTACAATCTTACACAAATGCACAGAAAAAAGAATGCAGGTGCAGGCAAAAATAGCGTAACTACTTGGTATACCGAGTCCCAGAGCTTTCTAAGACAATCAGCAAGAATATTTTTTTGGTGAACCGAACTAAAAACAAAATTAAAACATAACACACCGAATTGGTTTACATACCTATCAGCTACAGAAAACTTTGTGACGTCACTATCCTCCAAATTGCTGTCGCTCTTGTTAATATTAAATGGGTTATTGCTTTGTAGAAGGGCTTCTTGTTTAGAAGACTTATCAGGTAGCGGCAGACCACTGCATCGCGCGAGCAGAGATATTGCAGAACAAGATGAACTGACGAGCAAAGACTGTGTGCTGGCTAAGAAATTTGCTGTAACGTAAAAATATTAAATTGAGTATAAATATTACTAATATTGTATACATATGATGAACCAGGAGCAACCTAGTTCTGATATTATAGTCGATATCTTTTATGAAAGTTGAATAAAGAACTAGGTATCATATATCAAGAGAGGGACTGTAACCTAAGACGTAAGATTGACTGTAACCGAAATTGTTCCGTAATACCAACGAATATGGTTATCCAAAATCAGAGACGATCGATATGTATCTTATACATATCTATAGTGTATCAACAAAATACCATAAATTACTGACCTAAAACCACAGCACCTTCTTGATACGGCTCCCAATTAGCTGGATTAAAGCCTTTGCCCCCAAACTTGCCTCTCTTCGAAAGAACGACGCACCGTTCACACATATTCGAAAACGCCGACAAATACCCACACTGGGTCTCCAAATTCTTATTATTCCGACCCTGTTGTACAAACTCTTTGATTTCTTTATCTATGGGTGATTTTTCACTTGTATTTACTGTAATTATCGCGTAGATGACCGCAGCTATGTCTCGAATGTCTTCCTTGGTACTGGTCGTGAATAAGTTTCGCAGGAAAGGTAAGAGGCTAGTGTATTTTGATGCCATTTTTTCTGGCACGCAACCGACGATGTCCAAAAAGCAGGTCAAAGGCATTAATTCTGGAAATTAAAAGGTTCATTATGTACTATTGCATTTTTATTTAAATGACACGATAAAACATCATTAGATTGGTGTTTCAGCTTTTTTCAGTACCTAAAATGTCATAGTAACTTCCTACAGTTAATATTTTGATGTAATTCAAAGAATTTGTAATAAATACCTGGACTAGCCGTTAGAAGCGAAGTGATCATAGTAAGGTATCGCTCCAAAACCTCTGTGTCTAGTAAATTATCGTAGAAATACTTGGCAAGGAGCGGTGACGTAGCGTTCGGATGGTTCGAACAGTCCTTTAGGTCAGCGTCACGGTTCAGACACATACGCATGTAGCGTAAAATCTAAAAATCAAGAAAACAACGTGATTAATTAACACATCTAAACAGTGATTTCTTTATTTCAGAGTTATCATTATGTGAAATTTGAAAATAAATGTCAAAATGTGTGGATAATTTATTATAAACTGTGATAATATTTGCACAATGTTTGAATAAAAAAATTACATTGTCGTTAAAATCAAGAGTATAAGAATCCGAAGGTATAAGACAGTCTAAAGGCTGTGTTTTTATAACACAGCCACAACTTTAGACTTGCAACTGACCATAGTCAGTTTTATGAAAAGATTAATTTTTTCCAACTACTTACCTCTTGATACGTCATCGGATGGAATTGCAACACCTGATTCCCGATCACAAACCTGTGTTTGGCGTTTGACCCTTTCTTTCTCTTTTGCATTTGATCCCACACGTAATTTACTACTTCGTTAAACTTTGGCACTTTGAAGTCTTCTACATCAGGTGTTTTGTCTTTGTCTTTCTTAGAAGCATCCTCATCTATATTGACTACTGTTGTATCTTTTTTCGATACGTTATACACTACATCTTCAATTTCAAGAGGGCGCGAAGTGCCGTATAGACATTTCAACGCTTCTGTTGATATGTCGTCTTGACTAAAAGAGGGAAATATACATATATTTTTAAAAGGGGTACTGCCTATGGATAAAACACTTATATGAAATCGCATTGAAAACACGTTTAATTTTAGACTCTAGTACCTATAGAGTAAAATCCATATTGGATTCCAGTAAGTTTTCTTAGCGAAATCGCGGTATAATAGAAAAGGGTCTTACCTATCCCCACTGGCTAAGAGTAACAGATATCTGGACGGCACGTAGTCCTGTGGGAACACTGCTGCGGAGTACCTCATGGCGATGTAGCGGATCATTGACTCCTCACTGTGCATGTAACTGCAGAAAGAAATCGGAAGATCGAATATATAAACGATGAATCCAGATTCTACGTAAAAAAACCTGATATCCAAATAAAACAGACTGTGTGATAATTGGCACTGGGACTGAGCAATATTTTATATTGGTAATAATATATTGTACGCCACGAATTTACATGTAAATATGGGGGAGTAAATCCTAGTAATTTAATTTTTCATAAAAATAACTTACTGGTCCAATAACGCGAATAGAGCAAGGGCCTGTGGTTCATCCAAAGGACTGGTTTTGGAATTGTCATCGACGTCCATCTTGTCTCCTTGCGACGACGTGCTTGCCAGTGGAGCTGATACTTCCGATTTTACTAAAAAAGTTAATGTTGTCTTTAAAAATATTCTAAATATGTAATTTAAATTGTTAAACAGAACGTGCCACTAACTCTTTATATAATCCAGTAAAATAGCAGAAACAACAAATTTTAGAAATGCCAAAAAGAATGGACGGTATTAAAAAAGTGAGTCAACTATCATATATATATATACATTTGAGTTATACCTTCGGTATTAATTTTGAAGCCAGCAGACATCTCTAGCAAAGCATCCCTGAGGGCAGTCTTCATCTCCGGAACTGCTTCGGGTATCTTCTTCACTAATTCTTCTAGTAATGCGAACTGATTGTTTATAGTATCCGGGCATTTCATTGCAAGACGACCTGTTAACGAGATATGGTTTAATTTCAATGTGGTATAAACTAACAAGGATAAAGAAAGTAATAAAAACACATTAATTTGCATGTTCATGAAGATAGACAGAAACATGTCACTATAATCGGTTCTTGTGACCAAATCTGTGCATTAATTTCTGTATAAATCAATAACGCAATGTTGCTAGATGTACATAAATTGGCTACAAAGGTTAAAGATAAACAATTATAATCGATATTTTCAATCAATGTGACGTTGGAAGTATCGAGATTTAATTTTGCACTAAAAATGGGAAGTCCTTACCTAAACACATGTAAGCCTTAGGATGCTGTTCAGTATGTTCATCAGATCTGACAAGCTTTAGTAAGCCTTGGAGGAATACTGTCGACACCTTCCTTAGCTGATTCTCGTCACCACTGGAATTATCGAATACATATATGTATAATACATCTAAATAAAACAAAATAATAATAAATTAAATAGATAATATAGGATAAATAGTTTTCTAAAATAAACTAACATATATACACTAAAAATAATAATTATAATTTTATCAATAACACATTTTCCTCTCTTCTAAGTTTTTTATGTCTTGCATAATGTAACTTTTATTATTTTTTAACACCTAACATGATTATGGGTATATTGCGTATCTTCTTCCCAGCAATAACATTAGGAAGCGGTGAAGGGCGGGTGTTTTTGGGGGCTGTCTTTATTGTCGACGTTCAAAAAGAGCCATTTAAATTTGGCCTACTTTGAATAAATTATATTTTGACTTTGACTTTGAATTGTAAATAATTATGAACCATAGAAAGATGCGAACATATAAAAGTACGATCAAGTAAGCAAACATATTTATATCAGAGAAATACTAACCTGTTGATTACATTAAGTAGGAATACCAACGCTTGATTGCGTAGTCGTGTATTTGTGTTTGGGTCGAACAGAGACGAAAATACAACCTGTAAAAAAGAAATTGCATCATTTTTGAAGGTAAAAGATATCTTACCTAATGGGGGTATGATTCTCAAGTTATAGAGATGGAATATGGCCTTAGTTTCTGTTATATCAAAAATGTTTTAGTAGACTACAATACAGATTATCTATTTTATTCTATATTTATATATGGCAATAATGCCGATGTCGACAATTCTGCCAATGTCAAAAGTGTTGTTGAGAAGCACGAAATGCATTATTATTATTCCGTAGAACACACTAGCTGGTGCGTGTGTATCAAATAGCTTGGAGATGTTTTCCTTGTCTAATCTGTTCTTGAAGCCGTTCAATGTTGGAGCCATGACATGTATGCTTAGAAATTATATTAAAAATAAGAAGACAAGATTAAATCTAATAATAATAAATATTATTTATTATTATTAATTTATCTTAATAATAATAAATATTATTTAAATATTTATTATTATTGTAATATCTTAATCTTAATTATATATCTTAATATTAATAAATATTATTTATTATTATTAAGATAAAAGAATACAAATTTTAGACGAAAGCGACATGCCCGCGTGCCCCTGCGATAAATTTATTGGATTTATTATACGCATTTCTATGATATTGTGTTTATATATTTTTACAATCCAAAACAATAGCAATAAAGAATGATACAGATCAGATAGCAATATAAAATAATAGTTATCATATTATTTACCTGAACACAATGAGGGAACATAATAGCGGGTCCAGTCGCCTTGTTCAAATACTGTATCAGCTTTAAACGCAGCCTTGTGCAAGCGGGTACCTGCATAGTAAAGACAATATATTCAGTGTTATTGGTAGCTCTTTAAAAATGTGGTGATAAGGTACTACTGGAACCAACTTTGCGATAGACCATTTTTAGATAATACTTGTATTATTATTTTTATTTCAACTTTTTTTTATAATACTTTTGTTATTGATAATTCAACCACCAAGTGCTAATGGTAAATTCGCTAGTATACACATAGTAAACTACGAGATGTTTTACAATTGTTTCTAAGGGCTTCTGGCTCCCATTTACACACCTTAATTTAAAATTATCTTTTTTGAAATATATTTATGAGCAATTATCGATGCAATAAATTGGAAATACATAAAGTACATGCTTAGAATAAATTTAAATTAAAACCATAAACACAATGTTAACCTTGCGATCATCTGGAGGAACCTTCATGCCTCCCCATGTGCCCAAATATAGGGAGTAGAGCGGCGCCACTACTGAAGGAAGAGACCAATCAACCGAACTGCAACAATCATATTAATAAGTTGATGTCTTGCATTTCTTTTGTTAGAAAAATTACAATAATGTATTAACATAATTCTCGATAGCATATAAAACTAGGCCAGCAAGGTGGACTATAGTCTAATCCCTCTCAACAGCGAGGAGACCCGTGCCCAGCATCAAATGGGATAATAAATGGGGTAAATGTTATAATGTAGTGATCACTATTTAAGATTCAATCCAGAAATATTTACCTATTAACCCGTATGAGTGGACTGTTGGCGTGGTTGGCAACACTAAAACGGGAGTCCGCTGCGGCTACGATTAACGTCAGCAGGGTGTCATTCATGTTGAATATATCTTTACCTATGAAATTCACTATAGACAACTTCATCTGAAAATAAAGTTTAATGTATGTCACACCGTCTACGTTTTTACTAGGAAAAATTCATTAATCATTAAAACAACTGTAACTCCGATAACATAGTAAGCGCACTAGTCACACTCTGTTACCCAACTCTGTTGTGTCAAACCAATTTGAGTCGCTTATGTTATAATTAATTTCTTGGGTATACTTTAATACAATATTAAAATACAATACTTTTCAGATACACTTTAAAATCTAGATTGGTTTCATGTATTCCATAGTAAATTTAACTGTTACACATACTAATGGTTGATACAGTGATCGTAAATTTGGTCATACCTCTTCAAGCTGATTTGGATTCAACTGATTCTTGTCAATAATCCGTTTATATGTCTTCATACTCATACCAGGCGGTACTTGAAAGTCGCTCTCACCAGGATTTGGTAAAGCCCTTAAAATATAAGGGTAAAATAAATAATTGTCATCTATAATAAAATGCAAAGATGGCTCATATCCTGCTTCATTCACAATTAATATCCTTATAATGTTACTGTCATGAATATTTCATGGTCTCGTAAACTTTTGATTTGATTGATGACTATATTATAATATAAGCTATCAATGTGATGTGTTTAATCTCATGAGTATCAACATCTGACATACCAGACCCCAAGAAAGAAGAATTGTTGTCTTTTTAATATCTTAATCTGGAGAATACATTTTATAAAAATAATAATCTCATATCTCAAAAAAATCATGCATAACATAACAAAAATCATTAGTTTTAGCATAAACATGATTATAATATAGTTGAAATATCTCCCTGAAAAGTACTAGATTAATAATACAATAATGCATAAAATATAGTCAACTTTAAGACTACATCTATAATTACAAAATTACCTGTATGGTAGAAGCAGAACATCGGTGGCAAACTTTAGTATCAGATTGGCTACCTTTGGCTTCTCTTTCAGGTTCAGATCAGTCTCCTTGATATTGCCCAGCAGTGGCATGACTAGCATTAAGATACTGAAACAAAATAATCCCAATATACAATGTGAAAACTTTCAAAGAATAAGGAAGGCAATATTATTGTGATACCTTTCAGAGGGCATGTTTTATCATTACATATTCTATAAAAATATAATATGTTTTACCCATCTTGGTGTCCCTGAGGTTTGTTCTCAATGGCTTGTAACAATGATGGAGCTAAACTGAGCTGTTGATCACGGGGCAGCCTCGGAAACCCCATAGTTATGTATATGATAGTGAAATTCTGTAACAAAGATTTATCACATTAACATAATCTTCTCTTATGAAAAGTACTGAGGGTCTTTCAAATCTCGTTTATTTATTTCTATATTGATTTGGGTGTTGACTCATAAAGTTGTAAAGCCGTAAAATGTTGTATGTTCCTTTGGTTCCTTATTCAAAGAAACTATAACATTGTTAGCAATAAACAAAAGAAGCACTTTGTAATTACAGGTGCAATGTTTTTTTTTTTATTGTATTCAACTAGGGAATCTCCTAGAAAATGGGTATAACTTTACGCAAATAATTATTATGTATATACTTACAATAATAAAGCTGTTTGATGTGGGGTCCTTGTACAGCTGCAGTAGGGTCTGCACTGGCAGCTGCACATCAGCTCGGCACTTCACTCGCTTGTTCACATGTACCAACAACTCCATCACTTTGGTACGCACCTAACAAATGCAAATGATAAAAAACCTTACAGAGCTACATAGGAATATACATTTCATGGCATACTATTTAATTTTAGATATAGAGAAGAATAAGATATAATAATAATGATACGTCCGATTATTTTTGCTGTCTGACACAGCAAAAAATTGGGACATAGAGACAAAGAAAAATAGGCAGTTGTACAACAATTATTAATGAGATTATATTATTATTTTGGATAACTTTATGTTATGTTTAAACGATCAATATTAGCAGAACCAGGCAGTATACCATAATTATATATGTAAATAATCCAAGTCAAACCTGTTCATGGGGTGATGAAAGTTTCAAAATCACGGGGGGAAGAAATCTGTTTAGACAGCTCTCGAGCTGGTCATCAGAATCCGCGTTTCCTAAGCGTAGAAATACGCGATCGAGAAGCACTGGAAAAAATTAACAAAGATGAATACTAGCTGAGTAACAGCCGGTGCACCGAAGGTAGGTTAACGTCAATTTTGTAATAATAAATCATCAAATGTTTATAGGAACTTACACAAATCGTTGGAACAATCGTTCCCACTCTCTGTTACTTCCATTTTAGACATTTTAATGGTTTTAATTCACAATAACTTCTGAAAGTTTATGTTGAAGATGACAAACAAAATTGTTTGACAATGACAGCTTCGGTTCCCAACTTGACGTTGTTGTACGTTTTGTTCACACGCAAAATAATTACTGTGTGTTTATGAATGTCCTTGTAGTTATTTATTTTGCACAAAAAATAAATTCTACGTTCCCAATATTATTTTAAAAAGAGTTGAAAATCGATACGTGTTGACCACATAGTCTACTGAGATTATGTGGTCAATACGTATTGTTTTTCAACGATATTGGGCACTTATCCACTGTGCCTACCTGCCTGACTATCTGGAGTATTCTAGCAAATTTAACAATGTACTCTGTGCGTACATACGTAGTCAACACACATTCCTGACCATCAAGCTTAAGCAAAAGTTTGATATGAAGGATTTTGTATATACATAAACTTGTTTATGCCCTTTTCCTATGAATCCTCATGACATATGAGCGTGAGGCGTTACGATCTCTGCATACCACTTTTTCCACATTCATATAGGTATCTTGTCTTGTATTTATACAAACTTACATTCACTTGTTTCTGTCAGGGTAGGCTGCAGGCAGGATGACATGTAGTATAAAGATTTTAGGTGCCTTACTGTGGCGCATAATAAAAGAACGAAACCTATAGTTTGCTGATGCAATATATTTGCCCAGGTCGGGTACAGCTCCTAAATTAGGAAGGGGCCGACCGGTCAATCCACACTCGCCTTCCATACCCACTTTGTCAACGGCCTCTAAATTTTACGGTCGGAGCCTAACGGTAACCCATACTTGTTTTATATATTTCTGCTGTTCACATTCCTTATAAAGCTATTTAGTATAAAAGCAGCCAGTAGCGTCTGGGAATGAGTAGCGACTTTTATTTTAGTCCAAGATTCCAGGGCCGCCAGACGTCACGTATTTTCTGACAAAGGAAATGTGGACGATTGAGTAGTGTTAGTATCAAAGAGTATTATAAGTCTACGGGTTTATACATTAACACTACTCAATCGTCCACATTTCCATTAAGAACGCATGCTAGCTTGTATCAGGTAATAAGAAGGTACATAAAAAATTTAAAATATTACTTACCTCACGTAAATTCTCCAAGCTGTGTTTATTTTAATATTTTAGGCAATGTCCCTAAAAATAAGTCGCCAATACTCCCAGACACTTTCCGTCGGCCGTATTTCTTTGCAGACACTTTAAAGCTCCCAAAATAATTGCTTAACTTCACGTAAATTCTGATACTCCATCTTTATACATGTCCACCAGACAAGTATTTTAAAACTATTTACAAGAGAAACGGATCCAAGGGGCTAAATTTAATTTAATGCCTCTATGGGTAGGAGCGCGAGAGCATTATCTACGCGCATGAGACTGAGTGAGACGTGTACTAGGAAATTAGAAATGCAGTAGCAGTATTCACATACACATACACATCTGGCTATACAGGCAGAATCGATTTGATTATTTCTACCTTGTTCAGCTGTTCAGCGCACGTAGTAAGAATTTCCATTTTTAATCCGGCAGGGTAACTGTTCAATTAATTAAATATAGAATTAAATAAAAATAAGGAGTTAATTAGTGATCAGTAGGTATATTTAAGATTGAGCTAAATATATAACATAAAGTCTCAATTACAAAGTAATGGAAATAGAATAATTAAGTTAAAGTAGGTATACAATAAAATGTAATTGCAACAGGCAATGGCGTTATATAATAACAAAGACACACTTTTATATATTTTTTTAAACATAACACAGCATTCATCACTAATTCCATAAAAAAAATCTTATAAAAAACTATAATTAATTAATACTTAAATTTTGAATTTCATAACATTGAATTAACTTTTAGTAAATTATTTTTTATTTCATTTCTATTCGGAATGTTTAGCAATCCAATGTTATTTATTCTAGAAACTCGCATACTTCATATCTAAAAATATTTCAACACTCATTATCAAATATGATTTGTATATTATTGTACAATAATCATTGGTCTTACTGTTGCCAGAAAAATACTTATTAAATTGCCAACTCAAATTATGGCTAGTCACACAATTTTCCTATGAGGTGTGTTTTTTTAATAATTTGTATTCTAATACTATTAAAATCATATTCAAATTGGCAGAGAGTTAATTGTCGTGGTCGCTCAGAGATCCAGGTCGGCTCCTCACCGCCGCGCGTGTTATGTAGAGTGTGGCGACCTTGACAATACGTGTAAATGACTTGCGGAGGCACTGAGCGGACGGACTAATGTAAATTGTACAAACGTTAACTTTAAGTCGCGGCACTCAAAGTGCCAATGTTGAGACTGAACCTTATTTTACCCTGTTCGCATTAATTCTACGAAAAAATTGCTATTTTAAATTCTGATAGGCATTCATTAATTTTGCTACTTAACGTTGAAAATGTTTATTCAATACCTCCGCATCCACGTCACGCAATTTTCATGTTTGAGAGCATAATATTATATGTCACTTGTACACAGACTATTTAATTAATTTGCTACTCTATGCCATGTGCGAAGATCATTACGAGGCCTGGTTCTACCATCATATGTTCGTCCACATGCGTATTGTCACAATGTAGGACAAGGACAGCTTGCTTGCCAGGAACTCTTTTGCACACATATTTTTCATATAATCTGTGGAAAAAAAACAAATGTTTATCTTGGGAAATATATCAACACCCACGCATATAGCATGCAGTAATTAGCAAAGTTGACATGGAAAAGAAAAAATTGCGTGTTCAGTGTTAATAGGGTTCGTTTAAAACGCGCACTACTATCTATAACACGAATTTTGTCAGTTTCCACATTGTGAATATTGTTGGTCATTTAAAAAGCAACTTGCCTCCTATTATTTTGTCTGGTTTCAAGTGATGATAGGCCGGGCGGCCACCGACGTTCATGACAATTTTCCATAAGGTCATCTATTATATGAGGTGGGCAGCCTGATTCTGATAAGCTTCGTTTGATCATCATCTGTAAGGAAGAAAGTATTTTATAAATATCTATAACGTTTGCCCTGACCTATTCATCAACGCACAGCCTAAACCACAGGGGTTACAGACTTGAAATTTCGACAGATGATGCATTTAGGAATTTTAGAAATTCGGCCGCTAAAGGAGGGATAAACTTGGGGAGGAATGGTTGTATGGAAATCCGTCATTTTTAAAGCTAAAGTTATGAAATTGAATATACCAGTTTTTGATTAAAAATAACCAAACACGTGTTTCGGGATTTTTTTAAATCGGCGTTCTAAGGGGTTGAAAGTTTATATGGGAATTCCGTCATTTTTAAAGTAAGAAAAATGAAATTTAGTATTCAATCTCCTCGGCAAAAATCATACGTGTTTCGTCGTTTTTGGAAATTCAACTCATAACGGGAGAAAGGAGGGGGAGAAATTAGTACTAAATTGCACGGGCGAAGCTGCGAGCATCAGCTAGTTAAGAAATAATCAAGAAATAATACAGGTGAAAAGCGGTCTACCGAGCCTTAGCAATGGGAATCTATGTGTAAGATTCCTAAAACGTTATTAGTGTAATAAGAGTCATAATAACTATTGCTACTAAGAAATAATCCCATTGCAACAAGTAATAGGGGATTGGACAAATTTTCAGAAAGTGTTTTAAATTAATCTTCATGGTTACTTATCCCCATTTTTTTAAAATTTATTTATAACGTGGTAGGTAGAGTTACCCAAAACCATATTTTAATATTTTTTGTTTAAAAATGCCGCCAAAACGCCATGTTTTGTCAACTGAGAGCGCGTGACGTCATCTGTGATCATAACAAAACAGCTGTATGGGTTCGCGAGAAGTTTTGTTTCGTGGTGTAACTGATTTTTTTGATTCTTTATTTGTTGTTATGGAATGAAAATTTAATTACTACAAATAATAACAAATGAATAAATTAATAATAATTTATTTCACAAATTAAATAAATATTAAAATTATTGTAAAAAACATTTAAGTTATTATTCTTTATATAATCGTAAAACAGTATATTTAATTTATCTTAGTACATTTTAGATTTTAACCTGATTACTGTCCGATCCCCTATTAAAGGGTAGTCAGGCCAAAAAATTTGCTGTGTACTAACCTGTAGTACATCATCTGGGGTGGAGATCATGCCGCCCCAACGCGTGACTCTCGCGCGGGCTAGCGAGTTCGCCCAGCGCACCACTTCCTCTCTCTCCATCTGGTCAGCTAGCGCACGCATCGAAGGATTCGATAGTCGCATAGCCCGCATAAATTCCTTATAAACAAAATTAAGGTTGTAAGATTAATATGTTTTTTTTTATGTTCGTTTCTACAAAGAATATTTGAAAAAGATTTAGTTCAGTTTTTTACATTAGACAATAATAGCCGAATGATGTTACCACTTTTGTTTTATCTAATATATAAAATTCTCGTGTCACAGTTTTCGTTGCCATACTCCTCCGAAACGGCTTGACCGATTTTGATGAAATTTTTTGTGCTTATCCGGTATCTATGAGAATCGGCCAACAACTATTTTTCATCCCCCTAAAAGTTAGGGGTAGTCCACCAACCCCTATAATGTGGCAAAACAACGTTTGCTGGGTCAGCTAGTAATTTATATAAATATTCAATAATATAGCTGGATAAGCAAAATTATGTATTTAACCAAACATCATGTAATTTTTTTTATCAAAACAGTATGCAATAGCTAACAATGCAGTATTTACAATAACAATATGCATAATCAAACAAAATCAATGATATCATCAAACAACTGGTAATACACTAGGAATTATAATATTGTTATCCTACTATGATTACAAATGAATTACACCTTTTTATTGTTTTTAGATTGCATCACATTGATTGTGTGATTGGATTTGGATTATCTGTCTGATTTGCAAATCTCAATCTAACTTTAATAGTAACATTGAACTATAGTTTGAACAGACTCATGTCATTATTGTAATAGTTTCTTCATCTTAAATCTAATCAAGTTATTTTGACACATTCAATAAAAATATCACATCACACACACACCAAAACAACATACTTTCAATAATGCCAGTTCTCGTTTATGTTCATTTATGACTAGTCTCTGTTCAGCCAATTCTTGTTCATAGTCATTTAACTTCCCCTGATGTGTTGCTATGAGTGCCCGCAGTTCACGGACACAGTTGTGCTCCGCCAGTTCATCCTTTGGTATCACAAGCCCACAACCTGCTTCACATGGCATTGGCCTTTTGGGATTGTATTCACCTGTAAACAAGATAAAACAACAAATAATTATTTGTACTTTATGCTTATCTTATCAACATTACAATCTTGAACCTTAATAGATCTTAATAAGGTTTAATGATATCATCAGCTAATGATTATGATTTGACATTAGATTTTATATTGTTATACTGAACAGGAAATGTAATTTTGAAACAATTGCTTTGGTTAAAATCGAAATTAAAGAATACATTAATTATACTAATTAACATATATTACCATGAAAAAAAAAATGTCAATAAAAGAAACATTTGTTTACAATAGATAGCAACTAACTAATAGAGAAAAAAACTGAAACCAATAAAATTCTACATGAATTAAAAGAACAGTTAATTAATTTTGATGATCCATCTTTAAAATTTCATATAACCATTCATTCAACTACAGTTTTTAACTATACTAAAAATGTATTCTTTAAATATATTTACAGTGATTTGTTAATGTGCTTTTTACAGAGGCTTCCCCTATAAATACTGGGCTAGAATACATAAACGCCTTTGAATCATTTTGTTTTGTATTCCATCCATATTGATATCAGGTGCGATCACTACATCTGACTTGTTGATAATTGATTTAAGGTAATGGTTCTTACAATATGTCGTAACATTTTATGGATACCTTGGATATGGATATGGTACCTTGGCAAATATAAAAAAAAAATGTAATGAAAACATACATTCAACTAAATGAGATGCCAGGGAATCCAGCTTCAGTATAGCGTTGCAACCATGTGGTGCGTTGTCACAACTTGTACACAGCCTATAAAATAAACATAACATTTATATTATAAAATATTACATCATAATTATAATGATAATTAATTAACTGCTTTACTTAGTCTATGAATACTGTATTGTAATAAATTAATATCATAACTAAATAAGACTAAACAGGCATATTGATTCGGGAATATTATTATTGTTACTCAAAACATTAATAATTCCTATCAGTTTCATAGAATCCATCATTAGGCCATTTCATCACAATAATAATTGTAACAATCAGATATTTATTATATAAGCCCTTGCAAAACAATTTAAATGTGTGACCTAGAAACCAATAGGAAACCATGACATGCTTGTGAAATCACCTTGATAGTAAGTTGCGTAGTATTCTGGGAACAGGTCTGAGCTGGCTCGCGGTGACGGCCTGTCGGTCCACAGGACAGGTGGGCTGGCGACTTATCCACTCCGTAATACAAGCACGACAGAAAGCGTGCTCGCAAGCAGGGGCCTACGTACATTAACACACAAATACTGAATAATATACACCTTTTCTCACTAACAGTAATATAGAAATTAACACAAACCTGTAGTGGGTCCTCTAAAACTCCTGAACAAATAGGACAAATGAGTTCTTCATCAACGTCACCTTGAAATCTTTTGATTTCAAATCCCATGTTTGTTATTTTCACACAGAAATGACAAACATCAGTCCGGTGTGTTCTTGCGTGGAATTTAGATTATTTATCAAACTGCAATTGAAGGAAATGCCACAAATAATAAATTCAGCAAGTTTGCTTTGCTTTCCTTCTCAATGAACACTTTACCACAGTCCACAGATCACAGACAAATAACAAGAATCAAGATGTTATATTCACAGATATGGAATGTTAGACAGAACCATTGAGTCAGATTCTAGATTAGAATACAAAAATGAAATGGCAAGAGAAATAACGAATAATAGAACCATAAAATAAATATAATAAATAAAATAGATTTTATATTCTTTACTAACATAGGTATATAAATTTCTGGTTTACTAACACATTAATGATGCATGCATGCATAACTGAATTAAAGATTATTTTGTTTATATTTTTTTATAACAAGAATCAGTTAATTGTTTAGTCGAGTTTATGCATCAATTTCACACCTCTACTGATGAGCTGACAGTAGAGGTGTGAAATTGATGCATAAACTACGTAGTTAACGTAGTTAACGCTGCCTTCTGTGCTACGGGTCCCGGGTTCGAATCCCGGTAGGTTCAAACGTTTGTGTGATGAGTATGAGCATTTGTATCCGAATCATTGATTCGTATACAAATGTAGTATAACAACCTTCTAGTGTCTATATCACAAGCCTCGCTGCTTACCACGGAACTAGATGGCGCTGTGTCATAATGTCCGGGAATATTTTATTTAAGTTACATATATACACCGGACGCAGCGTGGGTAGGCCCCCGGCCAAGGTGAACCGAGCGACGACCTGCAGGTCTGGTCGTCGTGGCGATCCTTAGGGGAGACCTATGTCCAGCAATAGACGTCTATCGGCGTTCGGTGTATCATCATCATCATTATCATCATATCAAATGATGATGATGATGATACACCGGACGCAATGTAAAATAGATTTCGCATTCCTAGTTGGCGAATAATGTAGGTATGTATAGTTTAGTAGTTGGCAACATTTTACTCTCCTGCCATTTGCCAACAAATCTGTCCATCTTTTTTTTCTGCCATTTGTATTTTTGTGCCATTGTAAAATGGATTTGGGCAGAGGGTGCTGATAAAACACAGTTTTTCTTCATAATTTACATAGGAAAATCATTTATTTAGATCTCAAAATGAGCGTTTTTAAATCAGCCATGGGCTATTTTAGCTCAGGTGGCGCTAACGGTGGCAGTGATAATGATTTTGTTGGGCAGTTTGTTGAAATTGGAAATATGAAATTGAGAGTTAAAAAGGTGATCGCAGAAGGTAAGTGAATATCTAACTTGTAACATATCGTTCTTCACCGCGAGCAATTTAAACTTTAATTGATGTTTACGGCTTTCCACATGCCTGTTGGCTGCCGCAGTATCGACACATACCAACGTCATAGAAATTGGGGGCGTAAGGGTATATTGTCCTACAATTTGTTTGGGTTCGTTAAAAGTATGAGGCATTTCCGTTATGACAATCGCATATTAATTCATGATACGTAACTGGACGAGAATAATTTGAAAAAATCTTGTGATATGGATTACCTTATTATCAATTCAGTATCATATTTAACTACCTACATGACTTACACATATTACTTCTAGGAGTATCAAATATTAAAATAATTGCTGATGACACTCATCAATTTTGAATTAACAGAGGTCATATAAATTTATTTATATATTTATACATTTTTGTCACTTTTAGATAGAGATTATTATCAATAAACTGATATTGATTGTCATATTTGTGAACAGATTTGTTTCCTGTAGTAAAATTGATTGTAAACTATTAAAGTAAAGTATAATTGAGTATGGCCTAAGGTGACACTGACCAATATTTTAAATAATATGAATGTCATATTATTTAAACTACTTGCTATAAAAGTAGAGTAATTTCCTGTGTGGCTTTATTTTCTGGTATTTGCAGATATAATCCCTTAGTAATGCTGTATTATAATTAGAAGAGAAAATATTTTAATATATTGAATAGAATATTTTGAATTACACATACTAACATATTGAATACCCTGGAGCATGTTTATTATATTATAACGACAACTAGGCTTACATGAGAACATTATATGATGGTTGTAGTTGTTTTGCTCAGCGGTAGTTAACGCTGCCTGCTGTGCTATGGGTCCTGGGTTAGAATCCCGGTAGGGACAACAAATGTTGTGTGATGAGCATCAACATTTGTATCCGACTCAAGGATGTATCTATGTATAATATGTATGTATTAAAAAAAACATGCATGTATGGTATATATCAACCATCTGATACTAGACACAACACAACACAATCCTCATTGCTTACCACAGAACTAGATGGCGCAGTGTAATAATGTCAGAAAAGATTTATTTATATATTTACAGGGCAATTATTCTAAAAAATTCTATTGAAATACAAATTTGTCATAATTTACAAGTCAATCAGCTCAGAAATATAATGTATATAAATGATATGATGTTTCATATAATTTTATGAAATTCTGAAATAACTGATAGCAATTTTTTTTATTGATGGTTGCAGAAAATCAAATTAAACTGTGACAAAATATTAATTGAAATATTCCTACCTAGTCTTTTCTATTGCAGGTGGGTTTGCTTTTGTGTTTGTTGCTCAAGATGTATCCAGCGGGACAGAATATGCCTTAAAAAGGCTAATGGCAGCTGACGAGCAGGCAAACAAAAATATTATACAAGAAATTAGCATATTAAAGAAATTGTCCGGTCATCCTAATATAATCAAATATATAGCTGCATCTTTTATTGATAAGGCAAAGACGTCGCATGGAATGGGAGAGTATTTGTTGTTGACGGACTTGTGCAGTGGAGGAAGCTTGATGGAAGCCCTCCAGAATCGAGGGACAGCATTCCCCCTCCCAACCATACTTAGGGTGTTTTACCAGACTTGTCGTGCAGTGCAACACATGCATGCCCAAGTGCCCCCAATTGCACACCGTGATCTCAAACTAGAAAATTTCCTAATATCCAATGAAGGTATTATACTCTTACATAATCATATTAAGCTTTTCCATTTATAGTTGAATAATAAAAATAGAATCTTACATGTTTTTATTTTATAGGTACAATAAAATTATGTGATTTTGGCTCAGCCACAACTGATATATACACTCCAAATCCCTCATGGAGTGCTAATCAAAGAAATATGCTAGAGGAAACTGTAAGTAATACTTTTATACACTTGTAATAATACTAGTAATAATAATTAGAGTTAAATAAACTTACTTAATTTTAATTAACAATATAATTATTGTTTCTCATTTTCCAGTTGGCCCAGTTCACTACTCCTATGTATAGAGCACCAGAAATGCTAGACACTTGGGACAATCGCAAAATTGATCACAGTGTCGATGTTTGGGCTCTAGGATGCATTCTCTACACACTGTGCTATATGCAACATCCATTTGAAGATTCTGCTAAACTTGCAATTCTTAATGGAAACTACAATCTTAACCCCAATGATCAACGTTATAAATGTTTTCATGAAATTATAAGTGAGTAAATTGATGCCCATCAAACATAATTTCATGTGTTTGAATTAATTTGTGATGTTTATGTATTTGTTCTCAGGTGGTTGCCTAACAGTGAACCCCGAGGAGCGCTTGACAATAAGTAGTGTGCTGGAGCGATTGGCGGCGATAGCAGAGTCCAATAATGTCAATCTCAAGCAACCACTCAAATTTGAGCGTAAAAAAGTTGAACAATCTGTGGCCACTAGCTCGCCAGGTAATAAGAAGTCAAGTAAATATTACACTACCATATCTTAAGAGAAATGTCGCGTCGCGGCACGTTCAACATTTGTGATAAATTCGAAACAATCGCCTGAATCGTTTACATTGAGTTGCGAGCGCGCGTATCACTTATCCATAAACCCTACGGACCATCGTTCTGTTCTGTTGCATTAAATACTCGAGCTAAAAATGGTCAAGTATTTTTTGACTTTTTACACTCAAATTTTTTATTTTTTCCACATATTTATTTTGAGTTCCTTAGAAAGGTTATTAAACGAAATGTGAGATTTATTTACATTCCAATGTTGATTATCACCAAAAATTGAACATCACCAAAGGTAAGGCAATGTTGAATAAATTGTTCTCTGAATAAAATAAGGTAGTATAGCATTTATTTGACTTAATTCTAAATTGATTATTAATTTATGTTGCTTTAATGCCGAAATGCGTTAACATGACGTGTTGAAATTACAAATTTTATATTTACGAGCATTTCTTAATGTGTATGGAAGAGGCTCAAACTGCATTTACATAGTGCAATATTAGCCATGGTATTTCATGAACAGTGAAAGTTAATAAGCTTTAATTTGATATTTAAGTCTGATCATGAAAGTAGACTTGGAAGATATCACAGTGATAGAATATTAGGATGGTCACTAAAATATAAATCAAGATAATAGACAAAATTTATTATACTTTGTCACCAGTTCTTCTGTTCTTTTTTTCGAATAATTTTATTACCAAAAAAAGTCAGTGTGCATTTATGAAATGCATACCTTTTGTAGCTAGATAGGATACTTGTCGCTAGTTAGAATCTTTACTATATTTTAGGTGTAATGATTATACTGTCTATACATTCCTGTAACTTTATTGGGCTTTATATACAACTTCACACCAATGTCTAAACCCCTTACTAATATTAGGTATATTATTTTTCTATTCAATATACGTAATAGTGATTACTAAATAGATATCCAGTAGTATATATAGATAAATGTACAGTGGTACTAAATCTGGATATTTACGTATTTTAATGATAAATTTGTTTATATTAACACAGAGTTATATATAATTATATGTGAACTAACACTGGTTGCGGTAGCGACACGTCTCACCGTGTGTTGGCATTTAACGGTATTGGTGGCTTCAGGTGATTCGGCACCTACGCGCACTTGTCACGTAGATTATATTTTGGCTCTTATATTTTAAGTTATTTGTATGTATATAACTAGTCTATTATTTTTAGATCGGTGTATTCTATTACACTGCTTGTTATCACATCTTCTAATTATATTTGTGTTGATACAATCAAACACTATGATTAAAATCATGGATCAGTCCAAACTTTCCAGACAATATAAGGAAATGATATGTTAAACTGAGGTACAAGTATTGAATTAGAGTAGATTTATATGATATTATAGTGAACCTACATGATGTTTAACTTTTGTCATTAGTTGATATCACAAAAGTTGGTGTTTCTATAAACACTGGCTTACTTTTATATTCTTGAAACATTATTTCTGTTGTGCATATTACTATTTAGTCATGTGGGAGCTTAATATAGAGAAATAAATGAGTATATTCTTCACAGCCGTGGTTTGATTTTATTTCTAACGCATTTTGAGTGGCACAGATATCAAAGTGGTTCTGTCGTTGGGAGCTCCGTGCGCGGACAAATGTGGGTATAATGTGATTGTAACATGTGCTCTGTGTTACTAACTTGTAAATTCTCGTTTGCTTTCTACTAACACGATGGTACGCACTGTAGAACTTCTGGTTGCACATGTAGGCACGAGACTAGAGATTTGTACGAGTTATGCGCTAACAAATATTAATTCAGTGTTTTACTAAGAAACATTTTATTCATTATGTTAGGAAAGAAATTGTTGATACGTGATGGAAGCACCGAATTAAACTTGTTCTGATTGAGCAATGCGTCACGTTGCACGCAGTCTTGTGATAATCATGTAAGAATAAAATAACGCGTTGCGAATTCTAGCTGTATTAAACGCAAGTATTCATAGCGATCGCTTTAAATATTTCACGCCCCTGCATCATCACATAACGCGTTGCCCACGTAGGACGTAAACCGATGTTCGGATGTTAATGTATGCATGATTGAAAATCACATCCAATGGTCGTGTGATATGAACGATCAACTTAGCTTTTGCAGTCAATGTCTGAATTGCGGGTACTTTAATCGTGTTATCAATATATCATACGTTACGAAAGAGCACTAACATCACTTTCGCACGCAATATCTCCCCGGTAGTTATCATTTTCATATAATATTGTGTGATTTGGTGGACGAACATTTAATCATACTAATACATATATAATACACTTCAAAATTATATACCTAATGTATTTTGTCGACTTATCGAAATGTACTAAAGTATTCCCTGAAAAGCAGTTACTATTTATGAGTGTGATGCGTAGGAGTGTTGTAATTGCGAGAAATTAAATGCGGACCGTAGTTTAGCGTGATCTAGTCGATTAGTTAGCTCGAACGGTGTTGTTACATACGGAGAAACGTAACAATCTCTATATTGCTTCACTTTACATTCGTTTTTAGATTTCTTGAGTGGTTTCTATATCTATAGGTACTAATTATGCATTGTTTTATCTTTGTATTCGATGTTTTTGTGTTTCTTTTTCATCGGAATCTTTGATGTATTGATTTTCATACTATTTGTTTAATAGGTAGTACATTTTTATTTTTCATTTCACATTCTTGTTATACAAATTTAATTTAGCAAGTTGTAACAAATATACTAGGACACGTCTCCTAAATTGAATCATTAAAAAAAGTAAATTTTAGTTCTATTAGTTACCTACCTTAATTTAATTTCACAACTACATATTTTTCATTTTATTATCTTGAAATTCTAAAATGTTACACTAAGATATTATAAACATTTCTTGTGGACCACAGGTATAAGAAGTAAATGTAACTAATATTGAAGAAGAGGCATGCAAAATAATTACTTCAAAGAATCTTGTTTTAAAACGAATGTTTATGTATGGAACATTTGCCTAGCATGTTAGCCTGTTATACAAGGAATCAGTGCTTATATTTTATTTCTTTTGAATGATCATAACACATTGCATGTATCTGTTTGTATTGTTGAAAGTCCCTGGCCTCTTATTCTTAAATAAGTTTTATTTCAACTGCTGTATGGTTAGATATCGGTTGCGTCTAAGAAATCATTTAATATAACAAGTCATCGATAAGTGATTTAATAATTGATTACGGTAGAGTGTTTACAACGAAACTGATATGTAGTTATTATAATGTAAAGATAACGCTTGTCTTCTAACAAAGCAACATTAGAAGCCCGATAGTTCTGTTTGTAGAGCAAGAGGCTTGGGACTGGAATCTAAAGAATAATTGTATGCAATACATATCACGTTTTCTTTTTCATTTTAGGTGTATTCAACTTTTTCGGGTGCCCAATAGTTTTCTCGTTTAAATGACCCGCTGCGCTAGCATGAATCCTTGCATCGGACACCCATCACACATTGACGCTTGCTAGAACCATTGGATATGCTCGCAATGATGAGTATTCATTGTTTTTATTTATTAATGTTAAACTATATTTAATAATGTTGTTATTGCCTTTAGAATAATTTATTTTCATAGACCACTCTTTGGTTGTTTATTTTTGGCGACGATGTACGAATAATTGATTGCGAAAATTTATATTTTCGATGATTCAATTAAGATGTTTCTTAGTATATCTAGCACTCTTTTTGTATTTGTGAGCAGTATTCTATCAAACATGTATTTGTATAGAACAGTTTATTAAAGTCTATAAAGTTTTAACGATGACAATAATAATTGCAATTCTCAAATAAACTCAAGGCTCTAGTAATGTAGGTCCGTCCTATCCTTAGAATGTAGTATTCATAGTATACTACTTATTGCATAAGCATGCCTTACCCTTTTGGTATTGAATTACACATCACAATCAATGAACAGGAGAAAATATCTTTAGGGATATAATTAAAGAGCAAACACAGGTCAAGTCTGGAAGGGATGCACCTGATATGGGTACGCTCATGACTTATTTAATTAAATAAACCTATATTGATATGGTAATTAAAAGATAGATTATAGTATGTCTATCTGTAAAATGTGATGTTGCTCTTGTTTCACTACTATAAAGAAATCTTCCAACTATGTTTCCACATTCTATAAAAAGGTACAAACGTGAAATTGTCGGTGGATAGTATTAATTAGTTACCATAATTGTTACAAGTTTAAGATTTATGTTATATTACATAATAACCTACACTATGTAGAATATTCAACTGGTTCTGATATAGAGTACTTTTGTACTTATTAGATTTTATTAAGGAAAAGTGCATTTTAATTCCTATATTTTATATTTAAACAACATTCCGAATATGATTATAAAGCCAGACTGTAATATGAACCTCAATATTTTTAAAATTCACGGAAATATATCTATTGTAGATTTTGGTGTTAAATTATAGTGAATTTATGACTAAACAAATATGCGCGTGCTATAAGCTTGTCGTGTGATTTCGACCTAATAAGCAGATACCCTAAACGTGTTAGAAAACCAAATCAAACCGCGCTGTGAAAGTATAGGTAAATAAATATGTGGGGGATATATTTAAAAGAAGACTTAGAATATCATCGGATTTATGCTCGAGAAATAATAGTATAGTATCATCTTTGCCATCAAATAATTATGTTTCATACGGTGCTTTCAATAAAACATTCTATTGAACTTAATTCAATTAGCATTTGCCCCAATATATTTAATAATTTATATTCTGAAGTTGAATACATTAGATAAACGTTCTTGTAAAATAAGTTTTGCTCAAGCATTCAAATAATGGCTGAAAGAAAATATTTTACTAATATAATTATCTTTTTAAAATATCCATGTATCCTGTAATTTAAAAAAATATGTATTAGAATACTTTTAAAAGTATTATTATTGTTGCGACTCGTGTAAGCACTGGGCCTTGTTGGCGTTTTTTTGTTAATAACTACTAGCAATTAAATAATATAATTCTACCAATTAATTGGTACAACTTATTTCTTTTCGTGCAACTTGCCTTTTAATATACGCGTACTGGCAAGTTCGAAATTTTGGACAGTATCCCGCGCAGCAATACAATTTCAGTTTAGCAGAAAACTTACAATATTTGACTTAGTAAATTCTGTTAATGTATTTATTGCAAAAAATCAACGTTAAGAAAGCATCAACAAGGTGCATTGTATACTGAAGCCCCTAGCCACTTATTACCACTAGGTAAGTAGAATTATTTGTTTTTATAAATGAGTTCAACAATATTATGTTTGTAAAAGATTATTACATTGTTGTGATGTTAGACATTTTCAATTATATTTGACGATTTTAAATATTTTTATTTGAACCTTTTTGGTGATCATTATAATTAAACACATGTGATTGAAAGAAAAAAAAAACAATAGTGATTTTATTTTGTATTATATTCAGATAGTTAATTAAATATATACTTAGTGTTTAAACGAGCAATATTTTTGTTACTGTTTAGTCGTTTAAGTGTAAACATGTAAGATATTTAATGTTAGAAAATAAATATCTAGTAATCTAAATGTTGTTTTTGTAATGTTGTCTCAGACCTTGTATTGTTTCAATACTCAAAATGTCAATGAATACTAGTTCTTACACTACCTTTAAAACATGTCACTTATTCATTTATACTCAAAATGAATGTTTCCGGTGATGAGAGTGGAAATATGAACGCTAAGTGACGTGTCCTCTCTATAATTAAAATAGGAGTGAATCGAGTTCTCTGCTCTTGAAATGAAGATTCCAGTAACAAATGGGGACTTGATACACTACATAGATGAGAGGTGACCTCACTTGGACTTATTTCCAAGTTCTAAATAATATACCTGTATATAAATTGACAATGGTGGACGATGTACAGTCACGCACTGTGTTTCTAGTACCAAGGATAAGACTTCGATAATTCAGTGTATGCTTACACTGATCATGAAGCTTTAATGTTCATCAATATTCAATGCGAAATATAACTGTATTTATATCTTCATGAAGTTTTTACTTCTCACCATAATATCTTCTATGCGACAAAAGTGTAACTGGTGATTTGTTATGTATTTGAATGTGTCTTGTTTTTATTTTAGCGGCGAAAGACCCAGTATCGAACAGTCAGGAAGTGCCAAATTCTCGGCCTCCTGAGCCCAGCCGGCCCCCGCCGCCCGCGCGCCCCCCTGCTGCGCCCCACTACCAGCCCCCCTTACCGTCGCAACCGGCGAACTCTGGGGGGTTGTTTTCGTCAATCAAAGGAGGCGCTGGTAGCTTCCTTAAGAATTTGAAGGACACTTCTTCCAAGGTTATGCAGACTGTTCAACAGTGAGTACTTAACACATTTACGAATCATCGCGACGAATCAATATTGTCGCTCCAATCGAAACAAAGAAAATTAAGTTTGAATAACTTCTTGAAAAATGAAAACGAACGTCAATAAAGCAAAGGCATGAATTTGAATTCTCGTCTAACGAATTTTAAAATGTCTCAATTTTTTTCTGACATGTATCCACTTTTTTGTATTTTTTTACCTATCTTAGTTGAAGTAAAAATCATTTTGTACAGAAAGTTCTAAAAAGTTCGAAACTTTCGACTCAAAGAACAATGTGCCCATATCTAAAAAGGACTCTTTTTACCTTTTCAGGTCTATAGCTAGAACCGATCTGGATATTAGTTATATAACTAGTCGTATAATCGTGATGCCGTATCCGTCAGAAGGTTTAGAAAGCACCTACAAAACTAACCATATTGACGACGTCAGGGTAAGTTGTCAGCGTTATTTTATCCAATCAAATACTTTGAATTATATTTTGATCTATCTATCTGAATCTTTTATACAAAACGTTGTTCGTTTTCTACACATTCCTTTGCTATTTATCCCATTCCGATTTGACGATCTTTTCCGATTATAATAAAACTTTGATTGTTTTGTTTTGTGTTCGAGACACTAGCATTCAAACATAATATATTGTATACAGATAACAATGACGGTACAAAAATAGACTATATGACGTATCACTTGAAAAAAAATACGTATCATAAATATTATCGTCAATGGGAATTAAGTATTTGTATTTGCAGGCATACCTAGAGAGCCGTCACCCGGGCGGCAAGTACTGTATATATAACGCGTGCCGCGGCGGGCGGCTGAGCTTCCCCCGCCACGTGGTGCTGACGGACGCGTGCCGCGCGCTGTGGCCCACGCCGGCCCACCGGGCGCCCCTCCTCGCTCCGTTCTACGCACTGCTGCAGCACATGTACCAGTACTTAGGAAAGGATGAGCGACAAGCAGCCGTTATTACATGTCAGGTACGTAAAGAAGTGTTACCAAAGGAACCGACGTATTGTAATATTAGCTTTTTGTGCAATTTGTGGTATACAATAAAGAGTTTACGTTTACTTATATCATTTAAAATTAAGGGATAATGTACTCTAACAATGATCAGTTAGAATAGAATTTTGTTTAACGAAGCTTTATTGGCAGGACGGTAAACAAATGTCATGCATGCTGGTATGCGGGCTGTTACTGTACGCGAAGTTGGTGACCGTACCCGAAGACGCGCTGCAGATGTTTGCGGTGAAGCGCACGCCCATCAACATGCCGCCCAGCCAACTGCGATACCTCTACTATCTCTCTAACATTATTAGGTGAGCTTTTAATATAGCTGAGAGAGTTCTGCAGCTTAAAGAAGACTGGTAATTGCTCGAAAATTTTGCCAAAGATGATAAATATCAAACCTTATCTGATTTAAATATGTAGAGTTGAAAATTGAGCAGTTCCTCTGAATAATAAGAACTTTTCCTTGATTTGTTTGATGAAACCATACATTTTTTTACAGACCTGAACCAATTCTCCCACACTTCCGGCCAGTGACCCTAGTGTCTCTGACCATACAGCCAGTTCCTCTCTTCACTAAAGCGAGGGACGGCTGCCGGCCATACATAGAAATATATAATGAAGATAGAATGCTGTTGTCCACTTTACAAGATTATGACAGGTTACATCTGTATAGCATGGCGGAGGGGAAAGTGAGTAAATTATGTATATACATTTCACTTGTTACAATTATGTATGTAAAATATTATTAATACGAAATTTTAGTTTTATATCGGATAATCCCAATTAGGGATATAATTAATCTTAAAAGTTGTTAAATTATCAATGGGTTGCCATTATTTAGAGTCTCACTGATTAGAGGAGGCCTATGCCGAGATTAATATGCTTATAATTTTTGGTGTGATATGATAAGGATACTTTGATGCTGATGATACTTTTATATTGGATTCGGTTACGTTCTCCGATGGTTATGGAATTCCATAACATGGCTGTGCCTTAATCTGTTAAGCGATTTATATATATTTTTAAACAATAACATGTAGGTATTTCTAGAGTAGTTGTATTGTTTTGCTCGAATGTAAATTATAGTTTCTTGGGAGACGGTGACGGTTTATTGACCCAGTGCGTATAAGTTTTGATGATTATCGTCAGGTAACGCTACCACTGGACACGACAGTGGCGGGCGACGTGTCGGTGTGCGTGGCGCACGCGCGCCAGCAGCTGGGCCGCGTGCACGCCGTGCCCGTGCTGTCGCTGCACTTCCACACCGGCTACCTCACGCTAGACCAGCACCACATCAAGTTTACCAGGTTTATCATACAGTTTTAATATAACACTAGATAAGGCGCGAGAAAATCGCGCTTCCTGGGGACTCAAACTAACCCCACACGAAGAAGATAAAAGATTTTATTTGATTATTCGCCACTTAAAGATCAATAACAGGGATTCCCAAAAAAATTGCTTGAATATTGTCAACATAGCTAAGAATAATAATAATAAATAACCATATTTTTGGCTTAAGCGACTAAGAACTGAGTTACGAAACTATATTAAAACTAAACCATAAGATCAACAAGACGCCTACATATTGGCCTGAGAAAAATAATATAGGTATCTCGATTTTAAGTTTCTCTATTATTGCCTCTGGAAGTACTGGTTCAACGTAACTTTTAACCTTCTTGATGTATTTTTTATAAATTAAAAATTTATTATTTTTATTACTAACATTAACAACCAATTTAATGTTTTAAAGGTCTGAAATCGACGGCATAGACGACTCTCTGCCGGTCAATGATCACTTCTCCAACAACACGACCGCCGTCATAAGTCTGGTCGTACAAAATGGGGAGCGCCGCAAACCGCGCTCGGACCTGTGGGAGGAGGACCATTCCTTCCCGATAAGGACACCCGATGTTCTGTTCTCTACTAACTTAGAAAGAGACGAGACTATCGATAACTTCGGTGAGTACCTTCAGTTTTTATTTGACCGTGTTTTGGTTAAGATATACTTAATGGTGAAATTCGTTAAGCTCGCAAAATTGTATGTAGGTTTGTGCGTCCTTTTCCAGTTAAATAGAAGTACTTTCTTTCCAAACATAATAATAATTGCAAATATAATTTTTGTATGCATGTGTATTTCTCTCTTTTTAACTTTTTAATTCATATTTCAAGAATTAAAACTACTATTTTTAAAAGTAACTAAAAAATAAACAGTATGTTTTAGGTAAGAATAGTGTTAGAGAAATACAAAATTAACTACATAAAAACTTCTTATTCTCATATTTGTAAAATGTCCAATTGAAATTGTATGTAGCTGGCTAAGCGAGAGTATTAATCCCTAACTCTTCGGATTCGGGCTACGCACTGTATCCGAGGCCGTGTTATTAGGCCTTTATATATATATACTTTTAAAACAAATTACGAGAGCAAAACAAAGTAAACTAGCTAGTAACATATGCTATTCTACATAAACACCGTATTTATTATGTATATGTGTAAACATTTATGTTATGTATTTATGCAGCAAATCTCCGCAAGAACCCCGCCGCAGTACCAAAAACAAGTATGTCGTAGTGTTGTGTGTTAGCAATCATTCATTGAACAATCCATAGACACTACATTTTATTGTACTTTCGCACCGCGGTATCTTATCTTGCTACTTGCACGTGGCGCGTTTAATTGTTTAATTTACACGACGCGAGAGTTACTAGTGTTCTTTTATCACTAAAATATGGCGTATTACTTTTATGTATATGTATATAATGTTGCCAGATATAATGTTTAGATTTTATCAATATTTAAAATTATTATACGTAATGTAAATAGAAAATAATAAATAATAATTCTGGACATTATGAACCATTTAGATCCGAGCTAAGCAACGAGGCTTGTGTTACGGATACTAGATGGTTGATATACTAGATCTTTTGAATACGTATATATATGAAGTATATATTTTAAAAAAAATTCATCGTAGAACATAATATTTATTATTCTCGGCCTATTTTGATTTGTTTTCACTTTTTTATAATCATGATACACATATTATACACTAAGTGCACACCAAGTCGTAACATGTTTCTAACTTTATGTTGTTTTTGGTTTTGTAATTGTATTCATTATAAAATTTATATATTTACATTTTCGTATTAATGCACGTCTGCTTATTTATCACTAGGTATATTAATGTTAATTGTCATAAACTTTATGGCTCGTAACGGAAACAGTAAAGGGTCAGGTACGTCCATACAACATCGAAATTCAAATTGTAAAAAAAAAAAACACACCATATTAATCATGAAACCTAATTATGAGACCTCATGTGTTAACCGATTTTCTTGAGCATATTTATTTACACTAGCAATTTGTAATCACCTATAGTAACAGCGGAGTACCCGCAGAGTGAGCCCGCCCCGGTGCGGCCGGCGCGGCCGTCCCGCCCCGCGCCCCCCTCCCCCTCCCCGCACGCCCCGCAGCGCCCTCCCCCTCCGGCCACCCAGCCGCACCCAGGCCCCGCCCCCCCCACTGACAGCACTGCGGACTTCCTGAACCTCAACTCCGGCGCAGCTCCGCCACAAGAACAGCGGTCAGAGAAGAAACTGAAGAGTGATGACTCTTTCGACTTCTTTGGCATGATGGAGAAACAGACTGATGACAGCTTTGGAGATTTTCTCAGTGGGAACAAGGCAGAGAAAACACAAGTGAGTAATTTCTGATCCAGCGTTTCAAAAAATTAAGCAATGACTTCATTATTATTACTTAAATATTTGTATGACATACTTAATATTACATTGTTATTTATTGTAGGAATTTGCTTCGGAATCCATATTTGGTGACCTCCCCGCCCCGCCAACAGAACAACCTGAAGCAAAGGCGAACGTAAACTCCAGCGATCCTCTTAACTTTGATCCATTCGGCCTCAACGATCCGTTGCCGAAAATAGAGCCGCTGCTTACGCCACAACTGATTCAAGAAGAAGGTTACTACTATTTATACTACAATTTACGTTTTGTGTATTCACATATCTGCGTTTGTTTGTAAATTATAATTACCTCGCAAAACAAAATTACTACACAGTTTCCCACATTTTTTATTAGTGTAATTATATTTTTAGAGTAAATTATGTAGGTATTTTAACCATTATACATTTAGTTTAATGACTATTATTTTTAATTCTTATTCGCGCAAATCACAAGTATTTTTTTTTAAATGTGATTGCATTTATTAGAATAGGTGTGTGCATTTATATTTTATTTGTAATGAAGTCCATAAGAATATATTTTAAATATTAATTGACGTGACTAGGTCGTTCACAAAGCGTGCCACTAGAGCGTGCGCAGCCGACACAAGCGAGCCAGCGGAAGGATCCGTTCGCGGCGCTGGGCTCGCTGGGCAGCGCGCTGCCGACCGCGGGCGCGGCCACGTGTCTGGGCGGGCCGACACCACTAGTGGGCGGACAGACACCGCCGCTGGGTGCGCCGACGCCTCCCCTGGGCGGGCCGCCGCCTCCGCTGGGCGGGCCGCCGCCTCCCCTGGGCGGGGCGGGCGCGTCCCTCAGCGCCGCCCCCAGTGCGGGCTCCACCCCGCGAGCGTCGCCCGCACACACGCCCGCGCACCAGCCGCACACGCCCGCACACCAGCCTGACTACAAGTAACTATCATCATCATTATCCACAGTCTTTCTAATCCTACTGTTGGGTATAGGGCCTCTTTCAATGGTATCATTCGCTTCGGTCCTATGTCAATCTCGCCCAGGCTCGATCCGAAAACTGAGCGATATCGTCGACCCATCCCGCCGCCGGACATCTAACACTACGTTTATGGCCACTACTCAGCGCTTTGCTCCACCTATTATCTTTTCTCCTCCCCGTGTGTTATACTTGAGCTATTTTACTATTTTTGGCTTATATTTAGCTATTTTTGGCTTGAACTGATACTCTATTCGTTATATTTTATCCTATCTTTATTTTTCAGTAGGGCTCACTTTGAACCAGCGAAAACTCCAGCCGATGAAAAAGCTAGGAAACCTATGGACGTATTTGGCGACCTCCTCGGTAGCCAAGGTTACGACTTCGCGACCAAAAGAGATACTGGCCCTAAGACTATGAACGCCATGAGAAAAGAGGAGATGGTTAAAGATATGGATCCAGAAAAACTTAAAATTCATGAATGGGTGAGTCACTTCTTATAGATATAATTTTTCCTGAATTTCCACAATTTCCAATAAACTACTTCGTTTTATATTTACTTCGTAATAAATCTAACACAAAACGAAACCACTAAATAACATAAATCCCATAAATAACATGATTCTGTCGAAAAAAAAAAACCGATGTCAAATATACAATCTAATTGAAAACCTCCTTTTCCAAATACTTGACTTTTATTACTAATCTTCACAGACGGAAGGCAAGAAGGCGAACATCCGCGCGCTGATGTGTTCGCTGCACACGGTGGTGTGGGACGACTGTCGCTGGACGCGGTGCGACATGTCGCAGCTGGTCACGCCCGCCGATGTCAAGCGCAACTATAGGAAAGCCTGCCTCGCGGTGCATCCCGACAAGGTAACAACTCTACTAAGTTATACCGTGCCCTAATGAGGCTGGCCAATGTTTTTTTTTCTGAATATGCCGAAGTAATCTAGAAGAAAATACAAAAACATCTGCATTTTTACTGTTTTTATATTAGCAAAGATAGCCGAGATATTAGCAATCAAAGTGCGCATTTTCGTGCGGAATTATTTAAACGCACGCGGCGTTTGTTCGCGCGTTGTTGCGTCACGAGTCCCCTCAACGCTAAGATAAGTACAGCGCGCGAGCGAGACACCACTTCAATGAGTTTCATTATTGCGGTGAGTACGAGCGAGACGGAGCGTGGGGACCGCTGACGTCAAGCTCGACGGCGCGCTTCTTGGAAATCTAAAAAGCTCTTAAAACTTCTTACGGTCATAACTTCCGTAATTCTGTACAGAATTACTTAAAATAATATAACGTACCTAACCTAAACGTTGCTTTGTTAGTAACCCTCATTGGTTATAAGATCAGAAGAAGAATGCTAGTTTGCATTTTTCTTCTGTTTCAAATTTTTTTATGGCAATGGTTTCAACTGCATTGTGTTGTCAAATGGCCACCCTCCACCCGTGTACAGGGAGAAGTGGGTTATGTAAGTTAGAAAAGAGCAGAGAATGTCCGTCCAATTCGTTAGTTTGGTACTTCTACGATTAAAAATTGAGTATTTATTGATTTTATGTATGTATGTATGTATGTATATGTCTGGGTTCAATACTTGTAATACCCGTGCGCGTCAACGAATTTTTTTTTTTTATATTGTTATATTCCGTCTATGTACATTCCATGAATGTAAATAATGCAGCCTAGTAATTGATATATTCCAAATTATTGATAAGAATTAACTCATCTCACAAACTTTGTTCACAGCAAATGGGCACACCCAACGAGAACATAGCAAAAATGATCTTCATGGAACTGAACAACGCATGGAGTGATTTCGAGAACGACACCAAGCAACAGAACTTATTTCAGTCCTAATTGTAATGGTGCAGCTAACATTGCCCATATTATTAAATTAAATAATGTCACAGAGAAGTAAACGAAATGGAGTTACAACGCGTGACTTTGTGTCTTACAACAAAAATAAATTACTATGTCAATGTCAAATAGATGTGAAATGTGTGCAATGATAAAGTTAACACTCCATTCGTTTATTACTGTGTTGTCTAAAGAGGCGCATCCAGTATATAAATAGAGAATATAATTATGTTTAATTAGATAGGCCATGCTAATAGCGTGTATTCAAAAAGCAAGTTGGAAATTATATAAAAATCGAAATGCTTAAAAAAGTCTTACCGCTAGAATTTAATGGAAAATTTTTAAGTATATCCATTAGAATTGTGATAAAACCTTAAATAGTTTATTGAATCTTATATTGATGTTGGACGTAGCCCCAAATAAGTAATGCTCTCGAGTGCATCTTACTGAGATTATTTTTTTTTGTTACTTCACACATTTTTCAGTCCAATATTAAATGAGAATAATAACATGATTGAGGAAATGCTATCTTATGTTCGTATCCTGATGTGTGTTTTTTAAGAATTGAAACGTAAACACGTTCGTTGTTCGTTGCGTTTAAACCGAGTTTGACGTTCCGATTTGTGGATGAGTTTGGACCGGACCAATCAGAGCGATGAACGCTCATTATGGTTTATTCACAAACATAGACATACTTCTCAAGTAATTAATGGAATCACGTTAAATGTGACAGGATAAATTTCTGTCACATTTTACGTTTATACAGGATAACGTAAAATGTGACAGTAATTGCTACAAAAAGACGAATGCTACAAACAGAATACTAACAAATCTATAAAGATTTGTTTATTACGTTTCAAAAATTTCCTCAATCAGCAATGGCAGCCTAATAATATTCCACCGCAACAAGAGTATCAGAGATGCTCCTGTCAGTCAATGTTGTCTTCCTTTTGTAATTAGAACAGTAACCGTAGCTGGAAGTATTATTCCTCAAGTGACTCGTCGACAAAAAAAAATATTTCGTAAATCCAATCAATAGTTGTTATGATTAAAATTTTGTACATGCATAACTAATTTTGTTGATAAAATTCGAATCTTTAAACTACTTCACAGTATTCTGGTTCCAGTAGAAAGTACCGATCTGAAAAATTATTTTGTGAACGGGTATAATAATACTCTACGTAATATTTCACACTGATAGGTGGATCCAGTTTGTGGTCGATGCATCTAAAGGTTTATTTTATAGACTTATTAACCAATACATGTGGGCGTTACTTAATAGTGTTTAGTGTTGTATTTTAGTACACTCACGTACATAATATAGAACAAAGTGTATTTTAGATATTAAATTATCACGAGAGCTAAAACGATAATACGAAAATCAAAGTTACAGTTTATTAAATAATTAAGGAAGTTAATCATTGGACTCGAAGTTATCTACTATTTAATATTATTATGCTTTTTCTATTTGTTAGGAGAATAAAAAATAAGCTTTGTGCTTCACTGTGTTAATACTTCACATTTCAATTGGGACACTACAGCGATAGTATGATTTGAATTAATAAGACTATTTTATTTTATTGTTTATTTATTTTGGTCAGTTGGTATTCTAATATAGTATGTACACGAAGATTCGGATTCTTATGTTCGTCGCAGAAATCTTATTCTTCTGATACATGTCATTTAACTTAGGGAAGTCGCGCAATTATATCAATGCAAAACGGGTCTCCGGTTTATGTAATCTAATTAACTCTAAAGTGAGATTTTTTATTGCGTTTCAGGCTTTGGTGTTGTTAGATGTTAATTAATTAGTTCTCTGAGAGCTTATGATAATGTTAAGTTTATACATTCCTATTGAAATAAGTGTAGTCGGATGTCAATATAAAAATATAGTATCTACGTATTAACAATGAGTTTATATAACCCTCCTGACGCAGTCTGGTAAAGAGTATTCATTTTTGTGTTCATCCGACTTCATAGATATCGTGCAATAGTCTTTTTTGGAGTATTAATTTTTATATAAAATACATAATCGTTTGGCCTATTATAACAGTTGTATGTTGTTAATTGCAATATAATATAGAGCCAGTGGATAGATGATCATGTCATGTCACCAATGTCGTGTATATTTTGCTTAGATAACTTACCTATGTCTAATAACAAATCTGTTCGAAAATAAAACAATTTAAAAAATACACCTTAGTTTTATTAGCAGGATCTCCAAATTATGCAGATATAACAAATGTGTGGGCATTGTTAGGCACAATGATATGAATCGAAGCGTCTATATTGTTGTGTGTATATTGATCACTATTACAACAACGTAATACACATATTTAAGCGTAAGCGCCAATCGGCTCCATACCTGTGCCTACTTCTTAGGGAATGTGACGCTTCGCTTCGAGTATACCTTCAATGCCTTGACCTTAAGGAGGAAGCTCCACGCTAGCCCGTGAAATTCAAATTTTTGTACGTTTTTTGCAATTTGCCGGTATTTGTCAGGCTGTACATTGAACAAAATATGATTCGCGCCTATAATATGTATTTAGTTACAGAATTATAATCATTAATATCATCAATACAACGCTCACATTGCATACAATTGGATTGAATGACTTTTTCATGAAATAGACAATAAATACAGTTATATATAAGCACTTTGAGGGCTGTTTTATTGATTTAAATGATTATAATTCTATAACTAAATACCTATTTACAGGCGCGAATCATATTTTGTTCAATGTACAGCCTGACAATGACCGGCAAATTGCAAAAAACGCGCTTCCACCTTAACTCGAATCAATATATTTTGTATACAAAACATACATCAATATTTTGCTGAAAAATAGCGTTCTATTGTTGTGGAGGGAGATAATTGACGTTATAAAACAATTTCCATATTAAAAACTTATTTATTAATAGAAAACCCACTTATCGTCAGCTCTGAATTTCCATCTTGACGTCCATACATCCGTACTTTTCTAGAAGCTCTTGTTTCTTTCTTCTAAGTAACGCTTCCTCTATTTCCTTCTGCGATGGCACTGCTACGTGTGATGTCACCACTGGCCTGATAGGCTCCTCCTCATCCTCATCTATTCGTTTATCATCCGGCTAAAAACGGAGATATGTGTTAGTAAAAAGAAAATGACGAGTTTATCATTGATTAGTGTAGTGGATGTAAAAACTTACATCTTCTGGATAAATGTTTTCTTCTTCAGGCAAATCTTGATTTCTGTTCTGTTCTTTATTTCTCCTCCATTCATCCACTGCTTGTGCTATAGCTGGAATTGAAAGAAAAAGCAATTCGTTAAACAATTCGCCTTCTACGAATTTACAGCGAATATTATATGGGTTGTCACTCGAAACGCCCCCTCATTAGATCAACCTACAACCAAGAGTATGCGTACACCGCGTGCAGCGATATTCGAACGTTACCTCCAGGTATAGGTGCCGTTACGAGTTTAGAGCGCTGGCCTTGAATGCGCAGATATCAGTTTTTGGGTCCGTTTGGCGGGGTGGGCGGTGTGCGGAGGGTGAAGCGGCCAGTGCCGGCGCCGTATTGGTGTATCGCCCAAAGTACATTCACGCACTCTTTTAAGATACCTATATAAAACTTATATTTCTTTTCCATTAAAAGTGATAACTCAAGTTATTTAACTTTTCTTAAAACACTTCGTAATATATGTGAGCACGAGTGTACAACATGCGCAAGTCTCCCCACTACTTTCGTCGAGCGCTCTAAACTCGTGACGGTGCCTATACTTATATTCAATTTTACAAAGTATATTTAATTTAATTAAGTGATCTTACATGGTTCTCAGAAAATACTCTATTTTCTGAAAACAGAGTTCGAACATAGCACGTTTTAATGCTAAGAGTAATATAACGTAGTTGTTATAATAATTTTCCATTTTGCCGCACAATACGCAGAGGTATCTTAAAAATCTTGAAAAATATATACCTTCTTTCTCAGCTTCTTGTTCGAGAGGCATCAGTAGGCCGTCATCGTCGTCTCTGTATCCATAGTAGTCAGCATCCACGTCCCTCATGAGATCCGCGCGCGTCCTTCGTGGCGGCGGAGGAGGTTCTTGTTCAAATAACTCTCGAACACCTAATATATGCAATTTTCATATCATCCACTAACTCTAGCGAACTTCAGCTATCTTCGATTTTTCATAAATCTTTCTTATTTACAGGAAACAAGGGACCTCCCTAAATGCGGTTTAGGGCTATCAGATCGCACAATAAATGTTATGTCATTGATCATTATGAATTCAATCAAAATTAATCAAAATCAAAAGGTTTTTATTTCATATGAACTTTTTCAAGCATTTATAAAACGTTATGACTCTAGTTGCACGGTTCCAAGAAGTTGATCTCATGGAGAAGAACCGGCAAGAAACTCCATAGACACTCTTTTAAAAAGAAGGTATTGTTACATTATTTTGGTAATAATTATGCGAGGTCAATGTAAAAAATTCATGTCTTGAGATGTCAATAGTCAAAGATATAAAAAAGAAAAGTAATATGGTAAGTATAATTCTCCAGACTGAACAATACACTGAACTCACATTTACAAAAATTATAACAATTGAATGGGGGCGTGAAATACGCCATAATAAAACGCTACAAGCTATGTCTTTAAAAAGACAACGTTTTTGTAATGAAAACAACCTCACGGTACCAGGGAGGCCACATGCACACCAGTATCTACATCCACACATTCCTATCGTCAACATAGTCCTTGATTTTATAATAGGCTTTCTTGACAAGAACAGATTTCACATGATTTTTAAATTTCTTGCCGGTGAGATCGGTGACACATTTAGGTAGTTTATTATAAAAGCGTATACAATTCCCTAGAAATGATTTATTAGTTTTTGTAAGTCTATATTTAGGCACTACTAATTTATGTTTATTCCTAGTATTAATGTTATGATAGTCACTATTGATGTTAACGCAAAATGTACTTAATTCGCTTTGAATTACAATTCAAAGCGAATTAAGTACATTTTGCGTTAAACCTACTTTAGATGAGGTCATACGAATCAGTACCTACGCAACATACCACCAACCCTGTATACCCTGAAGGATGCAGGCATGCTGCAAGTGGGTATTTGTACTTTGCCCATAACTTTGAACCACTAAATAGAATCTTAGATACATTATAAAGCTGAAGAATTTGTTTGTTTGAACACGGCAATCTCCAGAACTACTAACTGGTTGGAATTGAAATATCTATCTATCTGTATTAGGTAGTCCATTTATCGAGGAAGGTTATATATAACATAAGCTACGCTAAGACCAATAGGAGCGCTGCATAAATTAAAATGTTGAAAAAACGAGAAGGAATATTAAATGTAAATAAACCCAATAAGAGCGGACCATCTCTCTCTGGGTCAGCTAGTATAATATAACAGCGATTAACACTGATAAAACCTATCTAAACATACCTCTTTCTACTGAAAATACAATGGAAACACGGGACGCCTGGCAGATGTGAAACATCGACATTATTTTGTAAAAGTAATATGCAGAAAAGAACATATTGTGATAGGAACTAAATATGTCATAATGATAAAATAAAATATTACGATTTTTTTCCACATCAAAAATATATAAGAAACATATTAACACAAACTCAAAGAGGTTTAATACAATTCACAATTCGAAAAAAAAGGTAAACTTGAAAATATAACTAAAATCAAATTTAAATTTCGTGGCGACGCTTTCGCCACGCCAGAAATCGGTTTTACGTGCGGCTATAGATATTTCACATCAAAAACCGTTGCAGATAAAATGAAATTTCTATTCTAAAAGATAATAATTATAAAACGAAACTATGTATAAACAGATACATACCTGGAAGATCTTTAGCGGCTCCAAAGTACTTGTAGCCTCTGTTGCCGGGGACCTCCTTGCCGTCTTGGTCCAGCATCTTCGGTCCCACGCGCGCATGATCCGGTCCTCCCAACGACTTGATCTGGACCTCCCAATGACGCTTCTCACGCATCAATTTGTTGATCTCGTCATTCAAGTCCCGTATTCGAAACTCGCCGAGACCGGCTGAATAAAATAGAAAATGTATATTATTAATTAATTTTTACACAAACTAATACTACACGTGTGAGTTAGTTAGTTAACCAGGATAAACCAGACCACGGTCACTTCATAGATTATTTCAGATTCCAATATCTACTTACTACAACTACAATAACCAAGATGACGTTTATACACGCGAGACAATTACAACGTTTTATATTATGATATTATTAAGAAAGTAGCTTAGTGTTTTTTTTTTTGTGTTACACTTTAAAGTTTCTATTGACTTCTTGGCGGGCTGCTGATTGTCCGTTTTGACGCAGCATTATCTGTTATTATTTGGCTGGATATTAGATTCTATCTTAAGAGATATAGATATATTTTCTTATGTTTTGTTGAATTATATGTAGATACATAGATTGATACGTACGTGTACGTATCAGACAGAATAGAATAGCTAATAGTACTACCCCGCCCGTGTATCTGCCAATCTGGTTATCGAACTATGTATGTATTAATTTATATACATTTTCGAAGAAGACTGAATTCTAATGAGAGTGATTCAATCAGTTTGAGATACACGGTGTGTCCATTACCGGTAAGTTAAATGGGTCCCAATGGATCCATGGGTCAGTATCCGAACTCCGTTTGCAGTCTCGGCTTGTATTAGTTAGTAAACCTTCGGTTTAGTAACCCATTTGAATTATAAATACCAACATCACTGCTCAAGTGCTTATATTAGTAAAAATATATAAAATGCAATAATTTGTAGTTGATAATGCTGAATAGTTTTTAATTCTTGTATTTTATGAGTTCACATTTAGATTTTGTGTCTCGAAAGAAAATGTTTACAATACATAATTATTTCTTTTTTCCTTTTTTGCTGGTCTTCTCTTTAGTTTTCTTCCCCTTTCCGCCCTTCCCCTTGCCTTTCTTCCCTTTAGGCTTTCCTTTGGGGCTTCCGGTTGTAGGATTAACGTCACTACCATTATATTGCTGGGCAATGTTATTATACTCTAAGGGTTTTTCAGAGGGAGCCTTTGGCGTAACCAGTTCTATTTCAAGGTCTGTCTTTTTATCTTTCGTTTCTAGTTTCTTTCCAATCTTTAGGATGAAAACATCCTTTTGTGGATGTAGTACTTTCTCCAAATTCACTGGTACGGGGCAACTGCTAGGTGTTATATTTATTGTTTTCTTATCAGGTGGTTTTTCAAGGCCTTTCAAAGTATATTTCAAGTTTGATGTATATGTTTTTTCAGGATAGGTCGCATCTTTCGGCAAGTCAAATTGGATTTGTTCTGCAGTGTTATATGGCGTACTGTCGCATGAACATAATTCTTGAATTTTATCATATTTACCCATTCTTTCTATTTTTGTGCTTTTTGGAACTTTAATTCGTAACTCGTTGACATTCATTTTGGTATATATTTCGTCATATTTTTGTCCTCGATCTGTGAAAATATGAATGTTACTTTACACTTTTCTATAAAATTTATTTACATTTTTTTTTATGGTGATAAGTGGGCAAACGAGCGTGCGGCTCACCTGATGGTAAGTGATGACCGCCGCCCATGGACATTTGCAACACCAGAGGCTTGCAAATGCGTTGCCAAACCCCTTAGAATCCGTACAGGTTTCTTAAAATAGGGAGTTACTGAACTGACAGCAAACGGAATTCCCATGCTGTCAGAATAGCCACTCCCCCAATGAGCTCTGGTAACCTTACTCACTCGCAGAAGGACAACTATTGTTGATTCACTGCGGTTTCCTGTAAGGCGGAGGTACTACAATACATAGACCAAGTTTAAGATAAACTTACCATGGTTAGCGTAATAAGGAGATGGTTCATAAGATCGTCTAGACAACGAATTAGACATTTGCGACTGTGGACTCTCCGATCTTCTATAGTGATCTGCACAGGTGTAACCTTTTTTTGACATAACTCCTTCATCAAGACGTATTTTTCCCTGATCATCCATTTCAACTTTATGACAAGAATACATACTCATCCCGTGGTCTTCTTTTAGAAGAAATGAGGTGCCTTGGGGCTTCGGGGAAGCGCAAAATGCAGTGGTTATCTCTTTACCCAGAAATGACATTCGGACTGTCACTTCTATAACGCCTATCGAGTCTCTAGTTTCACCATCACAGCATGACAAATAGTACATATTTTTGGAAAGCGGTGAGGATGTGGTGCACAGTATATTGTCTTTTGGCTGTTCTTCCATCCATTTTTGGCAGAGTTCTTCTCGCAAGGCGATAAATTCGCAGGTGTAATCCATGTGGGTTTCCGCTATTTTTGTCACACAAGTAGAACAGGGAGGTTGTTTCGTTAATAGCAATATTATTTCGAATTCTTGAATACCGCATATTTTGTCGTAGGTCATGGCAAACAATGTTGATTTACCGACATTCAACTTGCTGAAATTCTCGATCTTACCAAAAGACGAATCGTATAATATAATTTGTTTTCCCAGAAATACAGCAGAAATAACTAAGTTATTGTAATCTATGTCAAAACATTCACATTTCATATGGATTTTATTTACTATAATTTCAATTAGAAATAAGTGATATGGAAAATTGACGTCCTCATCCTTCCCACAGTAACACATTTCTTGTTTAGTGCGAGCGATGTCTTCAGACAAAAACTTTATGGACTGTCTCAAAGCGTTAGCTTCATTAGTGAGCGCTTTGCTCATTGTAGCTATTTTATCTATGTTAGTTGTTAAACTATTTGATTTAGAATCTGATACACCACTTGGAACATTCTGAAGGGTATTCTTTAAGTCTTCGATATTTTCGACAGCTTTTTCTGGGCCAAGGTCGCGAATTGCATTTAATATTTTACCACCAATGTGGCCCGATTTAATACTCTGCGTTTTTGGACTTCTGTAGTCTTTAGTAGACATCTCACGTGATGTTTGGCCAGGCGATGGGGACTTGGGAGGTTGCGGTGCTGTAGGTGAGGTAGGCAAGGTAGCACTAATTTTAGGACTGGTGGGTGTTGGAGGGATGGGGACTGCAGACTGTGTGGAGGGCGAAGCGCTGCGCCGAGGACTTAAGAGCCCAAGGGAATGTGCAAGTGCAACAGGTTTCAGAGGTTTAACCTCAGTGGGTGAATTGACGGATTTTATACTGGGTTCTTGTACTGTATTGTGCACTGAAGCTGCCTCAGAATCATCCATTTCAAAAAACTACACACTATTAAAGCAATGTTCTATTTTAACAGAAAATTTGTATTATTTACATTTATGCCATGTTTAATCATAGCCCCCTTGAAATTAGGAATTTAAAATTAAAACTGTACTCTTCACATTTAACTAATTATATGTGCCAGTATAATTCTGACACAAATAAGGCTAGTTAACCAAGTAGTTGGCTGTGAAATTTGTGATTGCAAACATATCCGGGACGCTCCCTGATTTGTTTTTTAATTTAAGGGTTTGTTAGCAATTGTTCTAACACATAATTGTTGCAATTATGTCAGCAATTGCTCTAATACAGAACCATATTTATAATCAGAGTACTTTTGTTAATTCCGGTCCATACTGGTTGGTGCACATATTATTATTAGTTATAACTTCAACTTTGTGTTACACAAACTTTGTGCTTACCATTCTGTATCTGTGCTACTTTTTTGGCGATTTCTCTAACAATCTGCAGTCTCCATTTCTCAGCTTGTGGCAGATCGGTGCACTCTGACGCAAGGTATGGTCTCCGCTCGCGCTGGCCGCCGGCCTCCTGTACTTGCGCAGCACGCCATCGCGCCAATGTGGTCCTAGAAAGTAGTTTCACAATAGTTCAGACAAAGCAAAGCAAAGACAGGCAGAAAACTTTTGACTTCATTGATATAGGTATTTTTTTTTAAAATGTAGAATTGTCTTATACTTACATAGCCTTTTCAGCATTGCGAGCCTGGAAAATGAAAAATAACAGTATTACTTACAATTGCGTTTTGTACACTTGTATATCTATGATATAATGAAACTTTTATCATCATCATCTGATGGTCATGGGTCTTCTCTTATTTGAGAGGCATAAGGCTATACATTAATTAATATATTGTATGAACTCATACAAAAATAATTAAATCAAACTGGTGTATAGTTGCTAGAAAACTGAAAATAAATCCAATTTCCTTTATATCATACTAATATTACCCAAACATTATGGCACAGTTCCATCTAGTTGCAAGTTAAGCAAGAAGGCTTGTTTTATGGATACTAGAAGGTTGATATAATACATATGTACTTTTTTATATATACTTATTATACAATTATACATATACATATACATCCATGGCTTGGAGACAAATGTTGATGTTTATCACATAAACATTTGTCCCTACCGGGATTTGCAGCACAGAAGGCAGCGTTAATGTCAAACATTAAAATTAAAACAAAAAACGTTTGTCAGTTACAGGACTTAGCAGATAAGGAGGGAGTAATTGAATATACATAATTACATTCAATTATAAAAAATAATGTATATGCATATTATGACATGGAATGTATGAAAGCGAACGTAACTAAAGAAGTATGCAAAAATTAGAGCAAGTGGTATCATTACTGTCTTTAAACTATTACAAGAAAATATGTATGAATATTTTCAACGTCTTTCTAATGACTCAAGACTTTTTCATTTTGAAACTAACAAACTACTCTTTGCTAATGCGATGAGGAAAGCAATATATTTGTTCTCATAAGTTAAAAATATTTTCTAAAAGAAACAACAAATAGAACATCTATATCATTTATAATACTTTTTATCATCACAATTAAAAAAATGCTGATTCTTACCATTTTATATAAAAATCGTTTATAGCTTCACAGTCGCAAAATTGATATTTAATTGCAAGAAATAATAAATAACTTGGAACAACAACTATAAACTTAACCTAAAAAAGTTGTGCAGTTTGACAGCACACTAGTGATACCCGATAGTATATATTAGTCTATGAGTGATACTAGATAGTCGATTAATGATTATCAATTTAGAAATCTATAGTATCGATTAAATAACAGTATAATTGATTTTATCAACGTTATAGTGATGCATACCCACCGTGCGTAGAGACCTACCTACCGAATATCTGCCAATAAGTTATAATACGTTTTTACGTTTAACTTGGACAATAGATGTTTCATTTAAAAGATGTTAGATTATAAAAATTAAAATAAAAAACTGAAAAGTAAATAATAATTTAATACAGTTTTAACTTCTTTTTAGTTTTAAAGGTAAGAAGTCACACACGTGACACAGAGCTCGATTTTCGGCTCTTTTCCTATAACATAAAATATAATAATAATAACGTTTATAACGTAATATATATTTTATTTCTTTATTGTTAAGTTTGTAAATAGAAGTTTTTATTTAATTTAATATTTATTAGCACTACTTAGTAGAACATTTCTATGGAATTATAAATAAATGTATAATAGGATTAAAACTGACCTTTGACTAATTTTCAATTCCAATCTATGTTATCGATGTTCCAATGTTTTTCTCATACCAACGATACATCGATGTTTTATAGCGCATCAATGTTTTCTCGGTTCCCAACAACAACGTATAACAAACATCAATGAATCCAAGCATCCGTCCACATCTGACAGCAGGTCAGTACCATAGACTATTAAATACTATCGGAAAGTCGGTTTATAGTCAGCTCAGCACTACTCAGCAGCTTATTGATTGACATATTTATTTGACATCATTGATCAGTTGATCTCGAAGATAGGACGACTTTATTTTTATGTTAAATTATTTATATATAATATGTATTGATTAATTCCAAAGTACTCTGTGCTCTAAGTATTGATTTGTTTGTGATTTACACCAGTATCAAAGTGAGTAAGTTCTACTGTTCTATACTCTGCTGACAGCACAGACAGAACAAATAACAATATTATTGTTCTATTACAACTTTAAATCAGAATACCATAATAATATATAAATAAATTTAACAGTATTATCTATCCTGCTCATTAAGTTATAGGTTATTACAGTAGAGTAGTGCTTTTATGGTATTCTAATTGTATTAGGTGCTCTTTGCTTTTCTTTTGTAAGGAAATCTGTAAAAATACATTTATTATAAAATTTGTATTATGTAAAACAACTTGTATGTATGTGCCTGTGGCTTGATTATTCAGAAGAGTAAAATCTATACTATAATATTATAAAGCTGAAGAGTTTACTTGATTGTTTGTTTGTTTTAACGTGCTAATCTTAGGAATTACTGGATGGAATTGAAAAAATATTTTTGTGTTGCATAGTCCATTTATCGAGGAAGGTTATAGGCTATATAACATCACGCTACAAACAATAGGAGTGGAGCGTACAAGAAATGATAAACATGCACCTAGGGACGGGACTGGGACGGGCTGCTAGTGGTTCTATTTATTATAAAAAATCGCCATAATACAAGCCATCTAGTGAAGGGAATAATCCTCACTCATCCTGTTTCCTTCAGTAAAGGTGGCAATGAAAAGAATATATTTCTTAACAATCTAAATTTAATGTGCAGAATTTAATTTTGTTTAATTTTGCAGTTTAATTATATTGTATTACTATGGCAGTTGCTTTAATGAATGTAAAATTAAACTGGGAAACTTGTCCCCCTGAGCTGTTATGGATCATTTACAAAAATCTAGACTATAGATCATTAAAAAATTGTATAACTGTGAATAGGAGATGGAATGATGTTGCAATTGATTATATCAAGGTAAATATTCAATAATCATGACAATTAAGACTATTTAATAATCACTACAAGTTTTTATTTAATTGATATTAATTTAATGTCAGTGTTACTAAATTATGTACTTGAAATTTCTTACAAGTGTAGCGAGTAACTATATGTATATGTAGTTACTCTATTATTGAATGATAAAGCATAAAATATTGTTTTCAGTTCTATGACTTGTGGCCAAAGCTTGTTTTAGAAGGAATGACAAACATGGGTAACACATTCCAAAGGAAATCAAGACTGAGCTGGAGATACATTGTGATAAACTCAATTCTTTGGTCGTATGTAGTTTCAGCACACATTGAATGCTGTGCTATGTATGAAGTGAAGAATTTTAGGACAATGCATATTTACAAAGGTATGTACCAAGGTAACTCTATGAAATATTTTATATGGTCATACCATAGTGTAATAAATTCTAATAGTGGTGTAACTCGGCCGTCTAGACAGAGGAACGATGAGGTGGGTTGCGGGGCAGAGCGGCGTCCCCCCGACCCGAATACGCAGGCATCCAGTCCACCCGACCAACGCTGCGCGGCAGTACTGTGTGTGTTTAGTCGCTGTCAATAATATTTTTGCGACAAATTTTTAATAATGCGTTCTACATGTGCAGTTTACGGTTGTTTGTCGGCATCGTACAGCAGCAATAATGGAAACTTGAGATTTCATCGATTTCCAAAGGATGAGAATCGGTAAGTACCTACCTCCTAAAACATAACAAGTTCGCTATCCGCGACGCTGTGAATTTTCTGTTTTGATACGATTTTCACTATCATTATTTATTTTATCAAAGTATACTTATATAAATACATACCTAAATAGTAAATTAATAATTGGGTGTAGGTTGTGTCATGTTTTTACGAGAGATTCACGAGATTTGGCGAATCTAAACTTATTAATACTAACATTTTCACGCCGAAGAGTTTGTTTGTTTTAGATATTCCATTTATCGAGGAACGCTTTAGGCTTTATAACATTACGCTACGACCAATCAGAGCGGAGCATAAATACCTATTTGTTTTTTGCAAAAACGAAGGAATTATTTTGTTTGAGCGCGAATTTTAACTGGGTGCTATGCTATAAGGCTATTTTTTTTCTAGTAGGTATATGAAAACATATCTCTGTAGCCAAAATGCCGTGATCGATAGGTATGGATATAACAAATGAAATAGATACCTTTAGATACTTATTAACTCCGCGAACGGAACTGGCTGTGGGTAGGTATGTAATTTTACTCGGACTTTGGGCACAGAGTAAACGTACAGAGGCCAAGCGAGAACTGCGCTGCGATAGGTAAACTACTATAAACGCTAGAAATTAATAAGTACTACTACTAATATATTAGATGATTAGAAGAATATATTGAGATTAGAAGTTAAATTTTATTATCCTGTAGGAACGTAAGTCACTCCCGACAAACGGTTATGCAGTTTAGCAGGAGAAACATGATGTTAACAATATTGTAATACTTTTGGGATAAATAAATAAAAAAATTGTAAAATGTTTTTGTGACAACCCTGAGCTATGCGCAATGTCTAGACGACTGTCGGCATTTCGTGCTCATACAAAGAAGTGCACCGACTATTAGAATTTATTACACTATGGTCATACTGTCATGTCAGTGAAATAAAGTTCATTAAACACATAAAAATATAAAATTAATAGCAATGTTTAATTTTTACAGATATTCTGATGGTAAAGATGGAAAATACAGTAATGTATTTCAACAAAGATTTTTGTGCCACAAGATGTTATGAGACTGCTCCACAGGTACTATTTGTTGTATTTGACCTAGATTTATTGTTTTAATTTGTATATTATACTAAAATTAGTTTTTTTTATATAGGATATTGATTGGGTAGAGAATGACTTCATGAGAATTGTGATGAAACTACCAATTCACAGAGAGTTAAACACTTATCAGTTACGTCTATATGGCAAAATCAAATCAGATGATACTGGCTATAAGTCGGAATATAGGGTAATGGATGATGTTGTATTGTACAAGTGAGTTGATTGTATTTTTTTTTGGATTATTTTCATACTAATCATAGTGATATTGTTAATACAGCTCCAACATTACTTGGTGGTTCATTTGAACACAGAATATATCATCAGCATCACAACGACCGTCAGACATCCACTGTTGGACATAGGTCTCCGCCAACGATCGCCATGACGCTTGACGACCGTTCATGCCCCGCCAGCATCCAGCGGATTCCAGCGACCTTTATCATGTCGTCACTCCACCTTGCCGAAGGGCCTGCCCACGCTGCGTCTTCCAGTACATGCAGTAGCGTAGCGTGGGGGGGGGGGGGCAAAGGGAGCCATGACCCCGGGTGGCATATGAAAGGGGGCGGCATCAAGTGCCACGTCGTTTTTATACTACTAGAAAAGAGGGCGGCAAATTTCCAGACGGCCCCGGGCGGCAAATACCCACGCTACGCTGAGTACATGGTCGCCACACTAGAACCTTCAAGCCCCAGCGGTCGTCCGTTCTTCAAGCGATGTGGCCTGCCCACTACCACTTGAGTTTGGCAATTTTTCGGGCTATGTCAGTAACCTGGGTTCTTCTACGGATCTCCTCATTTATGATTCGATCACGTAGTGAAACTCCTAACATAATCCTCTTCATCGAAATGAGTGACAGTGAGCTTCTCTAGTCCAAGCCCATTGTAATTAATATTATTAATATTTATTTATTTAAGGATTATTATTATTAAGGTTTGCAGACACATTTATTTTGTTAAAATACGCAACATTATGCCATTGTTACAGGCTTGAAGATGACATGTGCTATGTTGTCACCGGCAGAAATACTGTTTGGTCTCACAAATGGAATTGGGATAACTGGGAACTTCAGCTGAGAGGCCGCTTTTATGGGAATACAGTGGACACTATACAAGCACTACATGTCTATAACAACAAAGTTTCCATGGTAACCAAGTATGGTACGATTTTATGTGAAGACCCAGAATCAAAGAGATTTGTGAAAGAAGTTGATTATGGTGTTTATTCATTGAACTGGGTATTATTTAACATGAGTGATGCTGCTGTTTCGGGTAAGCCCTTTTTTAAATACTCAAACGTTTTTCTCATTTAAAGTTATCAGCCGAGTGGAGTTCTTCTCCCAGTGGAGTACAGCCCTTTTATTTTTGTAGTATGAACTCTCTGTGGTATTCTAGCGGTGTGACCAGTGGACTGAGACGTCAAAAGTCTCGAGTTCGAACCCAAGGCACGCACCACTGACTTTTCGGAAGTTATGTCCGTATTTATCACAAGCTCAAATGATGAAGGAAAACATCGTGAGGACCTGCATGCTTAAGGGATTTGTCTTGATGGCATGTGAAGTCTGCCAACCCACAGTAGGCTAGCGTGGTGGACTGTAGCCTAATCCCTTTCAAATGAGAGGAGACCCGTGCCCAGCAGTGGGACGTTAATGGGTTGATGTCGTTGATGATGATGAATTCTCTAGGATGGTCCCTCATAAACTTAATTCTCACATGGATTTTGTTTAACGCAATCGTGTTGCCCATGGCAATAAATTTATAGCGTGGTGCATGTCCTTTGGCAGCCTAGTGACGTATGTCCTTTGGCAGCCTAGTGACGTTCTTACAGTCAAACAGAGTGTGACTGTAAGAACTGATGAAGAACTAACGCTGTAGTGCTGTCTCCCATGTTGATGTTACAACAGTAATCCATCAAGGAAAAAAAAATTGTTTTGTAACTACTAACAAATAGGTGTAAGTCTTACTAACAATTTTTATGAGTCATAAGTCACTCGAAATAAAAATATTATTATTATATTATTTATATTCATTTTATCAGTGTAATGATCGGGGGCGTGTTATCGGCTACTTAACTATAGCTTGTCTTTGTATAAAATAAATTAAAGTAGCCTGTATTAAATATAGTGTTGGGCAGTCTTAGGCAGCTAACTGCGTACCACCGACCTGTTGTTACTTTAAGGGAAGCTGATTTATTGTTTGTTTTTTAACAATAGTTCCAATAGACTCTACACGAAGGAGGATACGCCGCAAACTCAGTTCGAATCACATAATGTTGGAATGCGCAGAAATGACGTGCGCCACTGAACATGGAGACGTCTTGTTCCTTGGATTTAACGATGGAGTGGTAAGTATTATTTAAAGCCACATTGCATCCATTTTTGTTTTCATGTACTCTTTAATAGATAATAATAATAATAACGTGATAATATTTTATAAATTAAATTATTCTCATTATATTATATTTCTAATAGCACATAAAACATGTTAGTTATTATAATTTAGATTGAATGTTTAAAATTTTATTTCCTGATTAATTGTAATTTGTAGATTTCGTATATTTATGTTTAATTTCTATGCTGTGCCCTAACACGGTTTCATGATGCTAACTATCAAATTTAAAGATCTATGTACACATGAAGCAGTGTCAGTGCTGTTAAAAAAGCATTAACAGTGTCGAGGATGAAGTGCGCAATTTAAAAAGTTAACTTTTCGGGCACAGGCTATGAATTCACACCACTGAACACTGAAACTAGCACGCCTTATGTGAGGGTGGAAGGTAGCCTGTGGTATCATTAGATGCTGATCATCATTAATACAACTAGAGCAAGGGGCCCCTCCCATTTAGGAGGGATTAGGCTGTCCACCATGCCGGTCAGTCAAATGCCATGCCAAAAAATCTCTGAGGCTGCATGCCTCATCTGGCTCATGCCTGGTTCCCATTAGTAAGTTTACCTTTACCGTTATATACATGCGCACATAACATCCGAAAAGTCTGTGGTGTGCGCTTTGGGATCGAACTCATACCTCATCATCATCATATCAACCGTTAGACATCCACTGCTGGACATAGGTCTCCCCCAAGGATCGCCACGACGACCGGTCCTGCGCCACCCGCATCCAGCGGATTCCAGCGACCTTCACCAGGTCGTCAGTCCACCTTGCCGGGGGCATGCCCACGCTGCGTCTTCGAGTACGTGATCGTCACTCGAGGACCTTCAAGCCCCATCGGCCATCCGTTCTTCGAGCGATGTGCCCTGCCCACTGCCACTTGAGTTTGGCGATTCTTCGGGCTATGTCAGCGACCCGATTTCTTGTACGAATCTCCTCATTTCTGATTCGATCACGTAGTGAAACTCCTAACATAGCCCGCTCCATCGCTCTCTGAGTGACAGTGAGCTTCCTAATAAGGCCCATTGTTAGCAGCCACGTATTGTTACATACCTCAGAATCCCTCGAAGTCATGAGAGCCGCGCGGATCACGAACATTTCTGGATAAAATATTTTATACCTACATACATATTTTTTGTTTTAGATAGCGATATGTAGATCAGAAAATATGCGAGTGCCAAGTCGCAAATATCGACCGGAACTTTATTTGCGTCTCAAAGACATCGACAAGAACATCAAATACCCCAAAGTGTTGGCAATCGAAGTATTTGAGGACAAGCTGTCACATCACATTTTCATTGCTGTTCCAAATAAAATAATTCATTTGTTATTTACATATCCCTTGAATATCACAGAAGTTTTGGAACAGTAGAGCATGGAAATAAAAGATCCCGTCTCGGCTACAGGGTGTAATACTGAACAGGTATTCAGTACCTACATAATTTCTAGTCATTTGTTGAACTTTTGAGAAATAGCTGATTGTGCTTTAATTTATTTTTTACTTACATTGCTATTATTTATTTTTAAAAATCGATATTGGTTATTGATTTTTTGTTGAATACTTTTAAAAAATATAGTCAAAATATTTAATTCAATATTTCCAATCGTCTGGGACTTCCTTATAGTATTCGTCAAGTATTACGTTACGGTAAGAATATTACTTTTCGGCCGTTTAAAACGGGTGAAAAGTGAGCGCAGAGCCTTTTTTGAAATTTTCATATCGCACGTAATGAATGCTTACACGTATTTAAACTTTAAATATACAGGGAACGTGTGTTTGGCAGTAAGCTGAACCTGATAAAAAGGAAAAAGGCTGTATTATAAGTAGGTGTTTTAAAACCCCGTTTTTTATATATACAATTTTTATATTTTAGTAGATACTTCTCTAGTCAATGAATTATTCTAGTCATTTAAAATATTTTTTTCTATCTATTTATAAGCCAAAAATATGTTTGATTTTTTAGAAACATTCCTAATGTTATGTAGAATAGAAGTTTATTACTATATTGATGTCTGTAATTATATAAATGTTAGTAGTAAGATTGATGGTATTATTATAATATAATTCAAATTAATCAAGACAATTTAAATTATTATATTTATTATCCAACAAACGATGTAGATACAATCCAAACAAACTATCTTTGGTACATGCTTTTTTTTAAATAACGATATAAAATAATATTGTGATCACTAATGTCGCACAAATACATCTGTATCATTTTTTTTCGTTAGTGTTGATTTGTACCATCTACCTACACAACAATTTATATTATATACCAGTAAATACATATTCTAGTAAGTAGATTATCCAGACAACAGAATACTCATTCCAAATATTTCAATTTATGTAAAAAAAAATAATACCGATACTCGATAGATTTTCATTAGGTATAATATTTTTGCTGCGTCATCTCATTACAGTGTCTATTTATAAAATATATGTGTGTAGACTTTAATTGGTTACATAAATAATAATTAACTTGAATAAAAAAGATATATTAAAAAGTGTATTTTAATACGAATATTAATATTGTGAAAATATAAATATTTGTTGAAATTGGTATACTTCATCCATAATAGCAAATTGATTTTATTTACACTAGGTACGTGTTACGTCTCTTAAAAACTAACACCTATTTCCATATAACAATACAATTCGTGTACCAGACACGATTACATACATTTTAATTGATATGCATTACAAATTGATTGTTTTAATATACCTTACTAAGCTAAAGGTACCGATCGATTTAAAATATAGCACTTATAGGCAGCGTTTTCGACATGGCCCTTTCTTGTAAATAAGTAGATTCTATACATCCACTGTTCAAATTGTTCTATTACCTACTCATGTGTTCTAAGTCTCTCGCTCATTACTACTGCCGATGATTACCGTCCAGCGGGACATGCAATGACCAATAATAGGTACATCGACGACGTGTTGAGCGTTCACGATAAACGATGCTGCGCTGGCGCTTGCTAAATGTAACAAGGGAATTTCAACCATCGCTCTATGTGCTAGAGTCGAGTTTAGCGGTCCGTTGTGTTGGGATTGGTGTATGAGAAGCCTCTGAAAGGCTCTTGGTCCATAGAGCGCAGTACGTGGGGTTCCACCGCGGTGAGACGAGGCCGCTCGCCGGTGAACGTTTTGTCGAAATATTGAGTGTCCATTGGATGTTTCTGTAAAAATAATAGATTATTGAGATTATTTTTGTCTGCTGGGTATCCATATCATAAAGCCCAATACTAAACGACCATTAATACTGAAGGGTAGGTATACCTACCTTCTGTTCGCAAACAATATGGTCGCTTCGAAGTTTTCCATCTATTCCACCCTAATCGCCGTCTATCCTAACTAGCGTACAAATTGCTAGGCAAGTATACACAGCTCGATTTCAGAAAATATATTATTTAGGAGAATATTGAACTCACCACACGTGGTCTGAAGGGCGTTTCAAGATCGCGTCTCTCGAGCCGTTCCCAGTGTATAGCGTGGAAGAAGTTTTGATCCCTGATGTCCCCGTGCATACACTCGGTGCCGCCCAGTCGGGTCCTCGCGTCCTTGTCCAATAACTATAACCACGATAATAAATACATAAGAAATACCTGTAAGTAACACATGACCAGGTTATGGGACGAATTGAGATTAGGATAAATAATAAACGTTATTACACAGCGCCAACTAGTTCCGAGCTTAGCAACGAGGCTTGTGTTACGGATACTACGGATGGTTGATACACTACATTTTTTTTAAACGGAACATAAGCTTTTACGGCCTGGTAATAACTGTTCTAGTTTATGACGGTATTCATATGTACCGAGTTGTTTTTGAACAACCCTATGCTGTAGTTGTCCGGCTACTGCAACGGAAATATTACCTTTAATTTATTGGTGCTAAAGTAACTGCGTGAGCAAGATCCAAGACATAAGTAATTTGAAAGAAGACGGTAGTGTAAGATTTCTATATCCTAAAAATAGAAATCTTACAAACAAAAAACCATTTAGATAGGTATACCTAAACAGTTTCAAATTTACGAATAGGTGGCAAATTTCCACGCGTTTAAGCGCCATGGGACATCAAGAATACATAGTATTCCAGAACACACTCTTCCTACGAACCCTGGTAAGTATGGTGAGCGCCTCGTGCGAGAGGAAGCGCGGGTACGACGGCATCTCGTTGCAGATGGACCAGAACAGTTCGTCCTCGTCGCAGCCGCTGAACGGACTCTGACCGATCAGCATTTCGTACAGCAGCACTCCGAACGACCACCAGTCCACAGTCTGGTTATATTTCAAACCTTTGATTATCTGGAATTGGAGAATTTATATTTTAGAAACCTTTAATGTGATAACTGGCTGCTATAAGCTGTGATAGCCTAACAGTGGTGTGACCACTGCACTGTGAAGTCTAAGGTTCTGAGTTCGCATTCAAGGCACGCACCACTGACTTTTCGAAGGTACGTGCGTATTTATAACATGATAAAGCGGTGAAAGAAAACGTGAGGAAACCTGCATGCCTGAGACGTTCTCTCGATGTCATGTAAATATAATTATAACTACGTGTTGCGCTATTAACGTGGCATTTATGATGGAATAAAGTAATCACCTTTGACTGGTCGGGGCACTAACGTGCTTACAAATATTAACGCGACTGCCAACCAAGGGATGGGCACTTGTACACGTCTTCCTATCAATGATTGAATTATCATAAACACCTATCGCTACTTATATTATAATAATGAGTATTATTATATTAGAATTTTATCAATTATGATAAGATCAATGGAGATAGATCTTTTTATTTGAGGATGATTTAGTAACTAATGGTGATTGATCTATATACCTACAGTCTACGCGTCTACTAGCTAATTTATTTGTATAAGTTTATCAAAGGAGGTTAATAGCATGATTGAACTTTGAAGCATTAGATGAGCTATGGCCTTCTGCACCACTGTTCACGGGTTCGATTCCCGCCCTGATATACAATCCGAGTATGGGTACACTCCGGGAATGTATTCAGTGGTTCGATCGAATCTAGCTTGGAAACGAATGAATAGTGAATGAGGTAGAAATTATTGAAGTTGATCTATATTTTGTAAATAAATAAAAATGCTATATTTATTGAGTGCGCGGGTACTGACCTCAGGTGCCATGTAGTCTGGCGTGCCGCAGAAAGTGTCGGCCGTCTTGTCCAAGTATATCTGTAACTTGCACATGCCGAAATCGGCGATTCGGACGTGACCTTCGAAGTCTAGAAGAATGTTGTCCAGTTTTAAGTCCCTGAAAATATACGTTAAAATTATCATTATAGGCTGGTGTGTGAAGAAAAAGCATTTTTATAATATATCACTGCAATGCTAATGCGTTCCGAGTATTAGGTACCCAACCAAATATCAGGCACCTACCTATAGACGATGCCTCTCTTATGCAAGAATTTAAGTCCTGATACAATTTCGGCAGCGTAAAAACGCGCGCGAGCCTCCGGGAATCGCCCACTCTGTTGTATGTGGAACATCAAGTCACCGCCGTTTAGGTATTCCATCACGAAGAAGAGATGAGACTAAAACAAGTATAAAACTTTATTAAGTATTTGGTAACTTCATTGTGATAAACGAAGTAGGGGTACAATCACCAAACTTTGCGGTAGACCACTTTTGGACCATACACATTACTTACCTACGCCGGTAGTTATAGAACCGTTATGCTTTTTAGGTCTGATGTCATAAGTACCTTAGTGGCAAGCTAAAAGCTATCACTTGGGATTTTATAAGGAGAAAAACCCATTAATTTTGACAATACGCTTATTGGTAAAAGTAAAAACATGGTGTATCCTCAAAATGTTGTCAACGTATGTGAGTAATTATATTTATTAAGACAACCACAGCGACATAAATAAATATACCTACAGTAGAGCCATATTTTTAAGTGGACTACCGAGTACCTGATCCTTCTCAATGAAAATGTCGCGTTTTTATTAGTCTTAAACTTTGTGCCTCAAAGATTTTCCACTCTATGTGCCCGCCAATTAAGTAGGTATAAATACATAGGAACAATGTCGGTAAAAAAAGGTGTAAATATTATAGCAGATTCCGCCGGAACTCATAACTATAAGCTTAGGTATATGCTAACAGACATAACAGTAGTCACGTCGTGCCAATTCTGCTTTGAAAACCTATTTACTCACTATTTACTATCACCAAATACATATTTATATTAATGAAGATTTGTAGAAATATTTTTAACAGTTCATGAAGTGAAAAATATAAATGTGTAAACACGAATGAATTCCGCATAAAATTTGGAGGAACGAAGCGATTATAGATGTCATTACAACGCATGAAATATTATTAAAAATGTTAATATTACTTACATCCGTTTGAAAAGTGGCAAATAAATGGCAGAGGTAGGGGTGGTTAGTGCCAAGTGCGAGAACTTTCCTCTCGATCAAAGTACACTCGACATCATCGTCTTCTAAAACCACGTCTTTTTTCAAACACTTCACGGCGTAGTAATACTCTGTGTCTCGCAATTCCGCCAATAATACCTGGAAAATAAAAAGGCTTCATTAAAATTCAGGTTTAATTATTAATTAGGTATCTGTCACTGTTTCATTGGTCACAAACGCGACTACTGTCTGTGTCCTGATGAGTTCGTATCCCAGGTAGACCAAAGTTTTTTCTATCAAATTCGCAGTCGCTGCTCGGAGTTTTGATTTATTCTCCGATATTAGTATTGGCCCGCCTCTATTACAAAAGACCTAAAACATTACCAAAATTGTTCTATATCCCATTCCAGGATGTTCGCACATCTGATGTAGTCGTATCGTTTTACAATACAAGTCAGGACTAATGTTATTTACGTTTACGTAGATTCGCGCTGAGTAAGTAGCTTACGTAAGTAAGCGCAAGTCAGCGTGAATCAATCGGACTGCTCGCACGGTAGAATCACGATTAAAATGTGGGAAATTGTTTTTAGATTGACGCTTAGACTATGTATCAGCCTTGATCCTTGGAATCTTGTTCTTGATAGCTTCAATGCATCAACATCAATATGATTTAGATGATTACAAAATTATGTAACATTTGAGCAGTTATACCGTTGTAATGATTACTTATAATTTCATATATCATATCTGTTCGCTTTTGTCTTTCTATCACTAAAGGCAGGTCCAGACATGTATCATTTGCCCGATCCGATCACCGTATCCGTATCGTCGACGCGTATCATGATCGCATATGTGGACGGGAATTATATACGTATCATGATACGAGATCTCGATACGGCGTTATGATACGGCCCGTCCCATGTCGTGTCGGTTTTTGTCCGATCATCAAAGGTGATACAGATACGGACGATTGTGAAGATACGGATACGGAGCAAATCGGACGCGTCCACAACTTGATACGGGGCTTGATACAATACGCAGATACGGATACGGTGATCGGATACGGTGATAGGATCGGTCAAATGATCATGTCTGGACCCGGCTTTAGGTATCTAACCTAAGTATTATATTTTCTAAGCCAATAAAAAGAATGCAGTTTACTTCGACCAATTAGGGTAGGTAACTATATAAGTACTTAGAGTGCGGAAGCCCGGAAAGTAATGTAAATATTTAATTGATTGTATCTGAAAAGTTGCCATACACATAGGTAACATTGTTATTTTATTTGTTTAATGTGAACGCACACAAATAGACACAGACACAGAAAGTAATAGATATTGATACCGTTGGTTCTATTTAAAGAGCCACAAATCGTTAGCGGTGCTACAAAAACGAACTGTGAGAAAGATTCGTCTTTGAGAAGTCATGCCGATAGTTTGGTAGATAGACTATATACAAACGATCGAGTCAGTCAATCTTCTGTCTTGTTTGTTATTATATAACAAGTAGTTGCTTATTTAAATAGGTACTTCAGAAAATACCACATAAAAAGTGTTAGTTCATATCCGTGAGTAGGCGATATATTGATAAACAGAGTAAAATTACGTGTTGAAATATGTCGCAGGAAACTAACATGACACCCGTGTGACAGAAGTTTTCATTTATAATTCATATAATATCTTGCTTTCTCCGTATTCTTGGCCCCTTCTCAAAGGCAATTGGGCCAAGCACTGCGAAACCAGGAAGACGTTGCGTTCTGGCTCACGTAATGCGCGGATCACTCTGTTAATAACGTGCGTTTGGTTTAGCAGTAAATTAATGTAACGTCACATGTGTGCTAATTTATTTTGATGAAAATGTTAAGCTTAATTAAGTGCTCATGATTCAAATTACGTCAGTAAACACGTGGCCAAATTGTGTCCTCAATCTTAGAAAGTTGTTCTTAGAAATATAATAAAATAGATAGGTACCGCTCTATGGGAATTGGTAAAAACATGACGCTCACGTGACGCATCTGTTCATAAAATTAAAAATACGTCTGTAGGAAACAGCGCGCCTCTGCGTGTGCTGATAGATTCTTTGTTTTGGCTATAACACAACGTATCATAATAATACTAATATTATATAGATGTAATGATACTTGTAAATTGTGTTACGATGGACAATAGTTAAGAGGTGGCAGTGTGTCGAGCGGAGGACGATGACACGTGCTCTGACGTTGGAAAGGTGGCCAGTGATGTAGGCACCCAAAATAGAGAGCATAAATTTAATGTAACAGTACGATAGTACGGCAGGTAAAGTGCGCGAACCGCCAAGCTGCAGTGGCAAGCTGCCATCAAGCATCATCACCACGTCACCACGTCACCAGTGCTTATAAACCAAAATTATGAGGGCATTATTAAAATAATGTTCTCTTTAGTCTTCGTAAAGTTTTCTAAAATCTACATATATTCTGAGAAGTCAGCTGCATGTTCAATTACCATTTTCTAATGTTCTTGGCAGGCAGGGCAGGTACTAACAAACTCAGTCGAATTGAGAAAAATCAACCTAGTTTTCAAAAGCAATAATGACTTGTACTGAATATCACTGCCATAGTATTTCCATTTTTCTTGTACCCACCCATGCGATGGAAATTCAGAGAAATGAAGTAGGTAATTATTGATATAATTTATTGCACTGGTCACTATTGAGAGCTATTTCATCTGTGCTGATTTCTATTTTCACTCTGCGTTCGTTTGATGAACTCAAAATATCTATCGTCACAAACAATGATGTTTTCTGATCCTACTATTTTAAATAGCGGTGTCTAGAGTGTTAGTAACTCATATATGGATAAATTAATTATTATCAATAAAAACAATAAGCAAGATCACTTGAAAGTACCAGACAGGAAAAGTCCCAAAACAAATCTTTAAAATTTAACGAACTTATACTTTGGTAGGTGGTCTATTATTTTCGAGAAATAAAGTAAACAGCTTTGGAATTCCGTTATTTCAAGCGCATTCGGTAATCCTATAATAGCAATACACAGCTTGTTGCACAATATTGGTAGATAATTTTATCTTCAGTTGAAAGGAAATGGTGACCAGTCGTAGAGTTTATGGCGGACCACTGACAGCTTTACGTGAGCAGTTACTTTATGTCTTTGTTCGCACCTGTCATGAAATTTATAGAAAAGCTTTCGTTCAACGTATTATTAGATTCCTTAAATTAATAACTCCTGAAATTAATTTTCGAACAGAGACAGAAGAGAGATTAAAAACCATGGAGGATCATATTTAATTTAATAATGTTATTCCCACGGAACAGTTTCTCAATTTTAGTGGTCTATATATCTACTGTTTAAAATTATTTTGTGGGATGATTAATGATCCGTAACATCACGTCCCGATGATGCGATTTGATTATTGCTTTGACATTTTCTATCTGAGGCATTGGTCAAGAACTTACAGAGTTCATCGCCCTTCTGTGTGGAAAATAAAAATATTATTTGACATCTCCTATCTCTTTGATGTCGTGTGCGTCAACATTAACTGGCGCTGCTCGCCTTTGCGTCTCGAATGCAAGAAATTAATAGCATTATATCGTCACTCGTCAAAATCAACTAGACACCTAATATTTTATACGACTAGGTAACTATGACGTTCGTAGTGTATCTGTTGGGAATCGGAGACGTCTACTGACGTAGTAAAGTCTGATCACGAGTCTAATAGCCGTTGAGACCTTTGCGATAAAAAATATCAAATAGATTCGATATAAGTTTTGACAAGTCTCTTCGAAGACAGTATCTTAAATATATAGATAAGACAGTATCTTATTATTTCGTGCTCAAATTGTTGTAGTTTCACAATGAACATGAGCTCTTCATGTTGTTTAGTGACCTAGTTTAATGTCGGTCTATTCGCGAGTCCACAGGTTTTAGTACACTATTTTCATTCTATTTCCTCACACTTTGACACAGTTTTAAAGTTTAATAACTGAGGTGATGATAAACTGGCATTACATGTGCAGGTACATAGTATTAAAATGGAACAGTAAAATTTTCTATTCAAGACTTTATTTTGGTGATTTAATATGAATGTACTGAATTATTAAGATAGGTGGTAATAATCCTATTTTGACCTAGTCTTTTGCTGGACAGGTGAGTTGATTGATTTGAAGATAATCAGTTTGGCTGGGAGATATTAAAATAATTATGTATTATTCTTGTATATGTACGTTCATTCTTATTCGTGTACGTTCGTATGAAAAAAAAAATGCCAGTCGTCGGTCATCCTCTAGGACGTTGTTAAGGACTTTTAGCGCACTGCACTCCACATTTTTACAGACTTCTGCTAACAGGTATGGGAAACATCAAAATAGTTGCATTGACGTATGAAGTCTCGCTAAAAAAAGCCAATCGACTAGCTAGGTAGGAATTTCCATGTGTTTTGTCACAAGCATCAATAATAATGTTTATGATAGGTGGACGGGTAAAAAAGCTGCCATAGGTAGGTACCTAGTGCAGCTTTTTTACCCGTAAAATATATAATATATCAAAACAATGGTATTATCAGGTGATAATACCATTGTGATACTACAAAATGAACTGTTTATGAGTACAGCAGCAGATATAAGTTAATAGCCGTGGCAATGACTGTCGGTGTTAATGACGCTGTTTTCTTTTAATCCGTAATATGAACCCTAAGTATTTAATATTTATATAGAATCTGTAGAGGAAATTTTAATTTGTATATATTTTAATATGATATTAAGCATTAATATAAATAGATTACATTTGCATTAAATCAACACGTTACGCAAATCCTAAAGAAATATTTTAGCCATCCGGAAGAAGCTATTAAGAAGTCGTTTCAGATAAGCTAATTGAAAATACGTTTCAAGGACTGAACGTTTGGCTCCGTTAGTGTAGCAAATCACTTTAGCATTTACATACTTAGATGTAGATTAATGATTTAGGATTTTTGCAGCGACATACTATGTGACGAGTTTGTCAAATCAGTATAATTAGACATGTCTTTCAGCGAAGAAACACATTCTGTTGTTCGTTGCAAATCGTTACGTGTCTACACAAAAGCTTATCTGTGTACGCGAGAGCAGTTTTTTCTCTTGGCAAAATCCCTTGTTTCAGTTTTCGTTTATTTCGGGACGGAGAATTCATATACTTACACCTTGGCTTTTTGCAAAATAACATATCTTTTTGTTAGTCGTAATTAGAAAGAATTACGGGTGTATAATTTACGCCGAAAATGCGCTGGCTAGGAGCGCAGACAACTATTAGGAAAAGTTTTTACGACATTCGAGAAACTTTTTACGTAATGTATTCACCGGATCAACTGCGCGTTTAAAAAATATGAGTTCGATCCCATCTGAATGTAGAATAAGATGATTGTTTGATTGTTCTGATGTATTGATCCAATTTTAAACCTCGTAGCGAAGCTTCACGTCAGAAGTCTGGCACTTGCCTCTCGCCAGATCCTCTGTGCCAGATCGGGGTCAACGGAAGAAAACTATGATAATTGTGAACTGACCAATGACTGATGATGCGGAAAACTTTCATGAGGTAAATTGTCAAAATAAAGGAGATAAAAACTTGCCTTTCCAAAACTGCCTTTGCCCAGCACCTTGATAAATTGAAAGTCTTCTACAGTGTACTTCCTGAAGCGAGGGATTGATCGCGCAGGTGGAGTGAACCGACCAGTCTTCCTGAAGATGTCGTATGCAGTCGATTGTTCTGTGGAAGATATTTTTTTAGTAAGCAAATTTCACGCGAAACAAAGCTATAGAGGAGCCTGAAGCACGGGATATTTTAGCGCAGTTACAAAATCGAACGTTCTCGATGTTAAAAGTGGGCTGTCCCACTGTGCTTGCTACTCGTTATATAGTCTATGAAAAAAACGAAGTATGTAATAGGTATATTATACGTATCTAATGTTATAATTGTGAGGTCATCAAATTATTTTATAAACATAAATACGAACATAAAAACGGGATGAATGATGAAAGTGTTCTTTCTGCTTTTGTCATGATATCACACCAATAGGCCCGATATCTCGGTTGGTTTTGTTATGACCATATTGAAGAAAACACACATTATAGATGTTTTATTGAAATAGGCTAAAGTACTGTTAAGGTGTTGGTAATGTTATTATTAAGTACGTTCGCATATCATTCAAATCTAAAATGACAAAGTATATTTTTCAGCCAATTTAATGTATGTTCTTTAAACAATTTAATTTTGCACTTCTTAGGCACCTAATCGCATGTTTTGCAGTTTTGTCTGTACTTTTCGTACCTGGCATACTTAAGTTAATCAGTGTCAGATTTTGGTATTTTATATGTATTACAAAGACGCAATCGCTAAAAAGGAGATATTATATCTATGTATTGTGTTTTGAATTATTGGCACAAGTGTGTTGGCATTTACCGCATCTCGACGATACACATCTGTAAACATCCTTGCTGAAGCCATCAAGCCACGAACCGATCCTTATCGGGTGACACTTTAAGTGCGACAACCGGCACGGTCACTTTGGCAATTTGTTTAGTTTGTCATAATACATATATATATATAAATAAATAAAATAAGGCTTATTCATTTTACAATAAATTAATATTTTCTTTGGCTTAAACTACAAAATACTGTCAACGGTTTTCATCGTTAAAATTTAATTTATGTTTCTTCGGGCTTTTAATAGTTAGGTAGGTACCTACTTTAGGTTATATGACGTTTGTTATTCTAAATTCTATTTTGACATCTTTTTGTTTTTACAAAAATTAAAAGATTCTTTCGTTTAAATTCTTTCTTATCTATATATATATATGTATATATTATATAATAGTTTGTCCTGACTGATTCATCCACGCACAGCCTAAACCACAGGGGTTGCAAACTTGAAATTTTAACAGATTTTTTGATGAAAACATCGGCTAAGAAAGGAATTTTAGAAAGGGGTAATGGGGCCTAAGGGTTAAACGGTTGTATGGAAATCCGTTATTTTGAAAGTTAGAGATATTAAATTTAATGTAGGTACAAGTTTTTGGTTAGAAATTATGAAACACCTATATCGGGATTTTTTTATATCGGGAATAGACCCTGTAAGAGGGTGAAATTTTAAAGTAAGAACAATGAAAATTAATATTCTAGCTCCTCAGCAAAAATAAATGCATACGTGTTTCGTCGTTTTTGGAAATTCAACCCATACCGTGCGAAATTAGGAGGAGGAATTAAATTGCGCGGGTGAAGCTGCGATCAACAGCTAGTACCTACTAAATCGTGACTAGCTATAAGGTAGCTATAAGGGTTTTTATTATAACAATATAAGTAGTAAGTAATAGTAAGTATAATAAAGTGTTCCAATAGTAACACCATTACATAGTTACTTTTCCTTTCGAGTAACGTCCGGATTCCGTTCAATGTACATAATAATATGTACCTATATCAATACTTTTTCGTGAACGTCCCGGTCGTTGGTTTTACAACATAATTCAAGTTCATGAATGTTTACGTTGCGTTATAGTAGTCGGTATGACATAATTTGTTGAGCATGTGTTATATATTAATTCTCTTTCAACTCTTATGAGATCGCGAGCGGTGCTAAAAATATTTGCTCAGACGGAGCAATATCAAGGTCGTCACGGTTAATTTTGTGGTAATCACGGGATCGCGGTGGCAAAAAAAGAGATTTTCATAATAAGATTTTTTTTACAGGAAGTTTGTCAACACAATTGTAAAAAAATAAGTGGATAACAAAGTACACCTTATTTTATTACTGTTATTACGCCTGTCGTCCCCGAAAGGTTAGGGAGAGGTGTACTAATGTACGCCCACGTTTCGCAGGTATGTTTTAGGTCCCATGTACCTAATAGGGGGCGAACCTATTGCCATCAACCGGGCACAAATCCAAACTCCGAGCTGCTACTGAGAATTTTATAGAGAAACCCAATAACACCTTGCTCGACCTGGGAATCAAACCCAAGGCCTCTTGCTCCGCAGTCACACTTTACGAATACTAGGCCAACGAGGCTGTTATTGAATTAGTACATTTTATTATTATCAGTCCTAGATTAGCCCTTAGGCACCAGTGTAGGGGGGCACGATCGGAGGATTAATACGGAAAGGTCAAGCTCAGCCCACAGTTTAAAGTTTTCTCTTAATGTTTTGGTAATGTATGTGGGGGAGGAGCTTTTTTTAGGCCCACCATCCAAGGTTGCTTACAGCATCTAGTTACCTTACACCGGCACTGATTATTCTGTATCAAATTAAACTCAAATCAAGAGATAGTTAAATTAAATTAAACTTCAATTAAATAACACTGTACGTGAAAAGCTCTCGTTTAACGTTTCGAACATTAGTATGTATAAGTAATCCCTAGCTATATATTTTGATATGAGCTCACTTCTTATTACGATTATAACACCATTACTGATATTTACATATAACAACAAATATGTCTAATATAATTATGTATGTTATCAAATAAATTAATTTGATATGATTTGAGAATAACTAGTTGTATAGTTGAAACTATGTATCATAAATATCAAGACTACTCAACGATTGTTTATGGACTTGGTGTTAGAAAACAACGTGGCGCGCACAACATCGTGCCAATTTCTTTGAGTTATTATAAAAAAATAAAAGCTTATCGATTTAAAGAATCTTAAATATTACGTAGCTGCTGTGCCCACAACTTTGTCTGCGTAAAAGTCCTAAATTAACTTATACTTTGTGATAATTAAGATTTTAAAAGAGGTCGTTATTATCTTATGTCTCGCTATCTGCACGCAGGGCCCTCTTCCCCACTGGGCACTATGGGCACGTGCCCAGGGCCCCGCGATCGAATGGGGCCCCCTAGTTCCTGCCAGATTACCAAATGATAACCGATATTTAGGTATTACCGAAAAACATTAATTTTGAAAAATCTGATGATAATGACCTACTACAATACCTACGCTTATTAGCTTTAGTTTGCCACATGCGCATAGCTATACCTTGTACAACATAGCTTCAACTTTTTGACAGATGGGTCAGTGATGGGAAACATAAAATATCTATTGGTGTAAAAAATATGTGGCTGTATGTATGTTTTAAACTATTCAAAATAAATTAATTCATTCATCAATCAATTTTATTGCACTGGACATAAAAACATTGGGTAGGTAAGAGACCATTGTTTTCAGTTTTTCTATTTAAATTTTACTTTAAAGCAATAAAAACCACTTAAGACTTTCGGAAAATGCTTGAGTCTTGAACAGGTACTTTTGTGTTGTGTGTCTATTCTTTTGATTATTAACAATTATTAAAATAAGAAAATATTGTTCGTCGTTGCAAAGTTACATCGATCAGATTTGACATCCGTCAAAAAAATCAAACTATTAAATGCAACTATAAACAGGGTATAAGTACTCCACTCTCGCTCAAAAATGAGGTTTTCCGATATTAGTATATTTAGGTTAATTTAAATACCTATATGTAGGTATAAGAATACAATTAAAAGAATACAATTTGATGCGGTGTGGTTTATGTCATAAAGAAACCTATTCGAACGTCATACGTAATACCAAAGACAAAAAGGGGAATCCCCGACTCCCGATCGTCGTTTGACTTGACGAACGGGATTTCCCCTGTATTTGTCTGCCATGTTGTGACGTTTGTTTTGCTCGTAGTTGTTACTGTCTGTGCTCGAGCTCTGATAAAAAAGTAGTATTGTTTGATTAAATCGTCGTTTGTCTGTTTTGTGTTAGCGAATATTTTCGTTATAAAATTAATTAAATACTGAATTATTATATAAAATGTCAAAACGGTCATATCCTAGTGGATCTGAAAAAAGGAAAAAAGCTCTACATCAGAAAGAAGTAATTGAAAAGTTACCAAAATTAACATCATATTTTACTACTACTACTGGAGAAACTTCTATAAGTAGCAATCAACTAATAAATGTTCCACATGATGAGTCAGCTCAATCACAAATTGCGGGAATTTCCAAACCTTCATGTTCCAATTTTGAAAAAGAGATTGAATCAGAAAGCGACTATTCCTACGACGAAAGTGCAACAACTTCAGTGACTTCACTAAAACCGACAACTGTGTCAATTGAACAGCAGTTTTCCAACACAGAAGAATTAATATCACACGACCCCGCCGATTATTTTCACGAAAAGTTTATTGAAACAAATCGCGAAATTTTAATTCGTAAGGGACCAGTATATTTTCAAAATAAAGTTTCTGACTTTTCCGAGGCATCTAGAACCTACAAAGATGGTAATAAATCAGTAAAGAGATATTTCAACAAAGCATTATTTATTCGCAAATTAAAGAACAATGAAAGCGTCGAAAGAAAATGGTTGCTTTATTCGCCTTCCAAATGCTCTGTATTTTGTTTTTCATGCTGCTCATTTAACCCAACTGATGTCAATCTTTTCTCTCGGAATGGATGTAATGATTGGAAGCATATTAATAACATAATTTTAACACATGAAAATAGCCCAGCGCATAAGCAATCTATGATGACTTATCTGGCACGAAGTAAAACGGTTGGTAGAGTAGATATAGACTTATTATCTCAACATCAAAAGGAAGTGGATTACTGGAGAAACGTACTTAAACGGATTGTAGCTGTTGTAAAATTTTTGGCATCGAGAGGGCTTCCATTTCGCGGTGACAATGAAATCCTAGGATCTCCAAACAATGGAAATTATTTGGGTTGTGTGGAATTATTGAGTGAATTTGATCCATTTCTTGCAGATCACTTAAAAAATTTTGGAAATCCTGGAATGGGTAACATTTCTTATTTATCAGCAAATATCTGTAATGAGTTTATTGAAGTAATGGGAAAACAGGTTCTAAAAAAAAATATAAATGAAGTTAAATCAGCAAAATATTTTTCCATTAGCGTTGACAGTACGCCCGATCTGTCTCATATTGACCAACTAACTTTCATCATTCGATACGTAAAAGACTGTGTTCCTGTTGAAAGGTTTTTGAAATTTATACCTATTAAAGAGCATAAATCTAAGTATTTAGCGGAGACCATCTTAAATTTTTTAGAGATACATGATATTCCCATAAAATATTGCAGAGGACAAAGCTACGACAATGCTTCAAATATGTCGGGAAAGTATAGTGGTCTACAAACAAGAATCAAGGAAAAATGTGAATTTGCCACCTTTATACCATGTGCGGGACATTCACTAAACTTGGTAGGTGTCCATGCTGCTGGGTGTGTACCGGAGGCATCACAGTTTTTTGAAATAGTTCAGAAAGTGTACAACTTTTTTTTGGGCTCTACCCACAGATGGAATATGTTAACAGAACATTTAGGTTCAAAAAAAGTTGTTAAAAGTCTTTCACAAATCAGATGGTCAGCCCGAGCTGATGCAGTAAGCGCTTTGCATGGGGGTTATAAACGAATAATAGAAGCTTTAATCACCATCGCAAACGATACTGAACAGGCACGAGAAACTAGAGACGAAGCCCTTAGTCTGTCTAGAAAAATGGGAAATCTAGAATTTATTATACTGACGGAAATCTGGAGCTCTATATTGGAAAGAATAGACAAAACAAGTAATTATCTTCAGAAAGCAACAATAACACTGGACGTTGCAACCAATTTGTTCACTTCACTTTATGATTTTATTACTAACCTCAGGGATAAATTTGATAACTTCGAATCATCTGCCAAAGAAAAGAACCCAGAATCTGACTACAAGGATCTATCTCAAAGAACAAGACGTAGAAGCTCACGGCAGAGTTTTTTTGATGGCTCTGCGCCATCAATCCAATTGAATGGAAAAGAGCGATTCAACGTAGAAACCTTTCTCCCAATAATCGATACCTTGAGTGTTCATCTAAAACAGCGACTAAGTTCATATGAGACCGTTAGTCAACGTTTTAGTTTATTTTTTCACTTAAAAACTCTAAATTCCGAAGAGATACGACAAGGATGCAAAGAATTTTCTGAAATCTATCACGAAGATGTAAATGAAAAAGAGTTAGAAATAGAATGTCAACATTTAAAAGAATACTTAAAAAATGTTCAGAGTGAAAATGAAGCACCTAACAGTGTACAGGAAGTATATAATCTATTAAAGCAAAACAAAATTGAAGACACATTTCCTAACGTAGAAATTGCATTGAGAATATTTTTAAGCATGATGATAACTAACTGCAGCGGAGAACGCTCCTTCTCCAAATTGAAACGAATAAAAAATGAATTAAGAAGTACAATGCTTCAAGAGAGATTAACTAGTTTGTCGCTGATGTCCATAGAATGTGATATTCTCAATACCATAGATTTTGAAGAAGTGATTTACGATTTTGCTCATCTTAAATCTAGAAGGGTACCTTTGCAATCAACATAGAATTAATCTAAGGATTTTATGCTAAGCGAGTTACTTTTGTAGATTATTTTTTATATTTCCTATTTTTTTATAGTTAATAACTAAATAAAAATAAATTTAGAACCTTGTTTGTCTATTTTCTTTAGGGGTGATCCTAATGTGCCCAGGGCCTCAAATAGTTTAAAGACGGCCCTGTCTGCACGGGTGTAGGTACTAGGTAGTTAGGTACACAACGTCACTCAGGAAGATAAAAATAAATTAAATTATTATTTATACAGGAATGATGAATACATTGCATGTAAGAAATTGCGTGAATGAATTACACTTTAACAAGTACATATTAGGTAGGCTCATTTTTAAAAACATGTAAAGTAAGGACGGGCAAATATCGAACTTAAAGAGTTGGTTTAGCTTGTACATTAACATTTTTATAGGTAGGTAAGTTTGTTCTTTTAGTTCTAAAAGTAACAAAAATAATAATAAAGGAATAACTTTTGATACTCCTGATTGCCAACTCTTAAGTGCATAAATTATTTCAACCTATTCTAAGTTACAAACATAATCTATAAAATCCGTTGCCTCGTTACCTACTATAATAAAAGAGGCGCACCCACTACTTGTTCCTGTTCTATTTCTACATTAATGTTAATCTCCTTTAATTTGTATTCATTGTATAAATAATAGTTACAATTATTTTATTTGGCATGCTCGATATATTTGCGAGCATGCGCTGATCTTTGCGTAACCTTTATTTAGAATGCCTGTTCGTACTATTTATCATTTATTTCTTTTTGCTTCCCACTGGGATTATCTTTATATCGTGGGTGTATTTACAACGCCAGCACTTGTTTAATTTGTAATGTACAAAAATGACCCGCGAATCGTAGTAAAGTAGGTGAGTTGAAGGGAGGATATTATATTATATTGTTTGGTGTTTAGATGTTGCGATCATTTAATATTTACCAATAATGTTAACAAAAGAATTAAGTTTTGAATTTTTGTTTCAATATTGACCCTCTTTTTTAAGAAGTCGGTATATTTATGGAACTTGACTCATCAATTTTGTAAAATTAATGTTCCATTTCAGGTGTCAGAACTTGGCAAGCCTCGCTTGATTGGAAATAAATCACTTGTCCATCTCCAACTTCACGGAGTTTCTAATTTTCCTGTTTAGTCACCGCAAGGAGTTCACAGAAACTTTGTGTACTTCATTTACATACTACGTTAACACTTTCTCCGAGAAATAAATTGTTTATTTATTTTATCTTTTCAAATAAAAATTAATGCTTGCAAAAAGAAGTCGTTGTCGTTGCAGTTCTTAAAAGCACCGTCTCTGATTATAATGATGATATCATTTATGTTCAAAAGCTAACTAATAATATAGTTAATTCAACAGTTAAATAATATACTTATAATCTTAGTGATAAGTCTACTCTCACGCAACTGGAATGCGGAACCCGTCTTACTCAAAGTGGAGCATGGGCCTGCACCGTGTTTCAGCGAAAGTCCTACCGGCTTCTCTGAATATTTATAGATGTGATCAAAATACAATAAGATTTTTTGCCAATTGTGCCACTGTTCGTGTCGTGTCATATCAGTCTTCCTTGAAATAGAATAGATCTATTATGTATGTAGAATAAATGAATTTTCGAGAGCTTTCTGAATTTCTAACAAAAACGTTTAATTGCAAAAAATATACAAATATCCTACACAACAAACAACGCAACCTCCTGATATACCCGAGGTGGAAGGAGGCCGCGTTGCTTTAAGTTTTACTATTCTGAAGGAGAGCTAAGACAATCTTTGTTTTCTGTTTTAAAGTTAATGGGATGACAGATTCCGGTAATAAACAATATGTTAACTATTTTATGTAATGAAAATTTGTAACAACTGTGGAAACTGTGTTAGTGGCTGCAAGCACGAAGTAAGTTGTAACTAGGTATTTTATAAATACAGTTAATTAACTACGTTCGACAAAGAACAAACAATAATCTCGTTATTATGGTACAATATCTCACCAAGCTCCTGCTCTAAGATGTCGGTGTTGTTACAATTGGCTGGTGTAGCGCTTGAAGACGCCCCGGAAGCCTCACCACCTGCGTGAAACAAAAACAATCAAAATGCTCTGGATTTATTCAACAACGATATAAAATTGTAAAAGCTCACTTTTAACTTGTTGATTTGACAATATTCGTGGTCTGATTATGGATAAGTTATGATTTTCTTCAAAATGTTTATAAATCTTCAAATATTTGCCACACATCTGTTAAGTAGGTATATTATGATTAAATATATAAACAAGAAATTGTTTTGATAATAAATTGTGCATATTATTACTTGTTTAATGAAAAGAAGAAAATAGATACGCCACAAGTTGTTGCAAGTGTAGAAGAAAAAACATTATATATTATTTATGTTCTATACTATCATGCAAGAAATAAAATATTAAAAACATGTCACCATCAGTTCAAATACCTCGCTTTTGCCTCTACCTAAAGTCTTTATTCTCTCTAAATTCTTATTATACGAACGCAGTAGACTGAAAATTTCAATAAAAACCCACAGATTGGCAAGAATGTAATAAAAATACATACAGTGACGTTTGAAGATAGTAGCCAATTTATAATAGTTGATTGAAGAACCCATCCATCCGTTAGTCACGAGCGCATAGACATGCGCTGGCATCCATCATCATAAGACACTCCGTTGATGACTGATCAAATAATGATGAGGAGGTATTAATGTCCTTCATTCGTTCCTTCGCTACATTTAAGTGCTTTTTCTTTTTTTTCCAAAGATACAAAAATCTTGGAGTGTACTGGAGGCTTTGCTGAACTTATTAAAGATTTTTGAGAACTTTTTTATGTTTATAACAATACTTAAGAAAATCTTTTTTCTCAGTTCCTAAAATTAGATCTTTGTTTCTATTGAGTAATTTTGATAAGAAAATATGCCAAGGATATAAAGAAATATGTATATTTTAAATCCAATTTAAGTGATGTCAACTCTCTCTTTATGTTAATTGCAGCTGCAATTGCTTCTATTAATTGTGTACAGGTGAGCAAATGATTGGCTTGTGTCCAAACAGCCACATCTTACACCTACGCCACATAATACCTACTTCTGAACATAAACAAATACGCACAGTCGCACAATACGTTTACAAGTTTATAAATACATTGACCAGAAATGACTTACTGGATCTAATCAATTTGAAAATAAATATGTTCATGACAGATTTGTGTAGTACCTACATCAAAATTTACAAGTAGGTACTAGTATGATTAAGTTATTCCAAAAAAAATCCATTTTGAGTGGTAAGCAAGTATGCATTTTTTTCACATTGTCGTTCGTAAGGTTTCCGAATAATATTATTAAAAAATATAAAGTTGCTTTATTAAAAAAAAATTAAAAAAAAATGCTTTATTCACGCAGAACGAATGACGTAGTAATGACGCTCGTATGTTTCGTTTCGCTGATAATAAAAAACATTGATATCACCTCAAAAAGAAGTATTATCATATCAAATTAATTCCTATCTTGAGTTACTACCCACCTTTTCTAGATGCAGTCCTTGATGCCAAGGCTTCCACCAAAAGACGCTGGTTCACGCCGCACAAATTGGCTGTCAATTTTTCACACTTTCGATGGCAGTTTACATCGCAGTCTAAAACAAATTACCAAATTGTCGCGTGGCGCTGGCTCAAAAGGTGGTTTTATATCTGTACAAACATGCTACGTCAAATTTCTGAAAGCCATGCAAAAGCAAACATGCAAGTTTCCCTTTTTAGTGGAAAATTGGTTAATGATGATTCATGCGTGAGTTGTGTAAAGAATTATTGTTTCCTTCAGTAGCTTAAACATTATATTAATTTACCTTTTTTAATCTGCGAAAACGTTGCAGGAGACGCCGGTGCCGAAGAATCGAAACCAGAATCATTGGAACCAGTAGATGTTCGGCCATCTGGATTATTTTCACACTCATAAAATTCTCCAGAACCTTCACTGGCGTCCGATTCTTCCTCATCGTCCTCGTCTGACGATTCTTCTTCTGAAGATGAATCGGATGAGTCTGACGAATGAATGACTTGAGGATCTTTTTTTTGCAATGGGCGTGGAGTCGCTATTAAAGGTCTCACTGCTTTTTCTTCCTTTATGAGTTTTTTTAGTTCAGTTACAGGTTTAACCACGTCTTGGGTGGATGTTACCAATTGTTCATCTTTTTGGTTAATTTTTTCAGCCTTAGTTTCCTCTCCTGTCTTTTGTTCAGTTTGTACTGATGATTCGATTTCTTTATTTGGAATGTTTTGTGATTCTAATGGTATTAGCACATCAGGAACAGCAGTTGTTTTTATATTTTCATGTAAGCTAGGGTCGATAGTTCTATTATTAATATCGTTTGGTTCAGATGCAGTCGAAATAGAGTCGCTGGTTGATATATTTGTCTGTTTAATGGACGTAATAGTTGTGTTGTTTAATGAGGTCGGTATTTTTTCACTTTTTAGATCCATTACGGGTGCCTCCAAAGATATTTCCTCAGTATTATTTCTTTTGATCTCTTCGTTCATGACTTTAGCCGGAACATTTGGTTTTGACTTCGATTCCGGTGAACTTTTATTGGGAGATTTAATATTTTTTAATTTCTTTTCAGATGTATTTTTTCCAGTATTATTGGAACACGTGCAAATTGCTTCACTTGTTGATGTGCCATTTTGCTTTTTTGTACCACTTTCATTTTTAAGATTTTTGACATTTACCTTGCTTATTTCGGGTAATTCATTCATATTTTGACTAAACAGTAGGGTATCATTAGAAGATACCTCAATTTCCTTATTTAAATTTGATTCTATCTTTTCGCCTAGCGTAGCAGTAACTTTTTGTTCAGATGTTTTAGGTGAAGCCGATAATTCTGATGACTGTATCACAGTGTTTGAGTTGGTTATCAATGTTTTATCTTTAATCATTCCGTTTATTTTATGTTTCTCATTTTCTACTTCAGATAGTTCTTTTGGTATAACTGTTAGTATTTGGCTTGTTTCCAAGTTATTCTGTTCTATTGTTTTTGGTTGACAAGACTGATTGATAGTGGATTGTGACGATATATCAATTTTTCGTTTAGTTGGTGTGGCTAATGATTTAACAGCATCTTTTTGTATGCTTTGTCCTAATTTTGTACTGGTGGCATCAGTTAAAATTTTAGGAGACTCGTGCATTTTTGTCACATCAGACTTTGGTTTAGGTTTAGGTAATGTAGGCTGAAGTGGTTTTATTTCCATTGTTTCGTCAGTTTTTGGTAATTTCTTAGATTTTTCGGATTTAGTTTTTTTCTGACTATTTTTTTTTAATTTATTCTCTTCAATATCACCCGAAGAGGCACTTTTACCTATGTTGTTACATTCCTTTGACACTATTACTTGTTCCAATATAGTTGCATCACTGTTGTTAACCTCAGCCTGTATTACCTTAGTTACATTTTCACCTAGACAGTATTGTTCTTGGTAATTACTTTTTTTTAGGTCCTTTGAGGATTCTGAACTTTTAGTTTTCTCTTCATGTTTTGTTTCTTGTTGTTGCTCTGGTAATACTGCCTTAGGAACTGATATTATTTGATCGACATGTTTGTTAATATCATGATCACCTTTGTTGTGTGATGGTAGTGATACTTTTTCTGTATCTTCGTCTGTCAAGATAATCGACGTGCTATTATCTGAAGTAACTTTTGTTTGAGTTATATCATTCGGGATGATTTCTTCATTGTTATTTCCTTCCTCTTCTTCTGGAAACCAAAATAATGCACGTTTGTTTTTTTCTTTAGCTTCATCTAAATTTTGTTTTCTTTTCATTAAGTAAACAGTTTCTCTTTTCCCTATTTTGTCCCAAAAATTTCCATCCTCGGGTTCTGGTGAGGCGAGATCGTTCCCAGCTGTATTTTTATGCGTTTTAATTGTCTTGATATTGTTCGTATGTTTACTTTTATCTACTACTTCAACTGTGGGAGACATTTCTTCCACTTCACTGCTGTAAATTATTCCTTTTTTTGGTATACGTGGCTTTTCCTCCACCGTAACATTTTCAACTCTGAACTTCAGTGGACTCATTGGGGCTGACACTTCAACTGATGATGTTATTTTTGTCTTTAACTTAGGTTTAGGTTTTTGTTTTGTATTATCCTGTTTAACTGATAATCTACTTTCTTCTATTGCAGGTAAATCTATATTCGTCTGTTCCTTAGGAAACTCGGTTATAGAGTCCAATCTACGAATGCTACTTCCAGAGGAGGACTTTTTTATACTTCTTCGTTTTGAAAAGTTTTTTGGATCTCTAACATCCTTATATGATTTCAGATTATCATGTAATGAATAGTCAGATTTTGTGGTTTTAAGGGGGTTTTGTATGGTATTTGATTTTTTTCTCTTTATAGACTCAAACGTCTCTATATTATTTTTAGATTTAGCAGTAATACCAACTTTGCTTAAATCTAAAGATGCAGTACTAAGGTTTTCACTCCTGATTAATGAATCTAATAAATTAGCTTGCTCTACTAAAAGTTCCATTGAACACCTTCGGTCCAAAAATTTATTTTCTACAGTATTTGGAACTGGCGTCGTTGGTAATGATTGAGTAATTTCGACTTCCTTCTTTTGTATCTTATATGGAGTCTCCAAGTCCTTTTCATCATCATCATCTTTGACTGTGAATTTTTCCACAAGTTTTGCACCCAATGTTTTCTTTTCCTTCTTTTCTTTGTAAGCTAAATCTTCAGAAAGCTTTTCTCTCCATTTCATAAATTCTTTTTCTTCGGGTTTTGCATCTTCGTTTTCTTTTTGATCTACTTCCTGATTTTGAGTATCATCTGAAGTTTGTGACTCCTCACCAGGCTTACGGGGAGAATTTCTTTTGATAGTATAAAGTCTCACAACTGTTCTTCCACGCTTTATCGTACTTCTTCCCGTACCCGGTGAAGAGTCTATACCGGTTTCTGGTTTGCCATCAACCCGGGGCATGAAAGGACTACTCTCATTATTGGTACTTAGGTTTTCATTCGGTTCAGTTACTTCCGGCTTGGGAGGCGGGGTTGACTCCACTTTATGTCTGTATCTATCTCTAGAGACGTCGATATCTGCGGTATTAATATTTACAGGTCGCGGCGTATAAGTTGGAGTACCGTAAGTTCTAGACGAAATCGGTATTCTTCTTGGGCTTTGTATTCTTAATGGACTTGCAGATCCCCTTTCTGAAATGGTTGTGAGCATCGGAGAGTAATTTCTTCCAGAACTGGAAATCCATCTTGAGGACAATGGTGCACGAGAGTAACTACTTAGAGACGAGTGATTACTGTAACTGCTTCCAGGATTCAGGTACGATGCACTGTAAGACGATCCAAGAGGAGACACTGAACTGCTATAGCTATACGGTGATCCAGTGTACGGGGATGACGACCCGTAATAAATGTTCGCGATATGTTCGGAAAACAGAGGCATGATGGCGCGTTAAATCACAGACGTGCGACAACCGGGTCGCACATCGGAGCGCGCGCGCAGACTGATGCTGATGGCGCGCGGGGTGAGCAGCGCGCGTACAGGTACGCGCTCCGCCCACCGCGCCGCCCCCCGCACCCACTGGCCGCCCGCCCCAGTCCGACGCCCAGGTGAGTGATTGATGATGCCAAGTAGATAATAATAGACACATGACTTTTGTCAAAATCTCGGAAGGAAGTTTTTACATTGCTAGACAAAATTTTTTCGTCATCATTCGTATTTAAATTGAGATAAGAAACTATTTTATCTTCTGTTTTATAAAATTTTATATGATGTAATTGTATTCGATACAAAAACTACGTTGTTGATTAAAATGAAAAGATACGAGCGGGTTATTTAGTACATTGTTATTATTAGATGGTCTAAAAATACAGCATCTTGCGACAAGCCCACCGGTATTATTAGCTAAGCAAGCATTGTCTACCTACTTACAAGTACTATTCACAGCTGGACCTGTTTATACAACAGATGTACGAGATTCTTTGTCACAATATATACCTATACACTCACTTTAAAAAAATGCAGTAACAATGTACCTATTATTGTGATCTATGTTGCGGAAGTGTGATTCTAGGATAGTGGGTTTTAATTAGAACAAAAATTTATTTCTTATATTCACCATTTCCGTAACCGTGTTACTAGCCACGACGACCACACGATGCATTAGCTACGAATAATAATTTATTATTTCTGTTAAGAAAAATAAATACGAAGTACTTAAATGTAACTTCTATTAGATTAAATAAGTAATGCTCTGTCTCAATAATAAATAAAATAAATAATAAATATTTTTGGACATTATGATACAGCGCCATCTAGTTCCGAGCTAAGCAACGAGGCTTGTATTATGGATACTAGTAGGTTGATATTCTACATATATGTATACATATTTTTTTGTAAATACATCATATTATACATAAATACATCCATGACTCGGTTACAAATGTTTATGCTCGTCACACAATATTTTGTCCCTACCGGGATTCGAACCCGGGACCCATAGCACAGAAGGCAGTGTTTACTACCGCTGGACTAATTGGGTCATCAAGTCAATGATTCAATGATTATTGTATAACTCATAGCAATATAGTTGTGGTAGCACAATTCTATATGTATTCTACCTATATTTATTATTAATAAATATAGGTGGATATGCATGCTGTTGAATAGAAACACTAAAAATTATAGCAGATTTTAATATTTAAGTATCTTCTAAAATTCCCTGTCACCTTTTCCCTTGCATTTCTATCGTGTACCGCAAAGCCAGATAATTATAGTTTTATGCTGTGGTTTAGTGCCGGTAAGCAAGCTGGCTGCCAGTGCATGTCAATAAATTACCAGCCTAATATTACTTCGTATCATTACACGTAGATTTTAGAACGGACTAAACTCCTCATATCATCATTCTATCGATATACCTACGGAGCAAATTCCAGCTCTGTTGACACCGATAATAAAAAGTAGGGTCATAGAAAACCCAAATAGATTTTAGTGCATGTCACATAACTAGTTCACTCTCTAAAAGTGGTCTCTTAAACTGTTATAGGTAATATAGAATTTAAATCTTGTTACCATAGGTCTTGCCAGACTTCATTAATTCTTTACAATTATCAATCTTTGTGCACCTTAATTAAAGAAACGGGATTCTTTGAAGTGCGCAATAATTTTCGGCTTGAGACCGCGGTCTCTGGCCGAAAATTGTATTGAGAGAGTAGTCGATTTGCACAATACGGAACTGTGCACTCGAAGACATTCCATAGGTCACATTTCAAAATGCATCCTTTATTTATTTACCTCACTACCAACACCTTCTTATCCGGGGTCTTAACCCAAGGATGACACATATGTGATATCCATATAATCCATAGGTGCTATGATGCTCGCATCTAATAATTCTATCTCTCGTAGCAAGATCACCAGTTCAATTGTAATAATTATGGCGTTAATACTTCACTGAATAATAACCACAACACTTCATAATAAGCACTAGACCAATCTAGTGGTAATCGTATAAAAATGCTTCGTTTGTGAGCTTTAGGCCAACCTAAAGCTCACAAACGAAGGAATTGCATGCGTGAGTTTGGTATATGAATGATGTCATACTGTAACATGTGTATAAAAATACTATCTCATTCATTATCGTCTTCACGTACTTCCTCATGAAACATCTCAGATAAACAAAACTGAAGAATAAAAATCATCAGCTACATTCTTTACTTGTCCTATATTTTTTCATACTAAAATAATCACCTACCCACCCAATAAACATACTGCGAACAAATAAGAGTGCTTTAAAACAGCTATAACGGGATTTATTGACTATGAAAATAATTTATGGTTTCCTTCTCGTTGATAAATATATTTTTTTAACGACTATTGCTTAAATGCAGCGCTGAAGTTCGTAGAAGTAGAAATGACGTTATTGAGTTCCAATGACATAAGAATAGCTGATTTTTTGTGTTAGAACAATTTCTATTTGTATTGCTGATTCCTTTATTCAGTTCATTCATTTATGCACGATAAGTACAACAGCGATCTTAATGCCAGAGTAATGTATTAGTCTTAATTCATAATGAAAGTTTAACTGGATTTTGATAAATAAGGCCAAATTTTATATAGATAAAACACCACATAAATTAAACAATACATTTAAACTTTTGTGTACAAAGGCGAGCTTAATTCAAGACTGAATTTTCTTCCTGCAAACCTTTGAGTGAGAGAGTTTCTCGATTTTCTTCAGCGAGCCTTTTGAAGGAAAGATGCTCGTTTTGGATTTTTATCCAATTTTTATCAACGTACCCAAGTTTTGTTATCTGACACGATATAAAAAACAGCCAACTGTATTCCATCAATTCTTTTTATCATACCAGTTACGACAAAATTCGATACGCAGTCGTTTTGGTGTTCTTTTCAGGCATGCAGTATTCATCGGGTGCAAAGTTTCCAAAGGACGCAAGTCAGAATTGTTATTCAAGTCAGTTTCCACCATTTGTCGCAGGGTTTGAATTGTTGGATTCTGTAATGTTACCGCATTCGACAGACTTTCACGTGTAATTGCCTCGTAACTTACCTCCAAAATTATCCAAAAAATGAATGACAATCTCGCATCTTAAAAAGTAACATGTTACCAGGAGGGCTAAAAAGGCCACTTTGTCAGAATCATATTAGGATAATAATATGAATCCTATTGCAGATCGCAAAATGGTCACAAATTGGCAATTCATAATATGACCAGCGTACAACTCATATCCCGCAATTAGTCTATTTGACCAATTTTCGAATTTCGATTTTTTTTTTCTTTATTGTAAGTACCTAGATAATTTCAATAAATTTTAGTTTGCAGTGTAAATATAAAAATTGTTCTATTTTAATTCCACCAACCTGAATAAAAAAATATATTTATGGTATCTCTCAGTCACGAAAAGGCAAATTTAATATGTAATAAGTAAGTACTTTTTTTAGTAGATAATACTTAGGTTACAAAAAAATACTTTTAAAAAATGTTTCCAAATTATATATTTAGGTAACTCAGTGCCATCCAGCAAAAGCTACCCATTCAAAGTAACATTTTTAAAAAAGCACATTTTACAGTTTTACATTTAACTACATTTTAATTTTTTTTTATTATATTGCAAATAATTTGAAATAATGAAAGAAATAAATAATATACGCAGCAATATCATCCTTACAATTCATAATAACTACGTATACTTTTAAACGCAGTTACAGTTTCCCTATTGTTGTTGTAGAGTAGTACTAACGTACTAGTACGTTGTATGTTAAGGCTATGGTTGCTTATTGCTTCGTAAAAAGAGAGTCTTTCTGTTATCTCTTTGCAGCATGTGCTTGCTCCACAATAAGTTGATTCAATAAGAGGAAAATAGTAGCCGTTTGTTGTCATATTTGTTCAAGCGGCGTCCAGTGAGACGACGTTCTCTATGCCACCCGCACAAGTTGTTCTCATTGACGCGTGAACAAATGCCAAGATGCTGAACTAATATTTCCGCTTCGCATTTCAGTTTTGTTTTAAGATGCTGCTGATGTGCGATATCGACATAGAGGTTGGTATAAATTTGTATATGTAGTTGCTATAGAAATTAGACATTGTAATTGTTGTTGTTGTTATTGAATAGTGTTCCAGATGTTATATTGCAGTTTCTTTCGCGAGTCATCGTACAGGTCTCCCGCAAGGTTCTGGATCTAGCCCCCCAATCATAGTAAATTATGATTAAAAATAAAAAAAACACGTTCACGTGACTCTAATGATAAAGCTATTGGGAAATAAAGAGTAGAAAATTTAATAAAGGGTTCTGATTCCCATTCATGAAAAATTCCAACAGATAATATGTAATATAGTTATATATATAATATTGTTATATATGTAAAATACGTACTTATATGTGTTTTACTTTTGTTTACCTATTGTAGGTGATGCAGGAAGTGTTCGTTTCACTCTCCACAGGCTCACAGTATCGCGATTAATAATTATAAGTTGAAAGCTTTGTAATTAATGTTTCTGGAACTCGCCACTTAAAGAAGAAAAAAATATAAAAAGTAAATATATAAAGAAAACTCTCTCAGAATATATTACTTTTTTACTTTCGCTGTGGCTTGTATCAAAAGATCGGCTGGCATTTGTCGATGAATTTCTATGTTGAAGGTCTTTCTTGGTTCCGAAAATTTAGACGTGGACGTGATTATCTCTACAAAAATGTACAGAATCCAATATTGATACCATACGATAACTAATAGAAACGAACTTAAAAATACTTGCTTTTCTGCTTCGCAAAATTTACACTCGCTGCGTCGACTGCATGTCAATGCGATGAAAAATTATAAAAAAATAAAGTTATTGGCTGTCTCGAGTATTAGGACACCTCAGTCAGGTGGTCAGTACACCCAGTTCAGGAAACCTGGGTGTACTGCTACTAACCGAAGAGCAAAAAATACGATTATCACGCACACTGCCACCACAAAAGGACATGAAGATATCTCTATAAATAACAGCCTCTTATTTGTATTATCATCTTTAATGTCCCGATAGTCAATTAGTCACCCGTCACCTCCTTCACGGAGTCCTCCCTCTTTTGTACCGTATCTACGCTCTGTACGTATTTTTTGGCGTAGGAGGGTCAACGCTCTCATCGTATAGGTGCCGTCACGAGTTTAGAGCGCTCGACGAAAGTAGTGGGGAGACTTGCGCATGTCGTACACTCGTGCTCACATATATTACGAAGAGTTTTTAGAAAAGTTAGATTAACTTGAGTTGTTACTTTTAATGGAAAAGAAATAGAAGTTTTATATAAGTAATTTAAAAGAGAAAAATAAAATATAACCACGGTTTATTTTATAAAAATAATAATTTATTATTTTTGTAGATACCTATAGAATCAATATTACATAATCAATAATAAAATTAATGTGTTTTTTAATTATTGGTGTACGATAAAGTATATTCTATCTATCTATCTATAATCAATTATATTTAAAAAAAACTTAAATTCTAATCATTTGGCAATAATCCAATTCCTTTCATCAAATCGTCGTTAATTAAGGAAGTTGAAGTTAGTAGATGGATGCGACTGGAACTACTTGTTGAAAGTTAAAAGGTCAAGACGATGAAAAAATACGAAAGCAATATCTGCGTAAATGTACTTTGGGCGATACACCAATACGACGCCGGCACTGGCCGCTTCACCCGCCGCACACCGCACACCCCGCCAAACGGACCCAAAAAATGATATCTGCGCATTCAAGGCCAGAGCTCTAAACTCGTGACGGGACCTATAGTACAACGTAGAAGGAACTACGTGCCTGGCGTAGCATAGCGTAGTAGAGTCTACGCTCCAAGCGTAGTACAGCCTGGAAGTAGCTATTTTTTGTTTGGGCAAACAATGATTTGTAACATTAAGGTTATGAAAAAGATAATTATGTAATACAGTTGATTTGCGATTCATTATAAAATAACATTTGGTTGCATAATTATTTAATTTCTTATGGAATTCAGTTTCCCCCGAAAAATACGTTCTCTTAATGTCTTGTATTCGCAGTAATGCTGAGTGTACAGGTACACGTTTACTTTATGGTCAATGTATGTACCTTTGATGGTTCGTTGTAGTTTATGTATGCTCAAATCAAAATAAAATCAAAAGGTTTTTATATCAAATAAACTTTTTTAAGCACTTTTAAAATGTTATGATTCTAGTTGCTATAGATAGTATAGGTGCTTAATATTGTTAATTATAATACTTTTAGAATACCTACGTACCTACTCATAAATATAGCTAAGTTAAGCTTGGCATAGCACATTAGAGCTGCTTTTAATTTATTTCTTTTTTTTATCGTATGCTGGTAAATACTAACAGGTCCACTGTCAAAAACCGCACAAACTACAAGGCTAATTGTTGTGAGGGACGGGACCTTATTGCCCCAGAGAGTTCATCAGGGCTTCTTAGGAACGATGCGGGTCTCTCAACTTTGTCTTGCCTATTATACGTACGTCTTGAGTTATTATGCGTTCTGGAGTGAAACTAATGACATAATAGCGAGGAAACAATAAAGCACTGGTTGTTTTACAATTATAAGAATATGCATTCAGTGTTAAAATGATTGTAATTATTACGAATATATTAAAAATCTCGACATATGAAATGAAGTTAACTTATTTTAGTTAACAGTTATTACTTACAAAAAATGCAAATGTACAAACATAAACAGTTACACTAATCAATTATTAACAAGCATGCACTAAAACAGCACCATAAGATATCTTAATCTCAATTTTCATTCAAACATTCATTTGAAGAAAATATAAAAGGACATATTGGTTTTGCATACCAAATTTGGTCAAAATAGAATTAAATTAAATATTGTTTAGGCTGAAAGCAAATTCAATTTTACGTAGACTTACATAAGCAATTAAAAATCGTAAATTTTTCATGCATAAACTAATAATAATATGAGAAAGAGCAACCACTATTCTTTAAAAAGAACATATTATTATCATACTTACACAAGATTATTTTAAAGAGGGTTATGCCAATTCGAAACTAAGTTATTGATTTAAAGTATAACAAGTATAAAAATATATAACAACAAATTTCTTAAAATACTCGAATCCCGATGGAATTTACCATTTTCCCATAAATAAATAAACAACTAAATATTGAGTTCTTATGTGAAGATGACAATTATTGGAATTGCCAAAAGTTGTAAAATTCTTTACCTTTCCCAAATAAACTTGCATAAGTACCTAATTCGTTGGCCTTCTTACCCACGCTCGTCTAGGAATCCATCGTGTTCGTGTGTATCAATTGATTCTCGTGTACGACACCAATTAGAATAATTTATTATTGTCATGGCTAAAAATAACCTGACCTTGATTCCCGATCATGAGTATTGAGCTTCCTACAGAATTAGTACGGATTTCCAATAATAAATGCACTTAAGAACATATTCAATGTGTTGTTATTGTTCGCTCTCTTTGATAAATGTGTGCGATTCCGACATTATTTTATTGCAACTTTCATTGTAATATAATAAATTCAGTCATGTATTTATTTTTACCAAGTATCAATGAATGACGGAAATTACATTTGCTTTAAAAATCTATTTCAGTAAGCGCGCGTCGTAAACGGATAATTTTCAATAATGCCGATAGTGACTTCAACTTTCATATGTGAAAAAGAGTACTTTAATTTTAAAATAATAAAATTTAAATTACAATTTCTGCTTGACTTTTTGCACATACAATTAGTTAAATTATTCAATTAACGATTAAAATTAAGACGCAACATATGCGTTTCGGAGAATGTGACGTACTCTAATGGTTTACATTGACAATCTTCAAGAAGATATACTATAGGTCATAAATTTTCGGACCTTTTACTACAACGTGTCACAAAACGTGACACAACTAGTCAATAATGTTTTGACATAGAAGACTACAAGAAACAAGGTGGGTAAGAGGGAAAGAAGTTAGGGCAGGATAGTAGTAGATCGGTAAGAAGTCGACACTACCATGTCATTGTAAACAACCACTTTTTACCGGCCATATCACTGTACTGCCTTTAATGCCTACTATGGACTTAAAGACCTGCTTATACAACCAGAAATAAGCCAAAATACCTTCACATTTGAGCTCTTGCTTGAAGAAGCCGTAAAGCATGGCGCCGCAGTGATCGCAGAAGGTAGGCGACATGAACTGGTGGGGCCGAAACCGGTGAGGTACGTCCACCTTGAACCTCTCCCGAAGGTACTGCAAAAATAAACACAGAGTATGGATTTCTGAAATTTTCCAACGCCGAATATAGGTAGCCTTATTAGGCGTCTTTATTACAAAACGTAACTAGACGTACGTTTTGTAAATTTACGAGGCTGGTAGACAATTTTACCTTATTTTCTACGTTTAAAGTTACAGGCAATATTCATTTCTTTTTTTTCACATGTCAAATGAAACTTTCCATCTTGTTGTCGAGCCAGGGTTTAATTGCCTGTTGGCGGAATTATTCGTTTAATATGTAAACGCTATGCTTGAGCTTTTCTTTTAATTTTGTAATGCATACCTATTTACTACTGTCGCAATTTTTTTACACATTTTAAATCTCTGAATCGAACATAGAATTCAGACCCCTATAATATTTTTTAACAAACGATCCAATCACTTCACGAAAAAATTAACGTCCACTTTGGGTCTTGGAGAGGACTAACCCAACGTATCCCAATAATATTTTCAAGCTTTCTAGTACCTAAAAAGAGTCTCTGAGTCTGAGCTATACCGCGGATAAACAGACAGATAAATGGAGGGACCTGGCGAAACTATGAGGGTTCATTGTTGACTACAGCACGGGCTTGTCAAGGTTTGAAGGTACTTATTATATTTCCATATTCTAAAGAAATTTACCACAGTGGCTTCCGAATGTGCGGAGGATCCAGTACATTTTCCGAGCAGCTTGTTGTGACATCTCTTGTGGACCGCTGTCTGGCACACAGAGCAGCTGTAGCCCTGCTTGCCGAACCCCCATAGGAACTCCTTACAGAACGCGCAAAACGTCGGCTGCCGGAAGAACTTTGCCACAAAACGGTGCCCGTTCACTTCGTGGACCCTGAAAACAAGAGATATAATGCCATTATATAAAAGTCAAACGCCCTTGCATCCCTATCAGATTTTGATAGAAATGAATACTTAACATAAACACCGGCCAAGTGCGAGACGGACTCGCGCACGGTTCCGTAAAAAATTGGGCAAAAAATAGCGTTTTTGTATGGGCGCCCCCTTAAATATTTATTTATTTTAATTTTATTGTTTATTATTAAAGTAAAAATACAACTGAGTAATTTGTGAATATTTCAAGTGCCAACCAATTGCCATTATTGATATCGAGCAAAAAAGGGCAAAAAAGTCACGTTTGTTATATGAATATTTTTTTTTTTACCGGCAACAGAAATACATATATTTTTAAAATTTCAACTCTCTAGCTATCACGGTTCTTGAGATACGGCCTAGTGACAGACAGACGGACAAACAGAAAAGTGTTAATAATAGGGTCCCGTTTCCCTCTTCGGGTACGGAACCCTAAAAATACCTCATCGTTTTGTGATTTGATCACGTAGGTATATTACGTTATTGAATTATTTTAAATTTGTATTTTTATTTACTTTGGCTAACTATCTGTGCTTTGACCCAGACTAAGTTTGTTACTTAGCGTGGTTACTAGCCACTCACCGATTTTCGCGCATTTTCAAGTTTAAAAAAGCATGAGTCAAGCCAAGGAAACCTCTAGCACTACAGGCTTGAACCGCTGAACTGAATTAAATAAAATTTGGGAGTGACATAGAATAATTTTTATCCCGGAAATCTTACTTTTTAAAACGAAGGTTTAATAATATTTTTTTTATAAGAAAAGAAAATGCAGACAGATCACTAATATAATTTATATCAATTTGCATCTAGTCCGTTGTTTGTTTTTCTATACCTTAGGTATTTGCGTAATCGGAACATATCTATACTTAGCACGTTGATGATAACCTGGCTCAAAAGTAATATGAATGGGCTGAAAACTACCGACACGAAATGTCACATCAACATCACTTGGCGTCCTCTCTTCATACATAAATAAGCGCACACGCCCAATAAACTACCGGAAAGTGTGTTCCAGACCATTTAAATAAATTATGTAATATGTGCCATATATTGTGCTAAAAATGAAAATATATGAATCTCAGCGTGTAGGTGTGAAGGGAACTGTTGATAAACAATCTTTCGTCAAATCTCATAAACTAACTATTCTCATACAATTAGGCAGGTGTACCTACTTAGTATCTAATGTACTCGATGGTGCGAGCGGATTTGCTCCCTCCCTATTCCTCCATAAAGTTGTAATCCCTTAATTAGAAACCTTTTTGCAGCGGATGTTTACATTACACAAAACACAAAATAATAATTTTAACAAGGGCAAAATATTATAATAACATACAAAGGAAAAAATATGCAGAAAACGACTCTGTAGTAGTAAAACGATCTAACTTGAACTTAATATAAGGATGATAATTATACACCCAAAACCATGTTTCCCAACAATTAGATAGGTATATTTTTAATTGTACATACGTTGGTGGAATTTGAGAGGGATACATTAAATCATCTAACATTAATTTAAATTTATAAGTATGTATAATAATGTATTTATATAATAATTATGATCTATTAACTACATGTTATAATATGTAATACATATTTTGACTTTGACACTTAAAAAATACAACCTGGAGGTATAATTTTCAATCTTTAGAAAACCAACGAAATGCGCAAATTCTTGCACAACAAGCGCAGACAAAGCTCTTGAAAAATCCGCCTGTTATTGTTACATCATGTATGTAAACTGTCTAGACAATAAAATTGGCAAAACCATTAGCTGACCGGGTTCACCTCCGCCTTCGCCCGCCCGCGCAATGTTGTGACAAGCAATATCATTATCCCACATGTTCTTACTGAAATCTTTATACTTAGTTTACATCGCAGATTGATGGTATGTAGGTATTATACTGTGTGCATACCTAATGTTTTGGTAAAAGTGCAATGCAGTCGTGCAAGTTTTGTTATTGATTTTAGTTGAAAAGTTATATATAGCGTTAGCTATCTATTAGCGTATTTAAAAGAAAGTATTACTTAGGCCTAACAAGGTTCTTGTTCGAATAGATATTTAAACAAACATTTAGTAGTAAGTTCTTAAGTACCCCCTAAGTTTTATACAGGTGAAATGTACCCGACTATATTCTATATTTTTTATATTCAATTAATACATATCATCATCATCAACCCATTTTTTTTTTCATCAACCCATTGTTGTCCCACTGCTGGGCACGGGTCTCGTCTCATTTTTTAAAAGTGATTAGGCTATAGTCCACCACGCTAGCCTACTGCGGGTTGACAGACTTCACATGCAGGTTTCTTCAAGATGTTTTCTTTCACCGTTTGAGCATGTGATAAATACGCACAGCACATAACATCCGAAAAGTCAGTGGTGCGTGCCCGAGTTTGAACTCGAGACCTTTGACATGTCAGTCCACTGGTCACACCACAAGGCTACCACCACAGCTCTCAATTAATACACATGCTATACATAAAAACCTTTGGTAAAGAATTATCTGAATTCACAATTTTTACACTAAGTGACAGCATACGCACCGCAAGTTTTTTTATGCAATCTAGTGATGAGGATATACTCACTTATGATGTTTGATGGCACCGCGCCGCTGCGTGATGCGCTTGCCGCGGGAGCGGCGAACGGCTCCCTCGCCACCCTCGCCGCAACCCCCGCCCGGCAACCACTGAAATGCACAAAATGAATAATAGTTATATATTGGTTATTAATTTTTTCCAGTGGTGTGAGCATGGAAGGGCTCCTCTGTTTTAAAAGTCCTAGCACACTTAATAAAATCTTTAAAATAAACAGTTTGTACTCTTTGTTCATTCGAATTAAACGCACCCTAGCCCCTTGTTTTATAGCCTCGTCGATTCTTAACTTAGAATTGCAACTTGGGTAAGGCTGCTGTAAAAATACTAAGACAGTATATAAAAACCAGAGTTTCTGAGTCCTGAAAACTATTGTGTGCTTGTGTATGGAAGCAGCCAAAAGAATGAACATACAAAAATCCCTGATAACCGAATTACTGCAACTTCATCTCCACTACCCTTTACACCAATTGTAAAGGCATGTTAATATGCTAAAGAACCTTAAACAAAAATCTTCATACGCATCAGTCACACAGGCACCCCCCCCCCCAAATTCTCCCACAAAAGCCAGCCATAATTGTCTCCGCAATCAATCCTAGCGCGAAAGCGAGCAAACCATTAATACTTGCAGGACTCATATCACATTCAAAGATCGATCATTCGCGCCAAACAGGGCAGTGTCGAAGGGCCGAATCCTGTTTGAATTTGATAATGATAGCCAGTGCAAAGAGATGGTCAAAGTAGTCAATAACACCAAAGAGCTGCAGACTGAAGGTGCCAAACGACATCCTCCCGTAGTTATACTGAAAGGCATTATTAAGTCAACCGTCAAAGAAGAACTAATAGAAATTATCAGCCACCAAAACTATTCCCACTGAAGCTCTCTGATTATGCTTTCTAACCTCCAATAGAAACGACAAACTTTAACTTTGGTGTTATGGAAGGGCGCCCGGACCAAAACACCACCCTACTTAATCTGGAGAAGGTAGCAGTAGATCATCAGCGTGTACACATTGAAGCCTTCTCGAGGTTCGTGAAGTGCCGCAAGTGCCTACAATTTGGTCACACAGGCAACAAGTTTTCAGCTACCGTCCAGCCTTGCGTCCACTGCGCCTCCGAAGAACACCAGTTTAATACCTGCCCCAATAGAGATCAGCCAAGTAATTGTTACAACTGCATTAGTTTCAATAAGAAAACCGGATCTCAAATCGATACCAAGCACCCAGCAAATAGCCACCCATTGGAAGTTTTGACCGACTACGGCACTCTCAAATCAGGAGTAACTCCATAAAAAATTCAATTACTGCACTCCATTATTATAATATCTTCCACCCATCATAAGCAATTAAGCATTTTATCATAATTGCTACTTATGTAGTACCTACTACCTAACTCTAGGAATGTATAATGTCATCTTATGACATCTGGTATGTACTATTCATTTCTGAAGATTGTTTTAAGATTAACGGATCATAGGTCTTTTCTTTACTTGAAGTATTATTACAATCAATACAAGTAATAAATATGCTAGACTATATATAAATCTGGCATATTATAACAGTAAAGTTTACACGGCATTCTGTCACTCAATGACACCTCATTGATCAACAACCGAAGCAGGTGACCAGTTTGTAAGCCAATTTCCTGACACTGCATTCATAAAAGCTGAGCTAATTCGTCGCAAAGTACATACTTAATTAATTATTTATCTCAGGAGTCATTAGCATAATGTTGATCACTATAAAAATCATCTACGGTACAAAATGCGCCATTGCGCGCGCTATTTACTAATCGTAATACCCACATTGGCATGGTATCGATGCATCTGTGCTGGCTTGGCGTAACGATATTCAGACTCTGAGTAGTATATTGACCCGCTTTTATTTTTATACATCATCCACTTACCTACCTGAGATCATAAATATATAATCTTAACCTAGGTATACTTGATGATGAGGTATACTTCAATATTTTTAAGTATTTCCACTTAAAGCTAACCTTTTCACTTAGCACTGAAAAACACATTCACATTGAGAGGTTTCACAGCTCGTAGCATGAAGCATGTAGATACATATTTTACTGTTGGTAGAGTTCACACCGTCTATAAATGTCAATATTTTATCTCCATACATTTCTATCACCGAATATCGCTTTCATCTCCGTCTCCCTCTTCCCATAATTAGTCTGCATTGTAACTTAAAACGCGTCTGGTGACGTGATCTCCATTTCTACACATTACTGAAGTAATTTTTAAACCAACTTATAAGGGTGATCCTGATTATTTAAAAGGTATTATTCGACATAATCTCCTAACGAGTCCATGACATCTAGTCTTTTCTCTAAGGCCTGAATACTATTAGCAATATATTTTAGATTTAGTCTGAAAAAAAACGCGTTAATATTTTCCTTCACATCGCGACAACTTGAGCACGGCACTGTTATTATAGATAGGACATTTTACTGAATAAATATACACTTCATTGTTGAACTTTGTCGTGTCTATTATTGCCTAGCGATCCTCATCCTCCATAGTAAGTTCCCATTATACAGCTTACCAGCTGGGTTGGCTATCGAATGGGCTGACAGGCTAGGGATCAGTCAATTAGTTTTATCATTGATGGCTCCTCTTACAACAAAATAGTTTATTAATGCCATGGTCTCTCAGGAATTGGTTCTATCTACAATATTATTCTTTTTGCTACAACCAGGTGTTCTTTGGTACACAGACGTCAACTCAGTATTTAGAAAAAAATATCCAAAAACACACGGATTAGTTATTTTTAAATCCAGTCTCTTAAACAGCCCATACTCAAGCATTTGAATCTCGCTATAGTGAACCATTAGTGAACCATTCTACCATACAGATGAACCATGCAAACTAGATTATAAAATATGGTAATTATAACACACTGTAAACAATAATGATTCATCGGTTGTAACGATTAACTGTTTGTTGTTTAGGTGCTCGAGCTGTTGTGTCACTCAGTAATAATTACGGTGACTTGACCAACTGCCAACAACGTGCACCCACATTGGGCATGAAACAGCGACGTCCATACGTGATGCAGCCTCAATACTTATTATGGGAAATGTTCTCAGATTAATACATGCGTGCGTATTCATACTGAAGACTCATAAATCTCCAACTATACAATAGTTGGAGATTTATGAACATGACGTAAGGCTTTGTTGCTACAGAAACACACATTTATTTTCAGCTCTACAAAAGATTTTGAATGAAGATAAAGAAAACCAAAATAACTTTTCTACGTTTTCTTTAGTGTTATTAAGCATTTATGTAAAATTGTTCGTAGCACATTGAGATTAAAGTAGATACTGTAGCAGTAAAAATAAACAACTTTAGCTCTGAAAAACGGAATTTGCACGAAATAAATATAGTTTTCACGAGCTTTATACTCGCGCCAAGTAGCTACAAGAAGTAAGATGTCTAAGGAAAATATATTTTTAATAATGCATCAAATTGTAGATTCAGATATTAATTTGATAAACAACGTGAACCATTATGATATGATAATTATCAAAATGTAACATGATAATTAGTAGCGCTAGCGCATTCCGCTCAGCGCGCCGCTCCGCTCGCTACAAAGCCCGCGTTTATTTTTGCATTATGAAGTTTCTTATTCAGCGATATCAATGTAAAGCTCTCTGAAAGCCAAGAATTTGGGTGCCATACGAAACGAGAAATTGGACATACCCGAAACCAAGATGACATCGCACGCAACTGATGTCGCTGTGTGCACACATCGCCAACTCAAACGTCACAGTCACTGGCCGGGATGCACAAAAATGCCATCGCCAATAAACATCGGATTATGTGATACCAATGTAGCGCCCTTTCAGACGAAGGGACACAACTAGATACACCGGTATTTGTATAGAAAGCGTCGCGACTCAAGGTCTGCGAATTCCCTGGCATGGATCCGGGTGGCTACAGTTGAAATACACGGCTGATGTCAAATGGCCAAAATTGAGAATTCGTTTGTCATATGTTGAGATGCAGTGCAGTCACGTGAGCGATTGCACTACGCGATACGTTCGATTTGCAGTCGCATGCATAGGCGTTAACACCGGCGTGGCATTGGAATGTTGTTCTAACACTGACGGTCAGAGTAATTCCCATTCAAACGTACTACATCAAAGTAAATTAAATTGCCAGATTTGACTACCATTTTCCTATTAAGCTCGAGAAAACAAATTGGTCTCGTTGAGTACGGTCCTTGCAGTTATGCTTTTTGTGGTACTTGTAGCTACTTACGTGATGCCTTGTGGTTAATTTAACCTTCTTTATTTATTGACCTGGCATACATTATATTATTAATCTTCTTACAGAAGATTAGATACTTTTATCTTTTTATGAAGTGGCCACCGATCAAGTCAAGATACAAAATACTTATTTATTGTTTCTAAAACATTTAGGTAGTGTGCGGCAACACGCATACATATACATATATGTATAAGACAGTCAGTTGATCTAAAATTTGGTAAACTATCTACTGCATCGGATGTAAATTGCTAAACGTAAACGAACTACTTCAAAATTATCGCTGTTGTGTTTCTTGTAATTGGCACCTTATAACAAAGGAATCGTTTATGAAATATCTTACCTAACCTATAGATAAATTGGTTGTTTGCTGTAGACAGTTGTATTTTGTTACGTTGAATGAGGATGATAGACAATTACATAGGTGACAACAACATATTTTTAAGGAATAACTCATTTAATATATTTTTACCACATTTGTGGCGAACAAGCTTATGGGCCGCCTGATGATAAGCGGTTACCGTAGCCTATACATGTGTGCAACACCATGGGCACGTGCCGACCCTTTAGAAACCGTAAAATAAGGGAGTATATGGAGGAAGGGTAAGGGAGTGAATATAGTCACTCCCCCGACAAAGTCTGGTAACCTTACTCACTCGCAAAAACACAACGATTATGGTTTCACTGGGAGGGAACTGCTGTAGGCTGAGTTGATTGATGCTTATATGACTAGCTAGTCATAAATATAGCACTATGACACTATGACTATTAACGTAATTTTATTGGTAAAGGGCTTTCAAAATCGGTTCAGTAGATCCAGAGAGATTATCCCCTACAACCTCACAAACTTTACTTTTTTATAATATAATTGTAGTTAATATTAATTGATTAGTTTGTTCACTTGTTTCACAGACCACATCGCAACCTCGACTTTACGCTCATTTTATGTAATAAGGTATGCAGACGTCAGTTAAGGTCTTCCCCAATACCTAACTATAATAGCTTGGAACCTCATTGTGAGTGGAGCCCAAAATATATATATACGTTACGGTAAATCTGATTATTAACAACTTAATATGTAACTTAATATTTTTACAAAATTATTAATAATAACCACATGTTTTGGTAAATGTGAATAAACGATCGAAATTTATTAGATACTTTTAGTAGTAATTATTAATAATTCACGACCCATATTGGTAAAAGTTATAAAATAAAGGGTGGTATTTAATACTTTAACTGTAAATCCCCTTTTTTCAATCAAAATATTCGAAATTACAACCAAAAATACTAAATTGCACACTAAATTTGCTCATCAAATAAATCAATTATACTATACTGTTAGATCCTTAAAGCTTAATAGGACCGATTCGGTTCTGGCGTTGTGGTAACAGTTCTAACCTAAACCAATAATTATGAATAGGACTGATTCGGTTCAAATTTAGTGTGCAATTCAGTATTTTTGATTGTAATTTCGAATATTTTGATTGAAAAAAGGGGATTTACAGTTAAAGTATTAAATACGTAGTACAGTCATTTATTTGATATGCAGTAGGTTATTAGTGGAGAAATTTTGTTTGCTTAAATTTCTAAATAGAGGTGCAGTTAAAAATTTCCCTAAAATAAATAAAAAGCCAATGTTTTTTGACCAGCAGGTATTTATTTATAATATTAAACACAGTCTTACAATTATATTAATTAGAGATCACTTATGACATTTATTAATAATAATAGATCATTATTAATAATCTTCAATTATTCACTCTTACCGTATATACATATACTGAATCCAAAATATATTGATGACATAGCTTTCACAAAAAATATTATAGTGTTGCTCAAACACAAACTCTAGAAACTGAGTAGTTTCAACTCAGGCTATCGCAGTCCACTGCTGGACATGGGCCTCTCCCAAACTGCACCATAGTGGGCTGGGCATGTTTGTCGAAGGACCTTTTCGACAGTCCATCTAGACCCCCGGCTAGATGGACTGACGAAAAGGTAGTGGGCATAGACTGGATGAGGAAGGCGGAGGACAGAAATTAGTTTACTAACTAAATAATTGAGCTGTGTGTGTACCTATCGTCTACCCTGCGGCATTAATTTCCTTCATACCTAATTATAAAGTGACTACTAAGCGTAGAAATCCAGGGTTTGATTCCCAGTAACAAAGTGGTCAGTAAGAGCTCGGAGTTATATGTATATTATGCCTAATTAGGTAACGGCAGTTTTATAAAACTCTTATAAATACTGACTAATAACATTACATTTCCATAGTTAATTTGCGTTTGTATTACTGTTCCGTTTCCTGTAAGGCAAATATTGTTATCTACGATAGTAGATAACGTATTTATTTCAAAGCCTCTTTCTTCATCTTCTATATTTAGTCAGACAGGTTCACAGTGAGGGTCAGGAGTCCTATGTCCCGACGATACAGCAAGGACATGCAAGTTATCTTCTATATACACCGCTGCTACCACGATAAGTGAGAATTGGCTATTTGACAGTTTTCGGAAAGATATTTTTATTTCTTTCCCCAAAAAAACATTGTTTATTAGAAAAAAAAATCCTCCCGTAATTAAAAATTTGTGCGAAAACAGTCGATCACGTGACATTTCTGGCTGTAACGTCACATTTCAATAAACTAAGTAAAGCTAGCTACGACGCTCCTACTCTGAAACATATTTTAAGTGGAAAGTTTGCTGATTTTTCAATAGAAATTAGAAGCTTATATAACCTTATAATATAAATATATTTTATGAAAATTACAAGCTACAATATGTGTGCCGTGTATTTGTGTAAAAGTACTACAATTTAACATACATACATACATACACCCACGCCTTTTTCCCATGGGGGTAGGCAGAAACTACAGAATGCCACGCGCTACGGTCCCTGCATACCACTTTTGCCTCGTCCAATACAATTAAAAATAATACTACAATTTAATATCCTGATTAATTGTTTATACAGGTTCCTAAATGTCCTAAACGTCGAAAGCAGTGGTTACGTTTATGTTCAGGACAAATTTTGCATTTTACAACACATAAATTTGCCTCTCTTTTCAGCTGAACACACCCTATAGCGTCATCACAATACGATTGTCGCGAAGATCTAAAATTACAAACATAACCTTTAAGTAATTTATAATTATTTCATGAATTTTTTACTATTTGATGTTAAAATTATACATATTAACTTTTACTATAAATTATATGTAATTACATTATTAATTTTGGTATTTACATGGAAGTTTTTACATTCCGAAACTCGGCTGAACAAAAGGATTACATGAAAAAAAATATGCAACCATAAATTAATCGAATTTTGGCAGATTTGCACGATCAGCTTTTCTAAGGCCTGGCTCTATTTCATGAAACTACTCTCAAGCACAAATTAAAATATTTTAGAGGAAATCTCAGCAAACTGCCAACGATAAAACACACGACATTTTATTTTGTGAAATGTGACGTCACACCCGGTTTCAGTTTGTGTAATCCACAGATAAAAAAAACTGTAATTTATTTTTCAAAAATAGGATATATTATTTTACAATTTATTTTAATGCAAAAACATATTGTATGATGATTGTGACTATCATCGTACAATATGTTTCATATATATGTAACATATTAAATATTTTATCGTTACAATTATTGTCAATAGCCAATTTATACTTAATAGGATCAACGCAATAATCCCATTGCATGAATGCTCTAAACATATATACAAAAAACATATTACCCAATAATAGATATTGGGTACTAAAAGTTATGAAGATACTGAATCTTTACTCACATCACATCACTGATCTAACGCACATGAACAAACACACTCACCCACACAAACACTAATACACACACACACATATACGGACACCGCTCAAACCAACTTTCCCACTACCACTCACATTACCCCACACGTAATTTGTCAGTAGGTTTCCTTTGTTCAATGTTTGTTTGCTCAATTTTATCTTGCAGTCTACCATTACCTTTATTATTAATCCTATATTTGGGAAATGAGGGCTTTTGTAACCTAGCTAGGGCATCAGATCTGATTATCCATTGTTAAACGTTATTCCTTATCCTTACTTATTAATATCTTAATTTGTAACAGACTGTACCATTATTTTATTGAAGAATAAATAAAATAAATACTCACACCAAACATATATGTATTTAGTATATTTTTAACCGACTTCCAAAAGGAGGAGGTTATCAATTCTATTTTTTTTTTATGTTTTTTCCCTCATAACTGTGGATTGGGTGAACCGATTTTGAAAATTCTTTTTTTATATGAAAGCCGAAGCTTCTCGGGTGGTCCCATAAAAAATTTTGAGGATCTGATGAGTGGATCCTTGGGAAATCGAGAGAAACCCTCAAATTTTCTACGTAGATGAAGCGTTTATTGTTCAAGCCCGTACATACTATCACGCCTCTTGCCCCCGAAAGGTTAGGCAGAGGTGTACTAATGTACACCCACGTTTTGCCGGTATGTTTTAGGTCCCATGTAATAGGTGGCGAGCCTATTGCCATTAACCGGGCACTAATCCAAACTCCGAGCCGCTACTGAGAATTTCACAGAAAAACCCAATAACACTTTGCTCGACCTGGGAATCGAACCCAGGACCTCTTGTTCGGCAGTCGCACTGTATGACCACTAGACCAACGAGACATATAATACAACGAACCTATTACAGATACTAAAAAGTAAAAAATAAAATAAAAAACTGCGTTAAAAAAACCGACTTCAAAACTAAATAGTTAAAAATAACTAAATATAGTTTTAACTTCTTTTTAGTTCTAAAGGTATGAAGTCGGTGCCAGTGCCTGGTTGTACACTGCGCGATGGGTGTACATACCTTTACATTTGGCTTGGCACCGTCTTCATACCTTTAAAACTAAAAAGAAGTTAAAACTGTATTAAGTTAATTTAACTTTTTACAACACCTGAAGGCTTACAAATGCGTTGCACACCCATGCAGAAACCATTTGGTTTCTTATAAAAAAACTGATTGCAAAACTAAAAAGTAAAAAGTTATTTTATTTATAACTACTTTTTAGTTTTAAAGGTATGAAGACGGTGCCAAGCCAAAAGTATGTACACCCATCGCGTGTGATCTTGATCAGGGTGGCTTCAAACCAGGCACAGGCACCTTTTTCCCAGGGCAGTTCAATTTGAGCGAGGAATCTCGCCATGCCCTACCTCCAATAGTTAAAAAGTAATATTTTCACTTAAATTATCCAGAAAACCGAAAACGTAAATTACGTTAAATTTGAATCGTACTTTACGATGACTCGCCAATTTGAAACACATTCTACGCTTCATCGCTCGCTACCTGTTATTACGAGTATATCTATAATGTCCGAGCATTATAAATCAGAAACCTTGTTTAAATTCTTATGATTTAAGATAGTTAATGTTCCGCTACCAATTAATCATTAATCAAACGTCTCTACCACCTTTGCAATAAATATAAATGTATGGGATCCTAATAGTACACCCAGATGTACGCTGTGGTAGTAAAGCATCATTCGGCTGCTACATATGAGAGCTGGCACTTAAATATAATGTAAATAAACAAACAGAACATTTTCAAGCTGAAGTAAACTTGAACGTGGATCGGAGAATCGTTCGAGGAGCATCAAGGTTGCTTACTGCGGTAAATCCACGAGTATAAATAGATGGAACCCAGCGGTGCGCTCGATGGTACTGCTCGCCGTTGTTGTAATGTTAGGTGCGTCAGCACTCATTCAGGTATCACTCGCTCACTATCATAACAGAATAACGACATGTCTTAAGTACTTGTTAAAGCGGCCAAGTGACGTGAGGCGTCATAATTAGTTTCGTCTCATAAACTGCTGCTGGTAAATAGTGTTACACCTCATTATGTTCTGAAGAGGAATGTGTATCGGTCAACTGATGTTACGACTTAACTCCTACATGCAGATACTTATCCCACAGTCCTGTGGGAATTTCTCACATTTCACGGACCGTAGTCACCTGACAATTCATCTATATGTCGCAGCCAAATAGTTATCCGCTGTTTTACATTATGGCAAGCCGTTTTGCAAAACAGCGCCGTTTAGTAATGCGGCGTTGCAACGATTAGCCGGATTGTCATTGCGATTGGTTCGTCAATAAAACTGTCCACGTTTAGCAATATTTCAATTGTAGAGTTACCATTCTTACAAAATAAAATGTTTAATTAATAATCAATTTTAATAAGAAAAAGGTACCAGTTTTTATGTAAGATTTTCGTTACTAATCAAAAATGATTATCATAGTTAAAATAGGTAGTATTTGATTCTAGCACTCGCCGGCCGTCCAAGTTGGAATAATTGCGTGATCATCTTGATCGAATATTTCCGTGCCGAACAGCGAATGGTTACTCTCAGAATTTATCTTGAAACAAAACTAGAACAATATTTTTCATTATATCCTAAACAATGTTATTAGCTAAACCCATTAGATGGTGAGATAAAGTGATCGTCAGAATGTTTACTTATAGATTTATCTATCTGACAGTTTGTTGCTGAATATTTAATTGATACGATAAGTACTATTAATTCCTTAAAAGTGGAAGAATGGATATGAAAAAAAAGTAATTTCATCATGAAGATTTACAATTAGTTTCTGTGTGACGCGACGTACCTATTTTCATTGCATTTGTTAAATACCAGTTTAATTGCAGAATTGTTTAATTCAGTATTTTTGACATCCAGTCGTTTATTCTGTTCCCACTTCATTCAACTACATGATTGGTACAGGACCTAACAAAAGCACTAAAGCAAAAGCCAGAAGTAGATATCTAAAGATTTTTAAAGTAGATTAAACATCGTACGCTGTACTTGAGCTTTGTCTGTAAGTTATCTTATAACGAACAAAGAAGTTTTGGAACATTGACTAATGCGCCAAAAAACATTAAGAATCTGCGTACCTTGACATCTCGTGTAAATAGAGTTTTTACTAAATAGTTAGTGGACGCTCAGTAAGACTCACATAGTCAGCTTGGAGTCGCTGGTGCGGGCGGGCGGGGCCGCGCGCGCGTGGCGCGGGCGAGGTGCGGCGGCGCGCCCCCCCGCCCGTGAATATCATCGGCGCGCGCGCATGCCTGCGGGCCGCGTGCCGCCAGCCGCGTGTGCGCGCCGGCCGCAGCCCTGCGCAGCACGCCTCCCTCGACCCACCGCTGACCGGCGTGAACACAAATCTCCCGCCGCTCCCACACTCGCGTATTTATAAACGGAATTCCACACGCGCTATTCGCGGCCGGATACAACTTTTTACACGACTTTCAGCACTTACGTCGTACGGAGCACTGAAGAGGCGGGTTTCGTCGTTTCGGGCTCTTGGATTGTCTGGCGAAGCCCGCGTGAGTCACGGCGCACCCACCTTACAACCAAGTTTAAGCAATTCCCCAAACAAAACGGAAATAACAAATATTCTTTTGAACGTTTGTGTTACGATAGATGCGGTACACCTTTCATGTTACATGAAAGGTGTACCGCAGACAACAGCAAAAACCATTACTTTCTTTCGCGTCGCGTAAATTGCTTTGTAACGTCATCTCGAACTCGACGCACTCAAGCCATCAGAAATAATTTCTAAATAGTTAACATCTCTAAGTACATATAATAAATATGTACTAATACGTGGCGTTTCTGAACATCCTATTTCCAAGAAAAAAAACAATAACCATTTCTCTTTTTTTTTACATTGGGAGTAACTTGAGCTAACATGTTTTGTTTCATCGGAATTCATCGAATACGGTTCACATAATCAAAAGATTGAAAGTGAAATTTCTTGAAGTGAGCAAAAGGATTTCATAATGTAATCGGTCGTGCTCTGTTTTGTTGTACTTGGCCATCAATGCGGGTTGTTTTTGAATTACTGCATATAAACTTATATAAAAATATAGTATCAAATTTATTATGGACAATGGTTGGGTTCCCCCTATCTGGCAGAACCTTGATGCTCCGAAATTATTTTTTTTGATTTGATTTGATTGTTTTACCGAATGTTTATATGTCCGAATTTACAATGGCATACTTTTAAGATAGCAGAATTTTATTTGGCATAATTACCTTTGGCAGTGTTGTAATTTCGCATAATTTCGTTTAGCATAACGTTTATTTAGAGCGACGTTTATTTGGTACAATTCCACTTGGCATATTATGTAGATGACAGAATTTCATTTGGAATCTTCTATAAAATAGCATATTTAACCTTAAATTTAAATTAAAATATTGTCTATAAAATTAAAGTATTAAAATATTGTTGTGTATCACATAAATGGCACATGTTGTACTACAAAAGTTAGTGACAGAAACAAATTGCTGCAAAACCGACCCCACGTAGTCTTGTCTGTCCTACCCTAGAGTGTAATTTAAATCCGCGTAGGCGCGGAGGGGCGAGGAAGCCTGCGAGCTGAGGAGCAGGTGGTTTGACGCTTGCGGTGGTGAGCGTTAAAACCATCTGCGACAATAAGCTCGCGTGGGGCCGTCGGAGCCCCGCAGCGCCGGAGCCGTGACATAAACCATGCCTGTTGCATGTTGCATGCTTGCTGTATGCATGGTTTATGCTTGTTTGCATGTTTTGCATGCTGTTTGCTTGCATGCTGCATGCTTGCTGCATGTTTGCATGCTACATGCTTGCTGCATGCATGGTGTATGCTTGTTTGCTTGCATGCTGCATGCTTGTCAATCTTTCAATTACTTATTATGGATACGAAATATATGCCCAAAGATGATTCTAAGTGTAAACTTTCTGAGATATGATAGTTCTGCCTTTTAATGACAATCGACATGAAATGTATGCCAAAAGACGATTCTGACTGTAAACTTTCTGCGACATGATGGTTCTACTTTTTAATTATTATGGATATGAAATTTATGCCTAAAGATGATTCTAACATACAATATTATGAGTTTTGAATGCACGATAAATGAGTGTCTGCCAAACGATTTTCTGTGAAATGAAGTTTCTGCCATCCGCTGTTATGCAATAATGAAAATTTGTGCTCTAAAGGTTACTCATAATGGTTACGTTATATTTATAACCAATTAAGGTATGGTTCCGAATATCCAAAACAAATGCAATAAATGTAGATGACGTAGACGTAGCCATAGCAGCAGTAGACTTTCACTTTGACGACAAGTAAGGTTAATGCGAGTTTGCAAATTCACACACCATCGAGATCATTTCTCAGATATATAGGTTTCCTCACTACTTACGTTTTGCTTCACCATCTGAGCTAGTGATAAATACTCACATAACATCTAATCACTTAATCAGTGGTACCTTGGGATTGAACTCGACATGTTTGACTACTCACTCCACTAGTCTGTCTATCCCTACTAAAACTTTAGTACTTATTCTTATCTATGATCCCTACTAAATAAATGTATCCAATCTGGATATTATTATTATTTTTATTTTTTTACTCATTCATTTACTAGTTTATTTATTGCTATCTGCGTGATAACGAAACACGAATCGATTTCAAATCAAATCGAATCAAAATTAATGAATTTTCAATAAGTCTGTTTGTTTTAAATTGTATATCTGAGGGCCGTTAAGTAACATCACGCTAACACGAATTTATAGTTAGAACAAAAGACAAGGATATTGATTTCTTACAATACGCGAACTACATTGACTTACAACTACTTTTTACAGATTTTGATGCTGTAAAGAATCCGAAACGTCGCTGTCGGATTAAAATAATATCAATTTGCCATCATAATATCAATTTGCCATAATATCAATTTACCAAGTTTTTTTATTTATTTTAAGATTCATGTGACGCTGTGTGTAATTTTAGGCTTTTACGCACATAGGGTTGCGGACCCGGGTAGCTAGTAGCACATATTTTTTCCTAAAGTCCAAGTAGCATCACATACAACCAATATAATAAGACAGACACACCTTGAGAACAAAGCAAGTTCTGGGATCAGTTACGGTTTACTTCAGCCGTCGCTGTGCCATAAAACAGCAGTAAAATAAGCGCAATGAATCAAACGGTGGTCAATTTTACGAGCGGCCTCTGATACTGTTGTGCATGGAGATCACTAAAATAAAACTCAAGTAGTCAGTTCTTGTGATTTTCTTTTTAGATGAAAGATATATCTACATTTATTAACCAAGAGTGCTTAAACCTCCACAATTTGTGTGTGAAACACCAATATAACATCTCTTTTCTGTACAGCCAGTCCGTGTTTGAAGTCTCCGTATTCATTGTCTTACTAACAATTATCTTATTATATATAAAATTCTCGTGTCACAATGTTCGTTCCCGTACTCCTCCGAAACGGCTTGACCGATTCTCAAGAAATTTTGTGAGCATATTGAGTGGGTCTGAGAATCGGCCAACATCTATTTTTCATACCCCTTAGTGATAAGGATTGTCCACCAACCCCTATAATGTGGCAAAACAACGTTTGCTGGGTCAGCTAGTATTCTATAATATTGTTAAAACCATGAACTGTTTACCTAAATATGACTAATATCTTAACCTTTCTAATTGATAAACTTGGGTAACTACTGCTTAATCTACATGACAAAATTGTTTTACATTATTATATCAAAGTTTAATAACGACACTTTAGGTTTTCTTGCTTGGTCCTGCAGAACTTCTACATCATGTAAATGTTCTGTTAACGATTTAGGAACGTGAACAGAGTATATGAAGATCGAAGCACCTGCAAAAGTATTATTCAGAATGTTTATTAATGAATTAAAGTAAAATGTAACAATAGGTAAATTTTACATTTAGCTAATATTTCGTCATTACCGCAATATAAGTGTCTAAAGACATAGGAATGACGTATGCAGTGCGAGGAGACAGCGGTTTAGCACAACACCACATCATCACCAATAGTTGTTTACGGAATGTCGGCGACAAGCTCAACCAATCGCTATAATAAATTGACTGGTTCACGAAATCACTCTGAAAACACACTGCCGAATTAAGACTAACCACTTCTACACTTTGTTTAAAATCTATTGGTCAATGTACCTACCTCAATTTTCAGTTGTGTGCCAAAATAGCAGTAAATGAATAGCTGAGCCAACATACAACCCAGATACATAGCCATGGACACAAACTCCGCTGAAAATATGCTCAACTGTCAAAGTAAATAATATTGATTTAGTACAAATTCATCAGTTCTTATGTGTTCTACTATAGTTACTATCTGATCTATGTAAAACATGGCACGTACCCCGACTATTTTGTACATAGTCATACATATAACCCAAGCCATTACAAAAAATTGTACGACCATTGCTTCGCCAAAGATTGCCTCTATTTCCTTAACAAATCTGGTAACAAAAATAATTGATAATCATATGTGAAATCCAAAGTCTAGAAAGAACTAGATTATCGATAGAAAATCACCACAAGTAATACTGATATAAAATATACAAAAATATTTGTACCGTACGATGTGATTATAATGTACCACACATTTCTTCAATCTATCTTGTAACTCGGTTCTATTGTTTCCTTCGTCTTTATAAGAAATATATTGACTGGATCTCATAATTGACTGTGTGTTTATTTTTACTGGGTCGTCGAATTCCACCAGTTGCTCTAGATTGTGGCGAAGCATCTGTATTTGTATCGTGGCCTGGGCGTAAAACGCTACAATCGTGCAGTCCATTGTTACGTTGCCATAAGCTTGGAAGATTATTAGAATGATCATGTAGGTCAGGGCCAACGAAAACCTAAAAAATAAGATTAATTTTATTGTTAGTGGTATCTCACTATTTCTACCTCGTTAAAATACAGTTTAAAAGCGAATTAGAGGTACTGTCACTTCATTAGATAAGGTATCTAAATAAGTTTGATCTGTACCTACGTCATGAACGTCGTATATAATTTACATATTCCCAATCGTTAGACGAGTGTATTTATTTGTTTCAGTTATTTTATGTGGTTTTTTAAAGTCTTAACTGTCTAGGTCCACTTTTTATTATGAAATATTAAAAAAAATGTATTAAAATTTCCTTTTAAAAATTGCATAAGAAGCTATAACTGCAAAGAAAATACTGGGTACTTTCTTAGAATGCAGTGATTTTTATTTTAAACAAAAATATGTTTAAATTGAACTTCATTGAACTTACGATAGCGTATGCGTAGTATCAAATGGAAAATAACCAGTAAACTGAACTTCCTCGCCGAGAGCTCTGTTCACGATCGGAAACACAGTCCACAAAAAGCCGCAAGCAAATATGGCTCCGTGGTACAATGATAGAAGACAAGACATTACCACTGCATACTCCTTTAATTTTTCTATATGATATGCCTTACTTACTGCGAAAACGGGTCCTGTGGGAAATATATAGGTAAATATTATATTTTATTCCTCATGTGTTTTGCACATTTTTATGTTATTTTTCTCATTATCGACGTATAATAGGATAGGCATCAGTACTGAATATCTCTTTAGAAAATACAGAAACACGATCTGTTTCTTTCTATCTATTCCTACTGTAAAACAATTTGTTCTCGGGAACGCTTCTGACGAACTTGTCAACAACGTGTACAAGTGTGTCGTTTTTATCATTCTTCGGCCATTTGCCAATCACTTTGTTATTGTATGGATGCGGATGTCATTCAGGATTGCGGAGGACATCTAACTAAGTACATGGGTTCTAATGATAGGGACCGTTTAGAATTTAAGTAGGAATAGTTTAGAGTAAAGCTTAGCTTTTCTAGTTCAGTCCACATAAATTAGTATGTATTGTGATAAACATCCATTATAGCTGGATTATTTATTGCGTAAGGCCGGCAGAAGGTAAACACAGTAGGTATCTAATATTAAAGTACGTATTATAGTACCTAAACGTTTAGAAGGTTGAACATTTATCTAACCGTTAATTATACTGAGGATCTCATCTATGCGGCCGCTCCTTAGATTAAAGGTAGCTTGTTTCCCCAGCGTGTTCAAAGTGGTGAGCAATATAAACAGAGTGTCCACTATGAGATTGGTGCTGTGTCGTACCTGCGATATGAGGAAATATTATAAATTGCTCCAGTGGCGGATTTGCACATCACAATGACACATGGCAAATGACATCATCAACCCAATTATTATCCCAAATGTTTCCTCTCATTTTGAGAGGGATTAGGCTATACAGTATACCGTCTGTATACTACTCCACCACGCTAGCCTACTGCGGGTTGTCAGACTTCACACGCTATCGAGACAATCTCTCAAGCAGGCATATGTCCTCGCGATGTTTTTCTTCACCGTCTGAGCATATAATATCTAAATACACACATAACTTCCGAAAAGTCAGTGATACGTGCCTTGAGACCGTTGTCACAGTACACTGGTCACTACTAGTCTATCACATTTGATATGTGTGGCCAATATGCTAGTAAGCTATTACAAATTTGCCCGCCCTATTCATATTTGCAAGGAGTAGAGGTGTAAGTGTACACACTACACTACATTAAATAATGTTTTATTTCCTACAGGCCACTGTACTTTTACTTAATTACAATGAAATCTTATCCATCTTACCTGTATAACACGTATAATATGTTGCAAATTGTAAATTAGTATAAGAACGCCTGCAATACAACGATATGCGTTGTGAAAAAACCGTTTGGTAGTAGTAATAGGCTTTAAAACTATTTTAAAATAGCCGACTCTGGCTAATGCGTCAAAATGTGGCCTCAATCCTTGAAAAGTAGAATAAGAAGTAATATTTTCCCCCATTTTACTAATTAATAGCAAAATGGATATTAGTAAGTAGCTGAATAATGTTGATAATGAAGTAGTTAACAGAATGACGAAGTGATTGTGATGTTAAATACTAGCGAGTTATTTTCATAAGTGGATTAGAGGCTTAAGTGTCTAATTATACTGAAGGTGTCAATTTTGAGCGTAATTAACTTAAAAGCTTCAGCGACAGCGTGTTTAATATGCAGTGGTTACTGTGGTTAGGTAGGTATATGAAGTTGGGGAATAACAAGAGGCTAATAGTCAGTGGTGGACTAAGACTTTTTGAGGCCCGGGGCGATCTCTAATTTTGGGCCCTCCCTGACAACCTCCAGTTTTGAATATTTATCGAATTAAACATAATGCATCAATCAAATTTTAATCAATATTTTACTATGTTAATAAACATTTACAAGTGAGGTAAGAAAGACAAGCAATGGCACTAGACAAGAAATAAAAATTATACTCTTTCAAATTCTGTTTTCTGGATTTAGTTTATATTAATTACGTCATCAAAATCCAACACCAACGTTGTTTTTCTTTCTCTGGACAAAATTACTTAACTGGAAAGTCGGTCTTCAGTCATAGTCGATCTTAAATAAGTTTTGATTAGTTTAAGTTTTAAAAAATTTGGGTTCGCATAACGCCCCTGATAACTAATATAGGACTAATCGTTAGGAAATACTAAGGACATTATGTTGAGTATGGATTCGGAAACATCATCCCAGGTTAAAAAGCCGTTTTCACCCTCATGATGTAATACTAATACAAAAGGTTGGAAAAACTTTAAGAAGATTATCTGAATCACGCTGGAGTGTTCATCATGATTCCGTTAAAGCTGTCAGAGAAAATGTAGAACAACTGGCCTTGGACCAGTTGTTCTACATTTTCTGTCAGAGAAAATGTTTCTCTGACAGCATATTTTTCGAGATCCCTAGAAAGAGAATTTGGATAACCGAAGCAATCATAGCGGGTATGGAATTTTACATCCCCAACCCGCTAGTGACTGTTCCGGGGAATAAAAAACTACCGTGGTTTAACCGGCCTTATAGGGATGCTAGAACTTTCAAGCAAAATGCATTTGAGACTTAGACCACGGCTCGGGCTAGACAGGACCTCAAGGTCTTCGATGCAAACTGAATGCTACCTCGAGATCCAGTAAGAGAGCAATAGCCGTTGCCAAATTCAAATTCATTGACAGAATTGGTATGCGGCTATGTATCTATCCTTCTGGGATTTTTGCTTGCTAAGGCTGCCAAAGGTAACTTTTGTTCGTTTGGAAGCCAGATGGTGAACTCGGCCTATAGTGCTAAAGAGAGGGTACTCTCTTTGTCTCTGACTTTGGGCGACGGAAACGCAGTACCTCCTACCATCTCAAGGTGTGACAACACCATGCTGGAGACGCATAGCGAGAGATCCGGCAGCAGCTCCGATTCCTAGACGTTAATAAGTCAAATGGGCCGGATGGCAGTAGTGCTTAAGCACTGTACTGCTGAGCTGTGTTCAGTACTAACTCGTGTTTTCGCACTTTTATACAGCTGCAGGCGAGTTCCGTCTTCGTGGAATACTGCGAATGTGCATCCAGTACCCGATTGATCAGACCCATCGCTTTACCAATCACAGGCTTATCGCTATAATTCCCCTTTTTTCTAAGGTGATGGAGCAGGTGCTTAACCGCCAACTTCTAAGACACCTAGAAGGCAACAAACTCATCAATGACCGTCAGTACGGCTTTCGCTTGACACCGGTGAAGCTTTGGCAGTCAGTCTTCTTTCATGACGACTCGGTGGCGCAGTGGCTGAGCGATCGGCTTGTGCGTCACGGTTTGCGGTGCGGGGTTACGTTCCACAGGTAGTTGTTCCGGGTCTGGGCGTTTGTGCATGTGTACATTTGTGTTTTTAAACGCACCCACGATACAGGAGAAAATCCTAGTGCCCCACACTAGTATTTTCTCTTACATTTAAAAAAAAATAAAAAAAAGTTGACATCATTCATCATGAGTTGTCAGATTTTTGTTCAACAGAAACGTTACAGCAGTCGTTGACGGTAGCAGACCTGACTGTTTCGACATAAATGCTGGTGCCCCACAAGGCTCCATTGTTTTTACTGCACATGCATACACGCCATGGTGTCGATTGACGGCATCCATTCTATGCAGATGAGACTAACGGGGACATATTCTACACGGGCCGTGCCAATATCCCTCGGTCCTTTGTTGAATTTGGTCGAAGTAAACTTGTGTTGGAAATCGAGACTACTCTGGCCTGGCCAGGGTATGCGATTCGTAACCCCGCTAAGATACAAGTTCGCGCGTTCACTACTAAAAACGTCCTATTTGCTGTAGCACTTCAATTTGTGAACACAGCCCTTAACATCTCCAAACACATTGGCATACTGGGTGTCGACATCTCCAGTGACGTCCAATTCCGATGTCATCTAGAGGACAAAACTAAGTTGGCATCTAAAAAGCTAAGTGTGCTCAACAGGGTGAAGCAGTACTTCACCTCCCGCCATCGGCAGCGAATTCATTCCCACACCTTGAGAAACCAATGTCTTCGCGTACTGAGCGGTTCCATAAGAACTTCATACCACGTACAGTCAGGCTGTGGAATTAATTACCTGCCGATGTTTTTCAAAACGACTATAGCGTGGGGTTCTTCAAAAAAGGAATGATTAGGTTTTTACAGGGTCGGCCACGCGCGAGAGACACCTGTGGTGTCGCAAACGTTCATAGGCTACAGTAAAAGCTTACCACCAAGTGCAGTAATCATATTTGTGGTATAAAAAAAGAACGCCTTTTCAGTTTAGCTATTTTGTCCATAGAAAGAAAAGCAACGTCAGTTTGGGATTTTGATGACGTAATTAATAAATTTTGTCTAATAAAAATTCCGTAATTTTTTTGTCAAGTATTGGCAAGCGTTTGATCTCAATCTCACCTGATGGTATTCAAGATATGGTCTAAGATAAAGCACGCTTAGCTAGAAGAAACCTATTTACTCGTGACTTGAAGACCCCCAAATTGTACTCATCGGGAAACACAGAATCAGGCAGCCGATTCCATACCCTCGCTGTGCGTATAAAAAAAGAAGAACCGATCGCTTCGTGCGGGTTTCGGGAATTTCCACCATGAAACGGTGCCGCTTTTCAGTTTGCCAGGGGCATAGCTACCGCCGTATCTGCCGTATCAATTATAGGGGGCCCCCGGCTTACGCCCCCCCCCCCGACGTGCGTTAGCAAAAAATTATAAAAACTACCCATATTTTTATTATTTCGAGGAACCGATCGCTTCGTGCAGCTTTCGGAAATTTCCACCATGAAACGGTGCCGCTTTTCAATTTGCCAGGGGCGTAGCTACCGCTGTATCTTCCGTATCAATTATAGGGGAACCCCCGGGTTACGGGGCCCCCCGACATGCGTTAGCAAAAAATAATAAAAACTACCCATTTTTTTATTATTTCGACGAACCGAGCGCTTCGTGCAGCTTTCGGGAATTTTCACCATGAAACGGTGCCGCTTTTCAGTTCGCCAAGCGCGTAGCTATCGCCGTATCTGCCGTATCAATTATAGGGGGCCCCCGGGTATAGGGGGCCCCCGACGTGCGTAAGCAAAAAATAATAAAAACTACCCAATTTTTTCATTATTTCGAGGAACCGATCGCTTCGTGCAGGTTTCGGGAATGTCCACCATAAAACGGTGCCGCTTTTCAGTTTGCCAAGCACGTAGCTACCGTATCAATTATAGGGGGGGGCCGGGCTACGGGGGCCCTCGACGTGCGAAGGGTTAACCAATTTTTATACGGGGCCCCGCCAAGGCACGCTACGCCACTGCAGTTTGCCTGGTTGTCCGATAGTAATACTAGGTATGCCAAACCGGGGCCCCCCTCTCAGTGTGGGCCCGGGGCGGACCGCCCCCACCGCCCCCCATTAGTCCGCCACTGCTAATAGTACCTGAATGATCCCTTTTCTCTTATCCTATTATTGACTACAGGACCTTTGTACTGCTGACTGTATTGAGGTTGCGAGAGAATTCGAACTAATAACTCTTTGTTTTCGAATCTGACACCAAAATCGTTTAAATTTGAAACGAATAGGTTGATCCTTTGGCTGTTTAATCACTCTGCATCTTCTGCCGCATTTATCACGGGGAGTGTTCCGAGGAATTGTTTGGCTTGATCCCGGTTGCTGAATTTCACCATCGGGCATCGCGCCAGAACTCGTAAGTTCCAACCGTTCCACCTTGATGTCCAGCGTTCCACAACAGTGCGGTTTTTAAGGCATTAAGGTAGAACCAGCTATCGCCGGCGGCGGCGGTCTTTCGTACCGTTACGACGTGGGAACCTTCAAGAGAAAAGTATATTCTTTCCTGAAATGCCCGGTACGTATTTGCACGTCCTCTGGTGTTGCAGAAATAGATGTCCATGGGCGGCGGTGATCACATTGTTTTTATTATTATTATTAATTATTATTAATTTAAGAGCTCAGCTCTTGTCGGTGGAGCAATCTATGATTAATATATAATTGTTTTTATTGTTTGGAAGAAAAAACAGTCCTTATTTTCTTTGAGATATCATCCAAAGTGAGGTGCCTAATTAATTTATTATTGGTTAGTAATAACAACACACCATGTATAACGGTTAGCCCAGCAAACAGTGAGGTGTTCATTTTATGGCAGTTAAATTAATGACGTACAAAACATCCAAGTCAATTAAGTAGTTTCGCTAATAAGCACTGTCAACAAACTGATTTGATATAAATTAGACCTCATATAATATTTACAGGACAGTCATTTAAATGAGTGCTAAGTAGTCATGGTGTTTGGAACAACACGACCTTCCACGATTCTAAACACGAACACAACAATTTGGGTAGATAGGTACCCCTCCGTCTTAACAACTTCCTCAGGTATAGGTACCGGTTGTTTTATGGGGTTTTCTTTTAACTCTTTCTGAAAACATTCATGTATTCATACGGGAACATACAGGTTGGGCTATACAGAATACAGTAATACCCCGGACTTACGCGATAGGTGGGACCGAGCGATGACCGCGTAAGTCGAATTCGCGTAAGTCGGGGTTAAATTTTTATATTTAACTGGGCCCTTAAAATAATTTATTGTTTAATTAAAAGAAAAGTGTTTAATGAATAGTTGGTTATTAAAACATTTTACATTATTATAAATAAATAAAAATTGGGAGCAAGGTAGGAAAAATGAGGGGTGCGACACTCCAAATTAAAACCACGTATTCTACGAATTCGAGTAAAACGGAGTAGCGTAAGTCGGGGTATTGCTGTACATACAATTCTCTTATGCCGAACCAATTTAACAACTTTATTGGATTGGAAATTTATTCGGATCAGATTATATTCATTTCCCCGACAAGTTTCAACTAAATATGACCTTATTTTTTTTTTGCGTTGACTCCCTAGATCTCCTTGTTACTACACCACTGAATTCCAACTGGGGTGGGCACAGTCCATCGTATGAGAATTTTTAATCGGTAGCCCAACATCCTAGTGGACACTGGACCATTCTGAGATGGGCCTGAATCTGTCTATAGTTTTGTTTAGACGTCTAGGCAGTTATGATTAGAAATATATATAGATAAATATACAATTTATTATACTTATCCAAGTTTGCTTGATTTGACTGCATATTATTGTAGAATTTCTTGTGTATTGATCATAGCAATCGTACGTCTGGTGCATACCAACATACTGTCTGCTGGGGAGGTTCCTTAGGAGTTTCAACTCTAATAAATGTACAGGGTCCGAGCCAGGATGCTATATGGGGGGGCGCTGTTGTACAAAGAAAAAAGTTGCAGTACAGTCAAAACTTTTGACAATTTTATCACACATCGGTCAAGAGTAAATACACTGGACTATACAGTTTACCAGCGACCGACTGCTCTTCTAGGGACAGCTGCCTCCCCTCTGCCCGTACCTCGCCACGCCCATGTGAATGTATCAGGATTCCATTTAATAGTTATGGTATATTTCAATCCTAACATAGTGTATGAATATAAAAAAATAGACCATCTTTAAGTATTTCGGATACATTTATCGATATCAAATTTAGCCAGTAAAAACTATAATATTTTACTTGTATTTTTAATGTAGAATATATTAACATAAACAAACCCAGTTTGATATAAAATATAATGTATATTATGAGAACGAATGCAAAGTATAAGGAACAGGAAAAGGTGTTGTTTTAATAACAATGTATGTTCTATTATGAAATAGTTTATTTAAAAATCTATCAGAAAATAAACCACATCAGTATTGTATTTGGTATTCAGCTCTGGCCGAACATGCATACTCACTCGTGTTTGCATGCAACAATTGGAATGTGATTACAGAAATTTTGAGCCGTTACATAGCATCATAATTAATTTTAAACTGCGGCCACTTTAGTTTGTACTCAAAATGTTACTCAAATGCGGTCGCAATTATTAGAAATGGATCCTCCATTAGTAATAATCAACAATGTTGTAAAATGCTATATTAATTTAATCATAAATATTTCTACACATTATCTATTAGTTACATTTACATAAAGATTTCTATGTGAACCCAGAGCTTACAGCAGATGTCGAACAAATGAACCATGTCCACATTACATCACAAAGTTTATACAACGCGTCGTTATGAACATAATGTTGTGTTATCACTCTATTACAATTTCGGGACACTGTCTCTTGGGCGAAGTCTCATCTTCCGCTGGTTCTTTCCGCTTGAGCGACTTAGTATCCTTGTCCTCCTTCATGCCATCTACATTGGACTCGTGTTCCTCAGTCTTTTGTTCATGTTCAGCATCTAGCCGTTTATTAACGGACAGTTTGTTGTTTGTAACATCGTCATCCAGTGCGATGTCATCGGTAGCGTCATCTTGTTCATCGTCATCAGGTTTGTCGAGGTAATCATTCTCGTCTGCAGCTGCCTCCAACCTTTCAGCGGCTTGTTGAGAAGTGGCATTCTGTGGCCCTGAATTTGAAGATGTTGAACGTTTACTCACCGATATGCGAGCTGTGAGAGCTCTGGACAGTTGCACTATATCTCCTGGGGCTCCCTGTAACATTGTTTTAACAACATTAAATGAAAATAAGTACTATTAAGATAGCAGCGAATTTAGCATATTATTATTGTGATTAAGAAATATATTCCAATATTTTAAGATTAAAATATATACACAATTCAAAATCTTGTCCATTCAAGAGAAATAAACCTCAAATATGTCGATATTTAAGACTATTTTGGAAAATTACAATATCTATTCGTAGTTCTGTAATGTATTACGACCATGTCCGCCACTAAACATTGCAGCCAGCGTGGTAAATTATGTTCGAGCATTTTTAGTCATCCAAGGACTGACAACCCTACAAGGCCCTTACATTTCAACATGCAAATGTAATTAAAAATCAGTGGCCATGTTCATTCAATATTTTTAGAAATTGTGTGCCACTTTACACTTTATTGTGACTAACCATTATGAGGAATAATTTTATTTGTTGCTGCGCATCGACGGCAGTGATTCTGAGTGACTTGGTTCCGGCCCGCTCCACCACCATGTCGGGCCACAGCTTTGTGTTGAGTACTACTCGAAGAGAGCCGGACACTCGAGCGACGAGTCTCGCAGCGCCGCCGCTGCCGGCTGGCGCATCATTAAGCCGCAGCATTCCACGACCTCGTTCACGCCAACTACCCGCCTCCCACGCAAATAAACGACAAGATATCTGTGAATTGAAACAAATTTAAATTACTACTATTTTACTATACTTTTCTTTCTAACTGTATGCCTGCGTAACCTGCGCAAGTTGTCAATTTTTTCTAGGTACAGGTGAAACATTAACCTGCAAAACATTAATTTCACCCTCCTCCCCAGTGATCGTGTAGTGAGTGGTTGGTGGCGGCGGCCTCGCGTGCGAGCGCTCGTACTCAGCAGCCGCAGCAGCTAGCCCATCGCCCGCGCTTGATGACTCGCCCTGATTGCTGTCCTCCTGGAAAATAAAAAAAATATTTGCTAAGTAATAAGTTTAGCCTATTATTGGGGATATTGATGGTACACTGTGCACTATACTATAATGTAGGGTATGGAGTTTAGTTAATAGATTACTTACTAGACTTAATTTCATTAGATAATTAAATAAAATTACAATTGCAATTCCAAAGGTCTCAGTCATCTATCACTGTATTACAGTGACAATAAATTATTACTAGATGATTTAAAAAAAAAATTATGTAAATACAATAACATAATTATGATATACTGTATCCTACTAATTTTATAAACATGAAAGTTTGTAAGTATGGATGGATGTTTGTTACTCTTTCACGCAAAAACCGCTTAACAGATTGGGGTGTAATTTTGCATACATATAGTTTATTACTTGGATTAACATATAGGCTGCTTTTTATCTATATTATATACTATGCGGGCAAAGCCGCGGGATGCAGCTAGTAATTACATATATAAATATTAGTAAAGGTATGTGAGGCTAAACTATATATGTAATTATATTCCAAGTATACACAGTAACAGTTACACAACATATCTTGTCTAGGTTTTTTTTTCAAAAGCAGTATTAGAGGTCGACGCTGTACTATTTACATTGCATGTCTATCTAGTATATAATTAACTAACTGATTTCCGCGACTTCGTCCGCGTGTAATTTAACTAAAAAAATTAAAGTTTCATATTAACTTTGCACCCCCGTTTTATCCCCTTAGGGGGTGGGAATTTTCAAAAATCCTTTCTTAGAGGATGCCTTCATTATAACTGCATTCTACCTGCATGCCAAATTTCAGCCATGTCAGTCAGTCAGTCACCTTTGAGTAGTATATATTTAGATTTGTACAACCCAAAGATTTGTTAGAACAGACAACTTCAAATGATATGCAATGAAACTGCAAAGCAATGTTCAAATACTTCTCATTCCTCAAATACTCCTTAATCAAACTTATTACAGTCTACCACAGCTACCAAATAGCAGACAGGTCATTCACCTGTAATGAATTATTATAATAATAAATAAACTGACCTGATTATCTTTGACAGAAGCGGCAGCACTAGTAAACAACAACTCTGTAGTTCCATTGGATGAGCTGTGATCTGTTGATGTTGCCTCACCATTATTTACACTTTCCTGTATAACAACTCTTTCACTTAAATTCTGACCGAACACAAACCCTGCAGAGCTAGGGGCTGGCTGAGTTGATGGAGGTACTGCGTTACTTGTTCTTGCAGTGACATTTGCAGATCCTAAAGGTACAAATTTGGGTGTTTCAGTTTCAGATTTTTTTTCTGTCAGCCTGTCTTCATTTGGTGTTTCCTCCTTTTCTTTTGTGGTTTCAGGCTTGGTGGTTGCAGCTGCAACTTTCAAAAATGGATTGCTACTAGGTTTCAGTTGTGACGGACGGAGAATGGAACCTGTTCATGAAAAATATTATTAACAAACTAATACAATGTTCTAGAACAATAAACATACAAAATTTCTTTTTAAACTTCAGTATCTTTGTTTTACCGATAAAACTAGCAATTAATTTCTCAATCAATCAATGTATTAGAATAGCATGATTAACTCTCAATTAGAAATTTGTACACATACCAAATGAATTGCTGCACCCTTTATTCGATGAACTTGAAGCAAAACTGGAAGAGCCAAAGCCACCAAGTCGTGGCTTTGCCAGAACCACTCGTGACTGGGAAGACCCATTGTAGAAATCTTCAATTGGTGATTTACCTAAAAGATAACAATAAACAAAATGTCTCAAGTGAACAAGCATGAATCATACATAAAATAAAATTATAAATAATAAATACAAAAAACGGCAAGTATGTATAGTATATCTATCACTATCATACTGTTACAATATAATTGTTTTATTTCGTTACTGTTTAGCTGCTTCATACACAAATCTGTTCAGCTTAATAAATTAAGTTTCTCAGCAATCTAGTTATTACTAGAATAAATATGAATGATTGATTTTATTGAAATATACATTAATATTATATAATTTGATTATAAACTCGATCCTTAAATTACACTAATACTTTTAAAATATGCTCGTAAATAAAAAAAATTAAAGCAGTATGGTGGTGAATTGGTAAAGATTCAGACAAGTATTTTAAAGAAAAACTGTTATAAGCGTTATTCTTAAACCTTTACTACATAATTTATAATGAACACTCAAAATATGATTAAGAAAAATAGCAAAATAAGTGTAAAATAAAAAGAGACTCGTTGATGATGCAGCATGGATAAAGTCAGCTGAACTCAATTTCATCCTTTATTACACTTGTTTATATGTGGTAGACAAAGGGACCTTATAAAACTAGTAGAAAACATTTGAAATTTATATAACAGAGCATGAATTATTTGCAAAAATACTAAATCTTACCTTGCTTTGCGTCTGCCATTGTCGAATTTGTAGGTTTTTTTTTAACTGAACTATAATGACAAGGAGTACAAGGACGTGTACGCTAACATCATTGTTTCCAGAAAAATGTTTGTATATTACTAAATGTTTATTTAATTTCATTTCAATTACCTTAAGCCCCGGTTAGCCGTTATACTATATTTATAAAATAAAATAGTGTTAAATAATTGAATAAAAAAAATACTAGGAATGAATCTTTGTTTCTCTAGTGCAAAAAGCCCAAGAGCCTAGCTTCAAAATAATTCTACAAAAAAAGACCCTTTTTAATAATTAAAAATAATAAAGTAATTTGTATTGTAACTTTTGCATTACCTATTTAACCAAGATATTATGATAGTTACTATTCGTATAATAAATAATAGTAATAATAATAAATATTTCTGGACATTAAAAAACAGCGATATCTTGTTCCGAACTAAGCAACGAGGTTTGTGTTACGGATACCAGTTGGTAACATACATGCATAATATACATAGTAATATATATAGTAAATACATACATATTATACATAGATACATTCATGACTCATGAAAATGTATAAGCTCATCACAGAAACATTAAATGTTTCATCAAATGTTATCCCTACCGGGATTCAAACCCGGGACCCATAGCACAGAAAGCAGCGATAACTATCGCAAGGCAATCTAATTAGGTTGTCAAAAAATCAGTTATTATGTGGGTTTTTCTAACTTAATTTTTTAAATCTCATTTTAATTATAAAACCAATTTTTTAAATCTTTTTTTCGCTAGTTTTTTCCTTATAAATGACAGTTCCCATTTCACGCTAATATTCAAATTGCAATTTGAATTTCGTTTTGAGTAATGAACTGGAAACAGCCGTTTTAGTAGCTTCTTTTTACTCCATGTGAATAAAGTCTTGTAAAAGGCATGACGATTTGACGATTTTAAAATGTGCAATCAAAATGAATGAATGAATGGAATCTAAAATTAATAGGAATTGAAACGACGTTTATCTTAACTAGGTTCCCTAGATCAAAGACTATGTCGGAATTGTTAAATAAATTTAAATTAAAACTATTTATTTTATTTGAGACAATTTACACATTATAGTGTGTAGCTTACAAACTAATTGCTGTAAAGCCAATAATCTACTTGAGCGTCTACAAACATAATGAACGTACTATAAAAACGTGCCAATCCCACCAACACCAAGAATGCCTTATTTTGTTGGACACACAGGGCATTATAAGTATTATGCGTAAGCTTCACCTTTATGTTGCATGTATAAAAACAATAACTGACTTATAGGCAGTGCACATAATATCCATATCTCGCCATATAAATCAATATACAGACCGTAGACCTTGTAGAGTAAGATCCCAGAGCCGGCAGACGTCACTTATTTTCTGACGAACCAAATGTGGATAATTGAGTAGTGCTAGTATGTAGGTACTAAGAACGCATGCCTACCAGCTAGATTGCCTGGTGGGCCAATTTTCAGGTATCAGGTAATCAAGGTACATACAAATATTACTTACCTCACGTAAATTCTCCAAGCTGATTTTTACGTATATTTTAGGCAATATCTTTAAACATCAGTCGCCAATACTCACAGACACTTTCCATCAGCCGTATTGCTTTGCAGACGCTTTAAAGCTCCCAAAATAATTACTTAACTTCACGTAAATATAATAATAATAATAATAATAGAAGTATTATTTTGAACTCTTTAGTTCAAAATAATACTTCTATTATTATTATTGTAATTTGTATCTATTGGTATTTATAGTTTTTGTGATCATTGTCGGTCGAAAAAAAAATAGTATTATTATTAAGTTCTCCCACACTTTTCAATATTTACATGGATGAATTTATTCGAGAGCTGAGCAGAACTAAAGTCGGGTGTTATATTGACGGCATCTGTGTCAACAATCTAAGCTATGCGGACGCCACCGCATACCACCAACTATCAGACTGAACAATGTATCCTTAGCTAGGGTACACAGTTTCAAGTACCTGGGACACGTATTGAACACTGGCCTTAGAGATGATGACGATATTGAAAGGGAGCGGAAGGCGCTGTCGGTGAGGGCGAATATGATTGCCCGCAGGTTCGCGCGAACCTCCGAAGATGTCAAAAAAAAACACTCTTCAGAGATTACGTCATTTTACACCTGCAGCCTATGGGTAAATTTTACGCAGAAATCGTATAGCGCCCTCCGCGTCCTGTACAATATTGCTTTTAGGGTGCTGATGAGGCTACCTCGCTACTGTAGCGCATCTGGGATGTTTGCAGAAATGCAAGTTTACTGCTTTTTCGCAATAATGCGAAAAATATGTGCATCCGTGGTGCGTCGTGCGCGAGCCAGTTCCAATAGCGTGCTGAGCATGATTACCGATAGGCTCGACTGCTATGTTATATGAATCGTTGCTCCAGAATTTCTGCTGGAATTGTGAGGCAATGATTCTTAATTATAATTATATTTAATAAATGTTTAAAAAATATTACGTCACTGTATTACTAACATAACTTTAACTAAATATTGTAACTAACACTATGAGTCCTGGTCACTTGAAATAAAGTTATTATTATTATTATTCTTATATGATGAGTCCTGTCCATGATTTGATTTACTTGTTACATGAACTTAGCAACCCTGTAGATGTCACTGTAATGTCAGTGTCTAACTGCTTGCGTCACGTTTGAGTTTGACTGATATAATGTAATGTCAATGTCAATCAATCAAATTAGATTGCAAATGCAAAACTGAATTAGGTACTTTAGTTAACTTTAGGGTCACGGAACAAGAAATATATAATAGATGTTCATTCTAAGGAATATTATATATAAACAATTAAACATTCCAACTACAGAATATATAATTTGGTGATTAGTGCTGTGAATTATTTAAATCGTGCTTGAAGTAAAATAAGTGTATCTGTGATTTTATAATATAATATGGATTGGATTTCTTTGAATACATTTTCGTAAGCTGCGAGCTGTATTGAGGTCTTTGGAAGTTTAACAAGTGCATTGGCTACTAATATTAAAGAAATACGAATATAAACATTGCAGGTCAGAGCTAATAATTTGTTATACTCTAAACCGGTTTTTAATCTTAACTACACAATGATTACATATAGGTACGATGTTGGGCCTGATTACTTTTCCAGAGTTAACTTTCTAAACAGTAAAATCTGAAATTATTTCCAAAAGAAAGTAATAACCACAATTAGCTACTTAGAACTTTTTCAAGTTTTTAAATCTTACATTCATATTATACTTAGTGCAATTAATCTTTTATTCCAATTGAAATGTGATTGAGTTGTTTGGAGTTTAAATTATAACATATCAAACTGACTTAGGATGTAATTTGTGCAACTAAAAAGCCTTAGATCTAGCCTCTCTGACCAAGTTAGTAGTTAAGAATAAAATGCAAGTCACTTTAAGTTGTATGAATCTTTTCAAATTAAATTTTACCAACTGTTACTGTTAATTTACTTCTAAACACTATTATCTAACATAATGTGTAGCCTATGGACCTATAATATATGTATACCTATATGTAGTAGAAATTTAAAAATAACATTTGCCTAATTTTAACATGTCAAGGACAAACCAAAACGTTTTTTTTTAAGCAAGGGTAATAAGTATAAAGTAACATCAACAACTAATAATTGGCAGGTTGCAGTAAAGTCCTAAAGTAATTAAGTTTATAGTAGAATAGGGGCTTTTATCAATACCGGTAAAGTTATCGAGTTTTTTTTACTGTAATCTGATTCAATTTTTGTTATACTTACATAATTCATTTGAAAGTATTTAATCACACAAATATTACCAGCCAGAAAAGTGTTACGCATACTTGTAAACATGCACAAAAACTGTTATTTGTGTAAAAGAAGCAGATAATCTATCTCAACCGAGTTAGGAGCCATCTTGTGACTGAAATTGCAGTGGAGATCATCATCATCACAGAAAATAATAAGACACTCATTTTTCATACTTTACCCTTATAAAAAAAACATGAAATTGAAAACCAAAAGTAAATGTGGCTATTTCTTGAGTAATTGTCTTTTATTATAAACTTACAATTACATACATACATACACTCACGCCAGTTTGCTATGGGGTAGGCAGAAACTACAGAATGCCACGCGCTACGGTAATAATAATATATTTTTTGTAATTGAGAGTACAATGCTAAGTTTAATGGAAAATTAAAATTAAGGGACTCTATGAGGCAGTAAGTGATCAAACCAGTCTCAAAATAATGTAATATTTATCTTACATGATTTTGGTTTATGTATTTTCCTGCCATGGTCTCTATTGAAACTGTATTCATGTCATATACCCATTTAATTATTAAAAACTATTTAATTATTCATATGTGCACACAAAGTACACATATGAATAATTAAATAGTTTAAGTAAAATAGAATGAGTCATGTGCTGTCTTTTATTATGAGAACAGTAATCACATTCCTAGGTAATTTCCCACAACTTTTTTTTAAATAATGATAATGAATTGACAACCCAATTAGTCCAGCGGTAGTTAATCGAAAATCTGGATAATTGAATGTATGAACAAATGTAGTTAGTGATTATAGTTTGGCAAATTCGTATGTCATACTCCCATGGACCGCGGGCGATGGGGAACGTAAGGCAGCGGGGGTGGCGGCATGTGCGCACGGGACGGGGATCACCTGACGGCAGCGTCAGACGACCACCGTCGCCGCCGTCGCCTCTGTCGGTAACTTGAGTTATCGAGTATGGACACTTTAAACAAAACACACACACAATATCACTGCATGAAGATGAATCCACCGAAGAAAAAGTTATTGTGCCATACAATGTTTTTACGGTTTTTACCTACTTCTTCGAACATTAATATATATTAATAATAATTAATAGATATAGCAAAATAAACCAAGTCACCAGAATATATATTTGTGTATATTAATTTGACCCTTCTAAGGGTTGAACTAGGATTAATAAAAATACCCTCTACATATTGTTAGTAATATTTATTATTAACGTCCACCGCCACTCGCGTGTACCATGGGAGTGTCACGTACGAAGTTGCCAAGCTATAGGATTACTGCAGCAATATTTATTTATTTATTTTTACATATTTTTGCAAGATTGAATAGAGTATAATATAGTTAGAACTTTGCTTACATTTTCTGATAAGGGGTAAGTGGCCGCTGGGTCAAAAATTATTAAATTTCAGTTGGTAGTTCGGATAATCGCGAATCCGTATAACTGAGGGGCGGTTAATCGAGTTTCCACTGTATATTATGTGTTAATTTATACAGTACACTGAAGAATGGCCCAGTTTGTAAAATCATCAATATGTCTTCATCAAAAATCTTTATGTTTTTGCTGTTAATCACAGGGCTATGGCGTGTTTTAACTTTTTCAGCATTACAATAACATTACCGCAATACCAATCATGCGCTTTACTGATTGTTTAAGTTTTTATACTTTGATTACACTCCACTCTCTGCTGCTGGCGAGAGTTAAATGACCAATGTACGCGGATGTAGATAGGCAGACGCGCACGGTCGCCTGATTAGTTCATAGCGTATAGGCGCATTTCCATTAGTCGTTATGTCGGTCGTTACCCTGCATGCTGGCTTTGAAATGATACTCATCGGTCAATTAAAAGCGTGCGGGTGCTTCCCGTAGGCGGGCGCTAACGACCAGCGTCGTATTTCCCGAATGGGGGCCCTATTGCATGCGTTACAAAAAATTCCCGTATGCGAGCGCTAACGACTTAAGAAAATGCGCCTTATGTAATCAAAATCTTTTTTTTTTAAGTATAATTAATAATGTTGGAGTAAATTTTGCCAAGGTGCCAATCAAAATTTGCCTGCGAGTATTTTTTTATGGCAAATGAACAGGCGGCTCACCTGATGGTAAGTGATCACCGCCGCCCATGGACATTTACAATACCAGAAGGTTTGCATATGCATTGCCAACCCCTGCAGACACCGTTATGGTTTATTAAAATAGGGAATTACTAAACTGACAGCAAACGGAATACCCATGCTGTCAGAATAGTAATTCCCCAACGAGCTCCGGCAACCTTAATCGCAGAAATACAACTATTGTTGATTCACTGCGGTCGTCTGTAGGGCAGCTCAATTCCAGCGAGGAATTTCAGCCGCAACCTATCCTACTCGCGGGCCAATTTTGATTGCCACCTTGGAAAAAGTCGATTCGCCCATTCTTAATTATACTAAAAAAAATAGATCTTGACTACATACACTATGAACGTAGTGATTCGGCAGCCGGATCTTAGACTATTAACGCGTCTGTGTTTCTTGAATAAATAGGAACTGTTGGTGCTATTAACCCGATCCCTTCTGGGTTCCCGAGGCTTCACAAAAAATAAACATATAATTCTCATTACATTCATGTGCCTGTCAGTCATTCTTTCTGAACTGGCTCTTGTAGGTAAATAAGTTTTGTAAATAAGGAAAGCCTTATTTTTCTCGCAGTTAGCTAATGTTATTTATAAGGAGTAACTTACACCATCAGGTGTAAGTTACCATATACCCTTCTTCCGTTCTATCCGTCCTTATACCATACATGTTATGGCAACCTAAAGTGGTTATTATTAGTTTTATTGTCTTTTTATATAATACGTTTCACATCAATCTGCATCATTCTCATATTGTTATTATATCCATATCTAAGCCATTGTAAAGGTAAGCCAACAATTTTGTAATTTTTATATTGTTTAAAAGAGTATCTATGGAGTTTCTTTCCGGTTCTTCTCCATAAGACTTACCTTTTGGAACCGTGCAACTAAATTCAATTAAATTCGACAATTCAAAACCTGTATTGGTCTTATTGAAATAAATGATTTGACTTTGACTTTTAATTTAGGAAAAACAAACGAATTAGTATTCCGCGGGACTAAAACCGCGTGACTTAAGAACTCGGGATAGCAAAATTTTATTTAATATTGCACACGGACACAGATGCGGGAATCAGCAAGTTTATATGATTATAATACCGTAATTTTGGGACAATCCCGAGGTGAATTGGTTACTAAAGAATATCTTAAGTTATGATTGGGTGTTTGTGACTGTGAGAATTATCATTTGAAAACGTACTGGCGAATCACGATACAGGACAAAATCCAGTGGGGCAACTTTTTTTAAAACAAATGACTACGTAATTTTAAAACCGCAATGATAAATTTTTGTACCCTTTAGTTGGAGAGAACGAGGAAGATGATGATGACTTGTCCGGACTAAAACCCGAACCCTTTACCACATTATCCTGTGTCTATTGACAAAGTACTCGGGATCTTAGGCTTTGCACATATGTATTTAAATACCATACTTCTAAGAGCTGTTGCTCAGGTCAGAGACAAAAGCGGACTTGACCTAGACAGAAATTAATTAGGTATGACTGTATGAGCTTAAAAAAATATTTTGTATTATATTTTCTGATTAAAAATTTAACCTTACAGACGATATTTACACAACCGGTTTACTGTACCGTCTGACTTTGAATGTATTATTCAAACGTGATAGGTATTTATGCCGAGTCACCATGACTCTTGAATGATCGCCGTTATTGAGGTTTAGGCAGTCAAACTTTCAGTGTGCAAGTTGTATAGTCCTGCGCATTCAGTGAGCCCGCGTCTCTTGTGGCAATCACAACACTAAGTTCAGATGCCGCGCCAGCCATGCCAAGTGCAATGGAGGCCAAGTAATACGAGCTTCCGTTAATAAATTGGTGCTTTTTGTGATAGTGTCATCAAGAGTGTGGTGGTATTGATCTCATGTCAAAGTTGTGATATTATAATATCTTTGTGTATTATTAGAATAATTTCATTCTCTTGTAAGTTAAGTGACAATGAAAGTAAATACAATTATTGGATCGGAATGCTTCCCAGTCAACCAGGGTAATATATTTTTTCAATGTATACATGTTGTGAACTTTATGAATCTTGTTCACCTATTACACCTTCACTTTTTCGTTTCGAATTAATAAAACTAAACATAAAAGTATAATAATTTTAACCGTCCCAAATTGAAATATTTACTTAACCGGAAAATTTAATGTTGTAAAATATATCCTCTGTAGCAGTAGCAGTAGTTTTAACAAAAGCGTTGTACACTCACAATTATCTCTTATGACGAAGTCTTAAATTATATTTGATTAATTTAGGTTTATTTATTACTTCTTTTCGTAAAGATTGGAAACTTATGGAAAAAAGAGTGAGGCCTATGTGTAACCAAATTAATTTATATGTAAATGTCTCCTGCTTATATGATTTTGAGTTCATCATCCCTTTGTCTCCGTCAGGTATGGAGACGGATGAAGATGTTGGTCGAGGGAATATGTTGGATGATATGCCACCCATCAGCTGCGACGTTTCGCTTGAAGGCGAGGTTGGCACCGGCTCCAATGATATCGGCGACATGACATTCTGCATGGGGAACTACATAAGTGATTTCATGAAGGTAAGCATGACTATTACAAATTAAACATTTATCGTGTATTGTCTCTACACTGTAAATTAAAACATTACATAGAAATAGAGTAGCAAACCCACAATGTAATATTTTCTACAATCCTTTTAAAGGTTCCCTACCTTAAAAGAAAACAAACGGAAGTCGTTTAGAATAATTTCGTTGATTCACCCGTCTTTAGAGTTAGTCAAGTTCTATCTTTCTCAGAAATGCATGGAAATATCAAATTGAAATTATGATTTATCAAATACATATATAAACTTAGCGTAATAGTAAAAATACCAAGTTTTCTATTTCCACGAAAAAAAGAAAACAAGAAAAGGCCAAAATCATGAGCAAACCCATAAGGGTACTTCCCAAGTAGAAGTAAGGTCTTAAAGCACAAATAAAAATAAAAAATTGGTTGTTATTTTTGTTTTTGCGAGGTTTTTTTATGGTGATAAGGGGCAAACGATTAGTCGGCTCACCTGATGATAAGCGATCACCGCCGCCCATGGACATTTGTAATACCAGAAGGCTTGCATATGCGTTGCCAACCCCTGCAGAAACCGTTTAGGTTTCTAAATAGGGAATTACTAAACTGACAGCAAACGGAATGCCTATGCTGTAAGAATAGTCACTCCCCCAACGAGCTCTGGCAACCTTACTCACAGAAGTATTGTTGATCCACTGCGGTCCTCTGTAAGGCGGAGGTACTTCTCCAGTCGGGCAGCTCAGTTTGAGCGCCCGGATACCCGGTAGGGCATAGTGAGATTCCTCGCTCAATTGAGAGGTATCTCAATAAGGTAAAACTTTTGCCACCATAGGAAAGCATGGAAATCAAGTTTTTCAAGTGACTTTACACTTGAAAAACTTGATTTCCATTCTAAGGTTTTGTTCAAATGTATTTCATCAGTTCATAGGAGATTCAGTTTTTGGCCAAAATATATACCAAAACATAATTAGACACTGACTAGCTCTCATACTTTAGCTCTAATGTTTTGAGACACAAATAAAACGGACCAATATACACAATTCAACGAATGTGACCTTAATAGAATACAAAGAGGTCATTCACATTCATAACTGATACAGGATTGTTGTAATGTCAAAATTATTTGCATTGGGTCACTTAGGCAGATTCAATACCATCTATGACAACAAGTCATTTAATGGTGTACTAAAGTCGTCGATAATACACCTTTCTAAAAGGTACTAACTAATCTTTTCGTGAATCATAGTTCAGTGACCTAACCCGTTAAGATGTTATAGGCCAATGACCTTAGTAGGTACACATTTTTATGCAGATCAGAAAGGTCAACAGAGAACCCCTGTACAGACTATGTAACCTTAGGTGTCTGTCTGGTCGTCTGTCGGTCTGTCCAATTTATACTATCATATATTATTTTACTAATTTTCAGCAAGAGTAGCAGATTTGAAATCGAATGAACTCAATATTAATTTCGTTCCACAATATTTGATCTCAGATAATTGAATATTTTTGTTTGTTATATCAATGACCTTTCCATCTTAATGTAAGATAAATCGATTTTTTGAGAAGAATAAGTATCTTTATTTTAATAATATGATAAGTAAAAATAAGTAAGGTTCTTGTTTACAAATTAACAATTTGATAGTAATTAAAAAATATCTGCGTTGCAATTGAGAGTTTGAGAGTACTGGTTAAATAAAACTATTTTTACTAATTAAGTATTCCATTTTATGTAAAAACATAGATTTAATCTAATTGTAAGTAATGGATCTTGGTCTGAAATAAACATATATTATTATTATTAATTGCTTCAGTCCCGCTGGGAAACCTATATTTTTTTACTAAGTATTATGTCTGGTGCCATGACAAATAAAAAATAAGAAGACAACGAAAGGAATATGTTATTATTCAACCACTATCTATAATATATCAATATTGCAGGGAAAACCCTTCTTATAGTTCTCGTGATTTAACCTCGTCCCGTTAATCATTCATCCAACAACATATTATCATACAACGACCCACGAATGGCAGTCCACCTTCAGCTGGCAAGCTTTTGATCTTAGATTCGAAATACACTATTTCTGATAACTAGTCATATCAGCTCAACATTATCACTGAAGATGTTCTTGAACTTATTTCGACCTCATAATTTATCTTCAGTAGCGTAGCGTGGGGAGGGGGGGCAAAGTGGGCCATGACCCCGGGCGGCATATGAAAGGGGGCGGCATAAAGTGCCACTTTTTATACTACTAGAAAAGAGGGCGGCAAACTTCCAGACGGCCCCGGGCGGCAAATACCCACGCTATGCCACTGCTTTTCTTCAAAGTAATTCTATAATATGTTATACAATATATACAATGAAAATCTTCAATAATGCTATTATCGTCTTTTATCGCAATATTTGGTTATTAGCAATAATATTATACCTATACGTAATGACTTTTTACACAATACATCTAAAGGGTAACGGGATAACGTTAATATTTACATAGATCTTCACCTTCAATTACAACCAGCATGACTGGGAAGTGTGGTGGTACTAATGGTAATAAGGCACTTTTAGACCGGTATTGGTCTACTGAAGCGATTCATTATAATTATCTTGACAGTCCTTGTGACCTCATCAACGAGGCTTTATTACTGTTATTCAATGCACCATGTTGATTGGCTTAGCTTACCTGTTTGTTCAGCGTAAGCATAGTCCAGGTCTTATCTATGGTCTTGTTATGTGACTTTAGTTTTGCCGCACGTGACCAAAAGCTTTGTCATGCTGATACATAGTGACAACGCCTTTTGGAAACCTTTCTGTCTACCTGCTCCGCAAGCTTGTACAGCCACAATGTTATGCACATTGATCAAATATAATTCACTCTAAATTATTACGCGTATGCGTTATGAAATTTTTGGCGTGTTTACTAACAAACTTAGAACATGTTACAAAATAATCCAACTGCTGGTGCGTAATACCTTTCACTATTAATTTATAATTAGATGACACTACATAATTATATGGATACTAAATGAATAAATAATAAAGGGAAATCGACCATGAAAAAAGAAGCTGTAGGTAATAAATTTTATTATTATTTAAAACCTTCGTCATTTTGTACTATCCCAGAAGCGTTTACATTTAGTTATAATCTTTACATTACTCTACAGCCGTCATTTTAGAAAACAATAAAAGCTGAAGAATATTGATTGATTCGTCTGATGGTATTACCATAGTGTAATAAATTCTAATTTAGAATTTCTTACACTATGGTATTACTGACAACCATATCCTGTGGCCGAAAAAACACTATAGGTATCGTAATTCCACTAGCTATAGTTCTATGTTGATAATTTGGTGAGGACAAGAAATACTTCAGTCGGGTTTTACCATTAGTAACAAATCACTCGGATAATAACATAGGTAATCAAATTATTACATATTTTATTTTATCTTCATGTATTGTTCGTATGCTGTATGGTTATACGTGCAGGCTTTTTTGTACGAGACTTTTATGACAAAATTCGTTGTACTAAATAATATAGGTAAAACTAGCTCTACATTGGCCAATCATCATGCTAACAGCTTCATTCGTGAATGGTGTACCCACGATACTGGACTATTATGAAAGAACAGACGCAAAACAAGACGAAATTTAAAATGAATCCTTATACAATTCTAATAAATAAACATGATTAGTTGCTTACGTATTTATCACAGTTTCGCACGACACGGACGCACGCGACGCGCTATGACAAAGCATATTTTTATCAGGCACCTCTGTTAGGTAGGTACTTATTTTTGTCGAGTTCTGTGTTTATATGTATAGGTGTATTGAATATACATATATGTATGTAAATGTTAGATAATTTTTCAAACGGGTTTATTTCAAAACCATCGCAAAAGTAATTTGAATTTTTATGTATATTTGAGCTGCGTCACGTTAGTCAAATCGGCTTTACATCGTAACTGTCTGTTATGCTTGTTTTGCATGGATTAAAGATAGAAATCAGATACGTTTTTGTCTTATCGTTAATGACGCTATCATATTATAATGTTCATGATATTATGTCGTAAATGATAGACTGTTACTATCTGTTTTAATACTTTTTTAATAAGTAGAGGTATCTCCCATTGAAGCGCAAAATACTCGTTCGCAAACATTTGACATTATTATGGAAATAAGGGGGCAAACGGGCAGGAGGCTCACCTGATGGTAAGTGATTACCGCCGCCCATGGACATCTGCAACACCAGGGGACGTGCAAATGCGTTGCCGGCCTTTTAATAAAGAATATACTCTCCTCTTGAAGGTTCCCACGTCGTAACGGTTCGGAAAGACCGCCGGCGACAGCTGGTTCCACAGAGCGGTCAAGAAAGCCTATTATAAAATCAAGGACTATGTTGACGATAGGAATGTGTGGATGTAGATACTGTTGTGCATGTGGCCTCCCTGGTACCGTGAGGTTGTTTCTATTACAAAAACGTTGTCTTTTTAAAGACATAGCTTGTAGCATTTTATTATGGCGTATTTCACGCCCCTATTCAATTGTTATAATTTTGTAAATGTGAGTTCAGTGTATTGTTCAGTCTAGAGAATTATACTTACCATATCACTTTTTTTTTATATCTTTGACCATTGACATCTCAAGACATGAATTTTTTACATTGACCTCGCATAATTATTACCAAAATAATGTAACAATACCTTCTTTTTAAAAGAGTGTCTATGGAGTTTCTTGCCGGTTCTTCTCCATGAGATCAACTTCTTGGAACCGTGCAACTAGAGTCATAACGTTTTATAAATGCTTGAAAAAGTTCATATGAAATAAAAACCTTTTGATTTGATTTGATTTTGATTTGGTGGTGCGAGGCAGAAAATGCCTCAAAAACCGCACTGTTGTGGAACGCTGGACATCGAGACAAAATGGATGGAACTTTGAGTTCTGGCGCGATGTCCGATGGTGAAATTCAGCGGCCGGGATCAAACCAAACAATTCCTCGGAACACTCCCCGTGATAGATGCGGTAGAAGATGCAGAGTGATCCAACATCTCTACGCAGAGCCAAAGGATCAAGCCGATCGGAAAGAGCCTGATCATCGACAACTCGAGCCGCCCTTCGTTGGATTCGGTCAAATGGAAGTAGCTGGTACTGGGGGGCCCCCGCCCAGAGATGAGAACAGTACTCCACGTGGGGCCGGATCTGCGCCTTATAGAGATTTAGGCGCTGCGCCGACGTGAAGTACCGTCTCGCCTTGCTGAGCACACCAAGCTTCTTTGAGGCCAATTTGGCCTTACTTTCCAGTTGACCGCGGAACTGGACGTTGCTCGAGATGGCGACACCAAGTATTCCGATGCTGGCTGTGGCGGATAAGGGAGTGTTCTCAAAATTAGGAGTTACGACGAATGGTGACTTCTTAGCGGTTAACGCGCAAACCTGTGTCTTTTTGGGGTTGAATTGGACTAAGTTAAGTCTACCCCAGTCCGAGACTTTGGTGAGCAAAGACTCGACTTCAGACACAAGTTTGTTCCGACACTCAACGACGCATTCCCGAGAAATGTTTGCTCGGCCAGTGTACACGGCATCCACAGTGCTGTCGTCTGCATAGCAATGAATGTTGCTGATATGCAACATGTCATTGATATGCAGAAGAAACAGGGTAGGAGACAGGACACAGCCTTGTGGAACACCAGCATTGACAAATTTAGGATCAGAGCATGCACCGTCAACGACGACCTTGATGCTCCGACCTGCCAAAAAACTGGTGACCCAGTCGCACAATTTCTCGGGAAGCCCAAAGGAAGGCAACTTCGACAGAAGCGCTTTGTGCCACACCCGATCAAAGGCCTTCGCCATGTCCAGACTAGCTGCAAGCGCCTCTCCCTTGCTCTCAACTGCCTCCGCCCATCTATGCGTTAGGTAGACTAGAAGATCACCAGCTGACCGACCCCGACGAAAGCCGTACTGGCGGTCACTAATCAGCTGGTGCTCTTCCAGGTATCGCAGGAGCTGGCAGTTGATAATGGTCTCCATTATCTTGGAGAACAAGGAAGTGATTGCTATAGGCCTGTAATTGGACGGATCCGAGCGATTGCCCTTTTTAGGGATCGGGTGCACTAAAGCGGCCTTCCAGGATTTCGGGACTATGCCTAATTCGTAGGAGTGTCGGAAAAGACGCGTTAAAACCGGTGCCAACTCTGGAGCACATGTCCGCAACACGATCGGAGGGATGCCATCGGGCCCACTCGACTTGTGAATGTCCAAGGAAAAAAGTGCTTTGCGAACTGCACTTTGCCGGAACTTAATCTCCGGCATCGTGGTATCGCACCGCGGGATTGTCGGTGGTGAGTTTCCTTGGTCATCCAGGGTCGAGTTGGACGCGAAGAGAGAGCCCAAAAGATCGGCTTTCTCTTTCGCGGCATGGGCCAGCGAGTCATTCTCCGTGTGTAGGGGCGGAAAGGATGGCTGACAGAAATATTATTATTAGATATAAATATTATTAGATTGCCTAACCTTAACACATAGTAAAACTACTAATGATAACTCGACATGTTTTCGTGTTTCCAATGTGATAAACGTTTCGAACCAAATATGTCCAACGCACATAGTTTTAATGTAATAAATAAGCTCAAATTACTATTTGCATACAATAAAACCGCAGGAATAATGGGCAGATATTAATTTAGTAAGGCTTGTTTTTCGTTGGCCATTCGTCTGTCTTCTAAATAGGAGTCATCGTCATCATCAACCTCATTATTGTTCCAGTACTGGGCACGGGTCTCTTCTCGTTTGAGAGGGATTAGGCTATAGTCGACCACGCTTATAGCCTAGTGAGGGTTTGCAGATGACATCGTCAAAATCTCTTAAGCTTGCAGATTTCCTCACGACGATTGCGTTCACGGTTTGACTATGTGATAAAAAAAATTAAGTAAAAAGTATCAAAATCAAATAGAAAATGCGTAGTCATTGAGTTATTGTTAGGTTAATGGTCATTCCAAATCGATGTAGGGAGGTGGTACCTATAGTGGTTTGGTCAAAGACCTGAATCACTAGGTTGCAGAGAAACTCTTTTACGACAAGCATCAATGCTTAGATGCATAGCGATGTGAAGGAAATATTTATTAATTAAGAACACAAAGAATACAAATACAAACATATATTATGTCCTTTTTTTAAATTATTTAATTAAGTAAAGAATTTATTACCTCTAACTAGGACTCCGCTCAAAGACAAGACTTGCTTGAGCACCTGACTGCGTGCTGGCTAAAACGATGAGCTTAATTTCTTACTTCTTCATCACTTTGTTTCTTTTTAACCGACTTCCAAAAGGAGGAGGTTGTCAATTCGAAAGTTTTTTTTTTTTTATGTTTGTGACCTCATAACTGTGGATTGGGTGAACCGATTTTGAAAATTCTTTTTTGATATGAAAGCTGAAGCTTCTGGTCCCATAAAAATTTTTTTAGGATCTGTTGAGTGGATCCTTGGGAAATCGAGAAAAACCCTCAAATTTTCTACATAGATGACGCGTTTATTGTTCAACCTCTTACATACTATCACGCCTGTTGTCCCCGAAGGGTTAGGCAGTGGTGTACTAATGTACACCAACATTTCGCTGGTATGATTTAGGTCCCATGTAATAGGTGGCGAGCCTATTGCCATTAACCGGGCACGAATCTAAACTCCGAGCCGCTACTGAGAATTTCACAGAAAAACCCAATAACACTTTGCTCGAACTGGGAATCGAACCCAGGACCTTTTGCTCGGCAGTCGCACTGTATGACCACTAGACTTAACTAGACCAACGAGACATATAATACAACGAACCTATTACAGACACTGAAAAGTAAAAATAAAATAAAAAACTGCGTTAAAAAAAACCGACTTCAAAACTAAAAAGTTAAAAATAACTTAATACAGTTTTACCTTCTTTTTAGTTTTAAAGGTATGAAGTCGGTGCCAGTGCCTGGTTTTACACTGCGCGATGGGTTTACATACCTTTACATTTGGCTTGGCACCGTCTTCATACCTTTAAAACTAAAAAGAAGGTAAAACTGTATTAAGTTATTTTTAACTTTTTAGTTTTGAAGTCGGTTTTTTTTATTTGCATTGCTAGTTTTACTATCAACTATGTCGTTATAATATTCCTTTTCTATTACTGCAATTCGCAGGCTATTGGAAATTGGCATAATAGTCATAGGCAGACCCAGACGGCCCTATCTTTTGCTACATAATCCTCCCAGTTGGAATGGTCGTGCATGCTATAATGGTATGTGTTACGTATCGTGTTGTGTGGTTCTATTATTTCTAATGAAACAAGATTAGAACTTGAAATTACAAATAGGGTACTTATTGCAGAATTGCTTAGCTTAATCGTGTAATTGTAGGTATTCATAGTTTCTGTGCAAATTAATAATTCTATTGTTTTCATTTCATTTCGAGTTAAATTTCTATAGAATATCAAAGAGAGATTTTACTAAAGACACAGAGTAGTTTGCTTTTAGTACAGATATCTTACAGAATCAATAAGTTTTTAGAGTATAGTATTACTATTTTGCCCCTGACTTTTGGGGAAGACAATCTGACCGACACAGTAACACAAAATAACCGGCGTAACGGTGAAAAGAACACAACATACCTTCATGACCTACGTGGCCCCTACTTACATAACTTACAAGCACGTGAAAGAGATGCGGTGATTAAATTAAAATTAAATATATATAATGTATATTACTATACTACAGAACTTATAAAGGTTTTTGTTTTCTCAGATGATGTTCACAATGCGGTCACACCACATGTTGACAGACGTGGTGTTGGAGGTCGGCAACGAACTATTCCATGTACATAAGGTTGTACTGGCCGCTGGGAGCCCCTATTTTAAAGTAAGTATTCTCGTTAACTAAATATATTATTAGAATCTAGTGTCTTAATATCATCAATACAACCCTCACATGCATACAATTGGATTGAATGACTTTTTCATGAAATAGACAATCAATACAGTTATATGCACACAGGGCTGTTTTATTGATTTAAATGATTATAATTCGTAACTAAATACCTATTACAGGCGCGAATCATATTTTGTTTAATGTACAGCCTGACAATGATCGGCAAATTGCAAAAAACGTACGAAAATTTGAATTTCGCGGGCTAGCGTGGAATGGAGATTTAGTAGACACGAGTAGGCTGCATCGACGTGACTGTTAAACACACAAGTTAAAACGAATATTAAATTAAGACAATATTAAAATTAAACCGCAGTAAAATAAAATATATATTTTAAAAGGAATTCCATATTCTTGTTTAGTATTAAGGTAGTATATGTATAGTTATCTCTATGTTTTTCGCATTAGGACGTGGCGTAAGAGATAAGGGCACGGGCACGTCATACTATGTTATTATAATTAATCCTATTTAGTTTATGATGATAATGTTGGGCATCGCAATTTTGACGGAATGAAAATTGTAGATGATTGCTGAAAGTCCGAATTCAAACTGGCTGTTGTTCTAATTCAGTAGGTAGTCAATAAACCAAAATTTTCGAAAAGTTTAACCGTTTGAACAGCTAACTAATACAGATAATTGAGAAATTTGCTTCCATGTAGTTATTACCAAGTACCGATTACCAGGTATGGACATGACAGGTAAAAAAAAGAAATAACTTGCCAGTCATCGTGGTAATTAAAATAAATAATATTGTTTGAACATCTGTTTCTGCACAACCATTTATGTATACATATTGTTAACGTAACTCCAGTAAACATTTAATAATATATATTAGAACATTGCTTGCTTAATTAACACTAATACATTTTTATTCAAATATGTATTGTTCTATATATATTATGTTTATACGTATATGATAACATATAGGAGGTACCAACAGTTTGTTTTATTTGCTCTCTTCTATTCAATACTGTAATTTGTGTGTTTTTGGGCCTACCTATTCATTCATGTTCAATGAATTGAGATTGTAGTTTTAAATTGTACTGCATACAATGACACTTATCATTGGCGCACCTACGCTTTAAAACCTACTAACTATAATTTTTGTTCGTGCCTAATATGTAGTATTTATTTATCTTATTTTTTTGTTACATAAAAAAAAATCTGTACCTATGACATATCTTTGAAACAAGATATAGAAGTACTTACTTAGTTTGAATTTATAACCCTTGGCCCTTAGACAAAACATTCACTTATAACGTGTTTCCAATCTTCTTTTTCATCTATTTATCGCTTGCGTTCGCACTATATACATTTACATTTTACAATGCATACGCAAGTCGATGTCTCAGTGATAATAACGATATGTCAAATATTTCTATATTTGAAACATCCTAATCCTAACATAAGACAGTTTAACGATAAGATTCATGAACAACAAGTCTAATAATATTGAATCTATTTATTGTAATTTCTTTTTGTTTCATAAACTTTTGCAATTTTGTAACTTGGACGATTCACGAGTGCAACTTCTTAGTGTGATGAACGTGTACGTTTTCAATACAGTGTTTGACTTAACAAAATATACTAAATTCTAAAGATACATAGGTGATTGTATCAGTTATCACAAGTTCCTTGTTGTGATAACTATTTTAAAGATTATCAACTTTATATTATAACTACTTACATTTATGATTATAAATTGCACGTCATAAATGCTGTTGTGTACTTTGTACTTATTTAAACATCATAGACTAACTTTTCTACAAGCAGGATAAAACAAACACACACAAGAAGCTGTGATAGACTGATAGAGAAGTATTTAACTGTCTCACACTCATACTAATCTTGTATTAGGGAACTGGCCGTGCTGTCGCACTATTTTACTTCTTTCAAGATTGAGTATGGTGTTCAGCGACAAATGTAAGTGTCATATAATAATTCCACACACTGTCGCTGAACACCTGCAGTCTCCTCTCATCTTAATTAATAAATAAATATTTCTGGATATTATGACACAGCGCCACTTAGTTCCGAGCTAAGCAACGAGGCTTGTGTTACGGATACTAGTTGTTGATATACTACATATAGTATACTTTTTTTGTAAATACATAGGTACATATCATACATAAATACATCCATGACTCAGATACAAATGTGTATGCTTATCACACAAACATTTGTCCCTACCGGGATTCGAACCCGGGACCTATAACACAGAAGGCAGTGTTAACTACCGCTGGACTAACTGGGTTGTCAACTGTGCCTTGACAATAGTACTGTGACTTGCCAGAATTTACTGTTGTCAGACATGCAGGCGGTCCTTATAATGTTTGCAGTCAACTTAAAATGAATACTTATTATATGGATAATATTATAAATGTGAAAGTTTCTGTTTCACTCTAACCTTTTCATGCCTAAACCGCTGAACAAATACAAAGTTAACAACAATATGATTTTACATAGAGTTACTTTCAACAGGCAATGTTCACAAGCGGTCTAAAAGAATGTGAGATGTCTCGAGTGCGTCTGCAAGGCGTGTGTCCGTCCGCCATCGCGTGGCTGGTGTACTTTCTGTACACGGGCAAGATCCGCATCACGGAGATCACTGTCTGCCAGTTACTGCCCGCTGCCACTATGTTCCAGGTAAGCTATACATTTACCCCATACATGGCTGTTCCTATGATACGTTTTACCTATATTACAATACTTCTATGTTTATGGCATAGGTCAGTAATAGTACTTAACATGATTTTATTAAAATTAAGTACGCTATAAAATTCAAATAATAGACAAACAATGTGTTCTTTTTGAAAGACTATGTATACACATTCGTATAATTATTAATTACCAATTGTTCTGAAAATGTTTCCATAATTGTTTATCCAAAAACCAGTCAACGAGCGAGACACAGTCTGCGAGTCGGACCCGTGCACCTAGGGTATCCTCCATCTCCTGTAAAAACATGTTTTTATTTTCATAATTTAAGACTCTAGGTCGATGGAAAGTACCCTATACGTTTTGATTTACTTTCGAGTGTGTTGTTTTTAATGGTATACATTGACATACCTAGAAGCTTTAATGATTTCAACACCCTCTGATACTTCCACGCATCCCTGAAAAAGAGGCTCTAGATTGACCCATTGCACATACATACGGACTGTCAATGAAACGACATCGTACCTATATTTGGCCTAGAGGTCATCGAAAGAGTCCTAATATTATAACACATTGGTAATACGATAGGTGCTATTGTTATAGACTTATAGTAGTAATCTATCGACACACTATCCTGTTTTAATCGAATTTAAACCTATTATCGGTGACTGCATACTTGTATCAGAGCGCAGGGAATACCAGTCTTTTCCTAATCTCGTAGTGGGTAAGTCCCTCATTACACGTAAGAGATAGTGACTTGTCTGTAAAGTCGTCCTATGAACAACGCGATCGAACGGTATCAAAGGACGTATAGGTACTCATAGGTACTTAATAACTTAACATTACCGCAGTCGCAGAACAATGAATACTACCTACTTAGGTACATCCTCCGTAATCCATTCAGCATACTGAACAGCTGATTTATAATCTACCGCTGTGCGCTGTATATCAATTGAACATATTTGATTTACATATCGCCACATAGTAATGATGAGATAACTATTATTTAGTTTAAAGTCTAAGATCGTCTTTATTCAAAAACATCACTAACAATATAAGTTTAAAATTAAGCTGTAATTTGTGTGAAATGTTATTGCTTCTATACAAGCGCTAAGGGTCTATAACTTAATGTTAGTTTACAAGACATCGCTTACAACTCGAGCGATTTTATTAATAAATAATAAAAAAATCTAATAATTCTAATAATTTGCACTATTTTTTCGTGTCCCATTTTGATCAAAAATCAAAATCGTTTACACCGCATTCGAGTCATTGGAAGATATGGGTGGTCCACGATTTAATACCGTCGCGGCGCTAAACTTCCCCTAAGATCAGCCGAATACAGTGAATTTAAGAAGTGGTAAACATTAGCAATCTACACTTATTTTAGCTATGTGCCGACAGATATCGAACGTGATCGACGCGTGCTGCGCTTTCTTAGAGCGGCAGCTGGACCCCTCCAACGCGATAGGCATCGCCAACTTCGCCGAGCAACACGGTTGCGTCGACCTCAAGAAGAAAGCCAATCAGTTCATCGAGCGACATTTTACACAGGTACGTACTGGAATATTGATATTTATGTATTATAATTATATCCAATAGTTTAAAAATCAAAGTCATTCAGGATGTTTTTTAACTTTCATATTATACCTACCTAACTTATTACCTAAGTTATGTATGCGTGGTTGTAATAATACGCATCTTAAAATATTAAAAAACCGGCAATTATAGTTATGTCTTCATGTTAATTTTTATTATTGAATGATGGCCCTTTACGTTTAAGAGATGTTGGCAAAAAGAAAGGAATAATGACTAAATATTTTTCCGTCGTATCTTATTTTAAATGCTAATGTCAGCATTTGCATGGCACTGGTTCATTACAATAACTAGTTTTATAACTACACAATACGACAGCGTAGGTGTGCTGCATACATATACTAATAAGTTATGCAATATACCAAAAGTACCTACTTAATAAATATTTATTATTGATTTTCAATCGTCTTTATCACATTGAAACATTTTTTTATAATTACGATAAGCATATGACAACGCCGTGACGTTAAAGCATCGTTGTTTCCTACTAGTATGTCTTGGTAACACACGATGATATTTGACATAAGCATGACTAGTTAAAATACGGTAAAGTGATAAAGAGTATGCCTCTACGACTGTAAATCAAAACTTCACTACACAGGTACGAATGACTATCTGAGTGGTAAATGTGAGACCATACTTTTTACTCACAGTTCAAGAAAAACACCGCATATGCACATGAGTCATGTCGAATCAGTGTTATATTCATTATGCAACAGTTTAACATTTTCTCACTCATTCTAGTCTACAGTCAATCCTATAAGTATGTCATCAGTCACTAGCTATCACCATCGACCCATCGTGTACGCTAATTAGAAATGAAACGATATAAAATATATTTAGATATGCAAATGTACTGTACATTTGCAGATCCATTTTTTATATTTATAGATTCAAAGCATGCTGCCTTTACTATCAGTTATAATCTATCATGGACTTAACCTTAAAAAGGGACATAAAAAAAAGTCAAGGTTATATAAAAACCGGCCAAGTGCGAGTCGGACTCACGCACGAAGGGTTCCGTACAAAATTTGGCAAAAAAATTAGTTTTTTGTATGAGAGGCCCCCCTTAAATATTTATTTTATTTTGTTTTTAGTATTTGTTGTTATAGCGAACAGACAGCAACAGAAATACATAATTAGTGAACATTTCAAATGTCTAGCTATCGTGGTTCTTGAGTTAGACAGACGGACGGACGGACAGACAGCGAAGTCTTAGTAATAGGGTTTCGTTTTTACCCTTTGGGTACGAAACCATAAAAAGCAACAGATAATGTAAGCTAACATTGAATTATCGATTTTTGCAGGTGTGTCAAGAAGAAGAGTTCCTACAGTTAACGCCCCAAGAGCTGATATGTTTGATTCGCAAAGACGAACTCAATGTACGGGAGGAAAGGGAGGTCTACAATGCAGTATTAAGCTGGGTAATTAAAATATATACAGTCACTTAGCTATACAATATATGTAAGGGCAAGAGCTATTCGATTTATTCAAATGTTAGAGCACTTCTTTAACCCGGCCCAGTGCTCGTGTTGCATTGCTAAATGCATTTCTAGCAAGTCTATTCTACAGCACTACCCGCACTACCTACTTTTAAAGACGTGTATCGTTACAATCATGAATCAATAGAAGAGCACGTTCAGTATTGCATAAACCAAACATTACACATGACCACATCCATCTATCGACACGTTAAATTAAGCTGTGATGTCTTTTAGTCATGTTTTTATTAAGTAGATTTACTTCTTATTGCAACTTATGTAACACTTTTACCTCTTTACAGCATTTATATTAGATATAATTGGAATTATAAGCAATAAACATTAAGATTACTCCAAAATACAACGTTCTTCCCAGCGAGTTAATAATACCTACTGAAATATCATCATGATAAGTAATTCTGCTACAGCCGTTGATATCGTTGAATAAATAGATAATATGTACAATGTACACATCTCGTGTTTAATGTCAACAAATTTGCATATTTACGAAGCTATGAACCAAGGCTGTTCTCATGAAATAAATAAATAAATATATCCGGACATTATTACTCAGCGCCTTCTAGTTTCGACCTAAGCAACGAGGTTTTTATTGCGTATACTAAGGCGGTATATTTATAGATATACTAACGAGCTGTTAATGTTATAAGTACATATCTACTTGACCCTTCGAGGACACAGGCGTAGTTGTATGTTATGTTTTTTTTATCAGTACATGCAGAGCGTCGACCGCAGTAAAGCTAAATACTATTAGTGGGTTGATTGTTTTCCTATAATCTTATCGCGGTATCGTTGAACTCTATTTGAATCTTATTTTGTGTAAAACCATGACTCTCGTTTTTATTATCACATAACGTCGTGACGTAAACGAATTGCTTACGGGCTTCGTTGTTTTTAAGTTCGAATTAGTAGGTTCAGATATTGGACTCTTTTTTGTTGAAATCCGTTACGAGTATTATCCATCAATCGAACCAAGACATTTTACCGATTTTTACACAACTTATTTAAGTACTTATTTTAAACATTATTCATTTCGAGATAACGATAAGGTTTTTAGTGTTTACACGATTTTCAGATCATTTAATAAGAGTCTAATTTTTTTTATTGAAGATAACTTTATAGAAAACTACGGATGTGGTTAGATTACAGAGTAGGTATTCAAGAGGATATGCAAAAACGTTTTCTTGCGATACCTCTGATAACAACATACTAATATTACTAATCTGTTTGCTAAACGCTCAGCACACCAGTCGCTCAAGTAGTAATTTGTATAAGGAACTATATGAATCATGCAAGAACCACACGTTAAACATAAATATGTGCACGGGTTGTCGTTAAATTTTAAATTGGATAGTATGTGATTATTGGGAAATTCTCCTTTATGAGGGAGGAAACGGGGTTCTTATTCCGATTCATTATTTATTTAAAACGTGAGGTTTTTCAATAAATTTACTTATCTTTAAAAAATATCGTTGGAATGAATTTAAAAATTACTTTAGACGGATGTGGTACTACGTAGTACTACATACGTCTGATGTCATGTCAATAACGGATGTAATATTCATACAAGTCTTGCTAAATTTTCCTCAAATAGCTAATTTGTTAAGCAAATAGGATTGTTTGCAGAATGCAGCGCTAAATATTTTGGATTACAATTACCAAGAGACTTAGTCGAACATACAATATAAGGGGGTGATTCTCGCAGCAGAGATCAGTGTCGACGAAATGTCTACTATATAAAAAAATATTTTTCGTATGTTACTGAGATTTGACTGAATCGAGAAAACACTTGGCGCTCTTACAAATTCTAATTTGATCAATTATTGTTTTATTTAATTTCTTGATATTATGGTAGTTGACATTTCGGAATTCGGCGACATTCATCTCTATAACGCGAGAATTAGTCCCCAGACGATTTGTTAGTGATATGAAAATAAAGAAAATAAGAATCATGCTCTCATTGCACTGTTGTTCAGTGACATTTACGTGACCGATTACACCCATCCTTGAAACATTAGTTCTTTATAAACGATTCAATAAAAATGCTTCTAAGAATTAAAGAGTTAAACTTTTTATATTCGTGTTATCGATTGCAGTGTATACAAGTATTTATAATTATATCATCGTAGGTTGACATTTTAGGGATTAGCGGTAAGGTCAACATTTAATAGTCCGAACATAACGCTTAATAAAATGATGGAAATGGCTGTGTTGGGCCGCCTCCGTAAAACAATAATGTCTGAGTAACTAGGCCATAATTATTTGATAGCGAGTAGGTTTTATGATTGAGGTACCTAGTTACTAGAATTCTGACATGAATATGTCACGGTGCGTATACATTTTCGCACTACTTTACAAATTTATTCATAAGTTTAGTCAAACTTTTTAATTCCACAGGTTAAGTACGACGAGGACAGGAGATATCCGCGCATGGAGCACATCCTGCAGGCGGTGCGGTGCCAGTACCTGACGCCGAGCTTCCTCAAGGAGCAGATGAGCACGTGCACCGTGCTGAAAAAAGTGCCCGCCTGCCGGGAATACCTCGCTAAAATATTTAAGGTAATTTATTCAATGAATATTATTATTTTTTAAAACTGTTATAGATAAAATTGATTATTTAACTTAAAGATATTAACTTAACAATTAATGAATTAAAGTAACAAATAATTAATCAATTGCTGTATCTTCATAATTCTATCCAATCTTAGATAGTTACCAATATCTAGAGAATGTCGGTATTCCCCGAGTTACGGAAGCCACATCTGATTATATTAGAAGCTGATCAGAAATTCAGATACTAAGTACTGTGTGCTATCTCTTTAGACAGAATACACACGATCTGCAACTGGACCTTGATTGATTGTTATTTTGACAACTTAACTTTTCAGGATCTCACACTACACAAGAAGCCCGTGGTAAAAGAGCGACGACCAAACACACCGCGTATCATATACGTAGCGGGCGGATACTTCAGACACTCCATAGATTTATTCGAAGCCTTTAACTTGGACGACAACTGTTGGACCACGCTGCCCAGGCTAACGGTGCCCCGGTCGGGGCTAGGAGCGGCGTTTCTCAAGGTGAGTTTCAAACCATGTCGATGAAACGGCCAGGGTGCTTTCAAGACCACGTGTCGTAACGCGTGACGAAAAAAAATGCTCCAACTGCCGACTGTCATTATAGCTCGGCAAATTTGATGTTTGCTCCATTCCTACTCCGTCAATAAACAGGGCAAATCTTTAAACAGATGTTAGACTGTATAGTCTGTATAGGAATATATCCTTTGTTCTGTATGTATACAGGGTCTATTCTACGCTGTCGGCGGTCGGAACACATCGCCGGGCTCCTCATACGACAGCGATTGGGTGGACGTGTACAATCCTGCGACGGAACACTGGCGACCATGCAGTCCAATGTCAACGCCCAGGCACAGGGTATGTAATAATTCTATACAGCCTCATTATTCGTATATTATATACCATCACGCCTGCCGTCCCCGAAGGGTTAGGCAAAGGTGTACTAATGTCCACCCACATTACGCCGGTATGTTTTTGCTCATATGTAAAATGGGTCGAACTTATTGGCATCAGCCGGGCAATCCAACAACACTTTTCTCGATCAGATATCTCTTACCCAGCAGTAGCACTTACGGTCACTAGACCAACGAACGAGGCAGGTAATTATTATATTATTAACTTATTATTTTCTTTTTTTCTTTGCTAGATTTTATTATACGTTATTCAATATGGGGTATGTTTTACAGATAAGTCAAGTTAATCTGAAAAGAATAAAGATTTGAACAGAAGTTGACGTGAAGTAATTATAGCTACGTCTAACTTACATAGAAATAGCCTTTTTTTTCTGATATTAGAACTTTAATTAGATTGATCATATCAGTAATACTTGTAGTAGATTTGTACACATTTAGATAACTTAGTTAAAGCCATTCGTTGCAACATATGTATTTAAATATTTTAAACTTATTACTTATGATATTATCTATCTAGTCCTGCGGGGTTTATGGTGTTTTAGAAGTGAGTAGAATCATTCGTAATTTTACTATTTTACATCATCTCACATTAATATAAAAATATTCATGACATGTTATTATGCATTTTGATAGGTAGGTGTAGCAGTGATGGACGGATTATTATATGCAGTCGGCGGCTCCGCGGGATCTGAATATCACAAATCTGTGGAATGGTCAGTATTAAACTGTGAACATTTGGCATAAACATTTGTTTCCGAGTCATGGATGTGTCTATGTATAATATGTATGTATTTACAACAACAAAAAAGTATATATGTAGTATATCAACCGACTAGTATCCGTAACACAAACCTCGTTGCTTAGCTCGGAACTTGATGGCGCTGTGTCATAATGTCCAGAAATATTTATATATTATTTAATCATTTGCTGAACGCCTTTAGACACTATTTCATAAAAGTGTATTTGTAACAAACTATCATAATAATATTAACATTATATCGAAGAAGAATTGCAGCCATTCTAGAGCGTTTACTACTTATTTATTAATAAAAAATAAATTAATCAACATAATCACGAGATGAGTTTTCACAGCCTAAATAAGTTATATATTCATTATGATGTTGCCTGACTAACCAATTTTACGCAAAAACTACATACCTAATCATGATATGAATATTTATTTAACTACAGCAAGTCATTCACTATATCAATAACAACGGTGAATATTAAGATTATTGTATTTTCTCTGTAGCTACGACCCTGAGCGTGACTCGTGGACATCGGTGGCGTCTATGGGTTGTGCGCGTTTAGGAGTGGGCGTCGCCGTCGTCAACAGACTACTGTATGCCGTAGGAGGGTTCGACGGCGCCAGGCGTATCGCGTCCGTCGAGTGCTACCATCCAGAGAACAACTGTTGGAACGAGGTCGCGCCCATGAACGTTGCGAGAAGTGGGGCTGGTAAGATCTACTTTAAGTTCGATCAGATATATTTTTGCCATCACATTCTTAGATTCTTCTGATTTATAGTTGTGTATAAATCAGAAGAATCAGAATCAGTGTATGCCCAATGCGTTATAAACCCCACATTTTGGGGCAAGGCAGGTATTACCAAAACTGGACTATCGCATTATCTATGATGCACTTATTCAATTAAAATAATTCCATGCAGGTGTGGCTGCAATGAGCCAGTACATTTTTGTGGTGGGTGGGTACGACGGGTCACAGCAGCTAGCGTCCGTGGAGAGGTATGATACGGAGCGGAACACCTGGGACCTGGTCGCGCCCGTACACATCGCTCGCTCCGCTCTCTCGCTAACCGTCCTCGACAACAAACTTTACGCACTCGGTTAGTATGCCAATACCACATTTTTATAATATCAAATAAATGCCAAATTTTCCTATGTCTTATCAATGAATTCCTTTATAAAATTTGTATATTTCTGTAGGCGGATACGACGGCACATCATTCTTAGAGATCGTGGAAGTGTACGACCCGGCGACTAACACGTGGGAGAGCGGCACCCCACTGACGTCGGTCCGCTCGGGCCACGCGTCCGCCGTGTGCTACCAGCATGTGGCGCCGCACTCCGACCCGTGCGAACAGCTACCCACCGTCATCAAAAAACTCGGCAAACGGCCCTCTGCTTCAGGCTCCTCCCTCTCCGGCACATCATCGGGTTCGTCCATGTCCAGAAACGACGACATACCCACGGCCAACAATATTATAGGCACGTTATCCAATCCAAGAACTCCCAGCGATTACATGTAGTGAATATTTACAATCATCATTATTGGTGATTATTTGCCCGTGACTTGTTTCGCGCGATTACCTTGCCTAGCAGGACGTCCTGTTCGTACTCTCAAAACCAATCGATTTCTAGATCCAGTCGTACTCAATCTATACAGCAGAGTTCAGAATCGCACATATATTTATACACAAAGATTTTAAGAAGCAAATTTTATTGATAAATATGTTAATATGCAGGCATTTAAGTTGTCAATTCGTCATTGTTTTGAGAACGAATAATAAGTAACTTCTGATCACCGAAGAGCTGTTAAGATATGGTTGAACTTATTCTTAGTTTGGTTTGTTTAAACGACCTAATGTGTCCAATGTGGTTGACGATGTATTCTCTAGCAACATAACATATGCCTAGAAAAGGGTGAACGACCTCATGATGTGTCTTCACCAGTATTGTTTAAATGGTAAATGACTTCCTGTTTTATGTAAATATATTATTTTAGGTTATTAATATGGAAATTAAATTAAATGTAAATTAATTATGGTTATGTACAAATTCCTTTAGGATTAGGTCTTATCATTCTTTCCAATGTATCATATAGTTAGACATGTTAGAATTTGTAATTATAATTGACTGTAATTGATAAGGAAAATAAAGACTGTTATGGGAATATACTTATTATTTTTATTTACTAATTTATTTTCTCAAAGCACAGATTTCCAAAGTCTCGTACAATATCACATAAGATTATAATATGCTACGAAGTTCTTTATACATGGTTTTGTACCTACATTCTTCAAAGCCGAGCTCGGAACCCGTTTATTGCAATTTTTCTGCAAACTTTAACGATAAGTTCTTAAAACCTTATCGTTTTAAGAATTGTATTTATCGAAAAAGAAATAATAACTCTTTACGGTTTTGTCATTGTATCAAATCAAGCAATGTCCATGGTCGCAGGCTAATCTGCTATGCAGGAACCGTAACGTCGGGATTAAGATAATATCAATGTCATCATCACAATTTCAGCTAGACACCAGCCACCCCCAGGGATTTCTAAAACGGCCGGTTACCAGAAAAATCTGTTAAAATCAATGAATTCTAGCGAACTGACATGAAATGGTTTGGTGTAAAATTAATTGCAAATGTATAGCTTCCGAGCCTTGCTTCAAAGTGATATACTACGGTATTGCACGACCAGCGGGTTTAAAGTTTCTTGAAATATACTAACATCTACATCCGAGAACGATCTTTATATATGTATATAAAAATGTTTTATACAGGTTTTCTTAACTGCGAACAAGAAACAGCGACGAAATCGTATACATATAAATTTATATGTTACCCACACATCCCCAGCGAAACCAGTCAACTGCAGGCCAATAAATAAATATTTTTCTGTCAAGCATGATATCTTTTGTGTTAAGAAGTCCACCAGTTGCACTAAATGAAATCAATTATTGTGGTTACCGTCATACAAAATAATAGGTAAATACTTTAAAGCTGTATCTTCCCCATTGCTACTTAAACCAAGATAACATAACAATATCTTGTTGCCTCTATTTATTTCAAGATTCTAAGCCTAGTTTCTACTGGTGACTAAGTCATTGGGGGCCGCTTCGTGAGTTTTCTACGCCTCTTCACAAATATCCTCACATCAGGTGCGTCTTGAGAATCCAATATATTCATGTCACTTTGTTTGACTACAGGGGCAGTATTATCTCCACTTTCATTTCTGTTGACGATTGAATCAGTACCAACATTCGCTAATGGATTCAAGACAGTGCATTCTTTATGTGGTGTAGATGTAGCTAAAGCTTTTAACATATCGTGTCTCTTAAAATCAATAACAGCTGGAAGTGACCCACTCTCAGTAATGCTCTGTTTTGTATGCACTACCACATTAGGATTTTTATGAACCACTTCACTATTATTTTCTAACATGATTTCAGGCTGTACTCCTGTTGAAATTATGACTGTTTTGACAATATCTGGGTCATTTGAATCAGTTTCAGGGTTCAAATTTTCATATATATCACTTAGAGATATGTCATTGTGAACGATTTCTTCATTTGTTTTCACAGCCTTTTCGTTTTTAGTGTTGTTGGTAATTTCCTTATTGTCAGTATTTGAGTTTTGTGATATACCTGTGTTATTGCAATGTCCCTGGTCTAGTTTTTTACTATTCATGATATTTTGAGTGTTATTACTACTAATCTTTTCTGCTATCTCCACTATAGGTGAAGCATCAATAATCTGATTAATTTTTATATCAACTGCATCTTGTGTATCTTCAGAGATGGGCAAATATGAAGGTATTCCTAAATCCTCTGGTGTCATTAAACTACTACTATCACCAAAGAGATCGCTAAATTTAGTCTTTGTTTCTTTAGGCTTACTATCCCTATCTTTTTTTGATCTTGTTTTTTTTTCAGTTGTCGGTACGGCATTGATACCTTCTACCAAATCTTTAGATAGTTCTTTAGATTTATTTCTTCTCTTTTTATTTTTTTGTTTTTTAGAACTATCTGAAGAACCTTCTGTAGACTTTTTATCCCCCATATCAACCGTTGTTGTTGTTTCGTTGCCCGCAGTATGAACAGTCTCTTTGGTTTTATTAGTATTAACTATATTGTCAGAATGGTTACTGGTTGAGTTGTCCTTGGGAATGACATTAACATTTGGTTGTACATTGCAATGTCGTTTAACCTTTTCTGCTATCATATGTCTGTGAGTATCTACATTATCACTATTGTCGTCACTTAACTCGAGATCATCTGCTACTATAGCCATTTTAGATAGTCTTACTTCATTATTTTCCCGTTTACTTAAATTATCGTTTGTGTTAAGGGGGACTTGCTCAACGTTTTTTCGTGAAGTTACTACTTTTTTAGTAACATCATCTGAACCTACTTTTTTAGTAAAACCATCTGCATTTACTTTTTTAGTAAAATCATCTGCACCTACTTTTTTAGTACAATCCTCTGCACCTACTTTTCTGTTACAATCGTCAGCACCTACTTTTTTCATTAATTCATCTCGTACAACTTTTTTAGTAGTATTCTGGTTACACGGTTCTGGGAATCTATCACTTACAAGAATAATGGGAACATCTTTCTTGCCTTGATTAGTTTTACCGATTTTTGGAATCCGATACCTATCCATATTGGGTTTAGATATATGTTCAATATTGACTGGTTGGTTTGAAAGATGTCCTGGTTTGCTTATATCAACTTGCTTATATGAATTTTGAATATCGTGTAAAATATCCTTAGCTTTTTCACTTGTTTCATGACCTTCAATGTCCGACTCAAAACGAACTTCCCCTGATTCTAAAGAGAAATCAGCCTCTGGACTATTAATATCTACATCAATATTCTTAACAAGTTCGTAACTGGCTAGCCGACTAGGTGGTCGATGCACCAAAGCATCTGGGATGATAATATTCCATTTAGCTTTGTTGACCGGTTTCATGTTAATATTTCTGCTCACTACTGCAGATAATACTTCCCTGCCATTATCTTTCATAGTTACATATCTTTTGCTTGTCATTCGCGGGTCTTCTAGAGGTGTAGAAGCAGTAGCCTTTATTTCTGCAAATTTCAATTACTTGCTTATATATAATTTCCCTTAATCAAAATCTCAAGCTTACAAAGCATCAAATAATAAAAAAGGATAATAATAAGCAATAATAAGTTTATTGGAGATTACAAATCATAATCATCGTCCATTGGTGTGTAATCAGTCTTATCAGTTACAAGTATAGTATATGAAATATCATTATATTTCTAGTGATATTATTTATTACCTTTAACGGGCCCTGCAAATGCTGCGTCATTGTTTATGAAGTCTGGAGACTGGCAGGATACCCTCAGGACGTCATATTCATGGGGCGACATTTTAGGTATAGATTGCATATCCATAAAGTCTTTGTCATAGTAATGCTCCCTGTCTTCCCTAACTTGAACATCAGGATGACGAATATATTCAATTTTCTGTCGTTTAATGCGTGGTTCATCGTCATGATCATAATTATTTGACATTCTCTGTTTGGCTCCATACTTTTCTTCATAATGATGTCTGTATTTGTCTGAATGTCTGTCATAATTAGATCGGTGGTCTGAATTTCGGCGATGGTAACGGTCATACTCGAGTGGGGAACTATCCCGTGGCCTATGTCTTCCTTGTTCTTGTCTATGATAATTATCTGGATATTCCCTGTGTGAGTGTTGCCTCTTGTGTCCTCTCTCTGGACTATAATCTTTTCTATGTTTCATTGAGTATTTATCCCTGCTTCTATGGGCATTATTGTCATGTCTGCTTGGCCAACCTCTATGTACTTCCTTGGAAGTGTGTTCATGATAATTTGATCCTCTGTCATCTATACTGGATGTTTCAGAAGTTTTAATGCTAAGTCTATCAAAAGGAATTTTGTTTGTGTTTACTCTTTCAAATTTATTATTTGTTGCAAGATCAGTTCTTGTCCCTTTAATGTTGTGGGTATGTTCATTTTCCTCATCTGAATCGAAGTTATCAACAGGCATGCTGAAAATTGATACTGAATGTTAATAAAATTTATGATTTCCATTTTTTTACGGAATTTTTATTTTCTGTTAGCTGCTTTCCATTTTAGTTATTATTGACAATCAGATTTATCTAGAACAAGCTCACCATATCTTCTTACATGTATAATTAAACATGAGCATATTGACAATGTTAAATGCAAAATTTATCCTAAGGTGCTGAATAAGGGTTTTCTATCTGTTAAATCCCACATACTTGTCAAAATGCAGGTGTAAACTTGATTAAGATTGCAATGTCTCTTAAATTGGTTCATACTACCCTACAGTCCCCTATCAAAACCAAAATAAAATTCTTAAAAAGTAGTATGTATTATAAAATGTCTAATATTATTGAAAAACAAAAAAAAATGTGTATATAGTTGTCAAGGAGCAAGCTTAATTACCTCACAGCCGGCATCGATTTTCTTCTATTCTTAATACTGCTAGCAAGGACCTTAGGAGTATTGTTATATTCAGTCTTATGTGTTGGCTTTTCTTCTACATTGCTCTTCCTATTGTAAGATGTGTCTGGTTTGGCACTCATAGTTACAAACTTATTCACACAACTATTTCTATTATCTACACCTAAATTAGGAATATTTGCATCCTCTGTCTGCATATCTTTTGGGTGACATCTGGAAATAACAAATTATACATTATTGACCAATTCCTAAGTACACATATAAGTAATTTTACATTACAGTCTGTAAAAGATGTGTATACATTCACAAGTATTCCTGGGCTGTCAGGCTTATTTCACAAAATTTTGTTTTTTAGGGTTCCGTACCCCAAGAAGAAAAAACTGAACCCTTATTTAATAATAACATTTAAACAATACTTACATTATGTAACTATAACCTTAAAATAACCTCATAATGAAAACAATATTAAAATTATGCCAGCACATAATGTCTCTAACACAAGTGACATAAGAAATCTATTTTTCCATCATCCCAATTGTATATTTTAAAATCAGAACATGTATATCAGGTAAAATGAATTCTTATGAGTTTTATTGCTTACCTTTCTTTTCTATCATTATATATCTCTCTCGTATTTTCGTCTGTTTTTATTTGGCCTTGCACCTTTGTTTGTTTCTCATTTGTTTTATTGGTATTCTGCACACATTTGTTATTAAAATTCCTTCTAAGAATGTTTTTTCCATTCTTCAATGACTTTAACACCATCATATCCTTACTGAAAACAAACACACATATATCTTTAGCATATTTCAAGCTAAGATTTTTAAATTTTTATTATGAAAGAAAGAAGAAAAATTCAGCCTTGGTTCAACCAAGGTTGAATTTTTCTTTCTTTCATAATAAAAACACATATATCTATTATGTTATCACATCATCTGTCATAAAAAATATGTTGATTCATTTTTAACCACACAATAAATTCATTCTGAGTTAACAACATCATTTGTTAGTAAATCTGCATATAAACAATTAGTAGAGGTAGGGCATAGCAAGATTTCTTACTCAAATTGAGCAGTCCAACTGGGAAAGTACTGCTGCCTTACAGAAGACCACATTGAAAAGACCACAGTGAAACAACAACAGTTGTGTTTTTGCAAGTGAGTAAGGTTTACAGGCTCATAGGTTTGGAGGAGTGACTATACTGACAGCATGGAATTTCCATTTACTGTTTACCTACAATGGTTTTCGCTGGCTGGGCAACGGACAAGCAGCACCTTACATGTTCTAAACATCTGTAAGCTATGGTTACCACTTACTTATGTAAGTGCTTCAATATTATCATATTTTCTTCATCAATGAATTATGTGAATTTATTCATGCTTATGAAAATATAAAATATTAAAGTGAAATAAATTAATAACTGTACTAACTCTATATTAAGTTGAACAATTCTCTGAGTCTTCCGCTCTATTTCTGCACGAGCTGTCTTCAACAAGGAAGAATAATTACTCTCCAGTTTCTTAAACTCCATCTCCAGTGTATCATAATCCTGCAATATTTGCTACAATATCAATGTGTTGCCTGTTCCTATATTTTATACTTTGATGACAGTAATATTTTCCCTGATCATAATATCAAGTCTGAAAGTTTCATCGTTCAAGCATATAAAAAAAAAATTTTAAGTGTTTGAAGTAAAACAGTGAGAATGAAATATAAATATCTACAAGCATTAGAGATATCAAGTAACATACTTAATCTGAGTCAGCAGAGGTTTCAGGTTACATCTGCTTTAGGAGGGACTAACAACTGTTATACTGGTAATTATGTAATTATCTACAAGTATATTATACCATATAGTATGTACTTACTTTTTGGAGCTTTTCCATGGCAGCAGCATGTTCCTCAAGCTTCACCTTCAACTCCACATTCTCTTTGCGTAGCTATAAAATACTTGAAGTCAGCATTTGGTCTAAGCAGTTATACATCAATTTCCGTCCATTTATACACATATTTAAAAAAAATTAATCAAAATTAGTCTTGTAGAAACATTGATTAATACTGGCAAAACAATTTTTCCTTGTTATACAAAAATAATATGACGGGTAATTTTGGCGCTAAACCCACAATGGCAATTCTTTCTTACCTCCTGAACACAATTTACATCTTCGTAATTATTCAAATCATCATAAATATCCTCCATGGTAATAAGTATTGTTGATATGTATTTTATTAAACTAGATAACTTGTTTAATTTATTATATAGAACTCAAATAAGATCCGTTTAGCCTTAGTTTCACAGTTCACACAGGATTAGAAAACAATTCGCTCACTTTTTGACTTGCAATTGCGGGGTTGCTGCATTCATTGTCATTAGACGTTTGACGTTGTCAATGTCGTTGACGGTTAACCGTTGTTTGACTCAGACATAATCGTAATCGTAAAAATGACTAGTAGTTACATAAAACACTATAACGAAAGAGGTTTGACAATAACGTATATAAAAATAAAAATCAATATTGATAAGTGCATAACTCGAGAATGGCTCGATCAATTCGGATATATGTTTTATATGTTCCATAAGGCCCACGGAAGGTATTCATTCTAACAAAAAAAAATACTATTAACTTTTGACAGATCAAAGTCTGTCCGGGTAGCTAATAAAGGATAAAATCTGTGAAAATCTGTGAAAAACCCTCACATTGCATACAATTGGATTGAATGACTTTTTCATGAAATAGACAAGCAATACAGTTATATGCACTTTGAGGGTTGTATTGATGATATTAATGATTATAATTCTATAACTAAATACCTATTACAGGCGCGAATCATATTTTGTTCAATGTACAGCCTGACAATGACCGGTAAATTGCAAAAAACGTACGAAAATTTGAATTTCGCGGGCTAGCGTGGAGCTTTATCTGTGGTATTTAGTGTTGCCATATCTGGATTGCATTGACCTGTCGTGTTCAATAATGTTCTTGCCAGTAACATTGGCAATGTTATAAATCGCTTTTTAGCTTCTTGGTCTGTGGTAGTTACCTCTGTGGTATACCTTCCTTTAGTTTGCCGTTGGTTTGGTTGATTTTAGTTTGGTTGTCTGACGCCTCGCTCGCGCGCGGTAGTTGTTACATTACTGTTGTGTGTTTATTTTAAATGGCCAAGTTCAGTATTTTTATAAATTTTGTCTATTAGGATTTATTATTAATAGTGATAATAATAATGTCGGTGTGTATGAACTTAAATCTTTGATTTTAATGTATTAATGCAACAGGCGTATGTAAGTTGCAAAGGGCTCGTGTAAACATAGAAGAACGTAATTACAACATGCCTACGGACTCTGAATGCGAGTGCGACCTGGTGTCGAAGGAGTGGTTATTGGCGAAGTTACGCTCTGACGAGCGGGATATTGTGCTGATAGATTGTCGCGGTTCCAATGAATATTCTGTATCTCATATCCGATCCGCGGTGAATTTCTCGATACCGAGTATAATGTTACGACGACTGGCAGCAGGCAAGATCGAGCTCGTATCCACAGTGCAGTGTAAAGAACTGAAGGCGAGGATCACGCAATGCCGTACGCGGGGTATATTCGTGTTGTATGGTGATGGAGTTCCTCGGGACCCGGATTCGGTGCATGGCATCTTGCTGCGGAGGCTCAAGCAAGATGGTGTACAGGTCGTCTGCCTAGAAGGTATGAGTAATAGTTTATCAATTACACCACCTAAATTAATACTTCATATACCTACTTGTTTGCACTGCTAGGCTCTATCTTTATACATCAATGCTTTAAAGTCGTTGTCCTTATAAGTTTTGCAGTAATTATTGTTCATGACTAATCAAATGTATAATGAAAATGAGATATTCTTTTGCACACAAGTATTGCTCACTCCACAAAAATGATTTTATATCATACTTGTTTCCACTGCGACTTAGTCTGTGTAAAAGATATCAAGCGTTATCTTAGGGTCACAATAAAGTCAGTTTTATAATGCTATCCCCTAGGCATGGAGTAACTTTCAGGTAGGTTTGGTGATTTCATTGATATTATTTGGATGTGTTATTATTCAGATGTAAAGGGACACTCCGACCAAAAATATTGAAGACTATTTCTATATTGTTTATTGTAATGTTGATACCTCTTAAACAACTCGATATATAACAACTAATATTGGTTTCTTCAACTAAATTAGTTGAACATTGTATGGAGGGTTTAGGGCAATTAAGGAGGATGAACAAACCAATATTCTTACAATAGTTACTATGCATACTTGTACTTAGGTAGGTATTTATATTGCCATCAATTGAATTACCCAGCTAGTAAGTTTATATTTATGCTATACATTATGTGTAATATACATTTGGACAATTATTACATACCAACATTGGTGAGTCAGAAACACAATGACCATTTTTAGAACTATTAGTTGTATTAGCCTCTGATTTCATATAAGGTAAATATACAAGATGTATAGGATGATATACTATTGTATGTATTGATGTTTTTGTCTGGTATATTTACAATTTATACAAAACAATAGTATACATATACATATTATATAGTTATTAATAATAATTTGTCTCATAAATGTTTATGGCTAACTATCTATTGCTGTTGTACAAAGTAAAAAAACAATCTAAACAATAAAAAACAAGTTTTACTGTAGTTATTTTTTAAAAGTAAATATGTAAGCAAGGTAACCTCAGAACCCTGCATAAGACCAACATCTGAGCTCCACAAAAAGAGTCTTAAATTTAAAGTCCTAATATTTTTTATGATGCAGAAAAATAAGTATATTTTTAGAGGTCCAATTATAGAGCCCTTAGGCACACACCTAAAGAACGCTCTATGCCTCTAGGCACACGGCACATCTAAATAATTGTAATAAATCTGGATACACCATTCACATTTTCACATTAATAATTAAACAGATGAAATTAATTATATGCTGCATTTTGATAAGAGTGTAATGGTGGATGCTTTGGAATGAAGAGGAAGACTTAAAATTGATTCTTCACATGATTTGTATTTTTATTACATGTGTTTCATTTGTTACCAATATAAATTTATTGAAGACAATATTCTTCCATAAAATTCTACCGATTCCTGGACTACTAAGTGCAGTACACAATGCTTTTTTGTGCTTGTGCTATTGCAATAAATTTAATTCATTCAAATTCTAGGTAATGCTTTTCTGATAACCATAATTATTGTTATTGATGATAAGATGAGAGTTTTATGTTACAGTTGTATGTATTATTGCTAAATATCAAATTACTACCTAGTTGTGATATTCTCACGACGCCATTCATTCAGCAATTATTACCTAACTTACACGTAATACCGGCTGCCACGCCGAAGAACCGTTTCATAACATTCTTTGAAAATAAAATATTCATTTCTGAGAATTCGAAGATCCTTGATTATAAATTACGAATCCAAATATGGTTTCCTGATAATGTTTGGTTTTGGCTATGGACTATGAAGCTTATAGTAGTAAAGTGTATTATAGGTTTCATAAAAAACTACAACATTAGAGTTACTTAGAAATTCGTTAACCCGAATAAAACCGGTAGTCTTCCTTCCGCACTAATTAAGATCGATTGTATCAATTTATTCACTACTAAAAGAAGGCCTTTAACTTCTAGAGACATTATGTAACCGGCAGTTATTACTATACGAACGACGAAACGTCTTCGATTCGATCGCTTTTAGTTTAATATGTGTGAGGGGCGTAAGAGGCATGCCGGAGGTTGCAAGTCGAGACATCCGCTCCTCCAAACGTGGGAGAGGAAGTCGACTACTTATTGTGCTCCTCAATGCGAGACGATAGATTATAATCACTACAGTCTCAAATACGCTTGTTAGTCTCAATCTGTTATTTTCTAGATTGATAATAGTGTTTTATTTTTCACAATTAAGTGGCGTGTTTTTGTTATATAATTTATTGGACAACAAGAACGGGTGTTCTTGGATGGCGAGAAGGATGGAATCATTATCAATTTATGGCAAACAGATACCGCGGCTGAACTCCTGAGAACTGCTTTAATTGTTTAGCTGAAAGTAACCCTTTATATTTCTCATGCACGTCTAGTATGATATATAAGATCATAAAACTTTCTATAACATAACATGTAAGTAATTCTTTTAAAATAATGCTTACGAATAGACTTTATGATTAACGAGAAATAACACTTTACAAGCCTTCTGTCTATTCGTTTTGATGACTTCACCATAAAATGATCTTAGTTTCGACACCAACCTTATTGCCAAACATTTAAGAACTTTATTATAATTTATCAGATGTAATCTGGATGATCAAACAGACCGGATGCGTCGATCCACTACTTCGGTCTTCGACGGTAGAGCGCCGCGCAATTTTATTAATAAGTTCCCGTTTCATTCACGTCCTGTCAATTTCAACCATACATATAATAAACTTTATTTAACAAATTCTTTTTTTTTTAATTCTTTTATTCACACTCGTCATAAGGATTCTTAAATTATACTCTTTTGAGCTTGTTTAAAGCAAGTTCCTCGTCGTTAATGAGGAAATTGGCGCGACAGTCTATGGAATTCATAGCATCTAGCTGGTAGCTAGCATATCCACTAGCCCTGACTTATTCAGATGTACTTCTACCCGAAAGGGCGGTAAATACAAGGTTAAAAAAGCGCAGAAATGTGCGAAGGTGTGCAGACAAGTAATTGTCAGATATGGAGTAAGTGGCAACACTGAAACTAATCGTGAGGTCCTGAAGAGATGTACCTACTATTAAGTCAGAAGATGTCCCGGTGTGAAACGAAGCACATAATATTCTAGAGATATCTCAATTTTAGAAATACCTACCTATTTATTCTTGGTACCCGATATTCAATGTTTATCACCGAATCTGTAGTTTACAATTAAATATATATTTTTTATTTATATTTTACCAGCACATGCTGGAAGTAAAATTATCAACAAACGAAATAAACATATGAATAAAATACATTGATCTAAATTGGTCAGTAAATCGGCAGTTTGAAGTATCTGAACTCGGAGCGGGGCAGCTCGGTCGTAAAATAAATGGCACGTGCTTGCGAACAACAGGATGTTGTAAGCTCCGTGTTGAATGTAAGGAGCTTAACATTTTATAATCGTAGAGGAAATCGTGTGCATCTGGCCGGAGTGGGTGACTTGCGCGAATATTATACCTATATGATTATATGGCTCATAGAGGAAGACCAAATGGGAAATGGAAATGGGAACGCATCAAAGGAGATGGCGCAGCGTTAGAAATGACTCAATCGCATGGAAACTATAATTTTAAACAGGATTATTCTTATTGTTTGAACTGGAATATACATGTATTGTTGTTATTTTATCGAAAGTAGTGGTGGTGGTGATTACTTGTATTTTAACATTAGTTGTCTTCGGATGACGCCGCAACGTTGATAATTACGTAAATCCTGTTAAGACATTTGGATACTGAAATGAGTGGAAACAATAGTATTGAATAGAATATTGATGAATGTAAAGCGTATGTACTGAATGAAGCGCTGTGTGTATAAACAAGTAGGTACCTATATTTGAAGGCGTAACATTGGCATTGACAGTTTTTATGTACTGATGTAATGTCCAACCCGCGGATTACTATTTTGTGCTACGTATTGTATTCTGATTTTATTTATGCCTGGTTCCGCTACAGTGACTCTACATTTAAAAAATAGTAACTAGTTACGCCGTTAAAGCACGTAAAGGTCACCAATTTGTTAACGCTCGTGTACGTTTGAATATAGTTATATTTGCTTGAACAAGTATAGATACATAAAAATCTTGAGGATGTTAATATTGTTTGATGTAGGGGTCGGAGTGCAGCGCTTTGTGTCTTACATTTAGAAATCAAATAATGTATTATGCTATATTGATAGGTGTACAATATCATGAGCGTTATCTGGGCGGCAGACGAGGTCGGCGCCACACTCATTATCGGCTTGAAATCGAGCCGACAGTCAATTAGCGCAACATATCCTGACCATTTATAATTAATTACTATCATTACGTTGGTAAATAAACCTACCTACCTACGTCGACTGACAGGAAATTAAAATGACATCATTTGATGATATTTTGCTGTTAGTGAACTAAGTATATAACAATGAGTACATAGGTATTTTAGAAAATATACTTAATCTAAGTTGGTACACACACCGAATACAACGATTGGTTAAGTTAATTGATTAAGTAAAGAAAAACAGCTAAACAAGAAATTTAGTCTTACTTTTTAACCGATTTCCAAAAGGAGGAGGTTATTTCAACTTTAGTTGTTAAACAATAATATTGTATGTACGTATACATATAATTATTATGTTTTGACTAGAAAATCTGGTAAATAAACGTTATTAGATTAGGTTGTAATCGAAAACCGGTTTCGTGTTATTCATGTCCAAATTGTAACATAGGTAGTCATCACCTCTCATTTTGGTTGTTAATTACAGACACTCTTCTACCAGACAATCTATTTTCGTGATAGCGCCTTGAAATCCAAAACTCCCATCCCGTCGATTCTCAGAAACTGAATGAAATCTTTAGGAGTGACGTCAATCTGCTACATTCCCAGAACTTGCCGAACATTATTATTTATTTATTATCGTGTTATTCCTCCATTGTTATCGTGTTATTCTTCAAGAAAACTAAATTTAAACATTAACATTTGATTTATTAATCCGGCTTCTGAAATCAGGTCTTAGATTCAATACCTAGGCCGAACATTGGACAGTCGAATTCATGAATATACCTATTGGCATTGCCAAGGGTTCAAAATATTGTAAGCGTTCGAAAGCTCAATAAATTCTATACAACTTATACATAGATCAAAAATATATCCTCATGTGAACGGTTCAGTGATATGTACCATGCATAAGGCTGATCTGAGCAGGCTAAGCTTCATAATTTGTTTATGGAAAGTCAATTGTTTACCTGATTATATAAGATCTAGTTTATATTGTTATAGAAATGACAGTAGTTTCCATTATTTACCCCGCGTTTGCTTTTTTCAAGTTTTTAAAATTTATTAATCCAGCCAGTGACAAATGATGTTGCAAACTCCTTCACCATGCAATTTTAAGATTGCTAGTAAAATCATCTTTATGCCGAAGTATTAAGGCTGAACAGGGCTTGATTAGATACTATTGTATTCATCTGTGCATACATATTTATGAATTCTACACTGTTCATATAATAATGTGCATAAACATATTACTGAAAAAAAGCAAAATTTGCCCACAATTTAATGATACTTACAGTTGTCACATGAACTTTGTTGACGTTCATATATTTTTGAACCCTAGAAATGCTCATATATTAATGAACTCGACTGGACCTTAGAGCACAAACAAATGCTATAATTTTACAAATTATATCATTTTTTAAGGTTTAAATTTGTTTATTGCGAAGCCAGGAGGTTAAAATGTTTATGTCATTCATTTAACAAGACCCGTTTGTCACGATCATTGTGAATGGATTTAATTGACCCAACTGGAAGAACAGTCAATAGAGGCCGATGTGCAATCATATTTATAAGTCGCCCACCAGTAAATTGATTTAAATTGTTCCAACAGGCTTGATTAGAGTCTATTTAAAGATATTATCAGAGACGAATGTTTTTGCTACTACATTATACTACAACCATTTGTATTTTTGGTTTGGTTCAATGCAGCCGTGCACAAGTTCTCTTTATTATCGTAAAATAAAGTGGCGAATAACTCACGTACTCGGTACTACCCACGGTTCATACATAACTCCCTATTTTAGGTGCTACATAGATGACGTGTTAACGTTGAACGTTCTTAGGTCATATTGTTAAGATTTTATGTGGCTAAATTACTTATTTAAACATAAATAAACTGTTTACGCATTACGGTATTTAACATAATAATATAGTATAATTTTCTACAGAAAAATCATTACTAAAGGTACCTAGAAGTTTGAATGAATGTGAACTAAAATAAAAGTAATGTAGTGACTGCCCGCCATGTTAAACCATCTATCTAATGCATAATGATGTATTAGATAGATGGTTTAAATCGCACGAGGTTGTTGATAAACGCGGCTGGAAGGACGTGGACTGCGAGCGCCCGCCGGCCAAGGCCTCCCATGCCTGCTGCCACCCACGCCACGCTTGTGCCTCCCCGCGTGCCTACACCATGCACACGCACTCTTGGCTTATAGTATAATAAAATGATGCCCTATTATGTGCCACGCGCTAGGATACGCGTATACATCATTTTGAACTTATTTGCATAGATTTTTATCCTCTTCAAGGGTATCATGGCGACAAGCCTGGGTAGTTAAATTTTAACAGAATTACATTAGACACATTTTAGGTAAATGTTTTTATAAGGATTTCAGTGGGCGGTTAGATGTGGGTGCTACTGCTAAATACGTGCAAAGCGATTACATACATTTATTTTTGTGTTGTGTGGGGTGAAAGAATGGGTTCGCGCGGTGAGGGGAGGGGTACGGCAGATTTTATGGAGTCCTTGCTACCGAGGACGCGGCGTGAAAAGTAAGGGGGAGGGGCGTCACAGACGCGGGGGAGGGTACGGCGGATTCATTGAGTGCGGCGGATGAATGGGCCGCGATGAGTCACCAGATCGATGCCAGGTCACCGGCTGCCCGCGCCCCGCGCCGCGGCCGCCCGCGCCTTGCGGCTGCGTGAAGCCTGCCTGCCTGTTAGGCTGGCAGCTTACCTAATGGACTTTTATGGATAAGCAGCAAATGGGCACACATATGCCATAATTCATTACTAAACGCGATTTATAATTAAATCAATAAAAAGTAAATCATATTATTTTGTGAATTAAATTTCGTACTTTAAAATGTTCGATAATTTACAAAATATATAAAATACGTACCCAAATAAAACCTGGCCTTGACAGGACCACCGAACCAAATATTTTCTCCCCGTGCGCCTCGAGATAAATAAAATTAAATTCGATATTCATTTTTAGACCCTGCATGTGCGTTCCATTAGGCAAGACGAGGGCCGACCGCATCCGAGTCTAAAAAAACACGAGTGATAATGTATACCTACTTAGCTAAGGATATTGAATAAGCGTCAAATAATAATGGGCTGTCGTGACCATTTGATATGCCTCTTATAGAAATGTGGTGGACATAATGGGAGCGACATTAGCATCACAATCGTGAGTTGAGCAGCGGACAGGAAGAGGCCTAACGCGACGGAAACGCTGCATTATACCTAGTCGCTGCGACGCTCTTGACACTAGACAACATCTGTAACAATTACATCAGTACGGTTGACTCTATATGTACCCAATACAATATTGTGACTTCTTTACTAATATCACTTTATAAGTTGCTTAGTTGTATAATCCTGAAAGGAGGTGGGGTGTGTAGGCTCAGTAACAATTCAATTCAAATAGGAACGTTACCTTTAACTTTAACGATAATAGAATAGAATATACAGGCTGAATTTCTCAAGTGGGCGTTGATGGCCAAATCCGAAATTATATGGAATAACGAAATACACGCAAAGCAAACTCTGGCCACATTTTAATGAAAACTAAAACGAATCTTATAATTTTGATATAAAAAACACGCAGTATAGCACCATCAAGTATACCATCCGATAGTGCCGCTTATTACCTACCTATAGGTTAACTACTTATCAAACATTGACAGTAATTTTTGCTCTTACTGTGGCCTTTATGAAGGTGCAAGCGGAAAGTTGGCAACATCGCAGATAGCTGTCATATTGAATTGACTACTTATTATATGTATATTACTGAACGAAATATCGCTCTCTAGCGCTAGAATGTTCATTAGAAATTGCAATAATTAGTATCGTGACAAAAAAGCAGTGAAATATTTATTAACTATTTTAAAACTGTCTGTGTATCTACTATATGTCTGTACGGTGCGCTGTCCGTGTATAAGAAGCAGTTTAGTGTTAGGTGTTAGCAAGGATGAAATTTTATCAAGTTTTCATCACTATCAGGCCCAAGACGAGAGCCGAGAGGGCTTTTATGAGTATTTTTTGCCATTTCTTATAGTGTTTGATTTAGACGACCATTTGAAAATATCAGCAGCTGTATTATTGGCAATTATCCTAAAAGTCGAAAGGTCTGTTTCAGAAAAAACGCCATAAAAAGTGTATTCAACAACTTACTGAGGTTATCTCATTAAAATATTCTTTGCGTTACCTCCTCTACCTTCGTATAAAATAAATAATATATTCCCAAGGTCGATACTGAATGTCAGACGTGGATCATTATGAATGGAAATATACGTATTAATGGACAGAACAATGAATGAACGGAATAAACCTCAAATTGAATTCACAAATACATTTTGCATCAATAAAACTTTAGTTTGGGAGTTAATTATAAGGGATGTAAAATATGCAATTATAGGAGGCGAGTTCTAAACAGTTAAGTTGATGAAACTAATTTCAAAACTTTAAAAGCTACCTATTACGAGAGTACCTATCTTAGTAAAATTTTCACTTTTAATTACTTTATTATCCAGGCATTTCAAAATCAACAAAAAAATGGCATACCAGTAGGTCTGTATGCCATAAGTATATGATTTAAAATATAGTAATATTTCAAATCATAGGATTTCAATCCAAAAACATAAGTTTGGAATTGCTCAGAAATGTATATCCGTGTATGTATGTATATACTTGTTTTATATTGACGATATCTTTAATTTATTGTATCTTAATTATAATGTTATTGTTTTATGAACAGGAGACTTCGTGGAGTTTCGGCGCGCGTACCCCGAGTGGTGCAGCGAGGCAGGCGCGCAGCACGTGCCACATCTACCACTAATGGGACTACGGCAAGTTTTCACAAATCTACTGGACTTATACATTTTATATGACTGGAGCTAAAAAAACTTAGTTCGCATCATTAACGACGATGTATTAAATAACAACTCTCCACGCCTTAGAAAGACAATTAACTTATTAATTTAGCAATATCTTTCCGCACCTAAACTGCCACTGTTAGTTGGGACGGATAAAATATCTCCCCGCAAGCTTTGTAGATTCCTTTTTAACTTCGAGCAACGTGTGCGATTATTCAGCCAATGATGTCGTGCAATACAAGTATGTCGTGGAAATCATTAGAATCAATTCTGAACTGGCTTACTCACTCAATTGAGAGAACGAGAAAACTCAGACGTGGGAACCAGATTTGCGCGTGAGAAGGTTTTTCACTTTATTGGAAAAAGTGTTTGCCGCGACTGGACTCGATGCGACGGACATTCTCCATAATATATTATGATGCTGATGAACTGATCTCTAAGAAGTAATTATTGTAGTAGATATACTCGTTTTGTAGACGACGTCTTCTCTTACAGCTTGAATAGCATAAGAAAATAACTAATAAAATACATATGATCACTGTTTTAAACAGCGCATATCGTTAGTAGCTCTTTTAATTATTTTAATTACATATTATTATTATAAAATAATCAGTATTCTTCTACTTCTCTCTGTCTATTGTGGTTTCGTACTAATGTTTTTGGAAGGAGTCCAAACCATTACACTGGGTCTGCCGCGTTGCTGTTTGCAATTAAGTGGGGCCCATGGTCGTGAGTTTCGTTCATTAGTTATCTGACATAAAGCAGATGTGTCCAGCCCATATCCACTTCAGCGTCGTAGCTTCTGAATCAAATTGCAGCTAATATTCTAGGTCTTTTTCTATAAATTTATTTATGGTTTGAAATTTTATCTAAAAATTAAATATCGCCGTATATTAATATTAATTTAATCCTAACCTGACGTTTCGGATCATTTACAGCGTTATAATTTTTGGTCAAACATTTTGACGAGTCAGCACTGAATTTGTAATGCGTATGCATTACAAATTCAGTACTGAGTATTCAGACAGTATTATTCAGTTCTGACTCCTCAAAAATTTTGAGGAGTCCGTTAAGTTAAGTTATAAAGTAAGTTTCCCAGATTCTATTCATGTAAGGTATACATTAAAAAGTGAAACGTATTAAATTCTCTAAGATTAATTAGGTATTATTTATTGTATAGGTGTAAAGATTAAAGTTCACGCAATGAGCCATTGTAGCCTGCAGGCATCTATGCCGATTTTGCTGATTGCTCGATAATGCTATCGACAGGCCGTAGAGGTCACCAACAAACCAACAATTAAAGATCAAAATGGGCATTATCGGCACTGCTATAAAGTAATGGGGGTGTACAAAGTTTATTTGTAGGTATTTATTGCGGACATTGAACAATACAACGTCAGCGGTATAATGTAAGCAGATCGAATCATAAAACCTTAGAATAAATGACGATATCGGAGGATGTTAGTCATAGAATGCAAACACTGTGCACTGGTTCCTTCCTACCTGCACTGTGTTACTCAGACGATAATTACACACTGAATGAACATAAATATAGTGTTATAAGTATCTACTTATCTATCACACGTAGCCCCGTGATTGCTAGATGTTGAGTTCTACACGTTCGTAGAACATCATCGATGTCTGTTCCATTCATGTGAATTAGTAATTAGGTCAGCTAGAATTGTGTCGTTATTGAACTTTATACATGGAGCAGCAAAAGAGAACTGTTGCTTTGATACTTTGATTGCACCAAAATAAGATCAAGTAAAACCTAAATGACATTTATATGATTTTATCCTATTAAAAGTTAGTAACACGATTTGTATCGCACTGGAGTTAGCACAAAAACGTTGCGCCATATTGACGCAATGCAGTCGGTTGAATAAAAACGGTTGGTTTTATAAACTCATTCATAATTTTGAATGGTCGCGAACCGCGTCGTGTGCACGGCCACCACAACCGCCGCCCGTGCTGTAAGACGTCTGTGTGCAAGTTACCTAAACACGTACTCGTAATTGCCGTATTGCATTAGTCGCGGTGAAACGCCTTGCGCTCAATGGAGTGAGCTCCTTCCATTCATGCAACCAGCGCATGTGGCAAGCCGGCCGCGCCGTTCACTGCTCACTCACTGCAAAGTTTAAATGGCGAATTATTATACTGCCGATACTACGTTAATGAGCCGAGAATGTTGAATGGCATGGCGACATGCAACTTAAAACGCGTGACGTGACCTCGACACTAACTGTGTACTTACATTCATCAACCCAGCACATTGATGCCAACTAAATGACTTGCCGGAACCCAACTGAATGCGGATGACTGGGTATTGGGTGTACTCGTAGGTTCGTACGTGGCTAATCCCTGAGCTTACTATAACTAACTAATTTCAGTAAATATACTGTCATTTGTATGTCATATAGGTACATATACTTCTTATTTAGTACGGTGTCAAATTTATAAGTCGGTATTTTATTGGCAGCAATCGATGAGTCCCGCTCTTTATCAGAGCCTATTGAAAATGAAGGACTTGAATGATTATTTTTTATTTGTATTGGTGTTGTGCCTACTTTGGTAGGTCTAGGTACTTAGGTACCGAGCTACAGTTGTAAGAATTGTTTTATCATAACTGATTAGCAAGCATCCGCTTCATCCTCTTCTCATATAACTAACAAAGAGGTACTTTTCACGACATAATAGGTAATGTTTAAATTAATGGTTTTAAACGCACTAAACATGCTCCTGGCGGATACACAAGCGAACTTATAACAATGTTCTATTTTTAAACATTTATAAATACATAAATTATAACATTGTTCATTCTGGAAAACAGGACGAATAATAATTTCGATCTCGCCTACTCACAATTGTATAAATAGAGAGGAATCATTTTGTTCAATATTCAAGGGTAGGTACAGTGTTTTGTTATAATTATATACAACATGACGTAGGCAGCTTCATTATCTTGTATTGACGTAACTTAAGTAACATGATAATTTATCGCTGATCCGGTTCTGAAAGATATTAGTTAGGTACTTCATTTTCTAGGTAGGTAAGTAAGGCGTTAAGTTTTCTGAGACTATGGTGTTTAACGCTTGTTGTGATAGGAGAAAATTTCAAATAAAAACGCTATCTCAATAGCTAATCTAATAAACTACGTTTTGATACTGATCAATTTACTAATAATTTGGGTTGATTTATTCGTGCTGGACTAAGTTTCATTGAGTTTAACGCGGTCGAAAGGTGAAGTCTATCCTGGTTGAAATGGTCACGGCAGGCGGTAGGTTATCAGTGACGTGACGTCATCGTTGTTGACGTCAAGGCAATCCTCGATCCGCGTGAGTTCATTCACGAATTGATCCATCCGTACACGGTCACGGCCGTTGTATACGTTTTTATATTGCAATTTTTAATCATAATTATTATTTTATAATAAGTAGGTGCCTGCTCATATAAAAACAAATAGATATAACTGTTATTTGTAACAATAATTTAATTGGGTAGGTATGCACGTATAACTGTGTAATAATAAAGAAGAATTTATATTTATTTACGTTTCTATATCGTTCAAGATATATAATATACTTAATAATTAAGTTATAACAACTTCGCTAGCCTGTAATTATTTGAACAAGTAAGTAGGTAGGTATCAAGTCGCTTATTACGATAAAAGTCAGTGTAAGTCATTTTGTCACAATTTACCAGACATCAATTAAAGGTGTTATTTGTAGCGAAAGTCCAAATAAGAATGTATGGATAAATATATTATCCATGCAGCCCATTATACATATGTACATAGGTATACCTATGTACCTTTACGAGATAATATTGAGTACAAGAGTAATTAAAAAAACATATAATATTATTATTCAAATCAAAATAAATCGGGAACTTCTGTATTTATAGGCAAACAGTCGGCGAATCGTTGGTAGTAGTTGAAAAGTTCTATCGAACGAACAGTTGTGTCCGCGATCGATTCAACAGAGGAACGAATGGCAGAGAACCGATTTAGAATCAGACAATAGAGATTCTCTTTATGATTGACGACCTGATTGGCCCAGTGGCTGAGCAATTGGCTTGTGCGTCACGGGTTGCTGGTTCGATCCCCGCACGGAGCAAATATTTGTACATTCTACAGGTAGTTGTTCCAGGTCTGGGCGTTTGTGTATGTGAAAATTTGTGTTTGTAAACGCACCCACGACACAGGAGAACATCCTAGTGTGGGGCAAAGTTAAAAAAAAAAACAATTGATCTTTTAGCACACCTGTGGTATACACAACTCTGCCCAACCTCTTTCGCCCTACAGGCGCGATCCCGCGTTGTATTAAGTTATGCGATAGGTCGGTGAGTATACGTACCTATTTTTACACAATGCGTTAAACATCTCAGTTTCAATATTTATTTTTAATAGGTAAGAAGTATGATAAATTAAATATTTAAGAACTAGCTTGTTCTGAATTAGTGTTAAAGTGTATAACCGAATAATTCTACTTGTAAGAATATGACTATAAAAATGATCATGTTTAAATTTACTATTCAATTCATACATAGCGCACCAAATAGCTCCTACTACTACCTACTATCTCAATTCGAATAAAAATAGAAGTTGTGTTAATTTTACTCGACATCACATACTGTGTAGTGTATAGGTGCTAGTGGCCTGCGACCTCGACACACTTGCTAATATACAATACCAAACTAACATTCTCGTCGGCACTGACGATCAGCATTTGAATTTAAATACAAACAGTCGCGCCCTAACTTATTTTAGATCATCGTACACAACGATCGAAGCCGCGATGTCCGCGCAACTAGGCTCTTTAAAACTGCTGTCAGGATGGGAACTAGCGACTCCGCCATTAAAAAACCGTCCCTTGCAAGCGGTCATTGGCAGCGGGTGGGTCGAGCCGCATTCCTGTGCGCCAGCGCACCGCACGCACTCCTACGCCCACACGCACCGGCTCTCCAATGTGCACACAGTTAACCGACCGACTCACCAAGACCCTCAACATAGGGTTGCCGACGCGCCACTAGAAAGAACATGTTAGAAAAAATAAAGGCCATTGTCAAAGCCAGTTCCTTAAATGTTTGCATTTCTGCGGGCTGGCCATTCATTGAACATATTTGAGTATATAAATAGTCAAAGTAACAAAAAAAACATAACTGCCGCATAAAATCAACGCCGTCAACTGCTAATCTGCTAAACACTATTTTAATATACCTAAATATTAATTATACATTTCTATTTATTTATTTTTTATAATTATATAGGTACATATATTGTTACAGCAAAAATATGTAATTCAACTTGTAGTAAGTAAATCTTTATTAATATCTGGTCAATAATTACACAAATTAGTTTCCTTTTTGCTAGATCTGACAACCCTACCCTGACAACATCCCGTAGCTATAACTTGGGTCGAGTGTTCGTTATTCGGTCGCTCTTGGAGGCACCGGCCGCTAATACGTGTATCAGAGTCGTTCATTAATAACACGGCCGACCGTGTCATGGCTTCCGGCGGCATCGGCAGCGGCGTCCGCTTCGCTCGCGCCGTGCGCCGTCATTCAAATACGAATTGTATTCGCATAGAGATGACGCCGCGCCCGTCACCAACACGCAACACCATGCATTTACTACAAGAAGCTAGTATAGTATGCGCGCATTTAAAAGAGCCGCTCACGTTCATTGTTTTAGCTGCGTGACATTCTTCGCAGCGTTTATACACCTGTGTATCGGGAATATGATCAGGAGGATGAAATGACACTTGATAACGAACAGGGTATCGTTCACCCACGTGTATGTAAAATTGTTGTCAGTGTATCGTTATGAGATCGGGCAGTATGGCGACGCGCCGCGTGCGTGGGTGCGGCAGCGCCCCTGAATGGACGTGTCGGCTGGTGGTCGCCTACGCGCGGCCCACGCGCGCTCCGCACTACCTACTATGAACCTACTAATGCCTAGTACATGCTGCCCACTGGCGCTGCCGGCTGTAAATAATTATCTTGATGACCACTCACACGAGACTGATCTAATTTGGCTCATGCGTCTGTTTGACGTACATTTTCCATTGAACGAAATTAATTTCGTATTTTTATCAAAATCCAACGACGTACTAACTAACTTATACTAATCTTGTTAGATTTTTACCTATAATAAAGTCATTTACTTATTCTTTTTCTTAGATTATAACGTCAGCCGTTTATTACAAATAGGGTTATTAATATTTTTAAAGCACTCAATTCCAAATACGATTAAGTACTCGTGTTGTGGCTAGGTTCGAGAATCCAACGGACTACAAAATAATATCGACCTAAAATCGCGAGACCTCGAGTAGGTACTTTTTGTGAAAACTACATATTTTTATTCGGATACCTAACTAAAATGTTAAAACTGCTTAGCGAGTTATGTTAGTACTTATTGTTATTATGTAACTTACTTATTGTCAAAATCCACCCATTTAAAAGTCATCAACTCTATATTGGCATTTGGAAACCCGAACCGTGTGCCGGGTAGGCAGAGCGCATCGCTGACTGCTGTCACAGTATAAATATGCAAATGTGCTGCTGTCGTCCAATCTCGTTAATATCGCGAAATCTCGCCTAATTTATGCTTCGGGATTGGTCTCGTAAAGTAAATCGAGATTTGGTGAGAACAAGATCCAGCGAGGTCGGGATTGTAACATTCGATCATAAACGTCATTTGACAATATTATCCATAGTAGGTCCTCGATGACCCATCGTTTACTTAAAATGCAAATTAAAATGGATGATCGCGTGAAAGGGTATCAGCTTTTGCTTTTGGCAAATAGCTATATATACACACATACATTTAATTATGTATACCTATGTGAAAAACGCAAGTGTAATTTCCCTTAAATTTTCCTAAAATAAATCCAAAATTACAAAAAAACGAACATCCAAATTTATCCCGGAAACTGAAGCATTGCATACAATGCATGTAGATTTATTACACATTTTTCTCCAATGAATTGGTGACAGACAGTTTCAGATAAAGTAAGATTATTATCGTTTTAAAAATTGATACAGAAATTATAAGAGTTGTAGGCAACAACTCTATAATATCTGTATCGATTTTTTCTACCTATTAGTTGACGTTGATTTGCTTCGGAATACATCGCATTAATTAACTAGCGATCCTAAATTAATAATAGGATTATAAGTAATTGTAATGATTCTAATCTGTTCGCCATTGGAATGGAACTTATCGGAACAAGACAATGACGAGAACTTTAGCATTTTATAAGAAAAACTGGATGCATGGCCCGCATTCCATAAACAAGGTCCGAATGATGTAAAAACAGCATTGTTTTGACGTCACGGTGGAATCTGAAGAATCTTTCTCAACTAGACCAAACTCACATCATTCTATCATTATGGTAAATATAATTATCTCAGGGTGGGCTTCTTCTACCATAAAAAAAAATCGCATATCTAGAAACATCACAGTTATACCTACCTATATGTATAGTGGTTTTGCTATTACTAGTATGGTGGCGCTGCATGAAGCAAGAGGCGTCCGCCTAATTTGATCACTTTCAAAACAGCAAACTGAATGGCGGCCAGACGATTCAGAGGGCAAATTTGGAAAACCGTCGCGTAGGAGGAGACGCGTTGGAGCCGTGAGCACAGGGTACGGGATGTAATGGTGAGGGGCGCGGGGAGGGGGGGGGGTGAGAGTAAGGACGCGGTGCTGCGTGGGCAGCCATTGAGCTGCGGGGGCAGGTGAATGGGGAACCCCCGGCGCCTCCTCCCCCATTGAGCAACCCTACGATCGATATCGCCCCGCGTTGCCCCAAGCCCACACGTACAGTGAACACTCGCTTGGATGCGCCACCACACTGGCTGTAACAATACTTATACTTATATTAACGTAGCTGTGAAGGTCGATATCGGGCATTTGGAGCCAAGATTGATGAAACTTATGAATGCCACTCTGAGGTTTTTAAAAAGCACGCACGTCATAATGATTTCGTGATCAGCTATTTTAAGTCTAATAGATCCAACAGTTCCAGTCTTAATTACGGGCAAAGACTATAAAAGATACTCGTTGCTTGCGGGTGATATTTTACCACTTTACAGTAGATTTGTGCATATCTTCATTTCTTCAAAAATATGTTTCATGACCATTGACGTAATATTAATTTTACTTGGCGCAACAATTTCTGAAAAACGTTAAATTTATTTAATCGTAATTTTTCAGGTCCCTCCGCATTTCTGGTTCTGGTTGCGAGGAGGCGCTGTCTTCGGGCTCGTCGTCCGAGTGCGAGGATACCCACGCGCACGTGCCGCAGGAGTTCCCCATCGAGATCCTGCCCAACTTGTACCTCGGTAATTCCACGAACAGTGAGGACTGCGACGCGCTAGCCAGGCATAACATTAAGGTACTCGTTTTTCAATATCTATCTTCTTCTTATACATAAAAATCTCGTGTCACTGTGTTTGTTGCTGAACTCATCCGAAACGGCTTGATAAATTATTATGAAATTCTGTATGTATATTCGGTAGGTATGAGAATCGGTCGTAGGCTATTTTTTACACCCCTAGATGTTAAGGATGTCCCTCACCAGATTTTTAATGTCAAAATATTTATTAATGATTCGGCATCAAAAAATACTTATAACACAAAGACTATCGTTGTTATAACACTAAGTTTTCACCCTTCTACATCAACCTCTATTTTTTAATAGTGATATTAGTATGAGATTCAAATGACTCTCAAACAGCTTAAATATATACAACCGGCACGGGTTGATGACGGAATCACAGCAGAGGTATTTAACTGTAGGCGGGTGGAAGCCGGTCCATATAGCTTTTAAATTCCGTTTAGTAAATTGTTTGTTTGCTTGAACGCGCTAATCTCGAAATATTCTTCATTATCGCGAATAATTATTTTTGTGTTATAGTTTTCATTTATCGAGGAAGGTAATAAAAGCGGAGCATGAATGAAGTTTAAAAAATAATTGTCCACCCGTGCGAAGCCGGGACGGCCGCTAGTAAGGAAATAACTTTTGAGTACATATATAATACACAACACGTCTCTATGGACATAACAAATAAATTATAATTGTTGTTGTTGTTTATATTTACAGTATGTGCTGAATGTGACCCCAGATCTGCCTAACACGTTTGAAGCTGAGGGCTGCGGCATCAGCTACTTGAAGATACCAATTGCCGACCACTGGAGTCAAAATCTCGCTGTACACTTTCCACAAGCCATCAGATTTATCGGTAATGATCTCTCTATTTAATTGTAGTCGCCTCGGTTTCAATCGATAGGACACAACGCGTCTTGGAAAAAAATAGCAATTGACTATTTGACAATTGTAACGATAGAATATTTAATATGTTAGATATAGTAGCTTATAGGTTCACAATAATCATACAATATGCTTTTAACCGACTTCAAAAAGGAGGAGGTTATCAATTCGACTGTATTTTTTATATTTTTTATATACCTATTACTTTAATTAATTAGGTACCTCATAACTTTCGACTTGGTGAACCGATTTTGATGATTCTTTTTTTTATTTATGCTGGTGGTGGTCTTCATACCTTTAAAACTAAAAATCAAATTATTTTTAACTTTTTTAGTTTTGACGTCGGTTTTTTTAACTTAAACTTAACTTAACTTCCGTGTAAGTACCAAAATGAATAATGTAATTATATATAATTTATAGTAAAAGTTAATGTGTATAATTTTAAGATCAAATAGTAAAAAATCCATGAAATTCCCAAAAATCCTGAGTGATCTTCCGAATTTGAAATTACTTAAAGGTTATGTTTGTAATTTCAAGGTACCGGCACACGTTTTGTAGCTTGTCATTTTCATAAAATGTATTCATATTATAAGGTTATATAAGCTTCTAATTTCTATTGAAAAATCAGCAAACTTTCCACTCAAAATATGTTTCAGAGTTGGAGCGTCGTAGTTAGCTTTACTTAGTTTATTGAAATGTGTGTTCGCGCGAATTTTAAGTTACTGGAGGATTTTTTTTTCTAATACACTGCTTTTTTTAAGAGGTATAAAATAAACTTACGTATAATTAAAAAATATATTTCCGAAAACTCAAATATCCAATTATTCTTTTCTAAAATCTATGCTGCTAACATTTTCAACTGTAGCTTAATAACACTTCCATTTCACGGCAAATACTAATAGCGATCATACTTGAAAAGAAGTAACAGTTTCGGTATGAGCTAATGCATGTCATTGTATTAACCGTGCGTGCGTATTCGCAGAGGAGGCGATGTCGGCGCGCTGCGGCGTGCTGGTGCACTGCGTGGCGGGCGTGTCGCGCTCCGTCACGGTCACGCTGGCCTACCTCATGCAGCGCCACCGCCTGTGCCTGCGCGACGCCTTCGAGCTGGTGCGCTCGCGCAAGACCGACATCGCGCCCAACTTCCACTTCATGCGGCAGCTGCACTCGTTCGAGCGCGACCTGGGGCTGCACGAGCAGAGCGCCAGTCTGAGTAAGGTCCGCAGCGCGCCGCCCCGCCCCCCGGCCCCCGCGGCGGCGGGGCGGCGCGCTGTAGCGTGGCTGCCCGCAGGTGCTGCAGGCGCTGGGCGCGCGTGAGGCGGGCGGCGCGGGCGAGGCGTGCGGCTGCGCGGCGGGCGCGGCCGGCGTGTCGCCGGACTCGGGCATCGAGTTCGACCGCTGGAGCGCGGCGCGGGACACGCCGCAATGACAGTTCTTCACGCCGCCGCCGGACTCGTCCGCGTAGTACCCCGTTTGATAGCACGTTTCGTAAAAATGTATAATCGTTCGAGCACGCTGCGAACTCTCTCACCGTCGTTAGCGACAGATGTAGGTACGCCGGAGGAGCGGTCTCCGCCGACCTTCCGGCCGTGATTTTTCGTTAGTAGTGAGTGAGTCGAACTATAGTGTAAGAATTACATGATACATATTTTTTAAGTCAATTTTATCAGTTCTATATTATATATGAATGTGCGACTCGAGATGCATTCCTGAGTGATCTTCCGATTCTTCCGTTATGCTACGCATTTTATGTCAGTCTGAAGTTATTAACTAGTGCGCGCATTAAATTTGATGATTTTCGTTTGATTCTCAAATTGTTGAATCGTCCGATGAGTTGTGTTGTCCATAAATGTTTAACCTCTGTGAGGGTTACGCGCCGTGTAGGAGGCTACACGTCACTAGTGCCACAGCAACCAATCCAAAAACATACTTAATACAAGGTATTATTTGTTAAGATTGGTTTTATAATTGTTCTATTCATATTTTTACATTCAATTAATTAAGTCCATTTTTTCGTAGAAAATAATAACGACACGGGGCTTCTGATAACTCTTCCATTGTTGTTGATATATGTATATCGTATTAGTATGAGAATGAGTGCGCGAACGTGCGTGTGATATTATTATATAGTCGTAACTTGATCGTATCGATGCTATATTTATATATTTACAATGTTTAATGCCACACTCGCTGACCACGACCACTGGTCCGGTCTTGAATCCACTGCATTCAAGTGGGACTTCTGTAATTTAAACTTAACACATATTTTATACTTCAAAAATATATAGGATGAATGACTATCGCAATTTATTTTTATATTAGTTTTACTATCTTAGACTGTAATATCAACAGAACAAGAGAGTTATAATTATAAAAAATATATGTTATTGTGGTCAGTATAAATGTGTGTGGTATCTATTTATATAAGTTCACACCTACTACGTAACAGTTCGACTAATAAAGTCATGATATGACTATTTTTATATGAAATATAATACACAGTGTATGTACTCTAGTTAGTTAGATGCATATCAAATAATATGCATCAATCATAATGTTGCTTTTAAAACCCGAACTCATTAAGTTATTATAATATATTCGTTTACTTTTACATGTGAGCAATTGAGCATGCAGAGTATATGTGTAGTCCTACACCATGTAATTGTTGAAATTTTGTACCTGACTATGCATATACGTATTTCATATTTTAGCGTCTGGTTTCCTTACGGGTTTACAATTAATTGAACTTCCCAGATAACACATTTCAGCACATGCACAAACCAATTACCATTTCTCCTGTGATGAATTTGATTGAGCGAGGCCTAATGAAACGACGAAAAAAAACAGTTAAAAATAAATGATGGCTATCATTTTACTTAGATATTGCTTACCATTTATTGTTTAAATATTAGATCTAAATCATTATGTTCATGTTAAATGTGTACTATGTAGCCGATTGTTCAGAAAGCTGAAATAAGCAGCGTTAATTACTTTTTTACTAAGTATACAAAAATAATATGTAGGTAAGTTAAGAATTGGTAGTGAGTTCGGGGTTTAGCCGCAACGTACATCGTCCGCCTTGCAGCCGGGCAAAGACAGTGATTACGTGATATTTTTATTTTACTATATTGAATATTGATGTTTCCATTGGCATTTATCATTTACTGACTTGAACGATTACTATATATTTTTCTATACTTTGCGTAGTTTCATGAGTTAACATTTAGTATGTAAATAAAAGGCAAGCTTTAATATTAAGTATATTAATTATAATTATTATTATGAGAATGTAGAAAAAATGTTACTATGTAAATTTGTTATAGATTAAGACTTAATTGAGATTTGCTTCCTTAATAACATTGAATGCCAATTTATTGTATAACTAGGTTTGGGCCTCAAACCGAATTCTTAGCTAACATTACTGTTACGTTAATTTTGTATTTAATATATTGGGATCCCCTACCTTCCATATTAAAGTAAATAATTATATGAAAGAGTACAGTTTCCACACTACAAGTCTGCTAAACAGTTATTATTTGGCACATTTAGATAGTAGTTACGTGGAAAATTATGCCAAAGTTTCACTATCATTTAAAATAACGTCACAGAAAATATAAATAAATAATAATATCCACCGTTACAAACAAAAACTTTAAGTTAGTTTAAATAACAAATTAGTTGTTTGGTACAAACCGCCTTTACATTCTGAATGTTTCTAATATTGCACTATAATATTGTAAAGTTTTATATTTCTAGATATAACCTAATATTGTAATTGTAGTGCACAAACTAATGTCTGGTCCACGAGAACAAGGCGATGCCGCCGCCGGCGTACGGAAGAAGGCTACGTTTTATGTACATATTAATTAATATTATAACAATTCTGTTATGAACTCATGTTAATTGATGATAATGTTGACGATGTTTTAGAAAATCTTTTAGTGCTTTTTCCTAAAGGTACCTAAAGCCACATGGCACACGTAATATTAACCTCAAAACAAATATAAACACTGTTAATCTATTAAAAGATTTTTTATTTATTTTGCCTCAACAAGTTTAATATCGACGGCAAAGTCATGACATTTTGACATCTTGCCTGGAAATCACGCAATGTATATTAACACGTTGGCTGCTGAAAAACACACACGCTGTGTTTTGACTCATATAACGCGAGTGCGGCGCCAACACGCCTGGCGTGTTTTCATATTTTGTGCTACGACTGGGCGGCAAAACACGCCCTGCGTGTTTTTAACATCGCTACACCACTACGGATTACGCGCGAGGCGTGTTTTAAACCGACTTCAAAAAAGAAGGAAGTTATCAATTCGACCGTATTTTTATATCTTTATCACAACATAATATATTGTACTACATATATTTTTTTATCTTCCTTTCGTAGGTATTTAATTCTAATCAGCTTTTACGAAAAATAAATCGACATAATGTCGTAGTGTTAACAAATTTAATAACAAACGCCTTCATAAAATTCGAAGAAAACAAAGTAAAATATTCTACAAAGGATTCTGCGGTATTAACAAATACACATCTGCGTTTTAATGTTGAATAAAGAACTTAGTAGGTGATTGTTTTGCACAAAATATATCGTAAAATAATTCTAAGTACCCAATTGTTTTATGCACTCAAAAATAAAAGACAATGAATGGTTACTATTACTATATGCGCTCCCCACCCAAAACACACCAGGTGTGTTTTGGCCGCACTGTTGGTCGGAATACAGAATGTGTTCCGGCCGTGCGGGCGCTCACGCCAGGCGCGTAAACAGCCGCACCGTAGGTTAGCGCGCGCTATGTTAGGCCGCAGCCAACGTGTTAAATACTACCTGCCTCCGGCTTGGCCCGCATGGTAGATAGATAAAAAGTAGCCTATGTGTTAATCCAGGTAATGAACTCTATGTATGCTAAATTTCATTCAAATCTGTTTAGCTGTTTTGCGTGAGAGAGTAACAAACATCCATCCATCCATTCATATAATATAAGTAGGATAGTAGGATTATGTTATTGCAATTGTAGTTGAGAAGATTTAAGAAACAATGCGAATTCTATTTATTTAAAATTTCGAAATATAACATAAGAGAAATAATACTTTGCCATCGATATAACTATAATACATTTTTTTTTGCCTGTATTGAATCCAGTCTGTATGCTACACGTCTATTTTGTTAATTGGTAATAATTCGACCAGTAAAGCGGGTTTGTCAGGCGGGTCCAGTACATTCGAGCTGGGCACCGACAAGAGATAAATTTGAGGATCGCAGGCGTTTTGGCGAGATCCACGATCTGCGCATGGCTAATAAAGCGATAAGCCTACACAGCGCAGGACTGACAGGTGACTACACACAATGAAAGAATTTGATGATGATGTTCGATATGCTGCAGCTGCTGTATCCGCAAGGTCGTCTGTGTTAAAGACAAAATAAACTCCTTTCCATGTGCATACATCAACTACATTTCACTATTAACATTACACCACATGCCATCATAGTCACACACACGCTCCCTCCGATTTTAAAAGCCATAAGTTTAAGATGGCGGATTTTATGATTTATATATTCGTCATAGTATTTGTGCAACTCGGTTCACCCAGTCGAAAGTTATGAGGTAACAAATATTTTAAAAAATAAAGTCGTTTGATAACCTGCTCCTTTTTTGAAGTCGGTTAAAAAACTAATTTGCACCATATTTCCCGAAACTAGGAAATAAACAAACGATTGGTCTACATGTTAAGTTCTTATGAAGATGTATTTACCTCACGTTACGTCCCCATTTCTCTAACAAAGTTAACCAGATTCCTTACTTTTAGAGCATTCAGCAGTTAACACCGTGGTTATATCATGTTGGCTTTTTCATTTTGCATCGTGCAAATCAAAACACGCTGCTAGGTCTGCGAAAAATAAACTACGTGTGAACGAATTGACTGGTTCAAGCAGCCACATTGGGTGCGGGAGGCATATGTTTAGTCCTTGTAGGACTTGTCCTACTATGGAAGATGATAGATGCTCCGAAATCATTAGATTATAATGTTTTCATTACATATAGTGCCAAGTAAACACACATACACTGTTACTTTATTTATTTTCAAAAGAAAGGAAGTACAATAGCTACCGTTAATAACAAATACAATAATTAGTTAGCATAATAATAATAATTATTCGAATTATGTTACTTAAATATTCATAATGATATTCTATGTTGACATTTTCAAGCATAATTATATACAGTATAGCTATTAAAATCATTAAAACTCCTTTCTAAAATTAATCTCAATCTTTCTCTAATTGACTATCGTTGGGTGAATACTGGGAATAAGTGTTACTGAATTCCCAGGAACTACTCTAGCTAGGCCTCTTGTCTCTTCGACTCGTCATCAAACAGTTACTATCGCTCTATCCTCAAATAAACATTTACATATATAAACAGGTGTACAAAAACCTTAATATAATACAAGGATTCCATTACCTACATTATATACAGTAAAATGGTGCTATAAAATGTTAACCATAATAATGTAATGAGTTGCAACCTAGTGGTCCGACAGCTTACAATTATAATTTTAAGAGATTTATAACTACTTGTGTAAGTTTTCTTACTAATTGGAGTTATGACCGAAAATATCAAATCAAATATTGATATTAGCATTATATTTTAACTTAAATGAGTAAAGTTATACAATATTTACTATAATGGTTAATAAAAACCAAAAAATAGCAAGAAGCTTATTAATTTGCTGTTGAATTAGTATTCCATTTGTGTTGCTGGTAAATACAATGCATTCTGAAAAGACCCCATAATAGTATTTATTTGCTGCCACTTAAAACACATTTCGCCACTCCATACAATGTTGCCCAAATTGGAACATGTATTTTGGCACATACACGTGCTTAATTATACTATATACTTTATTAATCATATTTACAACAATCTCTTCACAATATCTTATTGCTTTTTGTTAAAATTCAAATAGTAATAACATGTCAATTATTGAAATAATAATGTAAATATAACAGCCGCTATAGCGGTACACACATAATACATTCATGTTTCATAGGAATGCTTTTATAAAATACATACAAAATAGAATAAAGAAACGTATGTTCTTTGGAATGTTACGAAGTGATATTTTTGATGAACAAGAATGAACATTACTTTGAATGAGATAATATAATGAGAGATATGTGAAATTACTTCTAAGGTACACGAAAAGGCACCCGCCGATGTCGATTGCTGTATTGGTCCTACCAGAGTGTAAACATTTAATCATTATGTAAATGGCTAAAACCCATCATACATACAATATACTAATACAATGGCACAAAAGTTCCGACTTTAATTCATACAGTGGATGTGCCGCTGGAAATTTCACAAATACCAAAATTTGAATAAAATATAATTTTATATTTGAATAATATAAAGAATTACTCTCTATATTTAAATATGGTCTGTAAATTGTAACATAGTAGAATAATATCATTGCACTAGCTGCTAAAGCGACATCTTGTAAACATCTTTCAAAATTGCATAACCATAAAAATATGCTAATATATTATATTGTAAACGAAAACTCCCTTAGATTCTATGATTGACATACAAAATTGGTGCTACGTTTAGTCAAAAGGCAATTCGTGGACCACAATCACGATATGGTTAAATATCTCCCAGCTCGTTGGAATAACGTCTCTCCTTATCTTTTTAACTACACAATCTGTAAGCGAAAATAGTGTTGCTCACATTCATGTAAGAATATATCTTATTATTAACATGGCTCTGTTTTTGATTGCATTTACAAAATTAGCTGCCAAATAGCTGTATGAAGGTACTCAATGGATTTAATATATAGAGACCATTATTTTCGCTTACGCGGTGTACTCTTAAGTACATAATATAAATATATGTTAATATAATACTGTAATACTAACTGTAACGTATCGTCACAGTTTTGCTCTATATAAAATTCTCAGAGGAATTACTCTGTTCGTCTATAGTACAAATTATGTACACGCAAATATAAGTGTATATGCATAATATAATGTATTACAAGTATAATATATAGTCATCATTCAGATTAATGTACCGCATCGATGTCTCGCTGCGCGCGTGATATTTTGACCTGCAAATAACATTGACTAGTTTATACCGGGTGTATATTCAAACCCATGCAAAAATCAACAAAAGTTATAATTTTCTATTATTATTAATTCAAAACAAGAATGGATGTGCATTTTCAAAGTAGTCGCCGGAAGGAGCGCTTAATTTGAAGATGGAAGACTATACGGATGAGGTACACTATGCAGTTGAATTTAACGACGACAATGTTGTTTTACATCAACTGTTAGTAAGGCATGCGGTCAGTATCTTATGGTTACCTTATCCTTGGGCGTGGAGGCCTCCCCGGACTCGAGCGCGAACATCTTCATTTTCTCTTTAAACGAAAGCTGCTCCGGCACCGGCGCCGCCGGCGCGCGCGCCTGCTGCTCCGCCAGGCGGCGCGTCCGCGGGTCCCTGCACACACAATCAGATTTCACTTCTTAAATGCTCCCACACACCTGATGATGTAGTTAACTCCCTATGGCTATAATCTCGAATGGCATAATATTTTTGTGATCAATTCCATCCATAATATTATTTCTTGTTTTTTTTTTCATGGTGATATGGAGGCAAACGGGCAGGCGGCTCGCCTGATGGTAAGTGATCACTGCCGCCCATGGACATTTGCAACACCAGAAGGCTTGGCGTTGCCCAACCCTGCGGTAACCGTTTAGGTTTCTATATGGAATTACTAAACTGAAAGCAAACGGATGCTGTCAGAATAGTCACTCCCCCAACGAACTCTGGTAACCTTACAGTGAGTAAGGTTACACAGAAATACAACTATTGATGATTAACTGCGGTCTTTTGTAAGGCGGAGGTACTTCCCCAGTCGAGAGACACTCTTGAGTGTTATGTTACTAGAATGTTATCGGATTCACATATGTGGTAGTGAATTACCTGTACACCTCCTGCGCGCCGATGACTCCGGGCGTGTGCGTGAGGCCGGGCGTGCTGCCCTGCGCCGACACGGGGCTCGCCAGCATATTCTCCGCTTCCTCTATGAATCGCTGTCGCAACAAATACGACACATGAACTTATATGATAGTCATGACTTAAGTCAAAGATTGCCGAAAGAGACCGGAATAAAACGTCCTTAATTCGATAAATGTGCTTAGCGCTACGTCTTTCGTCTTTCATTCGCCAACTCTCTCCCTTCTCCCTCGCACACATGCTTTCTCTCTTTCAGTCAAAGATGCATTCGCTGCCGTATGAAGCTTGTGACAGACGACCATTCTTTCCTATTTACATTAGAGCAGCCTCTTATAATTGATATGGGGATAGTATAGTACAAAAATATTGATGGTTGTTTTTTTTATCTTAACCTTTTTCTTCGGCGAATGGTATTCATACGATATTAGGTGTACAATGTGTTAGGTACGTACATCTGGGTCCTCACGTGGCGTATGTGCACTTGTGGGCGGGGGCGCAGAGTGCGGGGGCGGCGCGGGATGAGTGGGGGCGAGCGGGGCCGGGGCGGCGGCCGGGGGCGGCTCGTGCAGCGGCGGCGGCGAGCTCGACGGCAGCGCGGGCGGCGCGGCGCGCTCGTGGAACGATACCCGCTTATCTCGCGCACTGCCCACCGGTGACCTGCACAAACGTTATACTTTAATATTGTACTAAAACAAACACAAAAAAAATGTTTCGATGTATGGATATTGATTGCAATAAAGTGTGGCTAACAGACTTATAGGGAATGTAGTATATTGTAAATAGTAGCCAAACTTAAGTATAAGATAACGAAGTATGTATACGTACTGCGGTGGCATGACACTGGGCAGGGGGTGCGCGCGCGGCGGGGACAGCGTGCGCGCGCGCTCCGCCATCACCGCGAAGGACGAGCCGCGCGCGGGCGGCGGCGGCGCCCCGCCGCCCGGCGCCAGCCCGGCCCCGCCCCCCGGCACTGCGCCCGCTCCGCCCCCTGACACGCTCAACGCGCTCACCGCCGCGCTCATCTCGCTCACTCGATTCTCTTCGTACGCCACCTGCGTCTAAACAAAATCCACCTTGATAGATTTACATGGAACACTTACGTAAATGTTTTAAATAGTAGTTTATTATTCTTAACAAGAGAAGTTCGAGAGTTTTATTTTTAAGGCACACTTTAAGTTCTCATCAAATTCGTCAACCCATTATTTTCCCACTGCTGGGCACGGGTCTCCTCTCATTTGAGAGGGATTAGGCTATAGTCCACCACGCTAGCCTACTGCGGGTTGGCAGACATTATAGGCCATCGGGAAAATCTCTCAAGCATACAGGTTTCCTCACGATGTTTTCCTTCACCTGAGCATGCGATAAATACGCACATTATTCCGAAAATTCCGCCTTGGATTTGAACTCGAGACCTCTGACTTCTCAGTCCACTGGTCTCACCAATAGTCTACCACAGCTATTCTTACTTTTAGTTATATTCATGTTATACTTAAAAATGTTGTAATACCTGTTCTGTCGCATAGCCGTTGGTGATCTCGGTCCGTGTGTTGGTCTTGAGTATGGACTTGGGCGGGTGCGGCGGGTGAGCGGGCGGCGGGGCGGGGGAGGTGCTCGCCGACCGCGCCGCCTCCTCCAGCGACTCATCCACTTCTTCCGACTCTTCTGCAGCGTTACCTTCCTCCTGTGTCACATAACCTTATTAGTTATAGCCATAAAATAACTACACAATAGATAAGTTGAATAAAAGAACACCAGTAAAAATATCTAACCGTATAACCGCGATTGAATGATATTGTATTATTTTTTAAACATGAACCTTCTCACATTACTATTTTCCCCTAATTTGTGAGTACATTTTACAATTTTTTTTTCAAAAAACAGCACTTAGGCCTCGAACATAGGAATTAGACCTTACAAATATTATATTTTAGTTTCGTACGGGGACCTAAGCCGTGATATGTGGCCAACAAGAAATATACAAACCTACGACATAATATCGACGTAAAAAAAATGTTGAGTCACTTCAGGCCCTAATAAAGTTAATAGCATGTACTTTATCACTATCATACCTGGTCGTGCTGCGTGGCCCGCAGCTCGAAGTCCCTCTCGAGTTGCAGCGCGCGCAGCTGCTGGTTCTGCACGGGCGTGCGCGCTGCGCCTAGCGATAACAGTTGCGCTATAGCTGCGTCCCTGGAATATTGTACGACAATTTATTACTCATATTCGTTAAGGTTAATAACGAGACTTTGGTTTAACAATGGTCGTATTATAGTCTATTTTTTTATGTGACAAGTATTTTTAAGTAAACAACAATATAACATAACATATCTCTTAAAAATTAAATTCAAAACAAATTTTATAATGTTGTTTTGATTCTTTTAACGAATGAGTGAATATATTATACATTCAATTAAATAGCTACGTACGAATCGTCGAAAATTATGAAATAAATGGATAAGTAGTATCGATAACTAGGAATAGCTTTTCTGATTGACTTATAAGTAAGGTGTTCCTGAATTACCTGCGTGCTCTAGCGGCAGCCCGGCGCGCCTCGGCCTGCCGCTCGCGCTCCTCGCGCTGCCACGGGTTGTGCGGCGCCGCGCCCGCCGCCCCGCCCCCCGCGCCGCCCCCGCCCCCGGCCCCGCCCCCGCCCCCCGCGCCCCACGCCGCCACGGCCACGCCGGGCGGCTCCAGTGCGCTTGCCACGTACCTCTCTAAACATTTCCATAACAAACATCACGACTATAGGCCCGGTTTCCACCAAAGTGGAGAGGAGACGAAAAGACGTGTTTGAATAAACCAATCAGATTTAATTATTTCCACATCGCTTCTCTGCTTAGCTTCGGTGGAAATGGATCAACTGGAGAGAATAGGAGATGTCTCATTTTTCTAAAGAATTTTGTGAGGTGAGCGAGCAGGCGGTGCAGTAGTGCGGAGAAGTGTCTAGACACTTCTCCGCACTCGGGCGGTGCCCGCGTTCGCCCGCTCTTTTCCCCTCTCCTCACACACTCAAAATACGATTGACTAGCTTTGACTCAGCTCACATCTCTGCTCGACCAAGTTCACATCTCCTCTCCACTTTGGTGAAAATAATCTGCCAGCTTCGCAGCACATATCCTTTCGTGCCCTCGCCAGTTTGGTGGAAACCAAGCCCTAATTCACCCGCTACAAATTGAGATTTACAGTTTTGACGCATTAAGCATGATGAACTATCCCATAATTGAAAATAATAGTGAGTGTCACTATCGATCAACAATGATTAATGAATGCATAACAACAAAACATAACCAAGATTAGGTACATTAGACTACATTAAATTTTTTCATTAACATAAATAATACTTTTGAATGCGAATTTTAAACATAATATTAAAACAATACCGTCTTCGGGTTGCACGGTGCTAGGCGGAGGCTGTTGTGGCTGCGGATACGGATGTGGCTGCTCCTCCAGTTCAGGTTCCATTCGCTTCACTCCCTGACAATTTCAAAGTGAGGATTATGATCTTTGCGTATTCTTAATATTCTTTTGTTCTTACAAATTAACATTAAACAAATATAATGGTATGCAAAATAAGATAAGATATCATAAATAAACGATGTGTGCAAAACACGTACATAAATAGCATTAGTACATAACTTGAACAATTAAATTACCTGAGGTTTAGGAGCTACGGGTGGTTGTGATCTTTGAGGTGAAGGAGGGCCAGGTGGCATCCATTCGTACCTGTAACAACAAACAAAACAATGATTTACGTAAACGGTTTTAGAAGGTCTATCTTTGATAAATAATCGCCGAAGCTTAAAATTTCAGATCAACTTCTTGACTAAGAAATGGATTTAATTTCATGAGCACATATTACATTAGGATATAAGTTAGAAACCGTTTATAAAATAACGAATATTTGAGTACTTTAAATTGATGTATACTATATATGGCCTTCAACGAGGTGGGATAGGCTAGGCTAATAACACAGGCGGCGCGGCGGGTCAGTTCGTAAAGGTTTTTTTCCGCGTCATAAAATAAAGGTTAATATGATGAGTAATACGTGTGACTGACCTCTGCGGCGGGTGATGCTGATTGTGGTAGATCTGGTGCGGACTGTGGCTGTGCACGTGCAGCATGGGCTGCGACTGGTGCAGCGGCTGCGGCGACTGCGCGCCGTACTGAGCCTGACCCACGTGCATCTGAGCCTGACCTGAAGTCGCAATTAATGTGGATACAATATGTCATTAAACAAGTAATAAAAGACATTATATTATTTCACCAGGCAAGTCGAATTTAGGGTTGTGAGTGTATTAGTGGAATTAAAATGACATTTGATTGCTTTTGCACGTGTTTAGATGTTGGGATTTTGGGATTGGGCGCAGGGAATGCACACCTAAAAATGACCAGCAATCAATTCATGATTATGATATCATATATAATTTTTTTATTATTTATTTTACTTTTTTTTGCATACAAATATTTAATTTTATAGTGTAATAGAATAAATATGTGTAGAAGTAGTTACCTATAGCGTGATGGTGTTGTGGCAGCTGATTGTGTTGCGGGTGGTGCGCGTGCGCGTAGGCGAGCTGGTGGCGGCGCGCCACCTCGTCCGACATCTCGGCCAGCTTGGCCGCGCGGGCACTCAGCGCGCTCTGCTGCTGCACACATACAACAACCTTGAGCAACACGTACAAGTATACGACAACACTGCTGTTACACTTTTGTAGAAACCGCGCACCTCTTGGAACTGTGCAACTAGTTTTGACAAAAACATTTCACTTTGACTTTGTTCCACAGTAGTCAGTACTAGACCATTTACCCATGAATTAAACATTAACACCTGAGACGTTATTACCTTGGCACATGTTATATGGTATTTAAGTAAATTACCTGATGATGTAGAGGTGAGTCTGGCGCTTCAGCTTGTCCGCTTGCCATGAAATGCGCCGATTGCGGACGGTTGCTGCCCGTTGAACTGCGCAGGGACGACCATCTGACATAACATACGTAGTATAATGTTACTCAGGAAGCAATAGTATCGCAATAGCAACTCATGTAAAGAAAATTACACATTTTCTTTACATGGGTTGCATATTGCGAACCAAATGCTTGTATGGATGAAAAGTAGTCTTAATTAGCTAATGGCGCCAAGTTGACGATATAATAAACAAGCTTTTGCTCGCCAAAGAAACTTTTACCCCTCTTTCGCTATGTTAAAGAATAATTTCCAGGATAAAACCTACTTATCTTATATCTTACTCTGGAACTCAAACTAGCTCCATAACAATTTATCTAAATCAGTTGAGCGGTACAAGAGTAAAATATAGATGGAAATAGTTTTGCAATAAAATTATTAGTATGAATTAATTTTAAATGGTGTTCACGTGTCCTCAGATTCAACAAATGATGAGTTACCTGTCTTGTAACGCATGTTGTTGTGACTGGACAGTAGAAAGATTCTGATAGAAGCCGTCGTGTTGGGCGGAGGCTGATAGGTTGTGGCTACTTCGGGACTTGCTCGGCCAAGCGCTCGGAGAGCCACTAGCTACCGGCGAACTCACGGGTACACTGCAATATAAATATCATATTATACGTCGCGAAGTGGCTATTTATTTTTGTTTGTAATAATTAAGGAATCTTATAACTTTATGTAGACTAATCTATAATAGTCAAATATTATGTAGTTTTTCGTAAGGTATTATGTTCGTATTGGTACTACGAAGAGCTGCGATACAAGAGTAAAATGTGCAACAATATAAAGTGTTGGGGTAATGAATAGTAGTCGGCGGTCGGTACCTGGCAGGCGGCTGGTGGCGCGGCTCGGCGGCGTGGTGCAGCGCGGGCGTGCTCTTGCTGGGCTTCACGCCCGCCTCGGCCGCCAGCCGCGCCGGCAGGTCGCGCTCCGACGCGCGCCGCCCGCTCGCCGCCGCGCCCGCGCCCGCTACAACACCACAATACTATTATAATACCTCTATATATACACACCAAGTAATACTAATAAAAATTGCTACATCTATATTTAAAAAAAAGTCATAATAAAAAATAAACGAGAAATCTGTATAAACAAAACGAAAACGAGTGCGAGTGAAAAAATCAACTAAAAAAGATTTCAATTTTAACCACAACGCAACAGTATCCATGCATTGAGCATAGATTACATACGGAACACTTGTCTCTGGAGATATTTTGTCTCCAAACAAACGCCATGTAACCCAAATTGAAATTCCATGTCACATAACTCCAAATCTGCGCTCTATAGCATTCACTGGAGAGAAAATATAATAAGACAAGTACTTGTTTACGTAATCTGTGCGTTTACGAAACAAAATATGTAGTGAAGTAACAGAAAGGAATTTGTGCGTCCAGCTATAACACACCTATCGTCATGCGTGTGTGGGAGCCTTACACGTGGTGTGTGCGGCGCTGATGTCGGGGCAGGAGGCCGCCAGCGCCGCCGCCGCAGGCCCCCGCGACTGAGGAATCATGCCCACGATGCGAGGCAATCGATCTGAAGGAGATTTCTCAGAGCTCCCACTTATAACCAGCGAGTCTTTACTTTGTTTCGCCTGATCTGAATTCGTACTAGACTGATTTGACTTTAATTTGATGTTATCAAGTGTGATACGTCTCGGCTTTTTGTCGATTATTTCATTGAACACGTAACCGTTGGAGTTGTTCTCAGTGTGCTCTTCGGAAGGCAAATTTGGTATTTCAAATTCGTTGCCATGCGCCAGCGTGTCTTCACTGCCGCGCGATCCATATTTTGACCAGTCTTCCAGTTGTATAAGAATGCTTTTGACTTCATCGTCAGATAATTTTTTACACTTAGTGTCACTGGTATCCGTTTTATTTGATTCATATTGTATATCCGCTAGACTAGCGCTGGCAGGAAGGTTATCAATGACCTTAATTGTTTTATTATCTCGAACGCTGAGATTCGGACTTGACTGACAGTTTCGCTTATAAATTTTAACGCAATACTTTAGGTTAATGTCGTTAAAATGTTTAGTCAACTCCTTAACTTTGCCAAAGGCAGGTCTATACTCATCAGGAGATTTCCATGACTTTCGGTCAACACTGTCTAATATTTGTTTAGCACCAGGCTCCATGGGAGTCTGAGCTTTACAGTTGCCAACATTACATTTCCCATTCGTAGTCTCATCAAAAGAATCAGACGTGGAATAGGTGGACGGAATTTCGGTATCTTCAGATTTACCCGAATACGATGTCGACATGCTGAATAATGCTCTCTTAAGTCTGCACTGAATGTTTTGCATTTGGTCATAGCCTTTTCTAATATCAAGATTAAGATCCAGTTTTCTATTGGGAGTACACATAAGATTTTTGACTTCATTATCCATCGGAGATGAAGGTGTTTGACATATTGCGTCTGCGGTTTCAGGTTTTCTTTCTGAGTCTGACTGATCAAGAGACAAAGATGGTAATATTCGCCTTATTTTTGGCGTGGCAACCTTGTCAGGTGGTCCTTCGTTTTCGAATATCACTGGTTCAGAGTTCGGTTCATCAATGTATGGGATTTGTGGCGTCTCTGGTTGAGGCGTACGACAACATTCGCATGCACTCACACACTCGTCGATTCCGGTACATCTTTGTCTATAAAAGTCGTTCTCTCTAGCGCGGGAATTAAACAAGTCTAGAGTAAGTTTAGTGTCTATAGGTTTCATTTGAGGTGGCAAACAAATAGAATCTCCATTATCGCTAGACTGGTCGTAGTTAGTGGGAGGCTCGGGTATCGGCGGCGGATGTTCGGGAGTATCACACCGCGCGGAGTGCAGTGGGGAGTCATCGGCCTGCGTGGTCGAGTCACCACTGCGCTGTTGCTCGTCGAAATCTTCGCAAGTGAACGTGAACACTGGTATAGGTCGCGACGGAATCGCGTCGCTCCTGAACTCTATAGGACAACCAGGTGTGTCAGGAGACAGATCCTCCTGTAACTGATTGTTCTCTCTGTCTAATGTCACTATCAATCTAGGTATCGACCCGTGATAATAAGGTTGCCATTCCTCGCTTTCGTCCGTACTCGATTCCGTAGACTCGTCTCTTAGTATATGACATCGATTGTTACACGGCCGGCGACCATAGCCTGCAATGGACACTTACATAAACCACAATTTGATATATATTTGATGAATACAATGTTCTAACGAAGCGAGAAAAAAAGAACTACGACAATACAAAAAAAAATGCTGCAATAACGGACATTCAATATAATCGCGTCGTTATTATAGACTGCAGAACTGAAAATTTTCAAAAGCGCATTAGAAGAAAGCTAAAACAAAACATAAAAATAAAAGGACGTTTTTGCAAACAGCTGACTGTAAAAAAAAGCGTCACGATACTCTTCCCCAATGGAAGAATATGGTGTGTAGGACAAGGCAGGTATGTGTGTGTGCAGGTATTGCCTGCGGTGGCGAGCTCGGAGCGCGGCGAGGCGGGGCGCAGCAGCGCGGGCCGCGGGTTGGTGAACGTGCCCGAGTTGCGCCGCCACACGTCCTCGTACTGCACTTCCTCCACTGCACAACCATATCACCAGCGTATCATATCACCGTTACATATGTTAAACAAAATGTCGCTACCAAATTACAAACATCGAATTAATATACTAACTCTGTACGAGTATTTCCCGACGAGTACCATTTGGCAGTATTCACTGGTGAATAGGTAAACGTGCAACATCTTAGATCACATTGTCACTTATTATATCGTGAGGTTGTGGTCTAACGCTAACCTATTTCAGTTTAAAAAACGCCAACATCACACGAGTACCACGTACATTCGTAACTCTTGTTGATACTTTGCTTGTACTCTTAGAAATAAATCAAGTTATGTACAATCAGCAAACTTGGCGGTAGACCACTTTTAGCAGCAAGTTAGCTGGGTAGAGAATGTGCACTGAACGTAGTTGTCAACATACCTTGTCGTTGATTGTAGGCGGGTTGATGCAGGAGCGTGGCGAGGCCGTGCAGCATGGCGCCTTGCTTCGCTACCTCCAACGTCACCGTGGGCCCGGTACGCACTAGGTATTCCGCCGCCTAATATATGATAATGATAATATAAGCACGATGTGTGTTAATTTGTATTATAAAATGGATGGATCACAAACAAAACAGTATCTCTTAATTAGAAGTATATATGGCATGGTCTCAAAAACACAAATTTTATGTTGTTTTAGTATTTAAACTGTCGATTAACTTATAGAGTTTGTAAAGAAAAGTACTTAAAAAATAGGTCGGTTACTGCGGTGTTTGAAATCTGATATTGGTGGAACAATACCAATAGGTCTGTATGTTAGAAAGGTACACACACCTTTTCCTGCGTGATACCAACGAGCGACTGTCCGTCGACCGACAGCAGCTGGTCGCCGGCGGCCAGGCGGCCGTCCGCCGCGGCCGCGCCCCCCGCCACCACCGACTTGATGTAGATGCCCAGCTTGCTCTGTCCCGCGCCCTGCAACACACTTGCTTTGTAACTAAGTTCATCGACTTTCTAACTATGCAGGCAATGCTGCCCGGCGACCGTTATTGATTTTAGATTAGACTCTAATATTTAATATAAATTTTGTAATATAAATTTTTGTCATGCGATTTATGAATATATTTTCCTTCATTATTTGAATACTACACAGTAACAATCGATACAGAAAAAACAGAGGTTACAGAGGATTCATTTCGTGAACGGAAGTCGTATAAATATTTTCTAACTTACCTCTTTCGAGGCAGGTTATTTAACAGTTTAGGTAAAGTGTTAGCTAATTAGAACGGTGCGTACCTTGGCGGCGACGATGCTGAGCCCCATGCCGTTGGAGTTCTTGTGGAGCTGTATGATCTGCAGGCGCGGGTCGGGCGGGCGGGCGGCGCGCGCGTGCGGCGGCGCGCTGCCCATGTACACGCTCCAGGCGCCCGGCGCCGCCGCCTGGTGCGCCAGCCGGCACAGCCCGCCGCGCTGCAGCGGCGCCACGAACTCCGCTAGCCCCGGCGGCACGCCGCACACCACCTCGGCGCTGAACCCGTCGCTGGGGATCAGCAGGCCGGCGCCCAGCCACGAGCCCTCCTCCAGGCGGATGTCGCGCCCGTCCGCGCGGTACAGCTCGTCCGTGTGCGCGCGCACGTACGCCACGCCCGCCTCCACCACGTCGGCCGGGGCGAGCGGCGACAGTAAGGCTCGCGTTTGCACTGAATTGAGTTTGAAGCACGCTTTTAGAGCTGTTACTGCCTCGTCCGCTGTTCGGTATTCGCCTTGAATTAGTCGCGCTGAAAATAATACAAATATGTGATCATTATTGTTGTTTTTCAGAGATAGATTCAAATTTAAAATCAAAGTCACTGAACGAGATAGATGATCTCCATGGACTTAAAACAAGGAATGGTATATATTCCTCACCAGCTTGATTCATACGCGCGAAGTGGCACTCTGCAGCCAACTCTAATCCTTGACGTTCTGCCCACGCAGCTAATACTTTTAGTCGCGCTGACAATGCGGCACCCCACCGTGCACTCACCATTCCCGGTTCCGTCACCAACTATAAAAAATAATTTTCCAGTCAACTTCTGCTCACACTTGACTATTGTGTAATACAACACTTTGGAAGAAAGTCACAAAAAATCCTAGTATGGGATTAGATTAGAAAATGTTGATAAAAAAACATGAGTTACCTTCTTTTTGTATTTTTTAGCTTATTTCAAGCTAAGATTTTTAAATTTTTATTAAGAAAGAAAAATTCAACCTCAGGCGGGTTGATGAGTTACCTTGTTGAAGCACACCGCGTTGATGTAGTGGAACAGGTGTGAGAAAAGTTGTATAGTGAGTGCGGCGTTGACGCGACAGCGGCGCAGCAGCACGATGGCGGCGGCGAGCGCCTGCAGCGTGGGCGCCGTGGCCTCGTTGGCGTCGCCCACCGCCGCGCTCGTCAGCGTGGCCAAACCACGGGACAACTCCTCTTGGAAACACGTCACCAGGTTGCTGATCGATCACAAATAACATGTTATTGTCACATTTATTACAGTACCACAGTATTGACGACAAAGGTGGATAAGTAAGTTGAGCTGGGCGGCCGCCCGGGTGGCCCCACCCTAATGCAAATATAGTAAAACCACGGAATTAACCCCAAATATTCATGACGTTACAAAAAATATAATGAATGGCAATACCTGAAAGCGTTTTGGACAGTAAGCGAGAGTACTTCTTGTGCCTGCGTGGAGAACGATGAAATGTGTCGGTCGTATTTCAGGAAATGTAACAGTTCACTCGCGTTTGTCATCCAGAAAGCTTGTGCCGCTGAATCAGTGCAACGCTCCTAAAAAAACACAATGTATCGGATTACCATCTTAAATACACAACAATAAACACAAATTTACGTTGTATAACAGATTTTCTTTAATCATAGCTAAGAATAATCTCGATCGAAGCACATCTAAATATATATAACTCAAAGGTGACTGACTGACTGACATAGTGATCTATCAACGCACAGCCCAAATCACTGGGTGGATCGGGCTGAAATTTGGCATGCAGGTAGATGTTATGACGTAGGCATTCGCTAAAAAAGGATTTTTGAGAATTCACCCCCTAAGGGGGTAAAACGGGGGTGCAAAGTTAATATGAAACTTTTATTTTTTTAGTTAAATTGCACGCGGACGAAGTCGCGGGAATCATAGTTTCAAATAAAAAATAACATAATGGGGCTGAAGTGCTAGAGTATAGCCATTATGTTTACCTGTACGGTCGCGTGTATTAGCGTAGCGACGTGGTGAAGGAAGGCAGTCAATTTATGGGCTCGTTCGGTCGGCGTTAACTCGGGGCGGTAGTGCGTCGACGCGCGATATCTGTAGATTTACACGTAATCATAATAAATTACAATTCTCTTCAAATTGGATTTATCTTATGAATATTAATGACGGACTTTGAGCATTGTTTGTACATTCATAAGTCACACTCGCTATAAACCCTCAAAGGATTAGGAAGATAATATGTACCTTATTTTATAAGACTAAGGAGAAAAAGCGTGTTAAACTAGGGGAAAACCTACATTTTTATATTTAATAAATAAAAGGAAAGAAAAAGAATCTATTTTCTTTTATGCGAAGTGGATACGCAGTGAAGCTATTCCAAGATTTTATGTACATGTCGTTGGATGGCTCGATTTATATGGCTCGTAACTTATATTGATTAAACGATATTATGACACGTACCTATGTTTTGCTGTGCTATTGCGAGTTTAAATTAGGGAAACAATTTTCATTGTGTAGAAAATAATGTATGTATAAATAAAAAATATGTGCCGACGAGGCCAACATCATCAAACCATCTTTTGAACGTCAATTAGGCACGGGTCTCCTCTCATTTGAGAGAATTAAGGCTATAGGGAGAATGCCTGAATCACATGCCATCGGGAGAATCTCTCACGTATGCAACCTGCACACAACATACCCTCACGATGTTTTACTTCACCGTTTGAGAGTATCACAAATACGCACGTAACTTAAAAAAATCAGGATCTTTCACTTCAAGCTCACATCACTAGGCTATCATAGCTGTTTAAAAAAAGCAAAGATTCCGACGAATTGAGAACCTCCTCCTTTTTGAAGTCGGTTAATAAACGGCGTAGTAGCATTTATTACTTAGTGTTAGTACACTAAGTAATAAATGCTACTACGCCGTTTGCTTTTTTTAAATTGGTACTAACCAATAACCCTCGCCACACCATTTTTAATAATTGCAGAGCATAAGCTCTCAGCTACGATTTTCAGGATGCTGTTTTGACTAATGAAGCTGTTTTTTTTGTTGTGCATAATCACGTTCTCGCGTTATAGTGGATCCACAAATTGCACGTGTACAGACTCTGGCAGTAAGCCTTGAAAACTGCATTTTTAATAGGTATGTACACAGCAAACCAACGGGCCAATGTTACGGTAAGTACAACAGCAATATTAAATGAAGAAACAATTAATTTGAATAAACATCGTTTATAAGCCATGGAAGAAATGTAATCAGAAAAACGAATCATACCTAGCACACAAGTAGAGTGTGTAAACCGGCGCCAGTTTGAAGGCGGGCGCGTGAGGGTCGAGCCGCGTGATGACGGCTGCCAGGAACTGCGCCTGCCCTGCCTCAGGGAACTCCAACACCGCCGGCAGGATCGCCTCCTGAACGCGACCGCTAACCATGCCTGCGTTCATCCTGTACCACGGTGTAACGATTATTCCTTATTTCATCATTAATATTAAACTCGTATATTTTTTGAGGACCTAAAACTAACAGTATTATATATTTATAAACTTAATTGCTATTGATTTGTACTTATTTGATTGCTTTTCAATTGAGAAGGTAATTATTATGGACTGGTCCAGGACAAAATTCCTTTTTTTAAACAGAAATTGTTCTGATCGAATTTTGACTTTACTTGGGCGTTTAGGTTGCCAACAAATATCGAATTACCTACTGCCTACAAAATATTTTTATCGTTTCCATCATGCAATTAGTAAGAAAACTCATTTGTAAAAAACAATGCGTTCAGTATATCCTCCTTTTATTTAAAAAAGATTACAATTTTGAATACTCAATAATAAAATTAATATTAATGAATACTTTTTACAGCATTCATTGCTGTAACATAAAATATTAAATATATTTAATAAACACACCGTATCAGATATACAGATATTTAAATTGTTTAAATAAGAAAAGCGTATAAATCTATAATTAGGTAATGTCGTGTAGCAGAACACAATTAAAAAAGCGAAACGTTCACATAAATTATAAATAAGTGAACACCTGCGGTATAAAACCGCCACCTATTATTTCTATTACCGTTTTGTTCCTCAGAAATTAACGTTGAAGATTTAACCTTGAACAATACAAAAGCATCAAATGCGGTGTAAATTCTTTGATTTATTATTATTCAAAAGGAGCGTTTACTAATCCCAGCCCTCACATGTCGTACATAATTTATAAACTGAAACGTGTTTAAAATTTTACAGAAATCCTTAAAGTGTTTATATCAATGACTAAATACCTGTTGTCGTGTCCAGAGCCGCCGCTTTTCGCACTGCAGATACTCTTTGTCTCAACGTTGCCGTCCAAGTCGAAAGTAGTTTCATAATTGTCTTTGTATTGCTGCACAGAGTTCGATGTGCGATTAACATTAGAGCTCTGATCTTGATCGTTGTATACTGAGCCGGAGTGTTCGTCTTTCATGTAATCGTCTTTGGTGTCGTTGAGGTGTTGCGACATTACGAGCGACTCGTTGTCTAATTTTAGGGTGTTATTGTTGTATGGCGGTATCGTATCATTGGCATCCCTGTAGTATGTGTCGTGAGACACGGGACTCATCGTCCTCTGATACTCTGTATCGTTGGTCGTGTTGGCGTTTGAGTCGAGCGGATCAGGTTGGTGTGACGTCATCGACGTCGGCGACATCGCACCGCTATTCTCACCGGGCGAAGTTGGCGATCTAACGTAAGGGTAACGTACACAAGCGGATATTCGTGAGCCAGTGACAGAAACATGCAAAGAAAACAAACAATGACAGATGAAAAAACATAAATAGGTACACAGCTTCGAAAGTGATTAGGTAAGCGATGGGGCTAGTCGTGTTTACTTACACTGATAGAATTAGTTAAAATAATAAGGAATAACAAAATGTTGCAATTGTGCAATGATATTTTAATAACTAATCGACCAAATAAATGTTTGGATCAATCTAAGTTTGACTATAGGGCGCAACTGTACACAACATATAGAAACGAGCGATTGAGTGTGTGCAAAGTTCTCACCTGTCGTATATTGAGCCGGAGCCATAGTGTTGTGATTGCGCGAGGCTTCTGTTAATAAGGTTCTCTTGCGTCGGGTCTACGAAGCGGAACGTCGAAACTCGACCGAATTTTAGTAGACAACCGTGCTGCAACAAAATAATGTAGTTAGGTCCAGGTTCAATCTGACTTCTGACCAATTTAAATTGCACCAAAATAAGCGACAGCATTTTAAAGTACAATGCTAAGCCTTCAACTGCCTCGATGCTAATAGACTAGGGTTCTACAATTATTGACTTTGAACTCAATCGCAGTGAAATACTTAAAAATCATTATAACAACGTTGTATAATATGGATGATTTACAGAGGAATGTCTTGTACCTACGTGAATGTAGGTACCTATTGCCGTTACACGTGGGCGTCCAAATAAATGTATTACAAATAGTGTTCGACCATAACCTATATAGAAAAAACTGGGAGGTGACTAGCCTTGATCTACAAGTTCAGCGCGCTTCGGGAATGTGGTATAATTGAATACCTACGTATTTAGGTTACAGTAACGAACACCTTGCATTCTTAATAGAATTTATACCATCTGAAGAAAAAGGGCTTTCTTAATTGATTCGTTTTTTTCTTGTCATTTGATTGATTGACGAGTACAATAGAATTGCTATGTGGTAAATACGTCACACGGTTTTTTGGTATAAGTAGTATTATATTGATGAATTGTCGTACATTGATTTGCATATGTTACCGGCAATCTGTATAATTCAGGTATTCTATACAACACCTAGGCAATGTATAGAATACTGGAGCGTCTAGGCAATATATGAAATATTATTGCCCATTACATACTTTACCTAGGTAATGTATAAAACTCCTAGGGATTGTATAGAGTACCTGCTGTCGCACCGGTAATATGTGAATAGGTTAAGTTAGGTATTTTCAATTTACAATAAAATTAAAAATCACAATAAAATTAACGTGAAACTAAAAACTGTTCTGGCTATAAGTACAATACCGGCTCCACATTCGGTATTGTTTAGAATACCTAAAGTATAAATTAATAATATGTCATTACCTACACGTTTTAGGTGTTCTACACATTGCCTAGGTATTGTATAGAATACCGGATTATACAAATAATCGGTAACACATACATATCTTAAACTAAACGCCTACGAATTCTGTGAAGTATTTGTATGATTATGTCATAATTAAGCAATAAAACATATTTTTTGTTACGTATTATGCACATAGCAGCACAAGAAATAAACATTTATTTCGTACTTTTAAGATGTTGTAGTCCAATTGTATAAACATGTAATTTGGTTCACGGTATTATTCTATTGCTCGTTTAGTGGAACAGTCCGAAAGGTCAACTTAAAAGTTATTTCTATTCAATGTGCAATGAAAACGAGCAAAAATGCTTTTAGTCTTAAAAGTATAATTTCCGTTATAAAGAAAGCCAAGGAATTTAATCTTCCGAAAAACTCTACCACAGAGCGTTTTATTTAAGACGGTTTAAGAGTCCCAGCCCACCGGGAATACGGTTTACTACAAATTGGTCTTAATTACCTAAAGATCGGCAAAATAATGGGCAATAAACAGTCTAACAGTACGTACAGTTTTGGAGAAATGTCCTCTCATCAATGGTTTCCTCTATGTGCATCATAACAGACTAGGAAATAATGAGCAGGTGACCAATAGGTTATGCGATTCTAACACAATATTATTAAGGTTAAGACTTACTTGCAACCGTTGCGAGTGCATGATCCTGCGTCCGTTGACATAAACGTGCGCGTCGGCGTGCAGCGGCGTGACGGAGTAGCCGCCGCCTTCCGCCGGCGCGACCACGCAGTGTCGCGGCTGAATCGAAGGACCGTACAGCTGTAGAGTCGTGCCATTCCCTGAACCCACCTGCCAACGAACGTTATCATTAAAATGTCATTTTTTTATTAATTCTCCTAGGGTCCTAGCATAGTTTATACATTTATGTGAACCGGTTGTATTATCATTACGGAGCGAATTGCCTGTATTCGCTCCCATTTAAGAGTTAGACGGTGTAGGTACGTTGGCTAACAGTTTTGTCGATTATGAGGTTTCATACAATGGGTACAATAGAGCCTTTGTGATTTTCCAAGCTCAATTCGAAACTTTGCGCTGCCACTGAGAATGATAGGTACCCTGGAAAACTCAGCATCAAGATTTCGATTGAAGATTTACTTGTGACTTAAGATTGAGAATGAATGATTAAATCATTCGTTACGATTACAAAATACGATTTTGTATCACGAATTTGTATATTTGTACAGGTAATTGAGAAATTATGGAAAGGTAAAATTAGGTATGTCTCGGATCCCAAACAAATTGAAATTAAACAGCTGTATTTGGGTTATTTAAATATGCCGAGAACATGGTTCATTCATACGATTTGACTTCGAAGCAAAAGCGGTGTTTATTTAAATTCACAAAGCTAGAGACCGGAACAGCGTTAACATCGTGATTGAGTTTTGCTTGTAATGGAAATTGTTTTATTGACGTTACTTATTGTAGGGTTTACTTAGTATAGATAACAAATATAGCATTCTATACATATTTAGGTAGATATTATTTAAATTTTAAATCAAGCGTAAAAAGGTGGTAGTTATAGTATATATTTTTTTAAATTGATGTATAGAACGCATTCTATAAATAATACTTTCGTTAAGTTCATTTTAACTAGCATCAATAAAAGGACACACTGACAGGTGTAACAAATACCAATTACTACCTGCTTCATTGTTCTAGTGGCCGCAAACGCAGCTGTTAAGAGTCGGTTTCCGAATTCAATTCGCAGGTCAAGTGAGCGTAACCGGGTGTTTTCATAAAATTTTCAGACGTAGCTCAAAGTTCGGATTTATGCCCGTTTAATTGCATCAGGCTTGTATTGACGAACCGAATTCCCTTACTCGGATGTTGTTGTATAAATGCTTTAATAGAATATACGTATATAGATTAATACGTGAAGCAAAAACTTTGTACACTTTGTTACGAAAATTGCGCAAGGCGGAGGAATATGAAACTTCCCATACATAGTATTATAGTTATATAGATATAGTTTATATAGACAAGGAATGCAGAATGCTAATATTTTTTTTATTGTGCATTAAAAACTTATAATTTAAGTTAATTATGGTTTTGACCATGGGGCGACCAATAGCATTAATAGATTATCCTATACCTATTCTATTTCCGTCAGGAAGTTTATGTCTTATTTCGTAGCAATATTATTGCTGGCTGTTTTTATTAATTGAAAGGCTATTTTAAAATGTGTTTGGTATGAATGTAGTTGTACGTTCTCTGTCCAATAGCTTGTTTCCGTGGGGAACGCCGTTATGAATACCCACCGCTCTGTGTAAGGGATTATTTCTTAATCCTACCGAATTAGATGACATGCCTTAGCTACGTTACTTGTTCTCGCATACACCGCAATAACACAGTCGGGAATCCCTAAGGAACTTTAGCTAATAAATATTTTATTTGTTATTAAACGACAACGAGAATGCACAGTAAGTACAGTAAGTCAATCAAAATAGGTATAGCTATTTTGATTGACTTACTGAGCTATAAAAACAAATAAAGGCTTTAAAAAATAATTTCTCCCAAACATACACAGAAGTTACAACCTACGGATTCTGGGTTTTGATTTATCTCTGCTAGCGATGCATGTATAAAAGATTCTATACTTATTTTCCACGTTTTAGTAGATTTGTTAACTTTGAATCTTCTTCGTTCACTTAAACTATAATAGTTATTTTAAGATTTTTCATAGAATACCGTTATTATTCCTATATGAAACATTAAAAATTCCAAGGCAGTGTTGACATCGCAGATTATAACGATTTTAACGACCCCTCGCACTTTAATCTGTTTAAATTACAGACGGTCACCAAGAAACAGGATTCAATAATACACCCAATGAACATTACCGCACCCAAAGCAATCGTGCATTTATTTAAACCCAATAAAATTTTGTTCGCCACGCTGGCTTTGAGTAACCGACTTTTAAAAATGTATGATGTGTACGACCGAACGACATCGATACCTTTCATCGATCGTCACCACACCTGCCTCTTCCCTCGCAAAACTACGACACCAACAAGAAACGGTGCTGAATCGTTTATTGTAGGCACTCATTGTTGGTTGGAATGGTTGTGAATTATCTATATATTATTTCATATAATGCATGATGGAATATACGGTACGATATTGAGTACAGTCATTAATTGTAGACTAGGTTTATTCGACCTGACTTTGAACAACTAGCACTGAGTACCTATATAAGTATACATATATTATAGATTTATTTTAATAGGAGGGCTTTTAAAGTACAATATAATGTAAAGTCAATGCACAGATAACAGTACTTTACGAGTTTAACAAACAGACACAGACAAAAACTGAATTATTTAAACTAGCGACCGCCCCGGCTTCGCATCGGTAGATACAGGTACTAAATACCTCATTGTTGTTTAAATAAAATACAGCTTATGTCCATCACGAATGATGTAGCATTCTTATGGTAAAAGAATTATTCAGATTGGTCCACTAGTTTCGGATTGTACTACACATATGCGTTTTAAAAATTATGCTTAATCTAGTACAGTTCTTGGGGATATGGTGAACGTATATATTAAAAAATCGTATTTTTTAATCAACTTCACAAAATTTGAAGAGGTTTTTACCCAGAGCGTGATACAGAAAAGGTTTTTCATTATTAGGCGGTTGGCCGTGGAAGCTATCAAGTAGCTCCGAGACAGGCAGCTCCATCATCGGCGCGAAAATGTGCAATTGATTTTCCATGTCTGGTAATTATCTAGTAGTTTGACGTGTCGATCACGATATACTACCTATGTATAATAAAATACATATTACATGTATATTTATAAAGTGATTCACCTCTATAATATTTTCGTTAATATATCGTTCAATCAAATCAAAAATAAAACCTAGTCGTATACAGAATCCACCATAATCCAGATAATCCTACGTCAATCCGGTTGTCCATTACTCCGGTTGTATACACAAATAAAATAGTATGGCCACGTATGTATATAAGGCGCTTGTTGTTTCTCTCAAGTCTCAACTAATAATTATTTTGTTACCTAAATAAAAGTAGCGTTTTCATTCCCTTAACTTACCCGCATCCCGTCTATTCGATGCAACAAATTCATTTAATAAACGCAATGTATCTCGTATGCGACACGAATGCATGCATCAAACATAAGTTGACAAGGCTGACAAAGCGATAAATCACTTAATTGTTTGAAATACATAATTTGAAAAACCTTTGTTCCTTCCGTTCATGCTGAACATGACATGACAACAAATATTTGAGCTGTGTGACAACTGTACCTACTAATTGCCACGCTGCCACTACTTGTTCAAATCAAATCTGTTCTTTACGTTTGTGCCTAGTACTATTTATTCCTTGGTTAGAGTGTACAAAGATACTCTGAACCATTGTTAAGACTGGAAATATCTATGTTTATCAACTCACCTCGACAACATCCGTGATTCTGAGTCGTCGTCCATTTTCTAGCGGTGCGGCGTCGGGTGTCATCTCTACTAGCATTGGCTCGTTTCCCGGCCGGCCACCGGCGGTTCCAGTGCCCACCGCACCCACTTTCTTCTTGCGCCGCCGCGGTTGTTCCGCCGGCCGTCGCCGCACATGGAACATGATGGAGCCTACAACAAACACAGAAACGTCAATTAATAATGAAGCTGTCTACTGTATATCTAAAATGTTGTATAGAATACAGGGTCCCGATTATCATAAATTGCCTTGACACATTCAAAATTTAGTTAAGTGCGAAAGCAAATCTCTCAAACAAAAGTAAGGTACACGTTGAGTAGTTTCACGGTGATGTGAACAAGTAAAGAAAAATAGTCGTGCTTTTCAAAATGCATAATTTATAGGCAACCTAGAAAAGTGGGTCTTTGTTGTAGTCAGGGTGGTGAATACTTATCGTAAGGGGCTCTAAACATGTAGGTAAACATATCTTCACTAGAAATAAAATATGAACCACTTTAAGTAGTCGTTTTCCTTTTAAACCGAATGAGACCTATCACTCAAACTCTACCGAAAGTGAAATACACATGTTATTTTACAGGGGTCATCGCGAGGTCAGGTGTATTGACAATTAAACTTAATTGACGATCGACTGGGTGGATAAACACATTTAGTAGTGTCGAAGTAAAATTTAGGTACGAAGTAACAAAACATTTGTATAAAGTTTGGTCCGATAGACATAACTCACATCTGAGAATAAAGTATACCAGTATATATACGAATGTTGACCCAGTTAAATTTTGGTTCGTCACTCACAACTAGAGTGGTTTATTCGGTTAGCTTATCCTAGTTTACCTGTACTTCATTATTATCAGAGATTTTCGAGTTCATTATCGAGATGTGACATTCTATTTTCTCGGTCTAAAGATTCCCCTGTCAAGTAATTGTCTCTGCACGGGAAGATAAACCGAATTATAATGCTTACTTAAAGGACTGTTATTCCTTTCTACAGGTTAATATCTAACCTGTCAAGGGTGACAGAACCTCATCCACTAGATTGTTGTCTATTAATATAAAGTTGTATTCCCTATCTTGTTATAACATCTGTAACTACAATCAATTCTTAAATCCAATAAATAATAATTATTATTATAGATATAATTGTATACGTGTATATATGTATAGAATAAATTTAACAAATGTATCAATACACAGCTAGAACTAGTCTAGAAAAAAAATATTTGGTACATAAGTTGGTAGGTTTGCTATCTAATTTTAAAAGGGTGAAGGGAGGACGGGTCGCCTGCGGAGAGAGAGGAGCAAGAGGAAAGTATCTAATATACTTATATTTTAATTTCTATGTAAGTAGTTTTATGAAGGAATAGTTATTATAGTAGGAATCTTTATTCGGTGTCTTCAGACGACGTATTACTTTACTTTTACAGACGATTTTCATGATGAATCATATTCGAATAGTTTATTGAAATATTTTAGTATCCAGTAAATCTAGTTACAATTAAATGATTATAATATCCGCACAAAAAAATATATGCACAGAAGCGTGGTAAATAAATAACGAAAACAGCCAGTCAGATTTCGTTATTTTCTAAAATATTTTTAATGTTGTCAAATGTCCGTACTAGTTTCTTAAACTTTTCTCTGAAGGCACAAAGTAAAACATCAGGAAAAGATAAGTGATTTGTTGGCTTTCCTTTGACTTTCAAGCCTTTAGCTATATCATTAACCTCTGAGAATATTAGCCCATTGGCTATCTACTCGGTTGCGAAAGGTTTTGGACTAACTATAACCGTAAGGCCGTACGTATTAAAAAGTTGTAAATAATATTCGAATATTTGACCGAATTATAAACAAGATGCTAGGATAAACGTGCTGGATTCATTTTATTTAGCAGCTCAATTTTATCCATCATTCATTTGTACGAAACCCATTCGTGGTCAAAACTTAATTTATGTATCAGTGTACAATGGATCTCGGAGGACATTACCCTAATTAACACAGTTTACAGTGGATTACTTATGCCATTTGGAACTAAAACTATATTAGTGTAATCATGTATGTGCAGTTTAATACAATGCGATTTCCAACACGTTTTATTTTAAACAAAATTTAATATTTTAACAATTACACACAACTAAGCATGGGATATTTTCCAAAGTTATCGTTATCAAGGCAACTTCTGTACATCATAATAAAACTCGCTAAGCATTATCGGTAACCTATATAAAATTCTAAACGAATAAAGAAATAATTAACCAAACTTGGGCAGCTAATCGAACCCATTATGGGCGAGGTATGTAAACTTTGTTAAAACAACAATGGAGAGAGAACTTGGGAGATTGTACGAAATCAAATTCACCTAAATTCAATATTAGCGCGGCGAACATGTAGAATAAAATATGTACTTCACTTTATTCCTCATAAGTGCTCTAGCACTGTACATAAATGTCACTTTACAAACAGACGGCTTAAAATGGCTTAACACAATTTGAGGATATTTCGAAAGTGCTACATTTAGTGGCATCGTGTTCAGGTAAGTGCACTTGAAGGCATGTGACATTGTGCAGAAACAAGGGGAGATGATGGGGAAAAGGGGGCGACGTGCTGCGAGTGAGACAAGCTCGCCTCTAGTGTCAACATCATTAGTGTCTACATTGTCTCGTTGCTTTACTGGAGCTACGAGAGTAGCTACGAGCTACAACTTTCGTAGGCCGCTGTAGCTATAGGACCTATTACTAAGTGCGGCAATATAAATAAAGTGGTTTGTGGTGCAAATAGAGATTATATTTACATATGTGTTAAAGTGTATGGTATTTATAATAATAATCAATAAGCTTAACTGGTCTAGAGTCGCAAGTAACCGACAGAACTGGAAAAGGCGGGGCCTTTGCTCAACATTGGAACTGTTTGGGTTAATAACGAAATAAATAATAATCATAGTTAAGTGTAGCACTTATTCTTATCAAATTTATTAATAATTAATATTACAAAATCAAGTGATTACAAAATACTTATTGACGAAATTTCACCTTGACGGCAAGTCAATTTATTTCCATCCAGTAATTTACCCCACATACTTTATTACACAGTATCAATCATGCAGCAGACGCCCTAGAGGAGAGATTGATGGAAACAAAGAATATTTGTTTGATTAATGGATGGCAAAACATTGTCGATATAATAATAATATCTTAAACTACCTCTAGTATTTCATAAGGATGTGCCGTTGTATCACACAATGTGTTAACAAAACATACCGTCCACAAGTATCACTTTTAGTTAAATTGTGATTAATTCTAAAACATTACATTTGTATGTACGTACCAAATATTTAGAAGTAACAGAATTTACGTACCTGTTTTACATGGATATCTGAATTGGAAACCGGGTCAACAGTCACAAAATTGGCGAAGTGTTGCTCGGATTCAAATATACAATGGTTATGTGGTTTATGGGACCGTTTGTGTTATATGATACACATACATGAACAATGCACTTGGGTTCAACTGAGTGGCAAAATCAATAGACCGAACGAGGAATGGAATATAAACTCTTGATGAGCTGATAAATTGATAATGAAGCCGGTTATGAGTTCAATCGTCTGCATCAAGACGTCAATTGCCGCAACTTCGCCGAAATTGACGTCCGCCGGGGATTTAAAGGTAAGTTCTATATTGGAGGTTAAAAAACTTGTTATTGTCATTATTATAACTCTATCAATTATGAGATTTAGCTAAGAAATTACAATTTTACATTCGTCATATCCTATTACATAGTCGGAATATATTAACAGTGAACATAATTCGATATTGTGAACAAAAACACTGAACACGAGACATTGACACTGTACAATTATACGTGTATTTACAAACTTAGTCAGAACGATTACCTAGCACAACCTCCTTCTTATCATTTCGTAATCGAGAACTAAAGGATCTGCCGTAAAACATATCTGTGAGCGCGATAATAATATTTTTTTTGCCATTGCCGGCCGAATACTATAAAAGCGTAGCGCGTAGTAAGTTCAAACCGACCGGCGGTCTAATTGTAACTGGACTGAGTGCCACACCACCACTACGTCATAGCGTACCACCCCGATGCCGGTGCCAGCCAGCCGCCACTAACTCATAATGCAATACAGGTTAAGGACTACTTTATTAGTCTTGCTTTGTGCGATCACTAAACGTCGATAGACACATGACATTCTATAAGCATGTCAGAAACATCAACAGGTTCTACATTGAAAAAGCTTTCAAAAAACATAAGTTGGTATTTGGTATGCAAGTAATTGTTCGCTACAATCTATTCGTTGAATATTGTTGTTTTAGCTATCAATAGAGTTGTTGAAAATGAAAATTAATTTATATTACCTGGATATTGGCAATATGATTAGCAAAATGAATGGGAGGAAAGTCAAGTCCCCTAGTAACAGTTATAATGCTTATAATAAATAAATATTTCTGGACATTACGACACAGCGCCATCTAGTTCCGAGCTAATCAACGAGGCTTGTGTTACGGATACTAGTAGGTTGATATACTACATATTTACTTTTTTTTGTAAATACATACATATTATACATAGATACATGTGTTTATGCTCACCACACAAACATTTGTTCCTACCGGGAGTCGAACCTAGGACCCCTAGCACAGAAGGCAGTGTTAACTACCGCTGGACTAATTGGGTCGTCACACATAATAGGAGAAGTGTCGTATGATGCTTATTATGAAAAGCTAATTTAAAAAAATATGCTCTAGAACAAACGTGGCATGTAATTGAGGGATGACCTACATGTTCCAAAACGTAATTAAGAAGACAACACGTCATAATGATCTATATTGTCTGAGTATCTATATTAGATGAGGCTACTTGGGTCGTCGTCACCTCGTCACATTAACGTGGTGTGCCTGCGTGACCCACATAATTTGTATAATCACGTCACCTGTTGCTGGTCCTCAAATAATATCAACAAATCAACACAACTAACTTCGATATACGGTACAATCGAATCCATTTTATTTCATGTAGTCTCTCAATAAAAAACTAACTGAAATGTTTCCGGCGTCAGCATTTGGCTAGAGGAAAAAACCTGATTTCAGTCAGACTATCGACTGTAGGTTCGATACTAACCCAGTTACTGTTGAACTAATTCATCCATTGTACTGGCATCTGAGTGTATATTTGACGGAGCCATAACAATGAGCATTTCCGTTTGGAGATGTGGGTATTACACAGGGAGTATGCTAAGAGCCGAGTTTGCTCTTAATATAGGTACATGTATAAGTGTAGTAAAGCAGACCGATAGCGATCGGTCCTTCGAAATGCCACTCTACATTACACACTAAATGATATGGGACGGTCGGGTTCATATAGGAGAAAACCTCATTCTCTAAAAGGTCACCAACGTACATAGTATAGTATAATCCGTTCCACACCTTTCTCCTTATTGGCGTAAATGGATCTGAAATTACACTTTATTTTGAATGACATTTCAGGAGTCGTGTTCTTGGCAACGTTAATAAGCTGTCGTCGTTCAAATACATGAATGTGCGTCGAAATTGTATGAATTCTTAAGAATCTTATTGGCATAAGAATGTATAAGAAATATGATTAGGTACTACAATTTTATGTAATGTATGTTGACATATTTTAACAACGAGTTGTTTGAAAGGAGAAAATAATATAATAATTAATCGTGCCAGAGGAGCTTTTCAACGTAGTATTTAAGAACAATTTAAGTTCGAACAATTCATGGCACCACATGTTTTTACAATAAGACATGCGTGTATATAAATACTATGATAACATCAACGGAAGGTGGGTGCAGTAATATATGACATGGCTAGCGACAAGCAACGTCGCGTCGTTGACACGCAATGTCGCGGCACCGATCGTCGGACCTTGCGTAAACGTAACAATGAACGTATGGGCAGGGCGATCGGAACTCGGACGAATACTCGAACATGTACCGTGAACCAACAACGTCGGAGCAACAATACATCTTAGTTGAATGATATACCAACACATACAGGCAGCTGGATAAGTAAACATATGTTTACGTATCCAGCTTTCAGGAAATAGGCCTTGTGCCAGATTTGATGCAGGAAAACAATAGACTTATTCAGTGTGTAAGATGAAAATCTGAACTTCCATATGCTCTTAAAATATGTTATAATAAAGAAATATAGGACGTCAAAAAAATAACATGTAAATATAACATGTTTTTCGTTTAAGTTCTGAAAACTGAGAATGAAAGGGAATGGGTATCAGGTTGCTATAGTTTCAGCAATTTGTAATAAATCTTCTTTATGTACTCATAACTACGTCGGTACTTGCTTACATATAAGGGTATTTGATTATAAAAATTTGAGTTTGTCAAATTATTTCTGGACATTATGACACAGCGCCATCTAGTTCCGAGCTAAGCAAGGAGGCTTGTGTTACGGATACTAAGTAGTTGGTTGATATACTACAGATATATTTGTTTTTTTTTGTAAATACATACATATTATACATAGATACATCCATGACTCGGATACAAATGTATATGCTCATCACACAAACATTTGCCCCTACCGGGATTCGAACCCGGGACCCACAGTACAGAAGGCAGTGTTAACTACCGCTGGACTAAATGGGTCGTCAAATAAATTAAATGAAAGATACCTTACACTTGATTTTTATTACTTTTGCTTTCGAGTAAAAAAACTGACATTTACAAAATCCTGAATATACTTACTGTAATAATATCTTACATTCCTATCCTTTTTTTTAAAATACAATTTATTATTCTCATTGATCTATCTTGCAAGGAATAATAATAGTACCTAAATGAAGAATATGAAACCAATGTTTTTTATTTCTTGAACAAATATATCAACTCAGTCATACATCGCTGCCAGCATGATCAATAGAGCCGCACCATAGCGTCTACGTCTAACTCACGGATTATACGATGAGTATAGACGGAAAATCCATTTTGATACAGTGAACAGTCCACACTTTCATTAACACAAAATTTATAAACAAAATGTATTATCTATGTAGACCTAATGTATTTTATGTAGAGTTATGACATTTTTGTACGCCAGGGCTGGCATGAATATGAAGTTCACGTTTTATCATACATATACCACCATTGTAATTACCATATTCGAGCAAATAAAGAAATTTGAATTTGAACACACATACGCGTATATGATCTTTTAGAATGGTCAGAAGCGGACACTATGGACTCCTACGTGTAATGCGACTTTTATGGCTTATATATTTCTCAATCAAACTCAATTATTTGCAGACTATGTAAGTGTACAAAAAGGTCCCATACATGTTTTAAACGGTACATGACTTAGTGCCCTTTCCGGGCGCAGCAAAGATATGAGTATCTATATTATTTAATGTTTATACACTTAAAACCTTAAGACATCAATGGTTCATGTAATAATTTCTATACCAAGCAAAGTACCTGTGAACCGATTTCACCTGGCTTGGTTGTTGTTATACTTTCATATGGACACACAACTTATAAATATGCATCAATGAATGGCTAATTACCTACCTCAGGGGACATCACAGCGATTCGAACTATAGGCCATATGGGTAAGGGTATGAATCAGGTCTTTCTAACTCTTAAAAGAGTCGACACGTAATTGTGTTTTTAAGACTTTTTATAAGACGATTTCATGTATAAATCGCTAGAAATAATAATACATACCTTTGGTTATAGTAACTAGGACTACATAAATAACTAACTAGGTACGTTCTATCCATTATATATTTGATTTTCTCAACGGTTCTCATTGCAGAAAATAGCCGCCCAAACACTACGCAGTACAAGGAGAAGTTCGTAAACAGACTTGGCTTAAAATACGACGTCCTAATTAGTTCGGGCTGCGGGTATTAGCAGTTAGTTTCCTGCCACGTCAATCAACACCCTGAGACCTGAATTACAGTTAGGATAAAAATATACTTTTACTTTCTCTCTACTTCGCTTTAACGTTGAATTCGGTACTAATAAACGCGATTGCAAGACTACTCAGTTTGAACAAATATTTTTATTGCTGCTGGCAAATCAGCGAGGCGGAAGCTGGACGCTTCCTAAAATGGTATTTTTAGCGATCCACAAGTCCGCAGTGCAAAAACGGAAACCCTTATAATATTTTAACTTCGTGTCACACGAGTACAGAACCAACTTCCGTACTCGTGTTTTCGTGGTCTGTTCGTCTGTCCGTCGAATCATTCAAGACCCCCTTTATCATGAACGTGAAGGTTACAAATTGAAATTAATATCGTACACTGAACCGTGCGGCATCTTGGAGATGTTAAGATATCTAAGCTTCTACGGTAATTTATTTAAGAAATGCCATAAAATAAAACATAGTAATCTAAAGATTGTTTTTTAAGATTGGATAAATCGAAGGTCAACAACAATATTAATTACGATCTTAAAATTGAAGTTGGAATATGAAAATGGGAATTTTAAGTGCAGTTTAATTTTATTTGAATTTATACTTCTTATCATCGTTAGAATATATCGTATTTTTTTAAGACTCGCACATGTTTTTTTTTTATATATCTCATTAACTTAATATGATGCGGTTATTAAAACTAAATTTAAACTAACATTGAAAAAAATATTATACAGTCATTGTTTATTAACAAAGATTACGTGGGAACCTAAAAAATACTGAAAGGATTACATTGAATCAGTTGATAAAACCACAATAAAGAAAAAGAAGAATGGCGACAGTTAACTTGTGTTTGCAGTCTACGTCAGTCAGTTAACAACTAAGTAGTGGAATGGATACGTACATGGTATTTTATGGCAGGATATAGCCGCATACTTAGGAACGTAAGTGTTCAAGCACGCGCGGGAGCGAGGGTCAACATATACATTATCCCTGTTTGTTCCTGAGCTAAATACACAAGCTATTCGTCTTCGACGCAGTTCCAGTGACTTTATAGAGCAGATGTAGGATAAATACGTCCTATCTTGACATTTACTACTTTACACCACAAATAAAGTAAAACAACAGCATTATGGATATCACATTGTTGTTTGGACAGGGTTTTTCGTGTAGATATTAACCATGACCTAATTTATCGAGATACTCCAAAGGTAGTGTCAATATCTAATGCGCTTTGTATTCTAATCGGTCGAGCAGAAAACATGATCTGCTTCTAAACAATAGGCAATATGATAAAATATTTTTTATTATGTGATGAAAGCTAAAGTGTAGATTTGCGTAATAGATAGTTGACATTATATTTCACAGCTTCATTCTTAGCGATTAGTTTACATATTGTAGTTGAGCCTCCACGCTTCAGCCTTCACACAGATGTTTCTAGAAAGTAGGGAAAAAAAAAAAGACACCCTACTGGCAACACTGTTAACCTAGCAACCCACCATCATAGCACTTTCGTTCATTCTGTGTTTCTGTGCTCAAGCCTTCGCACGCGCAACACGACTTCAAGTAACCGGTTTATATATTTAACGTCATCGTTATGCCTAGCAAAAGAAAACGCGATTTATCCTGTGAAAGGATAAAAAATAAAAATAGAAAATTAGAAACGCAATTAAAAAGTAACCCACATCGGTACAAAAGATTAATTATATATTCAGACAGTGAAAGTGATAATTACGAATCGGATTCCAGTAATGAAGGTCAGTAAAAAATGTTTTAATACTGGTTAAATGCAAACACGCAACGATTTCATTCGCAATTTTAGCGATCTACCCTCATTTTTATAACCAAAACTTGATTCTTGATGCGAGGCGCCAACTGGGCTACCTCTGTCAAGTTACGTAATGGATTATCATTACTAAGACCATCTTAATTATTCTTTTAGAATAATAATATTACAATGTTGATGCGAGGCGCCACCTGGGCTACCTCTGTCATTTTTTTTTGTAATAATGTTTATTATAGATGCATATCTATAACCTGATAATATTTTTTATTAATACAGTACTGTGATGCGAGGCGCCAACTGGGCTACCTCTTTCACAATATGTACACATAAATGCAAGATTGCATGTTCAAAAATTTATCTGTGTGGTGATAATACGCAAGTAAATTGTCGTATTTCGTATTCGTATACATTTTAACAACATCCATGGTTGTTTTAGGAATCGATACAATTCACAATGTAACCGAACCCAGAGCTTCAACATCTGTGGCTCAGGAACCCACACGCAATTCGTTGTTAGATTTTGTCGATGTACCCTCGACATCAAAAGCATTGGAACCTACGGATTTGCAGGACTCAACAGAGTTAGATAGTGACATTCTCGCTCTGCTTGGTGATGCACCAATGTCAGAAACCAGATTTGGAAATCCAACACATAAAGAGTTAGCATCCAGATGGCAAGAAATCCTCGCAAAAGGTTTACGTAGAGAGTTAAAGGATAAATTGATGACGGATTACTTAATTCCAGAAAACTGTGATATGCTGGTAGCACCACTACTCAATCCAGAAGTAAAGGTTGCATTAGCTGACAATATGGTCAAAAGAAATGCTTCGCTTATGGCTAAACAAAATCAGCTTTCTGTTGCTATCACTGCGCTTAATCGTGCAATAGAACTTATAATTTCTAAAGACAGTTATACAACTATCTTGAAACCTATAAGCGACGCATGCAGACTCTTATGTGATAGTCATTTCACTGACACCAGAACTCGTCGTGGGTTTGTTATATCGGCGATAAATCCTGATTTAAAGGAAACATTAAATGAAACAAATTTTAAACAATTTTTATTCGGAGAAAATATATCCAAAACTTAAATCTGCAAAATCAGTTAAAAAGTCAGCGGCTGACCTTAAACAAGTAAACACACGTTCAAATATGTTCAATAAAAATACTTTTATTAAGAAACCTTCAAACAATCGTTTAAACTCCAAAACAATGCCTCGGAAAATAACTCCCAAAACAGAGTATGCGACAAGAACTCGACAGGGCCAGCGCTCGGCAGCCATCAACTCTCAACAACGGGGTCATCGGGAACCAGAACGTGTGACAGGCAAACCGAACATCAGGAGACGATAGAGGTACGCTCATATTCTGGCCGTCTAAAACATTTCATCACTAAATGGATGGAAATTACTGGTGATCACACAGTTTTATCATGGATAAGCGGATATAAAATCCCCTTTACTGGCACTCTTTTTCGTATTGATAGGCCTTGTGTACGTCCTAAATCAGAAGCTGAACATGATCATTTTTGTAGTTCTATTAAATGTTTACTAAAAATGGGGGCTATCTCGGAATGCAAACATGTTAAAAACGAATTTATATCAAGTGTTTTTCTAGTACCTAAACCAAAAATGTTTAAATAAATTCGTTAAATAGTCCTCCATTTTAAAGTGGTAAGTCCACTTTAAAATGGAGGACTATTTAACGACTATAGAACAGCATCAAAATTTATAACAAAAGACTGTTATATGGCGTCTATTGATATGAAAGACGCGTATTTCTTAGTTCACATACATGAGGACTATAAAAAATATCTCAGGTTCATATATAACAACATCTTATATGAATTTAACTGTTTACCGTTTGGTTTATCTACCGCGCCCTATGTGTTTACGAAAATATTAAAACCTGTCATAGAATTTTTAAGGTCAAACGGCTTCATCTCCGTAATATATCTTGATGACATATTTTGTATAGGGCGAACATATTCAGAATGCCAACAAAATATTATGAACACAAAAGGTCTACTTAAAAAACTTGGATTTGTTATCAATCATGAAAAGAGCTGCTTAATACCGAGCCAACAGTGTAAATTTTTAGGATTTATATTTGATTCTCATGACATGGTCTTAAAACTAACCGTAAATAAAATATTTAAAATAAAACAAAAGTTACAGGAATTCATATCAATCAAAAAATGTAAATTACGTGAATTTGCTAAGCTAATAGGTCTTTTAAATTCAGCATGTCCAGCCATCCAATATGGATGGCTACATACGAAGAAATTCGAACGACATAAATATTTATGTCTTCTGAATGATCCCAATTACGATCAAACAATTAATTTACCACATATTTTGGTCAGTGATTTTAAATGGTGGCTCAAAAATATAGAAATAAGTTATAATCCTTTCAGATTTAATAATTTCAAATTGGAAATCTTTTCCGACGCATCCTGTAGTGGTTGGGGTGCTTGTTGTGATAAAAAAGAGACTTATGGATTTTGGAAAGATCATGAATCAAATATGCACATTAATATTTTGGAATTAAAAGCAGCTTTTTTCGGATTAAACACATTTGCCAAAAATTACTCTGGATGTGAAATATTGCTTAGAATAGATAATGTTACTGCTATTTCGTGTATTAACAGAATGGGGAGCATTCAGTACCATCATTTGAATCAAATTGCAGAAGAAATATGGCATTGGTGTGAGCGGCGTAAAATAATAATATTTGCATCATATATAAATACACGAGACAATGGCGATGCTGATCAGCTGTCTCGGAAAAAATTCACTTATACAGAATGGGAACTGTGTGATGAAGCTTTTCAAAAAATCATTATTACGCTCGGAAATCCTAACATTGATTTATTCGCAAGCAGGTGTAATACAAAATGCCCACGGTTCGTCTCGTGGAAATGTGATCCCGACGCTTGGGCTGTAGACGCCTTTACCATATCGTGGACAAAATTATTATTTTATGCCTTTCCTCCATTTGCCCTAATTCAAAAAACATTACAAAAAGTTATCTCGGATAGAGCTAGGGGCATAATAATAGTACCAAATTGGCCTACACAAGCGTGGTTTCCGCTTTTAAAAAAGATAGCAATATCAAATTTTATAGAATTTGGGCCTAGCAATAAACTATTGAAATGTCCTTTCAGATCGTCCCACAACCTGAGCAAGACGTTAACCTTGATTGCCGTGAAATTATCAGGAGAACGTTATTACAAAAATCGTTAAATAATAATTAAATTAATATTATATTATCCTCCCTTACATTAAATACTTATAAACAGTACAATAGTTGTATTAAGAATTGGATCAATCATTGTCAATCTACTAAGGTTAATTATTTAGAACCATCTATCGCAAATGTAATCAATTATTTTGCTACACTTTTTGATAATGGTGCGCAGTATGGCACAATTAACTCTCATAAATCAGCCATTGCGCTGTTGTTGGGGTCATCCTTTCTTAATAATGATAGTGTCAAGCAATTCATGAAGGGAGTATTTAATCTTAGGCCTACAGCCCCAAAGTATAATTTGACATGGGATTCAAATATTGTACTAAATTATTTAGCTGGATTATGGCCAATTCAATCTCTTGATTTAGAAATGTTGACAAAAAAGTTATCGACATTGTTAGCTCTCGTGACTGCACACCGAGTTCAAACGTTATGCTTAATCAAATTATGTAATATTAATATAATAGAAAATACTGAGGTCATAATTAAAATTCCAGATCGTATAAAAACGACCCGTTTAAATAGTCAACAACCAGTTTTAAAACTGCCCTTTTTTCACGAAAACCCTCGTATATGTCCAGCTACTTGTTTGATAACATATATTCAAAAAACAAGTACGTTACGTTTATTAGATAACGATAATTTATTTATTAGTTACAGAAAACCACATTGTAAAATATCATCTCAGAGGTTAAGCCATTGGATTAAAGATACTTTAAAAAATAGTGGTATAGATACAACTATGTTTACTGCACATAGCACTCGGTATGCAGCCACTTCCAAGGCTAGCTTACTAGGGGTTAACTTAGACGTCATTCGCAAAACAGCTGGTTAGAGTCAAGCTTCATCTGTTTTTGCGAGATTCTATAATCGAGAAATTATTCCCAATGATAATAATCAATTCTCTCAAGCCATTCTCTCAAATGAGCCTTGTAAAATTTAATCACGAGAATACTACAATATTATATGTAAATGTGATAAACTTTATTTCCTTTTTGTGTTCTACCTATTCGTTTCAAAAAATCAATAAAAGTACCGGACTATTCACAATTTAGTTTAATTCTTTAAACATCCTACAATATGTAAACTAATCGCTAAGAATGAAGCTGTGAAATATAATTGATGATCAAACGAACTTACCTGTACGTGAAGTTCGATCATAATTATATGATCAGCTTCATTCGACGCGATTAATATTAACCCTCCCAAACGTGACTTTATTATCCCACCCAAAATTGTGAATAGGTAGATATACATAACTTTAAACAAAATGAACGAAAGTGCTATGATGGTGGGTTGCTAGGTTAACAGTGTTGCCAGTAGGGTGTCTTTTTTTTTTTCCCTACTTTCTAGAAACATCTGTGTGAAGGCTGAAGCGTGGAGGCTCAACTACAATATGTAAACTAATCGCGTCGAATGAAGCTGATCATATAATTATGATCGAACTTCACGTACAGGTAAGTTCGTTTGATCATCAATTATGCTGAAAATACATGATGTTAATAAATTAGCATGATAGTAATGAATAAATAAACCTTACAAAATCATAAAACAAAATACAAAATTATTTGTAGATACTTGTAGATTTATACAAACATAGGGGCTACAGTAAAAAGTGAACCGTTATATTAGAGGAACTATTTAATAAATAATTAGTCACCTAGTCATAGAGTGTGTCTGTCAAGAAAAATATAATACATGTTTACATGATTTGACTGAGATTATAATAAAATCCTCAATCTAGACGCTCTGGCACACTTAAGCATTCAAAAAAATATTTATGTAAAGCTTTTTGCCAAGTACCCAACCCAATCATAACGAAACGCAAGATATATCACTAATAACACTAACACTGAACATGTTTCAGGTATATTTTATTGCTACTGCTTCTGGGAGCTCCATTCTGTTATTTATATTTATGTGCGATGAATTTATGAAAAACACCCCGCACGTACACGCAATCGTTTCTCTTCATATAACAACTTCGCCTCAATGATTGCTCTTAATAACAGATAATTCTAAAGGTCAAATAACCCGTAGAAAGGAGATAGCAGTTTTATAACTATAGACTACAAAAAGTGCTCTTCGTCGCTAAAGCCTCGGCGAAATACTGGTTTACCTCGAGGCAAAAGACGTACTAGCTAGCTTTAATCGGTGACGACACAGAATAATTTGGAAAGTTTGGAACTTCCGCATCACACGAAAACGTTGAGAGTAGGTACTAAAACATAATGATAAAACAAGTTTGCAACTTACAGTCGTGCACCGGTATATATGTTAGACATCGAGTGTTGGTTCTTGAGAAACTATACACTCTATTTAATTCTTGCAAAAGTTGAGACTTTCAAGGACGGTATTATGCATATCGATTCCACGAAGGAACGGACATCGAACCGCGAAACGAGTTAAAAATACCGGCACCGGCGGCCGGTCGACCGGCATCTGGGGGCACACCGGTCAGACTACTCTGTCGGCCACATGCGTTTGTTTACTATCTGCTTCGATCGCGTCTGCGGCGCCGGCGGTAGCCGCGGTGGACCTAGCCGGCGGTCACATCGCAAATTTTGAACAAAAAGATTTTTCGTGCGAACTTACGGCGGAGGCCCCAATCCATGTCGAGGCGCGCGGTAAGTGAGGCGCGTGGCGCGGCGTCTGCGAGGTGACTGCCGCGTCCTGCGCCCGCACGTTCCCTCTCATGTATTCCCATTGTGAGTCGCGCCGAGCATTGTCCGACCCAATAGGAACCTTCTCGCGGAAATAGAGGACACTTCGACACGGTGCAACCACTAATAGTACAACTGCGTCAACTTTCACAAAGTAATCACTAATCACTAGATATGTAATTTTCCACAACCTGTGGAAAATATATATTCTATATATCATAATATATGATTATTATATTTTCCACAGGTTGTGGAACACATACATACAACATAGCTCTACAACTTCAGTAAAATATAAAAAATACGTTCAAGGTATTGATTAATAAACGTTACAGGACCATTCGTTTTGGCCTACTCCCTCATTTCCCGTAGGGGATTCAATTCCGGTTCGTCCATAAACATTCTATAAGTATATCAGATAGTATAGGTATATTCCATCACTACCTTTGCCAAATCGAACAGTGTGCAGCTTTTATCATATCAATATTTTGGTAACGATAGACGTCAAGTAATAACGGTAACTTATTTTACACTACATAACAACTCCACCTTCATCGTTTTAGTATTTTCCCTATGTTGAGTTACAATTCCAGTTAATCTAAATGTGGCGGAATATCACTATTAAGTATACATCTCCCAATTGCCATCATACCTTCTATCCGTTTACTGGGCCCTACCGACGGATACCCAAAGGATAAACAGGCTGTCAAACTTTTTAGTTCAGGACTTTTTTTTCAGAAATTGAAGTTATATACAATTTTAGTGGTAGTTTTGAACACAAATTGTTCACACATACGAGAACTGGGATCGTGAGATTAACGTGTTCCGCGACCCACAAGGAAGGTCTTAAAACGCTACCTGTCAATAGCTAACCAGGATTAATCTTATAGATCGATTGATTAGCGTGGCTGTCCCACTTTTGCAATGCGTTTTTTTAAATGCCAAATTGTCTCATTCGGTTGGAATATGATAGATAGAGCCAGAGCAACCCAAATCAAATCAGAGGATAACTTATATCTCAAAATTGAATTTCGAAGGAGATTCAATTTCGATATTTGCCGTGAGACAAAACTCCGCAGTCCACTAAGTAATTAACTAACTTTACTTTACTCGCCAAGCAAGAGAATTGAATTTCTTACTGTTTGTTTTGGAATCTCCGAAATAAATAACTTAAGAACTTTTTTTAAATCGATAGACGTAATGGCAAACTTTGAACATATGTTTAATAACAATTTACTCCATTAACCTCTTTCTGGGGCACTTGGGTGAAAAAATAGGCACGCCCATCGGTAGCTGAACCAGATGATTTACATGGCAAAATATTACTAAACCTATGAACGTTCTTTAAGGAAATAACAACAAAAGTTATAATAAACTAGCGTGAAGCTTGACAATGTTAATTGGAATTCTAAATTGCATTATCTACGAAAACTGCAAAGTATTGTTTTTCTGTACCTACATAAAAAATAATGTCCCACTACAAACTGGTAGGTAATTAGTATTTTTAAGTTTTAAAATCTCGTGAATTGTTGCTTGAATATTATTTGTTCCTTAGACATGTATGTATTAAGCATGCCTTCAACGAAGTACATGATATGACATCTATATGTCGACTATCCGTATACCTGAATTAGTCAATCTTAACCTATTCTACTTGGATATAGGCACGATTTCGTTAAATTGTATGTATTAACTAAAAGTATATTATGTAGTATATCAACCAACTAGTATCCGTAACACAAGCCTCGTTGCTTACCACGGAACTAGATGGCGCTGTGTAATAATGTCGAGAAATATTATTATTATTATTACCGTAAAACTTGAAATTGTATAAACTTTATTAGGAAAAAAAATCAGTAGCAGTAAGAAATGGGATAAAACTAAACAGTTATGTTTATTAGTAGGTATTGCAGTTTCATCATCATCATCCATACCCTTTCTGATCCCACTGCTGGGTATAGGCCTCTTTAATTTATACAATTCATACAATTGTCATAAATTAAATAAATTAAAAAATTATAAGCCTTCTCCACTTCACTTCATCCACATTTTCACAGATCTTAAAACGACAATCGAATAAAGTTTTTCGTGTCAACGATTCGAGATTGAACCATTTCATCAGAACAGGAGTGGCGATCTAATGTAGATATCAACTAACGAAATGTCGGAGGTGCCGAACGAAATTGGATGTCGAGATCGAGACTATTCTACCCCCGAAGCGCCGACTAAAAAACTATGACTACCTACATATGTAGGTAGTCATAGTTTTCATACAAATGTATATTATTCTTAACAGTGTGTTAGAACTTAGGGTGAAAAAGGGTCATATTCAACGGTATAGAGATTTTATCGTTTAACTAATAACGTGATGATCTTATAAATTATGGAGATCAAGTGAAAATTTGCTATCGCTTCACCTATAAACTCGTAGAACTTTCGTCGTTACACTATATTACTATATACTACTGTCTGCAGGAGAGGATTAAAAACCCTAGCTGCGCTTGGCCTAGGCAAGATTGTCAGCCTACAGCGCACGGTAAATTGTATGATGTATTAGAATTAAATTAATAAAAACAACGACCAAACAAGATTTTTATTCTACGGAAACATATTACTTTCAAAAACAAACTTGACTCTACTCTAAATCTACAAAACGTAAAAAAGCAAAAAAGATTTTCCATGTAATTTTAAATTACCATAATAATATTTGAATTTCATCCTGCCTCCCGCGGCTTATCCCGCATGGTATATAGATAAAAAGTAGCCTGTGTTAATCCAGGTAATTATATCCAGGCAATTATTAATTTTTAATGAAATTTAGCATACATATAGTTTATTAACTATATGTATGCTAAATATCATTAAAATCTGTTAAGCGGTTTTTGCGTGAAAGAGTAACAAACATCCATCCATACATCTATACTTACAAACTTTCGCGTTTATAATATTAGTATAATAGTATAAAGTATAATTTGTGCTTTGAGGCTTTGCTTGCTTTGGCTTCCTTGCGGTTCTTGCCAAATTTTATGATTCTAAGGCAATTCGACGTATTTAAACTAGATTTACGTGTTAAATGTTAAAATATGAGGCATACACTTTACAGGTTGAAAGTTCTGCAGACCTATTTGATATAATTATCTGTTTCAATTTATGATCTCTACGCGTTATTGACATAGAGGGTGCGGAAACCCTTACGATAAAAGTTTACCCTTAGGACGTGAGTGATAATTATGAGATATAGAGGTCTGATAGAAGTCGCTTCGAGAAAAACTATGATGTTCAGCCGCATCTGGGTAAAGTGGAAGCCGATCCCAAAATTATTGAAAAAAGAATCGGGAAAAAATCAGTGGCATTTTTAGCTAGCGTAAAGTAACTTTTGGATTAAAAAAATTTGAAGACAAAATACAGTAAAACATTGTTTTTAATTACTATGAATATTATTCCCTTAAGCAATTTAACAAAAAGCTTGCACGACGAAACTGTGATAAGTCATACGGTTCCACAATTATTAACACCTATAATCATGAAGATGTATGTTAGGTACCTATACCAACCCTATTAAAATCAAGTATTTTGACGTAATATTTTTCCAGAAAATCGTGTCTCACTGAACTCAGTCACCCATGTGGGTCAAGTACCTGCATGCGCTGTCATCTCATTTACACTTTACACGAAATCTAAACAACGCTGTTTTCTAGTGTTTGCCTTAACTGGGTAACTTAGGAAATATATTTTATCTTTTAAATATATACATATAGGATGAAGCTATTAGTTGCAATCATTGTAGAGGTAGGTTGATTCATATTGTACGGTGAATTATGTTTGTCTATGTACTGCAATTAATAAAAAAAATAAACAATTAATAACTAGGGTTATACTTGACTCTGTTATGTTTGTATCGGCGTTTAAGTGTCCGCCGCCGGTGAATATTCTTTTTTAATCGTCCAAATAAATTAACTTCGATGTTACTATACCTACTCTATTCATACTTCGTATTTGTGCTTCGATCGGATAATGTGTTTATTTTTATTCCCATGTCTTGATTTAACTTTACAGTAATAATAATATGACAAATACATAAGAATAACACAGGACGCAACACGAAATATTTTATCAATATACGGGCGGAATCTAGTAGGAATACCTACATATTATAAATGTGAATGCAAATTTGTTCGTCTGATACACGTCGAAACAGCTAAACATATTTTGATAAATTTGGCTAAGCGATAGATTCCATCCCAGGAGAGGCAACGAAGAAACCTTACACCACAAAAAAAGGCGAAACTTATTTGATAATTTATCACCTTTAAGTACATTATTATTATTTTCATAAGAATAGTTCGTCTCCCTAATTTTCTTTCAAGTCAATGCCTATCTGATCACTTAAACCAAACGTAGTTTGTAATTTAATCCACTAACTCCAATCAGCAAGTTTTTCCTAGTGCGCTAACCATAAGTCCATCACATTATGCGGCCGAGGCACGACCTCAAAGAGTGAGTTGGCCGCCCAAACCAATTAATCAAAACTTTTCAGTGGGTAGAAAAAATAAATTTATATTCTAAATGATCTGTAAATATATATTTATATTCTAGATTAATTAAATTACTGGTTGTCCAGATAAATAAATAATCTATATAAGATAACATTTCTACGTTTCATTTTAATTATACTACAGTCGAAATATCACAGAAAGTTTAGTTTTTTTTTATGGTTATAAGGGGGCAAACAAGCAAGCGGCTCACCTGATGGTAAGTGATCACCACCGCCCATGGACATTTACAACACCAGAGGGCTTGCATATGCGTTGGCAACCCATGCAGGAAACGTTTAGCTTCCGTAAACTAGGGAATTACTAAACTGATAGAATAATCAGTCCCCCAACCAGCTCTGGTAACCTTACAGGCGGAGGTACTTCCCTAGTCGGGTAGCTCAATTTGGGAGGGATCTCGCTATCCTCTACCTCTCAAAAAATCCTAGTTATTCCTTATCTTACTGAAACTGTCACACACTTGCAGTTGGCGTACCTACCCAAACTTTACTTTCATTAAAACCTGAAGAAACAATAATTGAAAAAACTATTTCTCCTAATCGGTAACCCACAAACACGATCATCATAATTTGTTGGGCACAATACAAACTGACTGCGAATTTCAACGGAGCTCAGAAACACAACTTATTCTAACCTTTCAAAGGTCGATATGAAATATAAATATTTTTAATATCCTCAATCTCTACAATTAAAAAAAACGTTTATGATTGTAAGATAAAAGCATAAAATAATTTTATTTGATGGTCAAAGTTACTAATTACGTTCTAACATTTTGAAATATGTATTTCAACATAAAAATCCCAGCAATAGTTCAGACAGACATCCACTGTCGCGCCAACAAGTGAAATTTCATGATTGTACTGGTAGCTGTTGTAATACTAGCGACGTTCTCTAATGGCAGTTTTGACAATTTACAGGAATTCGATTTCCTAAAAGTTCACGCTACGTTTAAAAATCTATAGTTGTATGATAAAAAATAATTGTAGGTTCTTTCTATATGTATAAATACCATAATGGAAATTCTAATGATGTACTATTTTATAAAGTTATTTAGGGTTATTTTATACATATAAATACATAATCATTAGAAACGATTATTATTTTTTCTAATAGTTAAATTTTAAATTAAGTAAATCGTTTAATTCAAGTGTTGCAGTCGATTCGTTCATTATTTTGATACTAATTAAACATAAGTTTAAAATAATCGCATTTCTATAGACACATGTCAAAGTGACTATCAAATCGTAGGATATAAATATCTAGGATATATTTTAAAATCACACAATCTCTGAATATACCTTCATATTGCATAAAATCAATTGGTCATAATGTTTTATATAACGGTCAGCAACAATATGATGTAGTGTATCGTTAAAACAGAAACTAAGACATTATTGCGATGTGATACTATGTATATGTATATAATCGCTTGTCGAATGATGATGACGAAAATATCCACTAATACAGAAATTTGAGAATATCGACCCCTAAAGGGATAGAGTATTAGGGATATGGACGTATGGAAATCCGTCATTTTCAAAGTTAGAGGTACAAATGAAATTAAATATACAAGTTTTTGATTAGAGATAACATGTATTTCAGGATTTTTTTAAATCGACCTTCTAAGATGGTGAAATAGGGGTTGAAAGTTAATATGGAAAGTCCGTAATTTTTAATGTAAGAAGCTTTGCTGAGGAAAAATAAATGTATACGTGTTTCGTCGTATTTGAATATTCAAGCCCTAACGGGCGAAATGAGGAGAAGAAATTAGGATTAAATGGTGCGGGCGAAGCTGGGAGTAACAGCTAGTTATCTTTAACATTCTTTTGGCGTTTCGAGTAATCTCTAAAAAATTAAAAAAGCATCGATGCTAATTCCATTTTCCGCTAAATGAATAAAACTGTATTGAGGCATGCAGTACTTACTTCTTGTCATGTTCATCAGCGCTAGCGGACATTCGTCGTCTTCCAAAATGTATTCTGAATTGTCGGTTTTGTCCTCCTAAAAACGCAAAACACGATTAATAAAGACGTATAGATATTACAAACAATGATTTTTATACATATTTGGGATTGTTATCATTGTCATGCGTAAATAGCAGTTGTGGAATGTGGTTTGTTATTTGTTGTGAATTTTGTTTTGGATTGATTTAAAAATAAATGGCCCATTCGCCATGTTTTTTATGACATAAAATAAAGAACTGAGTTTAAAAAACCGACTTCAAAACTAAAAAGTTAAAAATAACTTAATACAGTTTTAACTTCTTTTTAATTTTAAAGGTATGGTTTAAAAATTAAATCTTTTCTTGCATTGTACTTATTCCCTAGTGTTCCATTTACATGCTAGGTACTATTTAAAAGGTAATTTTTAAGTGCATTATGTCTTCGATGTAAATTTTGTGTGTTAAGTGTACAAATAGTCTGTATTATTTACCTGCACTATGCAGAATTGCTGTGGATCTTGATATGACATGCCGTACTTGTCAAGCGTCTCCCGAAGGACCATGGCAGCACTGTCGTTAACGGACAGCAGTAATGTGACATACGACACGTCGGGGCGGAGTATAGATCCGTATACTCTCAGGGTACCACCTAGAAACACATTCGTATATTAGATGGAGTGCAAACTTAAAATCAAGTTAAATGTATAAAATATATTAAAAACAAATTAACATATTATTATTATAGGTATTTATATAATCGTTTCACCCTCTATCAGTATCATGTATTCATATCGACGATGAATGTTCTGCTAAATTCAAGCCTTTGGTTCTAGTGATCGCAAGCGATAGATAAAATTGTCAATAGATAGGTCGATTCATACATTAGAATTGTTTCCCGTTTCGTATTTATTATTTAAAAGAGGTAATATTTGGCCAATTAATGGCAACAATATTGCCCGCCGGGTGTACTTATACCTCTACCTAAGCCACTTGGGATAATAGTGTGATATGTAGTTACAACTTTATTATGTTCGGCTTCCAGTCAACCCACATGCAGCGAAATGAGTATTTTACACAAAGCCACTGCGATCATATCTCTGCAACCCTCCTACGAGGCTATACCAATAATTCACCTATCCCTTATCCTCTTTACAGCAGAGACAATGAATAACCTTACAGTTTGAACAGCGTGGTCATAGTATAGCCACGATCCCTTGCGTATGTCATTAAAATTATTCTTAAGGAAAGAAGTTTTGGTGTTTATCCTATTAATAGTCTTCCCAAAACATTACGCAACACAGCGCAACAATCGCAAGTTTAAAGTTCATCACAACAATAATTGGTCGCGCGTGAGCTGTCTATTGCAGTGTGGCCGTGTTGATGACGCATCTAATAATAAATTTTCTTTATTAACTAACGACTTATTTTTCTGTGCTTCTACGCATGAATAAGATATTTAGAAACTAGTCACTTCAAGTTCGAATGTCAAGTTTATAATGATTAATGACAACACGGGCCACATGTCAGATGCGACAAAGTTGTGGTAAAACTTTATGGCGGCGCCTGCCAAGCTGTAGGTGGCGAATATAAATTCAAGGAACGTCCCTGATTTTTCATAATTATGTACTTGCTCCAGCATACAATTGCTTAACGGCTTATAAGTAACAGATATTGAATGTTTTCAATCTTCTCAGTTCTCAATCAATCAAAGAGGATATTTGTGCCCCAGTTGGTGGTATTGTAAATGGATTGACCTTAACCGACTTCAAAAAAGAAGGAGGATCTCAATTGGACTGTATTTTTTTTATGTTGATTTATGCTTGACCGCCAATTCGCCTGATGTTTTTTTTATGTTTGTTAGCTCATAACTTTCGCTTGGGTCGACCGATTTAGATTATTCTTTTTTATTTAAAAGCTGGTGCTTTCTGTGTGGTGTGGTTTAATTCTGCTCAGTTCTGACATATGAAGTCAGTTTTTTTTTGACAAAATTATATTTCGATATATGATAACACAACACATTACTAGTGTATTGTATTAAGAATCTTTTTAAATTTCAAGTTTTTGTAGTAATTACCAGTGTCTGGTCCCCCATCTTTGGACTTGAATTGTTGCAGTTTGCGTCCGAGCTTCTGTTGTCTTCGACGACGCATCACCGCCTCCGGATTACTGATGCTGCGCATAAACGAAGTCTCCGGTAGTTCTGTGCATACAATAGTTATTGCAATCAAATTATTGAAAAATTCCGTATGAATACAGGTATTGTAAGCAAATGTAATAATTTCTTATATCAATCCAGGTTCTAGTCCCAGATCCCAGGCGTAATATGTATTTCTTTTAATAATGTACCTAGTAGATGACTTTTTAATAATAACAGCTTTTAGTTTAGATTAGTACGGGATTTTGATTTCTATTAAATACTTAATAGAAATCACTTAACTGAAATATGGTTAATCAAACATATTTTAACGCACGATTGGTTTGGTTTCAGCAAGGAACAAATTGAATAGCCGAAGGATGTTTATTCTGAGTCTAGGTTACATAAAAAAAATGTGCTTCACCTTTTCAGTAATATTCTTTATTTATATTCGATTATTTTTCATGACATAATAGACTGGAATAATGGATTTCTATAAACAAGTATGCCTACTTAAGTAATATTATTACCCTTATCATAGATTAAACATAATATCGTACACAAACTAAATTTACCTTGGTGTAAATCACAATGTGTAAGTTTACTATTGTCCTTGTAGGACAAAAGAAACCAGTCGCCTTCCGACATGCATCATAAACACGTGAATCACACGACGCTATTTCTAGTAAAATATAATTCCCGATTTTCTAGTAGCATTTTATACCGTTACAGTTTATAAGAACTTATTACCAGACCTATTAACGGTTGATCAATTTGGGACATGACAGCGCTTGTTATGAGGTTAAAAGTAATCAATCTCAAGTTATTTTTGGCTAAAATGTTCACGATTGTTTGTCCTAAGTAACCACCAGTAATAAAAGTAACAGTTTAACACACATATCCTAAAAAGTAAAACGTGAATGGTCACCTGTATAAAGTTTTTCTGCAACAGGTCTGTTTTCATCGTTTGTGTCAGATTTGAGTCGTGATAGTTTTTCCTTTTTCTTGAGTTCTTTCTTCTCTCTTTTCGATAGTTTTCGTTTAAAGTTTTGATCTCCCTTGTCATTCACAGCCGACAATGGGACCTGTGTGCGTAGGATATAAAGTTTATAATTATTTGAAATAAACATAGTGGTCATTACTAATTACACCAAATTCATTATTAAAGGCAACATGAGCCTAATTTTCGCATAATAAATGCAGCACTATGAAAATAGGGCAGAGTAAATTTGTACGTGAACTTGAAACAATTTAGTATGTTTTGCGTTGGTTAACCACTCATAATTTTATTGCAGTTGCAGGTGACAGTCAAGTAGGTACATTTCCTGTTTAACAATAAAACTCGCATGTATTTTTAATAGGTATAGATAACACAAATTGACTAGACGCATGAGGCACACGGGATGAAACATCCAACGTTTTTCATTGAAGATATCAATTTGATTATGGTGAGTCTTATTTTATATGTAACTTTGACATCATCAACGGACTAAATATATTTTACGACACACTCTTTCCTTCTTAAATTCCAACATGCAGAGTATTAGAACAAACTGAATTAAACTTTAAATTTTTACATGCAAAGAAGACGCCTTATGTAGTATAAATTATAATAATTCACATCACCTCATTGTTGCTAAGGCACTTAAGTAGGAAGCGTCCCTCCCTGTCGTCTGCATGCCAGTTGAGCTGTACCAGTAGAGGCTTCTCGTGTGGTTCCAGCTTTCGCTCGTCATCTGGCCCGTGCGTCTCCCACAGAGAGTACGAGCCCAGAGACAGCATGCGCATATCCGGACGGAACTTTTCAATTAACGTCTCTGGAAAAGATATGTTTATTTAAATAAAAGCGATAAGATCTAAATTTACAACGCACTTCCTAACTTTGTAATACATCAAGAAATACTACCCCGAAGTGCCCCGAACCACTAAGACAACTGTCAACAATGAACGATGTATAAGTCGTTAAACAGAGTTCATACTCTGCATGGGCGATACGCAAAAATAAAAAAGTATTAAAAGTAATCTAGAAGAGTTAAATATTTTGAAGAAATGTCTCAAAAGTTTAAAAGGAAAGTTAATATCCAAATCCATATCCTATTCAGTAAAATACACACGGGAAACGTGTGTTAAGATTAACATTTCTTGACGTAGGTCAGTATTTAGAGATTGTTAATATTTCGTAATAGTGCGTTATCCGGTAGTACAGACCCGTTGATTATTTATCTAATATGTCGTTATGTAAGGACGTGACTAGTTTCCAGCAAACAACTACATCAAATAGTAGATTGTTACACAAGGGTCGAAAGGAATCAATTCCCATACGAGGTATTTAGACGTCCGAGCGCAGCGAGGTCTGATGTCTTTCACCCGTGTTAAGCACTCTACTTTTCATTTCGAATATAAGGAATGTAAAAATTAGTAGTTTTTTGTAAATATTTATATTTTCTTATCTGCTCACCACTTCATAAAGTCATTGTATGTATTTATGTATCTTTCCTTAGAAATTTCTAGATTTTCGATTACTGTATTTGCCTTGTCTTAACAGAATCTGGGGTAAACATTTCAGAACCACATGAACTCATTTTTAACAGGATATTAGTCTTAATCCAAGATTTCGATACAGCTTACAGTTAGTATATCGCCAAATTATATACATAGATAGTCTATTTAAAATTTCAATTATGGAATACACCGCGTCAGTGCACGCGTTTTTTTTTAATTCACATTGGCCGTTTATACTCACAAGACTGCTGATTTTTTTCTTAATTATGTAAGATTTTTACAGCCTAACCAAATTTAGTTCTATTTTTAAAATTGATTCCCACCCTAGGGAGGAAAGCAATTACTATGAGTTTTTTCCGCCCAATTTCCACCCGCTACTCGGATCAAATAAACACTACTGTCCATTATGAGAAATGAAAAGGTAATTAATGTAATGACTTACGTAATCATGAATATATAACTTTACTCACAAGTTAAGTTATATAATAGTCAACAAAAGGTCAACAAAAAAAAAGTTAAATACGCAATAGCCATAACAGTATTAATATTTATTTTCTATCAAACAAATATAGCACGTAGCTAAGAATTATCTTGAAAAATGTTTTTTTTGGTAAAACTTTTGAATGAGAAAATTATTTGCTAAGTATTTAGATATGAAAAAGTAGTGGAAAACATACACTCACTTGCTATATATTTTAAGATGGAATGTGAGCTGTTAATTATTATAATACTACTTCATAGGTATTTCATACGCATTCATTTAGAATACGTATGAAGTACCTTATTAAAATTTATAAACAATATTGTTTGTAACTTTCTTAGTTAATATGATAATACGACAATACCAACAAGTCGTTAAAAAATAACCGTTATGAAATTGCAACCAGGGTTAACGAATATTAGTTAAGTAGGTACAGCTATATAATAATCAGTAATACGTTTCTATGAATCGAGTTTGCGAGGAAGTAATCTCGCAGCTCAAGCTCACCTATGACATCGCTCACAGTAGCATCGGAGGCGACACGGATACACTTGGTTGCAATCTTCTGACCAGAATCTTGGAAATAGAAGCGCATCACACCGTGGAACTCCAGATTCTGAAAGGATGTAACACATGAGTCAGATTCAATTAACTAATTATATTATTATGTGAACGGGTTGAATGTAATTAAAAATAATTAAACGGAAACGAAATTATCTCATTTGAACAGTCGGTTCTTTGAACGATAAAGCCCGACCCGTGATATCTTTGCAAAATATTTATCAAAGATATTTGCATTACACACACTATAAATATAGACCTTTTAGCTTTGTTGTCTTAGCATTGTTCAGAATTTGTAATCTGGCGAGCAAGATTAGCAGGGTGACTAAAGCATTTGATCAGGTTTTATTTATGAAATTAAATAAAAAAGCTAGAGATAAATTTATCGTCTGTAATGTTTATACATATATCCGATTATCTTAAGGGATTTGTCACAGTTTTTCTTAGAAGGTTAGATACAATCTCTTCAGAAATTAACATGGATTTAGCGTATCACTTTTATTGAATGACAATAACAATCAGTATCTTCCTAAAACTTGGCCAAGTGCGAGTCGGACTGACGCACAATGGGTTCCGTGGGTAAAGCAGTGGGTACACAATTGATTGAAAGGTACATTGCGGTTTACGATTTATGACGTGTTAAAAAAAATACTAACTAGATCTTGTTCAAACCAATTTTCGGTGGAAGTTTGCATGGTAATGAACATCATATATGTATTTTTTAGTTTTATCATTCTCTTATTTTAGAAATTACAGGAGGGGGACAAACATTTTACCACTTTGGAAGCGTCTTGCGCGCAAACTATTCAGTTTAGAAGTAGGTAAATGATATTAGAAACTTCAATATCATTTTTGCAGACCTATCTATAGATACGCCACAAGTATGGGTTATATGAAAAAAAAATTTGAATTTTAGTTCTAAGTATGGGGAACCCCCAAAATTTTATGCTTTTTTTTCTATTTTGTGTGAAAATCTTAATGCGGTTCACAGAATACATCTACTTACCAAGTTTCAACAGTATAGTTCTTATAGTTTCGGAAAAAAAGTGGGTGTGACATACGGTCGGACAGACAGACAGACATGACGAATCTATAAGGGTTCCGTTTTTTGCCATTTGGCTACGGAACCCTAATAAAAAGGATACTGAAAAACAGTACATTTAAATAAGAGTTATTGACAAGTTTTTATAAAAATATGAAAACTAATTTTCAATTCAATCCAATTTTTTGTGAGTGTGACTGTTGATGGCATCATTAATAGGTAATTAATCTGCTCAAACTTCATTTATGTATATTGGTAGTCTAAAACTAAAGTCATCATAAGGTCAAAAGTACAATAAACTATTAAATCTCTTTGTATTTGTATAAAGGTGATAAGGTGTATATTGCAATGTTACCTCATTGGGTTCACTGAGCGCGAACAGATCAAGGCGATTGGCGTTCCACTGCTGGATCATATTGCGGAGCGCCTCTCGCTCCAGCATTCGCTTGTCCGCCGCGTCCATTGTGTCACCGCATCAGTCAGCCTGGAACGTCGGAAAACGACCGTTAGCTCGTTAGAACAATGACAAACACCCAACATAGTCGGTAGGTTGATTCCGATTATAAGGTAGGTATACATACCTACCTAGTGTTGGAAGAAATTAAATTTGAGACAAGTTGATTTAAATCCCTAGTGACTTTATACACAAGTTGTAGTGTATTTTACTGCGAGATATTTTGTATGAGTTGAAAGTCGTTATACCCTGCAATGAACATACTAAAAACTTCACTGATGAGTAATTATTATTCTATTCACTCTCTCTATTATCTAACAATTAATTAGCATTCGAGAAACAATCGAATCTACTATCGTGATTTTCCTCTCACCCTCATTGTCTGACCTAATTATTTTATATCTTTGTGGACCAAAGTTTATCGCGGTGACCGGACCAGACTTAAAACTTCAGTCTGAATATGAGCTAGATAACGGTTGCTATTTAATGTCAACAATTAGCCGCACCCAAACAAGTCGTCCAGTCGCCCTTATCTGTGTTAAAAATGCGATAAGTTGAAACCAGTTCAGGTACCTTTAGATATTACCTGCCCATCATTTTCAAGAAGATTTATAACAGCGAAAATCTCATCACATAGCTATACGCTTTCTGAAAAGCATGATGACTCGGTAATACCGCAGTTCCGATCAGTCATCATACTTTTTCCGTTGCTTGATTGATGTTACGTTAATGTAACAATTTACACACACAATGCGCACCGACAGGTCCAGCAACGTATTTCGGCATGTATGTAGTAAACATTAGCGATGAATCAAACAAACACAGTGACTATGGTAACCATTCAATAGTAACCATGAATCTAGGTCATGCCGCTAAGGTTGTCAGGTAACTTTCTATTACGAAAAGATATCGATTTAATTACGGATAACTTAATACTCGAGACAATCGAGACGGGCAAAATATGGCAATGCAGTTATTTAAACGTTTCAATAATAAAAAAGTAAATAATCGTTGTGGGCGGTTTCTGGCATTCATCATGTGCTAGTACACGCGCACGCGTCACTGTAGGTATTTATATCGTAAGCATATGGCCCGGTGTTCATGAAACGACCGACCACCATTGCCCGTAAATATTCTCTCTCCTAAAAAGGTAAGCTTGTTTAAAATCACACATCTGATTTTAAACAAAGCTGCGGTTCCAACTTTTCTAAGAATACAAAAGGTTTCAAGTTATACTATTTTAATCCAGGCGTTTCGGATTCTTAACTGCATCCATGGGTAGACTGATGTGTTAAGTAAGTAGATGATATTATTACTGATAACTCCCCTACAATTTTGTTAATTATTGATGTCATCTGCTTGACAAACCCAGTGCTCCATGACCGATAGTGATTAATTGGCTCAACAACCTCTACAGATTCGCTCAACACCTAGCTACCACAAAGAGGAAACACAGCAGCATATGTCAGACTGATACCATTTGGTCAACAAGATAAAACACATACCTACATAAATTTATGAAGTTAAAAAGCATAACAGAAATGTTTTATATTTAGATGTAATATTATAAAAAATTGAAGGCGGTGCCAAATAGGTAACTCGTTTATACGTTAAAAATATATTTATTCACTATAATTTCAGCAACCACATAGTACACAAATAAAGATTATGATATAGCTAGGTACCTACTACCAACTCTAATGCATTTTTTCTAATGTATTGATATTATTCAAAATATTTTATTTGCCCATGATTTGACACATAATGAAATAAGTTTTATCTTAATATTATCTGTAGTTGAAGAGCTAGACGAATCATCTTTCACTTTATAAAACAACAGTGTTAATCTATAAAGACTTAGTAATGCTTTTACTTCTAATTTTTTTTATGTGTACCTGTAATAACAATGGCAACCCTACAACAGTACTTACAACCTAACCGGTGTTCCGCTTAAGTTTAGAATTACATAGAAACGTGTTCTTATTTCATTACAGTTTTCATCTGAACCAGTTTATTAGTGTTAACTGTCAGAAACCGAAACAGCCGTCAGTAATGTTATGGTTTGGCTCACTTCCGCTTTGACTGAATACAGCTTACGGGGCGCTACACTTGGCCAGGGCGAGGAATCATTCAAAACACAAACATACGTCGTTTACTCAAAAAACAAACTCGCATCGATAACGATTACTTAGCTAACGTGTTATCCTCCAAGCCGTGTGTAACCAGGCACATCGACAAAATATTCGTTTTGTACTACATAACACCATAAATGTAACATTGGATATTTGGTGACACGCGAAGTATCATCAACATTGGTTAGTACGAAATTAGTGAGATGAAACACACAACAACACAGTAGTCGTCTATGCTGCCGGAACTTCACGCTTGGACGCCGACCTTGCCTCATCCTGTGGCTCGCCAGGAGGTGATCTGCCAAATCGTCTTTCATACGACACAATAAAAATAAGATAACTATTTTTATATAGTATAGATAGATTTTCCATTTAATTGTTTATTAGAATATTTTAGTACCTGCATGTGGTTTGTGTAAAACATATTCCACCATAAATTAATGATATATTATTCCGAAAGTATTAAAGTAAACTAACCTAACAATGTGCTAGGTATGAGAATCTTTAGGAACGCAGCACACTAGACACTAGCGTAATTTATGAGTAACATAAACATTCCAGTTTTCATTGAACAGGTTAATTCTGTGTAAGTGCAGCGTGGGAACGCGTAACATTTAAATAATGAAGCGGGTGCAAAAACCATAGGCATATCGACCCCTACAAAAAGTGCATAGGGGCGGAACAAGTGGAGTGCACCTATCCCCGTTGTGACACCGACAAGTGCCTATCGCTGTTCATTTTTTAAGCCTGGTAGGGCCGTATGAAACATTTTATTGCTGAACTAAATTATATCAACAAATGAAATTTCGATTATAGCCATTTACTTATGGTATAGACTCAAAAATATTATATAAAATATTTTCCATTATCATATCTTTAATATCTTTTGTATGCTTATTTTCTGTAGCGACAAAGACAGCATTTGACAAAATGAGGATGCGCTATCGGTGTAATTGCGTGCGCTCAGACAGAGTAACTGCGATTATGGGAATCATGAAACTTGAGTGTTCGCGACTCGCTGATCATAGCGTCGCTGTGTGAGGCTAAAGGCCTGAGAACTTGGCCCCCTTATGTGAATGCTCCCATGTCTGTTATATAATGCGACAGTACTGTTAGTCTGTCACGCAACAATACTAAATGACTGCAGCGGCAGCGGCTTATCTTCACAGTCGCAATCGCTCAGATAGATTTAGGACTAGAGGTCGGACCAACTCGTCACTCTTTATCTTAAATACGGCAAAACATTGAAAACTAGATTTGGTAACATCATCATCGAAGAGATTAAACATCCGTCTAAACGCTATTCAGTACTTAGTTTTATAGAATAAGTAAAAGAGTAAGATCCCAGGGCCGCCAGACGTCACGTATTTTCTGACGAACCAAATTCTCCAAGCTGATTTTTACGTATATTTTAGGCAAGTCAGCTTGGAGAATTTACGCGAGGTAAGTAATATTTGTATTTACCTCGATTACCTGATATCTGAAAATTGGCCCACTAGGCAAGATAGCTGGTAGGCATGCGTTCTTAGTACATACTAGCACTACTCAATAATCCACATTTGGTTCGTAGAAAATAGGTGACGTCTGGCGGCCCTGGGATCTTGAACTATAAGTCTTAATAAAACAATTGGATTGTAACTTCTGGCCGCTACTACTTTGCAACTTTATATTCAGTTTGCCTTATTTAGCTTTCTTTTCGTAATTCAATACCAATCGGGCCATAATTGGCACCTCAAAAACATAGGTATAATAGAATCGATATCAATAAATCTATACTGATACTTTTAACGTGAAAGTAATTGTTTGTCTATTAGTCAATATAATAATAGAACTTTACACACCTGTTATTTCATCGTGATGAAAACCTATATCATATATTTTTTTCAAATACGCTTGCAAAGCGCAGTTAGTATTTGCGGTTATCGTCATCCCTATGCACAGATGAGGTCCGAACACTCACCATAGGGTTTACCATTGCAATACCAATGGCGCTTAAGTACCTCTATAGTTACAGGAGCCTATAATATTTAAAAAATCCTAATTATTGACAATAGTTTGATAAAATTATAATAATATAACTGATACACGCATAACATTTAAATACTAAACGACACGAAGAAAATTGTATACGCTATAACTATATTAATCTTTTAATACTGTCAGGTAGATCAATACCAACAACGTCTAATAAAAGCTAGACTTGATAACATAACAAACTGTTATCCTTTACCTTGACAATTTACTTGACAAATAAAATAATGACTTCGTTATTGTATTTAATAAATGGAATGCGAAAGCACCGAGCCAAGGTATTAGCATGACTCACATAGAAGGCACGCGAGACTCGTCGAGTGGAGCCGCTAAGCTCTACCCTGACAACCTTTTAACCAAGGGTCAAAATACAACTTACACAAACGAAAGTTTACAAAGCACTTGCCGAAGTAGCTAAACAAAGAAATAAATAGTGTGGTTCAGATAAGCTCTATTGTACAATACATTTTGGGCATAATTGTTGATTGTCAAGGAATGTATGCACCTGCTTCATACACGAACATACACATATAAATATAGCTCGACGTGACTTGCACCTAGAATCAAGTTACAACTGTTTTATCGTACTTTACCTATTTGTACTTCGAAAACCTGTAGGGTCACAAAGTCACAAGGTAGATTTCTTTGTGTCAGTAATTTAAAATCATAGTGAATAACGAGCACATCTTACATTATTGTCATATGGATAAGTTGGAGCCGCTACAAACAGAAGGTTTTTTTAATGACTTGTAAATGATGAAGATACATATATTAAAACCGAAATATAATATAGATCTGTCACATTATCATTAAGTATCAAATACATATTAAATTACGTAGTATTTCGTGTCATTGATTGGAGAAGTGATAGTAGGGCATTACTATGGATTGCGGAGAGACGGTGAGACAGAAAGGCGGCGTATGACGTCAGCCGGTCAATCTGTCGCCACGGCCAACCCGATACCACTAGTCATCAACGACGAGAAAAGTGTGACGTTAATGCTACGGATTTCATCGGCATTTGCGATCCAACAAATCATCGTGCCGTGAACCGAATCACAAGAACGACGACGACGACGCATTCACTCTCAACGAAAACGGGACCACGGTGCACGCGATAGTATCTATCACTTGCCTATTGATGTTTGGTGAAACATCGTCGTAACCAGTTATTGCTAACCCGAAAATGTCTGTTCCGGTAAACGAACCGAGTTGACATAATGCTATATCGACCACCGGTACGTACATGGGGGGTTGGTGGAGCCTGGTACCGAGTGTGCAAAGGGAAGTTACTCACCTCACGCAGACTATCCTCAACGGCGAAACTGACACGAAAAAATATCATGAAATCCCAGTTACGTTGCCATAATTTAAAATTATGATCTGCTCAAGTCCAATAACACAATGATAAGAATTATAATAATATATTACAAGCTTTTAGCCGCGACTTCCTCTGCGTGGAATTAGTAATTGTAACCAATCAGACTTTTAAGAAATTATCGATACCGCATACAAACTTACACCCCGGATTCGCTCTTATATGGGATAATTTCCGGGACAACACTATCATATGTCCTACCCCGGGACTCAGTATCTCCAAACAAAATTTCATCTCAATCAGTTCAGCGGTTTAAACGTGGAGAGGTAACATACAGACAGACACACTTTCGCATTTATAATATTAAGTTAGGATATTAATAGTAAAGTAAAGTATGGATATGGATATTGGCTACAAAAAAAAAATGTTCATATTGCGTTCTTAAGTCAGGCGATTTTAGTCCCGCGGAACCTCAATCCGCCCCCAATCTTTTTCTTTAATTAAAGTAAGCTATACTCCTTATAACATTAACTATCTGCGAGTGAAAATCCCGTTAACATCGGTCCACTCGTTTCAGAGATTAGCTGGAATAAAAAAATATATTGAAAAAAAAAAGATTTTTGGTGTAAGTGGGTCCGTCCGCATGTATTTTGATATGCATTTAGTGAAAATTCTAACAGACACTACATTTGTATGATAAATATAGTTTTTTTTTATTGAGAGAGTTCTTACCCAATTTTAAAGAGTATTTGCATTGCACCAGCTTTTAAACCTCTTTTGTTCAACCTATTTTGAATAAAATCGGATTCAGTTTACAAACATTTGTCAAAATAAAAAGTAATTTTAATCAAAAGCACTACAGAGTATTGATTATAATTTCGACGCAAATCACCCCCAAAATAATTTTCTATCCCTTTTTTAACCCGTTATGGGATGAATTTCGATATAAAAAAACAGCGTTTAAAAAAACCGACTTCAAAACTAAAAAGTTAAACATAACTTTTAACTTCTTTTTAGTTTTAAAGGCATGAAGACGGCGCCAAGTCAAATGTAAAGGTATGTACACTCATCGCGCGTGATCTTGAGCGGGATGGCTTCAAACCAGGCGCCGGCACCGACTTTAAAACTAAAAAGAAGTTAAAACTGTATTGTTATTTTTAACTTTTTAGTTTTGAAGTCGGTTTTTTAAACGCAGTTTTTTTTATTTTATTTGTTACATTTTAGTGTCTGTTAAAGGTTCGTTGTAATATTATAGGTCTCGATGATCTAGTGGTCGTACAGTGCGACTGCCGAGCTAGAGGTCCTGGGTTTGATTCCCAGGTCGAGCAAAATGTTATTGGGTTTTTCTGTGAAATTCTCAGTAGGAGCAGGAATCCAAACTCCGAGAGTTTGGATTCGTGCCCGGTTAATGGCAATAGGCTCGCCCCCTATTACATGGGACCTAAAACATACCGGTGAAACGTGGGTGCACATTAGTACACCCTTACCTAACCTTTCGGGGACGACAGGCGTGATGGTATGTAATAGGTTGAACAATAAACGAGTCATCTACGTAGAAAATTTTAGGGTTTCTCTCGATTCCCCAAGGATCCACTCGTCACATCCTCACCATATGGGACCACACGGGCAGTACCAGCTTTATTATAAAAAAAGAATCATCAAAATCGGTTCACCAAGTTGAAAGTTATGAGGTAACAAACATAAAAAAGAATATACAGTCGAATTGACAACCTCCTCCTTTTCGAAGTCGATTAAAAATACGAAACAGTTATTCCATCAAGTATGTTAAAGAATGTTTATGCAAAATTTAATGTAGATCGAACCAAGGAATCACGTTGTCCCATACAAACTTTGCCCCCCTTTTTCACCCCCTTAGGGATAGAATTTTGGAAAATCCGTTCTTATCGGATACCTACGTCATACAAGGAACACACCCTCCAAGTTTGAGGTGTCTACGATTAGTAGTTTAGGCTGTGCGTTGATCCTGCAGTCATTCAGGACAAAGGATTTTATAATTACCATTTTTTTACTATTTTGGCTATAATGGCTTACACATAAGATATAGATATATACTGTGGCGGGTTTTTTTGTAGGACTATTTAAGATAAACATTTCCATCATACATTATGTATGTGTAACTCTAGCGGTTTTAGGATTTATTCCCTTTATGTCGAGTCCCGTTATGTCGAGCCTGGAAGTCTATTGTTCTCCAAAGTATTGATATTTTACGCTTTCTATTACCTTTATGTCGAGTTTGGTGAACAGGTACAGTCAGGGATGTAAATTAAAAGCCAATGGCATAAAAACATTGTTTTATTATTTGTTCTATTACTTATTTTCATATATATATATATAATCTTTCTTAATCTAAACATATACAGTATAATCATCACGTATATAAATATTTTTTCTAAAAAATAACTTTCCTAATCTAAATAAATCACAGTATAATCATCACTATTGTTGCAAATGTTAAACAGCATAGTTTTACAGTAAAAAATAATTCTTCTTATAAAAGTAACTTTCTTAATCTAAATAAATCACAGTATAATCACCACTATTAGTGAAAATGTAAAAAAACATATAGCTTTATAATAAGTAAATAATTCTTTTAAATTAGCGTTATTGATTGACGCTATATCGTTGTATCAATTGTTAGACTAAAAAGTCGATGATTATGCGCATCCCTAATGGCGTCGCGTATGATCGTCCCCGCACTAGCATCTTTGACATTCGAATATGGAATTGCGCGCCGTTTTCACGTTGTTACACTTTTGGTATAGTTTGGAATTGTAATTAAATGTATTTCATGTTAAAATAACGTTTATCTCTATTACAACCTAGGTAACATGTATATTTTAAATAATTAAAAGATAATCACTTATCAAATCTTACAGTTGATAAGCGTTTAAGACAAATCATTAAATCAATTTTGTTAGTTGTAAAATCTTCAACTATTTTATTTATACGTATATCAATAGCCAAGCATTTTTTTTTTCTTAGGTTTTGATTGTTGTCGTTGTAGACATTTGCCTGCTCTATCTTAAACCTAGCTTCTTTAGCCTCATCTCTAAGTGTGCTAATGAGAGTATATAGCGGAGGTCTTTTACTAAGCTTTTTATTTAGCCTGTTATGCCATCCCTCTACTGGGTTTGTGGTCCTGTGGCGTTCGTTGTAACAACAAAACAAATCAATATTTTTGTTAATCCACTGCGATGTTATGTATTCATTAAATGATTTAGCTTCATTGCCTTCAGGTGCACTTTCTAATAATAACACCCATGCTTCTGGGATGACATTTTTGGGAAGATGTGCTGTGGCTGCACACATGGTAATATATTTTTTTCCACCGGGAACATTTACTATTCCGGTCTGTTTTCCTTTTTTCCACAACGCCTTATGGAAGTGGAAAAAACATCCGCTTATATCAACTAATGGAAAAACTTCTTTAATAGCGTTTATTGCTGCAATCTCAAAATCGATTTTAATTTTTTTTGGTTGAAATTCTGGAATGTTATCTTTTATCATTTCAAACATATGCACATAGGTCGATTGGCATTTATCAGGTAACAGCACAAAAATGATCGGCACTATTACGGTTTTGTCTGCGGTACTACCAATGTCGGCATGTATGGTATATAATTGATAGAATGGTCGGGCAATTGAAAAGAATGTTCCATCAACAAAGAACAGATTCATGGACTGCAATGCATTTTTGCAATCATTTAACATAAATATCAAAATTTTATTTATCCCACCACTTTCTACAACCAGAAAATCTTTTGCGATCACTGGTGAAATTTTGACATCCTCTAAATTCTGGAATGTAGTCTTACTAACATTTAAAAAATTATTTCTTGAACGGTAGAGTGCATTTTTCACACTTTGGAAGCTACGAACTTGGTCAACGTAATCATTATTATCTTTTAAACTCGCCATGGACATTGCATACATAGTGGGTATGGGTTTCAAGTCTGTCCGTACGTCCTTTTTACATTGATTAAACTTTTTTTCAAATTCTTCTTTTTTGTAATCTGGCAAACAAACATGATCTGTTGCTCCAGTCTTTAGAATGTTTGCTTCCTTTTCATCTAAAGTTAAGGAAGCTTTACAATTTTTTTTTGTGCAGTACCAAATTGAGGAGCCACATTTATTTTTTCTATTAATGCGGTACCGGTAGCCATCTTTCAATAAAATTTTACCACCTTTTTGACTTTCGACGAAAATTAAATTATTATCAGTATTCCTCAATGAACTGCATCCAAGTTCTTGATTCTCTTGGCTACTGCCGTCTTGAGGTCTTTCTTCTGTGTTAAAATTACCCCATGTGCTGCAGCCGGGTTCTTGATTCGTTTGGCTACTGCCGTCTTGAGGTCTTTCTTCTGTGTTAAAATTACCCCATGTGCTGCAGCCGGGTTCTTGATTCGTTTGGCTACTGCCGTCTTGAGGTCTTTCTTCTGTGTTAAAATTACCCCATGTGCTGCAGCCGGGTTCTTGATTATCTTCATTTTGAGGGGTTGATGTGCTACATTCGGGTTTTTTAATTATATCTACACTAGCGGTATTTTGTTGATCGAGGTTTAATAATTCGTAAGATTCGCTAGAATCATCTTTTTCTAAGTTTTCGTGTTGGATAGGTTCTGGTGGTGGTGCATGTATACTCCCATCGTTTAGTTCAGCATTAATGTCACCTATTTCGTTGCCTTCCAAAATATTTATTATGGTAATTAAATCCATCATTGATATTGTGATTATACTTCATACATCTTCAGTAGGTAATCCTAAAGAGAGAAATAATCATTACGTATTTATGTATTTTTATACTGTGTTTTATGTATTTTGATTGTTTATATTTTGATATGTAGTTATGTACTAACGCAATAGTTACATTTACATTTATAAAACAAATAAATATAGATTACATATAGAAAAACAATGGTACTTACGTGTTTCATGCTATCAAACGTTTTTTAACCACTACAGAACTTGCACTTACACAGTAGTTACCTACGTACGTAGTGCACTCTTTCAAGGTTAAAAGGGCACTGGTAAGTTTTGCCCTTCATAGACTTGGAACGCGCAACGCTGATAACTATAAATGTGTAAGAGGGACAAGTATATATGTGCGAAAGAGAGGTGACATCTAAGTAAGTCTTAGATGTCACCTCTTTCGCACATTCCTGTTATTCGAACTTGAGTTGCGCTAATGTACATATCTACATTACGTATTATTTTAGGTACACCGACAACACGTCCTAATATTGCTGTACTTAATTTATGTAAAATCACCAATGCGTCATTGAATTTCGGTTAGTCAATTATAATCTAGTCCGTATAATAAATGAACTTAATATTTTAAAAGATAGGTACTTTTTCATCATGCACATAATTTCGAATATTAATTATATACTGATATTATGACATACTTTGATGGTTATTAAAAAATATAATAGTAGGTACATAGCTGTACTGTATTGTTAAAGTTATTAGTTGTTTTTAAATTCTTTTTTGTGTATAATTGATTCTAAATTATGTGCATGTGCATTTCATTGGACGTGACTGTACTTCTAAAATATGATATTATTAAACTCGACATAAAGGTAATAAAAGCGTGGTAAATAAACTCGACATAAAGGGAATAGAAACGGGACAGAAAACTAAGCTCGATATAAGGGTAATAGAAGCGAGACAAGGTTTTCGGCTCGACATAACGGGACTCGACATAAAGGGAATAAATCGGTTTTAGCAGCGCACGCCAGTATAGCTCGCAGATAGTAGAATTTTTCCTACTTACTTGACATTTATCGTCATATTTTGGACAATTCACACAATATCTTTATAAATTTTGCCTATGTGTTATTCTGATGTATAAGCTATATTATTGTAAAGTTTCATTAAAATCCATTCAGTAGTTTTTACGTGAAAGAGTAACAAACATCCATCCATACTTACAAACCTTCGCGTTTATAATATTAGTAGGAAGTAGGGTGGCCTTTGAGGAGATTTTAAGTAACAGTTAAAAACCTGATTCAAAAATACCTTCACTTATAGCTGTTTAATCATAATTTCATAACATTCGAAAAGGTAAACCGATTTAAAAGATAATCTTCAACAATAGCACAGTTGCGCCATTGATGTTCAGACAAAGCAAGATGCCATTACAAGCTATTGTTTACTAAATCAGTTTTTCACTGTTTTGCAAATCAATAGTACCTATTCAATGTTGAATATTATATACTTAGTGCAAACGTTAAATATGGATTTATGCAACGTAAAGAACCTGCAGGGGAATCCACACTACGTAAATATTCCAACTTTTGGTTCTGACATATAAAGAGCTTAATACCATCGCCAACAAAGTGATAAAGTTGGTACGATATTTATATTTAATTGTTCTTTAATTGTACAACAAATTAAAAAAATTACTAAGTAAAATTTAATAGGGTTTTTGAGAACGGTTAAAGTCAATAACAAGAAAATATAGACGCACGCATCACTGTTGTATTACATACAACTACATAGTTTGAAATTTTGAATCGACCGTTGGAAATGGACTACAATAAAAGTGAAGTATATACGATATTATAAAACCGCAGCTTATAGAGTGTGTAAAGCGGTCGCCGCGCCGGCCAGCCTGCGTGCGCCAGGCGCGTTCCACTTGCAGCCTAATTAAATTAGAAGCAATCGACTCTGCTGCGGACGCGGTACTGCGCCTATTCCAGTGTGGTGCTCCCCTCATGTCCAAGCGCCCTAAGGTCATCATCGTTCATCCATCGTAACTCAAATTTACCTAATTAGGTACAATAATTTACGAGCTTATAAGTTTTTCCTAACATTTATGAGATAACCTAACAATGGAGACGTACCTAAATATCCATTCACCGAGGGTACTCATATCTATCTAAATATATACATATAACTCAAAGGTGACTGACTGAGTGATCTATCAACGCACAGCCCAAACTACTGGACGGATCGAGCTGAAATTTGGCATGCAGGTAGATGTTATGATGTAGGCATCCGCTAAGAAATAATTTTGATTAATTCTACCCCCAAGGAAATAAAATAGGGAATGAAAGTTTGTATGAAAACTATACCTAATTAATAATAATACTTCTTAACGCGAGCGAAGCCGCGGGCAAAAGCTAGTCTTAAAATAAAATAGAATCCATGCTAAATACAAAATGTAACTAATCTTTAAATCTATTAAATCTTTACTGTTTAAAAGCCAAATTCCAATTCTTCATGAGCCAAAAGAATAAACGAAAGCCGCAAGAACTACAGTAAAAAACTGGTTTTAGGAAGTTAAAGAGCACTTATTGCGAGAAGTAGTCGTGAAAGTTTTAACTGAGCTTAGAAAACTCAACTTCATTGCCGTCTTTACCGACATTAAGATGTAATAGATAGGTAGATGCGATAAAAATATCGCACATGCGAGTAAGGTTGGATTACTTTTAATAATTTAGTGTAGATAGTCAAGAATACTACTTTATACAAAATATAACACAAATACCGAGAGAAAAAGGTACCTACTGAACTGTTTTGTGTTATACCTACCAATTTATAATTAAAAAAAAGTAAGTGCATACACGTTCTTCTATTGCACATGAAACACTATTATAAAACATTATTGATAAATAGTGTAGCCTCTTCCTTTCCTTACATTAAATAAAATATCTAAATATTTGGATACCTATACCTTGGCAACAAATGTATGTAGTCAATTTAAAGTATGTCTAATTTCCTGATTACGTATATGGTCAGCCCGCTTAATTTTACTCATAGTTTTGCGTTCAAGAAGAGAAAATTGGACCGGATGCAATAAAACTTGTAAACGAACGAAGCTGAATATCGATATTGACCAACTGGAGCAAATGTACGAGGAACACTGTTCACACATGTAAATAGCATCTTTGTTATTATTATAAGTTTGTGTCAAAATTAGGATACCCGTATCCTAATCGAAATTTATAGTAGTAAAATAAATGTTCTAACAACATTTATAATTGATAAAATTTCTTAGCAATTATAAATATCAGACTAGCACTGTGCACATAAGCCAAAAAAATATTGCTTAAGTTGCACCATCAAAACACCCGCCAATTAAAATTCCTGAAGAAGAGTGAGTAAAGCTCCAGGGCGGTACATTTACGGCGTTGAGACACCGCCTCCTAGTGGTAAAAAAAACCGCAAAGAAGACATAAAATCCTAAAAAGACGCAATCAGCGAGATAAAAGCACACCCAAGCTGCGACTAAGGCATAGGCTGCGCCTTAATAGAATACTTAAAAATTCAGGACGTCGGCCAACTGTGACCTACTGAAGAACGCAATGGTATTTAACATAGCTGGTTAGCGCTTTCTATCTGCAGAATTCAACTCAAACAATATAGGCTACGATTTAGATCTATATCATAATCATGTTTTGATGTTTTTACTGTACGTAAAATTGTTGCAGAATGAATGGATGAACCCTGCAACAATCATCGTCATCCTGCAACAATTTTACAAAATAGCTGGGCAGGCAGTCCACTGTTTGTAATTTTCTCTTTTATCACATGCATTGTGAATATGGGTTGCTTGCTACCGATTTCAAATGATAGATACATTTGTTTTTATGTTTTTATGTTTATTCATAACTATGATTAAATAAACGTTTTATACAACACATTAAAATTGTAGAGCGAACTTGAAACAACTTTAATAGAACCTTGGTTGACAAAATATGTGTTGGTATATAAAATATTTATTTTTTGCGTTTTAGTTTCCTTACAATTTATCGTTACTTTTTTGTTTTTTTTACAGTCTGCTTGATTATTATTTTTTGAGTTATATGCTAAATATTGGGCAATAATTTTGAAATGGCCTTTTCTGTGATACTAGAACGAATATGACCTCAATCGATAAATACGTACAGAAAGTACGAAGTCACAAACAGACGCACAAAATTAAGTACAATCTTTTTAAATCAAGGTAAAGAATCTTACTTCAATATGATGCACTCAAAGTAGGCAGGACAGCAAGTTGGTTAGACGAATCTACGCCATGCTGTCTGAAACAAAAACTGTATTTGACTGAACAAAATAATACAGGGAAGCCAGTTACTTATTGCCATAACTATAGAGCTATTATACTATGCTATGCTATTAGATTATTATAGTATGATATGACAGATTGACAACACCAGAAACCAGAATTCATAATACTGAAAACAATGCGCTATTAGAAATAATTTCTTTGAGGGGAGAGTAATTCTTTGTATTCATTTGTTAAATATAATTATGAATCAAGTATCTCTGGCAACGTAAATGCAGATGTGGAAAGGAAAGTGAATGCGAGATGTAAAGTTAAGTGCTACGTTGCTGTGCATGCACTTGTGGCTAGTCCGTCAATAAAGGCAAATCTAGCATATTATATTCACGATGGTGTGTTATTGATACTTGTATGTGTGTGTTGAGTGTGACAGAAAATACGTAAAAGAATAATACATTTATAAATGCATTTCTTTCGAAGAATGTGCTATTGCTGTTTAAAAGTGGCAAGAATTTTGAAAAATACAGATTCCGTTCGGGCATTTCAAGAGTGAACGAAATACGAGATCTTATAATAAAGGACGTTTATTATAAAAGTGGACGAAGAAATATATGTATACATAAGAATCGTAACAAGTATCAAGAGTAAAATATATATCGAACGTGTATTTTTGATTAAAAATAAATAAATACGTATTTCATGGTTTTTATAAATTAAACCTCTAAAGGAGAGAAATATGGGTTGAAAGTTTATATGGGAAGTCCGTCATTTTTAAAGTAAGAAGGATGAAATTTAATATTGAAGCTCCTCAGCAAAAATAAATGCATACGTGTTTCGGCGTTTTTAGGAAATTCAACTCATAACGGGCGAAATGAGGGGGAGCAATTAGTACTAAATTGCACGGGCCAAGCTGCGCGCATCAGCTAGTAATGTATAAGTTGGGATAATTATGACATTACACTTGGTCTAAAAGTAAACAGGATTTGTCGTTGATTCTTTAAAAGCTATGCTCTTCGCACTTTGTAGCTTCTTGTCAGATAGATATGGTTAGGAAAAGCTGTTTTCTTTTAAATCAATATTAACTTGCGACTGTAAAAATAGATGTTTACACTGAAAGAAATATAAAGTAGATAGTTATTTTGTGACTGACCCGCATTCATAGCGTGTTTGATGCGTTTGTTTTCATGATTGCTATCTGATTCCGAGTACCTACTAGTCCAGTCACTATGTGAGATACCAACTTATAAACCTGTATAAACTTGTATTTTGACATCCTAAAAGTTGTCTCAAAACCTACGATAGGCAGGGTGCTCGCGAGGTCCGAAAATCGAAGGTCACAAAAACTATTTTGCAATAATATCTCGTTTCGGTTTTTCGCTATTCGTGTTTCATTAATATCGTAAAGGATCAAATTCCCTGCAACCTTTATCTGAATTATTTTGTACTTTGAATCGTTTTAGAGATAGCGGGCGGAAAACGCGCGGTTAGACCATCATCCCATCATCATCCAGGTCAACCTGTAGTCTCGGTCAAAAACACGCCATATACAGATTATTCATTATCGATAAATACATAATTATTAATATGTTTTAATTATTATTAACTATTACATTATATTTACTAATTATTTTACATACGTATCTATGTATATTTAATAACACTTCCTGCCCGTGTAGTTATAGAATTGTTAAGCAAGAAATTATGAATAAAAGCGCATTTGTATAAATTTCAGTTAAACTTTTAAAACTTACTTTTAAGATAGCTATATTGAAAACAGAAATTCGTACCTGAATCGGCTTATGATTAATATTATGATTGAATCCAACACTAAGCAACTCACCGCTTGCATCAATGACTCATTGAGGCAACGACCGGGTGGCACAGAATGGTTCATCCATCCTTCACAAAACTTATACACTAATAGGTACTTAAATGGTTGTAATACCTACTTCGATTAATCTTTGATCTACTGTAAGAGCATGGCACCGTCTTTTAGCGTTTTTGTCAAGTTCAGTCAATTGATATCAACATGTAGAAAATGGCAGTTTTGTCAGTTCTCATAGAAATAGCTTTTGTTTACTGTGACCAATTAATCATGCTACGAGTATAATAATACTATGTGGTACCTGCACCTATAATATAATGAACGTAAATGCCAAACCCGTCCCGCACTAAATAAAAGTAATCGAACCTTAATAATTTTAAAGTTTCTGCTGTTTATTACGTGACCGCCACTAGTCACGACATTATGATAGTACCTATGTATAAATATGAAGGTTGTATGAAATACGCGCCGCATAAATCCATACAAAGCTAATTAGAATGGATGCCTCGTATGCAACGCATTATAGTCAATAGGAAGAAATCGACACTCGAGTCAGAGTACGTATGGCAAATGCGGCATATCAGCACCTACCTGCGTACGAGCGCGGCACGTGTCACGATATCGACAGTTCGGCGACACACCCTGAACGCGTATCATGATTGACGAAGACAAGGGCTATGTCAACAAAATTTTGAATGCTGTAGAGAAGCTGTCTTGTTTACGGTGTCGTGCTGCGGTGGATGTTGCCTTTGTAGTTTTGTATGCAGAAAATTAAATTAAAAGTATAGCACTATTCCTACATAATCGATATACACAAATATTACTGCCGTTCGTAACTTGCGTGTTGCGAACGGAAGTCATAGTGCGGGGATCAATCTCGAAAATCCTAATAGATTTCGACGCATATTGGTATTTTTGGACACGAATCAGCTAAAAAATTTTCTCTAGCTGATTCCAACAAAATTAATAAAACCCTGAACCGTCTGGGCCCTGAACCAAGCATTCGTCACTGGTTCAAGGTCACGTGACAAATACATACTACGGTTAATTAGGGAGACAAAAGAAACAGGGTGTGGAGCACTTCACCCTGTTTCTTTTCGCCCGCCAAAATGTCTGTCACGGTTTTGTTGAGTAGAACAATTAGAACAAAGTTTCAATCAGTTACCTCTCTTTTACACTTGTCTAATATAACATAACGTATTTATTTTTCATAATAGAATATGAGACAGCATTCTCAGAATAACTATAGGAGGACAATACATTATTGAAAAAAAAAATAGTACAACACGTACATAACTGCAACTATTGATGAATGTAAGATATGACAGTAAGTTTCAATTGGAACAAAAATCAACCCCAGATTTCAGATAACTACATAAATTATAATTTAAGAGTTTACAAAACATGCTTTGATAAAAAACCAAACTAAAATATAAATAATCTTATACAGGGTGACTTTGAAAGATCGTGTCACAATGTTCTTTCCCGTACTCCTCCGAAACGGCTTGACCGATTCTCATGAAATTTTGTGAGCATATTGAGTAGGTCTGAGAATCGGCCAACATCTATTTTTCATACCCCTTAGTGATAAGGGTTGTCCACCCTCAAAATTTTTCCTTCCTTTTTAGACATTTTTTTAATTTCTTTATTTTTTTTATTATGTCGCATTAAAAATTACATACAACCCTAAATTTTCACCCTTCTACCACCAACCCCTAAAATGTGGCAAAACAATGTTTGCTGAATCGGCCAACATCTATTTTTCATACCCCTAGGTGATAAGGATGTCTCTTACCAGATTTTGTTTTCTTATTTTTTTTGACAAAATATTTTTTTTGTATTTTTTTTAGATTTAGCTTTAAAAAATACTTATAACCCTAATATTTTACTCTTCTACCACCAACCCCCATAATGTGGCAAAACAACGTTTGCTGGGTCAGCTAGAATAATATAATTTTATTGCAAATTAGTATGGGTATTCAGCAACAAATGTTATAAATATTTCATTGACGCATTAAGTAGTTAAATAAAATTAGACTTGCCATAAAATATAGTGAATAGCATCTACTGACTGACTTATCAACACAGGGCCTAAACTATGAGGGTTCCATACTTTAAATTCTGAAAGAGAAAAAAGAATTTTTGAAAGTTCTCCCCCTAAGGTGGTAAGGTTTTTTAATTTGGCTGGCTATCAAGGTGATATTTTTATATATTTACTAGCTGATGCTTGTACCATCGCCTGCACATTTTATTACTAATTTCTCCTCCTCATTTCGTCTGTTTGGGGATGAATTTCCAAAATCGCTTATTGCTGAGGAGCTGTAATATTAAATTGAATTCTTCAATTCCTTGCTCAAACTGAGCTTCCCGACTGGCTGCCTTACAGAAGTTAAGAGGAGTTGTGTTTCTGTTAGTGAGTAGGGTTGCCAGTGCTTGTTGGGGTCGGGGAGTGAGTATTCTGACAACATTCCGTTTGCTGTCAGTTTAGTAACTCCTATTCAAGGAAACCTAAACGGTCTTAACATTGCCAAAACATGCGAGCGGTACCTTATTATTTATTTTTTATTATATTATTGCATATATCTAGACTAGACTTACAGCCTGTCTGTAACCATAGTCGGTTACAGACAGGCTTTGTTTTGCTTTGTTTGCCATGTGTTGTAAAATTAAAAAAAAACAGACTACTTCGAAGTTGGCACAAATTATAATGTTGAAAGAATACATAGATATAAATTAACTAAGCCAATTAAAGTGTGTTAAAAACAGGTCATCTTATAAAAGTAATTTGTAAAAAAAAATTACTAATAAAAGCTTTTTTTAATTACTGAGTGCTAACTAATGTGTATAAAATAATAATTTGATCTGATATTTTATCAATAATTTTAAGTATCATGGTGTGTTAAGACTAATATTCATTCCCAGTAAAAACTTGTTGACAACACATATGATGACCCTCACAAACAGTATGAGCTTTGTATTTTTATTCCTTGCATTTTTGGCACTTTTAACTTAAAAACTTTAAAATTAAAAAGGCCTTTTCTATATTAAAGAAAAACAACATCACTAATCAAATATCACTCTGTTTTCAGTGTCTACCTTCTGCCAAATTTTTCAAGGAGGATGCACATACAACAGTATGTTTTGATATGTAAGACACTTAAATATATCAAGACTATTTAAATGTAAACATAATCAGTTTATTTATTTAGCAGCCAGCCCAAATCCTGTGGTATTTGACCATGGTTGGTATTTTTCATCCTAGAGGTCTTTGTAACAAGTTATGGTTTTATTATATGGAATATTTTTTTATATAAATATTTATATACCTTTGGTCTCTCTCATTGTTTTTACAAATACAAAACTACATATTAACCAAAAAATATTTCTGCTCTGAAGGAAAACTTTACAAGAGATACAATATCATTTAATACAGTTCAGGTATTCATGAAATAAATAAGTTAAGCGACAATGTTCGGATTATTATGATGTGTAATGTAATCGCACAGATAACGTTACGTGTTATTCTACTCTGTGTCACGCACTCACAACATTCCACAACTTAAATAGCTCTAATATGAATAGCACTACGACCAAACTAACCTGATTTAACTCGGCAGAATCCACGCTTAACAACAATATAATCATCATCTAACAAACACTAACCAATCACTCTTTAGAACTATGAAATGAAATTCGTCAACAACTTTTCGAGGTACTGCGCGACACGGATAAGTCGGATAACATAGGTAATTAAATTTGAACACACTTTAAAAGTTCAATAAAGTTTACTAACTACTGTAAATAAGTTCATAAAGCACTCGTTAACTTCAGAGGTGATCTTTAATTCACGTTTATATCTTCATAGAATCATTTACATTAGTCCGAAACTTAGAAAATTACTTCACACGAATTCATAGTTGAACATGAACACCACTCTCGTGCGAGAAAATGACGCTGAGTCGTCAATGACAGTAACCGTCGTCCGTCTCCACAAAACAAAAAGTAAACTTTTTAATAATTTACTCTACGAAGCGTATGCCACAGATAAAATTACTTGAATGGAACCTGTCAAAGTGACGCTAACATCGATTTTTCTCTTTTCATTAGCCAATTTACCATTATATGTGTAAAATAACTAGCTGTTGCTCTCAACTTCGCTCGCGCGATATTAAACTAGATTCTAAAAAACTTCTATGTTCATATCTCTATGTTTGAAAATCACGGATTTCTATACAACCATTCATCCCATAATAAATAATCACTAAGGACAAGTTATTATATAAGTGAGCTAAAAAAAGCTCATCCCACTTATATAAATTCACAAGTTTCAAATAAGATCTGTAATTCTGTACCTGTATCGTTGAAGAGAAAATTTTTTTTTTTTTTTAGTTGTGTTGGTGTATTTTTAGTCTTGGCACCCTCGATCTCCTTTCTACTACGCCGCTGAATTCCAATAGATGATATTAGCATAATCATTACTAATCCAGGATCCTGAGGTGGGTACAGTCCACCGTATGAGAATTTCTAATCGGAAGCCCAACATCCTAAGGTGGGCTGGCCCATTCTGGGGTAGGCACGATTTATGTATAAAGAATATTCTCCTTACTTTTTTCTCCATGGCATAACATGGCCTCCGGCGGGCACCTCACGGAAATCTCACGACCGTGGCCGTGGTCTTAGGTGTGCATGTTGGTAGTCGGGACGCTCAACTTATGCGCCGCGAGCACACCGTTCCAATGATCTAATGTTCTGACAAAACATATTAATAACAACATCTCTCAGGGATCTACTTACCATATAGGGAAATCGGTAAAGCATACGAAATAAGTCTTGTTTTGTCCAATAAATAAGGATGGTTCAGCTCTTGGTAAGATGTACCTCAGTCCTCCAAACGATAGTCTGGGACGAGGTATGATGCATTTTATTGTTTATTTAGGGACTTCTGATAGTTCGAGGAAGTTTTTACAACGGAACCGGACAAACAATATATTTAATGCTTACGCTTTTCCTTTTCTAAATGCCTCTATCTTCAGCAAGAAATTATCGATCATTGTATTAACTCAAACAAATTTTAATAATATAAAAGTATTTTGGTCTGTACACTTATTTTCTGACCATGATACTTTTCTTATAAGTATAATCTAGACGAAATATAGAATTCATATTTTTTTATCATATCATGGGACACATCATCAACGTATAATGGAACGGTATGCAATACTATTAGAGCAATACTGGCTATTTGACAATGCGAAAGTGTCAATTACTGTTATCGAGTTTAAAAATGGTTATTTATCAACATAAGTTTAAAATAATTACTAATTAATTCAAAACTCCGTAAATAAAAAATGCACTTTTTAAACGTTTGTCACGTGACACAAAACGTGCCTGATTGGTCGAGTTTATGATGACGTCACCTGCTTGTAAACCTAGTTTGCCTACTTGCGCATAAAATATATCACAAATAGGCGCAAAAAGGCTTATAAAATTTATTGTAACATAAATAACGAACTAAAGTAATTTTTTTTTATGTTTTTGCCTATTTTCCTACAAGTTTCTTTATACACATCATTAAAATTTCAATAATACATTCACGCAAATATTTTATTAATCAGTGTAATCGTCACCTCTGCAAATAATACATGACATGATATTACTCGCACAAGTGCACAAGGCATAACTGCTAATCCCATTGAGCAGAACTGTGGTAACAACCGGAACAATTTTGAAACAGTTATAGTTAGATAAAATTAAGTTTAGTTGGCTGCTGAAAAACACGCATGCTGTGTTTTGACTCACGTAACGCGAGTGCGGCGCCAACACGCCTGGCGTGTTTTCATATTTTGTGCTACGACTGGGCGGCAAAACACGCCCTGCGTGTTTCTAACATCGCTACGCCATCGCCAGTACGGATTACGCACGAGGCGTGTTTTAAACCGACTTCAAAAAAGAAGGAAGTTGTCAATTGTCAGTTGTCAATTCGACCGTATTTTTTTATCTTTACTACAATATGATATATTGTTCTATATTTTTTAATCATCCTTTCGTAGGTATTTAATTCTAATCAGCTTTTACGAAAAATAAATCGACATAATATAAGATGTATTTACCTTTATTTATTAATTTGCCTTAATTTAAGTTTCAAATATTTAGACGCTTGACGCTTTCAAAACGGTAGAGCATGTAAAAAAAATTGAACGCACGAAAATGAGTGAGATAGTACATAGGTCACTAAATAAGTTCTGCAATACAGTTTTATTTATTACAGTTTTTCAAAATAACTATCACCATAGCTTATACAGTTGTTCATGCGTATAAAACAATCATTATTGTGATGGAAATGCCAATTATCTGGTCTTGAATTTGGACGAAGCTCTTTAAGGTTTTGGATAACTGTAGACAAACTCTCTTTTGCTTACCAAGAGGTAGTAACTGTACGCTGACTTTCCAAAACTACTCGATATAAAATTCCTAGTTTTGTAAAATATATAGCAATCATCTTCTTTTTTATCGACCGAAATTTTTGAACTTGAATTGGAGTGGGCTCATTTTTGAACAACCAAATCTTGTTTTTATTTTTGGAGGCATAGCTATATCAAAATAATATAGCCTGGTTTCATCGCCCGTGACGATATTATTCACATAGATGTTCCATTTTCAAAGTTTTTTTACATTTTTTTTCCACCAGTTACCTCTGCATACCTTTTGTTCTTCTGTCAAGTCAAGGGACACCCAAAACGAACCTAACATTTTGTTTCACTACAATTACGTGCAGAATTTTATAAATGCTTGGTGCACTAATCTGCAGGATCTCTTCTATCTGCCTACAAGTTATTCGACGGTCTCCTCTTATTATTTTTTTAAGTTTTTTCAGATTCTCTTTAGTTCAAATGTTTGTGGGACGTCCTAATCTTGGCGCGTCTTTTGTGCCATAATTACAACGGCTAAATTCCCGAAACCATCGATAAATCGTAGTACGATGAGGGCAGTTTTTTTTAAGTGCAGAAATCATTTCTTCCAAGCACTCATCAATTGAGAGACCACGTGCGAAGTTGTACCGCATAATAACACGTAATTCGTCCTTTCACAACTCAGCCATTTTCATATTATAATATTTTTTTTTGCAATTCCTAATGAGTGATTTTACAAACTTTATGTGTAAATCCTCGTATAATAAGTGTAGCTTTCTAATAAGACTAAATTCATCCACCCACAATAAAAAATATTGCTGTATTGCAGAACTTATCTAGTGACCTAGTCAGTGCCGGATTTATATTTTTTATGAGTGTAGGCCACTTTATATCCGCCGCCCCATGTACCTTTCTAAAATAATAATTTTCCATTTGCCATTAGTATTATGGAAGGCATAAAATGTATAAACGAATGAATTAGTCATTAAGAAAGAGCGTAATAAAGAAACAAGAATTAAATTTCACGGGACTTTTTAATCGCAAAATCATCTATAATATCATCATAGTTAGCAGTCTGCTGCTATGTAGAGAAGAGCTAAAGAATTATATTTTTTTCTTAAGACAATGATAATTTTTCAGCCGTTTTAAACAGGAAAAACTCCTTTCTCCAGAACAATTTGTAACCAGAGTGGAAAGTGCGATGCGGAGAGCTACATAAGTACAAGTTAGGGTAATCATGGAACAGAGATTGATTCCTCAAAAAGTTGAGAATGACGAGTGAGTTTGATCAAGGCCTCACTGCAAACTCTGCAGTATTATTAGAGGAAAAGTGATTGTGAAAACATTCTTGAACCAAATCGTCCTCTAAATCATTCGTATATGGTAGGTGGGGTAGGTAGATAGGTATTAGGGGATAAAGTATGAAAATACTAATTACTTATTATTATTCGATTAGCACTGAAAAATTGAAATTGTCTTTTTTTTTTCAATTTATTAAACAAATTTATTTAATCGTAATAATTACCATTATTACTTATACATTGCTTCCATCTAATAGTAAGGTCATAATTATATGCCTTTGCAATAGAACTCTAGTGATCTAGATTCGACAAACTGTGTGAAAGCATTTTGTACTGCTTCCTGAAGGAAGAAAACTTTATAACACGTAGAAAATTGTCCAAATCAGGAAAAAAATGGTAGTCCGTTGGAGTAAGGTCTGGCATACGGAGGGTGACGAATGGTTTCTAATTTCAGTTCCTGTCGGGGCTGTTTCACTACTAGTTTTGCTATCATTGTTCAGAGTTCGGCACAGTAGATATCTGTCGTTATTGCTTGACCAGATCGGACAAAGCTTTCGTGAATAACACTATGCTGAGATAACCAATTAGTTCCATTACCGTTTTATTGGTAAGCTTTGACGTTTGACCTGGGGTCAGCCATTGCATTTTTCACTTACGGTTATCGTAAAGAATCCACTTTTCATCACATGTTACAATTCGACCCAATATTCCTTCATTTCTGGGTAGATTCAACAAGGTAACACGCGTTTCTTTCTGCAGATCAGTCAAATCATAAGGCACCCATTTTTTTAAGTGAAACTTCTTTATCGGGGTTGGAAAAAATTTAGTGTTACATTTTTGCGTTACGCGCCATCTTTATTTAAATAGGTAACCATAGCAACATGATGTTTGTGTGTAACATTTTTGCGTTACGCGCCATCTTTATTTGAATAGGTAACCATAGCAACATGATGTTTGTTTGACAACTAAAAACTATACCTTTTCCAATACACCAAGACCATTTGTTTTTCTATTGAGAACTTGCTATTGGTAGAGACATCGACGTTTTGATAAATAGAAGATTATGATTGGTTCCCACTATTATTTGGAACTGACAGAGCTACAAATCGAATACTATTAATTCAAACGCTTTTTAAATTCAATGTTATTCGAGTAGATACCATAATTACCTATATCAATAATCATAAAATACAGTTGGAAAACAACTAGTTTAACCAATGCATATATATTTATAATAAAAGCCTTTTGCATAAACTTTATCTAATTTAGCTTTATTGAACCAATTTCTGTGAAGTTGTAAATAGTAAATCATTTTTCGAAAAATGATGTCATAAAGCAGTTTCACTTCTTACGTGTGTACACTAATACACACAATTTATTTATTTTATTGATTTGACGGTGACGCTAATGGGTCAATATCGTTGGTAAGGTAACGTTAAACCATACCGCTAATTCCAGGTTAGTTTGGCAGGGATCGGCTTCCACCATGTCTTTCAATTCAGTGTTATTCATCTGTGTGGTCCTCCACGAAATTCATTCAAAACATCAATTTTTTCAGCACAAAATCGTTTAAACCAATATCGCACGTTGCGTTCAATAGCAGTCCCCCCTCCAAGCTGTTGCTGCCGCGTTAGTTCTGCGTTGGAACTAGAATTTAAAAATCACTCGTATTTTGGAAGTAGATTTCTTGTCTAAGCTGTATAAAAAACAACTGAAAGTGGATATTCGAATGTTGCACATGTTTCACTCAAAAATCTCAAACCATGACGATTCTATGACAATTCGAAGTACCTATTACAATAAAACGGCAATTTCATACTTTAACCCCTATTATTTTACGAGACACTGGGCTTTTCCTGTAACTCGTGTGTTGAAAGTTCAGTATTTTTTGTTAAAAATTAAAATATTATTTTATATTTTAATTAAGCCTTTTATGTCTTCCTTGTATTTTAGCCCTCAGACGATTATGGATGGCCAATAAAATAATAATATAGATACAATAACAGATAATTTTCATAGGAATGTGTTTCTATAGAGATTTAACGTATCACTATTAAACCGTGAGAATGAGAAGATCAGTGAGTTAATTTGACTTTTGAGCGTCCTCTGAAATCTGCCGCCCCTGGGCCGCGGCCTATACGGCCTATTGACAAATCCAGGACTGTATTAGCATTGCGGGCAATAATCGCGAATAAAATAAACTTCAGAGGGGCCGAGTGTAATAAGTGTTAACAAATTTAATAACAAACGCCTTCATAAAATTCTAAGAAAACAAAGTAAAATGTTCTACAAAGGATTCTGCGGTATTAACAAATACACATCTGCGTTTTAATTTTGAACAAAGAACTTAGTAGGTGATTGTTTTGCACAAAATATATCGTAAAATAATTCTAAGTACCCAATTGTTTTATGCACTCAAAAATAAGACAATGAATGGTTACTATTACTACTATTATTATTATTACTATTACTATATGCGCTCCCACACCAGGTGTGTTTTGGCCGCACTGTTGGTCAGATTACAAAATGTGTTACGGCCGTGCGGGCGGCGCGGCGCGGCGGCGCTTACGCCAGGCGCGTAAACAGCCGCACCGTAAGTTAGCGCGCGCTATGTTAGGCCGACGTGCCTTTATGACTTAGGTCAAAAGAAGGTTATATTTATCATTATCATCTTTGTATTATATTGTAGTCTTTGATCTTTATAAACATATGTTGGGTTTGGCTTTCAATACATTTATACGATAGTCCTGGGTTCGATTCCCAGGTTGAGATAATTATGTTTTTGGTTTTTAAACACTGCGTATGGCGAACTGTGGTTAAATCATCTGCAGATGAAAATATGTACCTATGTATATTAGAAATTATAACTCATCTAAACACCTCTGCAGGCAACAAAAAGTTGAAGTGTATTCTGGTAAACTTTTCAATACTTTATGTAACTTTCAGTGCAGCAGTCATAAAAAATATCTCGATTGTGGTTGTTGCTCATGATCATCCAGCCCAAAGACAACAATATATATACGGGTATGATCCAGCCTTTTTGATCCCACTGCTGGGTATAGGCCTCTCTCAATACGTGACATTCACTTCGTCCTGTGCTAATGTCCAGGATCAACGCGTAAACTGAGCGATATCGTAAACTCATTTCGCCGCCGGACGTTCAACACTTTATTACTTTGGCATCTTGGCTACTACTCAGTGAGTGCTTGGCTCTGCCTATCATCTTTTCTTCTCACCATGTGACCTGCCCAACTCCATTTGAGCAACATAATCAATTTTCCGACGTTTTGAACCTGTCCTTCGACTGACTTCTATTTGTATAGGGAACTCGTTCATGCAGTGTGATGCAGAGTATGGCTCTCTGCGCATCTCTGATCTTGTACACAGCCTCATAGGTTAGCGTCTATGTCTCCGCAACACAAGTCATTTATGTAGTCATTTTTCTATCTTTATCAATTTATATAATTTTCAGAGAAAAAACAAAGTGGATTTAGTATTTAATTTTATTTACTTTGTTCTAAACTTGTACATTCACGCACATACACAATAAATGTCAGTAAAAAAAAATTCAGTCAGCCCAAATACAAAAAGTTGATATAAATGGCACTACCCCACCACTACATTGATACTTAAGATTTGTGAGACAGCCACAGGAATAATTATTGAAAACACTGAATATCAATCATCATTCACAATGACCAATGTATCTATACATGAAGGGAAAAATAAGATTGATTCAAAAAGTGAACATAATATTTATTATTATATAAAATAATACTTGACTTAAATTTAGTCAAATTAATAAATCTACAAAATTGTATGAATTATAAATCAAGAGATTACAAAATACCTATTTGAATAAACTCTACAAAAAAGGACCTTACAAATTAAATCTTAAAAGTTGTACGTTTCTAGGGAGAGCTAAATCATCCCAAATTTTTTCAAGTGAGATATTCATATACTTTTAATTTGCTAAATATTTCAAGTAAATGCATTGTAATCACACATAAGATATTCTTAAGCAGCTATTACATCTGAAATAATCCTTAATATTTTCTCACATGATTAAAATTTGGGTAGACAATCTCAGAGATGAGAATTTTGTACTGTCATGATAACCCTATGTGCAATATTATCCAAAAAGGTTTATACTACCATATTTATAATGTGAAGTTGTACACCATGAGTGTAATGCAATAAAACACAACAAGAGTTATCGTGACAAACAAATTACACTAAAAGTGAGTGTGTTATGCCAGATAACAAACACATTTACTGCTCCTCAGAGCCTTCATCTTCGTCATCTTCATCTTGTTCCTCTTCAGTGGAGGCGGCATCTTTTTTAGGAGGAGGGTCCTTGCGCGGCCGCCCACGTCCCCTTCCCTCAACTGGTGCACTCTGGGAAAACAAATATGAAATTTAATACAAATACTAATTTTTAATGATAATATTAGCCAGTAAAGCAACATACACTTTTAAAAACTTTTTGGTAATGATACAAGTATAATAAAAAAAGTTGTAATATACCTTTCCTTTAGCTGCTCCCTTTTTCTTGGAACCCTTAGGTCTGCCTCTACCTCTTTTTGCTACTGGCGCCTGCTCATCATCTGAAGATTTTGTGGATTCCTTAGTTCTGGTAGCTGCAGGGGGTCTTCCCCGTTTCTTAGAATCACCTTTAGCCTCCTGTTAAATATAATAAAAATAATATTAAATAAACTCAAGAGATTGTCAATATAAGTATTGGTACCGGCACGAGTCGTGAGCACTAACTTCACTTGCGAATTCCATAAATTTTCGGTCTCTTTGACGGAATGATGATGGCGAGGGGCGCCGAGACTGCACGCGATAGTTTTTGACCAGTAAACCGATACTGAACAAATTTGGCCGAAAGCGTACACGCGTAAAATGGCTTTAACTACTAAAATCTGTGCTCACGACTCGTGCCGACAATTATATGGCATGTAGTGATGTAGAAGTTAGCACTAATGCAATAAATACTGACTGCTTGTGTTCCATTGGCTTTAGGTCTTCCACGTCCTTTCTTCTCTACAGTCGTCGATCCATCATCAGACATTTCTGATTATTTGATGACAGCTATAGAGATGAAAAATCTGAAACCAAAATATATAGGTATATAGGTACATTTACACGTAATTAAATAGTAACTGGAAACAATGCGGACTGCACTAAAATTTCAAAATGACGCGACTTAATTACATCAATTAGGAATATCAGAAGAGAGTTCAAATTGTGGAATTTATGAATATTGCACAAAGTTATCAAATAAAACAAGTGAAGGAAATGTCAACATAATACGATAGCTTCCTACAAATACAAAATATTATTTGAAGGTATTCTAATAGACTTCTAATCTATTTAACTCAAAGGAAAACACTGTAATTGATTAGAAAATTACGTATGTACCAACCAAATATGAAATTACTGTAAAATAAGACGTAATTTATCAGAATTTCTTGTAAAAACAAGAGTGTCGTAGGAACGCCAAGCGGCTATAATAATGGAGTCTGCTTACATTATCGAAATTCAAACGAAATGTAGCAGAATTAAAGGGATACTATAGTAACAAATTATACGTATCCAAACCCGACAAATTAAGTGTATAAAAAGTCAAAATAAATCTATGTATTACACAAAATTACAATAAATATACTCACTAATTGTTTACAGCAAAACGTTAACGCAATGGGCCAAAAAGAATTTATGGCGGGCAGCGGGTTGAGCAGCGAACCGGTGTTTACCTGGCGTCTTTGCAGAGGGCGCTGGTGTCACAATAAGCAAAATATAAAAACAAAAGAAACCGATAAAACCGTATAATTTTATTAAAAATAAATAAGTGAGATAAAAACAAATTGATGTAACGTGTTTCTTTTTATTTCATCTATAAATTAGAAGGAAATCACATTCAATTGATCTAAATATAATAATCTAATATCAAAATTCGCGCCAACAGGAAACTATCACTAAACAAACATACAAGATCTTACATTCGAAGAGATTATATCAAAATACTTTCCCTGATATTATAGAATTCATCATGTTCACTGTACAAATTAGGTTATTGTTTGAAACCTAGTAGTCGATTTCTGGCCCTTTAGAATATCCGCGGAATATTTTTGTCAATAAATGACTGCGTCGCGTCGCCACCCTGCCTTTGTTAATATGTGGCTCAGTTAGGAGCCCTTAGAAACAACAGATTAGTAAAATATTTAGAATTTGTTAATATGAAAATTAATTAAATTTATTCGTATGTTCATAACACCTCATATGATTATGATAATTTTCAAAACCAGTATCGTGAACGTCAATATAAATGTGATCTATAGAGACGATGATTAGTTACTGTTGTGACCGGTGTTCTCCCAAACCCATCAACGATATTCATATCAAAACATGTTAAAATTCAAATTTTCAGTTAAACACTTTAAGCGTTTAATTCACGTGTTCATTGAATGTTAAGATTAGTGACGATGAAACAAGTAAATATATTTAAAAAAGAAAACAACTTTGTGTTCTACCAAAGATCAGGGTCAGAAAGTCGCTTATTTTTACTATACTAATACTATCTAATTAATGTTATTCTTTACATAGATAGAAAACTGAGATAAAAAAAAACGCGTTAGTTAATTATTAACTACATAATAAGTTCCAATGTTTCGGGTGTAGCAATAAACTTTTATATAATACTAGCTAACCCAGCAAACGTTGTTTTGTCAGAAGCGGTTGGTGGTAGAAGTGTGAAAATTTAGGGTTATAAGTATTTTTTATGCCAAATTATAAAAAAATATTTTTTCAAGAAAAGAGAAAAAAAAATCTGATGAGAGAAAGATCTAGAGGTGTAGAAAATAGCATACGACCGATTCTCATACCTACCAAATATATGTATATACAGAATTTCATAGTAATCCATCAAGCCATTTCGGAGGAGTTCAGCGACAAACACCGTGACACGAGATATTTATATTTATGATTAGTATTATTATTATTTGTCAGACGGCTCATATAAACAGGTTCTGTAAACGCCAAAATGTGTTTCACTGACATTCGTCTTCTCTGTCCCTGCCTTTAGTGTTACTATTATTCAGCAAGTTTTACAACGCTTAGCTTGCTTACGTAGCAAACGGTGTAAGTGTAAGTTTCTGATCATTGCGATATTTTTTGCTTTCACATCTGCACCGACAATAAATCTCAAGCTTTTTAAATATATGGCAAACCTAATATATGCCTATATTTGACAAAACAATTTTTTTTAGTTACAATTACTAAGTTTCGTCAACAATCGAACGATAACAGTTGGAATAGTAATCATGAATGTGTGAAAACTGTGTTAATAATTGGGGAATACCCAGATTTCAACATGTATTTAGTGACTGTTGACTTTTTTTACTGAGAATGAGAAGGCTTGCTAGAATACCTGCCATTTTGTGACAACTGACAACTGTCATCTTGCAATTAATGATAACTTTTGTCAACTTGGTCTAATGCTTTATGGAGGGTTGAGATTAGCTGAACCACCAAGAAGATTAAATTTTAAAAGTATTTAGTTGATAAAAATAATTGTTCAAGATTGGATCAAAAAGGAACTAGTATAAGTAAATAGAGAGTCTGCTAACGTTTTATTCCAGAGTTTAGAACGAACATAAAATAAAATAATAATGAGAAGAAATTGAAAACTGCAATTTCTGGACACTAATGGAAGAGCCACTAAAACCGAATATAGAGGACTGTTGCAACAGTGGCTGTATACCTTGTATTTTTGATGTATACGAAAAACAACTTAAACTATACAAAGAGTATTTATTAGGAAATACAAGTGTGAATATATGCGAGGGAAATGGCATATCACAGGTGAAGTACACAGAATTTATTGTTGTTAAAAACATGCCAGTCTGTAATTTACACAATCTTATTACATTGAAAGGAAAATGTGAAAATAATGTATTGTGGAATCCTGGTGATCATTTTCTCATCAAACACACTGCAGCTGAACCTCCATGTACACGAGCATATACACCATTGAAACTCTGGAATAAAGAAATAGAATGTCACGATTTTTCTATAATAGTAAAAAAAAATTTGAATGGCCTAGTTTCAACACATTTGTGTAATATAAAAGAAGGAGATTCCACATTATGGAGAGGGCCTTATGGCCATTACAAACTGGAGCCTAATAAATTTAATAGAATAATAATGATAGCACAAGGAACGGGCATTGCTCCATTTATTACAATCATAGATAAAATTTTAAATAATGAAGATGATATGACCAAAGCAATACTGTTATATTGTTGTAAAACTGACAATACTATTCTATTCAGAGAGGAACTTTATTCTTTCAAATCATATTGGAATTTTAAATATAATATATTTTTAGAAAGTATACATACAACCAATTTTAAAACTAAATATCTAGAACCCATCACAAATCATAAGCTGAGCGTTGAATACTTTATCAATCTAGAGCCCTTTTTAACAGGTGATCAATTTCTTTTATGTGGATCGGTTGGCTTCACCGAGGTTTATCATAACTATTTGAAAAAAAAAATTCCTGATATGGAGAATATTATTATAATTTGATAATTTTTTATTTATTTTAATGCAACAAAATGTGATCTATGTATCTAAACAAAAATATATAAATGTGTTTTTATGTTTGTCCTATCTATTCCATTAATCCAATAGGGAACATGCATGTCATTTTTTAACATTTTATAGCAATGATATACAGTATGGTAAACTCGAAAATTATTTTAGAATAAATTCAAGTACCTATTGCATGTCGGTCAACAAAATTATTCAACTTACTATTTTCTAACTTGCAAAATATTAAACTTATATAATTTTCTATTACAATTCTAACGATCGAGACTGTCAACTGTGCACCATCATTACACTATAGCTTGGCAAATTCGTACGTGACACTCCCATGGTCCGCGGGCGACGGGGGACGTATGGCAACGGGGGTGGCGACACCTGCGACACCTGCGCGCGGGACGGGGATTACCTGACGGGAGCGTCAGTCCCCATGCGGCCGCCGTCGCTGTTGACGGTAACACGTGTTTTCGGGTGCGGACACTAGACAAAATAAACATGATATCACTACACGTAGATGAATCCGCCGATAGGCAAAATTATTGAACGTCAAGCCAAACAAATGACATATAATGTTTTTTAGAAGATTAATATATATTAATTATAATTGATAGATATAGCATAATAAACCGAATTCACAAGAATATATATTTTTATATTAATTTGACCTATAATTGGGCTTCTAGGGTTACTATAATTAACATATTGTTAGTAATATTGTATATCTATGGTACATCATATTCAATATAACGCAACAAATGAAGTTATAAGCAATTTTACTCAGGGATATCTGCAGATTAAATCGTAACGTAATTCGTATGTCGTAGGTGTACGTCATCGGGTAATAACGTAATAATGTACCACTCATATCACTCTAGGAGTTACTTTCTGGCTATAGCTTGACAAATTCGTACGTAACAGTCTCATGGCCCACGCGGGTGGCGGGGGTTGCAGTCCAACCTATCAGCAATCATCGCTAGGACTGTGTTGGAGCTGGCCCGTACTCTGCGCATCAGGGAGATGCTCCGCCTACGCATAGTCGTGTGAAAACATGCGGTGCGTGCCTCCGCAAACATGCCCGAGGCGCTGCAGAACCGGGGCAGCCCCACCACAATCCTGAACGCATTATTATAAAGAATGCGGAGGTCGCTGTAACACTTCTTTGTATAACGAGCCCACGGGCTGCAGGACTACTAATAAATACCTATGCGTGCACTCGTGCAGCCTACTAGTTGAGTTGAGGGTTGCTAGTTTACAATAAATTATAGTTTTTTTTTAATTGACAACCCTAAAGAGTTCGGTATGGATTTTTTTCGCGCCGGCGCGAAGCGTGTTCTAGGTTCTGTCGTAATTTCCTTGCCTTGTATTATTGGTCGCGAATTAAATCCTAATGAAATATGATGACCGAATAATACCATATACATAGCCAAATAATTCCACTTTTAACACAGTAATATAAATATGTCCGATACATAATATTATAAATAGGAATACAAAAGTGTAAAAAAAATTAACAATCATGTGTGTGGTCTGAATCAGTGTTTAAAATTTGCAAGTGAGTTTGGTAAAAATGGGTTCTATTGTATTGAAAAGTTTATCGATCCTTTTAGGAGTGTTCTTTGTATTTGTTGGAATTACGAAGCTGACCCCATTCATTTCAAAGGAATTGCACAAAGATTTGGTAAGCTTTTTCTATTATTTTGTTAGTTCTCCCAGTAAACGAGGATTATAAGGTCACTAGGTGCATTTAGATTTTTGTAGCGGAGCGAGTGGTTTGCTATTTTGGTATTTGGCCTGCCGCCTAATACCACCACGGAGTCGTCTTGTTGCGACAGTCGACGGTGCGACTCGATCACGGATCCCCCCTGCGCTGATTCTTAATCATCGGTTATTTATTTCTTGGCGCTTGTTGGTACTTTTTCAATCGATTCTACATACAACAATGTCGGCAAAGTCGTTTATTATGAATAAATAATTAGACGTTATTCTGTAGATCAGAACCAACCCGTAACTTGACAGTTCTGAGATACTAATGTTTTTTTGTAAAAGACTGAAGAAAGAGTTGCGTACCAGTGTAGAAACGCTCTTTAATATTCCAAAGATTTTTTCTTAATAACACTAGTCCAAAGTTGTAAGCTATAAATATTGGGATAAAATACCTATGATAATTTATTATGTGGAATATTGTGTTGGATCCTTCCGGGAGATGTCCGCATTAGCTGCAGTGTCGTGCAACTTGTGCAGCAATACTTTCGACTGCACAAGCCTGGCCCAACACCTAGTTTTCACCAAGTTTTCATTTAGGAGTCGGAGGGTTCTAGAGATCCCCGCTATCGGATGTCAAACTGAGAAGCCTCGCACCCCTGCCGGTAGTGCGGATCAGGACTAGGGCCCTTTTCAAAGCGATATAATATAAGGAAGAAGCCGAATATCTCGTCGGATTGTATCTGCAATGCATAGACCTCGGCGAGCGATGGTGTCCTTACTACCTACGTTTTGGTCGGTAAGCCTCCTTGTCGGATCTCGAAGCGGGGGCCCTTTTGTTGGGGAATCGTCGGGTCCAGTTTATATTGACCTAGATTTTATTGTAACTTTGATTTGTTGTTACTCTGATGGTGTATTATTATTCTGAACTTAACTCAATTCTATCAAAATTTGTGAGTTGGTTCTAGTTTGCGAAATTACTTACCTTGTGAGTTGGCCTTGTGTCGGTCCTTACAATGGGAAAATGTCTTTATTTGTACGGGAAGTAAAAATATGATAATAAAAGAGGTAGGAGGAGGAGATTCCTCGCTCGAATTGAGCTGACCGGCTGGGGAAGTATCTCCGCCTTACAGGGGACGGTAGTGAAACAACAATCGTATTTTTGCGAGTGAGTAGGTAAGGTTACCAGAAATTGTTGGAGGAGTGCAGTGGCGGATTTACACATTCGCCGCCAGTAGGCTATTGAAATTATGCGGCTCCTACTGATTACAATCATATTTATTACACTTTTTTTATCAATCAAATTACAACTGCATAATTTGTCTACGACGCGTTTCGATGTTACGATAAGAAATGCGTTTAAAGAACCGACAAAACAATACAGTTTTAACTTATTTTTAGTTTTAAAGGTATGAAGACGGTGCCAAGCCAAATGTAAAGGTATGTACACTCATCGCGCGTGATCTTGAGCGGGATGGCTTCAAACCAGGCGCCGGCACCGACTTTAAAACTAAAAAGAAGTTAAAACTGTATTGTTATTTTTAACTTTTTAGTTTTGAAGTCGGTTTTTTTAAACGCATTTTTTTACTTTTTAGTTCTATAATAGGTCTCGTTGGTTGGGTGGTCGTACAGTGCGACTTCCGAGCAAGAGGTCCTGGGTTTGATTCCCAGGTCGAGCAAAGTGTTATTTGGTTTTTCTGTGAAATCCTCAGTAGCAGCTCGGAGTTTGGATTCGTGCCCGGTTAATGGCAATAGGCTCGCTAATAGGGGTATTACATGGGACCTAAAACATACCGGCGAAACGTGGGTGTACATTATGCAGAGGTGTACTAATGTACACCTCTGCATAACCTTTCGGGGACGACGGGGACTACGTAGAAAATTTGAGGGTTTCTCTCGATTTCCCAAGGATCCACTCATCAGATCCACACCATTTTTATGGGAACAAACGGGAAGCTTTCATATAATAAGAATCATTAAAATCGGTTCCCCAAGTCGAAAGTTAAGTATGAGGTAACAAACATTTAAAAAAATACAGTCGAATTAATGACCTCCTCTTTTTTGAAGTCGGTTAAAAAAGGGAAATATCAGCTTAGCTTATTACTGTAAGAAAAAAATATCCAAATATTCGCCCTAAAATCTGCCGCCCCAGGCTTTAGCCTACTCAGCCTTCTGGTAAATCCGCCACTGCAGGAGTGACTATTCTTACAGCATGGGAATTCCGTTTGCTGTTACTTTTTTAACATACTGAATCAAAATCTAAATATACTGGGATCTTAGAATATTATCCAGTAACACTGTTCGACATGGTAATCAAAGCCAGGAAATCACAACAACGAAATAATACCTTGTAAAATATAACTCGGTAGGTATCATGTAGTTTTGCGCCCACATCATCGGAAAATGTTAGTTTAGTAAAGAATCCGGCGGCGAAATGTGAGGAATGGACATCTGACGGACGCCCCATTCTTGCAAAATTGGAATAGGTGATCTAACATTTTCTGACATCAAAAAATTACACTAAGTAGGTGTTTTTGAAACCACTGAGGAGTATAGGTATATCCTTATATATTTGGGGTTATAGCATGCAAGGTTTTAGCATATGGCAGTTACCCTATCGTTTTCGTACCACGGACCTTTATAAAACGTGTAAGCTTCTATCTGTTAGTAAATTATTTATACTTATATATCATATAATAACAACTCACGGCCACACTTCCTACGATCCATCCTTGATCTCCAAACGACGTAAGCATTCAGTCTGTCCCTCTATTCGTACAAATTGTGCTTTGGCCCAACGCTTCTTCTGCTTCCTAAGCAGTTATGTGTATAATAACACTAACAAAATCTTAAACATATACCCCCTGTGCAAATCCAAATGCAAAAATGATAAATTGCCTGTGCAAAAGTGATAAATTGGCTTCTTGATTTAGATTATCCTGAGATGGAAAATATTTTAGCTGTTTTGAAATTAATTCGAAATTAGATAGTAAATTTGTACTAATTTGTAGACTACATTTGAATACACACACCAACACTCACTCTTACACACACAGAGAGAGACGCCCACGCATGCGCACACTATTCACTACACGCACTCAGATTTTTTCTGTTTTATAGTTTTAAAATTTACGTGTACCTACCTACGTGAAATGTACGTGAAGGCCTTGATTAGTTTAAATTTGTTCCTAATAGTATTGTTTAAGAGGGTGAGAGCCTGGAGATCTGTCATACAGGTCCCAAACTCACTATAGATTCCAGCTCTCACAAAGGTTACAAAGCTGATTTGACATAAGTAATATGACGTGAACCAAAGTCTGTACCTATTTGAGAGAAATAAATCATTATTATATTATATAAGATTTGTAAATAGATTGCCTACTAAGATACATGCTTCGTGAGGCTAGTCCGTTAGATCCCAAGGGCTGACAAGGGCTGGTTGGGCTTCGAAACCCAGGTTCGGTTCCGATGTTTGTGGTGATATGGCCATAAATAAATTATATAGGTTGCCTGTATAAAGTTATGAGGGGTGGAAATCTACTAAGAAATAGTGTTGCAGTTCCAGGATTGACAAAGCCAGATTTAACGCTCATAACCGCGTTAGCTAGTAATTTTATTTATAACACATGGGTGGCAAACGATCTTTACGGCCCGCCTAAAGGTAACGTTACCGTTAAGATTTAAGCGGTTACTGTAGCCTACAGACGTTTGCACTTTGCAACACTGGAGGTGTGACCTACTTGTTGCCGGCTCTATAGAAACTCTCATAAAATATGGAGTTAACCCCCAACGAGCTCTGGTAACCTTACGCACTCGCAGAACACAACTATTGTTATTTCACTGCGGTGTTCTGTAAGGCGGATGTACTTCCCCAGTTGGGCAGCTCAATTTGAGCGAGGTATCTTGCTATGCCCTACCTCTGGTAAAAGCCAAGATGGAGTGAAAGATCCTTACTTACTATGTAATGCCTTCCATAGGTTCTTTTAAGCAATATATTAGTACCTACATACCTACAACATAACGACTTTAACATTGATGTTTTTGTTACAGAGAAAAGAATATGTGAGATACGCAAAAGTGTTTCCATTAACGGAAACATTAGACTTCAAATTACCTTCAAAATGGTACAGGAGGGCTGTAGGCGGGCTTGAAATATTATTCGGTTTGACCCTGGCAACTATACCTAGTCGTAAGTACCTATACTATTGTTACAATAATAATGGATTGATGTGGATGTTTCTCTCTGAAATGCTGAAGTACAAGTGTCAAACAGACAAAGGCTGTATAACAAATATACTGGGGCCACGTGATTACCGTACCTACACCATAAAATAACGATGTATTAGTAGGTATACAGTTTAGGCTACGTTGAGTTTATCAATATTAAAATATATGACGTGACAATTGAACTAAAACTACTTTTTACGGATTTTATCGCGGTATATTATATTTTATATTATTTTAACCCGACGTTTCGGATCCTTTACAACATCCATGGTCACGGGCAGACTGAGGTGTTGGTCGTCTTGAAACGTCGGGTTAAAATAATATAAAATATACCAATTTCAATGTCTAATATTCGCGTAAGTGTACGAAAACAATATGACGTAACAAATTATACCGATTGATGAAGTAGATGATTAAGGTGGAAGAGGGTACTAGAAAGAAATGAGAATCCCTGTAAGCATGTGGCTGTAATGCAGGAAGATAAAAAGCTATCGCCGCATATTTCGGAGTCCATTACCATAAGCACTTCTAATTTAACTTAAATTCACAGATCAAACAGATGTATATAACCGGTGTAAATAATTAAATAAACCTAATGTACCAGCTTAAAATTGGTATTGTGCATCTAGAATCCGCTGGATGCAGGTGGCGCAGGACCGGTCGTCGCGTGTCGTGGCGATCCTTGTGGGAGACCTATGTCCAGCAGTGGACGTCTAGCGGTTGATATGTTGATGATGGTGATTGTGCATATTGAGCATTAATGATTATTTATTCGTGGAACTAGATAGATAGATGATCAACTGAATAATTTAATCTAAGGTATTTTGTATTGACCTTGCGTTATCTGTTATAAAATAATGTTGTAACTAACTTTATTGTAAATCCTGATCTCCCGTGCCGGTACCAAAATAGAAAACTGCTATACTATACATACGAGCTTTCGTGCCAGAAATTGTACATGATAATGACAATATGAAAACATACAAACCGGTGCGTGCTATATGCCAGAAGGCCCATTCTACTAACAAAATTATCTGTTGAACGCCATTTAAGCGCAGTTTATGACAAGTTTTAACAATTTAATTTAAAAAGTAACACTAGTTAGGTACCGTATGACAATCCATCATGATCATCGTTATTAATCATCATCATCACTAACCTATTATTGTACCACTGCTGGGCACGGGTCTCCTCTCATTTGAGAGGGATTAGGCTATAGTCCACCACGCTAGCCTACTGCGGGTTGGCAGACTTCACATGCCAACGTGTCTTCAAGACAAATCTCTCAAGCATGCAGGTTTCCTCACGATATTTTCCTTCACCGTTTGACCTTGTGATAAATACGCACTTATTGATCAACTTCTTACCTCATAACTGTGGATTCTGTGAACCGATTTTAAAAATTCTTTTTTTATATGAAAGCTGACGATTTCCGTGTGGTCCCATAAAAAAATTCAAGGTCAAACCTTGTGATAAATACGCACATAACTTCCGAAAAGTCAGTGGTGCGTGCCTTGGGTTCGAACTCGAGACCTTTGACGTCTCAGTCCACTGGTCACACCGCTAGGCTACCACAGCTCGTCATCATCGTTATTAAGCGCTGTAAATTATGTCTAGATTTATAAACCTAAAGATTGTCGACCATACTCTTAATCACACAGCTACAAGATGATATCATCATAGAGACCCAAACAGAGATCAAGCTTCATAATTATGATAAAAATGTATAAACCTATTCTGCTATTTGAAAATAAGTGTAAACAAGTTTAGTATAAATTTAGATATAAATTAAGTACATTTATTACAAGAGACTTTTTACTAGAGATGCACCGAATATCCGGTTACTATCCGGTATCCGGCCTATCCGGCCCTTATTTTACTATCCGGCCGGATACCGGATAGTAACGTGCTATCCGGCCGGATACCGGATAGTAAAGTTGCTTGATTTTGGGGGTAAAAATGAAATGTAAAAAAAAGTTAGTCATAATTAACACAAAAATACGCGAGCACGTGTGTACTTTTATAAATAATAATAAATATATTCTGCGACATTAATTCACACAGCACCATCTAGTCCCAAACTAAGCAGAGCTTGTACTATGGGTACTAGACAATGGATATAATACTTAAATACTTTTTTTTTGTAAATACATACTTATAATACATAAGAAACACCCAGACGAACACAAACACTTATATTCATCACATAAATATTTGTGTCCTGTGGGAATCGAACCCACGACCTCGTAATCAGCAGCCCGGTACTCAAACCACTAGACCACAGAGGTCGTTTGAATGAAGTTACTCCGTACTGACATAATAAAACTCGTTAGGTTGCATAGAAATGTGTCCACGCGAACGTTCACTACGAAACAGGTCAAAACCTGCTCGACGCGCACCTGCGAAACTCAAAATGTAGGTATAGTACCGCCGGCCGAATATTCGGCGGCCGGATACCGGATATTCGGCGGGTGGTCAGGCCGGTATCCGGCCAAACAACTATCCGTTGCATCTCTACTTTTTACTTACCGATTCAGGATCAATATTTCTTATTATAATAAATGGTTATTTTCTTTACAGATAAAATTAAGAATACAGCTAATATAGGTCTCGTGTTATTGATGATACTGGCAGCATATTCGCATGTTATGGTAGGCGACCCGTTCGATCGCTGTGCGCCGGCGTTGGTTTTCTTCTTTATGCTGAGTGGAAGACTTGTAGTTTGGTAATGTATTTGTTTTTAATATGAAAAATAGTTACTTTTTAACCGACTTCCAAAAGTAGGAGGTTATCAATTCGACTGTATTTTTTTTTATGTTTGTTACCTCATCATAACTGTGGATTGGGTGAACCGATTTTGAAAATTCTTTTTTTATATGAAAGCTGAAGAATCCCGTGTGGTCCCATAAAAAAATTTTAGGATCTGATGGGTGGATCCTTGGGAAATCGAGAGAAACCCTCAAATTTTCTACGTAGATGACGCGTTCATTGATGAACTTCTTACCTCATAACTGTGGATTCTGTGAACCGATTTTAAAAATTCTGTTTTTATATGAAAGCTGACGATTTCCGTGTGGTCCCATAAAAAAATTGTGAGGATCTGATGAGTGGATCCTTGGGAAATCGAGAGAAACCTTCAAATTTTCTACATAGATGACGCGTTTATTGTTCAACCTCTTACATACTATCACGCCTGTTGTCCCCGAAAGGTTATGCAGAGGTGTACTAATGTACACCCTCGTTTCGCCGGTATGTTTTAGGTCCCATGTAATAGGTGGCGACCCTATTGCCATTAACCGGGCACGAATCCAAACTCCGAGCCGCTACTGAGAATTTCACAGAAAAACCCAATAACACTTTGCTCGACCTGGGAATCGAACCCAGGATCTTTTGCTCGGCAGTCGCTTTGTATGACCACTAGACCAACGAGACATATAATAGGTACAACGAACCTATTACAGACAGTAAAAAATAAAATAAAAAACTGCATTAAAAAAACCGACTTCAAAACTAAGAAGTTAAAAATAACTTAATACAGTTTTAACTTCTTTTTAGTTTTAAAGGTATAAAGTCGGCGCCAGTTCCTGGTTGTACACTGCGCGATGGGTGTTCATACTTTTACATATGGCTTAGCACCGTCTTCATACCTTTAAAACTAAAAAGAAGTTAAGACTGTATTAAGTTATTTTTAACTTTTTAGTTTTTGGTTATTAACTTAGAAGGCAACGATAAAAATGATTAATCAGGGAATGTAGTCAGGAATATCTCAGATTAGATGATCTACGAAAACTAAAGCTAAATACTTAGGGCACGCAAATCCTAGCCTAAAAAATTATTGTAACATCTTACATAAAATACATTCAGTACATATTGTAAAAGAGGAGTGCACCTTGACGATTTTTATGAGATATACCTAAACAAGCGTTACCAAATAAAATTGCTATCGCACGCACTAACATTATTTTGGCTATTGGCCAAGGAATCCGCGACGACGAACCACTGTGTCGCGCACGGATATCTACTTACTATATTCGTTAGCCCTGCCGATTGCAATTTACCGAAATGTTATAGTTATTACGGTTTTTCATATTTAATAATTCATATAAATAAAGCTAGAGCTTTACGCCATTTTAAATATAACTAACGTGAATATAAAATCAAGCAAGCAAGCAAACTATTAATATCTCGTTTAGTTATGAGATCCGCTGGCCAAGAGCCGAACTTAAAAGTTTGCTAGTATAATGAGTAGGTAGTGAATATTTATGATTTATACAAGTAGCAGTAATATTTTTCATGATTTACTACTATTTTCTATTTAATTTAGGAAAGTCTGAGGAGTCAAAAGAAAGACTTCTAAATCTTTTAAATTAGGTACTTAACTCGCGACCAGCGGTATTAGCATGTACGTTATTAAATTATTTTAATATCATATTAATTACTTTCCTTAGTGTAATAAATTAATATAATAGTGATCACTTTGTTACAGGTATCAAATTAGTCGCCGCGAAGAAATCGAGAAAGCCACTGCTACACAAAACGGGAATGGGCTCAAGAGAGAATGAGTATGTACCTAATGAAGTTCGAATAAGATTAATTTTATGTTACATTAATAAGCTACTTTATTATTTGTAACAGTTGTACCATTTTACTCGTGACACAAGACTAAACGAGTGACGTAAGAAAGTCACAGTGAAGCGACGTTCAGTGTTCAATTGTGACTTAGAATGTAAGTAATGCCTGATGGGTAGATAATAATTTAGGTAATTAATCACACTGTGATTAATCTAGTCAAACCTTGCGAATAATTATTTATTTTCTTAAGTACATTTATCAGCTTTTTAGTTATAGAATGCCTCAAAAAAGGTGAGATGACCACGGTTATAAAAAATAGAACATTCAAAAGTTAATTTCTATTTCTTAAGGTGAATGCACCTCGAAGTAATGTAATTTCGTTATTTGTACCTAAAAGTGATATTAATTTAAGCGTAACATACTAGGTTCATTTTGTATGTGTGAGTGATGTGAATGTGTGTCGTGTTTGTAGATTCATACTTAACAATAACTGCCAGTGCATAATTATATTAATGATACCCTTAGTAAATGTTTACTGTACCTACTTCTTAAATTGATGATTAACTTACAAGGCATATTTTTAAATGAAAAGGTATTATTTGCTCAATCATAGTCATTATAAAATAACGCCTAGTAGGTAACCAGTAGTAAAATTTATCTTGCAATTAATTTGATGTTTCTTAATAATTCAACCAAAAAAGCTTCTTATCACAGAAGTTACAAACCTAATTTAAGGCTATACTATATTAACATTGTGTTTATTTGAATAATAATTATAAGAAAATGTAAAAGCAATAATTTTCTTTACTCTAAATACATATTATTATGACGTGATGTGCGATGTATGTGAACTTAACGAATAAATGGAAAGTATTATGGAGTAGTTTTATTATTTACCTTCTTACAATACCTATACTGGATGTAATGATTATGTTAAAGAAAACTGAAATTACAGGAAAATAAGTCTTTTACACTCTTGGCCTTATAGTTGTATAGCAGTCCATTTTTCAAGTAGATGAATACGAATTGTGTATGGTTATTTTAATAAATTGAAATATATATATTTTTTTATAAATATGTATTGTGTTGTGGTAGTATTAAATTATTTTCCTTTAATATTTACTACCACAACACATTACACATTTATAAAAATATATAATTTTCGAATATATAATATATATTTTTTTTAATTAAAATATATAAATCGGCGTCCCTGATGTTAAAATTATGTTAGTATACGCATTTAATACTTAATACAGAAATTTAACGCGCGTTGTCGTATTTTTTATAGAACATTTCGTGGCTTGTAAAATAAATTTGGTCATTAATATAATTAATATTATAGTTATCTCAAGTTAAGAGTCATTAGATTAGAAGAAAGAGAAACTATTTGTTTTTGTTTGTTATACATTAATATAATAAGTATAATTAGATTCATGTGGTCGCGTCTGCGATTGTGTGATTAAAATTCACTGAATCTGGAAGTGGTGACTTGGGTTAGAAGAAAAAACGTGATTGCTTTAAAGTTGTTTTTATTCACATAAGTATTATTGCGTGCAATCCTACAAAATATAATAATAATACACTGTAAATGTAATGTTAACGATAATAAGCATTTAACATATGCACATTAAAAATCAATTTATACATATATAGTAAATATCACATAGTTGTTACTGAATTGTTCAAGCAGGATCACGACCTGTTTGAAGTAATTCCAGAGCATTCTTTAAATTCCCAATGGCGGTTTTTACATCATCATAGTTGAGAGCACTACTAGCCCACTTACAATATTTCTGAGCCTTTGCTATTTGATCTGGAGAAAGTTGTGCAATTTTATTGTCACCGTATAATGAAGTCTGAGGCGGCGGTTGTTGCGGTTGCTGTGTAGGATCATAAGGGACAAAACCACCAGGATTTGGATCCGGTGTATACGGTACCGGTGGTAATTGGGAGGCTGCTCTTAATGCAGCGTTAGGATCAGGCAGAAAGCTGTTAAAGCTAGATGGGGCCACAGGGGGTGTTGCTGGCGTGACTGACGTGAAACCTGGAACCCCCGGCAAGTCAGTAGGAGCTGGCGCTGGAGCCGGCTGGCTGTCACTAGTAGAACCCTCAACATTTTCGTCGCCTTCCTCCGATTGCATTGGGCCTAGAAGACATTTGAAAGTGGTAAGTGTGTACAATATGCAAGACTATTGATAAAATTCGCCAGAGATAGCTAAGGCCAGCTATGTTTCATACGTTCCCTTAGCTTTGTTAAATATGAGCTGCCAAACTAATCAACACATAGGTCACATAGCCGGCCACGCGCACCCTACGCACGGCTGCGTGGTTATTTAACGTCAGTGATACAAGCGTCGGTTGCCGTAGACGTGTTTCTAAGCTACGTCAGCTATTTTTCCTCCGGACTCCTACCTCTCCCATAACATGAAGCCCTAACGATTCCTGAGCAAGGTTCTTGGGTTCGATTCAGGTCAAGCCACTGCTCGACCTGAAAATCCCAAGAACACTCTTGTGTTTTTCTATTATATTCTCAAAAGCAGCTCGGCGTTTGGATTTGTGCCCGGTTTTTGGTTATAGGCTCACCCCATAAAAAACACAGCAAGGAAATGTTATAAAATGAATAGTAAAGAAAATAGAAAATTGACTTAATTAACGCTAAGTCTAAGACAGTACCTGAGTAACGAAACCGAAACCTCTGTCGTTGTAAACTATCTATATGCATTGTTTACCGCTTAGCTACTATCAGGTGGGCCATAAGTTTGTTTGGAAAAAGTAAGATGATATGCCAACCAAATATTTAACCTAGTACTTCGCACTCTGTAGCCGCACTTGCATTTATTGGACTAAAACGTCAGTCATCATCGGTATTTAAATTGTACATTGGCATTATTTGAGAGAGCTGCATTAAGTCATCAAGCATTAAATTAGATAGATAGATGTTTAACACATATACATACATCCACGCCTTTTTCCCATGGGGGTAGGCAGAAACTACAGAATGCCATGTGTTATGATATCTGCATACCACTTTTATTTGTAAATATAAATTTAGCTAAAAATTGTACCTGGAACTGGTGTTTCTCCACTTTTGAGACAGTTATGAATGTAAGCAGCCTTCCATTTGGCATATTTCCTATTTTGTACTGCTTCGTCTGTCAGCTCACCAAAAGTAGTCAGAACATCATAAATCATACCAGCTGTGTAAAAAGCTTTTACAATATTTCTGAAATATAACATTATTAATTTTAATCTCACAATTAAGACTAGTCAGTTACTTATGACATTAAACTAAGGGCTGAAAAAAAGTAAATTACATCTATACCAGTAAACTATTCTGCTAGATATTTTCAGATATCAGTTTTTTTTAATTTTCTTCACCATTATTAACCATGGAAATTTGTTAACCTTATTTAAAAATAACATATTTAGTTTAAGTGTTGTTTGGAATTCGCATTTGACATTTCTCATTGCATTTTATTTGTTTTAATAAAAATTCCATTAGTAGTGCTTCATGCCATACAGGCATAAAGATTAATTGAGCAGTTACAGTTCATTTTCTAAGTAGGTGAAGTAAACATTCATCCTTCAAAATAAATTATATGAAAAAAAAATTAGATATTAATAAACCCCTTTTACATGAAATTTACCATAATGTTATTGAAAGAAGAAGAAAGAAAGAAAGAAAATAATATTTATTGACACAGTAAGAAAGTATGTTGAGAAATTATAGTAGTGTTTATTTAATACATTTATACATGCAGTAGAATCCCGATTGTCCGGACTTTGATTATCCGAACATCCGATTATCCGGACTTATTGTTCTCGGCTCTAATCGTGAATTTAAAAATGTTTTGACAGCGCAACGACACCTGTTACGACAAGTTTATTCCCGCTTCCGACCGTGTACTCTCATTTGTTTGCGAGATAGTGTTTATTATTGAGTTATTTTCTTTGATAGCGTTCAACTTAAAGGTTGTCTTGTTGTTACAACTGAAGCGCATCAGGGACTTTGCCGCAATAAAAAGATGTGATTAATTACGTCAAAGATCAATAACAAGTTATTTCCAACCAAAATTAAATTACATAGGTATTATGTAATTCATTATGTATCGTTATAGCTCGTTTTTTATATATCGTATTACATATACGACGCATGTAAAACCGATTAAATAATAAAAAATATTAATATTTCAATATTGTTTGATTTGCTTTGAAATTGATGATCCGGAATACCCCGGTTTTATTAGATCCGGATAATCGGGATTCTACTGTATTTGTTAACCTTATTTAATGCAAATTTTGTTTAAACACAAATATTATTTTTGGGTGAAATTACCAGAAAATAAGTTCATTAATTTATGCACTGCTATGACCACTACCAGATTCTACTAAAATCATTTACCAAATTTATATAACTTAATAACTAAAGATATATAAGTTCATAATACATACTTCCCATAATTTTGTTCCCGGTCCTGTTTGTCAGCATACAAAAACAGCTTCAAGGCATAATTCTCCAAGTGTGCTTGTGCAGCAACCTCATTTGAAATAGCATCATTATCTTTATTGATTTTCTTACACTCTTCTAACCAGTCCATAAGAGCTGTAAAAAAATATACCTATACATTTTTTATTTTCTTTGTTGAATACACAAACTTGTGTGTGAATATTAAGTGACTTCTAAATAAACAAGATCTCATTCCTGTCAGTTTAAATGTTTACAACAGCATCAATGATTTAATAAATTCATTTAGCATGGTAAACTAAAAATAAGTTAATATAACACAGATTTATGGAATATAGAGTACCTACATAAGATATTTTGAAATCAAAACAATCTATGAACAAGAGACATCACAGAACATTATGAAGCAGAATATACAGTATTATGTCTACCATAAAAAGAAAATAGAAGTATAATGATGAATCTGTAACATCAGTTTTATTAAAAATAAATGTCATAAGTCTAAACAAATTACTTTAAAAATAACTTCTTCAGTATGCTGTAGATTTAAAGTAATTAAAGTTATAATTTATGATGCTTTTTAACATACCCATCAAAAGCTTTGTTTCTTCTGGAGTCTTCTTATTAGTTATTTTAAGACCTACTTGTAAGGCATGTAGTCGACACCAGTATGCCACAACTGGATCTCTGGTATCATGTTCTGCAGCAGTCTTCAAGTAATGCTGAATAGATTTTAAGCTCGGTGGGCATTCAGGTATATTCACAGACATTTTTAATTAAACTGTAAAGTATGATACAAAATAGTAAATAGAATACTGCTGATAATTATAACTTCAGATTTTACAAAATATATATGTATTCGGATTATGCCTTACAGTCTGACAACTACCTTCATCGACAAGCAAATTGATTAAGCTGTGTTAAATATATTTATTAGCCTATCTATGCACACGCAATCATAAAATAGTGAATTCACAAATAGTTGATAATAGTTCACAGTAAACAGATAATATTTTAAGGAGTTTCTGTCATACGCATACGCAGAAATAAAAATAACAATGACTCAATCAAATGTCAAATTTTGATACCAGATACAAATAATTGATCATTATATGCCTAGTCGAAAGACACAGCGTTTATGTGAAGAAGCTGTCTATGATCTTGCCATCAAGGAGCATATTTAGTTAAAAACATACCTGTTTGTCTCTGTTTACTGAAGTTACCATGAATTCCATCCGGCAGGGGCGCTGCGTCCTTCCCGCGCGTCCGTTGATTCACTTCATAGCGTTTGTGATTTTCGTCGCGTAAGGAGCGAAAATTTTCCAAAGTTGTAAAAGTGAGAACTAAGTGTTCCTACTTTGATTTTTTATTTATTTAGCTGAAATAAGTGCTTTATCGCATAAGTTTAATGTAGTGTGTGTGGGTGTCGTCGTTAGCGGCAGTTAGGTGAGTACCTACTTATACTTATGAATCAGTCGGAGGCTTCCGATGCGCAAGTCGTCGCTCCCGAGGGAGGGCGAAGTGCTAGGAGCTCTAGCTCAATAGAAAGCAGCAGCTCTTCCTCATCTTCAGAAGATGAGGAGGGTTTTGCGGACCCACCACCAAACAATAGATCCAGGCGGATGTCGAAGCAGGTCGAATCCTGTTAAGACTCGCCAATAAATCAAGTCGATTTCCTTTCAGAGTGCGTAGCTCAGATTCCATCATACCTAAATGCATTAAATAGTAACAAAACTCATAATAGTTCAGATAATGCCGGCCATTCCAAGATGTCCGAAACAATTTTTTCTTTTATACCTACTACTAATATGTCATTAGGAAAGTTAATAATAACTTTATACCTAGTGCTGACCCAAGTAAATTAGCGGAAATCAGTAATTTACAACAGTCTAACTCGCAAGCTTGGAAAGGCATAAGATATAAAAAAGCATTACAGGCTCACTTCGCTACCCGGAGTAGCGATGTGATTGTGAGATTTACAGGTCTGAAATTAGATGAGGAGCTCTGTCATTTAAATAAGGGAACAGATTATTAACTAATACTGAACATTTACTAGCGGGATTATCGAATGCAGTCTTACATAGTCGACAACTATTTAAGTAAATGGTTTACAGGACGTCATAGATTAGGCTTCTAATGCAGGTACGGAACTTAATGCAAACTCGGGTAAATTTACAGAAATATTTGGTCTGTTATCTCCATCATATAAAAATATGGAGTCATGTATGCAGGTTAATTGCGCAAAATAGGCAGAATGTATTGAGGTTATATGTGACCGTATTCTAAAAGAAATAAACAATGTCAATTTAAAAATTGCGTTTCAAAACATTCCACCCAGTTTGAAACACCTAATTAATAGGGATGCTCGTATTCCGCTGGTATACTCTTTGGGGAGATCCCAGGTGTGGCTAAACATGCCAAGTTATTTAAAGAATAAAAATAAATTTAGTGACAGTAATAATACTAACTTAAATAAAAAAAAATAAAAAAATTAAATGGTCCTCTAAATCAAGAAAATTTGATAAGGAAAATAAATCAAAAGTTGAGAGAAATTACTATAATAACTATCATATAAAATATTCCCCTGTCTCACAGACTCCCATGACAACTCCAACATTAATAAAGACAAGTGACTATCAAAGCAGGATATTCAAGGGGGGTACCATGTTCAGATATGAGCACAGCTGAGGGTGAGCAAATATGTTCAAAATTTTATAGCCAGGGGCTGTATACCCTTTTTTAACAAAACCTCCCGTGCAATATCCTTGCAAGAAAATAATAACCAGATTTGCTACAAAGCAATCAGCAAAAATGACACAAGTCATAAGCGAACTCAAGGAAGTGGGCATTTTAGAGAAAATAAAATTAACCGCACCGGGTTTTCATTCAAAGATGATTTTGATAAAAACCCAGACGAGGAGTACAACTCATATTCAATTTAAGAAAACTGAATATGCATGTCTCAACTCGTCATTTCCAAGTCATTTCTCGAGTGGATATTATTCTGTTCCTTCAAGATCAGGACTGGATGATAAAAATCGACCTCTACCAAGCCTACTTCCATTTATGCATAAAGGAAACCCACAGGTGTTTTCTACGTATAATATATGGAGGCGAGATATTGCAGTAAACAGCCCTAACCTTCGGTCTTTCATCAGCCCCTCACTCTTTCGTTTCTGTTACCAATTGGATTGCGGAAATCCTTCAGAGACAGGGCATAAGGATAAAAATTAATTTTCATTTATTAATTATTAATAGTTTATTTAACCAATCAAAACCAAGCAAAGCTTGTAGAACCCTGATAAAGTTGGGTTGGCAAGTGAATTATCAATAATCACTTTTCACCCCAACTCAGTAACTAGAATACTTAGGCATGACATGGAACACAAAATCCAATTTAATATCTCTTCCTGTCAAAAAAGTACTGAATATAACAGAAATGTCAACCAATTTATTGTAAAAGAAAATGGCCTGTCTCCGGAAGGTACAGAAATGGCTGGGTATAATAAACTTTACCAATTTAGCGACACTGAATGGTCACCTGCACTATCGCAGAACACCGATTTTACTAAAATCATTCAGAGGAGGCAGACCAAGGCAAGAGAGGATGTTACCTCCTCTAGTAGACTCTTGAGTAGAGTTACTAAAGTGGCTAAAAAATGCAAGGTTAAAAGTGCAACCACAGACGCGGCGGACGCGGGCTGGGGAGCACACCTGAACAACACAATGTTGTCGGGCAATTGGAGTCCTCGCCAGCTAAAGTGGCACTCCAATGTGAAGGAGATGTATGCCGTGTATGCAGCCTTATCACAACAAGGTGCAGACATGAGGGGTGCACACGTACTGGTACACTCAGACAATCGCACCCTGATAGCCTACATAAGGAACGAAGGGAGTACCCGTTCCTTACCCCTGTTGGGCCTAACAGACAAACTCCTTCACTTGACCGAGCAGCTCAACATAACGCTGTCGGCTTCTTACCTCTTAGGGAGGTTAAACAGGATTGCAGACCACCTCTCAAGAGGAAAGCCTGTGCCCAAGTGGCATCTGCAAATCCAAGCCAGGGTGGCAATATTCAAAAAATAGGGCGTGCCAGACATATACTTGTTTGCATCAAAAGAAACCGCAGTCGTCCCGCGGTACGTAACCTGGGACTCGACAGATGGGTCAGCAGTTTTCTGCGACGCCTCCAGTCAAAATTGGAACTGTCAGTTGGGCTGGGTTTTCCCCCACCCAATCTAGTCCCTTGGGTACTGGCACATTTGAACAAAGCCAAGGGAATGTTCACCTTAATAGTCCCACATTGGGACCAGTACTTTGGGTTAACCGACCTCAAAGCCAGAGCCCTAGCAGATCCATTGCCAACATTGGATCTGCAGCAGAATCTAATCGATCAAACAACAGGTCTAGGTCCCCCACAGGTGGACAAATTGTCCTTCCAAACCTGAATCAAACCTCCCAAAATGGGGGGGGGGGGTCAGCTCTCAAACTGGAATAGAGAGGAAATACAATTATTGAGTAGCAGTTGGCGAACTAGCACTCTAAACACATACAAAACCCCTATAAACAGGTGGTTAGCATTTTCCACCACAAATAATGTTAATAATAAAAATCCAGATGGCAGAGATGTTGCAAGGTTTTGTAACAAATCTTTATTTAGAACTATTTTATAGTGTATATGTATATATAATATACACTATATACAATAATATTGTGTTATATATACTATAACACAATATTATTACATAAATCTGCTATTTCTACTTATTGTGTTTCAACAGTAGAAAACCTTTCCAAAAAATTTCCTTTGTTAACAAGTAATAAAAGCCATTGCATTGATTAAACTCAAACCTACAAAATCGCCTTTATGGCATATCCCTTTATTATTTAATTGGTTAGAAACCACTGTTTATAGCACCAATTCGCTTTTTGATATATACATATAGAAGAACTGCATTAATTTTGCTCTTAGCATCAGGTCCAAGAATACATGACCTTACCTTACTAGACATATCTCAAAACAACTGCATAGAAGAAGAGGACATCATTGTGCTGTGGTCCAGGTTTGGATAATAACAGATTCAAGCCATTAAGGCAGTCAGGATGGTCATTGGTGAAACACCCAAATGCCCTGTACATATATGTCCTGTAAGACATATCAAACAATTAATTTAGACTTCGCAGCATAGTCGGGTAAATAGTAATATATCCAGTTTATTTATTTATTCCTCTTAAAGGGTAAGTTAAGCCAACTACTAGAACCCTAATTGCAGGATGGGTTAAAATTGTTTTTAAAGCAGTAGGCATAAGTGCACCACCAGGGAGTATTAGAGCTGCAGTAGCATTCAAAGGCTGGTGGAAAAATGTACATTGTAATTGAAGAAAGACTAAAAACAGGCAATTGGAAAAGTGATAAAACTTTAAGAAGATTTTATTTCATTGCAGGGAAATCATTCAGAAAGATAAAAATGAGGATTTACTTAGATCAAATTTCTCATGTGTCTAGAGTTTATATTTTAATTGATAATTACAAATATAGAATTGATCTTAATTAGCATCTACTGTAGATGCACCTTTTTTATAATATTGATTGTTAATGATCATGAGACTGAGTGCCAAATTATTATAATATCTTAATTAATAACATTTTGTTTATTGTAGTAGTAGATAACCATACTACATAATAATATATAACTATATAAATGAGTCGTTTATAATTCTTACTTATATTTTGTTATATAATGTTAGAAAAAATAATAATTGATTATTAATAAGAATAAATGTTTAAAGTATGAGAAACAATTCTTGGTATTTTACACATTTATATCCAATTCACATAGCGTTTGCAGTTACCATCACCAGCAGATATCAAACAAGTCTTCACATAAACGCTGTGTCTTTCGACTAGGCATATAATAGGACTGTTTTACATTAAAATAAAACAGTTATTATGTGCCGAAAGAAAGACACAGCGTTAGAGCAAGGGCCTGGCTGGTGAGTGAAGACACTATGAAGTGAATCAACGGACGCGCGGGAAGGACGCAGCGCCCCTGCCGGATGGAATTCATGGTAACTTCAGTAAACAGAGACAAACAGGTATGTTTTTAACTAAATATGCTCCTTGATGGCAAGATCATAGACAGCTTCTTCACATAAACGCTGTGTCTTTCTTTCGGCACATAATAACTGTTTTATTTTAATGTAAAACAGTCCTACAATAATCAATTATTTTTCTAGAAGCCAGGTAATATATACTTGAAATTTCAGATTATTATGTTTGAATACAATGGAAACTAAATGGAAAATCTATATCAATAAGTTTAAAGCTTAAAAGTCTCAGTATCTAACCATACACACACATGTGAAACGTAAATGAAAACAAATTCACCTTTGACATTGACATTTGTCATTGTCAAAAATCTAAGCAGTCGTATTTGAGAAATGAATTTGTTGAATTTATATTTTGCATAAAATATACTCTATTGTAAACGATTTCGTTCACATCATTGATCATATTCAAAATGCCATCCAAGCAAAGAAAGATTGCTATGATGGGGTACCGTTCCGTAGGTAATATTATCGTTTCAGTCTTGTGCGTCATATTTAGTTGTATGTGACGTTACAATAATATTTATATTAACGTTTACAGGCAAATCATCCTTAATTATACAGTTTGTAGAAGGACAGTTCGTTGATTCATATGACCCAACAATCGAAAACAGTAAGTATTTCATAGATTATTTACGCTAAAACTCATTATTATGACACTACGATCGGTATTGAGTACCCATGCCAGACAACCCACATGCTCACCAGTATCAAATATTTTGTATTCTTTTGATTGAAAATGACTTATAAATGGCCTCAGGAGGCATTACCATGGTGACTGTTTTCCAATCATTCACAAAACAGTAAAAGCCCTTTTATAAGAATATAAAAACCTATTAAAATTTAAACTAGTATTCTCTGTTTATTGTTGCTTTGGATTATCTATTTAAATATAAATAAATACCTATTTCATAATCGTAACATTTTTAAACTACAATAATTCTAAATAATTTTCTGAATCCAATGATCTCTTATTTATAACAAAACAAAAATGTCCTTTGTTTGCCACTCTACAAATTGAACATTTACTTCAAAATTAATGTCACATGGGGGGTAATTTTTATGTAGATAGCAGTTAACAGTACACCATTATATTATGTAACATTATCAGCAATCTATTTATCTCGTTGCTTACCACGGAGCTAGATGGCGCTGTGTAATAAATGTCCAGAAATATTTATTTATTTACCACCAGCTCTCAGATTAAGTTTGATTATGATATGCTGGCTTGGCATATGTAGTATATGGATATTTATTATTTTATTGACTTTATATATTATTAATTCCTTATTGAGATTGAGGTTACTCTTAAGATTCATTCTGATAGGTTAATTTATTATTGTATCAAGGATTGTATTTTTATTAATGAATATGATACACTGTATCTTTTATTGTAAACATATAAAATTAACAAATTTGTATAATTTATTCCAAAGCATTCACAAAATTCATCAGGCTGAATTCAACTGAATATGAGGTGAAGCTAGTTGATACAGCTGGTCAAGATGAATATAGCATATTTCCACTCCAGTATAGCATGGACTTTCATGGTTATGTACTAGTATACTCCATAACATCCAGCAAGAGTTTTCAAATAGTACAAATTATTTATGATAAACTTTTGGACATGATTGGAAAAATACAGTAAGTAGTACGCTAAGTAATAAATATATCCATTACTCATGTCTTAATTTCTCACTCTTATGTATAATATTAAATTTCAGTGTACCCATCGTATTAGTTGGGAACAAAACAGATCTTCATTTAGAAAGAAAAATAAGTACAGAGGAAGGCAAGAGACTTGCAGAAAAATGGAAGGCTGCATTTGTTGAAACCAGTGCTAAACGGAATGAGGTGAGTTTCAAATCAGGTTTTCATTCTTAAGTCAAATTCAATTGTCTGCATAACTTAGTATGATGATAACTTGTGTGTTCTTACCACACACTATCTTTCTTAAATTTATTAAAACAGAATCACACAGAGCTTGAGTGTCAATTACAGTCATCAGTCAATTAATGGTATTATTTTCACATCTACAATATTTTATTTTCCTTGATTAATTGTGCTTAATTTTCGAATTTCAGTCTGTGACTGACATGTTCCATGCTATACTATCGGAGATTGAGAGATCAGATGGACATATACCAGACAAGAATGGGTGTGTTGTTTCTTAATGAAAGTTTATGTTTAATGAACAAAGTGCTTTTTACTTAAGCTAAAGTGATTTTAATGTAGTGTTTATATGTGCACAGCAAGCTTAATGTTGCGACCATTGCTATTTTTGGTATATACAATGTTATTATAATTATGTTACTATTATACCTCAGGAAGGTGGATGTATGTGAACAATTTGAGCTGTATAAGACAAAGGCATGTTTTAGTTTTTTTTTTGTATTTGACATCTAAGTTGATTAAGCTAACAATACATAAGGTACACAGAACGTCTACTAACGGGTGATATAATATAATATTACCTATTGAGAAAGCATTACATTTTTGTTTTATTAGTTTAACATTGTCCAAAACAAAGTAAAAAATATTATTTTTGTAAAAACTATTCACACAATACAACATCACGTCAATACAAGATCATTATTAAAAGGTAAACCAATATAAAGGCGGGTTATATAACCCAGTACGCATAATAATGGCAGCGATAATAAGCAGCGACGCCCACATAGTGTAGTTTTAAAGGACATAATGTTTAAAAATGTCAGGAATTGGTAACTGAAACCAGTACAAGTGCAAAATTTAAAAAATCTCCATTCCTAACATCAATCTGACTCACTATTATCATGCGTAATGTACTGCAACTTTTTGTCGTTCCATTTTTGCACAAAAAAATCTTAGTTATTACAGTTATTGAGTTATATTAATATCTTTTTCATATCTTACAAAGGTAGGTATTAATGTATAGAACAAAAGTTTTTCATTATCATAGGTATTATGACCCTCTTTTTGGGATTGGTTTATTTTTTTAGTGTGTAAAATCTGCAAACTTCATTTGTAAATTTATTTATTTAAATTAATCAGTAGATACTATTTAATTCAGATAACATCTAATACAGGTAATCATTTAATTAATTATTTATTTAATTAAATTAAATTAATCATTTCATTGATTAATAAATATCTCAGTTTAATTCATTTAATAATTTCTGAATTGTAATACCCTTGTATTTATTGAAATATTTTTTTTTATATTATGATTGGTGTTAATAGACAATACTGTAAAAAATCTTAATAACTAAATGGGTGCATATTTGTTATGTTTTCTCTTATTATGTGATGTACTTATAGTTAACATGCATATACTGAATTATTAGGAAGGGTATATCAATGCGAAAGTTCATAGTGATTAAATAACTTTTAGTATATTGTATTCATATATTCAGCCACTCTTGTTATAATTGCAGCAGAAAAATATAAAAGAATAATTTCAGATAAAAAAGAATTTAGTTTGTACAAAATAGTCATTTTTTTTTTCTATTTCCTAAATTAACAATAATCTCTTTTCTGATTGATATACATTTTCGAATAACCGTGTATATAATTGTATATATATTATGTTCTTATTTTAGGAATAATTTTATGTAAACATTATTTTATGGAATATTTTTGGTAACACATCTGTTCCTGTCTAATGTCCTTATGACATAAAGTAGTCTTACTTGCTGTAAGTTCATGCATTCGCACACAGTTCAAACCGAACCTAATCGGTTGAACGCTATTCTCGCCTTGCTACTTTTATTTAGCATCTATAAAATGCTGATTCAAGATTTATCGATGGTTGCAAATTGGTTCTGGACATTTTACTTCCTGCTAAACCCCAGTACTGATGTTGGATAATAGAAATTTATAAACCTTAGACAGGAAAGCAAAATAATACTTAATTACAACAACAACAACCAACTTAACATAAAAAATCGACATTAGAATGTAGAAGGTATATGATAATATATTCAGAATATATGTAAATCGAAATCCAATACACTAAATATAATATAATTATGTATCAATCTTATTATAAGCAGAACATAATTAATTAATGTTCTTATAGATACATATTTACAACCATCATCATGTAAATCAAACCTTGTTCGTTCGTTTGCGTTCAGTTAAAACACAAATAATGTTTGTTAAGAAGTAAACATATAATAGAACTACATATTTTATATTTTGTATAAATGTATAAACATTAGATTAAAGCGTAATTTTTCTTGTGTTTATGAATAGTTAAATTATGTTGTGTGAGTATGCATTTAATTTATACTCTGTCTCACTATAGAGGTTCGAGTTATAAACTATATTTTAATCCCCGTATTTCCGTATGTCTAATGTGCCTGTTCATTATAATCACAATCATGCTGGAATAATAGGAGCTCGATTAGAGTAAATAAAAATAGTAAAATTCTTCACCAAGCTAAAACGAAATCACTCAATAGGAAATCTCTTGATAGTTTTTAATATTGGGACATATGAAAAAACTTTGAGGCACCGCGTTAATGCTTGGTATGTTTAGCATACTCGTTTAATTTACTGTAGCAATTATCAAGTCTAGTAATCTGGATACCATTAATGTATAATGCCATCACATTCATAGGTATTTGTGAAGTAGATATGTAAGTACCTAAGTTTGATGTATGTACCGTAGGAAACTATTAACTTTTACAGTTGAAGGTAAAATAAACTCGTGTCTAGAAAGAATTAAATCGTTCCAATTCTAATTATATGTATAAAAACTTAAGTGAATGGGTATTCCTTTTTCCAGCAAATCTGAAACTACAAGACAGTGCCAGACAAAAGGTGATTTGAGTTATTTTATTATACAATAAAAATATAATACCTACGTAATTGGTCAATAATATTTCTGGAATATATAATAAAACTAGAAATACTACTAATAATAAGTTATAATAAGTTCTTAGAATTTTATACATTGACTATTGACATTGACTATTATTTCTGTTAGATGTATGGTATGAAACTTTTATACCATACATCTAACAGAAATAGTCAATGTGTAAAATTCTAAGAAAAATTCAAAATACCTTTGATTTCGGATCATAGATATAAAAAAAATAGAGACATCCGAATTGAGAACCTCCTCCTTTTTGAAGTCGGTTAAAAACAGCCTCACAAAAGCGACCACTCTCTAGAAAGAAACAAAACGACTGTGTGGATAATACCTTCCTCTCTCTTATCGCAAGCAGAGTGCTACTTTCTAACGCGTATGCGCCGACCGGACTAAAAAGAGATAGATTGACCGCACATTTACTCAATTTACTCTCTTGTATATTACCGTCGGTATTCACTGAATTCATTTGCAATTGAATTCAGGAATTCCAACTCGATCCATGTTTCTCTGTCTAAGTTTTGGAAATCCAAGTACCTATCACCTAAAAATCTCTGTTTAATATCTCTAGGTCTACAAATAGACATCGTTTTTCTTCAAAATTACAGATATTACGATCCAGGGGAGGTCATAGAAGTCATGATCGATCGTCCCCCTTGGGTTGGGTTAATCGACCAGAAAATAGTCTATTTAATTAGAAATATCGAATCGGAAAACTGTTATGACTAAATAAATGACCATGTGACCCCCCTGAACTCATAAATAAGCTCATGCCAACTTTTAAAGTTGAAACTTTTTTCGTTGGGAGTTTCCCTGTATTTTTACAATGGGATGACTTTTTTTAGGCCCTTTGATCATTCTAGATGACCCCCCTGAGTTGAAAGTTGGATCCGCCATTGATTACGATGGCCAAAATATACAAAGTTCTTTTACTTTTTGTATGGAATTATGGGTTATTTAAGAAAATATATAGCATTGTTCTTGTCTTCTTATCTCTAAACTTAGTTTACTACAGGATTATCCATCAGCATTCTTCATGTAATTTGATGGGATTTTGTATCGGTTTATCCTTGTTAATACGTATCTAACTGTATCCAACTCTAGCTACAACTAAATTGTTTTCGAAACCAAAGACGTCTAGTTTGGTAGGTACAGTACCCACATACCTACTATTGCCACAATACCGTTTCACATAATAGAGCAAATTTTTTTTTTTCACTTATTTGCTGCGTGTATGTTTTCCAAATTTAAGGTCAAGGGCTGATGGAGCAGCTAGCAGTGATTTCTATTTATAGAAAATTTAAGCTTACCTACTCTCTTATTTGTAAATATTCAACTACAATTTAAAATAAATTACTGCCACCACTAAAAAATGTTTTATTTCGACAATACATATATTTGTAGCCAGATTTGAACGACTGTTAATATCACAGACTATATTGAACTAGAAGCTGGACATTCGCGTGTCTTTTAAAAGTTAATGATTCCCAGCAGGCTTGCTATGGTACCTACTGTTAAGTCGTGTGCGTGAGGAGGAATTTGAAATATAGTTATTACCTACCGGGAGTATAAACTCACTACCTACATAATATAATTACTTATATATTTTTTGGGTTACCTACTTAGATAATATTCTGGTTTACAGGTAACTTAATTTTACTTGTAGAGTTTTGTCATTGGCGCAATATTTTTAAGTTCTTAAAATAGAACTGCTTGAAGCTCGTAGATAGGTATTGTAATTTATAGCATTCGGGTGTAATGTTTTGCTAACTTTTATCATCATCATATCAGCTAAATGACGTCCACTGCTCGAATTAATTGGCATTATGTGTATAGTGAAGGGTTCAGTAACAGTACCGTGCATAATGCAATAACATGTGCTAATGAGCAGGGTAAGCTTCATTAATAATCTCTACATGGAAACTTTGGAAAGTCAATTATATCCATGAACGTATAAAAAAAGGTGAAATGCCGTTGTGAAATTAATCTAGCCAGTGACAAATAATATTGCAAACTCCTTGATCATGCAATTTTAATATTGCTAGTAAAATCATCTTTATGCCGAAGTATTAAGGTTGAACAGGAATTGTTTAGTTATTATTGTATTGATGTGTGCATACTATATATTTGTGAATCCTACACTGATCATATATATAATAATGTGCTTTTGGCTGTAAACATATTACTGGAAAAAAGCAGTCACATATTAACGAATCTAAATCTTGAGCACAATTTAATGAAGCTTAAAGTTGTCACATTGTTATGAACTTTTTTGACGTTAATATATTTTAGTACCCTAGAAATGCCCATTTATATTGATGAACTCGACTGTACATATAGATGAACGTAACTTCACTCCGTGGAATTTTACTCTGCACATTAGTAACAATATACTTTACTATCATTTGTTAGGGTTCCGTTCCGAAAGGACCCTATTACTAAGCCTCCGCTGTCCGTTCGTCCGTCTGTCTGTCATTAGGTTGTATCTCATTAACCGTGATAGCTAAATAGTGGAAATGTTCCAAAGAATGTATTTCTGCCGCTGTAACAACAAATGTATAAAAAGATTATATAATAAATATTTATGGGAGGCTATAATACAACAAACGTGATTTTTCGGCGACAGGTAGCCGGTAAATTGTACGGAACCCTTCGTGCGCTAGTACGACTCGCATTTAGTCGGTTTTTAAAAGCTTTGTCTCACGCTAATATTTTCTCCAAGATCCACGATATACGATAAAGAGAGAGTTTACTTAAACCCAGGCGTGGAACAAGAAATATTGGTCTCCATTGTGATTCGAACCGGCGAGCGAATTTATTATTCAATAATATTACTGGATTTGTTTTTTTATGAGATTTAAAGGAGATAGAAGCAAAATATGTTATTTTACCTTTCCATCAAAAATAAAAAAGAGTGCTAGGACTAGGTTTTAATATTACACTAATATCTAAGTCGGTTTTCTTAGATCCAGAGACTAAATTGGCGAAAAAAATGGCAGTGTGTAGTTTATGGCTTATGGGCACTTTACACAAACAAAAATGTATATCTAGTGTTTTACTGGGTGGTCGTTTGTGATGAAAATTAGATTTATAAATGCATGCAATCATAATCGGAGATATATTATATGGGCGAATGACCTATTAGCACATCAGTCTAAATACAATACCACAACATAATGTAAGCTAATCTAACACAATTTGAAAAACAATTTTTAACCTTTCCTCGCATTTTGTTCCCGATCATTAATTAAATAAACCCAATGTGAATTTAATTACGCGAATGTGAGGTATAACTTTAGCATTTTTGTTTTACTTTCTATAATTGAGTTTGGACGAATTAAATGTAATGTCACCCATCGAATTCTCATACGAAATTCGTGTGAGGTTTCAGAAGAACTATAATTTTGTTCATCGTTAAATCTTATACAGGTGTTTCATGTGCGGTGTCAAGCCGGTGCGGGGTGATAGGGGCCTAGACGAATTATTATTAAATTTTGTATGTTTATTTGATAGGTCTGAGAATCGGTCGTAGGCTATTTTTTACACCCCTAGGTAATAAAGATGCCCCTTACTAGACTTTTTTAAAATATTTTTAACATTTTCTTGTATTTTTTTAATGATTTGGCATTAAATGATACTTATAACCCTAAATTTTCACTCTTCTACCACCAACCCCTGTGGCAAAACAACGTTTGCTGGGTCAGCTAGTAATTAAATAAATATGGACAACATGGCTGCATGAACTAGATTCCTTTGCCGTATTATTTACAGCAAGAATAATGAATAAAAAAACCGGGTTAATGTCAAAATGACAGAAAATTGTCAACAAATTATTGTGAAAATGGCGACTACAGGAGTAGGCTTTCGATGGTTAGACTTATTAGAAAAAGAATTCGACAAAGCATGTGTCGAATTAGATACCTCGATAAGTAAGTCAAATACGTAATATACTATTTTTAACATTTTATCTTGCACTTAACCTAGCCTATAGTAAATTGTTGATTATGGAACAGAAGCTACTTATTCCACTGGTTATTGCTGGAGATTTTATGTGATCTTAACCATTTTATATCAATAATCTTGAATTAATATCATCTATATCACAGTTCGAATAAAACAAGTCCAAACAATACCTCCTATAACCGTGCTTCTTGGGAACTTTCGCCTATTCGATCAATGTTTTTATGATAGTCCTTGACTGACTTCAAAATTTTAGATAAGTTAAAATATTGTTCTAGAATGTATGAGTTTTTACTCATTCCATATTTAATTATTTAATGGACAAACTGTAATAATGCTATGACTTTGACAATACCAAGACACAACCAAAACATGCTCATTGAAATATAAATTCGAAATAGATACAAAACTATTGTTTTAGTTACTGTGGGATTTATCGTTTTTCTTATCCGCCCCTAAGACGACACTCTGACCGAATATCTGCACCTAACTTGGTGATTTTATGCTATCATATTGTTCATAAGCACTAAGAACACTGAATTTTGAATGGAAATTAAAAATGTTTTGTGAATTAGTTATTCCCTGGGAATAGTGACTGAAACTATTACCTTCTTTACCATGAAGATCTTTCAATCTGCATGTGAAAATTTGTGCACCCTGTACAGGAGAATATACAGAGAGCATTACATATACCTCAATATTTTTTTTCTAGGAATATATAATGTCTTTTCAACAAATACAAAATGATGTTTGTGAATTACAGCAGAGTTGGAGACAGACGAGCCAGAAGTCGTGTTTGGTGCTCGCCAGAAGATTGCCACACTCAGCTCTTGCTTTTCACAACTCACCCACAAGGCACTTACTATATTCCAGAACAGTGCCAAAATAGAGGTATGTTATGCTAATCTTGAAATGATAGTTCGATTTTTCTAAAACCATGTACCTATGTATGTTATGTAAAATGATGATATCATATATTCTCATCAAAATGTACCTATGTATGTAATGTAAAATGATGGTACAATTAATAATCCACTAAAGGTATGCTTGAGACTACAACACTATATTACGAGTATCTCTAATTGTAAAATTAGAGACACAGAGATACTCAATTTATACATAAATTCCAACATGTATAGTGTCATAGTCTAAGTGTTCCTTTGTATTCCCTATCATTTGATCATATTATTTTGGCAATGGCGGAAATATCAGCTTCTGTATCACAGATTGTGAGAAGTGATAATTAAATGTGCCATTAATATTATAGTATAATCCATGCTATTATTTTTATGTCATGTTGTAAAGTATGACGTAATATTGACTACCATTATGATTATGTAAACAAATGTATAGTAAAATGAACAACAGGATGCCAGAGATTTACGTATTTTTAATTATGTTTTAGTTACTGAGGTAATTCTATCTGATAGCTATGTTATAATTATATTACAACTTAAGAAATAAGATTTTTGACTGCAAAGACTTGCATGATGGGAGGCATGTACAAGGTCTAAAATGGAGAACACAATTGAAGTACCCAAATATGCTTTCAGACCCAGTCACATACATTCAAGTTAGTTCTATGTTCATTTTAGAAAAAGAATGTCAACAAATAGTATAGTATGTATATGCCTGCCCATATCTTATATTTCCCATAGGTAGCCATGACGTCTTGGAAGATGTAGCTCAGATTCGCTAGAAAGTTCTAATTAAAGCTATAGGTATATTATTAGCAGAGAGATGACAATAACATTGAACTAAAACATAAATGCATGAATGAATTATTTTTACAAGAATAGAAAAGGCAGGCAGATATACTTTGTATAAACAAAAACTAATGGGTATGTAAACTTAAACTAGATGTTATCTAAAAGTCGCCAAATTCATTAAAATATCATAAAACTAAGTCTCTGATTGTGACCAAAATACATGTTTTCTAAAAATGCCTCTACTGGTCTCTTTAATCGCCTTCACCTTGTCATTAACTAGATTAAATACGATCTTGATGATAAGATCTCACGGTTAATTATCAATTCTGGAACTTCAAAATCGGGAATCATACATATAAAAGCTAAAAGGAGGAGCGATGTAAATCTTCAGAATTGTTTGGTGCGCAAGGCTACTTCAGCTTCAGCAAAAAGTTTACCATCAAACAGTTTTTCAAACGTGCCTATAAACGATATTTCGATCGCATCTACTATATCCGATACAAGTCCAGTGCTCCACCTATAAGCCTAAGATTAGTTCGGTTGGACTCTCCAGACACGATCCTTTCACCCTGATGACCTAATCACGCTCCAGTAATCCAATCCCGAAATTAGCAATTTAGACACTCCACACCACGTCCGATTTCGTCCATCCGTACCATGGTGTACCGCGTCTTGAATTCCCGTAAACGTTCCTCCCCGCCCCTTACTCGAACCAGCCGGTGCTGTGAAATCCCCAGCAACACCCCTGAAGTTCGCGCTATATTTATTGAAAAATTTAAATTACAAATTTTTTTTAGTGAACCGACAACGTTTTACGCTTCTTATTTATTTTTAAATGTCGCGCCTTAACACAAAAACTCCATATAAGATAAATGGGTTCTATTATTATTATTGCTACCATGGTTGATGTTTTGGAAATATGTTCGGCGTACAGAAACCGTCCCAATTTTTTTTGTGATTGAAACATCCATGACTCCGACGTACCTAAACGACTGAATAGGTTTCATTAGAGATGTAAAAATACCGTATATATAATACCAAATGATCTGGTATTTTATTGGTATTATACAATAAACTACGGTATTATTTGTATTTTATTGATTAATTGTTAAATTACATTTTCATAGATTTTTCACATATTATTGGTGACTGCTAATCATATCACTTCCCCAATGAACTCTGGCAACATTACTCACTCGCAGAAACACAACTATTGTTGTTTCACTGCGATCTAATATAGGACCGAGGTACTTCCTCAGTCAGGCAGCTCAATTTCAGTGAAAAATCTCGCTATGCCCTACTTCTCGAAAAACCTGCCCCTCTCCCTGCATTGAATAGGCACCCATCCCTTACTAATGTTGTTTTTAATAACTACATAACATGTTAAATACTTAAAACGAATAATACGAAACATACCATATTTTATGGTGTAAAACCATAAAATACGGTATTTTTCGTATTATAGCCAAAAGTACAAATGGTATAATACCAGCCTAACATCTCTAGATTTCACACGTTATTATACTGGACGAGAAATAGAAAAAACAGGTTGGAATAATGACGAGTATTGTTTAAAAGAAAAGACCAATAGGTGCTTATATAATCTATATTACAATTTTATTACGTCAGTTCGGGTTTGTTCTTGTGGGGGCCGCGGTCGTAGGGCTGTTTGTGCAGATGTCGCCGATGTGGCGGGCGCATGGTGGTGGTTTTCGTCTTGCGGGCCGAGCCACCGTTCAGTATATCCTTATCGGTTCCCATAATGTCGCCTCCGTTGCCGTCACCGAAGTACCCGGCCCCATCGTCCTCCCAGTCGAATACCTCGTCAGATTCTTCGTTACTGAAATATCAAATTTGAGTTTCCTATAGTCATGTCATACAAATCACAGCCATTTTCTCTTCTCAGCACTAGCTAACCTAACCTAACACCCGAACCGCAAGGTTTCATATTATTGTATAGTCCGCACCTTGCTTGGGTTTTAATATAACACTAAAATGAATCTAAAGGAAAATGGTAATATCAAAAAGAATATGATAATTTCCTAATTATCATATTCTTTTCAATATTACCAATTACCTTATACTAATGTATGATTGCGTAACTATGTCAGATACTTACTTAATACCTTCCAGTTTTTGCAATAGCCTATCAGCAACAGCAGTGACGTCAGACGCTGGCACTGGTTCCTCAGGGTCTTCTTTCAATTGTGATTCCAAACGCTGCAGTGCTGCGTCGGCTCGATCAGTCAGCGAAACGAACTTCTCCGTCAATTGTCGTAGTTCATTCTCTTTTAAGATAGTGTGAGATGTATTTCGGAAAGCGATTTCTAAGCGCCGACAAGAAGTATCTGTCTGAATTGTAAGAAAATAGGGAAACTTATTAAATAAATAAATATTTCTGGACATTATGACACAGCGCCGTCTAGTTCCGAGCTAAGCAACGAGGCTTGAGCTACGGATACTAGTTGGTTGATATACTACATACATTTTTTTTTTTGCAAATAAATACATATTTTACATAGATACATCCATGACTCGGATACAAATGTTTATACTCATCACAAAAACATTTGTCCCTACTGGGATTCGAAAGCGGGGCCCATAGCTCAGAAGGCAGTGTTAACTACCGCTGGACTAATTCGGTCGTCAAATATATTATTAATAATATAGGTAGTTAGCATGCCAATTTCGTAGAGAAGTAACGGAATCTGATTGGTTATTCAAAATACATCTTCGCACATCTCTCCGCTTTGGTGGAAACCGGGACTAAATAATTACATACCAATCCGGATCTGAATAAAAGATGTGATGTATGCAATAACTTGCATAATATCATCGTGCAGACTAAAGAAACTGATTAAGCTATCCGTTTAAATATAATTTTCTTTCTATCTATATATATTTTTTTTAAATAATTATAAAAATAGAAATAATGGTAAAGTATTCAATTTCATGATTTTTCTAAATAATTTATACCTGTGTAACTCGCGTGGCGTCTAGGATTTTATTGACTCTGTTATCATACTTATTGATGTCATCTTGAATCTTTTTTAGCTCGTGGAATGTCGATGATGTCCTGTAAATATATCAGAATATTATATAAGAATATTAACTTAGTAAACTAAGCGTGAACAAACAGAATTGAAAACATACATTTCATAGTTTATTCAATTTTATCTTTTCCATCATTCTAGCATATATCAGTTATATTATTTGCATTTAATTGAATGCAATGAGCAATTTTAATTAGAGCTGTTGCTTTCATAACTATAATTTCAGTACCAAACAAGACATCGTGTATACCAATATTACTATATAAATAAAGTATTCTTGTGGGTAGGGAATTGTTCATGAATTACTTACAGTTTAATTAGTGAATCGATTAGTTTGTCCAATACATCCGTCACATGTTTGGGATCGTCTTGCTGCACTTGTTGACACGAATCTACGAAACGCTTCTGTGCATCTAGTAGCTCTTGCATCTAAAAAAAACAATGATATTTTTACACTAGAATATTTGAAAATATGTGTAAATGTTCAATTTTGGGCATGTTAAACACAGCGATGAAATACTCCATAGTATTGAGAGATTCATAGTCTTTGAAGAGAACTGCTATTAAGTATAAAGGAACATTGAAGGGGGAATACCTTAAGATCGATCTTATACGAGTTGTCGCTAAGTCGTTTTGTGAAGATAGTGTCCAAGTCTGCGGAGTTTATCCTCGCATCCCGTTGACGGCGGGCTAGGGTTCTCAATCCATCAGCCAACTCCCGTCTTGTGACGTTGACCAGAGAGAGGCCGTCCCTCATCAAAGACTCTAGCACCAAGCTTCGGTGCCACGTGTCTGCGTACGCGCCGTTTACCTGAAATTAGGCGTATAAATAACATCAGAAAGTAACAAGAACACAACTACAACATAAAGGTCAGGATGTGCAATAAAATAAAATAAAAAAAATTGTTCTACCCCGAGAGAAATTATCCGATTAATCTTAGTAGATAACTAAACCGGTACTGTTAATTTTCACCTAATAACTCATTAGTTACTTTTCTTGATCAATACATGCCAACAATAATTTTTGATCCTACTAATATAATAAACGCGAAAGTTTGTAAGTATGGATGTATGTTACTTTATCACGCTAAAACCGCTTAACAGATTTTAATGAAATTTAGCATACGTATAGTTTATTACCTGGATTAACACATAGGCTACTTTTTATCTATATACCATGCGGGCAAAGCCGCGGGAGGCAGCTAGTGTGATAGTAAATGTATTTTTAATTTATTAGATATTGTTATGGTTATACAAAATTATCGTCGGATTTGCCATTCACCGACCGTGTCTGTTTACTCTTTGTATGGCCGGTCATCATGGCATACTAATGTTGATGACATTTATTTACACACACATACATTATTTTAAATACATACCTTTTCTAATAAACGTTTATGATTTATAATATGATTAGTTAGATTCCGAGCTAGTTCGGCTATCTTTGTTTGACTTCTTTCAATTTTTTCACTGCTTTCTTTAATAGTAGTCTGCAATTAAAAAGAAAATATTAGTATCTATATTTATTATCATTTCTTTATATAAAGAAAAAATAAAAGGAACAATGATCTTTAACAAAACCAACCTGAACATTCGTTTGCAGCATATGTAATCTATGCTCAAGTCTTTCTGCTGTTAATTGAGCTCTTTCTAATTTTAAAGTCAATGTATTTTCTACGCGATCTGAAAGAAAATACATGTATATTAGCGTTGTCCTACTCAGCGGTCGTACGTCGTCTATTTGCTAATTTATTCATACCACTGCAGACCTAAGCGGTTCCTTTAACAGTTAATTGCGCGTTGCTCTTGTTCGTCCAATTGCGAGCGATGGACACTAACACTATTACAAAAGCTGAACCATCATCGTTTGTATCGTAAAATAGGATAAGTGCTTACCTCTAACAAAATAAGACTACCGTACGTGACTCATTAGTTTCCCGGAACAAAATAACTTGGCATTGTTGTGTTATGACGTTTAGGTTCTTGTCGTAGCTTGGAGAGGAGACAATATTACGCATTTAAGGAGGCGTCCGTTGATATTTAAATATATTTTGGTATTCTTGTTCTAGTATTACTAGGTAGTGAGATTGCTAAACTTTTAGAATGTAGAATCCATGTCGTGGCTTAAAGATGTCCTACCGGTCTGATGCAGTGGCCTTGACGGTTAAGTAAACCATTATTAACGAAAATAAAGATATTATTCAATGATTCTCACCAAGTTTATCCTGAATGAGATCCAATCGTCGAGCTTGTTTCGTTTGAACGGTATTTATCGTATCTAAAACACGAAGTCTTTCTTCTATACTAGACAGGATACTAGTAATGTCCTGAAAAAAAAACATAACTTGTTATTCTATTCTTATGATTTTAACTAAGATATATGATCTGTATTGGCTGGCTATTCATCAACTTAAAGTAAAATGAACAAGTGGTTTAAAACACATACGTGTTTTAATATACCTATCTCTACCATGTTTGAGTATACCTAGTGTTTATTACAAATAACCTATGTCACCTAATGATGTTATGCTAAATAGAAATATTTTCAAGTAAAGTCCAGATGACATAAAATATGTATATGTTGTCCTAAGCTGTTATTGTCTATTCTCGTACTTTAAACCCTTGCTTCCTGACATTCAATAACCGAGTCGCGCTGTCAGTCGCTTCATTGTTTCTGTATTTTTCGGGCGTGTCGGTGCCTATTTCAATAGAGTTAATTTTGTTTGCTCATTAATTGTTTCGTTTGATTACTTAGTATACGAAATTAATAAGTTTAATAACTATTTCAGATAGTTTTTTATCTACTAGGTATACCATAATACTGCGGCCATTTTGTAGAGACTTAAAAATACATAAATAATGAGTACCTACCTATATTCATTTACGTTTTTTGTGAGATATATTCCTTTTTTGTTGTTGTAAAGGTGGAGTTAAAAAATACAACAGAAATAGTTCCCATTATATAGGAAATCTGGTTGTATCTCATAGCATTTGAGTATTATCACCATTGAGCGGGAATGGCTCATTGCTAGTAACCTCGTATAATCAGAAGAATGCATTGTAATGATACTATTACTAGTGATGGGAAGCAGACCAAGCACATAGTTTTGAAGGTTGCAGTGAGCCAACGTAGTTCATACAAATGGCCTCAGGTTTCATGTTGCTAAGCTGATTTGCACCCATGGAATAGAATTGAGATGGAATAATCGTTCCGTCGCAGCTAGATTTTTGTCGCTATGTACTGATTCGTTCTAACTGCAAATTATTATTGCTAAGTAGTCGTATTTACATTGCTTAAGCTCACAGATTTGGATACATTCAAGTCTGGTTTCGTGGCCATTTATTGAAAGTGTTAATTTATCCACACCTCCCACACGGAGACATTCAACATAATTTTGTTTTAACATATTTCGACTTATATTGGAATAGTTTTGATGAGATGAGGAAATATTCTATCTTGTTGTAGACAAGTAATAAACAGATTGACGGTATTAAGCCGCTTCTTCCGAGACGAATCTGTGAATGGGTGACCATTCTTATATCATTGAGACTTCTTCGGTCTCGGAGAGCAGGTTAAAAACCTTTGGCCCCGGTAGTGAAACAAATACCTATGGCAATCGTTAATGATTAGCAGAAATCTGACTACCTTGAAAACTAGTTTCCACTTATGATATCAGTAGGTTTGATAGCAGTCGCGTAAAATACATCATATACACCGCATCTAGGCAGACTTAAACAACACTAACTCAATTGAGTAAAGCTCGAATGTCAATGATATATTCCGTTTTCCGTTCGATCTTTTATTGTAAAGGAAAAATGAATAAGTCCTAGTTTTTTTTAACTCTGCTCTATAGCTCCTAATGATTATTTTCATATGATATAAAGCACTTGTGCACACATCAAGCCGTGTAATGAAGCGCGACATCAGGATATTGTAACTTATTTTGAAATTATGTCGTTACATAATGTATTCTATTTTTACAATACGTGTTTGTTAGAATGAGGCTTCTGTGATACTTATCTCTTTTTTTTTACAAGCAATGTAGTATTTACAGGGTTGTATTTACCTTGGGGTCCTGTGTGCTTAGTGCGTACGTTCGCAGGTTGTGCTCGGCGGGCGAAGTGCGCGCCATGCAGAGGCACGCCAACACCGCCACTGCCGCTCTTAACATCGCCCCGTCTGTGAAACACAATGATGTTGTTTTGTCTTTGTCAATATTTAAGGGACAAGAGGGACTATAAGGAACCGTTAATGAAAAATATCGGTGTTGTACTTCATTACTCTTCCAGGCATACCAAGCCAAATGTCAACATATTTAGTTAAAAAATATAGTTTTGGATTCAAATACATTTATTTGCCTCGTCACGAGAAGCTATTTTCGAAAACTTGAATCGACTCTCTATTCGTATATTAAATTAATAAATATAAATAATTAAAGGTAATGTGATTTTCTATAATGTCTTCATAATTATTCTTACAATTACACCCTTAATAAGTACCGTAGTAATGATACGGAAATCCTAAATTTTGTCGTAAAGATGAATGAATGAAGTGATTAATATCATAATTATTTTATTTGATTTTGACAAATTAGTTGGAATTTCATTAATTTAGTTTAAAATCACACCTAAAATGTTGCATTGTCAGTAAAGATCCTAGGCATTTCAGTCTTATTGTTTCAAAATTATTCGTTATTATGACATCTTCTACCTACCTGGTACTTAACTGTTGTACGAGTACCTCATTTCAACATCATTTCTACATTTAGATGCGAAAATAAAAACATTGGTGATTTACGACATTACACCTGCTTAACGTGTCTCGACTCTAGTTGTGATACTGTCGTTAATGTTTATCGTGAAGGCATATATGAAAATGTTCTGTAATGCTTAACAAATACTGCAGCGCTCGCGTGGCGGGGTCATTGATATCAGAAAAGCGGTTCTTTATAAGCATACGACTTCGCTAAAGTAATTTCCTAAAGGTAAGTTTATTTACCTTATAACTAACTGCGCACAAATCGATTAAAGCCAGTATTGTGATTGGTTTAAGCTCTTAGAATAATATATTATCGACGTCTATTATCCTTTTATTACACCACGTGATAAGGAGGAGTAATTATCTTTAATGTCTCGCTGTCTTTAATCTAGCAGTAACAAAATGCATTATACTGAGATGCCTAATTGGTTAATTTTATTACACGTGGCGGATATAACTACATACGTCTATTAATACTCCTTACCTTAAACTTAAGATAATATTAAAATGTTTCCAAGATGATGATGATAGGACATTATAGGATCGAAATATGGACGTGCGAGATGTTGACTCAATTAAAATATTATTAAATTTACTGCATTACTGTACCAAAACAACTACTCAATTAACTGGTTTATTGTATTATACATATAATCTATTTTAAAACAACAAACTTAGTTGAAACGTTTTTTTAAAATCCCGATATTTTATTAGTTATATGTCTGTGATATACAGAACACAGTATTTATTGTATTAAAGTATAAAGCAGCAGCAGGTTTGTCAAAGAATAACTTACATCAGTATATTACTAAATGCATTGTGACAGGCAAAAACGCAAACTATTTTTATAGATTCTTTGTCATATTCTATTATAAATTCTTGTAGTAGTTCTTAAGTAACTTCGTTAACTAGTGCTACTTCGCAATATGTGACGTTTTATCTGATGTCTGAGCCTAATGGTCGCCTAGATTTATTCCCAACCAGTAAAACGAAGTATTTACAACGTGTGGAGCTCTGTGAAACATTAGCATTAGTTTTATGGTGATGTCTGTATAATGTAAGATCCGTGCTACCGTAGGTCGCGGCATGACGTGCATTGTTTATTTGTCTGATCAGCGACAGGTGTACGGGCTCGTCCTGTTCATGTGCATCTATTTATTTGCATTCCGGTATAGTTCGTGGACCCCGGTCTGTCGGATTATCATTGTCTAGCTACGCCCACACGACTGAGGTCAACTTTTCATCATCCTCAGCCCTCCTCCCGTGTGCACCATTCGCTTACGCAATCATAATACATCCGCTATTATAACGTCAGTCTTATGTATTCTATGTGATTGTATCATTTGGACATGTAGCTCAAAGAGGATGTTCTGCTCATTTGAATGTGTACGTTTAAATGACTTTAAACATTGTATAGATAAGAATCTAGTTACGTTAAACACCTAATTCTTTAATATCAAAATATTTTATCATGACACCACATTAAATCTGGGGAGCTTTGTATTGTTTATAGACAATGCATATGTGCTGATGCAATAGTTCAATTAGCTACAATAACTTCGACCGGCTGTCACGTCGTCGCCCCAATTTAGGTAGCCGTTTAGATTTGTTTTGGGCTTGAAGAAATAGCTCACAAGTATAATTGATTTATTGATAAACGTTAGATCAGATATCAAAGTACAACTGCATATCGTATAAACGGCCATAATGATTTTCTGGTAAATTGAGTGCCTATCTATTTTTAATGATGATCAGTGACAGCTAAATCATGATAGAGTGAATGACAACACACCAATTTCTCTTAATCAAGCTTTATAAAAGGGCGTCCCGCATGATTAAAAATCGATAAAGAAAGTACACGCTCCCGAAGAGCACACAATACTTGTTGAACATGTCACGACAACTCGGAAAGAAATATTGTTGTATGAAACCAATTGACGAAACCCCGATATTATATTTTTGTTCCTGTTGCATACCTGGAGGGAATCAAAATTCAAAAAGGGAAAAGGAATGCCCGTTTGTAGAGTGCGTTGACCTCCCAGTACTTGAAAACATGCGACCAGAGAATGCAGAAACATAACGAAAAGTATTTCATCTAATTATGATGTAAACCGCATTACTGGTATCCTGTTGACGAAAAGGAGTCCAAAGTCGTGTTAGTCGTTTTATGACGTTCCCTGAAATGCGTTTTCACTTGTAGTAGTTGGCATTGCATGTATGAGTGCGTCGCGGCAGACGGATGTGTTACAGAAATTTACCGCCGCAACTAGTTGTCAAAGTTCAGTAGAACTGGAGGCAAGCCAACGCGGTTACAGCACGCACTTCCAGGTGCTACATGTTTCATTGCTTTTATTGGTACACATAAGTTTTGATAAATTAATTTTAATTATCGTTATTTCCTTAAATACTGCGTTTTGTATGAATCTGTGTGGAGTTATTATATTAAATACTCGCATACAGACTGCTTAAAGAGAGAGACGGAATTAATAGAGATATATTTGATTTTACAAAGTCATTGGCCTTTTCGTATTCCTATTATTGTGAACGGGTTTCCTGGTGCGATCGCGTTTATTTTGTTTCAGCGCAGTATACCCCTTATATCCACATGCATTAATTGCTCCGATGTTTGAAACAGTCTGTACGGATCACATCGCGTCAGCGTGACAACGGTGAAATTAATCTGATTCTTTTCTTGTCAAGTCACGATGCTTCCGCTGGTAAATTAAAATGTAGGGAAAGGGGATGTCTTATTACTTTTTATGTCGAACTTTGTAGTACGTGTGCTATTGTGTGTCATGAAATGAAATCGTGGACCACCCGAGATCGGTAGCTGACTGACTCCATTATTTTCCTTTTGGTGGCTTTTTATGGTGTGACCCGTAAGTAAGGCGTATGAATAAAATATTTATAAAGGTAAGTTCAATAATATTCAACAAGCTCTCATTCTATCAGATACCTAACCACTTTTTTTAAATTTATTTTTTATTAAACTAAAGTTGTTGTATTTGTTTCGCTTCTTCAACAAGCCCGCAAGTTAATGGTCACCCTGCACAACATATATAATATATGAGCCAAGATATAAATCGAAAACTGGGTTATTAGTTTTGCAGAAACTACATGTTCTATTTATAACATAGTTACGTCATACGTGTTAAATACACAAGCCGTCATTTCCAGTCAAACCAATCAAGATCAGTACACTAAGTCAAATCCTAGAAAATAATAATGGTATTTGTAAACATTGGTTACTTTCAGCAATAAAAAGGCAACGCATTAAAATGATAGAGCCCATGCTTCTAATTTAAATAGGAAATGGGTGCCGGGCGTACCGATTAAGTACCTAGAAAGATGCGCCAATAAATAATATTTTTGTGACAGCTGGTAAAGAGCGGATGTATTAATCAATATATTATAAATCATTTGGTCTCGTTAGCATTTACATGTAATAAATATTTAGTTATGACTCTATCAATACGATTTCATTACGCAAGTCACAGTGCCTACTGCTGGCTACCGTGACGTGATCACATTGTTGGGCCACACTCGCGGAATCAACTTAAGCAAAGTTTACCTGTCTGCGACTACGCGGCCTTCGTGGAATGTCGTCGGGTAGCTCATTATAAATTTGCCTTTAGTTGTGTTGCAATTTCATATGACTCACCTTTTAAAATAAATGAGCTCCTTGCTTATAAATAAAAACCTTATCAGTTAAGTAAAAACACAATTTTCCTGCGTCATTTATTGTTTAACAACATAATTACTACTTTAGTCGCTTTAAATTATGCTTGTTGGAATTATGTAGCTTCAATTGATTAACTAGATAGTTTAATTATAGAGTTATGATGGAAAGAGGCGTCTTCGGTATGTACCTACTATATCTTGACAATTGTTTTTTTTATTTAAAATTGTTGGTTGCATGATTTTTTTATTTTGATCTAGACATAGTCCTAGTAACCCACTTGCCTAAACGACGAAGATTCCTAAATAACTTAAATTTGTATTATTTACCAATAAGTTTACTTAGGTCGTAATTGCCCCGCCACGACGTGTAGTCCTGCTAAACACATTGTTTGTTTTCTTGCAATAACAACAGCGAACTGTGTTAATGTACCTAGAGATAGCTACGAGTGCTCCTAGACCACGTTATCAGTTACACTGTCCTCGTTTCGAATCTTAGTTGATCGTTGAATCATCCTTAAAGAATGAAAGAAGTGTCATAATGTCGTCATTAAACCAGACCATCAGTAAATAAACTGACAGTTAACTATAAAATTTTAATATCTTTTTCCAAAGTGATTAAAATCACGGTTTAAAGAACAAAAAATATTGGAAAGTTTAGGAAGTAGGTGTTTGTTTGTTATGTACATTAAGCTAAGTCCTTAGCCAGTGCACAGTAGAGTGTCATCTGCTTCTGTTGTTCGTAAGTGGGTTACTGATGCGACAGACGGCGCGGCGGCCACTCGCGCATACCGGCTGCCAATCACTCGGTGGCAGAGTCCACATTTTCTAAACAAACTCTTAGGAATTTATATGCAATTTATTTTTAATCGTCATCTCTTATCTTTGTTTTGTTTTTACATAGTACGTTCCTAAGCAGCGGCGCCGAACCGCTTTTAGATAATTTCATAATTATTTAAATTTTACCTGATTGTAAATTGAAGAACGATGTTGTTGCGTGACTGCTACCGTTTACTCATTTTTATGACGGTGTAAAAGATCTTATTTTTTATTATATGTTAAAATTGGTTTATAATATTATAATTATCTAATGAAAATTATCATGACATGGTAATGACTCTGAAGAGGTGTATACTCGGAGTTACAAGAGTTATCTAAATAATTTATGAACTTCATACTAAATTACTACAATCATCATTATTCAAATTTGACAAATAACTTTACTTTACTGTTGGCAAATATTGTTACGTGTTTGTTTTACCCAGTTTTATCTCTGAATACAAATAGTACCTAAGTCTTGACGTAAAAACATTTCAACTAAAACAAACGCAGACACATTTCAGCTGCTTATCAAATAGTTTAATGCCGCTAAATATCTCGGGAGAGTGTATTGTAATGTATTGTGCAACTTCGGGGCTGCATTTAAGCCGCTGCGCGCTGTGTCCGGGCGCGGCTGTAGCCATATCACGCACGCCAGCGAGTGTTCGACAGCGGCTGGCGCATGGCGACGCGCGTGCCGCTCCCAACACAGCACAGATTCTAATCTAACGTATCTGTCCAAGACAATACACATTGCCTAATAGGACCGTGACTTAAACCAAAACCATTGATATATATCTTATCTTGATCCAATCTATGTAGTGTAACAGGACTTCATTATCGATTAATTAATGATTAATTTCCTTTTTCATTCTTCTCTGCCTCTCTTAACAATCAATAGCATTGTTAAAAGTGACACTAGGGGTAAACTAATTGCATATAATAGTAGCTTTATGGATGTTTTGAGGTTTTCATATTTGATCAGACTTGTAAAACGTTGTGGATTGGTTTGAAAAGGTTGAATCATTGGTAGTTTTGTTGTAGTAAGTATGTGTAAGCCATGTCATGGGGGTCAACACTCAACCAGGTTCAATGTCTCTACGGTAATGCTTTGTGGTGTAGACAACTTTTAACAATGTCCCATAAACTTTTAAAGAAAAGGAAGCAAACACTGATAATTTGTCCTAAATTTAAGTGCTTCCATCAACATCATTTTATGATAAACGACAAAAGAGGAGTGCACGGTATTTGGTGCTTTTAAAAAATATTTTAAAACAATGATCATTATAATTGAAATTCATTCGTATTTCTTGATCCGTAATAAAATGTTTGTTATTTTCGTAAGAACAAAAGCTTCTTTTTAAAAAGACGAAGAAAAACTAAACCAAAAATCGCCAAAGAACAACAACAAATGACGACAGGACGCATCGTGCGTGTCATTGTAATTCAGTAGTTTATTTGTTTTCATTTTTTTGTAAATAGAAACTACTAACTGCATTATTGCAATGGAATTGTCAGGATATGACATAATTCAATAAATGAATTTGGACTATTCATTTATTGAATTTTGTCTTATCCTTATCTCCACTTCTCTGGCATTAGGTATATAGATACTAAAAGAAGAATTATTACTCAGTTAAAAGTCAGAACTTGACAAGTTGAGAACCTCCTTTTTTCAACGGCAAGTAGAAGCGCCCTTCCCCCCCGAAAAATGAAATTGATAAGTTCAAAAGTCTTTCGTTGCGCTTATTTCGTCTCAAAGGCACATTTGCAAAACCGGCTTTCCCTCGATACTATCTTAATGACAACATTAGCATGGTGATGATTCGCTTTGAATACATATTAGGTGGAGTTATCGTGCGGCTATATTTTGCGCCTCACATCATTTATTCGCA